>CM066999.1:89795293-92195293 GCA_033977485.1 Hydrangea macrophylla | reverse complement strand
CATAACTTCCTTTTGACCAAACTGACACTTACTTTCCTTGGCAAAGAGTTTATGAGCTTGCAAAGTTGTTAAAGTGATGCGCAAGTGCTCCTCCCAATGCCCGACTATATACTAGGATGTCATCAAACAAAACCAAGATGAACTTCCGTAGGTGGGGCCTAAAAACTTCATTCATCAAGCTTTGAAACGTTGAAGGGGCATTAGTCAACCCGAAGGGCATTACCAAGAACTCATAGTGTCCTTCATGAGTTCGAAAAGCCGTTTTCTCTACATCAGTCTCACAAACACGGATTTGGTGGTAACCCGCACGTAAATCAAGTTTTGAAAAGAAACAAGAACCATGCAATTCATCTAGTAGCTCATCAATAACGGGAATGGGGAACTTATCTTTAATAGTTAGTTAATTGAGAGCCCTGTAATCGATGCAGAATCGCCAACTACTATCACCCTTTTTAACGAGCAACACCGGAGAGGAGTACGGACTTACACTGGGCCTTATGATTCCAGATGAAAGCATATCTGCAACAATCCGCTCGATCTCATTCTTATGGTAGTAAGGGTACCGATAAGGGCGTACACTTACTAGTTTGCTTCCGTGCTCCAAAGGTATGTGATGATCATGCTTTCTTGATGGTGGTAATCCTCGCGGCTCTTCAAAAACTCCATGAAACTCACGGAGAAGGGAAGATAATTCTGGTGACAAAGAATTTTCAACTGTTGGTCCAGCAATGCTACATAGTTGCAGGAACATTCCCTTACCCGTCTTGCGCACACTTTTGCAAAAATCTGGTCCATCCACCATCTGCACAGAAGCTTGATTTATGCCTTCTAGTAATTGTTGTTTTCCATTCACTGTATATTGCATCTTCATATTGGCAAAATCCCATATGATGGGCCCAAGTGTTTGTAGCCACATTGTTCCTAGGACCACATCACAGCCTCCTAGAGGCAAGATATAGCAACTTGGCGAAATGTGTAGGCCTTGTACATGAATGTACAAAGCAGAGCACCAGCCTTCACTAGCTAATCTATCTCCATTTACCACCATAACTTCGAACTTCTCTCCTTTTGTTGGTTTGATACCCGCCCTTTTGACCGTAGTGGGATCCACGAAATTATGAGTGCTACCACTATCAATTAGAATGGTGATTGGTTTTCCTTTGAGAAGGCCTCTAACTCGCATGGTTTGAGGTGCACGCACTCCCGCAATGGCTTGTATGGATATCTCCGGTGACTCGACTAGTTCCATACCTTCAGGCTCTTCTATTTGTTCCAGTTCAGGTTCATCTGGCCAAGGCCCCTCAATCAAAAACAATTTTTGTTCTTTGCATTTGTGACTAGGATGGAACTTCTCATCATAATTGTAGCACAATCCACGTTTTTGCCTCTCTTGTGCCTCAGCTGGTGATAGACGCTTGATTGGTGGGAAGCGCGGTCGAGGTTCAACGACCTTGTTAAGTGGTCCTACAGTTGGTCATGGCACTTCTGCTCGAGCTTGGCGTCATTTTGCTGCTACCTTTTCCTCCTGTAACTGGGCTAACCCAATGGCAGACGCAAGACTTGTGGGTCTAAACATTTGAACATCGAGACGAATGTCATCCCTTAGACCACAAACAAAACAACTTGTTAAAAATGACTCCGACAACCCATCACAACGATTAGCAAGCTTTTCAAACTCCGTTTGATATTCTTGTAATGTGGACAGTTGGCGAAGCTTGGCAAGTGCACCCGCATGATCATCGTATTTAGTTGGCCCAAACCGTTCATTCAATGCCTCAACAAATTCCCTCCATGAAACATATACCTGTGACTTCTCATACCACCTATACCATTGTAAGGCATCTCCTTGCAAATGGAAAGAAGCAATTTTCAAGCGCTCCTCAGCCTCCGTCTGATGATATGCAAAGAATTGTTCAGCCCTGTAAATCCACCCAGATGGATCCCCACCATCGAAGGTTGGGAAATTCAGCTTCAAGGAACGGAGTTGTAAAGTACCAGAAGACCTATTGTGAGAAGAGCCGGCACCTTCGACTCGTGAAAAGTTGCGTCCTTCTGATGCATCCCCTTTTCCTTTAAAAACAAAATTGGCCAACTGATCCAATTTACTATCACTCATTACTTGTTTACTCTCAAGTGTTGACCATTTTTGAAGTATTTCAGCAAGAGTACCCTGTATTGCCGCATCTGCTACACGATCCGTTGCCTTGTTGTCCGCCATTGTCGATGGCTCTGATACCAAACTGATACGTGACTTTCTTCTACGACCTATAGTGCAACTAAAAAGAACAGATTTTTTTGTGGCTCAATTCGAGAGGAACCAAGACTCTCCAAGAACTTCAAAGGAACCACAGGAAATTTAGATAATTTCATTCAAAGCCCAAAAGTACAACTTAAAACAAGCAACAAAGAAAACAACTGCTACGAACGTGGGAAATCCACAACTGACAACACGATCTACCACTACCACCACAAACTGACAGTTAGTTGACCCATTCAAAATTAACACCTATCAGCATAATACATATATATGATGTTAGAATGGTTGCATATGTCATTACAAAAATTGCCACTTAGCGATTAAAATCATTCTTTTGTTTGTTTGGTCATATATGCTTTGGAATTCCAAGTTTCGAAATTCAAAAAAAAAAATAATAATAATAATAAAATAAAATATTCCTGTTTGAGGGTTAGAATCGATTTCAAAATTTGGTTCAATCTTAGAGTTGTCTTCCACAATGTGAAATAGTAAAAGTGAAGTATGATTTCAAACGTTATGAATTTTGCAAGTTGTACCAGTTGCAAACTATATGAATTTGGGACATGACCCTCAACTTAATTGGAATTATAGTATGATTTCAATTCTTGAGTAATTTTTCAGTTAAACCCCCTTAGTTACTAAAATTAGACAATTTGCCTCCAAACTTTTACTAGTATTTATGTTTAATCTATACTTACAAATGCCGGGTAGTGATAAAATCTCATGATTGCTATACTTACAAATCTGGGGGTAGATACATGTTGAATAATATATGAATAGTTATTTATTCTTCATCAATTTTTTGCAACCATGAAATTTTTTAATATAGTATCTGGTATAACATATTTAAGTGTTGTATGCCTATAATTGAAAATTTATGAAGGTTCATGAATATGAGGGTTAGTTCATGATAAACAAAGTCACGTGATCTAGGATATTTTAAAAAAAATGTGGGGGTAATGTTAAAATGCTCGTATTTACATGTGATCACCGATACTTGCAAATGTGGGGGGAAAAATATGTTGAACTTAATATTTTGCAAGTATAAGGAAAAAAAAAATTTAGGCGTATAGATTTAATTCCATTGTGAATTTATTGTGCTTATATGATTTAATTATATTGATAGACTTGGAGATAAACCAAGATGGTTGAATGTGGCAACTCAAGAAATTAGTCAAAAGGACTATGAGGTTCACATTGGGACTTAAAGCTAATGGTTTTAAGATGAGCAAATATAAAATGAAATTTTTTATGTTAAAAAAATTGTGAAGTAGATGGTGTAGGCTTGAGTAATCACTTTATAGATTAAAACGTACAAGCGCCAAAATAATGGCTTGAGAAAAATTGACAATGTTGTAGTGCCAATTGTGTATGTCTACAGACCACATCGTATGCTCTGGAAGACATAGTCACTTAGGTATGTGAGATACACTCTGATCTATTGATCGTGTTGCACAAGATATCCACGTGTACTTTAAGGGTATAGTAATGTTAATTAGATTTTTCATTCAAAAGAGTACTCGATATCCATAAGTGGATACGTCGTTACACTTGATGGTGTAGCCATGCATTGGAAATTCTCTACGTAGAATTGCATTGCCTGATCAACAATAGAATTTATTAGTTTAGAGAAAGAAAGAGAAGAAGCAGAGTGGCTTCGGCTTTACTTAAAGGATATTCCACATTGGACAAAATCTGGGCCTGCAATTTTAATCTGTTGTGGTATCCAATCGACAATTGGGAAGGCACGGAGTAGTGTGGTAAGTCTCAACACATTCGTCGAAGACATATACCGTAAAGCAGTTGATCTCAAATGGAGTTATCTCCTTAGACTGTATAAAGTCAAAAGATAATGAAGTGGATCCACTAACTAAAATGTTTAATGAGAGATCCAATAAACTGCTTATCGAGGGGATTGAGACTAAAGCCTATATCTTAAAAGCCATCATAATGGCAACCCAACCTACCTGACTGGAGATCCCAAGATCTAGGTTCAACGGGACAACCGAATTGTGCGTGACTTAACCGTATCACTAGAGAGATATTTCCATTCCTATGATAAATAGAAAGTGATGCATGTAGCAAGGCTTAGGATAAGCTTTGCTTTTAATGATTCCTATATCTTGGAAATCTAAGTGGAGTATAGCAGGATGCTCTTAATAGGAAATCACCTATATTAGTGTGAAATGTGGCCGTTCTATGAGAATTGTAAAGGCTTAGTTTCTCTAATAGCACTCATGAATACCAGGAGTTGTTCAGGGCCAAAATGAACACAACCGTGAGAATCGAAAGTGTTTGGAGAGATACTGTGTGAGTTCTATTGTCTAGGTTTACACCAAAGCCTGAACAGCTCAAGACATCGCGTTCACTGTTTAGCCGAGTAAATCTGATAGTTCTTCAGTACGGAAGGTTCAAGGCCAAAGCTACCTATCCCGATGCAGTGTCTTTCCATTGTACTCTCTCTACTGTGTCTGCATTTGTTTTTGCATGTTATATAGTCAATTTGTCATTCATGTGGGGGATTGTTGGAAAATTTGAATGATAAATTAGCTTTTAGTTGAATGAATTATTTGGTAATGCCAAACAGACCCTTAGTCGAATGGATGTGACTATTGAAGAATAGTCTCCTTTCAAAAGGTTGTGATTGTTGACGAACAGTCTCCTACAATCTATATATATGGGTCTTATTGATTCATTTAGAAAAAGAAATTAATAGAAGAAATTAATATTAGTTCATATATATATAGAGTTTGTCAAGTGTCTGAGAGTGCAAACACAAGTATGGTTCGCTGAAACCTTATTATTTGCAGTGCTTCTGTAGTAAGGGGGTGATCGTTGTATCCTGAGAGACAAATGCCGCAAATCCGTGAGCACCAATGTGGGGCATAAATTGTCTTAATGACATAGTGTCAAACACTAGACTCGATCTGTTGTTCGATTTGCATTTATATCAGGTTCTATTTTATTTTACAGTATTTACTATTGATTTCAGATTTCAAATTTATGCATATATCCTTATCCCAATAAATTTTGGATAACAGAGAGTTCGGTACAATAATCTCTAACTCTGAAAAGAAGACTAAGAACATTTGAATAACAAGCAGCTAGTTGAGATAAATTAAGTAATATTGTTTTTTAGGGGTTCTTTTTCTAGATGGAGTTGGTATTATGGGCTATTAATGAGTAATACAAAATATTTAGGCAGGACCCCTCCCACGGCCTGACAAATATGTCTTTGTGCGAGACTATTATACCAAATAATAAAATAATAATAACTATAATAATAATAATAATAATAATAATAATAATAATTACGCAGAATGCATAAAGAATGAGATAATTATTTTGATTTTTCAAAATGATCAGTTTATTCTTGTAATATTATCAAAATCACTTTTTTGACTACATAATATAGATTTTTTTTACTACATAATATAGATACTCAAATGTCAAAGTAAACTTGGAATTTCATAAGCTCATTTTTATAATTTGTCTATTGACAGCCCTAATAGAGTAACATGAGTGTTCAGTGTAATTCTCTAAATAAGAGAGGTACTTCATGCAACTATGGCAGTGTAATTTACCTTAGAGTTCGTTTTTTTTTTAATTTATTTTTGGAGATACGAGGACAAATCCCCTCAAGTTATCCTCCGTGACTTTAAAATTAATACCTGTAGTCGTTAATCGGAGTAGAAAATAGACGTGCATCAACCTCATAACACACACACACACACACACACACACACCAATTAAGGCTTATTTATGAGCTTTGCAAAAATTGAACTTAGGGTTTTTTTTGGAGAGTGCTTTTAAAAGCTCTAGAATGGGGCTTTTAAAAGCTCAAGGTTACTTTTTGGTTTCATGATGTTTTTTTGAAGAGTAGTATGTCACTTGTACAAAATTATCAAACAACTTAGTAATAAATTACATAAGCTCCTTTTAAAAAACCACGTGGGGGCCAAACTAAGCCTAAGTCAAGTGGATAAGTTAGCAATAGGATTTGAACCCTTGCCAAAACTCTGGACTTGGTGGCGCCAAATGCTTAAGACCTGTCCTTTCTAACCAACTTATTATGACCCCAGTCCCCTAGGGTTTTAGATTTTTTTTTTTTTTTTTAATTATTTTTCAACTTGCTACGAGCCCTAAGGGTATAGAGTTGAATATCATTGGATCAAGCAACATTTGTTTGAAAATTTATAAAAAAAAAAAAGTGATCCAGCCAGTCTCATTCTAAATTTTTTTTACACAAAGTGTTTTAGAAGTAATTTTATATCCGACATGGACTCATGGACTCCTTTGCAATAGTAAGGTCTATCTACCAAACACTTTGATACACGGAACCGATTTACTTTATAAACCACAAAACCGATTCTTAGCCTTCCCAAACACCACCTAAGTTGAGTTCACATGTTCAGTTGCATTTGCACAAGTGAAAATTAAAAACAGAAAATATAAGCAAAGAGAAAGGGTAAGTGTCTACTATGGAAGCAAATGCCTCAAAAACAGGTCATAAAGAACTCAATCCATACACAATACTTACTGAACATAGATGAATCATACATGAAAATTTCCAAAAGAAAAAACACAATGCACAATTTTGTTCCACCATATCAAACATCCCCCCCCCCCCCCCCCCCCCCCTCCCCCCAACGACAAAAAACACGCTCTTCACCGCCAAGCTTCAAACCGCTCTGTCCTTGAATTTATACGGCTAATAATACTCGTTCCCCTGTTCTTCTCGTCCGTTCCTCTTCCCCGAACCACCGTTCTCTCACCAACTCTTTTGTTCCCTTTCTTGAAAATCAAATTACTAGACTGCCCAGTTTTAGCCATGTGATTATGATGTTGAGTTACGCCGTTCATACCAGTAAATACACCCTCTTCAACTTGATTAATATTCTCAGTTTTGGCTTTTGAGTCGAGAACAATAGGGTGACCAGAATTTTCTGAAATCGGGTCTTTCCAAACGTGGCCTAGGTCCTCTTCATTTACCTCATCAGTCTTCTTCGTGTGAACGTGTTGCGAAGAGCTGTCATGTCCATTCTCATCAGAGGGCTCCAAGTGGGAAGAAACTGGTTCTACTATGGAGTCTTCCCTCTCTCTTAAGGTCTTCACAATGAGAGTCTTGAGAAAGTTCATTACTTGGACCGCATACATCAATGCTGTCAATGGATCTGCCATCTGCAATCATGTCGGTCGGGTCAGTTTTTAGGTGCAATTATAGTAACTAAAATGGGGGGAAATATGTGTTTACCCAACCCAGATCCGACACCAGAATAGTCGATATTATAAGGGCTTGTTTGGGCATCTTTGAATGCAGTAATTGCATTCATACTTATATCAGCGTCTGAACTAAAAAGACGGTGATCTTAAATGTCCCCATTTGGAAATTAATGCTCATTTCAGAGAGAATATAAATACGGTCCTATAAGTAAATATGATGAGCCTCCTATTTATTACATAAATGGATCAACTCCTGGATTTCCCTTTAAGATAATAAATTCCGAATGAGGTTCAAATTCAAGTGACAACCAAACATACAACAACTGAAACAAAAGTTGGGTATCATGCAAAAATTTGGCGTAGCTTCAAATTGGTTTTGGTCGAAAAATGGACCAACCTCATCATGTCGTCATCATAAGTCATAACATCTAAAAGAATGGGGTTGGATGCAATTATATTTCCTTCTAGTAATTTATTTCAAGTTCGTCCCAATCAGTTCCACATTCTTTTAAATGTAATTTTTAAGCTTCCTATTCATGCTTTGTCCAATAGACTGATGACACTTGGAACCACGATGGTGTAAGCTCAAAGAAAAATGGAGCTTGGCCAACTCAAGTTTTCTTATACGGTAAATTACACCGAACCACTTTTGCCTGTTTGGCTTTATACCAGCAGGCACCATATGTTTTGAGCAAAATTGACTTACTTCCCTCCTAAGGTGTATAAATGAGTTACAGTTAGCTCCTTAGTACCAAAATTGCCCTTTTTGCAATCTGTAATAGTGTGAAAAATGAAATATTCCCTGGAATAAGAACAAAATTACGAGAATGGCCTCAAAAATTAATTTCTATACTGCCTAAATTGCCCATTGAGGGGCAGTCTCAAAATTTTGTTCTCTTACTCTGGGCATATTTGTCTTTTCATACGTTTTCCAATCCTTGAAAGGCAAGTTTGGCATTAGAGAGGTTAACTGAATACATTTATAACCCTCCAGGGAGATCAGTATTTTACTCTTCCTTTTTGTCATTTCATTACTTGACGTAAACATAACAAGAGCATAACAAGTGATGTATCTTTGGGAAAACGCTGATTTTTCTACTTACCTGAGTCATGTTTGGCGCAAAAACCATAGCGATATTGCGTGCATTCATTTTGTTGAGATTTTCCATTTGAGCAACATCAGCCATTAGATTTATTGCCCAGTCCATCAGAGCAGCTTCTGTCGATGGAAGGAGCCTCACAAGCCGAGCACACTCTTCTGCTGATTGGGCCTGCATCACATGCTCCGGTGGAAGAGCGTCCAACACACCATTTGGGAGTTCTCTAAACCAAGCCTAGAGAAACAACACTACTTCAGATTAGTGTGAAATGTCGTACAATTTGCAATGTTGGAATTACCAGCATGATGTAAAAGAAAAATCTGTCCATTTTTGCATAATGCTTACGTTAGTCTTCTATTCTATAACTAAAAGTGTCAAATTCCAAGCCCAAAGACACCTCCATTGTTGGTCTATTGTGAGATATAGTTCTCACGTTTAAGCTTTTACTTCATTCAACTTATTAATATTGTGTCAGATATAAAATTTTGGGCCAATAACACATATTCACCCATGTAGTTTGCCCCTTTTGTCACTTTAGTTTATGTACTTTCGGTTTGAACAACTAAGTCCTTCAATTTTCATTTGATTTGCAATCAAGTACAACCATAATTGGTAAAATAGTGGAGGGAATATCGTTACATGATAATGATAGTTTGATAAGGGCATGGGAAGAACAAAAAACTCTATATGTACTGCTAAAATTCCATTTTGACACTTTTTATGATAGAAACAGAAAGAAAAAACCATAATTCTTCCTAACGACTATTTTGGCACCATTTTGGTGCCAAAAATGGGAGTTCATGTTTCCCTCCAATGACTATCAATTGCCATGTGGATGAAAATCCATCTACTATTGTAATGGAAATGAACAGTCAAACTTTATTGCAACTCGAATGAAAATGGAGGGACTTAATTTTGAAAGTACGGGGACAAAAGTGACACAAGGGATAAACTATATAGGTGAAAAGTGTAATTTACCCAAATATTTTTTTAAACATATCATCATTGGCACAAACTTTCGAATATTCATGAATGTTTTGTATCCCGACTGTTCGTAGATGTTGGAAAGCCAAATCGTTGGAACTCTAAAGCTAGCACCTTCCAACTTTAGTTTTTAACAAAAACCGGTTCTTTGTCAAGCTTACATGATGCCAATTTTCATAAAAATCAGAAAGAAAAAGAGAGTAAGACTGAATCGGATCCTTTTTTATGCATTTCCAAACACACCTTAATGCATACACCAGGAACCAGATTCCCGGTCACCAAAATAAGCCTCTGACAACAAAGGGAATGACGAAAACAGTAGTTAGCAGGTTTGCATAGCAATTACCTTTATAAGACCAGCTAAGCAGTGGACGTCAATGTCATGTGGTACTAAGCCAGTATTCAATTGTTCCCTAACATACTCTTCTTGGCTGTTCTCGCCATTAATTCTGAATATTCCTTCTGCCTACACATTGAAGTTAACCAATTGATTCTTTGTTGAAGTTGCAGAGTCAAACCATATAGGTAATTTGACAAACCCATCAATATAATTACAAATGCATAAATGTCACTACACAATAACTTTGATGTAACTGCTTTGCATCACATTTTTCTTATTATTAAAGCTCTTTTTGGTTTGTGGAATTGGAGAAGGAAAAGGAAGACCATTTTCCTGGTGTTTTCATCTATGCTTGAATAACATTAGGAATTTTAAAAAATTGAAATATAATAAAAACTCTAGAAAATAGGAAGGAAACTGACTCTAAAAAATTTAAAATTTTTATTTTATTTTTCACTCCATTTCCTTTACCTTCCTATTTCTCTGTTTCTCTTATTTTAATCAAACAAAGAAAAATGTTATACTAACACTATCTTTGGATGAGATAAGTGGAAAGAAGGAAGAGAAACGAACCCCCTTTGGTAGGTTATTTTGGGAGAGAAGAGAAGGTCAGTGGAGAGACAGTAAAGGGGGAAAGAGCCCATTTTGTTATTCGGAGAGAAGAGAAGAGACCGTAAAATAAAACAATTTGGAAAAAGACCCAAGATGTTCTGTCGGTATAAGGATAGTCAACAAAAGCATTCAAGTGCGTTGTAGATTCTTAACAAAGACTTTCATCATTTAATGATGCCATTTGAATCGCTAAAAACATGTTATGAAGTTCCATACTAACTAGAAGGTAAAAGAGTGAATCGGTTCTAAGTACTTTGTTTTTTGTTCTCTTACAAAAGCAAGCCAAACAAGAGAAACTTATATATCATTATTTTCTCTCAGTCTCCCACTAGGAAACACCGGTGCGGATGCAGGGAGTTCGGCAATTTTCTCAAAATCAATAGTGCGAGTGCGGCGGGGGTACTTATATAAAATATTAAAAATAGACTTTATATAACATTAATATAGTACTATATACAAACTATTCTACCACTATTTTTTTTTTCTATTTAAGACATAAAATACACAAACTACTTATTTACTAATAAACAATGTAATTCTTATTCAACTATTCAAGAAAACATCAAGCAAGCAAATTAATATTAAACGTTGTGGTAGGTTCTTATGTGATATGTATGAGATATGTGGATGAATATATAACACGTAAGCAGATTAGTACATGTGGAACAACAAATAAAATATGATAAAATAATGCAGAAAGTGCAATAGAATAATAATGTATAAAAATGCAGTAGAGAAATGGGAGTTGGAGAGGACATGGCTCGAGTGAGAACCAAGGTAGCCCCAAATAAGAGAGAGAGAAAGCAGTAGAGGGTTCGGATCTTGGGTGGAGACTGGGTGTACGAAGGGGAGCTTTTATGAGACTAGGGGGGTAGAGGCAGGTTGAGTAATGACTGAGGGTTGTTCTTGGGGATTTTGTAGAAGACGATGAATGTTTTAAGTCTTACAGTCGAAGCCTAAGACTAGGTTAGAACTTAAGATCCAGATTTAACCAGCTTGGGTTATCGGATGTATTGAATGAGACTGGTATTTATACAAGGTTTATGAGGCTCTTGGTACAGTTGGAAGTAGCTGAGTTGACATCTTCGGAGTGGTTTGTCTATTTGAGGTAGATGGGAACTTAACTACGTATGTTTAAGGTAGTTGGGGCATTAAATGGGATTTGACTAGGCATGAGGTCAAGCAGCGATAGGTTCAAAGTGTTGTCTTTTATTACTGCAGGTGAGTCGACGATAGTTGGCTTAACATTGGTACAGTGGTTTAAAAGAGGGAAAGTATCGAGGCCTTTCTATTGGTTTGGCAAGAGGTATTGTCGGTTAGAGTGACGATTCAATATTGTGTAGCAATGGTTTCTATTGGTGCAGAAGGTTAAGCATTGGAATTCTTCGAGACCATGCTATTGGTCTGCAGAGTACTAATCAGCGAGGTTGAAGTAACTAGGCAGGGTGAGAGTCAAATGTTTTAACTGATCTTGTGTTCAGAGGTCTTTAATTGGTTGTGAGGTTGGAGGGACAGGGCACGTGACGATGGTCACGTGTCTCTCTTTCTTTTTGGGACTAACCCTAACTTTGCCTGTGAGGCGTTTAGATAGGGAGATGCCCTTGGTTCTAGCCACCAAGCCATGAGCCCTCGAGTTCTGGCCACCCTTAGTACTGCTTCATGACCAAGGGTAGAGAATCTACGTGTAAGTGTGTGCTTGTGTATAATACAATTTCATGGCGAGTATCCAGGAGAGATTTGTTGCGGCGCGTGAGGATTGTGAGAGACGTGATTGAGAGCGAGTGGTTATTCCAATCGATGGCCAACTCCATAGTGAGTGTTTATTCTAATCGATGGCCAATTCCATGGCGAGTGGTTATTCCAATCGATGGCCAATTCCATAGGGAGTGGTCGATCTTGAGGGACCTTCTAAGGTGATATCCTGTGTCAAATGGGTAGTGGTGGATCGAGAGTGGAGAAGAGTAACAGGTGAAAATGGGGCCACTTTGCTTTGGGGTGGGCCCTCTTCGTAGTGGGTTTCGTTTGTGGTTATTCTGAAGTAGGCCTCAGAGTTGGCATTCTGAATTATGAGGTGGGTATTCTGAGGTGGGCGTTTAGAATGGGCAATCTGAGATGGGCTTCGGAGTAGGTTCTTCTGAGGTGGGCTTCAGGGTGGATACTCTGGAGTGGGCTTTGGAGTAGGTATTCTGACGTGGGCTTCTCCTTAGAGTGAGCCTCAGAGTTGGTTGCTAGAATGGGCTCCTCTACAGTAGGGTAGACGTGCACAGTCTTAGACTGGCCCATGGTGAGCATATAGGTAGAGCCCATAATTGGTGGCGATATTGAATACACATGGAGCTGTTAGTGACATGTGCTGGTCAAATTATGTGAGTTGTTGACCATTACCTACAAACGTTAACAAAGAGAGAGAGACAATCATACTGAATGGAGTCACGTGAGTGGAAACCCTATACTTGCTCTTTTATTTTTTTATTTGTATTCTGAACCCCACAAGTTTTTCAAATATTATGAGTAACCCCTGTAACCTAAAATACATATATATATATATATATTAAAAATTGATGTAGCCACACTCTCTGCGTGTCCCGCCGCACTCATGCATCACCAAGAACTCAAAATGTGTCCACAAGCACTCTCACCGTACTCCCGCCGCACTAAGTGCACATACGCCACCAATTTCGAAGCACTCGTGCTTCATAGTTCTCTCATGTCTATCCATGCAGGGTGGAGAAAACCCTACTTTCTCTTCTCTTTTTATTTATTTATTTATGAGTATCTGTTCCCTTCTTCCACTTATCTCAATCCAAACGAAGACTTTAGTGTTTTCTTTTCCTTTCCCTTACAAAATCCATAAACCAAACAGAGCCTTATAAGAACAAGGAGGAGAAAAGCATTTGCGGCCAAGCATACCTGCAGGCCCCCTTGCGTATACAAGCGTCTTTGCATCATCAGAAGTATCGTAGGTACGCTATTCCCTCTTGAGTCAAATGAAAGCTGCATAGACTCTGTTGAAACTCCAAAAACACTTGCACTACAGAAGACAACATTAAAGTCAAAATACTGTGTGAGCTTAACTATGTCAAAAAGTATGCCAAAAAAGGATTCCAAAGTTTGAAAGTATTGTAAAAATGAGGTTGAACAATGATAACAAGGATGCCAAGAGTGTTTGGAATGTTATTTCTGGAGTGCATCCTCACAAATTGTGATTACATCATCCTCATAACTATCATCTTATATGGAAGATGATTCTGATACAATCTTTGCTTTTTCAAAAAAGTAAATCTAACTCGCTTATGCTTATGCTTATGCTTTTAAGTTGGAGATCGTGCTTTGTATACCATACTACTCATTGTCTATAACAAATACAAAAATGCTACACACACAACCTATTCCACAACTGTACATCCTAGCCATTGATTTCGGTGGATTCCATGCGGATCCATGTGAGACCATCATGGAACCCATCAAAATCAATGGCCAGGATGTACAGTTGTGGAATAAGTTGTGTGTGTAGCATTACTCGTTCCAAACACAATTACATACACATTCATATATATATATATATACATATATAAGAACACTTCTAGTAAGAACGTTCTTACTTTATTTTTCGTTTTCAGCAGTTAGATCATTAGTTTAAAAATTGAAATGACAACAGTAATAGCCTTAATGAAAACTCGATCTAACAAAGTACATAACTTAATAATGTAAGGGCGCCCTTACTAGAAGTGTTTTGTGTGTGTATATATATATATATATATATGGGTTTAAACTGACCTAGCACTGGGAGGCCTCCTGGGAACTTCAGGTTCAAACTCATCAGGAAGTCCAAGAAACCCATTGAATCTATCAAATGTGACATGGGCCACATGTCTGACATTTGTGGGCAACCCAATCTCCATTGAAGAAGAAGAAGAAGAAGAAGAAGAAGAAGAAGAAGAAGAAGAAGAAGTAGAAGTAGAAGTAGAAGAAGAGAGCTCTTCAATCCTCTCACTCCTGCAAGCAATCAAAGACTTCCTAAACACAGTCACCAAAAGGGCCAACAGAGACAACTGATCTCCCTCCTCTTTCTCTCTCTCCTTTCTCTCTCTAACTCCTCCTCCTACTCCCTCTGTATCTACGCTGAGTATGGATACAGGGTACGAATTGGGATTGTTAATAAGGGTGTGGGTCTGTTGGTGTAACGGTAACCCATCATTGAGTGTAGGTATGGAGCTTGGAGACGAAGGCAAATGAGAAGGAGATTGTAGTATTTCCGTCATAATTTCATATATATATATATATGTATAGGTTTTTTGTGAGAGGGGAAGAATTGGGTAATTGGTGAATTTTTTTTTTTCTATTTGGGGAATTGATTTTGATGGGTGGGTAGATTGGTAGATTACAGAGGAGAAAAGAATAGGAAATGGGTATGAATGTTTAGTGACTTTTGAGTAGAGTTGGATTCAAGGAAGGTTTTTGGAAGGTGAGAGGTGAACATCATCATCAAATGATTACTTTGTGAAAGCTTTTTTTTATATATCATCATCTGTATGTATATATGTGTATATAAATGTGTCCGCGTTTTATACCTGGCTCCTAGCTGGCTTTGCTTTGGAGTAGCAAGAGAGAGACAGGGAGACAGAGTGTCACGCTCTGGTAGAGTACAATGTGATGTGTGCATTAAAGTGTACATATTAGAGAATCTACAAGAGAGAGCCTAGCTATTTCAATAGTAATATTTGGGACACTAACAAATTTTATTAATACTCACACTCACACTTATACTCACATTTTATCTTTTTTTTAGTGGTATTGTGGAATCCGCATTGGACTCCACAGTGCCACCAGAAGAGAGAGAGTGTGAGTGTGAGTGTGAGTGTTAGTGAGATTTGTTAGTGCCCCTTGCATTGTTGTTTAATTTTTCAGTCAAACTAGCTAGTTAGAAGGGAGATTTTGAACTCCACAAGATTAGCTCCATGACTAGCTATTTTAACTTTTATCTTTTTGATTAGCTAGATTTATCTAGTAAAAAATGACTCCATATATTCTCTTTCTAAACCTTACTTAGCCTTTGAATATTTTTCCAATATGAATTGGTACAGATCTCAATCATACAAAATGTAATAAAGCAAGATAATTAGGTAAATTGAAGAGCACTGTTAAAATTGAAGGTCAAATAGTGAATAGCTAAAGTAAATTTTTTTTTTATTAAAATAGCTAGCTGAATATCATTGTTGGAGCTGCTCTTAAGTATGGATTTTTTTGGGGTTAATTACACGAGTAATGCTATATTTTCCAAATTTTTATCCCAAAAAGTGCTTCTCAAATGATGTGGCAGTGAGGTCAGGCTTAATATAGTGGGACCAGTTAAATTTTGATTGGAAGTTATTTGCTTGGCCTCACTGCCACATCATTTAGTCAACACTTTTATGATAGAAATTTGGAAAGCATAGTATTACTCTAATTACACTTTACTCCTATGGTTTGATCCAATGACACTTTACCACTTATGGTTTAAAAATGACTACTTAACTCCTTGTGGTTTGAGGGGTATTTAGTAATTTAAGACTTTCCGTTAGATTCTGTAATAGTTCCACTTTACCAAAAAAGCACAGGGGTTAAGTGATCACTTTTAAACTATAGGAGATAAAGTGTCATCGTGTCAAATCATAGGCGATAAAAATGTCACCGAGTCAAACCATCAAATCAACCCTCAGGGCTTGATAAAAGTTTGTATACTGAATTATAAATGTAAATCTATTAAATAACTATATAGTTTTGGTAGGCTCGTGAAAAAACTCGTAGATAGGTTTGATAAATGGCTTGTATACTGGTTCATATGAGTATATATGTTAGTGTTATAAAACTATATAGTTTAAGAGAGCTCGTAAAAAAACTCGTTATCAAAATTGAATTTTAGGGTCATTTAAGCTCAAACACACGTGATCTTAGCTCGTATATACCCCTATCGACGACTAAAAACATAATTTCTTTTTTCCTTGTATTAGAACATGACAAAATTAAAATTATTATATATAATTATATAATATTTTCAATACAACAAAATGTCAAAATAACAAAAAACTTGTATAAAATATTTCTCTTCATATCAAACTCATTGTAAACTTAGAAAAGCTCCATAGTTAACAAACAATTTGCTAAAGTTTAAATATTTTTTAAAACCATCATATATATCCTCTCTTTCTTTCCAAAAATTTGAGTGGAGGCAACCAACCCCTTGGCCCCATAGTAGGTCCGCCCCTATCCGCATGCTATATGTCCTATATAGTTTTATCCATTTTTCATTGAATTTGAGTGTCTTGGTCTTCAAATATAATTTAACGCACACAAATGGCTATCCTGCTCCTTCTAACTTGGGCTATGATGGCTCGTATATGTTTGATAACTCAATTAAATGATAAAAGTCAGTATTTATAATGTACTACTTAATTAAAATAAAATAAAACAAATGTCTTTTACCTAATGAAAATTTTAAGTAAAAAAATTACACTTAAAAAATCACTAATCGCAGTCTATTTCAACATTATTACTAATACTGCAAATTTTTTTAGTTTAAAATTTTTAGCACTAAAAATTTACTAATTAATCTCTAGTTTTTATCAAAATGACCTTGGTTTAACTTAACTGAGTTGGGTTGCAGATGGCAGCCCAACTGCATAATTGACTAATAATTAGAGTGGTAAATATGTTTTTGGTTAAATCTGTATTGTAAAGTTCCTAGAGAAGTAAATTTCAAGAAAACAAACGACACACACTCAAAAAAAAAAACAAAAAGGAAAAACATCAAGATTGCTTATATGATAATTAAAGAGATGATGAACAGCAGACAGATTTTTCAAGGACCTAATCATCATTTTCCAAATTTAGGTAAGCGTCGAAACGTGTCTATGAGAATCAAAACACATATATTAGTCAGTTTGGACTAATTCATTCAAAAGCCAATTATGGGTTTCACGAATGTTTTGTTTTTTTTCACTTCCACTTTGCTTTGTAATTAGGATGATTCTGATTAAGCAGCAAAAATAACATTGAATCCACACGGCCCCTAAAATATGTAATTAATGATTATTCTTCCTGGCATGACTCACGCCATTATCAAGTGAGTTGGATTAAAACTCTTGGGAAGGAAATGAGGGCAGTTTTTTGCTCACCTCAAAATTGTTCACATTTTGCACATACTCCTCTCTCATTAGCTAATACAGTGGCGCTCAATACTTTACACTATTAATTAATTCTCATTTAATCCTGGATTTCACAGCATTAGCTAATAAAAGAGGAGGGTGAGCGAATGTGAGCAATTTTAAAGTGAGCAAAAATGTATTCGAAGGAAATAAGGAGCTATGTAATTAGTACATCCCTCGGAAACTAGGGTTTCTCAAAAACTAGGGTTCCTAAGGGGGTGTCTCTCCTAAGATCTCGATCTTAGTGAGAGGTCTGTTTGTTTACAATTGTAATACCCGTAAAATTTCTACGTTAATAAATTGAACTACTGTATTTTAATCCGTATTTCTCTGTGTTTATATAAATAGTACGTAATAGTAACTTAGACTGTAGTTACGAACCCGGACTGAGTCTTCACGCAACTTCGTAAAACCTGCATATAAATTAGACTGCGTAGCACGCGGTTCATAGCAACAACTCATCTATATATTTATAGAATGTTAGTACCTTGGGAATCTTTCCCAATGTGGTATTGTACCTACCCAACCACCCATGACCCATTGGACCCTTACACTACCCAAACAACTCCCCCATGAACCGCCGGACATAACCCACCCCTCCGAAACCGTCGGCCACTCTCCCATTTCCCTAGATTCCATTCAAATCAGTCTCTTCCATTCCTATCACACAGCTTTTAGAATTTGTACATATATGTGTATGCATATGGGATGGTGTACATATCAAGAGCTTGAGAATGAGGAAGAGCACCGAGAGTTGAGAGAGGAGAAAAAAATCACTCACACACACCTCTCTGCCTGACCCTCACGTAGCACACACACACACCCTCTACTCTTGTATGCTGTAATTATTTATTTGGGCGTGCCAGAGCCTTGTTAGGTAGACCCAAACTAATAAAGACAAAATTTTCTAAAAGCACTTGTGTGAGTGATACACAAGGTTTCATGAATCTAACTTCTAATAGGCGATTGTGTGAATAAGTAGGAAAGTATCCTTATTCTAGGTCCCTAGATAGTGTTGAAGCACACAAGTCTAGCAAGTGATGAAGAAAAGAAATTAAATAAAATGGACTTTTATTTAATTAAAAAGAAGAGAAATTACAAGAATGTAATTAAAAACTAAGAAAGCTTAAGAAAAATAAAAGGATGCTTTTTATTTTGCCTAAAAACTAGGAATGCTTTGTAGAATGCATTTTGGATGCGGTATTCGAGAGAGACGCGAAGTGAATTGATAGCTTGGCCTGCCTACTGATTTATAGCGGTCATGGAGGTCTTCTAGATAAGGTAGGAAATAACTGATGAATCATTATCTGGTAAAAAATACCAGTTTATTTCCATATCAGTAGATAATATCTGATAAAGTCTTCCATATATCTTCGAATATATACATATATGTATATGCATATATATCTTGTATCTGGTCCGATTATGGTATAGATTTGGCTGACTTACCCTCCAAGTAAAATATATACTTCCCAAGTGATAACATTATCTCCCATAAATATTGATAATATCTTCCCATATCAGATAATATCTTGAAATATTATCTTTCCTTAAGCTGATAAGACTTCCCATATTAGATAATACTTCCCATATCTTGAAAATATTCTCCTGATAATATATGGAAATATGACCCCTATCACAATATTATCACTTCGAGAGTTCGTAGGATGATAAACTTCCCAAATTGATTAGAATACTATCTTACACAGAATAAAGAATTGCCAAATTAATGTGGGGCTGACTATGGCAGAGAATGGTCAGCCCGAGCTCACAATGCATCAGTCCGAAAGTGCCGCTTAGACTGATTTATTTTTCAACACTAATATTATGAGGTCTCGGATGGCCCACCACTATTTAAACAACCAAGACGTGGCCTACGAGGATACCTGATTGACAAACAGCCCGATGACACCTTAGCATTGATGCTTCAGCCCGAATGCTCAATTTCCCAATGACCAAATCAGTTAAGGGACCCGCCACTATTTAAATTGCCACGTCAAAGATTGGCCAAACAAATCCTGGATGGTCCCAATCTTGCCATATCTAATGGGCCTGGGCTCGATTGATTAGGGAGGCCCAATATCTAAGCTCAAACTGAATTCATATGGCTGCCCGAATGAAGTCCATGCTTGGTGGTCTCTCTTTCAATGCAATTCCTACAGGTCCCACTAGCATTGACCAGCCCGATTGATATATATATATATATATATATCTGAGTCCGATGGTGATCAGTCCGATTATCTGGTGAATGCAGTCAGCCCGATTCAACTTTAAACTAATCACTTGTTCCTAATTTTGGCAATCGGTCTAATGAGTCCGATTAAAATATTCCAATCGGCCTCATACAAATTTTGATTAAAAATGTATTTTTTGGGTGCAAACAACTCTCTGCCTCACCACCCTCAACACATACACATACACGCAGAGAAAATGAGAGCTCGCCGGAAAAGAGGAGAGAGAGAGAGGGAACCTGAGACCCCCACAGGTAAACCCCACTCTCTGGTTCATTTCTGTATACTCACACCCCCTCACACTCACACACAGACTCCCCATGCACGCCCAAATAGAGCCTAAGCTCTCTGTCAACCCAAGATCACCATTAAAGCTCCTCACCGGAGCTAGTTTTTCCAAACATCATTATGGCCTCTAAAAACTAGATCAAACAGACCCTTATGGTCCTAGGAAGGCCCCCTATTAGCAGCTTCTGGCTTAAGGCCTGTTTGGTGAGCCATGCATAACGTTATTCTTTTAAAACCCAAAAAGAATAATGGGTTCGTAGGAACCCAAAATGAATAAACTACTGTCTCAGCTCCTAATATGTGTTAGAGGGCATCAAATCGGTCCTAATGGCATTGGTTAGAGCCATTTCTATGGAGAAACGGCGGAGATATGGCCGTAGGAAGTTTTCCGGCGAAATCGCGCCTCGCCGGCGGCGGACTAGTCGCCAGAGAAGATGACCAGAACCCTAGGCGCATACAATGCTTGTACATCAAGCTTAGGGAGTAATACAAACCTGTTTGAAAAAGGGTTATATCGTTTTAAGTATTAACGGGTCGGGTCATTTTAAATGACCCGAAAATCATTAAATGAAACGACACCGTTTCATTTCGGATCCAACCAGATTTGGTTGGATCAGGTTAGGGTTAACGGGTCAGGTTGGGATGTAAGTTAATTTGGATCCGGGTTGGGTATGCGGGTTGAACCTGCAAGTTTTAAACCGTGGACTCTATTGAGTCTTTATTTGGGTTAGCCCGTTTAAGTTCGGGTCAGTTCAGGTTTGGCCCGCGGGTCTTTGCCTATGATTTTAATTAGTTGTTTTATATTACTAATTAACCTGTTAATCTTAATTAAGATTTTACTAATCTGTTTTAAGTAATACTTAGCAGTTTAAATAATTCACTAATTTAGATTAGTGTTTACATGCATTATTTATTATATATCTTGTATAATAAATATTTATAAATAGTAATAAATAGTATATATAAATAGCTTTAAATGGTTAAATTATTTTGAAAAATGGTTTTAAATACTATAAATAAATTATACATATTTTGGTATATTATTTTAAATAAAATAATATTCTTAGATTCTGAAAATAAATTATTATGGGTTATTTCGTATATAATATACTTATTACTTATTGGTTTAAATATATTATAAGAAATTGTTTAAATTAAAATAATTAGGTAATAAATGCCTAATGACTACATTTAAATATAGAAAAATTATATTTAATTTTTCAAAGGCCCAATACCTTTGTTCTATAAATTATTAATTATAAAACCCATACTTTAATAATTCTAATAATTATTAATTATTATTAAAAGCCCCGTTTGGTTGCATTTTAATTATTTAAAATACCAAACGAGCCCCGAAAATTATGAGAAAAATATCACTAGTCTATTTTAAAACCTAGTATTTAATACAAATGTTTATAAAGGCTAAATGTCTTCCTAAATTGTATTTTATAATTATGGGACCCCGCAGACTATTATTAGACGATTTAAACTTCAGAAATTCATAGTAAATAAATTGTAGCTCAGAAAAATACGCGGTCAGTTCCTAGAGTCTTAGAATAATGTCTAGAATATTTCCTTGAAGTTTGGTGACCTTTTGACACGGTAAAAAATACATCTTATATTTAGGGCCCAAACTGGTATAGGAAAATCCAGCCTTTTATGCGACGGACTCCGATTTGAGTCTAGTCAATGGCGTTAGACTCAGAAATATGTCTAGATCATCATGTTGAGGTTTAGGAATACATCCGGTACAATTACCATTATGCCCTTGATTCTAGTACGTTTATTAATCAACATTCTATGAATTTACTTACTTTGTAGGAACCACCGTTACGCTTGTTTCTACGCACCCGCTTCAAGGTGAGTCGTCCTAACTCACTTGGTATATTATAGAATTATTCCTTGTATATACTCAGTATGTTCTGTGTGGACGAACCTAATAAGTATAAATTATGTGAATGTTGAGATTCTTACTTATATGATGAACGCATATTAGTTAGCTATACTTCATGCTTAGTTAATATTCGTTGATATTCCTGGTTATCATATTTTCACGTTTTTATAATCACATGAACATTCATATGGACATAGTCGAGTCATAATGTCAATGTTGACGTCTGCATGGTTAGTCACGGGGGCTAACCCAGTCATATTATTATACACATTGAGTGGACCGCAGTGGTCCGAGTGGTACCGTCAAGTAAATGGGAACAACGATGAAACTGCTATAGGGCCCTGCTAGGCGATGATAGCCAGAGTTTCCATTGAAATCATTGAAGTTGTGTATGAATTGATGGTTGATATGCTATAGGGCCCTGCTAGGCGACGATAGCAAAGTATCCATTTGAATACAATAGTTACCTTTTGAATGCTATAGGGCCATGCTAGGTGACGATAGCACTGTAACTATTTTATTCTCCAGGCAAGGTCACGAGGACCTAAGAGTCCAATGATTACACTCTTTTTAAAACCAAAATTTGCTATAGGGCCCTACTAGGCGACGATAGCAACGTAATCATTCTACTATAAGCTAACGGTGTTACACTGGTAATGTAACAAGTCACATGAGTCAGTTGTGGTGTCCATGGTTGAGTAAAAGTCGAATATATCGATACTGCATTGTGTTGTCATACCCCCATGTCATATGCTCATTAATGTTGATTCAAGATATTGTTGTACCTGTATATCCTTAAATGTAGTAGGAGTGATCGGTTAAGACGATTTCACTTAGCTTCAAAAGCTAACGGCTCCTTCCCTGCCCTGGACATTTTACGTCTAGGTTATAATGAGGAGGACTATCAAGGTAACCCTGAAGATGCATATCACTATCCTCAGGATGGGAACTATCAAGAAGGTGATCCTGAGGCAGACTATCAGGAAGAGTTTGATAACGAAGTTTACAGGTTTGCCAACTAGAAGAAGGACTCTGGCCTACTTTCGTATTAAGTCTTCCTTTATGTTTTAAATAGCTATCTTTTGTTATGTAGTAATTTAAGTGGCGTCGATCGCCCAAACTTATCTTTTGTGGTTTTCATTTAGAACTTCTATAATAGCCTAAGTAGCAAACACTTTAAGTTCCCCCATGAATACCATTAGACGCTTTTGCAATTCCTTACTCTGATATACATAATTATGTTAATATGTTGCACGGACAGGTCAGTTTTATGTAACTAGTCATTCCCTACGGGTCCAGAAAGGAAATTTTAAATTTTCCCTATTTTTGGCTACTCCGGGGTGTGACAACAATCTGATCTGATTTCTCTGTTCATTCCTTTGAAGCGATATATTGTTGTCTTTTTCATCTTTTCTTCTTGCTGGGAAATTATGGATAGTGATATTGAAACAAAGTTGATGAATATGGTTCTGACAGAGATTGAGAAGGAAGAAACGTTAATAGGGATCGAGGATGACCAACTTAACACATCAGATGAGAGAAGCCTACTAGGTATGGTTTGTTCCTCGCGGCCAATGAACGTGGGTGCTATGAAGACCACGTTCACAATTGAGAATGCGTTGCTTATCACGTATGATTCTGAAGGTGGATGAACATAGCAAAATGGTTAGACCAAAAGCGCGAGGTTGGCATAGGGCGAAGCAATCTAAGATGCAAGTTGATGCAGGGGGTGATGTTGGGTCTGTAAAGGGCCAGGCTACAAATAAATCTACACAAAAAAAGCAGAGTTGTGATGATGAGAAGTTTTCTATCTCGGAGAGTGCAAAACATATGAGGAACTTGGAGGGAAATTTGTTACTATTACTTTACAAGAGGCGGTGGCTGCTAAACAGCACCGCCTATGCCAATGAATCTATTATGTTGGACCTGTCAGGGGAGCGGGAACCCTTATACAGTTCGAGCTCTGCGGAAGCTTGTGCTATCTGAAAATCTCACCTTGGTTTTCTTGATGGAAACTAAGATCTCTGTTAAGCGTATGGAACATTTGAGTTGATCACTTAGTTTTAGGGATTGCATTGCGGTTATTAGTATTGGGAGGAGTGGGGGCCTTGCACTATTGTGAAAGAGTGACATCTCTGTTTTGCTCCTTAGTTTTTCTTGACACCACATTAGACGACGGGTCGATTGCTTGGCGTTACACGGGATTCTATGGGCACCTAGAGTCACACAAATACAAATACACATGGAATCTCCTGTGAAGCTTGAAAGGGGTTTCTGTTCTTCTGTGGGTGGTGAGGGTGATTTTAACGAGATTCTTGCTAGTTGGGAGAAGGACGGAGGATAGCTTCCTGACTTTGGTGGCATATAAAATTTTTGTGACACCCTCGATTGGTGTGAACTTTCTGATTTGAGGTTTCAGGGCAATATTTTACTTGGAGAAACAACTGTGATGATTTGGATTTTATTCAAGAATGACTTGACAGATGTGTGGCTTCTGATTCGTGGTGTGATTTATTTCCTAGCCATAATGCGGTACACCTGACCACATTTGTGTCTGTTCATGATCCAATTGTGCTTCGGTTAGATAGTGGAGCCCATTACCCGTGAAAGTTACATAAATGGTTCCGATTTGAGGAAATGTGGTTATCTGATAAGGGCTGCGTGGAGGTTATTGCTAGACTTGGGGGATTGGCAGTAGCAGTGATAATGTTATGACAAAATTCGAAGATGTGGTACTAGCCTTTCTAAATGGAGCTGGGCGACGTTTGGCAATATCCAGAAACAAATTAAGTCTAAAAATGAGGAGCTCCGCATGTTACAAGGACATCAGTGTCACGCCTTGGAGTAGCAAAATAGGAAAAAATAAATTTCCAATTTTGGACCCGTAGATACGAGACTAATTGAGATCACCTGATTGTCCAACAATATATAATAATAGCAATATAATAAACAATATCCATGGTAGGTCTAAGCATAAAATTAAAACATTCACGGTCATAAGTTTGATTTGTTAAAAAATATCATCCTCATCTTAACCGACATCATCAGAGTTAAGACATAGAAATAGTTATAGGCAACATTGCCTCACAAAAAGATATTGGACATCACGTGTCCTCAAAATACAAAAGATTTGAATTAATATAAAGACCGAATCTTCTTCTTCTTCGCTTCATTCTCCTCAGCTTGCGAAGCTATGGCCTTCATCCTCGTGCACCTCCTCACCTACAAGTTATGTTTTTTGTAAAATCTGGACGTTTGATTGTCTAGAACATGAAAGTCGTTAGCTAATGAAAGCTGAGTGAGTAAACCTATTGCACTTAAACAGGCTCAGAAAACATTTTGTTAATCCGTTAAGAAAGAGAGAAACATTCCTTTTTTCATTCTTTTGGAAACACTATAAAATAGGTACGTTCTTCTTATCGCACTACGGAACAGTACTCGGGATTGACTGACAATCAACATCATACTAAAAATAAGACTGACTCGAATTCCCTTTGGACCATAGGTCCAATCTTTACCAACTTGACACTTTTGCACGCAATCTGACATAAATGCCGTTGGCTGGATATCATCGCCCCATTGGCCGTTAGGTTACCGTCTTGTCATCATTGCCCCAATGGCCACTTACTTGACATCATTGCCCAAATGGCCTATGGTAACCCCATCTTATTCTTTCAGCCTTGGAATATTGTCACCCCATTGGCTGTTAGGTTACCCTCTTGTCATCATTGCCCCAATGGCCAATTACTTGACATCACTGCCCAAATGGCCTATGGTAACCCCATCTTATTCCTTCAGCCTTGGTTAACTTATCATAACTGCCCCAAATGGCCACTTACTTGACATCACTACCCAAATGGCATGTCAAACATCAACAACTGATCATGACAGTATCGACAAGGTACTACTACACTTACCACTAATGCCCCATTGGCCTGAGTGACATCCGAACAACATCACAAAACTCATTACTCTTTCATGAACTAATCACATTAGGTCGGTTTGGTTTAGTTTTGGTCGGTTTTGGACATTTTAAAAATCGACTGAATGGTCCGGTTGGGTCGGGTTTAGTCAGTTCGGTTCAGTTTTTAGCTTGGAGGGCTTTTGAAAAAACCAACCTGACCGCTCGGTCTGGTCGGTTGGTTCAGTTTCGGTCTTCAACTTTCACCCCTAGATCACATGAACGAAACACGAGAAAGGGACCGACGGATATGATCTTTTTGTTAACAACGCTATCGCGACTTTCTTGTAACCAACCGACGCTCGTGGTACAAGTCATTAAAGCTTATTATTATAATAAGGGTTATTGGTATTACACTTATCGCATTACTGCCGTCGGAGTTCCCGAATAACATTTGTATAAAAACCATAAGTTTGTTACATCATTTACTAAAGAAAACATAGTATGTCTTAAAACAGTAGGCTCGAGAGCTCCTTCCTCGATCGTCGCTCGCACTGGCTCGAGCACTCGTCTTTACAAAATCCAGAATCATTTATCCTTTTTATTATAAAAGTAGTTCATTTAGAATGGTACTACTAAATCAGCATATAGTACAACTCTAAAATTCATATATCACACATGCACATATATACCAATTACAAGGTCTACATATAACTCTAACAGCTCAGAGTACAACTTATATAGCATAGATCATCATAAATTAACCATGTATATAATCGGATCTTCTAAGTACTACAGGACTCAAGCGCTCAGGCTAGCTTGTTTAATAAGCTCGAGTCCGGGCTCTGCAGAATCTAACAGTTTTGGAAGTTATAACAAGATTTTGTCTTAGATTGTATTGCATGTCACATGCATGCACTTGGATCATCAAATTAACTTTGAAAAGCATAAATTAAAGTGAGTATGAGTACTCACCAAAATCTAGATGATCAATTAGTGCTTAGATTGTGAAAATGAAGTGTATATATTAAGTTGATCTTCAAGAACTCCAATTCATGCTCTATGTAGTTGTTGATCACTTCTAAACTTTTGATCTTCAACTCCTCAGCTCCAGAATATCAATGTGCAAGCCATGTGTGTGTCTTTGTGCAAATGAGAGTGGTGGATGATAAATTATGAGGCCAGGCAAGTGGGTTTGCGTATAAACATATATGACCACTCAAGAACTCTCTCACAAGCTCACTCTCAACTCTCTGCAATTCCAAATGCATGGAATGAATGCACAGAAATGCTTGGTATTTATAGAGTTTGAAGACCCAGGGATAAAATAGTCATTTTACTAAAACTTAGCTTAAGCGCTCAAAAAGGATGGTGCGCTCGGGGCTCTTATTTCTCAAATCCTTCTAAGGGTTTAAGGGTTCAAAGGTCCAAAGTTCCAAACCATAAGAAGGCCAAAAGGGTTAAGGATATAGTACAATACATACGAATCAATACTTACAATGAAAATACAGATTATGGAAAATACGATAGCTAATTAGGTAATATTTAAGAAAAAAAACCGATATTATAATCAAATTGTTGGTTCCATTGTCACCTATTGCAAAATTCTGTCAAAGGAAATAAATGAGCTTTTAGAGAAGGGGGAGATCCTATGGAAGAAGTGGTCCATAGTGAGTTGGCTTTAGCATAGGGATAGAAACACTGTTTTTTTTTCATAAGAAGGCATCTCAGCAACGGCAAAGGAATTTTATTAAGGGATTGGAACTTCCGACTAGGGATTGGTATGAGGAGGAGGGTGTTATCCAAAGGCAGATTATTGAGTATTTTGAGACCATCTTTACCTCATCACACCCTAATAACATTTAGGAAGCACTGCAACCTATGGAAAGAAAAGTTACGGATGCTATGAATTCTAGCTCTTCAATTGGAGGTTATCGATGGGGAAGTAAAGAGGGCTCTTTTTCAAATGCATCCTAATAAGGCTCCGGGTTTAGATGGTATGTCTCCGCTCTTTTTTCAAAAATACTAGCATACTGTGGGTGGGGATGCTATTGCTATTGTAAAAATCATATTTTACTACGGGACAACTATCTAACAACCTGAACTCTACTATTATTTTGATCCCAAAGGTTAAGAACCCACGTCGTGCTTTTGATTTTTGCCCTATCAGTCTTTGTAATGTGCTATTCAAAGTTATTTCAAAAGTTATTGCAAACAGGCTCAAGCCCATCTTGTCTCGCATTGTCTCAGAATGTCAGTCGGCTTTTGTTCCAGGGCTTTTGATCACAGATAATGTGCTTGTGGTCTTTGAAGCCATGCACCAGCTTCAGACGAAGTCAAAATGGGGTATATGGCTTTTAAGCTTGACATGAAAAAGACTTATGACCGGGTCGAGTGGTCTTTCATGAGAGCGTTGCTTGGGGCATTGGGTTTTGATAATCGGTGGATTTCCCATGTCATGGGTTGTGTTGAATCGGTTTCTTATCAGGTGTTAGTGAATGGGTCCCCTTCAAAGGTTTTTATTCCCTCTCGTGGCATTCGGCAAGGTGACCCTCTATCCCCTTATTTATTTATTCTTTGTACTGAAGCTTTTTCATCCCTGTTGAATCGTATAGATCTTGAGGACCACTTACATGGGGTTGGGGTTTGTAGAGGAAGCCCGAGATCTCCCATTTATTCTTTGCTGATGATAGCTTACTTTTCTCTAGAGCCAGGGAAGAGGACTGTCAGTCGATACTCATTATTATCAAATGCTATAAGGATTCTTCTAAGCAAAAAATCAATGTTGAAAAATCAAGTATTTACTTTAGCCCAAATTTGAAGACCAAGATTCAAGATAAATTGATCCAAATGCTTGGGGTTCAGATGATACAGTAGCATGATAAATACTTGGGGTTGCCCTTTATGGTTGGTGAGTCTAAGAAGCAAATTTGTCACTCTGTCCGCAATAGGATCCAAAGTAAGGTTAAAGGATGGAAGGAAATGCTTTTATCGAGAGAGGGCCAAGAAGTTCTTATTAAAGCGGCTGCCCAAGCAATTTCGAGCTATGTTATGAGTTGTTTTAAGCTTCCAGCTACAACTTATATTGATATTACATGGATATTAGCAAGTTTCTGGTGGGGTGAACAAACTAATAAAAGAAAGATCCACCGGTCGAAATGGGATAAGCGCTGTGATTCTAAAAAATGTGGGGGTCTTGGTTTTCGTGATTTGAGTGCTTTAATAAAGCAATGTTGGCAAAGCAAGTGTGGCGTCTTATTCATAACAATAATTCTTTATTTTTTAAGATTTATAAGGCTCGCTATTTTCCTCATTGCACTGTTTTGGACGTGAATCTTGGTTTTGGCCCATCTTATGCGTGGAGAAGTATTTGGGGGCTCTATTGACGTTGTTAAAAGTTGTGCTAGGAGGCGAGTGGGCAATGGGGAATCCATCATGATTGGGACAGACCCATGGTTATAGGGATGGCAATGAGGTAGATTTTTTGAGTTCCCCACCCCGCCCCTAATAGGTAGGGTATGGGATGTGTTCAAATGGTGTAGGGGCGGGTATGGGTTATAGGATCATTACCCACTCGGGTTCGGGTCGGGGGCTGGGGTGAGGGTGAATTTTCCCCGAACACATCCCTGTTATATAGGTTAAGTAAGTTGGGGGGTTTTACATTTTTAAACATAGCAACAACAATCCAAAGGCTATTAATGAATGCTAGAAGATTCTATATCTACATACAGACTACACGTATATTTAGGTCAAAATTGATTCTAAAATATCTCTTTCCTCTCTCTCTTCTTTTTCATTTGTGTACCTTCCCATTTTCAGCCCTAAACTCTCCCTCTCTCTCAACATTCAACATAATCCTCTCAAATTTCGGCCACAGTTCTCTCCCTACCATTCATGGTTGGACAACGAGTGTTTTTTTTCCTGACAGAGTTTTTTCTTAGTTCATGGATTGCACCCTAGTGGCATAAGGATTTTTTTTATTTTTATTTTTCCCTATCTGTATCATATACACGGCCTTTCGATTACTGGGTTGCAATTCTTCACTGTGTTGAATGTTGACTGAGAGAGAGAGAGAGAGAGAGTGTGTGTGTGTGTGTGTGTGTATGTGAGAGAGAGAGAGAGATCATACACAGTGAGGAGTTTTCTATTTTTATTTTTCTTAGTTCATGTATGAAATACACTCTTTTTGCCTCCTTATCTTGATTTAACACAGTGAGTGTGGATTACATATACATGGTTGTATGTATATGTGTTGAACATATAGATGAATCTATTTGTGTTTCTTTCTATACGGGGTGGGTGGAATAGGATCGAGGTTATATGTGGTAGGGTAGGGTCAGGGTCAGGGTCAGGGTCAGGAAGAAGAGTTACTCGGGGTGGGGCGGGGTCGGGGGAAGGTTGCTTTCAAGCGGGGCGTGACCGGGGAAGGGCTCCCCCTCCCATACCTACCCCGTTACCATCCTTACTTGGTTACCTAGACCTTTTTCTTTCAAACCCTACTCTCATATGCCTCTTATTGTTAGGGAGGGGCTTGTTAAGGAGCTTATTGATCCGGTGAGGTGGATGTGGGATGAGGTGTTGAGTAAAGAGGTTTTTTTGGCCAATGAGGCAAAGATGATTCTTAGTCTCCCCATTCTCAATGGTGGGTGCGTTGATAAGCTTATTTGGCATTGGGAGAAGAAAGGTAATTTTTCGGTTCGGTCTGCTTACCATATGGCTCGTGCTCTTAAATCTAGTGGAGAGGGGACCTCTAGGGGTGATGCAAGTTTCACTTGGAACCGCTTGTGGAGTATTGATCTTCCCAATAAAATTAAGCAGTTTATGTGGCATGTTGCAAAGAGTTCCTCCCATGCAAAGTTGTTCTTAAGAAGCGAAAAATTCTTGATGAAGAAAAGTGTATCCTTTGTGGCTTTAAATCTAAAAAATCTTGGGAAGGTAATTAGACTATCTACAATCCAATTAGCATATTTGAGATAGCAAATGTGTACTTTGCTATTTTAGAGTTTGAGTTTGTTACCTCATAATATTATGTTAAGGTAGCAAAGTTGTAAATTATTTTTTGTCTTTGATTATTTTTTCCATTTTCAATAGTTGTGCCTGTTATTTTTTCTTTCAACTATTTTGACACTTAACAGAGTTTTGCTATATTGAATAGTGTTTGTCCAAAGGACTCTACTTGCCTGAATTTTTTTTTTTTTGCTCAATAACTAAAATTTCATTAATGACAATCAAACCTTACAAAGAAAACCAAACAAGCAACAAAAATAAAGAAAAGAACAAGAAAAAACAAAACAACCAAAGGAATAATAGATAAGGAAGTATAAATGCCCACAAAAAAACACTCCGCCAGCTGCATGAGGAATCCACCACTGCGCCACAAGGACCGACGTGTGGAGAGATCCGGAACCCAGGACAACTTTAAACTTGTAGATGGTAAAAACTACCCAAAGAAAGAAGATGACACAAAGCTAAGCCCAAAACAAGTGAAGAATCTTCACCAAAGGGGGCAACCGGAGTTGCTTGCTTCCATGGTAGCAAAAGTTGCACCATGGAAAGCAACACACCTATAGAAGAGAGCTCCAAAGCCACCAATCATAACACAATGAAGACCAGAAAGCCAATCTATCGTTGCAAGATTGGTCTGGGCAACATCTACCATCTTGAACCCAAGAAGAAACCATGCGAGATAAGGAAAACAATCTTCACAAAGGAAGGGGAAAAGCTTCACAGAGGAAGCGGAGGAGCCAAACAGGCCCTTATTTGGACTGGGACAAAACATGGAGGAAGAGAGAGAGAGAGAGAGAGAGAGAGAGAGAGAGGGGGGGGGGGGAGGGGAGGCGGCTAGGTTAACATATCTACTCTCTTTCTAGAAAATCTAGAGAGAGAGGCTTTCAACCCATTTTCGTGGGATAGTCTGGGTCCCCCACTTGCTTGATGTTATTTAGGTCATTTAGGTGCTATACTTAAATGTCCTTGGTCTATGTAAGTAAGTATTGTCTCTGTAAATATTATTTGGACACATACTATTAAAAAAAAAAACAATGCTTAGTGGACCTACGGAACAATGTCTAAGCATTGTCCTTGGTATTCTAGTATTTCCACATGGTATGCTACAACCTGCAGCCAATCACAATGGTTATTTTGGGTGGTGGTACCCTATTGAATCCCACTGTTTGTGAGTACCTGAATGTGGTCCCACTCAAAATATCCACATATAATTGGTTGCAGAATAACTATAGGATGTCAACCGGGGGGGCAAGTATGGGCAACCGCTGTCCATAAATATTGAAAAAAAATTCATCTATTTATACTAGTATTATTCATAAATATGCTACAAGAATATAGACTTGTCCAACTAAATTTTTTTTTTAATTATTAAACTTGCCCTCTAGACATAATTTCTGGATCAGTTCTTGACTATCACGTACTGTTATCTTCCAAATACCTAAATTTTTTTTAATTAAAGTTAAAACTTGCCATCCACCATCCTTTCTGATGTATTCCATGTCATTGCATACACGCGCACATGTGCTCATGTGGTAACAAAAAAAATTTGTAGAAAAAGAAAAGTAGTGGTAGCATCCAACAAAGTTGTGATTTTTTTTTGGAGATAGAGAGAGGAGTGAATATTGGCGGGTATACCATGTCATTCATGTTTGATGTTTCAAAATACATAAATGGTCCAAAATATTGCGAGCAAATGTGGTGTAGGTTCTATTGCCTCAATTAAGAGGACTTTTTATCATGTAAAAACAAGAACAAAAGATGAAAAGAAGAAGAAGATGGTAGAGTTCGAAGAATGCCTTCGAAGTGGTGATTAAAGTATGAAGGAAAGTAAAGAAGATTGTAGGCTAAGAAACTAATCAACTAGAATCTAATCTAGTGCTAAAAACTAAACTAAATAAAAACTAAAGTGGCCATGGTCGCCTAAAGAAAGGAAGAACATAAAGATGATATATTGATGTAGTTGTTGGTCAAGGACCATTTACAAGGAGTACCTTACTTCTATTTATAGATGAAGTCTACAACTAATAATAACTACCCATTTGAATTTGAACATTTGCACGTGTTTCTTTCAAGAGAAGCTCCCTCCAAAATAACTTTCAACATCATCATCACTATTGATCTTCAAATAACCAACTTTGATCTTCTCTTGTACTGCTAAGTGTCATGGAAGTAACTTCCAAATGACTACCTACCAATTTGATTCGGTTTTACATGTGACATATATAATATTATGACTTTATATAGTAATACATAAAAATATATTTTATGGTCCAAACGTACCCCCCACGGCTCTTTAAGAGCGAAGTCCTTGGAGAGTCGGAAGATTATCACAAAAATAACATTGTTCAATCCAATTAGTAGGTTCGAAATGGACCAAATTAAAAATGCAAAGTAGATCACAAAATAGATCTTTGAAGCCAACATAATAACATTAAACACAAAATACATTATTTTAAAATTACTTCGAAACCAATGTAATAGCTTCGAATCACAAAACAATGGCTCTAAACTTGCTTCAAACCAATATAAAAGTTTCGAACACAAAACAATGACTTCAAAGTGGCTTCGAAACCAATACAAAATAATTTGCTTTAAACTTGCTTCGAAGCCAATGTAATTGCCTTGAACACAAAATAAATCACTTCAAACTGGCTTTGAAGCCAATAGAAAAGCTTCGAACAAAAGAAATTGTTTTAAAATGGCTTTGAAGCCAATAAAAGTATCTTTGAACACAAAATAAAGTGTTTTAAAATTGCTTCAAAGTCCATATAATAGATTGGAATCACAAAAAATGGCTTTAAACTTGCTTTGAAGCCAAAATAAAACTTCGAACACAAAACAATGGTTTTAAATATGCTTCGAAGTCAATGTAATAGCCTCGAACACAAAATAATGGCTTTAAACGTGCCTCGAAGCCAATGTAAGTATCCCAAAAATATCATTATTTAACTGATCAGCATTGGTATATCACCAACATAAACTTTTGGTTTAAATGTCACCAATTATAGAACAAAGCAGTAATACATTTTTTTTAGAATATAAGCATCGGTTTCATGGATCGTTATAGAGACAACTTGAATGCATTGACAGCCACTATCTTTTTGTGCAATGACATCTGGCCTAGTAGACATTCTAGCCAATGCACCAAATTACATGTTCAACGAAAAATAATTTGGGCTCACTGTAAGCACCCACCATACATGAATGCCTTGAAAACTTGCAACTCCATGCACATTGATCAGTTCTCCAATCTCCTGGGGCCACACTTTCGTAATATGCCTTCACATCAAAATAGGCTACAACCCCCTCCCCCTCCCTTTACCCACATCGGTAACACAGTGACCGAATTGATGTTCATAATATTCAATCAACAATTCATTTTCTCTTCATAACGAAATTGCGATAAAAAAAATCCGCATGGTCATAACCCATTTTTTATGAGATCCACAAAGCCAAAGTGGATATTCACCAACTAAAGCCATACGTGGCTTAAACAATTCATAAGTTTCAACATTTTGTGTAATTATTGTTGAAAAACTCATAATTATGAGCAACAATTTGTTTATGATTCCCAACCATACTTGGTTGAAAAATGCACCCCCCGGGTATATATTCACCACAATTACTTGGTTTATTAACCAATATGATTGATGAGGGTGATTGGGAATTTTTTATTTCCACCATTAAAGGATAATGAAAATTTTTCTTAATCAATTTATTTTCATCCATTGGCTCATAATTTTGAAGATTCGATACCCCCCGAGTCATTTGATGCACTTTGGTTTCCAAATTAAAAACTTGATCTCTTAACTCTTCCAATAATGGAACAAAGTCATTGAACCATTTTTCATCACCATAATGTTGGTGGTGGTAAAACATACAAGCCCTCGAATTCATAATTAAATGGAGAATCATTACTCCAATACACTTGGTTTTCATAAAATCATGTTCCATCTTCTAAACTGTTCATTGGTTTTTCTCACTTGGGCCATCCTTCTAGCGCCAAAAATATGTTTGATGTTTCAAAACACATAAATGTCCCAAAATATTGCGAGCAAATGTGGTGTAGGTTCTATTGCCTCAATTAAGAGGACTTTTTATAGCGTAAAAATAAGAACAAAAGATGAAAAGAAGATGAAGATGGTAGACTTCGAAGAATGCCTTCGAAGTGGTGATTAAACTATGAAGGAAAGTAAAGAAGTTGTAGGCTAAGAAAGCAATTAACTATAATCTAATCTAGTGCTGAAAACTAAACTAAATATAAACTAAAGTGGTCATGGTGGCCTAAAGAAAGGGAGAACAGTATGAAGATGATATATTGATGTAGTTGTTGTTGGTCAAGGACCATTTACAAGGAGTACCTTACTTCTATTTATAGATAAAGTTTACAACTAATAATAACTACCCATTTGAAGAATTTTTTACCCGAAGCGTCACTATTTGCGTCAAATTTTCCTGACCCATCACATTTCCAACTTATTTTCCAAACCCATCACTTTCTAAAGTCATTACTTCAAGTAACGAGTTCGTCCATAAAATTTAGCCAAAAGTCGCTACTTGAAGTAACGACTTCAATAAAAAGAGGTAGCTACTTGAAGTAATGACTTCTTTATTAATCTGTCACTACTTCAAGTTGTAACTTTTGGCTAACATAACCAGATGTCCCTCTTCTTCCCCCCATAACTCGTAACTTCTCTCTACCTCTCTCTCTCTCTCTCTCTCTCTCTCTCTCTATCTTTCTCTCTCTCTCCCTCCCTCTCTTTCTGTAACAAACACTTACACACACATATATACAAACTCACACAAACATACACATAACACGCACATACAATGTATATACACACACCACACATACAATGCGTATACACACAGATACACATACCACACGTATGATGTATGTGTATACACACACATAGACACATACACTTATACACACACATACACATACACATACACACACACACACACACACAGAGACATATATACATAGACAATGGCATTTTGGATTCTATGCTTGCCTAATTTTGTAATGCTATGACATACACTGTAACACCCGTACCCGGAGAACGGGTTAATTACTATGTTAATATGCATTAATTAATATAATTAGTGTATAAAATGGATTAAGGGGAGGCTTGGACTCGCCCGTGGAAAAGGTGGTCAGAAAAGGACACCAATTGAAAAAGTCCCCAGTGAGGAGGGACAGGTTTGGGAGTGGGACCCAGTGAAGGGCCCGAATAAAAATATGTGCATTTTATGTGATTAAATGCATTTATATGGTTACATGATTATTTGTTTAAATGCTTTCATATTATATGATGATATATGTTTAGCATTTGGTATTAGTTTGGACACCCGAATAAGGGTATAATTGAAAAAGATTTAAATTGGTAGGTACGATAGCAACTTCACAAAATATATGGGACCCACGTTGGGACCCATACGAAACTTAAATAAACACTCATTTGATAATTGAGTAGTGAATGGAATGTTTGGGGGATTTCATAATAAGAACTTAAGAAATTCCGACGGTGTAAGTGAAAAAGGGAAAAATTATAATCAAAACACCTCATGCTTATGCATGTATAGGTGTCTAAAGAGATTTAGACTCTCATTTTGCTGGAATTAAAAAGAAGAGAAGAAGAAGAGAGCTCCGAGAGAAGACGGACTGTCACTGACGACGTTTTTCGCCGTTCCGTCGCCGCCGCTCGCCGGATTCACGATCCGAGACCACTTTTGGACTCGTGGAGGTAAGAGCATCACATGCACGTAATTTGTTTTCATTTTTGGCAACGTTTTTCCAGTAACCGTTCTTGATAAATGATATTTGTTGAACCAAAATCATGTAGGATTTACTTTGGGTAAGAATTGAGCAAGATTTGTGAAGGAATTCTTCATTTCTAGCTTGAATTTGGGTAGATCTTGCTAAGGTGAGTTTTCTAGCCTAAAGAATGGTTGTGTTTAACTATGTTCAAGGCATCAATGATGTAGAGATGTAGAGAATGATCTCATTGTGTTGATTATTCATGTTTGGAAAGCATGTAGTTACTAAATTGTGAATTGCATGTTAGCTTTGTGAAGAATTTATGTGCTTATATGTTTATGTGCTTATATGTTTATGTGGTATTCAATGAGCACCGGAAAAATGATTCATTAGTTGGGAGTAATAAGGGTGGTGAAGAGGAAGAATCCGAGAAATACGGAAGTCCAAGGAATATAAGTGGCCATGGGACCAAGGGAGGTCCCGGGTCTGAATGAATCATTGAACCGGTGACTCGGCGATTACAAAAATATGATTTATGTGTTTATTGTTGCATTGCACACGTTTAAACATTCAGCCATGTTTAGAATTCTCACTAAGCGTAGTGCTTAAGAAAACCGTTTTCTGTTTCTGTTGTGGTAAATAACAACCACCGCAGGTACAGAGCAATATTCGGAGAGAAAGTGACGTGCTTGGGATTGGGGAAGAGATTTGGGTCTTGTAAATATGTTTATAATGTGTATGTAGTGTAACTTGTGGGTTAGTATCCTTGACTTTTGAATTGAAGACTTGACTCGTGGTTGTATCCATAGAGTTAGTTTTGGAATCCTACGACTCATGTGTTAATGTAGATTTGAAGAAACTTATGTAATTTCTATGTGGAAGTTGTAGGTTGTATGTTTGGACCTTTCCGGCAAGTCCGGATATGCGTTGCAACTCTTTTGTGTAAGTTCCTTTTGTAACTAAGTGGATTGAATGGTTTTGGAAATGCTATTTGGAAAGTTTCATGCTTATGGTTGTTTTGGAGTTAACTTGGCTTGATTGCTTACTTAACTTGTTTGAAGTTGTAGACATTTGGTTTTGAATGAAGAAGGAAACTTATAAAAGTATGTCATATGTTCTTTCAAAGTTTTGCAAAGTTTGGAGAAGGATTGATTTGGTTTAAATCATTTCTTAACAAGTTCATGAAAAGGAACTTAGTTGGAGAGGAACTTGTTTGATTCAAGGAAGACCTTGATCATGTTCTTTTAAAATGTTGGAGAAGCTTAAATTTATGTTTGGAAATGTTTTTATGTGATTGAAATTGGTTCTTTAAAGTTTCATGAGGTTTGATGATGATTTAGGTGTGTTTGGGGCTGTTTAAACAGAGGTTTTGCTGTCAAAAATGGCTTCTGCAGAAACCGGATCGATCCGGGCCTTAAGCGGATCGATCCGGAGCATCTGGAGGAGCCAAATTGGACATTCTGTCAAAACCGGATCGATCCGGTTTTGGGCGGATCGATCCGCTAGTCCAGATTCAGCACCGACGGCTTTTACGGAAACGGACATAACTCTCTCTAGAAAACTAGGATTTGCGCGCTGTTTTTTGCGTTGGAACCGGGACTCAAAGACCTATCTTTTGGTATAAAATTTTCTATACCTTATTAATTACCATTTTACCCTTGGGGGCTGTTTTGTAATAATAGAGTTGTTTTATGTTGCTAAACACATGCGATTCTTAGTAATTCGAATGTTTCTTTGCAAATTAATGTACGTGGACTCTTGTAGCATTGTTACATGTGTCCTAATCTGCACGAGGCGGGTTGGGGTGTGACAATTTTTGGTATCAGAGCAATAGGCTAGAGCCTTTGGGGACGAGAGACGTGAACGACGTATAGTGTGCACACAACAACACGTAGTTGCATAAACATGCATACACGTTTACTTAGCATGCTTTTAAATGTTGATTATCATGTCCTGTGTTCCTTAAAAGTAACGTGCATGTGTGTAATAATGTGGGTGCCAGGCATTATGTCTGGAGGTGACACCTCAAACCGAATGGAACGGGTTGAAAGAGCAATCGAAGGGTTGGTACGAGTAGCGGAAACTCATGTGGTCGAAGAGAGACCGGTACAAACGAATCCGAATCCGAATCCGAGGGAAGACATTGTTACTATTTCAAAATTCCACAAACAAAAGCCGACCATATTCCGCGGGGAAGCCGATCCGATGAAGGCGAATTTTTGGATCTCAGATATGGAGAAAATCTTCAGGGTTCTACCGTGTACAGAGGAACAAAAGGTGTTGTTTGCGGCTGATACCCTGAAGGATGAAGCACAATATTGGTGGCGTACTAAGTTGGGTCCGGGGCAACCGACAACGTGGGATCAATTCCTTGAAATATTCAATGAGCAATATTTTCCGGAATCGTTTGGGGATCAAAAGGCTCAAGAATTCATGGAGTTAGTGCAAGGGGGAAAGTCAGTTCGGGAATACTCAACACAATTTACCAGTTTGGCGAGGTTTGCCGGGGATATTGTAACAACTGAGAAGGTGAAGGCAAGGAAGTTTGTAGCAGGACTTCGGGGAGATATTCGGGGGCGAGTGACCGTATTTCGTCCGGAGACCTATGCTAAGGCATTGGATATTGCTTCTTTTGCTGAGAGAGACCTTGGATATACCTCAAATATGCCACCACCACCAAATCAACAAGGTAAACGGCCGGTATCAAGTCAGTTCAGTGGTCAGGGGAGTGCAAAAAGGCAGAGTTCAGGAGGATCATCAGTTAGTATCGGCAGTGGTTCTAGTGGAAATAAGCCGAGGTGTCAGACTTGTCAGAAACTTCATTGGGGCCGATGCAATCAACTTCCAAATCCAATCATTTGTAATATTTGCCGACAACAGGGACACATTGCCAGGAACTATCCGAATCAGAATTTAGATATGAGGGGTCGATGCTTCACTTGTAAGGAATTGGGACATCAAGCTAAGGATTGTCCAACCAAGCGACAGGGAACTTCCGGTTCCAGTTCATACGCGGCTAGTGCTATTACACCGAGACCTACTCAACAACCTCCGAGGAGAGAGCAGCGGGAGGCAAGATCATATCAGCTCAGGCCGGGAGAGACCGCTTCTGCCGATACTGTTGTTTCAGGTATGGTTCCCATTTGCTCACACCTAGCAAATGTACTCATAGATTCGGGATCCACACACTCATTCGTATCACATCACTTTGTTAAGTATCTAGATAAACCATTAGAGTTTTTGGATTATGATTTATCTGTTGCAATACCATTAGGGGTTCCGTTGATTAGTTCTGGGGTGTTTAGAAACTGTGAGATAAATATAGGTGGTAAAAGTTTAACAGTCGATTTAGTACCATTAATCGTTCAGCACTTTGATGTTATATTGGGTATGGATTGGTTAGCAGCAAATTATGCAAATATCGATTGTAACAACAAAGGGGTTGTATTTCATATTCTAAACCAAGATATGTTCTATTTCCAAGGCAAGGGTGTTGTGTCACCACCGTATATTGTGTCAGCTATTAAAGTATGTCGTTTGTTGAAGAAAGGTTGTCGAGGGTTCTTGTGTAGTATACTGGATACTAGGGGTAATGGTTTAAAACTGGAGGATATTCCGATAGTTAGAGAATTTCCAGATGTGTTTCCAGAAAAATTACCCAGTGTGTTAATTGATCGAGAAATTGAGTTTGGTATCGATGTCATGCCCGGAACTCAACCAATTTCGCGAGCACCATATCGAATGGCACCGGTTGAGTTGAAAGAGTTGAAGATACAGTTGCAAGAGTTGCTAGACAAGGGTTTTATCCGACCGAGTGTATCCCCGTGGGGTGCACCGGTATTATTTGTGAAAAAGAAGGACGGTACAATGCGAATGTGCATTGACTACCGGGAGATCAACAAGGTAACCATCAAGAACAAATACCCATTGCCACGCATCGACGACTTATTCGATCAACTTCAAGGGGCTCAGGTATTTTCAAAGGTAGACTTGAGATCGGGATACCACCAATTGAAAGTCAAAGCAGAAGAAGACTGCCTTTAGGACTCGCTACGGGCACTATGAATTTCTAGTGATGCCGTTTGGGGTTACTAATGCGCCTGCCGCCTTCATGGATTTAATGAACCGTGTGTTCAAGTCGTACTTGGATGAATTCGTGATAGTATTCATTGATGACATTCTCATTTACTCGAAGAATTCAGAGGAGCATGAACAACATTTGAGACTAGTCTTACAGCGACTTCGAGAGAAACAGTTATTTGGGAAATTGAAGAAGAGTGAGTTTTGGTTAACAAGTGTCACTTTTCTATGGCACGTGATTTCTAAAGAGGGTATTTCTGTTGACCCACAGAAGATTGAAGCCGTTATGAATTGGTCAAGGCCGACAAATGTATCCGAGATTCGAAGTTTCTTGGGGTTAGCCGGATATTATAGAAGATTTGTTAAAGACTTCTCTAGAATCGCAACTCCAATGACGAAGCTGATGAGAAAAGATGTACCGTTTGAGTGGAACAAGGAATGTGAAGATTGTTTTGTAGCATTGAAGAAAAAGTTGACTACGGCACCAATACTTACAATTCCAACAGGTACTGGGAATTTCAGAATTTATAGCGATGCTTCGCACCAAGGCTTGGGATGTGTGCTAACACAAGATGACAAGGTAATAGCCTATGCTTCACGACAGTTGAGGTCTCATGAAAAGAACTAACTCACGATTTGGAATTAGCAGCGGTAATCTTCGCCCTGAAAATTTGGAGACATTATCTATACGGGGAAACTTGTGAAATCTTCACCGATCACAAAAGTTTGAAATATCTGTTCACTCAGAGGGATCTTAACATGAGACAAAGAAGGTGGTTGGAACTTATGAAAGACTACGACTTGAAGATTCAATATCACCTGGGAAAAGCAAATGTAGTTGCTGATGCCTTAAGCCGAAAATTGTCAGAAAACTTAGCTTATGCCTTAACCAGACAAGAAAGGTTGGTGAAAGAATTTGAACAACTAAAACTTGAAGTGGTTCCCAGAATTGAAGGTGGGTTAATGGCTGCAATTATGGCACAGCCAAGTCTTGTTGGTGAGATAAAGTCTAATCAACTACTGGATCCAAATTTCAAGAAGATTGTGGATGAAATACCTGAAGGTAAAAGGCCAGAATTTAGTTTTCATGATGGTGTCTTAAAGTATATAAATCGTTTATGTGTACCTAAAGTTGGGAATCTAAGAGATAAAGTTATGGAGGAAGCTCATAATACCAGGTATTCAGTACACCCGGGAAGCACCAAAATGTACCGAGACTTGCGAGAAATTTACTGGTGGAGTGGTATGAAGCGAGAAGTCGCAGAATTTGTGTCTAAATGCATGACTTGTCAAAAGGTGAAACTGGAACATCAACGACCCGGAGGAGAACTACACCCGTTAGAGATACCGGAGTGGAAATGGGAACATATTACAATGGATTTCGTATCGGGATTTCCAAAATCTACAAAATCGAATGATAGCATTTGGGTTATTATTGACCGGTTGACTAAGTCAGCCCATTTCTTACCCATCAAGACCAAAGATCCATCAAAACTTGCAGAGATTTATATTAGAGAGATTGTACGGCTTCATGGAGCACCGGTTTTGATAGTATCGGACCGTGATACTCGATTTGTGTCAAGATTTTGGGAGAGCTTGCAAAGAGCTATGGGAACATCTTTACATTTCAGTACTGCGTTTCATCCCCAGACTGATGGTCAATCCGAGAGGGTGATTCAGATTTTGGAAGATATGTTGAGGGTATGTGTTATGGATTTCAAGGCCGATTGGGAGACCCATTTACCTTTAATCGAGTTCTCTTACAATAACAGTTTCCAAACCAGCATTGGAATGGCGCCTTACGAGGCATTGTACGGAAGAAAATGTAGATAGCCAGTTTGTTGGACAGAAGTTGGTGAAAAATAACTTTTGGGGCCGGAGATAGTTCAAATTACTACTGACAAAATTCGATTGACTAAACAGCGGTTACAAACGGTTCAAAGTCGTTATAAAAGTTATGCGGATACGAGTAGAAGACCGTTAGAGTTTGAGGTGGGTGACTGTGTGTTTTTGAAAGTATCGCCTTCGAAAGGCATAGCACGTTTTGGTAAGCGAAGTAAGCTCAGTCCGAGGTATGTTGGGCCATATTTGATTCTTAATCGGGTGGGACCGTTAGCTTATCGGTTGGAATTGCCACAAGAGTTAGCGAACGTTCATAATGTGTTCCACGTGTCAATGCTTCGACGATATGTGCCGGATTCGAAACATGTTATCGTTCCGGAACCGTTGGAGATTCGGGAAGATTTGACCTATGTAGAGCATCCAGTACAAATTCTTGATAAGAAGAATCAAGTCTTGAGAACCAAGGTGATTCCACTTGTTATGGTCCAATGGCGAAGCCATTCAGTCGAGGAGGCTACATGGGAGCGAGAGGATGAGATTCGAGCAAAGTACCCACACTTATTCGATTCTTGAGGTAAGAGTAAGTTTGGGGACCAAACTCCCTTTTAGGGAGGGAGAAATGTAACACCCGTACCCGGAGAACGGGTTAATTACTATGTTAATATGCATTAATTAATATAATTAGTGTATAAAATGGATTAAGGGGAGGCTTGGACTCGCCCGTGGAAAAGGTGGTCAGAAAAGGACACCAATTGAAAAAGTCCCCAGTGAGGAGGGACAGGTTTGGGAGTGGGACCCAGTGAAGGGCCCGAATAAAAATATGTGCATTTTATGTGATTAAATGCATTTATATGGTTACATGATTATTTGTTTAAATGCTTTCATATTATATGATGATATATGTTTAGCATTTGGTATTAGTTTGGACACCCGAATAAGGGTATAATTGAAAAAGATTTAAATTGGTAGGTACGATAGCAACTTCACAAAATATATGGGACCCACGTTGGGACCCATACGAAACTTAAATAAACACTCATTTGATAATTGAGTAGTGAATGGAATGTTTGGGGGATTTCATAATAAGAACTTAAGAAATTCCGACGGTGTAAGTGAAAAAGGGAAAAATTATAATCAAAACACCTCATGCTTATGCATGTATAGGTGTCTAAAGAGATTTAGACTCTCATTTTGCTGGAATTAAAAAGAAGAGAAGAAGAAGAGAGCTCCGAGAGAAGACGGACTGTCACCGACGACGTTTTTCGCCGTTCCGTCGCCGCCGCTCGCCGGATTCACGATCCGAGACCACTTTTGGACTCATGGAGGTAAGAGGATCACATGCACGTAATTTGTTTTCATTTTTGGCAACGTTTTTCCAGTAACCGTTCTTGATAAATGATATTTGTTGAACCAAAATCATGTAGGATTTACTTTGGGTAAGAATTGAGCAAGATTTGTGAAGGAATTCTTCATTTCTAGCTTGAATTTGGGTAGATCTTGCTAAGGTGAGTTTTCTAGCCTAAAGAATGGTTGTGTTTAACTATGTTCAAGGCATCAATGATGTAGAGATGTAGAGAATGATCTCATTGTGTTGATTATTCATGTTTGGAAAGCATGTAGTTACTAAATTGTGAATTGCATGTTAGCTTTGTGAAGAATTTATGTGCTTATATGTTTATGTGCTTATATGTTTATGTGGTATTCAATGAGCACCGGAAAAATGATTCATTAGTTGGGAGTAATAAGGGTGGTGAAGAGGAAGAATCCGAGAAATACGAAAGTCCAAGGAATAGAAGTGGCCATGGGACCAAGGGAGGTCCCGGGTCTGAATGAATCATTGAACCGGTGACTCGGCGATTACAAAAATATGATTTATGTGTTTATTGTTGCATTGCACACGTTTAAACATTCAGCCATGTTTAGAATTCTCACTAAGCGTAGTGCTTAAGAAAACCGTTTTCTGTTTCTGTTGTGGTAAATAACAACCACCGCAGGTACAGAGCAATATTCGGAGAGAAAGTGACGTGCTTGGGATTGGGGAAGAGATTTGGGTCTTGTAAATATGTTTATAATGTGTATGTAGTGTAACTTGTGGGTTAGTATCCTTGACTTTTGAATTGAAGACTTGACTCGTGGTTGTATCCATAGAGTTAGTTTTGGAATCCTACGACTCATGTGTTAATGTAGATTTGAAGAAACTTATGTAATTTCTATGTGGAAGTTGTAGGTTGTATGTTTGGACCTTTCCGGCAAGTCCGGATATGCGTTGCAACTCTTTTGTGTAAGTTCCTTTTGTAACTAAGTGGATTGAATGGTTTTGGAAATGCTATTTGGAAAGTTTCATGCTTATGGTTGTTTTGGAGTTAACTTGGCTTGATTGCTTACTTAACTTGTTTGAAGTTGTAGACATTTGGTTTTGAATGAAGAAGGAAACTTATAAAAGTATGTCATATGTTCTTTCAAAGTTTTGCAAAGTTTGGAGAAGGATTGATTTGGTTTAAATCATTTCTTAACAAGTTCATGAAAAGGAACTTAGTTGGAGAGGAACTTGTTTGATTCAAGGAAGACCTTGATCATGTTCTTTTAAAATGTTGGAGAAGCTTAAATTTATGTTTGGAAATGTTTTTATGTGATTGAAATTGGTTCTTTAAAGTTTCATGAGGTTTGATGATGATTTAGGTGTGTTTGGGGCTGTTTAAACAGAGGTTTTGCTGTCAAAAATGGCTTCTGCAGAAACCGGATCGATCCGGGCCTTAAGCGGATCAATCCGGAGCATCTGGAGGAGCCAAATTGGACATTCTGTCAAAACCGGATTGATCCGGTTTTGGGCGGATCGATCCGCTAGTCCAGATTCAGCACCGACGGCTTTTACGGAAACGGACATAACTCTCTCTAGAAAACTCGGATTCGCGCGCTGTTTTTTGCGTTGGAACCGGGACTCAAAGACCTATCTTTTGGTATAAAATTTTCTATACCTTATTAATTACCATATTACCCTTGGGGGCTGTTTTGTAACAATAGAGTTGTTTAATGTTGCTAAACACATGCGATTCTTAGTAATTCGAATGTTTCTTTGCAAATTAATGTACGTGGACTCTTGTAGCATTGTTACATGTGTCCTAATCCGCACGAGGCGGGTTGGGGTGTGACATACACACATAGACGAAGCCTTATGAACCAAACAAAGACAAAAACACACATATATATATACACACACAGAGACACATACACATTCCATTTTGAATTCTATGATTGCCCAATTTTGTAATGCTATGGCAATGCTTCCCAAATTTTGTTATCGAGCTCATGAAATTTATGAACCAAACAATGGCATCAATCACAAAATCTTATAAACCAAACAAAGCCTTATGAACCAAACAAAGACAAATTTTTGTGAGTCAATGACTTCCCTTTTGAAATCGATATGGTTAGGGTCTTTTGAACTTAAAGAGACTTAGATATATCAACATTGTATATAACACCACGTTTAGGACTTAGGACCTATGGATTTCTAATCACATATTTAATTGGTAATGTGAAGGTGTTTAAATGGCTAGCGTGGTGACTATAATGTTGTATTGGGGGAAGGGGGGAGGAAACATGTACACCGGACCTGATGGTGTATACTATGATATGAATAGTAAAAAGTTCATTCGATTGGGAACCGACGTCGAGTATACTGAACTTATTAGGAAAGTTAGTCAGAAGATGGGGTTAATAACACACGGGTTCGATTGAATTTCACATGTAGGTATCCATCTGTTCTAGGATATCAAATTGCAAAGTTTATGGCATTGGAAGTAGATGATGACAAAAGTCTGCAATTTAATGCTAGAAACGGCATCTGGTGATATGGCTATAAACTCTATTGATCTATATGTTGAGTGGCATCATCCCGATAAAGAGATGAGACAGTTCGGCATGAGGCAAGTAGTCCCAGAGCCATATAGGACTATGGCAACATTATACCGCATTGATCGACGTGGTCATAGGAATACCGACTGGAGTCACTGACATAGGTATTATGTTGAGTTGTGGGACCATTCGATGCACCATGTTGTTCTGGGTATTCCAGATGCAGCTCGGATGCTTGACTTAGACCCGTATATGAGTTGGTATCGCCGCATTACCCGTAGACTTATTGGACCAATTACAAATCCACTGACAGTTGGCTTCTAGCCAGCCAATACGATTTGCGGCGTTCTGGTGAGATGTTTTCCTTATCGTACAACATATAAATTTTGTAAACAACACATTTCATAAGATAACTTCACTTAATTAAAGTTTCTATTTTTTTTAGGAGGATGGTGTGACGCGTGTGCATAAGGTAGTGGGATCGGTATTGGCTAGATTAGTAGGCGACCCTCATTCCGTCCCTCCAGATTTTATGGCGGCATTAGAGAAGATTCGTACTGTTAGTGAGCGTTCATTACAGGGTATTCATGAGGATCAACATTTAGACGGGGTTGTTCTATCTTCCACAATATTCGTGCCCCGCATCTCACAGCCTCAGTCTCAGCCGCATCTGTATCCTCAGCCTCAGCCTCAACCTCAGTCTTAATCTCAGTCTCAGTCTTAGTCTTAAGAGCAGACAGACCCACATATACACTCTAAGCCTGAGCCACATACACCATAGTATCAGCATCATACTGTGTATGCATATGATGATATGGCTGACTTTTATAGCCCTTTCAGTCTAGGGGACTCTGAGTTCCATATATCTCCGATCCGTGACTTCTCCATCCCACAGTACACATATACAGATGCACTGTCGTCATCATTGATCCCGCTACCACATGATCCGATATCACCACATTTTCACAATTTGAGGCGATGGTGGAGAGTTTGATGCAGGTGGATGCGGAGGAGGCGGAGGAGATACAGGTGGAGGCGAGAGAGACGACTGGACATGATACCCCCATGGCAGAGACACAGGATGAGGGTTTGACATAAGCCGAGTCTCAGTGATGACCTCTGGTATGTGCAGTTTACGCTAGGGGTAGAGGTAGTCATGGCCGGAGAGGGGTATCGCGGGTCTCCCGGCAGAGGATCCGTCGCAGGAGGAGGTTCCACCTGCGACGATTCTACTAGTGGAGGATCCACCATAGGAGGAGGGTAGGCCTAAGAGAACGAAGAATGTTCTGTGGTGGGGACACATTATAAACAAAGATAGTTCATAGGATCTCGAATAATATTTTATTTTTTAATGTATTATAAACAAAAAATTACACAATTGTATATATTTAATTTTTTTATTATATACATCTCTCTCTCTCACTATCTCTCTCCCACTCTCCCTCTCTCTATCTCTCTCGCTTTTTTCATTGTATACACATCTTAGTGGATTGATTATGCTGATATTATTGGTTGATTTATGTTTGATGGTTGAATTTTGAAAATATTTGAATATGTTGGGTTATGTGTGATTTGCAGGTGGGCTACTGTTGCTACTGCTGAAAATTCTGAAAATATTTCACTGCTGATAAAGTCGCTACTTCATGAGTGACTTTTGTTGGAATTACTGAAGTTGTTACTTGAAGTTGCGACTTATAAGAAAGTGATGTGTTTGGGAAATAAGTTGAAACAGTGATAGGTCAGGGACATATTCGCCCCAAATTGATGATTCGGGTAAAAAATTTCCCATTTGAATTTGAACATTTGCACATGTATTTCTTCCAAGAGAAGCTCCCTCCAAAATAACTTCCAACTTCATCATCACCATTGATCTTCAAATAACCAATTTTAATCTTCCCTTGTATTGTCAAGTGTCATGGAAGTAATTTCTAAATAACTACCTACCAATTTGAATTGATTTTTCATGTGACAATATAATAATATAAAATAATATACTTTATATAATAATATATAAAAATATCTTTTATGGTCCAAACAATTCCCTGTAACATACTTGTTACAAATTTAATTTTTGTTAAGTTAGACTAAATTTTTCCTAAAAATAGAGAGAACAATTGGATAAATTAATAAATTTTATTAATTTGTAATACCACGTCATATTAATTAATAACTGAGACTCACACTCCATATTTTTCCTAGAGAGAGACAGACATGAGAGATGGGAACTGAGTAACTGACTACTGAGTGGAACTTTACAACTTTATAGGGCAGATAACCGTTGATCTTTTACTGCTTAAAATTCAAATACTTCATGGTGGTTGCTTTTTATATTTTCACATGCCCCTTAGGAGGAGAGAGAAAGAAACAGAAAATAATGCAGTTTGGGACTTTTGAGAGGTGTAGTACAGTAGTAGTAGTATTATATATATATACATATTGCATCATTCCCTGTAACCTTTAAATGCCAAATTATATCCTCCAAATTGGATGGAGAATATATTTTTGGTCGCCTCAAAATTGCACATTCTTTGTTCGCCATCTTTTTTATTGGCTAATACAGTGAGTTCAGTATTAAATTATCTAAAGTATTGGATCTCATTGCATTACCCAGTGGGAAAGGAGTGTGAGCAATTTTGTAGTGAGCAAAATTGCACTCTTTGATGAAAGTTTGAAGGAGCGCGTGTAGCACAACTTGTGTTTCTGCCATTTAATCGCTAAAATATGATTTAGTCAAACAGAAATGATACACCCACACTATATTCCACACCAAATTTTACACCCAATACATCCTGATTCTTGATTCCTGTGAGTCCTGTGTAGGACTCATGTGGGACCCACATGGGGTCTACTGGAATCAAGGTCAGGATTTGCTGGTTGTAAAATTTAGTGTGAGTGTAACATTACTCGATTCACATAATATTACTAGTCAAACACTTTCAACAGATTTAGAAGTATATAATACTTACCAACTCCAAAAACTATTGTCAAATATCTTTGAAGTCATTTGCAATAATTGATACAATTACCCACATAATTTACTAGTTTAGCTAGTAATTGTAAAATATTGGGTTAATTGCATTTTACCTTTTGTGCTTTGGTCCATTTTCATTTTACTTCATGTGATTTAAAAGTTAAATACTTAACCCGTTTCTGATTTATGTTAAATGTAGATTCTAAAAATGTTACCTTTCAATGAAAAAACATACCTTTCAACTACTTTTCAATTTATTTATTTGTCTGTCTTCTCCACGATAAAATTATTTTAATTAATCATTTCAATATCTATTTTTTTATTGTGGTTGGCTGCGAGTGGTGGTTGGATGTGTGCAATGGTGGTGTGCTAAGAATGGTGGTTTTTTTTTTTGGTTCAACGGAAGAATGGTGGTTTGAGTAATAAAGAATGTGATGGATATATGGTAGAAGATGAAGAAAAATGAGAGAAAAAAACTTGACCAAGTGTTAAAAGGTCAACTTTGCCACCATCATCTTTTTCCTACCAAACTGAATTAATAATTTTTTGTTTGCTTTAACGAAAAACTTTAACGATTTTTCTTAATTAGTCGCAATCACAAGGGATTAATGACAACTCCGGTATGTATTCTGCCTATTATAATTGCATAATCATGTTCATGAGCAACTTATTTTAAAGATGCATTCTCATACAATTTTTACTTTTTTACAAAAATAAGTTTCACTTGCTTTTGTTTACTTGCACATGATAACATGAGTTTAGAGTTGACCTTATCCCATGCTCCTCAACTTTTATAATGAATTAATCTCATATTATAATTTTTCCGTCTCTCTCTCTCTCTATATATATATATACAAAAATGCTAGGCACACATTTTAAACCACATTTCAAACCACACCTCATGCTTTAAATGCATGTACATTGTGCTGTTTGAATTTTTCACACTTTTCTGTGCACTACTTACACATCACAGGGCACATACATTTAAAGCAAGGGTGTGATTTGAGGTGTGGTTTGAGATGTGTGCTTAGCATTGCTCATATATATATCTACTATACTATACAAACGAATAAACAAGCATGTCAAAAAATATGAACTTCCTCTTTTGCCCTTCACAACACCATAATTACCCATATATCTATCTATACATCGTAAGGATATATTGATTTATCTGAGGGTAAATCTGTCATTTTGGACAAATAATTACATTCAAGTCAACTTTTGAAATTTTATTTAATATAATAATGAGGTTTTAATCAACAATCTTGTGTCTAATTACATTTGGGTCAACGATTTTTGGGATATTTATTATTGACTTCAAAAAAAGTCAACAAAAGTGGCTATTTTGGTGGCTATTTAGGAATTGATCACTATTATTTATAATTTGGTCAACTTCTTCTCTCAAATAAGGTTTCAATCAACAATTTGTGTCTAATTACATTTGGGTCAATATTTTTTGGGATATTTATTATTCACTTCATAAAAATTTTAAAAAAAAGTGGCTATTTTAGTGGTTATTTAGGAATTGGTCACTAATATTTACAATTTGCTCACTACTTCTCTCAAATTTAGGATTTAAATATTGTAATATGTATAATTGCATTTAGGTCAGCAAGTTTTGGGATATTTATTATTCACTTTAAAAAAGTTTTAAAAAGTGACTATTTAGTAGCTATTTAGGAATTTGTCACTAATTTCACATTTTTGTCAACTTCTTCTCTAATATTTATGTTCTGGAATATTTAAAATGTCAAATAAAGTGGCTATTTTAGTAGCTATTATGAATTGGTCACTAATATTTACATCTTGGTCAACTTCTTCCCTCAAATTCAGGATTTATAGATTGTATTCGAATATCAATTAAGGCCTACAAATACATTCATAAAACCCTACTTGTGTCATATATTTTTAGTGGCGCTTTATTAGGTACCTTTACTACTCATTTATAAGATAGTCAGAATTATCAACTTCTTCCGTGAGAAGAGTTTTAGATTAAATAGTTACATTTACAACTTCCTATTTAACTGTTTTAACATCTTATTATACACTTTTAACAACCACTTAACCACATGAAATGACACGATTAAATTCCCTGCGCAACGTGCAGGGCTCCAACTAGTATATATATACACACACACACACACACACATTAGGTATTGCCAATGCCCGACGGCACTACCCGATAAAAGAGGGTTTCTAAATCTAAAACGTGCAGTAAATTCTGGTTTTAACTCTAAAACTGCATAACTTGTACCAAAACTATTGTAATGGAAACAAAATCGACATATTCTCCCCTGGATTTTCAACATTAGTCACAGTTAATATGCATTTTATTGGCCTGTCATACCATAAACGATAATTTTTACATCAGCTAAAATTCAACTACAATTTATTTGAATAAATATTTAGGAAATATCACAAATGATTATGCCAAAAATTGGTAAAGAACGGGAAGAGTAAATTAAGGAGAGACAAGAAGTTTATATGTGGTTCGGCCCCGTTAATTAGGTGACCTACGTCCACGTGATGCGTCGGGACGCGTTCACTAACAGATCACCGGCGGCCTTTTGGTGAACCAACAAGGAGGGCGGTATTACCAGAGACCGGCCGGGTATATGCGTAAGAGTGATGTGTATATCGTCATTCTTCTGAGATAAGATTCCCGTCCCCCTTAATGGGGGTGAGTGATCTCTTTTATAGACGCAAGAGACCACTCGTACAAGGTAAGTGAATAGATTAGGAAGCCTCATCTAATTACACGTAATTAGCATAAATCATGGAAGTTTCCTAAGTTGTTTAGGAGACAGCTTGCCCTTTCCATTAATCTTCTGATTGAGTTAGGAAACTGCCCAGAGCCTTGCGGGACAAGCCGCGAGACGTGCCCAGGCTTCATAGAGTACAGTTGTACCATCCACACGGGCTGTGGGCCCAGACCGGGCAGTCTTGGCTAGATGACCTCGCACGGTTACTGAAGTGAGTGTCCATCTCGGAAGACTCGGCATTCCCCTACTGAGGTTGTGGTTTGACCTTGACCGGATATTTTCTGACCTATCAGCTGCCCCCCATTATCGAAGCTAACATGATGCTCCATTAGATGAGGTTTGAAAATTTGCATTATTTAGTAGACCGCCCGGGAAACTGCCCGGGTTAGTCCTCGGGAATAAACCCGCCCCCTTAGCCGCCTGGGGATTAGACCGAACGGTGCCGTCGGTAACCCAGGGTCGGCAGCCGCCACGTGTCAAGGAGTGACTTGTTCGGTTAGAATCCAGCAAGGCCGGTGATAGCGGAACCAAACAGTAACATGGTAATCTGACCTTCACATCGCGCATTAAATGTGCGCGCCTTTTGAGGCGACGCTCCACGTGCCTGAGGTGACAGATTACAAGCGGTTTAGGTGGGAAGACTTCCTGGTCGTTGGATCCAATCTGATATGGACCATTCATACCTTATATATAAAGGACACTTGGTCATTTTTCTTATTCCTGCTGCCCTGAGATAGAGATAACCGAGTGGTTTGAGAGCAAAAGTCCCCGGTCAAGCTTCCCAAGCTCTTTCCCTGCTTTAATCCTTGTAAGTCCCCGCTTCCCCAGTTTCAATTCTCGATTTTCTTACTTCTCCTCTTTATTTTCCTTTCTCGAGTGAGGCTGGAGAGGATAAATCCATTAGGGCCCGCGCAGAAATGGGATTTCTTCTTCCTTAGATTCTGCTTCTTTTTTAGATCAGGAGGTACGACAAGACAATTGAACCGAGCGGGTTGTCCTGGGGTAGTCTTGTCTGAGTGCCACCTTTCCTTGAAAACCTTATACTCTTTTCCCTTTAGGCTTGTAACCTTACCTCCGCTGTACCTCAGACTCGGAGTCTCTGACCCATATCTAGGTCGTCGTTTGCTTTCCCATTCCACTGTAGGGGGACCAAAGATGTGTTACTCCGGTTTTGATTCTTTTTCCTGGTCAGAAGATGAAGAGTCACGATCCAGGACCCCGGACACAAGCCTGGATCCGCCCTCTGCCACTCCATCTGATCATCACAGTGAGGGCAGGATTCCAATCTGGGTGTCGGACGATGAGTCTGACCAGGAGGCCCCAGTGGCCTCTGTCTCCCGAGGTTCTGGCGATGAGATACCGGAGGGCCCCGACCCTGAGGTTGCGTTCGCCTGTGAATTCACCCTTTCCGTTCTACGTGCTCAAGACCTTAGCCGGATTAGAGATAGGTACGCCATTCCTGACAGTTGTGCCTTGACCGTGCAGCCTGGCGGGGCCCAGCTCATCACCTAGGCTTCATCACATTGTACGAGGATTCCCTCATGGCTGGGTTCCGTATTCCACTTCACCAGGTCGCCTGGGACGTCCTAATCTACCTCGGGATTGCTCCCGGGCAGCCTCGAATGGGTGGAGGTTCCTGATGGGGTCCATTTCTCTCTGGCCCCAAGTCTTCGGGTACCTGCTCACCCTTTAAGAGTTCTTTTGGACCCATTGACCATTCCCCGTGCATGGAGAGGTCGGGTTCTTCTTTCTCGGGGCTCGATAGGGGAGAAAAATTATTGTAAACTACCCGAGCAACAACAAGGGGTGGAAGAACAAGTTTTTCCAGGTTTCCACCCCCTGGCTCTGCGAACGAGCCCCAGGGATTCAACTAAGGACCTCCTGGGCAGGGGAGCTAAGGAGTAAGCCCGCCAAACACTTCTCTTTCTATTTTCATTTGCTTTTGAGTGTAACTACATGGCTAACCATTTCATACTTGGTTTTGCAGTGGGATCAGCTGACCCGCCGAGCATTCCGGAGGAGTGCCAAGCCAAGATCAGGCGCCTGGTAGACCTGCCCACCAATATCTGGAATATGCTAACCCGGACAGGGGACTTCAAGGCCTCCTACGATCTAGACGAACCCGTTCAAGCTCCTGTCTTTCCTCCAATCATCCCGGGTAAACACTTGGACGAACTATCTGGCTTTATCTGTCTTTTGCTGCTTATCCCGGCTACTGATCGTGCTATCTTTTTTAATCATAGAAATGAGTCCCCGGAGAGATATGGAACAGCTGAGGGCCAAACAGGCAGCGCCTGGATGGCCGGGAGAGGAAAGAGGCCAGTCGTTGAGGCCTCGGGGAGCGATCGTCCGCTCAGGCGGATTAGGAACTGGACGGCAGCGTTCCAGGACCCCGGGGAGTCATCCGTTCTCTGGGTGGTGATGGTGGAGGAGGTTGCTCCCTGGGCGGATTTACTGTCCGGGGCACCGCTGGGGGAGTCGACGGATCTCCAGGAGAGGGTCAGGCCAGTCCTTTTCCCGACTCAGGTGGAGATGTGCACTAACATGTCTCCCTGGTCTTCCAAGGATGGCTATACAGCCTCTCTCATTTCATAAGTACTTCTACTACTTTGTCTTCATTTTCATTCACTCTTTTTACTGAATGACCGACTGATTCTGTGCTTGTTTTCTGTAGGTCAGCTGCATGGCTGCCGAAGTTGAGTCTTTCCTGCCCTCCCTGGTTGGAAGGGACACTGCTGCTGAAGCTGTCCTTTTAAAGGAGCGAGCAGCCTTGGATCTCAAGGAAACCGCCTTGGTCGTGGAGAAGGACAAGGTCAAGGGCTTGGCCCTGGGGCTTGGTGCTGCACAAGCAGAGTTGGCGACCGTCTTGACCAATCTGGAAGCTGCCCGGGCCAACCTGGCGGCGAGGGAGGCTTAAGAGAAGGCCCTGGCCGAGACGGCTGTGGCAGGGTCTACAGAAGAGGCCTTTGACCACGGCTTCTTCCAGGGCTATGATGACCTGAAAAGGAGGCTAGCCCAGGACCATCCCGAATGGGACATTTTGTCCTACAAAGGGATAGACTCGGACTACTAGGACATGGGTCCCGTCGCTACTGAGGATCCTACTACTGAGGCCGGAGCTACTGAAGGCTCTGAACCGGGCGATGACACTACTCAAGGTGGAGATGCTGCCCCAGGTGGGGAGGTTGGAGAGACCGAAGACATGGTCGTTGTGGATGACACATAGCTTCTCTCTCTTTTTTTTGGGAAGGCTACTATAACTGCCCCCAGGCTTTGTACATATTTTATTTCTGTTAATGAAAAGGTCCTTTGAGGCCACTCTTTTGCATCAACTATTATCACTGTGTAACTTTTGTACTTGCATGTTTGAAATTGCATGTGACCAATCGGTTGTAAATCCTATGAAAACCCTGCCTTGGCAAAAGTTTAGGACTATGACTAGTAAGGAACATTTGGTCAAGATCTATTTTGAAGGTTCTGTCGGGTATAGTGTAGGAGTTAGGTCCTGTTTACTGTCCCGGACGGTTTCTCTGGGCACTGTAGGTACTTAGGAATGTTTGGGAATTCCAAGTCCTTTCCAAGCCCTGTTAGTGCCTAGTATGATTACTTGTTTTGAAGGTCCCGCTGGGTACAGTGTAGGAGTTAGGTCCTATTTACTGTCCCGGTCGGTTTCTCTAGGCACTGTAGGTACTTAGGAATAGGTACTTATGAATGTTTTGTAATTCCAAGTCCTTTCCAAGCCCTGTTAGCGCTCGGTGTGATTCCTTATTTTCAGTCTGGTATTCTCCCCTGCCCCCCAAGCTTTTGCCAAGGCAAGCGTTGGTAGAGGGGTTGACTGTAAGGAACCGACCTAGAACATGGGTGGTTGTAGGGTCTTTTGAAGTTTGTCATCATTAGCCACCTAGGGGGATATTCCCCCATTGTCGGTTATGGACCTAAGCGAAGCCGGTGCCTCAGGTGTGATGCCGAGTTTTTTTGCCTTGGGCGTGACCCCGAGGTCTTTGGTGCCACAAGTATGAACCCGAGGTCTTTTGTGCCTCGGGTGTGATCCCGAGATTTTTTGTGCCTTGGGCGTGATCCCGAGGTCTTTTGTGCCTCAGGTGAGATCCCGAGGTTTTTTGTGCCTTGGGTGTGATCCTGAGGTCTTTTTCGCACAGAACATTGGTAAGGATAATGACTTGTAGCAAAAACAAAAAAATCTTTTGTTCCTTTTGGAAAATCATAATAATTGTTGGGAAGAGCTACAAATTTCCTAACCAATGTTAATACATTTATTTTTCAAACTTCACTGAAAGCATTTGCGGAGGTGTTGGACATTCCAAGGGTGAGATAGATCAGACCCGTCCAAAGTTGGTTAACCCGGGTAATCCTGTATGGTCCTTACCAGCTTGGCCGTAATTTTTTGTGGCTCGGGACCTTGGTAGATTAGTTTACTGCCTTCAGGACCAGGTCTCCCACCTGGAAACTACGGTGCTTGACTTTACTGTTGAAATACCGAGAGACCCACTGCTTATAGGCTACCACTTTCAATATGCCCGATCCCTTTTCTCTTCTACCAAGTCGAGCTCTCCTCTGAGGGCTTCTTCGTTGCCTTGCTCGCTAAAATCTGCTACTCGGTAAGTGGGTAACCCGAGCTCTATGGGGACCACTGCCTCGTATCTATAGGTGAGGGAAAAGGGGTTTCCCCCGTGGCCGCTTGGGGGTGGTGCGATATGCCCACAGAAGGGTCGGGAGCTCTTCTGCCCAAAGTCCTTTGGCACTTTCAAGTCTTGTTTTAATTGACTGTAGAATGGTCTGGTTTGTCACCTCTGCTTGGCCATTGCTTGAGGGTGCTTGGGGAAAAGTAGTGATTTGATATTCCATATCCCGAGTAGAATTGCCTGAACATTGGGGTATCAAATTGCCTGCCGTTGTCACTGTCCAGGACCCTTTGGATGCCAAACCGACTAAGGATGTTTTTCTCGATGAAGTTCTCTATCTTTTTCTCAGTGATTTTTTCCAAGGGCTCGACTTCTTCCCACTTGGTGAAATAGCCCATGGCAATGACTATAAACTTTACTTGCCATTTGCCCATTGGGAGGGGACTGACAATATCGATGCCCCACTGAACGAATGGCCAGGGGCTGATGATTAGTTTCTGGAGCTCTCCTGGGTGGTTGATCATGGGCGAATACCTCTGACACTTTTCACACCGCTTGACATATTCTTGGGAATCCTGGGCCATCGTCGGCCAGCAATAGCCTTGCAGCAGAGACTTTCGAGAAAGTGCCCGACCTCCAACATGGTTTCCACACACTCCCTCATGGATTTCATACAATATTCCCTAGACCTACGTGGGATGGATGCACCGGAGATACGAGATAGAGAATCTTCTTTTGTAGAGAATGTCAACAACGAGGTGGTATCTGGCTGTATGGTAATTCACCCGTCAGGCGTCTTCTTTTTCGTCTGGTAGAGCACTGGTTGTTAGGAACATCACGATCGGATCCATCCAGCTGGGTTCTAAAGTGACAGGTTCGACCTCCATGCCTTCTAAGATGACCACACTGGGCTTGGGTATGTATTTTACCCTTATCCCGGGTAGGTCTAACTCGGAGGATGAGGCAAGGCGGGCTAACCAGTCGGCTCTCATGTTTTCTTCCCTCGGGATCTATGTGACGGAGAACCCCTTTAGCTTCTGTGAAACTGTTCGGACAAGGGCTAAATAAGCTACCACGTTGTCTTCCCAAGCTTCGTACTCCTGATTAACTTGATTGACCATGAGCCGGGAGTCACTATACCCTTGGAGTTGCTGCGCACCCATAGAGGTGGCCAACTGCAACCTGACCAGCAGGGCTTCGTACTAGGCCTCATTGTTAGAGGCTCGAAATCCGAACCTTAGTGCGTACTCCAGCTGGATCCCATTGGGCGTGGTCAGGATGATCCCTACTCTACTACCCTATTTGTTGGAGGACGCATCCACATAAAGCACCCAGGTCGGGGTGTCAAGCTGTAGGCCGGGCGGTATGACTAGCGGGTCGATCTCCTCGACCAGATCTTCTAGATATGTGAACTCAACAAGAAAGTCTGCCACTGCTTGTCCCTTGATTGTTGTCCGGGGTCTATAGACTACTTCGAATTCTTCTAACTCCAACGCCCACTTGACAAGCCTTTCGAATGTCTCAGGCCTTCCTAATATCCAGTAGAGAGGCTAATCTGTGATGACCACAATGACATGGGCCTGGAAGTATGGGCGGAGTCTCCGGGCAGAAGTAATAAGGGCGAAGGCCAGTTTCTCAAAGTGGAAGTATCGGCTTTCGGCACCTTGAAGTGCCTTACTGGTATAATAAACCGGGAATTGTATCATGTGTTCTTCTCGGATGAGTGTCGAGCTTATCGCTAAGGGTGATACTGCCAAATACAAGAACAAGTTCTCCTTTGGTACTATAGTTGAGAGTAGAGGGGGCGATTTTAGGTATTTCTTGAGACCCTGAAATGCCTCCTCACACTCTTTCGACCATTGAAATGCTTTACGGAGGATTTTAAAGAACGACATACACCAGTTGGTAGCTTGGGATACGAATCAGTTTAGCGCTACCACCAGTCCGGCCAAACTTTGAACTTTTTTGGTTGACCAAGGCGACCGCATGTTAATAATAGCTTGAATCTTTTTAGGGTTCGCTTCAATCCCTTGTCTGCTGACCATATATCCCAAGAACTTCCCAGACGAGACTTCAAATGTGCACTTGGCCAGGTTCAACCTCATCCAAAATTTTCTTAAGATGCTGAAGGCCCCGGCCAAGTGCTCGAGATGGTCAGACTCATCTTAGCTTTTGACTAATAGATTGTCGACGTACACGGTACACCTCCATTGACTTCCCAATTAAATCCTTGAATATGTGGTTAACTAGGTGTTAATAAGTTGCCCCCGGCATTTTCAAGGCCTAAGGGCATCACCCTGTAGTAGTACGTCCCTTGATTGGTGATGAAGGATGTTTTTTCTTCATCCCCAGGATACATGCTGATCTGGTTATACCCCGAGTAGGCAACCATGAAAGAGAGAAGCGAGTGATCGGCCGTGGAGTGCACTAGGAGGTCTATCTTAGGCAACGGATAGCAATCCTTAGGGCAGGCCTTCTTCAGGTCAGTGAAATCTACACACAGTCTCCACTTCCCGTTGCTTTTCTTGACTAGTACCACATTTGACAACCAGTCCAGATAGTGGACTTCCAAGATGGACTTTGCCTTTAAGAGCTTTTTGATTTCCTCGCGTACCGCTGCTTGCCTTTTAGGGGCCATGCCCCTCCTCTTTTGCCTGACCGGTCAAGAGTCTGGGTCAATGTTGAGGCGGTGGGACATAACCTGGAGATCTATACTAGGCATGTCTTCATGGCACCAGGCGAAGACATCCTGATGCTGCTGTAGGAACCGGATTAACTTCTCCTTGAGGTTCAGCTCTAAGAGATTGCTGATACTAATGGAGCGGTCAGGGAGCTGGGGGTCTAGCACCACTTGCTCCTAGTTCCTCTATCGGGCCAACCTCACCCCTTATGTCTCTTGGATCCATTTCCTGAACGGCCAGCGTCTCTATAACTGCTTCTCTGTGCAAAGAGCTAACATAACAGCTCTGGGCATTTGTTTTGTCTCCGTGTAAGCTCCCGGGCCCTTGGGAGATTGGAAACTTGATCACCAGGTCGTATGTTGACATGACCGCTTTACCCTTGTTGAGCGTCAGCCTCCCCAGGATGACGTTGTAGGCGGACGGGGCTTCTACCACTACAAAGTTTGCAAGCACGAAGGCCTGCTGAGGGTAGGTCCCTATAAGAACTGAGAGCTTGATGGTACCGAGCGATTATGTGCTATATCCATTGAACCCTACCAAGGGAATGTCTACAAGTTGAAGCTGGTCCCTTGATATCCCAAACTGATCGAAAGCCGAGACAAACAGAATGTCAGAGGAGCTGACCGTGTCCACTAACACCCTCTTGACCACATAATTTGCTATTGAGAGTGTAATTACTAGAGGATCATCGTGGGGATAGTGCAGGTCCTTCATGTCATCAGACAAGAATGTCAGCAGATCCGTCAGGAGGGAGCTGGCAGTTTGGACATGCCATACTTCTGATCAGGATGCCTGAGCATGCCTCTTCCTAGTCGACTGTGAATCCCCTCAGCCCAAAGTTCCTCCGAAGATCACGTTGATTTGTCCGAGCGGTTAAAGCTGCTCGAGAGCTTGGGTGTCAGGCCGAGGCCACCTATCAGTCACGACAAACTCGGAGAGGTGGCCCTGCTTAATCAGCTTCTTGATGGTAATCTTAAGTTTGAAGCAGTCTTCTATGTCATGACCGTGGCCTTTATGATACCGGCAAAACTTATCCCGGTTTTTCTTCCTGGGCTGGCTATTCAGCTTTGCCGACTGTTGGAGGATCCTCTGGGTCTCGGTGGCAGCGGCCATGACCTTGTGGTTGGCCGGTAAAGAGGTGTGAATGTAATTGGGGCCCGATCCTGACCGCCTCTCTGCTGATCCTGCTTCGGCCTCTTTCTTGAGCCCTTCTTGGGGCCTTTGCATTTGCGTTTGGATCTCGGGGACCCATCTCCTGCAAAGCTAGCACGCTTGGACTTTAGGAACTCCTCCGTGTCGATGTACTTCCCAACCCTCTCAGACAGCAACCAGGGTTACCGGTTGGTCATGGTGGAAAGACGTAGCAACTTTGGTGTGCTGAACTCCCGAGCAGAAGGCCGTGACAGTGACCGTTTCATTTAGGTGGCGAATCTGGAGCCTTTACTTGTTGAAATGGTCTACGTAATCCTGTAGGGACTCTCCCTTGCGTTGCTTGACGGTCAGCAGTCGGGTGTCGGGTTGTGACTGGTCGAGCATCCCCACAAACTGACTGATAAAGAGTTTGCTGCGTGCCTTGAAACTGTCAATCGTTCGGGGCATGAGAGCATAGAACCACCGTGCGACCGACCCTTTGAGAGTGTTGGGAAAGGCCAGGCACAGTAGTTCATTGGTGGTGGTGACCAGTGCCATCTGGGTCTTATAAGTCCGAACATGATCCACCAGGCTTCCCAAACCTTCATAAGAATCGAGATGTGGTGGTTGAACTTCCGTGGAATTGGGAATCCTGTGACCCGGGCGGTGAAGGGCGACTCATTTTCTGTACTGGTGTGATCATGGCGTTGCTTACGGCTCAATTTCTCAATTTTCTTCTACAGGTTCTCGATTTGGGCCTTAACATCCTTTTGATCGGTCTTCTGTTCTGTACTGAATGGTACATCTGGTCAGACGATGAGGCCTCTTCCTCGAAGTGTGTTATCCTCGGGGATAGGACCCGGCTTCGACTTCGGGCAATCGTGTACCTAATATCCCCACGGCTCTTGGCCGGGGGGTCTTTGGCTGAATCCCGAGCCATTTGCCCTTGCCTTTCCCCTCTGGCAGCGCGTCTTCTGTTGATGATTTCTCTAGCATCCCCTGCCTGGCGTGGGTTGGCTCAGGCACGTCGCCGAGTCCGCTCGGGAGCCTGGCTACGCTCATCGTTCCCGAATCGTCCCAAATTTGGCGGAGATATAGGCTTAGTATGGGCACGCCTTTGGACCCGTAGGGGCTCCTGGTCCTGCGCGACCTTCCCGGATAGATCTTCGATTTGAGGGAGCTTTTCTTGATGGGCCAGCAGTGCTAAAATCTGCTGGTGAGTTTGCCATTGGCCCTCCAGAAGTTGTGCAAGAGCTGCGGTAACCTGCTTAGAGGTCATGGAAGCAGCCGGTTGCCCGGCCTGTGAATCCTCTTGTCCTGCTAGAGTAGTAGTTTTCTTACCCTTCTTCGGCGGCATCTTGATCAGTTGAAGATTTGTTTTTCTGAGAGAGTTTTTTATAATTCCCACAGATGGCGCCAAACTGATGATGTCAAAAATTAGTAAAGAGCGGGAAGAGTAATTTAAGGAGAGACAAGAAGTTTGTATGTGGTTCAGCCCCGTTAATTAGGTGACCAACATCTACGTGGTACGTTGGGCGCGTTCACTAACAGATCACTGGCGGCCTTTTGGTGAATCAACAAGGAGGGCGGTACTACCAGAGACCGGTCGGGTATATGCGTAAGAGTGATGTGTATATCGTTATTCTTCTGAGATAAGATTCACGTCCTCCTTAATGGGGGTGAGTGATCTCTTTTATAGATGCAAGAGACCACTCGTACATGGTAAGTGAATAGATTAGTAAGCCTCATCTAATTACACGTAATTACCATAAATCATGGACGTTTCCTAAGTTGTTTAGGAGATAGATTGCCCTTTCCATTAATCTTCTAACTGAGTTAGGAAACTGCCCAGAGCCTTGCGGAACAAGCCACAAGACGCGCCTAGGCTGCGGGGAGTACAGCTTCACCATCCGCCCGTGCTATGGGCCCAGACCGGGCGGTCTTGGATAGATGACCTCGCACGGTTACCGAAGCGAGTGTCCATTTCGAACGACTCGGCATTCCCCTGCTGAGGTTGTGGTTTGACCTTGACCGGATATTTTCTGACCTATCAACAAAAATTAGAGTGAAGCCACACATGGATACAATACAACATTAAAAAGAATATTCCAAAATTAGAGTGTCTTCCTTCCTAGCTCATATCTACCAGTCCATCTATTGTCCCTCTTTTGTTTGTTTCCATGCCTACATGCTCAGTTACAGTGGGGGAGATCTATTGTGAACTACCAAAAAAATCCTCCCGTTTTTTTTGGAGTTCAAATTCTTACCATTCCTCCAAAGAATAAGTCAAAAACAGAACAAAAAAACATGATAGAAGAGTAAAATTTAGGGAGTAATTTTTAAGATAACATTACAGAGATTGTGATCTGGTTAAAGCTTCCATTACACATAGAAACCCAGTTGATGATTTATATTATGAAGCAAATAATAATCTGCCCACTTCATATTAGACAACATGATGCTTTGTAAATAATGGAAATTTTTAACACTCCACAAAATTGTTTTCAAGAGATGAATTTCGTTACCTAAAGCTCAGAAAGGGGTACCAATTTTCACTTCTAGTTTCAGTAGGACTATACAAAGCAGCCCTATTTTCTGGTCTATTTTCCTCCAAATGTTTCCCTTATTTTTTTTCAGAAAAGGATTGCATGTTCGGGTTTTATCCATAAAACTTAGGTAAAAGCCAATGTTATACATGAAAAAAGAAATCCAAAAGACTGAAATAAAAGGCATAAGGGGTTTCTTGGGTATACCAAAAAAACATCTCAAAAAGCCTAGCAATACATATATGTGTGCGTATAAATGGTTTATAGATAAAGGTAGACAAAGCAGATCAGGTGGCATCTTTGTTGCTCTCCTAAGGGGATGAAAATTTAACAAAACATTAACTTGAATTTAAGCAAAACATTTCAGCAAAATAGGGGCTGTTTGCGAAAGATTGAAGTGAATTTAAGCAAAACATTTCACCAAAAATATCGCATTCATTGTAATACTACCAAACCTACACCAAATCAGCTTAATAGTGACACACAAATAGGGGGGAGAGAGAGAGGGAGAGAGAGAGAGAGAGAGAGAGAGAGAGACCGAGAGATTAATAGCTCCAAAGACAAAATGGTGAAGGAGAGAGACATAAGGGTACCTCCAAGATTCCTCCTAATTCCATAATAGCCCAAATCTAAAGAGAAAACAAAGTGTCATTGTACCAATGATAACAACGTCAGAGATTAAGAGGGAATAAATGAAGAAGATAAAAAAGATAGTGTTGGTCTTCAAGACCTCCCTCACTGCTGCTGGCTTCTTAAGTTCTTATCTGAGCAAAAGATAGTGTTTGTATTTTTTTTTTTTACAAAGTTTCCATCTTTACTTTTCTGCACTAAAATAATGTCCATCTCATGTAGTGCTCCTAAAAATTGCACTTTTTTCATTATTATAAAGTTTTATTTCCTCTCTAATCCCAATCTTAGTTTAGAAATAGAAATCAAAACACTATGTGCACAATATTGCATGACAATTAATCAATCAAAACACTACTTTAATCATCGAAAAACATTTATATGTGGGTGTGACTGTATAAGAATAAAAAATAACTGTAACTGAAACAAAGCACACAAACCATTCTACTGTTTGAGAATAAGCAGAAAACTTCTAGTGAGATGCACTTGTACAATTGTGTGTGCCCTCTGAAAAAGCAAGCAGTTGATACCCATTCTCCTATAGAAAATAGAAGTCAACGACGAAGCCAAGTTACTTAAGAAAACAATGTTACAATTGTAAATGTGACTCAATACCAAACAATCGCAAATTTAACAATTTGAAAATATATCTTAAATTAAATTAAATTAAAGTGTTAGTATATGACATTTTTCTCCACCCATCCCATTCAACCAAGACAATACTCTATATGACCAAAAATGGGAAAAACCTAGGATTTCATTGTATTTTTTATTTATCACCTAGGAATTGACAAACAGACTTTATAAGCCTTGGCAAGCAATCTTTCCTTCCCAAACCAAATTGTGAAAGTAACAAATATCAACATAATCAAACCTCTATAAAAACATAATAAAAACAAAACAATTAATGAAAAAAAGACTGCTTATGAAGTCAAGTAATGAAAAAATGGCTGCTTATTGTAGGTAACTACACATGAAAATTCTAAAAGCAAATCCAACCTTACCTTGATTGCATATGCATTAGTAAACAAATAAGGAATAAACTTGCTAAGCCACTAAAACATCTAAACAATGATCATCTCAACAGTAGGTGTCTAAAATTACTCTTGATAGGAGAATTAACTTTTTTTGCTCAACTAAGACTGATTCTACATAAAAATTAATTACAATAGCCTGCCCTCCCCAAGACATGCCCATCCCCAAAAATTAGGGCCTAAAAATGACCCATGTTAATTCCATCAACCAAAAAGTTCCAACTCCATCTAAGGAGAAAAACCCTAAATAAAAGAGTCTATAGACTGATAAGCTAGCATTACAGTAGATCACTTTGATGAGACAAAGTATATATGCAAAACAATCTATATACCAAACCTACAAATTTCGAAAATCATAAATACAAAAATTGAAAATTGACATAAGCAAGTTAATGAGACTCCTATATACACATCAAAATAAACGAACATACAAAAAATAAATTGAACAAAATAGCTTTCGATGGAGCCCTAGCTTCCATTTTCCTTGGACTGGAAATAAAATAAAATAAAATCTTACAACAAATGCTTGTAAAATGAAGCCTAGCTCAGACTTCATAGTCCACTCTGTGTATTTGCCAACAAAAAAGTGAGATAAATGAGTGAAAATAGAAAAATGAAAAGCATGAACGAAGTCAACGTGAAATTAGCAAAATCAGATGAAGCATACAAAAAAACCCATGACCGAAATCAATAGATTGACATCAAAGAAGTGCAATGCAAAGTGAAACAAAGAAAAAAGGAGAACAAAATAAAGTGTGAAATTAAAAAGCAGCTAATGCCAGAGATTAATTACCTTAAACAGTGGGCGCAGGAATACTACGAATTTGAGAAAAATATGAGATTAGACAAATAAAGTATGTGTAAGTTTTGTGTAAAGATTACAGAGAGAGAGAGAGAGAGATATATATATATATATATATATATTTATATCTATATAGATTTAGAGAAGAGCAAAACCCTAATGTTCGTCAGACAAAAAAAAATCTAAAGTCGAATCGCAACAACTGAACCCTAAGAGAAAATAAATAAAGAAGATGGAAGAAAGAAAGAAGAAGATTGGAAATACCTTAAATGTGCCAGAGCATATCTGTGCGTGTATGAGTGAGAGAGGGAGGCATTCGGCGAAGGTGGTTGGTGTCGGAGCTGAAGATGGTGGTCTGTGGTGGTGCCGGTATGGCCATTCGGTGGCTCTGGTGTGCTGCTTTAGAGAGAGAAAGAAAGGAGAAATGCGTATTGAGTCTATACTCTCTCTATATATATATATATAGAGAGAGAGAGAGAGAGACATATCCATTGAGGTAGAAGAGAGAGAGAGAGAAATAACCTGGGGACTGGGGAGTGTTTTAAAATTCAAAGTCTCCTGGGGAGGTGAGGAGACTATACTTGGGGGAGAAAGTTGTGGGCGTGAGAGACTAAGGAGACTGTGTACTTGGCTCCAAACCCCAATCTAAATCTCAACCATTCAATGTGTCTTGGTTGAAGACAAACCTCCTAAACTAATTCTCAACCGTTGCACTTCTTTGATGTCAATCTGTTGATTTCGGTCTTGGGTTTTTTTGTATGCTTCGTATGATTTTGTTAATTTCATGTTGACTTCATTCCTAGTTTTTTCATTTTGCTAATTTCAATTATTTTTTTCACTTTTCTGTTGGCAAATACACAGAGTGGACTATGAAGTCTGAGCTGGGCTTCATTTTACAAGCATTTGTGGTAAGATTTTATTTTATTTTATTTCCAGTTAAAGGAAAATTGGAAGCTAGGGCTCATCGGAAGCTATTTTGTTCAATTTATTTTTTGTTTGTTCGTTTATTTTGATGTGTAGGAGTCTCATTAACTTGCTTCTGTCAATTTTCAATTTTTATATTTATGATTTTCGGAATTTGAAGGCGTGGTATATAGATTGTTTTACATATTTACTTTGTCTCATCAAAGTGATATACTGTAATACTAGCCTATCAGTCTATAGACTCTTTTATTTAGGGCTTTTCTCCTTAGTTGGAGTTGGAACTTTTTGGTTGATGGAATTAACACAGGTCATTTTTAGGCCCTAATTTTGGGGATGGGCCTCACTTGGGGGAGGGGAGGCTACTGTAATTAATTTTTATGTAGAATCAGTCTTAGTTGAGCAAAAAGGTTAATTCTCCTATCAAGAGTAATTTTAGACACCTACTGTTGAGATGATCATTGTTTAGATGTTTTAGTGGCTTAGCAAGTTTATTCCTTATTTGTTTACTAATGCATATGCAATCAAGGTAAGGTTGGATTTGCTTTTAGAATTTTCATGTGTAGTTACCTACAATAAGCAGCCCTTTTTTCATTACTTGACTTCATAAGCAGTCTTTTTTTCATTAATCGTTTTGTTTTTATTATGTTTTTATAGAGGTTTGATTAGGTTGATATTTGTTACTTTCACAATTTGGTTTGAGAAGGAAAGATTGCTTGCCAAGGCTTATAAAGCCTGTTTGTCAATTCCTAGGTTAGAAATAAAAAAAATACAATGGAATCCTAGGTTTTTCCTATTTTTGGGCATATAGAGTATTGTCTTGGTTGAATGGAATGGGTGGAGAAAAATGTCATATACTAAAACTTTAATTTAATTTAATTTAAGCTATATTTTCACATTGTTAAATTTGCGATTGTTTGGAATTGAATCACATTTACAATTGTTAAACATTGTGTTCTTAAGTAACTTGGCTTCGTTGTGGACTTCTATTTTTTATAGGAGAACGGGTATCAACTGCTTGCTTTTTCATAGGGCACGCACAATTGTGCAAGTGTATCTTACTAGAAGTTTTCTGCTTATTCTCAAACAGTAGAATGGTTTGCGTGCTTTGTTTTAGTTATAGTTATTTCTTATTCTTATACAGTCACACCCACATGTAAATGTTTTTCGATGATTAAAGTAGTGTTTTGATTGATTAATTGTCATGCATATTATGTGCATAGTGTTTTGATTTCTATTTCTAAACTAAGATTGGGATTAGAGAGGAAATAAAACTTTATAATAATGAAAAAAGTGCTAGTTTTGGGAGCATTACATGAGATGGACATTATTTTGGTGCAGAAAAGTAAAGATGGAAACTTTGTAAAAAAAAATGCAAACACTATCTTTTGCTCGGATAAGAACTTAAGAAGTCAGCAGCAGTGAGGGAGGTCTCGAAGACCAACACTATCTCTTTTATCTTCATTTTTTCCCTCTAAATCTCTGACGTTAATATCATTGGTACAATGACACTTTGTTTTCTTTTTAGATTTGGGCTATTATGGAATTAGGAGGATTCTTGGAGGTACCCTTATGCCTCTCTCCTTCACCATTTCATCTTTGGAGCTATTAATCTCTCTCTCTCTCTCTCTCTCTCTCTCTCTCTCTCTCTCTCTCTATATATATATATATATTTGTGTGTCACTATTAAGCTGATTTGGTGTAGGTTGGGTAGTATTACTATGAATGTGATATTTGTGCTGAAATGTTTTGCTTAAATTCACTTCAATCTTTCGCATATAGCCCCTGTTTTCCTGAAATATTTTGCTTAAATTCGAGTGAATGGTTGCTAAATTTTCATCCCCTTAGGAGAGCAACAAAGATCCCACCTAATCTGCTCTTTGTCTACCTTTATCTATTAACCATTTATACGCAGATATATATGTATTGCTAAACTTTTTGACCTGTTTTTTTGGTATACCCAAGCAACCCCTTATGCCCTTTATTTCAGCCTTTTGGATTTCTTTTTTCATGTATAACATTGGCTTTCACCTAAGCTTTATGGATAAAACTCGAACATGCAATCCCTTTCTGAAAAAATAAGGGAAGCATTTGGAGGAGAATAGACCAGAAAATAGGGCTGCTTTGTATAGTCCTACTGAAACTAGAAGTGAAAATTGGTACCCCCTTCTGAGCTTTAGGTAACGAAATTCATCTCTTGAAAACCATTTTGTGGAGTGTTATAAATTTCCATTATTTACAAAGCATCATGTTGTCTAATATGAAGTGGGCTGATTATTATTTGCTTCATGATATAAAATATCAACTGGGTTACTATGTGTAATGGAAGCTCTAACCAGATCACAATCACCGTAAGGTTATCTTAAAAATTACTCCCTAAATTTTACTCTTCTATTATGTTTTTTTTTTTTTTTGTTCTGTTTTTGACTTATTCTTTGGAGGAATGGTTACAATTTTTACTCCAAAAAAATGGGAGGATTTCTTTGGTGGTTCACAACAGATCTCCCCACTATAACTGAGTGTGCAGGCATGGAAACAAAGAAAAGAGGGACAATAGATGGACTGGTAGATATGAATTGGGAAGCAAGGCACTCTAATTTTGGAATATTTCCTAAAATATTTATTGTTGTATTGTATTTCCTAAAATTTTTATTGTTGTATTGTATCCAATGTGGCTTCACTCTAATTTTTGTGATATTTCCTAAATATTTATTCAATAAATTGTAGTTGAATTTTAGTTGATGTAAAATTATCGTTTATGGTATGACAAGTCAATAAAAAGCATATTAACTATGTCTAATGTTGAAAATCCCGGGGAGGATATTTTTTTCCCTTACAATAGTTTTAGTACAAGTTATGCAGTTTTAGAGTTAAAACCAGGATATACTGCACGTTTTAGATTTAGAAACCCTTTTTTATCGGGTAGTGACCTCGGGCACATGCAATACCTAGTACATATGTGTGTATATATATATATATATATGAAAGCCAAAGCTTTCCATTTCGCCACCTAAGCGCTTATGTGTCATTGTGTATAATTTAGACATCCATACAATTTATAAAAATTCTAAATACTCTACATATAACATAAAACACATTTACTAACTTTAGATTTGAATATTGAAATTTACTTAGATTAATTAGATATGGAGATTAGATATATATATATATATATATGTATACACATCATGGATCGTTTTTATTATATCAAACCTGTTTAATTTAAATTCAAACAATATCATACTAACTATCTTCTTGGTATGTTGATCCACAAGTTCGTATGTAACTTCCGGATTGATGGTATATTATGAAAGTGGGATATTAAAAAGAAGAAAAGAAAAAAAAAAGAAATAAACTACCTAATGTATCAAACAAAATGTACATCTCCATCACTGCATAGGGTTTGACAATGTGATGAATATTCTTACATGGCGGTTCACATCGAGAGGATGTGCAGACAAACTCCACATTTCTACTATCGCCATTAAAATATTTATGTTTGAATTGACTATTTCTCTGTAACAATATAAGCGGAACAAATTTGTATTTACTTTCCGCATTTGTGTTATATATGAACTTTAATTGAGTGTATTTTACACAGAAGGAGCGATGCTACTAGGAGCTTCAAAACTCATAGGTGTTGATTTGAATCTTGACAAATTTGAAACCAGTAGAGTCTTGATTAACATATTCACTTAATTTTTACTCACTATATATTCTCTTCTATTTTATACACAATTTTCCACACATCAATTCTCCATCAATACACTTATATGATGTGTATTTTGTTAGATAAGATATGGTGCAGATAGATAAAAATCAATGGTAGATTGATTTTACATTCATTTTTTTGTTTTATTTTTAAACTTATTAGTAGGATATGGTATGGATTAAGTATATTAGACATTTTTATATTCCAATCAATTTTGCCAATTTAAATCTTTTGTTTTCTACGCATTTTCATGATTTGAAAATTTTATCCTTCAAGTTTTTGTAGTGCTCCAATTTTAAGGTGTGGTATTCCCTTTTTTTTTTTCTTTTTTTCCCTTATATAAGCACTTTATTAGTATTTTATGTAACACTTTCACAATTGTTTTAATTTAAATGATTTTACAAATTATTTTTAAAATGTTTGATCCCGTGCATCACACGGGTATACCACTTGTTATACCAATAATTGTAAATGTATTTTGAGAAAGAAGTCACTTTCATACTAAACAAAGCATAACTTATGATCGTCATTTATTTTTTGGAAAATGCTTTTAAAACTTTAGTCAAACACTGGAAAACATAAGAACATAAATAATTTCACTCGAGAATCTTTTACAGGAAAAATATTTTTGAACATAAAACATTTTATGTCAAAAACTGTTGGGCTTTACCAACCTTGGCCCATATGACTTATTTACATGGATTTTAGTCCCATGTAGAGAAAAAACATTTATAGGCTTGGCCTTTTATGTTAAGATATATATTGGCGATATAAGTCATTTGGTCTAAGGAATGCTTTAAATATAAGAGGAGGTTTGGAAAGAGAGATTGTCTACAAGAGAGGGTTTCTTTCAAGGGTTTGAAGAAGAAGACTTGAAGCTCTTGGTCTCCACAATTCTACTATTATTCAAAGGGTTCCATTAATTCCGGAGGTTCCTCTCCAATTTGTTGTTGAAGGTGTTTCTATAACTTCGGTGGAGTTCTAATAATTGAGTTTTGTACTCTCTGAGTTAGTGTTGTATTTTCTGACTTTCCATTGTTGTATTTCCTCAAGCTTATACTTGAGAAGACTTCTTCTACCCATCTTTCATCCTAAGAGGGTATTTGTAAATCTTTGGAAATGAGCTTCTGGAAGAAGAAGTCCATTTACAGAAGTGAATTCTGTTTGGTGAGGTTTGGGAATGCACTTCTTGACAAGAAGTGCTTTTCTAGAATGCACATTTGAAGAAGTAAAAAATCATGACTTCATGAAACTGTGATTTTGCACTTTCCCAGAAGTCAGGAATATTTCTAACAAAATTACACTTTTATCCCTTATTTTTAAATTAATGACATATTTACTTTACGTTGTTTTAAGGGTAATATTGGTAAGTAGGTAGATGTTGTCACCAAGATTATTTACACATTTAAATGCACTTTTTTATTTAAAAAATACTTATTCACCACACAATCACTTCTTTAAAAAAAAATCCATTTTCTAAAGTTCATTGATTTGGATGAGAAGTTACGTCAAACACCACCTTAGTGGATATAAATGGTTCTTCGGCACCTGTTGGTTTTTCCGTTCCTTGGAAGGTTTTTCACGTAAATCGATCTCTTGATTGTGTGTGCATGAAGTGTGCTTATTGGTTGTCGTTGCTATTTGTGTTCTTTGTGTTTGTGATACTTTATTACATTCATATGCTTAGGGAAGGAAGGGGTTACTTCCGAACAAAAACAATAAATTATGATATGCACATTATGAACATAGTACATGGGGCTCGGGTAGGCCTCCTCCTTAGCACAACCAGCTCAATAGGGAGTCCAGCTTAGTGTGAATTCAGCACTCTTATGACAATTGGTATAAATGTCGCCCTAATCTAATATCTATATATGAAAAAAGAAGATTTCCATTAGGCCACATGTCATCTTCTATTAATTTTAATATTTTATATACTTTTTAAAAATAAAATATGAATTGGATTTAATATATACTTCTTGCCTTAATTATATACAAAATCAGTTTTCTTGCCCCTAATACTCCATTTGTCTCTTTCTCTTTCTAAATTATTGCATCAGGAAACCAACTTTAATCGAAACATAATTATTCACCTTCCTCCTAACTATTACGAAATCAATGGAGAGACTTTCCTACCTAATATAATGCAAATCTCATTAATTAGTTGCGTATATGGTATTTGTTATATAATCCATCTCTCCATGATTTTTTCCTATCCCTCCCTCCATATATACCTCATTGTATTATTACTTCATGAACCTAATTAATTTTTAATTAAAATACAATTAAAATCAGCTTTAATGTCCCTCACCCTCCGCCTAATCCCAAGCACCATCATTAGCTTCTTTTCATCTTCATCTTAAATTGTATGTTACAAAGAAAATGGCTCTACTTTCTTGCCAAATATAATGCAAAATATATTATTTTCCAAGGGGGTTTCCTATATGGTATTTGTTTTATATATATACACACTTACAATTACAAATAACACCAAAAACCTCTCCAATGGATCTCTCTCTCTCTCTCTCTCTCTCTCTCTCTCTCTCTCTCTCTCTCTCTCTCTCTCTCTCTCTCTCTCTCTCTCTCTCCTTTACCTTCTCCATAACTTCATCAACTGAGTTCACAAACACCATCACCTTTACCTCCTACCTAAAGTCTCTAAGACTCTAACTTCTCAAACATGTAAGGTTTTCCTTTTTATTTTATTTCTAAAGTTGTCTTAACATCATTCATATTTAATGGTTTTTGGTCATTTTTTTTCTATTTGAAAAGGACAAGAATGGCATACTACTCTATAGAAGAAGATGCAAAATGCAATTTTACATGATAAGATAGGAATCTGACTAAACAAAATAGTTCCAGTTCAACTGTTGGAACATCAAGGTCTTGTAAGGCAGCCCCTTTGATAGTTCCAGTTCAACTGTTGGAACATCAAGGTCTTATACCAACTTTTGTAAACAGTTTTCTACTTAGTGGAAGCACTGACACACAACGAGTGAACGTAAGGTGCTTTATTAACAGCGTCAAACCACATACAAATCATATCTCTCATTCTTTTACATTCATTGCATCATAAATATCATATCCGATCCAAACACCAAAATCCGGCGTCATCAATATTCATTGAGAACTCGTACTTCAACCCTCTACGCACATGAGTTTCATGTATATATAATGAGAGGGAGCTTGTTAATGTTAATGTTCATGCACAGATGCACATAACTTCTAAGGTTGCAGAATTGAAAATCTATACTAAAATTGACGAAACCCATTTCTATTCAAATTTTTGCCTTTTTGATTTTATTCGAACTTTGTTTCTTTGAAAGACCAAAACGAATTGTTATTGGTATATCTGAAAATAAAACTCCATTTTAAAAGAAAATTCTTGACATCAAATTTATATTATTATAATCGCATTATATACAAATACTAGTAATAACCCGTGCCCGTGGGCACAAAGCAAAAAAAAAAAAAAAAAAAAAAAAAAAAAAAAAAGAAGAAGAAAAAAGGGAAAAAAAATGCAATACTTTAAAATTTTTAAATCTTTTGCGTAAAATTGTACAGGTCATTCAAACCCATATGTTATTTAGTACTAACCCGTGCCCGTGGGCACAAAGCGGGAAAAAAAAATTCAATACTTTAAAAGATCTAAGATATAGTTGGAATTTTAAGTGAAGAAGACATTGGTTCCAAAAGTAAAATATATTTAATCCAACATTGGATGAATATTTTAAGTATAATTAATGTTTATTCGTAGAAACTTTCCCCGAAAAACAAAAAATACAAAAAGCAAAAAAACAAAGGTTTTTTCTAAGCTTTTGGAATGAAATAGAAAAGGAAAGCAAAACTTTTGTGATTATTTATAATTAGCCCATATTTGGGAAGCAACATTGCTCATTTAACTAATTAACCCTATAGACTATATCAAACTGATAGAACTAATCAAATGACCTATAAAAATGGTGGAACTAATCAAGCTGGTAGCAAAATTTACAATCGTAGTGCTGGAAAAACCCATTTTCTAGATAGACAATAGAATATAACAAATACGCTTCCTAGATTTAAAAAAAATGCAAGTGAGAATATATTTCTTGAGACTTGAATTATGAAATCCATTGTTAAAACCCACTTTCTAAACTTCAACTTTATGTGATTTTTCACTCATAATATATCAGTTTGATTAGTTTTATGAAAGTCATTTGATCAGAGTCACAGAAAGGAAAAAAGAAGAACCTATAAAAAAAATAAACTCTATGAATATATGTATGATATGGGAAATTTATATTCCAATATTTCTATTTTTGAAAAAATCAGTCCACTGATTTAGTTCATCTCCCAAAATTTGTGTTTTGTATTTACTATTAGATATGTATATATTCAAATTCAAATTAATTTAGGGAATTCCTTTTTTGTTAAAAAAAAAAACAGTCTAATGATTTAGTTTTACCCAAGATTTGTGTTTTGTATTTACTGAAGTTGACAATTTGGATATTGACATGTATTTATTCAAATTCAAATTAATTTAGGGAATTCCTTTTTAATTTAGAGTTTTAATAGGATACAATGCAATATTTAATGGGATTAACTATTTTTGGTGGACAATCAATCTGACGGTCTGAAATATCTAAACTTGTCTCAATGGTCAAGATTAAAAATTGCTAACTTAAAAGGGACCCACACCGCTCTATCTTATTATATAGATATATTCATTATAGTTTGCAAAGGCTACATGACCCACTAAACTAAAGTAGAAATAAAGCTAAATGGCCCAATAGGGTGGAGAGGTGTAGGAAAATCTAATGGCGAAGGCTACATGGCCCAGTAGACTGCAAAGGCGATGGATACATGGCCCAAACAGCCCATAAGAGTGTACAAAGACCATAAACCTTCTTATTGCCAAGAGCCTGTTTGGCATAGTTTCTACTTCTGCGATTCAATTCTAAAAAATTGCTTTTGACCGCAAGCTGACCAATATAACTTTTGACTAATCTTAAATTTCAGCTATTAACCAACATTTTCTACGATTGAATCACATAATCTGATTTGCAAACAATTTATTTTATCTTTTAGAATTTCATAATATAAACTCCAATAGTTGTTACTAGACACCCTCGAATTCCCTGAGGTTTGTTATTCTTTTCACAATGTCAATTGGAAATGCTTTTAGATGGCCCATTATAATATTACATTGGCCCTAGGGAGGAAAGTTCGAACTCAGGTATGAGCGTAACATGACGAGCCTTTTTACCAACTAGGCTAATTAACAGTTAACATAACCAAATTAATATTTTTTTTCTATAGATGTGCTTGTTGGAAACATTATAGAAAATAACAGCAAAAGTATTTTAGAAATTTTCTAGATACTCACAGTGGTTGATTAATCAAACAATTAAATAAGACTGTATTATTTTTGTAAACTCAAGTGTCTCTGAAGTTGAAAACGATTTGATGTTATCCTTTATTATCAACGAATCTTCACTGTTGTTTTTCGACCTTCATATGCACAAGAAAATGGTAAGAATTTCCCGAGCCACTAAAAACTCTCAATATATGGTGTATATTCCTTCTAATTAACTAATATATATGCCTATATATAATGTATGGATAAAGAGGTAGATAACTGAGTAATTTAAATTTAATATAAATTCATCTTTATTTAAAAAAATCAATTTATCCATATATTTATGCATAAATATATATATATATATATATATATAAGGATTCTCTAAAGAGGGACTCCTCTCTTTGACCTCTGTTTTGGCCGTTGGATTGTGTTAAAAAACTGTGAAATGACAAAACTGCCATTAATGAAAACACAATCCTACAGCCAAAACAGAGGTCTTCTCTTTAATAAAGAAAGGGCGCCCTCTTTATAGCCTGACTGTATATATATATAATATACAAACACCACATACAATTTTAGCATGCATCCCACGATTAGGAGACACAGATTGGATCAAATAGCCACTCTTTTTCCCGACTTCCAATCATATCTTAGTCAATTTGGTCAACTTCTTGATCTAATTAAGACTGAGTAATTATAGACATACCCTACTACAATGTAGGGGTGGGCATACTTTGGGCCAACCCGAAAAACCGAACCGAACCCGAATTTTTTCAAATTTCAGTTCGGTTAATAACCGACCCGAAATTATCTCAGTTCGAAACCGAACTATATTATTTAGTATGGTTCGGTTTTCGAAAGTAGGAAAAAATTCGGTTCGAAACCGAATAACCAAATTTTAAGGACTATATAAAAACTTGTTTGATAAATTAGGGCAATGTTATAAAAACTTGTTTGATGAAAAATAACAATAAAAAACAGAATCTCAAAGTGGTGAATCACTGAAAAAAAAAATTAAAAAAAAAAAAAAAAACTTCGGTGTAGTTTTAACCCGAAGTTTTGAACCGAACCCGAATTTAAATTTCGAAACCGAACTATATTTTCGAAGTTTATTTCAGTTCAGATTTCGGTACCAAAATTCCCAACCCGAACCGAAATTTTCGGTTCGAAACCGAACCAACTGAATGCCCACCCCTAGTGCAAAGTACAATGCTGCAATTATACTTCGAGAAAATAAAAATTACTCTAGCGCTGATACAAATTCCCAAGCCCAACCTAATCTGGTCCCAAGCCCATCTAGTAGCCCAATCCATTTCCCTTCCTCGGCCCAACTTTCCTATAGCCCTCCTAGAAGCCCAACCCCCATCTCTCTCCCTTGCTTTGACAACCCAAACACCTTATTCTAAATACCCCTTTCCCAGTTTAAAAGAACCCACAACCTCCAAATCGTTGTATATCATCCCCCATTTCAGATCTAATCCACCTCAGCATCTGAACCCAACTACTCCTTCAACTAGCCTCCACTCAGACACCCAAACCATTTACCCCTACTTTCCCATCTCTCGTATTATGAATATTCAAGAGATTGTTCCAAACCCCTCTGCTACGGAAAGTAGTCCCTCTCCCAGTTCCAAGAAAAGACATTTCCTTTCTTCGGAGCCTCTGCCTCAGTTGAAGCTTCCAAACCCCTTCTGTCTTCCCAAAAACCACGTCCTCCCCAAATCAACCGTGAGCTTTCTGCTCTTCCCCAAAACCCAACCCTTACCCAGCAACCTCCCCTGAATGACCATAGAAGAAGGTTAAGCATCAAACAAAGAGCTAGAGAAGTGAACCTTCATGGGGGTTTGACAGTTCAACAATATCCTGGGACGAGCGGTTCCCAAGTAGAAGATTTATTCCCAACCAAAAGTCTTCCAACAAACCCACTAGCTACAACCACTGCCGATGAGGAGGGCCAACCTCTCGGCCAATTATTATAATCAGTTGGAACTATCGTGGCATGGCCCGAGCTGTGGCAGTGAGAGCTCTCAGGGCACTGAAAAGAGAGCACAATCCAGATTGTCTCTTCTTATTGGAAACCAAAATGTCTTCTACTAGAATGTCTTGTCTTCTCACTCGGATTGTCTTCCCCAACTTCTCTCTTGTCCCTACTAATAAAAAAGCTGGAGGTCTATGCCTTGCGTGGCGCAATGGTGTTGACCTAGTCACTTTCGTTCCAACAAAAATATGTTGTGTGCTACTATCTTCTCTGACCCTCCTTCTCTCAATGGACTTTTTCTGCCATTTATGCCCTCCCCATTAGAAAGATAAAGAAGCTTTTTGGAACAATATGGATAAAATTGCAAGGGCTACCAAGGGTCCTTGGCTTGCTATGGGAGACTTCAATTGCATTCTGAATCAAGCAGAGAAGAGAGGGGGTAGACCTTTTGCTTGCTCCTCCAAAGGTGGCCTCCTCCATTTTATGGATTATAACGCTTTGGTGGATGGTAATATGCATACTTGGGATAATGGTCGTTCCAGTAGGGCTAATATCCACCAACGTTTTGATAGGGATATTAACAATTTGTCCTAGAGGGAATTTTTCCCTCGAGCCACTATGCGTAACCTCACTATCTTTCAAGTCTGACCATGTTCCCATTGTTCTTAATACCCAAAGTGATCATCATTGTAAGCCCCGAAACTTTAAATTTGAAGTGATGTGGATTCGGGAGATAAGTTATGCTACGGTTATTGAGCAAACTTGGAAATACACCCCCTCTAAGGGCTCTCCTACTTACCGTTTATGTTAAAAGATAAAGGCGTGCAAGATAGCTCTCTCGAAATAGAACAAATCGCATTTTGGTAGTATGCATCAGTGTATTGGGAATATTAAGGCCAACATTGAACTCCTTCAATCTAAGGATCCTTCGGAGGACAACCTTGCTACTCTTAATACTCTTGGTAGGGGCCTTAATGAAAATCTCAAAAGAGAATAAATCTTCTAGAAATAAAAGTCTAGGATCCAATGGCTTAAGGAGGGGGATAGAAGTACCCGCTTCTTTCACCTGTCCACTAATATTGGACACAGGCGCAATGCTATTGACTTCTTCAAATCTGATGGAAGCAGATGGCTAAATAATCAGGCGGATATTAGCCAAGCTTTCATAAAACACTTTCAAACCACCTTCACCTCTTCCAATCCTCTGTTTCCTCGAGACCTTGAAGGCCTCATTCAACCTGTCATTAACCAAGAGGATAATGAAGTTTTGTGTGCTTTCCCGAATGATGAAGAGATCAAATCTAATCTTTTCCAAATTGGATCCACAAAGGCCCCTATCCCCGATGGACTATCAGTTGTCTTTCACAAGACCTATTGGCACATTATCAAAGAGGAGGTAATTCTAATTGTAAAAAGTTTTTTTTGCAAGTGGTTTCCTTTTAAAAACTCTCAACCATACAAACCTTGCTCGGATCCCCAAGGTGGCTTCTCCATGCTCTATAAATCATTATAGACCCATAAGTCTCTATAATGTTGTTTACAAATCATCACAAAAATCTTCACTTCCAGATTGAAGGGCTAATTCCACAGATTCATCTCTCCTATGCAAACTGCCTTTGTCCTAAGTAGGAACATCCAAGACAATAGCATCATTGCTCATGAAATTTTCCACTCCATGAACATGAAGAGAGGCAAAGATGGCCTTATGATAATAAAGTTCGATATGGAAAAAGCGTATGATCGGGTGGAATGGTCCTTTATTGCTATCCTTGAGCATTTGGGTTTCTCTATGGTTTGGTGCAATTGGATCTTTCAGTGTATTGCCACCAACTTCTTTTCTATTTTGGTGAATGGCTGCCCTACTGGTTTTTTCAAGCTGAGGAGGGGCCTTCGTCAAGGGGACCCCCCTCTTTCTGTTCCCTTTCATGATTTGTGCTGAAGTTCTTTCTAGACTTATCCAAAAGGAAGCTGATATTGGTGCTATCAAAGGAATTATGTATGGCCGAAACTACCCTTGCATCAATCATCTTCTCTTTGCGGATGATCTCATTGTCTTCGATCATGCCTTCCTTGATGAAGCTTTTGAGATTTTGAACACCATTAAGAAATTAGGTATGTGGTTTGGCCAGAAGATCAACTTTCAGAAGACTTGAATTTCTATAGCAAAAGTACTTTCCCGAATGTTGCTCGTTCTATTTGTAAAGAGAGTAACTTGGAAAAAGGCCCTCGTGATTCCAGGAATATTTGGGCCTCCCATTGATAACCTATGGAAATAAAAATCAGTTGTTCTCTTATGTTATCGAGGCTATTAGGAAAAGGCTCTAAGGCTGGAATACTTTTTTGCTTTCCCAATCAGCTCGATGCACTTTAATTCGTATGGTGGCCCAAGCCCTCCCCATCTACTCCATGTCCTCATTTTTACTCCCTTCGTCGATTTGCTCTAAATTGGATGGAATTTTTTGTCATTTTTGTTGGGTTTTTTGGAGGAGAAGAAGCGGGGATTTTATCCAAAGTTTTGGGATTCTATTTGCAAGTCGAAGAGTTATGGTGGTCTTTGGTCCCATCGCATGAAGGATTATAATTTGGCCCTCATTGCCAAGTTGGGGTGGCTTCTTCTCTCTACTAGTGGAAAATTATGGACTACATAGTCAAGCATAAATATCTTAAGGAGTCCAACCTCCTTTCTCCCCAACCCATTAGATCTTCTGGCTCTTCTTGGTTTTGGAAGAGCATCCTCAATGCCTCCCTCATCCTTCCTAAAAGGGCATGCTTCTTGGTTGAAAATGGTAGAAATATCAACGTGTGGTCTGACCCTTGACTCCCATCTCTTTTGAATTCAAGCCTCTTGGTAATGTGGGAGTTATTACCACTATCTTGAAGGTGGAAGAGTTGATGCTTCCCAATGGTGAAGGGTAGAATTCTTTCTTACTCTCTAAGCTCTTTTCTAGGGAGACGGCCCTAGCCATTCTCCAAATTAGCCTCCCAATAAGAAGGGTCTTTGCAAACTCATTTAGGTTCTGGATAATAAAGAATTGTTCACGGTGAAATCAGCCTACCAAACGGATCAAAGGAACAGGTGGAGTGGCCCCTTTTCTCAATCTTTCTACTAGAAGACATTATGGAATACTTATCTACGTGACCATCATAAAAATATCCTTTTAAAAGTCACCTCGGGAGCTCTCCCAACCAAAGCTTCCTTAGCTTCCATCTTTACCAAGGACAGCCTGAATTGTGTGCTTTGTGCTTCTCCTTTAGAGTCAACAGAACACCTTTTTCTTGAATGTCCAATTTCTCAGATTATTTGGAATCAATCTTGCTGGCCTATCGACATTTCGGCCTTCATGCACACTAGAATCAAATCCTGGTTAGCATCTATGTTAAATGCTTCACATCGACTTCGTATCCCTTTTAAGAAAGATAGGAACTTCATCATTTTTGCCTCCACTTTATGGAACAGATGTGGGCTTGTAGGAATAGGGTTCTTCACGATGGATTTGTTGTTGTTATTCCTTAGTTGAAATCCAAAATTGATTCTCTTGCTGTGGAGCACTGGAATGCTCAAAGACTCCTACATCCTCTGAAGAGACATGTGGCACGCCACCAAGGCTCACCCAATTACATTAAAGTAAAATAGCAGCGGAAAACGTAAATAAGATTCATTAAAATCAGAGTTATAAAAAATTTTGTCCAATTGTAACACTTCCAGAAGAATCCTTTTTGAAAAAAAAAACAGAGGTCCAGTGGACTGGAGATCCAAAACAAAAAGTATTAAAGTCCAAGGGCATTGTCCAGTCGATTGTGTCAGGGACCTAGTCGATTGGGGCCTCAGTTCCCCAGTCGACTGACCCTTGTCCGGTAGTCTGAACTCAGCCATGCAGAAGGTCCTCTTTTCGTGCAGAAACTAGTCGACTGATACCTCTCCTTCAGTTGACTGAAGTCTGTGAAAATTAAAAGAATAACTCTGTAAAATAGGGGTCCAGTCGACTGTGTCGGAGACCCAGTCGACTGATCTCCCTCAGATTTACCCAATGTACAGCAATTTCAATCCATAGTTCTCCAAACCAAACACCAACATTAATGTCACTAAATTCCAACTTTCAAAACATGGATTACATGAGTTCTTATGAAAGATTACAATACTACAGAACTATTCCAAGATTCTATCACAATATGTTACGAATTCAAAGTTTTTATTACAAGTTGGGAAAAAAAAGTATAAACAAGGTGATGATTCCCCGGCGTTCCTTGGCCTTACTCCTCACGCTTTTTCTTGCCTTGCTTCTTTCCACCTGCAATGGAATAAAGCTCCACTGCTCAGCTATATGCAGAGTGCACAAGTTCTAATATATGCATATATGGCAAAACACTTTAATCTCACAATTCATAGCAAATAGACTCTAGGGAGAAAAACACGCATTCATCCGGTAGCGGCAAGTCCAAGTTTTAAACCACAATGCCCATGGCTAGTCCAAGTCTACAACCGTTGCATCCCTAAGTTCCATGACAAGTCCAAGTCTATAAACCATGCACAGTAGCCATTGCTACTAAATTCTCAAACATCAAGAAGCTTACTCTGGCATGAAATTGTATAAGTCCCCCCTTTGACCCACATAATCAACTCAGCGTGCTCGCGTAAAAGTAGACATGTTTTCATATTTAAGCGCGTGCAAAATTAACGGGGCTAATATTAACACATGGATTTTGCCCGAAACTCAATTTCGTCGTCGAAACCAAAACATGTATATTTCCTATATAACATAGGTTCAAACTTCATACCTCGTGCTAATTCTCTCAAACATTGAGGGAAATACTAGGGAGCCAAATAAAAGTCGGATCTCCATTTATACGCGATTCCTACAAGTTTTACCTGATTTTCCCCAAATTTCTAGAAATTAGATTTTTTTAAAAATGTTTGCCAAACGAGGCCTAAGAGACATCAAAACGTAGCTCTTACCTCGAGGAGTCCAAATATGAAATCTGGAGAAAAACTGACGATCAGAAGTCTGTCGATCGGCGATGTGAAGCTCATGGGAATCAAAATCTCCTTTCTTTCTCTCTCTCTCTCTCTCTCTCTCTCTCAAGATATTTTAGGCTTTGGATAAAGATGACAAAACTCAAGTTTTCTATTTACAGGCAACACTTCCAAAAATTTTGTTTACCTCCCCACGAGTTTTCAAAACTTCTGATTATCTCCCAAAACATCGTAAATGTCCATTTCATTACTTCACGAGTGAAAACTATAATTTATAAAAGTTTTGATTAAGTTCCGTTTGGGTCCAAAATAAAGATCCAAAAACTAATTTCCGTGGAATATCTATACCACCTACCTTTTATGCAACGTATCACTCACGTTCTCACCACAGTATTCAAAATGATCTAAAACGATAGTAAAATTTACCAGAAATTATACAAAACAGGTATAATTGCTAGTCACAAAAATACCAGATATGTCAAATAACATTTAATACACATAATGCCATTTAACCAAGTCAATGCATCATGGATTATCAAATCCTCGTGTCCTTACTGACACACCACCGTTGACCTCTAGTCAACCTCATTCCATTATCAAATAACATTGATAACTCATAGAATTCAAATATACATGTTAAAATAATCAAATTTCCGGGACGGGTGTGACAACTCTCCCCTCCAAAAAGGAAGTTTGTCCTCAAACTTATACCTCAAGAATCTAAAAGATACGAATACTCATACTTCATTCCTCCTCACTTTCCCTTGTAGCCTCTTCAACTGTGTGACTACGCCATAACACTTAATTTCACCATCGAAATCGTCTTCATTCTCAACACTTGTTCTTTTCGATCCAAAATCTCCACTGGATGTTCTATATAAGTCAAGTCCTCTTGGATTTGCAACGGTTCGGGTACTATAATCTTACTCGTATCCATCATACATCGTCTCAACATAGACACATAGAAAACATTATGCACATGTTCCAACTCCGATGATAAGGCTAATTGATAAGCCACTAGTCCTACTCTCTTTAGGATTTTAAATGGTTCTATGAATCTCAGGTTAAGCTTCCATGGCTTTCCAAATCGGACAATGCCTTTCGAAGGCGATACTTGCAAGTATACAAAATCTCCCACTTTAAATACCATTGGTCATCGCTTAGAGTCCGCATAGCTCTTATAACCACTCTGAGCTACCTTAAGTCACTCCTAGATTAACTTCACTTTTTTCGTAGTCAACTGTATTATCTCTGGTCCTATCAACTTCTTTTCTCCAACTTCTGTCCAACAAATCAGCTATCGACACTTACACCCATATAATGCTTCATATGGTGCCATTCCGATACTTGACTGAAACCCATTGTTGTAAGTAAATTTAATTAACGATAAGTGTTTCTCCCAGTTGCTCCCAAAGTCTAGAACACATAACCGAAGCATGTCTTCCAATGTCTGAATCATACACTCTGACTGTCCGTCGGGCTGAGGATGAAAAGCAGTACCGAAACTCAATTTCAAACCCATAGTCTTTTGCAAACTTCCCCAAAACCTTGACATAAAACTAATATTACGATCCGATATGATCACTGCTAGAACCCCGTGCAGTCTCACAATCTCTTTCACATACAACTCTGCTAATCTCGATGGCTTAGTCGTCTTGATCGGTAAAAAATGAGCTGATTTCGTCAACCTGTCAACTATAACCCAAATTTTGTCATTCTTATTAGGCGATTGTAGAAATTTGAATACAAAATCCAACGTGATCTCATCCCATTTCCACTCTAACACTGGTAACAATTGTAATGCATGCACTTGTCTCTCTGCCTTGACTTCATCAATAATATCTAGGTGAGCTATGATTGCCATCATCAAACCACCATTGGTCTCTGGGATTACATCTAACTTCAAACGCTCCATCTCTTGTACCAATCCCTTTGTTGAGTTAGCTTGTCGGCTAAGTTCCTTATCGTCTTCTGGCTTAAAGCATCGGCCACCACATTAGCCTTTCCCGGATGGTATTCAATCGAAAGATCATAATCTTTCATCAACTCTAGCCATCTTCTCTGTTTCATGTTCAAATCTCTTTACGTGAAAATATATTTCAAACTCTTGTGGTCCGTGAAGATCTCACATTTCTCCCCGTATAGGTAATGCCTCCAAATCTTCAAAGCGTGAATTACCGCGGCCAATTCAAGGTCGTGAGTCGGATAATTTATCTCATATGTCTTCAATTGTCTTGAAGCATAGGCAATCACTTTGCCACCTTGCATCTGTATATACCCCAAGCCTTGATGCGTAGTGTCACTATAGATCACAAATCCCTCAATTCTAGATGGTATTGCCAAGATAGGCGCTCTAGTCAAATGTGACTTTAACTCTTAAAAATTATCTTCACATTTCGAACTCCAATCAAAAGTAATACCCTTCCTGATCAACTTTGTCATTGGCAATGAAATCTTTGAGAAATTCTCGATAAAACGGCTATAGTACCCAGTTAATCTTAGAAAACTTTGAATTTCTGACACTGAAGTCGATCTATGCCAAATAGATACAGCTTCTACTTTGTGAGGATCAATTGAAACTCTATTCTTGTCAATCACGTAACCCAGAAAAGTAATGCTAGGCAGCCAGAATTCACACTTCTTAAATTTACCAAACAGTCGCAATCTCTGAAGTATCAGTCTCAAATGATTCTCGTGCTCTATCTCACTCGGTGAGTAGACAAGAATATCATCGATGAACACTATCACAAAATCATCCAAGTAGTCCTTGAAGACTCGGTTCATAAGATCCATGAACCCGGCTGGTGCATTTATAACCCCTAATGGCATGACCAATAACTCATAATGTTTGTAGCGTGTTCGAAAAGTTGTTTTCTCAACATCTTTAGCCTTTACCTTCAACTGATGATAGCCCAATCTTAAATCAATCTTGGAAATTACTTGTGCCCCACGAAGTTGATCAAATAGATCATCAATTCTCAGTAATGGATACTTATTCTTGATTGTCAGCTTGTTTAGTTCTTGATATTCCACACACATCCTCATTGAACCATCTTTCTTCTTTATAAACAACACTGGAGCTCCCCCTGACGATATACTAGGTCAGATGAAACCTTTGTCAAGTAATTCTTGTAGTTGGATTTTAATTCTTTCAACTCCACGGGTGCCATTCTATACGGTGTTTTTGATACGAGTCTTGAGTCTGGCATGATCTCAATGGTAAACTTAATCTCCCTCTTAATAAGAACATCTGGTAGGTCGTCGGGAAACACATTTGGGTATTTTTGTACGATTGGAATATCTTCTACTTTCAATTCGGTTGCCGAAGTATCAATTACCAAACACAGAAATCCCTGACATCCCTTTCTCAACAACTTACTCACTCGGATAGCTGAAATCAAATACGAAGGCAGTGTAACCCCACTTCCTTGAAAATAAAAGTTCCCATGCACCGGTGATCAAAAATTAACTTCTTTCTATTCACAATCTATTGTGGCTACGTTAAGAGATAAACAATCCATTCCTAGTATCTCGTCAAAATGGTTCACAAAAATTGGTATAAGGTCTACAGTCATCAACTTCTCACCTGGTTGGATCTCACAGTTCTTGTATATTGTGGACATCGCTATCGGCTTTCTAATAGGTACCGCAATAGATAATTCATTTCCTAAAGGTGCTGACTTAACATTCAAATGTTCAACAAAATTGTGCGATACAAATGAATGCGTAGATCCTGAGTCAACAAGTATGCGTGCTAAGTGTGAACATATAAGCACCATACCTGAGACCACTGTCTCTGAAGTAGCCATATCTCTTGGGTTCATCTTAAATGACCTTCCCTGACGTTGCTCTATCATGTCCCTTGTCGTTGGTTTGTCTAGGCTTCGAACCACTAGAAGCCATAGAACTAGCTCCTTGCTGAGGACACTTCCTCGGGCAATTCCTGGATTGATGCCCAGCCATCCCACAATCATAACATTTGTCCCTCGTATCTGGTGCCAAACTAGCACTATTCATACCTTAAGTTTGTTCTAGAAGTTTGTCATAAAACATCGACTGGTATGTGGTCTATTACAAAGTGAACATAACGGTATGTTATTTGGGGTCCTCTGAAAATCACTGAAAGTAGAACCAGGGCCTCGTGCAAACAATCTCTTAAAAGATCCGCCTTGGTTCCGATCACCACCCTCATTACCTCACTTGTCTTGCTGATTTTGCTTCGATCTCGTTGTTTGTTGTATTGCTACAATTGAGTGCTCATAGGTCTCTACCCTCAAATGGATATTCTCCTTTAAACCTTTATCGAACTTCTTTGCTCGATCCTCCTCCTATGGCACTAAACCCTTACCGAATCTTAACAATGTATTAAACTTGGAAGTGTATTTGGTTATAGTCATGTCTCCCTGGCGGAGATTGTCGAACTCTCTCTTTTTTGCATTGTGACCGACTCGGGAAAAGATTCGCCAATTGTACTCTGCCTTGAATCCCTCCCAAGTTATCGGTGCTCCCCGATCCAGGACATTTACCCACCAATTCTGAGCTTCACTTCTCAATACGTCACTTGCATTCTCAATTTTCTCCCTATCGGATATCGGGATAGATTGGAAAATCCTTTCCATGTCCATAACCCAATGCTCTGCCAGTGTCGTATCAGGCGTCCCATGAAATTTCATTGGTTTCTTTCTGATAAACTGTTCGGACACGGATCTCCCACCTTGATTCTCAGGTGCATGTACCACAGCTATCGGTGCAAGCTCTAATGGAGGTATTGGAGGCAATCGCTCTGCTATATTCTGTATTATGTTCCCTATGTTCCCAATCTTTTATGTTATTTGATTCATTCGTCGAGTGTGTGGAGATAGATCTCGATCATCGTCACTCGTGATTACAATCCTGTCAATCCCAATGCATAAACACTATACATGCATGACAATAAATATAAACATGTATGTATAACAACATACATATACATCAAACATCTCTACAATGTATGATTGCATTCTAAAATATGTGTCAAAACACTCAACACTCCACTCATCATCGAACGTTCCCAAAGTTTTGTTACCTATAGCTCTGATACCACTAAATGTCACGACCCATCCCGCTCCGCACGGAAATAGGACACGTGGCACACCACCAAGGCTCATCTAATTCCATTAAAGTAAAATAGCAGCAGAAAACATAACTAAGATTCATTAAAATCGGAGTTATAAAAAGTTGTCCAATTGCAATACTTCCAGAAGAATCCTTTCTGAAAAAAAAAATAGAGGTCCAGTCAACTGTGGCAGTTCCCCAGTCGACTGGAGATCCAAAACAGAAAGTATTAAAGTCCAAGGGCCTTGTCCAGTTGACCGTGTTGGGGACGTAGTCGACTGGTGCCTGAGCCTCAGCTCCTCAGTCGACTGACCCTTGTCCGGTCGACTGAACTCAGCCAAGCAGAAGGTTCTCTTTTCGTGCAGAAACCAATCGACTGATACCTCTCCTTCAGTCGACTGAGATCTGTGAAAACTAAAAGAATAACTCTATAAAATAGGGATCAAGTCAACTGTGTCGGAGACCCAGTCGACTGATCTCCCTCAGATTTGCCCAATCTACAGCAATCTTAATTCATAGCTCTCCAAACCAAGCACCAACATTAACATCACTAAATTCCAACTTTTAAAACATGGATTACATGAGTTCTTATGAGAAATTACTATACTACAGAGCTATTCCAAGATTCTATCACAACATATTATGAATTCAAAGTTCTTATTACAAGTTCGGAAAGAAAACAAAAGTATAAACAACGTGATGATTCTCCGGCGTTCCTCGGCCTCACTCCTCATGCTTTTTCTTGCCTTTCTTCTTTTCACCTGCAATGGAATAAAGCTCCACTGCTCAACTATATGCAGAGTGCACAAGTTCTAAAATATGCGTATATGGAAACCTGCTTTAATCTCACAATTATAACAAGTAGTCTCTATGGAGAAAAACACGCATTCATCAGGTAGCGACAAGTCCAAGCCTTAAACCGCGATGCCTACAGCTAGTCCAGTCTACAACCGTTGCATCCCTAAGTGTCATGGCAAGTCCAAGTCTATAAACCATGCACAGTAGTCGTTGCTACTAAAATCTCAAACATCGAGAAGCTTACTCCGGCATGAAATTGTATAAGTCCTCCCTTTGACCACATAATCAACTCAACGTGCTCGCATAAAAGTAGACATACTTTTCACATTTAAGCACGTGCATAATTAACAGGCCAAAGATTAACACATGGATTTTTCTCGAATCCCAATTTAGTCGTCGAAACCAAAACATGTATATTTCCTATATAACATAGGTTATAACTTCATACCTCGTGCTAATTCTCTCAAACTTTGAGGGAAGTACTAGGGAGCCAAATAAACGTCAGATCTCCATTTATACGCGATTCCTACAAGTTTTACATGATTTTTCCCAAAATTTCTAAAATTAGATTTTCATAAAAAGTTTTCCAAACGAGGCCTAAGAGACAACAAAATGTAGCTCTTACCTCGAGGAGTTCAAATATGAAATCTAGAGAAAACTGAAGATTAAAAGTCTGTCGATTGGCGACATGAAGCTCGTAGGATTCAAAATCTCCTTTCTCTCTCTCTTTCAAGATATTTTAGGCTTTGGATAAAGATGACAAAACTCAAGTTTTCTATTTATAGGCAACACTTTCAAAAAATTTGTTTACCTCCACACAAGTTTTCAAAAACTTCAATTATCTCCTGAAACGTCCTAATGTCCATTTCATTACTTTAGATGTGAAAAATATATATTATAAAAGTTTTTGACTAAGTTCCGTTTGGGTCCAAAATATAGAACCAAAAACTAATTTCCGTGGAATCTCTATACCACCTACCTTTTATGCAACGTATCACTCATGTTCTTACCACAATATTCAAAATGATCTAAAACAATATCAAAATTTATCAGAAATTATACAAAACAGGTATAATTACTATTCACAAAAAATACCAGATATGTCATATAACATTTAATACACATAAATGCAATTTAACCAAGTCAATGCATCATAGATTATCAAATCCTCGTGTCCTTACTAACACACCACCATTGACCTCCAGTCAACGTCATTCACCATTATCAATAACACTGATAACTCATAAAATTCAAATGTGCATGTTAAAACAATGAAATTTCCAGGATGGGTGTGACAAAATTGTCTTTCTAGCAAATAAAAGAATTTACTGTCTACCTTTTTGGTTGCCTATTATTTACCACGTATGAAAATACCATGCCACTCTTTTGAAAATAATTATAAATTAACTACAAATAGTATATACCAAAACTGGTTTAGAAAAAACCCAACCGAGTACTCAGATTTCTGTGATCGAATGAAACTAGCCAAAAGTTAGCCAAATTGGGTATCGTATTGAAGATACATGTTCACAAACCTCATACACTAATCACCCAAAATACCAAGGTGTTGATCATAAGATCTCAGTATGTAGTATGTCAAAGTGGCCCAATATAAGAGTCTTAAATCTACTTATCTCTTCAGGATTAAGAGTAATTTATATTTGAATGAACTATATAAACATGCACTTAAGAGACAGTCATTTAGTGAAATAATCTAGTTAGCGATCTTGTTCAACGTATCAACCACACTAATAAATGAGTTGTGAGCTCAACCACTCCAATGTGTAATACCTGTAATTTTTGCTGTATTTTGTTTGATTATATAAATAAAACTATGTGGTTTTTACCTATCTTTTGTGAGAATGTAACCCCAATCGATTGCCTTAATTTCCCAATCGATTGTTCCATTTTCCAGTCCAATCGATTGGAACTTCACCTAATCGATTGTACCTGACCGCATCACCCCAATTGATTGCCTCTGAGTCCAATTGATTGGCAGTGGATGAACTTGAGCACCAAGTTTGTATCATGTGGTTGTGGTTACACCCTTTCCCCTATATATATATATATATATGTCCCCCATAAATGTATATATATATATATGTTTGCTGTGTTTGGAGAGAGAGAGAAAAAATAAACCTTTATATATATACACCTTTATATATATACACACACATATATCTATATATGTATATACACTCTTATACACCATCACTATGAGAAGAAGAGAACGAAGTACAGAGAGAGACAGATAAAGAGAAGAGGAGAAGCTCACCATTACCGCCACCGAGCACTGTCATTGCAACTTGAACTTCCGGTGAGTGTTCATACTCACATAGTAGCTCTAGGATATATGTGTTATGTGTTTTTGATGAATGAAAAGGACCCCAAATGAATTATGCAAATTTGTGTTCGTCTCCGCCCAATTTGGGAAGAAGACAACAGTCCAATCGATAGGACTCCTTTCCAATCGATTGGTTTTATTTTCCAATCAATTGTAGCTTTCAACCAATCAATTGTACCTTTAGTTCAATTGAATGGATTTTTTTACCCAATCGATTGTGAAGTTTACTTGTCCAATCAATTGTATTTTTTACCCAATCGATTGCTTAGTCTAGAATGTTAAATATACAAGTATCTATACAGTATGTGTTGTTAAATGTTATATGTCCTGCGTTAACTTTCAGATATTGTATTAAGTAATACACACGCCCAAATAATCACACTTAATGCATTGAAAAGTGGAACCACTCATATAATATTGTTATAATGTTGTTAATTAGATTGGAAAGCTGGCATGCAGACTAGGATTCTTATTGGCCGCAGAAGTCTACCCTGTTCATGATCGTATATGTGGGTGTCGGGAGGTGTCATGTGTTATATCTTCATGAGTGGTTATGATTTATGTTTGAAAAGCTGGGACCGCGTGTTAGGCTTGCTATTTGAAAATATAGGACTCCGTGTCAAGCTTACTTGTGGTAATGTTGGGACTCCATGTCAGATTGGTAATTTTTTAGAGATGAGTTGGGTCTCTTTGAGTAACATTGAACGTAGAGTTATGTACGTGTAATAACTTGAAATTTTAATTAAGGGTAAAACTGCAATTAAATGATTAAGTGTGAGCCTGTTAATTATTTTGGGGCAGTATTTGAATTTATCTGAACTTGTGTCACTATATTTAATTATTTATTCATTTATTTATTTTTCTTTTCTTATTTGGTATTATTTTATTTTATTACAATATTTTTTTTACTAGGGTTAAAGTGGGTACATATTTTAAATTGGGTGTGAAGGGGTAGACCACACACACACACATATACTACATATATCTACAAGCATTAAAAATACAAGACTAAACAAAAAAATGAAGTGGGCCCCCACCTCCCCAATATGGCCAGCCACTTCCCTCTCTCTCCTCATTTCATTTTTTTTTTCTTTTCCTTTCTCTCTCTCTCTTCTTCTTCTTCTTCCTTTATATCTATACATGTGGGTATATGGAAAATCCTCCATGACCCTCTTCATTCAAGCTCCGATTAGGCCATTAAGAAGTCATTTTTGTGAGTTTTTCCATTTCACAAAACCTTCTTAGATTTTCAAGAGCTTTGTAGTGATACCCACGAAATTCGTTTTGGTGACCCCTACCTTAGTTTTCCCTAATCACATAGAGCTTTCAAATCTTTCATCTTCAACCATGGAGTCCCCTTTGAAGGATTAGCACATGCAGTGGCTTCTTGGGTCTCCTAGGACCTCTCTTTCCACATTCTTGAAGCCATTTGGAGTCATTTGCTTCTTTCTCAAATTTAGGGTGATTCTCCATTTATTTTGGAAAACCTACATTGAGGTAGATATACATTGTTTCAATTTCATATGTTGTACTTGTCTAAATTGATTTGAGTTCATTTATATGTATTAATAGAGGACTTAGACACATGTACTAGGATTTTTCTCCAAAGTTGTAATGTTGGAATTATTACACCTCAATGTAAATTATATGCTTTAGTTGTGATTTTGGGGTGCTAAATAAAATTAGAGAAATGTTAGAATAGTAAATTGGACACATGCATTAGAATTCCCCAAAGTTGTAATGTTGGAATTATTACACCTTAATGTGATTTATATGCTTTAGTTGTGATTTTGGGGTGCTAAATGTAATTAGAGGAATGTTAGGATAATAAATTGGACCCATGCATTAGTTCTTCCCCAAGGTTGTAAATTTAGAAATATATGCCAAATTGTAAATTACATGTATGGATTTTACCAAACTTGATTATGTGGTGCTAGATATGCTTAGGATGCTCCCTTTATGTGTAAACACATGCTAGGACGTTAGTTTAGAAATTCTCGTTAGGAATGTTAAATTATGAAATTTAATTACATTCTTTGAAGTTCTTGATATCATGTCTAATGGACTAGAATTATGGCTTAATATATTGTAGTGGATCCCTCTTTAAATCATTATCAACATCATATGCATTGAGGCCTAATCGGCAAGCATTACATGAACACGACATAAATGTTTTGTTTTGAAAAGAGAAAAACCCCATGTGAGGGAATTTTATTTAAGAAATCCGGACGTGGGTTGTGATGTGAGACAGGGAGAATGACCCTTAGAAACATTCAAACTCCAGCTATATTCGGTTGGCTCCCGGAAGTTGGTATGCTACACTCCATGCGTGGGTGGCTCATGGTCCGGTAATGAGAGCGGTGTGCGCATATCACGCATAGCCTTGCGGCTTTAATCATTTCATTGTAGCCGTAGTGGCGACCCATTGCATCTCATTTCATTTTAGTCATGGATAACATATAGAGTTGTTACAATGTTTTCTACGAGCCGTTGTTCTCATAAAAACGACAAAATATTTTTCAGGTGAGCTTGATAAGGGTAAAGGGCACATGTGACCCGACGCGTGGGTCTTGACATCTTTTGTTCTATTTTGAAGACCCGTGTTCAACTATGTAAATGGATAGTTCTCATGTGAACTTTAGCCTTTTGAGAAGTTTGTAATAGTTTAGTGCTTTAAAAAGAGAATGGCTGTACTAGTTTTATTACAAAACTTCTTGAGTTTGGACTTCCGTATTTTTGTCATTTGGGAAGCCTTAATGTAATATTGATGGACAAATGTTAGTCCTTGTCTTTTCTACTTGTTAAACTTAATTATATTATGTAAATTAAGTTTCCGAGACCGTAGAACCACTTTTAAAGTTTTATATATATATGTGTTGATTTGAATCCTTGCCGGATTCGTTTACGTTTGGTTTTGTCCTTGCCGGACTCATTGTAATTGTATGGAATCCTTGCCGGATTCGTTTATGTTTGGTTTGTCCCTACCGAACTCATTGTAATTGTATGAAATCCTTGCCGGATTTGTCCATTTTGTTTTTAAAGGAAATGCTTTAAAATCTCTCTCCCCCAATCTCTCCCTCTCCCATTCTTCTTCTTTTCATCTCTTTCACACCTCGTTTTTAATAAATTTCGAGTACTTGAAGATCCGTTTGGTCTAGACACGTGTCATATGTTGTTTAGGACTTATTTAGTCTTGTACCAATGTTTAAACTTGAAAATTTGGCATAGTTGGTAATGTTTCAAAATGCTGTCAAGTTGCTGTCAAAAGGAAAAAAAAACTGCTACTGTGATTTCAGTTTTCTGCCCAAACGATGAGGAATTGGAAAAAATGTCATTAGACAAAAGTTGTGCAGAATTAAATTTTACATGGACCTAGGCGGACAGAATGTGAAATTTTTAAAGATATAACCACATAGAGGTGTTTTAAAATTCAGCAACTACAAAAAAAAAAAAAAAAAAGTGCCCTTCTTCAAAGTTATTGCATTTTTCTTTCTCTCCTTGAAACTAGTTCTTGTCCGGATAGTCTCTTAATTAAATTTTCTAGTGCTTCTATCTTTGTTGGACTCATTAACATGTAAGTCCATTTTGGATTTATGTATTAGTGAGTCATCCTTGTAGGAATCCCCGTGGGTTTCCAAAGTCGCTTCCGCATTTTGTGTAAAGATTTTAATTCTTTTCTCCCTATTTCTCTATCTTTTCTCTTTCCTCGCGCTTCGGTTTTCGGGGCGTGACAGTACGTACAGTGGATCTAAGGTCCATGATGTTGTTGAGGTAGTGTCGATTATCGCAAATAGTGAGTTGGTGCATACATGAACGCGAATAATGAGATGTTGATCCTTTGACGTTGTTGTTTTATAAATACTACATATCTATTGATACTTTGTAAGTCTTTACATTCACTCGGCTTATAATCTGACGACGTACTTGCCTTGGATATTCTACGTCTAGACTTTCCCAATTATGAGATTGTAGGAGAAGAGCACGTTACAGGAGGCTATGGGAGGGAGCCTATGTCAAAGGAGACTATGCTGAAAAAGACTACTATGCGAGTTGAAGACCAGGAGTTGCGTCGTAATTATGATGTTTAATGTCTTAATAAGGTTTGTAATTGGCCTTTGTGGCCGGAAGACTTTAAATACATTTCTGATGATACATTGGTTTTGTAATAATTTAGTAATCGTCTTTAGATATGAATGGGTGAACTTAGAACTTTCCAATGTGTCATTTTTTTATTTCACTCTGTTGATTAGACTTTGATAATGGACAATGTGGTGACATTCACCAGTCACGGCCTATGGGTCCAAAAATGAATTTATTTTCCCTACTTTTGCTACTGTAGGGCATGACCCAATGATAGAGTTTTTTTTTTTACGGCAAATTTCATTAATAAAGAAATCACGAAACGAAAGGCAATGTTGTGCACATATACACCAACAGAAAAGAACCCAAAAAAACCTCCCAAAGAAACCACAAATCCATGTTTCCAAATTAAAACACTCTCTACTTCGAGAGATTCAAATTAGAAACCAATGACAGAGTTTTGTCACCCTACTAGGTAGCAACCATATGTTACAGTCATCCATATGAATTGTCCTAAAATCATACTTACTGTGAACTTAGTTTGAAGTCTAAAGGAGTTGACGACCATGGACTCCCGTGTACGACATTTCCATACACCTAGATCATCATCAATTAAACTTGAGAACATATCTATACACTACTCATGCATTGAAATGATGCATAGGCATACCCATAATATGTTATGACAATCAATAATAAATTCAATTTATTAATAATAAAATATCTTAATTACTAGTGGCTTTAAGGACATATCCCAACAGTAATTAGATTAAACTTCCTTCTACTCTTTTTAATTTTAAAAAAAAAAAAAGAATTTTCAAATCGTAATCAATTCCACAAAGTAAGGACCCATTGTATAACCTTGCGATTTTTGGTTCAGTTTTGGTTTTATATTTTGGGTGACTTCTCGTCAATCTTAAGAACAAAAAATGAAAGTAAAAATCGGAAACCAAAAATTGCGTTACAAAGGTCCTAAATGAACAAAACTAACCCAATTGATCACAAGGTTTGTTTTGATTTGGGTTGGTTTAGTTCTACAAGTTTTTCTATGATTATTCTAATTTTCAGGTTTTTTCTACGACAATTATAATTTTATTCAACAATAGCTACACGAAGAACATCATTCAAAACTAAAAAGTGACCTATTTGTATAATTATTTCATTGATTAGCTTTAATTCTTAGATGATCCTCACCAAAGTAAAGTTACTTGAATGTTGACAAGTCATAGAAATGGAGAACCAAAATACTAATACTGTTTATCCAAAACATGTCAATCTGCATACATTTGAAATCTTAAAAAATAAAATCACATACTGTAAAATAAGCATTGGACTTGGAATAGATGCAAAATGAACAGTAGATCGAGTCACGAATTAGGTTCGCCATCCTTGAGACAATTTTGCCCTGCACATGTGCTCAAGGTTTCATGGTGATTGCCTCCAAAGATACAATGATCTTTCATCTTCCTAAAAAAGAACTTTCAATTGGATGGTATGGTGAACCTACTGATATTTGTATTCTCTCATACACTGAGCCAGATTATATATGTAAACTTCAAAAATCATTCAAAAATAATAATAAAATGAATGTAGAAGATACGTATATATTTTTTGTCAACAGTCACAACCATTTGAAAGGTGGTTGTTCGTCAACAATCACAACCATTCAAATAAGGGATTGTTTGGCATGACCAAACTTAATACTAAAACCTAATTTCTTATTTAGTTTTTTAATATCCCCTCACATATAGGAAAATTGTTTGTGTAAACCATACAATAAAATGCAGACACTAGAGAGAGTACAATGAATGACACTGCATCGGGATAGGTAGCATTGGCATTGAACCTTCCGTAGTGAATAACTATCATATTTACTCAGCTAAATAGTGTACATGATATCTTGAACTATTCAGGCTTTGGTGTAAACCTAGATAATATAACTCACACAGAGTTAGTCCAAACACTTTCAGTTCTCACAGTTGTATTCATTTTGGCCCTCAACAACTCACAGGATTCATGAGTGTTCTACAGGACTTAGCCTTAAAATTCTCATAAAAGTGGCCCCATTTCATACTCATATAGGTGATTTCTTATTAAGAGTATTATGCTTTACCCCACTTGAATTTTTAAGGTATAAGAATCATTAAAAACATAGTTTATCATATTCTTACTGTAGTCAGCACTATTTTCATCATAGGAATGGGTAGGAGTATTTTATCTCCCAGTGCTACCACTGAGCCTCACACAATTCGGTTAGTCTCTTCGAACCTAGATCTTGGGATCTCCAATCAGCTAGGTTGGGTTGCCATATTGGCGACTCTTTAGATTTTAGGCTTCAATCTCATTCCCCTTGATGAATAGCAAACTTGCTCTCTTATAATACCTTAATTGGTAAGCGTTTTCCTAACATATTTCTTTGACTTTTCTGAGTCAATAAAATTAATTTCATTTGAGAGTAATTGCTTTATGATATTATCTCTACGACATACATTTCGCGATTTACCATCATATTACTCTGTGCCATACCAATTGCAATGTATGCATATAGTGGGCACGTGTTTTGGCCATTTTTGAATATCCTTTAAGAACTAGCGAAGCCACTATGCTTTCTCTTTGACTTTATTTAAAGCAGACATTCAGACTTCATTGTGAATCTTGCAATACAAGACCTTTTTATAGGATTTACAATATGCGACTGCAACTCCAAGATTAAGACCTATCTACTAATAAGCTAATTAAATGCCCATTTGGTCATACATTGGTTCCACAGTTACTAGCTTTTGGTACTCTTCCTTTACATTTGCATAATGCATTCTCACCAGTTATATTTATATTTTTCCAAATACTTGTTTCTTCCTTGATAATTGGTCCAACGCATTTTCTCTTAACTTTTAGCAACGTTTTGAAAAGCTAGCAATTCGTCGAACTGGTTGAACCTATTGGTCTGGGTTTTAAACATTACTTCTTAGTTTAGTCTAACCAAAATTATTTTATCATTAGCCTGAACTTTGCATATTACAATCAACAATCAACCCTTATTAATGGAAAAAATAATAAAAAGCACAGAGGGGCAAAATTTCAAAGGGATTGGAGAAGAGGATTACAAGCGCACACACGTCAACTATCACTATGGTCCGAATAATTCACATAAAAAAACTCTTAACATTTCTGATATAAAAGTCCACAAAAGATGCATGGCTAGACTTGGGGAAAAAATTGGGGGTGCGGCCCCCTAACCCCGGTGGGTTCACCACTATCTTCATTTCCAGCCCACCTAAATCCAAAATCATGGGTCTATCCCTAGGATAAAGTGTCTGGCATATAGGGTTAGGGGTTGATGGAACCCCATCCTTCTTAACCTTTATAACAAATAGCTCTCACTATATCATGTTTTCATCTTCATCTATACCCTTCTTTCAGCTTTGTTTTTTTTCTCTCTATATCTAAAGTACATAAAAAAATTATACACATGTTGTGAAATAAAAGTTACTTTCGTACCAACCACAGATCCTTGCCCATAGTGAATTATGTTGTGCTCTCTATAGTTGTCACGCCCCGACGTAGCATAATTCAGGAAAGCATTTAATTTCCTTTATGGACTCGTAGGTCGTGACAAGTGAGTATGACCAATTGTCCCTGCAACAAATAACTTAACAACATTTCTAAAGCAAAGGATACTAACAGAACATAAGCTCCGAAATAAAAAACTTACTAAACTATTACAGCAGTCATAGTCTTAGGCACAAAACGCCTTATTCAAAAGTCTAAACTAGTTTATTACAAAACCCAAATTTAAAAGACATAGGAAAATATAAAGCAGCCTCCTGGAAAGTCTCCTGACTCTAAGTAGCATAGTCAAAATACCCTAGCTGCTCCTGACCCTGAAAATCTGGACATACAGTCCAGGACGCATCAACGCCGTCAGCTTATGAAAGCTGGTGAGCAAAATAAACAAGTGCTCGCAATGTATATATAAGCATATAAACAACGGTGCAATTTTAACTTAACAGTAATATATTCAAGGTTCCAATTCCAACATAACCCACGGGGGAAAATAAAGAAAGCAATAAATATGTGACCATGCATGAGCAATGTAATATCTCATCTTTCTGACTCTTTTCTCTCAACAAAACTCAACACAAACAAACCATTATCTCAGATACCAGGAATACTATCCGATCAATATCCAAAACAGCACACCAAACTATCGCTTCAGATACCAGGAATAATATCCGATCAATATCTAAGCCACACTCAATACCATCATTTCGGATACCAGGAATAATATCCGATCAATATCCGAAACAAGCGCCTTAGATACCAGGAATAATATCCGATCGATATCTAAGCCGTACACAACACTACCACCATCGCTTCGGATATCAGGAATACTATCCGATCAATATCCGAAACGCGCGCCTTAGATACCAGGAATATTATCCGATCGATATCTAAGTCGTACACAACACTATCATCTCCAAATACCAAGAATAATATCCGATCGATATTGAGGTCGCACAACTAGAACGCCACTCTTTACTCTTTTCACACTTTCTCACACACATGCATGTTGACACAACCTCAACCCTAATATGTATGTCAATGTTTCATAAATAACACCATTAATAAATCACAAAGCCGGAATAATCGTACGAGTATAAATTTCGGCCTTAAACATTCTTACAAGTCCAAAGTTTAACAGTGAGCCTTTTAAAACAGTGTATTTGTCAAACAGTTCTTTAAAAACTTTTAAAACATTTTCCAAACAGTCCCTACTAAGGAAACATAAAAACTGCTAAAACTGCCAGATCGCGCGAGCGGGCCGCGCGAGCGAGGGGGAGGGTAGATCGCGCGAGCGGATCGCGCGCGCGAAGGGGAAAGCTGATCGCGCGCGAGGGGCTGGACAGGTCGCGCGAGCGGATCGCGCGAGCGAGGGGGGGGAAGGTCCGCGCGAGCGGGCCGCGCGAGCAAGGGGAAAAAAATCCGCGCGAGCGGTCCGCGCGCGCGAGATGTTGCAGAACCTCATCTTCTTCGTTTTCTCCCCTGTTTCTGGTTTTGGACTGAAATTTACCCATTTCTGTTTTCTGTTTCAATTATGTCGTGCAATATATGGATCTCTTCAGTTTTCCGCGTAGATTAAGAATACGCGATCAATTTTAACTAATACGGATTGTATCGATTAATTTTCGTGATTAAAGTTAGAGTGACAAAACTTAAAATCATCAATACGTCGCCATACGGATGAATTACTCCGTAGGATTCGAACCGTAGTCTATTGGGACCAATATCTTCCATTCCCAATTTACAAAATCGATTTTGGTTACGATTTTTAAAACTCCAATTCTCAAGCTTTAATGGTGTTTTGATATATATACACATATACACACATATATATACTGAAATACACATATATAAACATGGCGAGTGAGTTTATAATACTCACAGAGACGATTATACAGAAATTTAAAGGCCGAGAACTTCCGCCGTAATAATCCGTAGTTGAGAATTTCCTCCTCCGTTCTTGATTTTGGTAACCCAATATGTGTATATATATATATGTGTATACTGTATGTGTGTTATGTGTGTTATCTGTGTGTGTGTGTTATCTGCCGAGAGAGAGAGAAAGAGCTGCAGAGAGAGAGATAAATGAGAGATAGAGAGTCTGAGAGATTGAGTGATTGAGGGGAGGTTAGGTGTATAAATAATAAGTTAGTGACACTCCACTCACAAAACACTCCACACACATTCCACTAAACACAGCACACACTGCACTAATTCCTTGGGTGTTTTTCCATGTGTACACAAGATACCCTTGTGTGTGTTGAGCTCACGCAATGATACACACACACAGGTAAAATTATACTGCCCATTCCCAAAACTGGTATTTTACGGTTGAAATAAAAATACAGAAAATTATATTAATGTAGGAATTCAATTCCCGGTTATACAAAAATATAGATATCGATTTTGAAACCATAGAAAATGTTTTGAAAATTACATTTTGACCCCAGATAATTATTACAAAGAGAAATTAAATTAAAATACTCATGGAAATAAAATGCAATATTTATTTATTAATGATAATAAAATACAGGGCGTTACAATAGTATTTGTCTGCTTTGTTTATATGTTGTAACTATAGGTTCCCTAGATTCTTTTGTAGAAAGGAAATTAATTTGGGGATTCATTTTCTAGATTTTCCAGTTGATCTATTTACTTTAAATTATTGCCGAAGTTGGTGTGATCCCTCACATCCATGTGATGACTTGATTAAAAATAAATCAATTATCGGATATTCTTATACATGGGAAATTTACAATATAATTATGTACGATACAATACATTAAATTTTTAGGTCCCAAATTATATTACCAAACTGTCATTAATTGTATTTGTTTTTGGTTCCATTTGGTAGAAACTTTTCTAAGGTATCATTTGGGAGTAACATTTTAGGATACCAATTGATAACAAATTTTCTCAGGTACTATTTGATGATAAAAAAAATGCCATTTGGAAGTAACTTTTTGTATCAAAGAAAGTCCTGTTTTAATTTGTGTGTATTTGTTATAAACGTAAATAATTATAACACAGTAAAAACAATTCAACCATATCCTCATTACCACACGCGGTGGCAAAAGACCATCCACTGCCTTAAGATAAACTCTAGCTCTATTAGATTAGGATAGAATTTGGGAGATTCCACGTGGGTGTGCACGTGTGTGTGTGTATGTGTGTGTATGTATGTGTGTGAGAGAGAAAGAGAGGGAACTTAGAGGCTAAGTCTAGATAGGACTGGCCCTGTACATGTGTACATATACTGGTAATACAAGAGGGAAATAAAAAAGAAAAGAAAAGAAAAGAGGGATAGTAGTGCAGAGTGTAAAGTGTGTGTGTGTGTGTGTCTGTGTATGTGCGGTGACGGAAAACACTAGTATGTAATTTCTCTGTGTTGCTTCACTTGCTTGTGTGCAAGTAGTTGAGAGTAGGGATGAAATCAATTCGGTTCGGTCGGTTTTTAGAGGCAAAATTCCACCTAATCGACCAATCGGGTTTTAGAACACTGAAAACCGAAACCGACCGAAAGTAGTGTAGCATCGAACCGAACAGATTGTATCTCTGCAGTTTGGTTTCGGTCAATTTCGGTTAAAGTGAGATAGAGATGAGAGAAAACCATATCAAACCCAAAAAGCCCCAAATCAAGAACAAACACCCAAATCAATCACCCATATAAGATCTAAAACCTCAAATAAACAAGAGATCAAAGAAGAACACATCAAGAACAACAAAAAACATGAATTGATTACATACCTTCAAATCTTCAATAGTAGTTGTCTTTTTTACATTGCAAAGTTCCTATCTCGCTCTCACTCTTCAACCAAATCAGTCCCATTCTTTTGTGATCTTCTTCACTTTGTTCAACATTTTTACTCCTATTTTGTTGATTGATCATCCACTGAATGTTATCTAAGACTCTAATACCGTCTGATTGACCAATTTCTTGGACAACAAAATGGAGGAATAAAGAGAAAGAGGTGAGACTTGAGAGGTTAGGGATTCAAAGAAACAGAGAGAAGAGGGATTGATCCTCCACTGAATGCTGTCTAGGACTCTAATATCATTTGATCGACCAATTTCTTGGACAACAAAATGGAGGAATAAAGAGAAAGAGGTGAGACTTGAGAGGTTAGGGTTTCGAAGAAACAGAGAGGAAAGGACTAGGGTTTTTAAGCAACAAAGGTGGCGAGATCGTGAAGTGGAAGGGACAACGATGGTGGCAAGAGCAAGAGACGGTGGCTATGGCTCAAGGTGACGCATAGAGAGGAGGAGGAGGAAGTGGAAGGCGACAGTAGCTAGGGCCTTTTCATGGTGGCTGAGGGAGGTAGAGGCCGTCGATGGAGGAGGAGGAGGAGGAGGATGAGGAAGAGGCTATGGTTTGTCATGGTGGTTAAGGGTTGGAGGAGGCGACGGCTATGGCTTTTGGCCTTTGAGTCTCTAAGAATGAGAAGTGAAAGTGTGAAACAGATAAGGAACTTGGGGTTCCTTTCTTTTCTTTTCGTGTTAATGTTTCTTTTCTTTTTTTGTTTTTTGTTTTTTAGGGTTTACTTGTGTTTACTTATTTTAAATATGTCAGTACAAATGTACATTAAATGTATATATAAGTATATAATCAGTTCGGTTCGACTCGGTTCAGTTCGGTTCGGTGACGGTGTAAATATAGGAAAATTCAAAATCGAACTGAAAACCAATTTTCTTAGTTAACAGGAACCGAAACTGACCAATGTTTGAGTAAAACCGAACCGAACCGAACCGGTCGGTTCTAACGGTTAGTTCAATTTTTTCGGTTTACCTTACACCCCCTAGTTGAGGGTTATATTATTTATCTATTAAATATGTCCAATATGTTGGACCTTTGTAAATATATGTTTTAGTTCAAAATGGTCCAAGGTCAACTTTGATTATTTAGTACCTTATATACAACTTTAGAATTAAACATGATTAGTTTCTGATGACTTGTTAATATTACTCTTTTAATTGCATTGCGATACCATATGCAAGCATGCATTAATTATATTATTAATGGTGATACTAGTTAAGGTCATGTCCTTATGATGGTTAAAGGACTGAGGTGGTCCATGTTGAGATGGCTAGGATTGAGATAGTCCTATAGTTAGTGCACTAATATACTATTCCATTTCGAACTGGACTGGTGGATGGTATACACCTTTCAAGCTGGGCTAAGGTGCTATGACCATGTGGTTGTACACATTTCAAGCTGGGCTGGTGTGTACAATCGTGTTAGTAATTGATTGTGGGTTTGATAATAACTAGTGACAATGTAAGATTAATGCATAAATCACTTCATATGCATGCATTGGACTACATAAAATTTATATGAACATGGAATAAATATGTTATATGTGGTTTGTGTCACAGATAGCAACATAGGGCAAATATGAGATATTTGAGAAATTATTTATTTACAACATTAATTAATTGGGACTACTGTTGATGATACAATAAAATGTTAAATGCTAAATTTATGACCAAAAATCTATTTTATATGAAATAGAGATGGATGAGTTTTTCTCACTGAGCACATAGCTCATTATTTTTATAATTAAATATTACAGGGACAAGAACTGAAAGTGGAGAAAGCAATAATATCGAGCTGGATAGCAAAATTGGAGCGTTTTGACCATGATTAAGAGTCAGTGCATATGTGTATTTATAATAACTGGGCTGTAACTCCTTTTCAATTGTTATAAACAATTATTTTGCTCATGTTAGTATTTTTATTTATAAAAATATAATTTTGTGTTCCTTTTAACTATTATATCATAAGTGCGTGTGTCCCAAGTTGGACCACAACAATGAGTGTTGAGTTCGCGTCTCGGGTGATGGAAATTCGGGGCGTGACAATTTGGTGTCAAAGCAATGGTTCGAATACCTTGGAATTTTTGGTGGGGTTAGATTCAAAGTAAATATTGAGTTATAATTTGCATCTAATACATTTAAGTGATCGATTTGTCGCAAGTGAGAGGTAATAGGATTCAAGTTGTATGTTTTTTGGCAATAAGTTAATTATGTGACCAATAACATATTTAATCAGAGCTATAGGTTCAAGACTATCAGTCACACCCCATCCTGCTACGCACGGATTAGGACCATGTAACAAAAGATTATCCACTCTAAGTCACCAATCATTAGCGTGTTGTAGGAAATACCAACCAGATTAATATCATACCCGCATTTGTGTTATTGCATTTCATTATATTGTCATGCATGATAATGTATTGTGGCGTGTCTTAGGACACCTGTGTGAGTGATTTTTGACTCACGAGTCGATTTGGGTGTCTGTGTAAGAGAACCCTTTGAGACTGAGTGAATTGAGTGTTTTGATGTTGTGAAGTCTCTCCGAATATGAGACGTTCATTGTGGAATACCTTAAAAGTTTATCTGGAAATAAATGTTTACCTGTGTATTTCACTATCTGTATTATTTTCTGGTTTAGAATATATTTCTGTTGTTAATTTTAGTAGCCTGGTGAGGATGAATTAGCACGCTATTAATTTGGTAGGCTAATTAGCAACTTCGGAAAAGTCATGTAGAAATTTACGTTTTAGCAACCAAACGGAACTTAGTCAAAAACTTTTATAATTTTGAGATTTCACTTGTAAAGCTATGAATTAGCTGTGTAGAAAGTTTCAGAGACTGATTAGGAGTTTTGAAAAGTCGTGGAGAGGTAATCATAATTCCCGAAAGTGTTGCCTATATGTAGATAGAGATGACTTTCATAATTTTATAACTTCTAACCTAAAATTCAAGAGGAGCCCAAAAGGGGGGATTTGATTGCTTCGATCTTCACAATGCCAAACAACAAACTTCTGTCCATCAAATTTTTACCAAATTTTGCATTCGAACTCCTTGAGGTAAGGGCTTCGTTTTGATATACGTTAGGCCTTGTTTGGCTAAGTTTTTTGAAAAGTCATTTTCTAGATTTTCATAAAAGTTGATAATTGGAATTCTGATCGATAGGAATTGTACTAGATGAACTTCTGCACGTTCTTTGTGTTTGGGTTTTCTTTGGATTGAATTATAGGGGCGTTATTCGGAGGTGGGTGATTCAACTATGTTTTTGGAATGATTTCTTAACATTTATCCATGTTTGATATGAAAAGCATGTGTTAGGTTATAGATATATTGTGTAGTTTATATTAGGCGATTATATTGATAGGTAGGCCCAATAGCATGGTGAAATGTTTTGATTACCGAGAGCATAGTGATATGCAAATTGAGCATGTTGAGTTGTTATTTGGGTCAAAGGAGCACGTGGTTACTAAGTCATCTTGTGGCGCCGATATAAGCATTAAGGTCGCACGATTAAAAAAAAGAATCATGGGTCTTACCTTTTTGCGTGGACTTATTGACGAGGAGTCGCAGATTAGGAGCATGGAACGTACACGTGAGTCTCCGGAGACTAGCTTGAAATGTAGAGATGTGAATACGAGCATGTTTATCATTCATGTGTATTTGTTGTTTTATTCACTAAGCGTTAGCTTAAACAAATCGAATATGTGTGGTTATTCAAATAACCATTTCAGGTGTTAATGCTAGCGAGGAATCGCAGAAGTGAGCACGTGGGTTTGAGAGTTCTTGTAGAAGGCGACTTATCATGCCTACCTCGTAGTTTTGGAATTTGAAATGTTGTAATAAGGATAAATGACTTATTGGCCATGTTTAACTTAGAATCTTAGAACGCGTTTGCAATGTTGTAATAGATAGTAATACTTTGTAATTATGTTTAATTAATGTTATAATACGGTTAGGATCACTTTGAATTGAGTTTGGAGTGTGTGTTTAATCCCTGAACAATTTCAGAAAGCTTTTAAACTTAGAAATTTATAGAATGTGCTGCTTCCATAAACCAGTCGACTGGTTGGGAAAACAGTCAACTGGAGCCTCTTTTTCAGCAACTCACTGCATCCTCTTTATCAAAAGCCAGTCGACTGGGTCCCCAACACAGTCGATTGGGTCGTGTTTGCAAATCAAATATGTTTTTTCAAACTGGACTTCAGTCGACCGAAATAATTCGGTCGACTGAATATTTGAAGCCCCAGTCGACTGGATTAGGTTTCAAAATCAAACTTTCTACTGGACCAGTCTCAGTCGACTGGGCGTGAGGTGCAGTCGACTGGACTGCTAGTTTTCAAATGTTTTGTTTTTTTTTTTTCCGCTGCGTGTTCTTAAAACTAATTTTTTTTAGGAACGTTAATGAATTGGTTTTGCCTCGGTGGCGTGCCACGGGCTCCGGTTCTGCTATTGTGGGATCGGACTGTGACAATTAATGATAAAACAGTTGTATTGTTAAACAAGCAAATCCAATCGACTGGTCGGGAGTCCGGTCGACTGGAAATGCAAGATACCAAGAGCTCAATTTTGAGAAGTAGTTGGTCCGGTCGACTGTTTTGGTCCAGTCGATTGAGTTTTCAAGGGTCCGGTCGACTGAATTTGGTTCGGTCAATTGGAAATGCAAATTACAGAGAGTTCAACCTGTAGAAAGGATGATCTAGTCGATTGTACGCCTGATCAGTCAACTGGTTTGCATCAGCAGAGCATTCTACAGCACCCTAATGAGGAACCCAAAGCAAAATTGAAGGCACAAACTTAAACCAAACATTTCAAAACCATATTATACCATCATTTACATCACCAAGCATTCCCAAAGTTTCAACATGAGTCTTAAGTCTTCACTTACATAATTTATATGATTACAAGTTCCAGAACTCCAAGTTCTACCCAAAAATTCAACATACCCATGCTTCTAGAAATCCCAAAACTACACAATACACCTAATTAGATTGTGAACAAAACAACTCAGTCCCAATCCTCCATATCCAATGCACACGTCACCTCCTTTCCGAGCCTTGCTCCGAACCTGCAGCGGTTGTTATATACCACAACAGAAATAGGAAAACAGTTTTTTTAAGCATTACACTTAGTGAATTAACTAACGTGCTTTAATGACATGGCATGTATAATGCAGCAATTTTAAGCATATAAGCATACATAATCACAAAATAACTGGGTTAATGGTTCACTCAGACCCAATGACCTTTCCCATGACTCCGCGGTCACTTCTATTCCTTGAACTACTGTTCCAAAACGGTTTCTTCTCCTTCTCCTCCCTTATTTCACCACAATGAACCATTACTCCCAACCATTCATTGATCACTTAACACACATAAACACATAGTCACATAAGCATGTTGATTTCTCACATAATTAACAAGAAATGGGCAATTCTAACATAAGTTTAGCCACTAATTTCATAATTAATAATCTCTAACTTGCAATTGAAGCATATGACATGAACCACATCAAAGCTTTTGGTTAGAAAACTCACCTTATATGATTTCTACCCCAAATACGCTAAAAAGTGCTTAAATGAACCAATTCTAGCTCAACCTCACCCACCCCGGAATAACTCCTACATGGTTTTCGGCAAACCATGTCACATCGATTAGGATGAGCAACAAAATATGATGTTTAAAACATAAATAAAAGGTATAGAAATGACTGTCTCACCTCCACGAGTCCGAATACGGCTTCGGTTCACGAATTGGACGTCTGACGGCGACGGAACGACGAATTAACGACGTCGGCATCTCGTGCTCGTCGGTTCTCTTTCTTTTCTCTAAATTTTCTGTAAATTTTCTGTTTGGAGAGTCATCTCCACTTGACAAACACATATGCATAAGCATTGAGGTGTCATCACCTCAATTTTTCCACTTTTATTTACACCCCGAAATTTCTTAAGTTCTTATTATGAAATCCCCAAACATTCTATTAACTACCCAATTATCTAAATGGGTGTTTGTCTAAGTCCCGTATGGGTCCCACACGGGGTCCCAAATCTTTTATGAAGTTACTATCACACCTACTAATTATGAATCTTTTTTATTTATACCCTTATACAAGTACCCAAACTGGTATTAAAAGCTAACATATTAAGCAATATGGTATGAAAGCATCTTAAACATATACTCATTTAATCATATTAAATGCAACTAAACATGTCACGCCCCGGAGTAGCCAAAAATAGGGAAAATTTAAAATTTCCTTTTTGGACCCATAGGGAATGACGAGTTACAAAGCCGTCCTGTCCTCTAACACTATAAACAACATAAAAGTAAAGGGGAGAAAGCTAATTGTAACTTAAACTTCAATCTGAACAATTACAAATCACAGGTCCCAGTACTAATACAACAGACTATTACAAAAACACGATAATGTCGGCTATCTTTGGTCTTCAGTTTAGCTCTACCCTTCCAGTGTTCCTCAGCACCTTAGTCTCAAGACTGAATTGTTCTCCGACTAACCTGCAAGGAAATCTGGACATTGGATTGTCCAGGCGTAATATGCCGTCAGCTTTGCAACAAAGCTGAGTGGGCATTCATAACCATATTCACCACCAATATACATACACTAACCACTCATCTCACGTTATTACTTTGCATCTTAGGATGCGGTTAGTCCATTATCGATTGACGTCGCTCACACGGACATAGCAGAGGTATCAACCAACATGTAATACAGTTAATCAAACATCTAACATTAACCAGATTACAGGATTGATATAATTCATAACATGTTTTTCTAGTTCTGGAATCATAACAATATATTCGCACTAATCAATTTCTCATTTCCATTATGATCGTGCATGTAAATGCGTACTCACTGAACCCAAACCCACATTCTGGAATATAACATCCCATAACCAATGCAACTCAATAACATCGGGTTATAAAACCCACAACGACAACTTATTATGAACTTGCTTTCACAATACAAACCACGCTTTCACTGCGCACTCTGATACTCATTTCATACTCAACATCGTCGCCCTACGGCCTCATAGTAACATCGTCGCCTTACGGCCTTATAGTAACATCATCGCCTTACGGCCTCATAATCCAAATAGCACGGTGGCGGAATTGGCTCGATCGTCTATACCCTCGCTGGCTGGTGAATCACTACCCAACGAGTTGCACGTCAGAATACTAACTGCGAAACGGCAAGCATGGCGGCAAAGGCACGCATCATGTGTACTATCACGGAAATCCTACCGCAGAGGACGGTACATTAGTAACTGACTAGCGCATGATATACAGCACGACGGCAACCCATACAACGTGTGTACTATCCCCGGCAAAACCCCTCGGACGACTAGTACATTAGAGCACTAACTGCTAAGCAGTACGACAGTAAACCCAGACGCATGTACCATCTCCGGCATTTTCACGGACGACTGGCACAATAGCAGCTCTAACTGTTCTCTTACTATTACAATCACAATCACAATATTCTGTATCTCAATCATGTTGTCCCATTATCACGTATCTTTATCAACTCGTGCGGTTTCCAAATCATAACATCTCCTGACTCACGATACAAGAATCTCAATCATACTAACTCACACTTCCCAAGACTCCCAAACTTTTCAACTCACGACCTCACTTGGCCGGAGTCACTGACACTGACACTGACTGCATGGTACTGACACCGTGATGTGATTCTTCAATTACATGATTCTTGATAACATAACTACATTAGGTGAAACATATAAATGAAATGTTAACATGCTCTTTAATCTCATTTGCATATTTAGGCATGGTCATCAAGGCAATAATCACAACGTGCTCATATAATCAACATTGGTATATAAAACATTCAAGCTAACGCTTCATAATCAATTATCCATCACAGCATACACATGGCTAAACATTCCTTCACATATAGTTCTTTTCTTTTACTCCTTACAACTATATCATAGTAGCATTTAACATACTTATCTCATAGCAATCGACTTCATAACATAATTCACATATACGTTAAGGTACATCAATGTACAGTCATAGCATAACAATCATAAGAACAACTTATATATATCGCATACAAATACTCTAGCAGTCATTATGTATATTGAGAGTGAGGTTAGAAACACTCACCTGGATGTCTTGTGAAGCTTATGACTCTCCGAACAGCGGATAAGTCACAGTCCTACAACGTATAACAGAATAACGGTGATGAAACGTATGTGTTAATAATAGGGGTATAATGGTAGTTTTACCAAATGAGGATATAAACCTCAAGGTAGTGATCTACGTGTCATTCTAAGTCCAACGTCATTGACTAGACTCAAATCCGAGTCCGTCGCGTAAAAGGCTGGGTTTTCTGTACCAGTTTGGGCCCTAGAGATAAGCTGTATTTTTTAGTTCGTCAAAAGGTCATCAAACTTTAAGGGGATGTTCTATGTATTATTCTAAGACTCTGGGAACTAACCGCGTATTTTTCTGAGGTACGGTTTATTTACTGCGAATTATTGAAGTCCTATTTATATAATTATAACCTTTGGAGTCCTCTAATTATAAAATATAATTTAGAAGGACAAGAGGTACTTAGAAATATTTTTATTTAATACTAGACCTTAAAATAGGCTAGTGATATTTTTCTCATAATTTTTGGAACTCGTTTGATAAAAACATTAAATAAGTTACTGTTTGATAATTACTAAAAGTAATAAAGTATAGTTTTATAATTTGATAATTATAAAACATGGTAAAATAATATTAGGAATGTATTCCTAATTTTTAGAATTTAAAACACTTTAATAGATATTTATTATCTATTTTAAAAGGAGTAAACTTATTTAGTATTTATCGAATACTAAATATATATTAACTACAAATAAATAAATAAGTTAAGTATCCTTTAATTAGTATATAAAAATATTAGACTCCTTAATTAATCAACAAATAAATACATAATCTGGGTTTATGTATTAATAAAAGACCTTAATTATTAATTATGGAATAATTACAAATCAAGAAATATTAATAATAGTTAATTATTTACTAAAATAATTAACCAAATAACAAGTGGATATTTTAAAGAGTTAATTAGTATAATATCCATTTTAGTCTAAGTTTCTTACAATAGGTCTATTCCATGTAACATTTTAATAAAAGGTCCACCAAAAAAAAAAAGGCCCAAACTACCCCTCAGTCTTACCAAATATATATATATTGATTAAGGAAATACCATATAATCTATATATATACATAAAAATATACACAGATACATATATATATATATATATATACACACAGAAACCTAAAATACACAAACCCTGTTAAAAAAAATGAAGCAAAAACAGCGGTAGCCAAACTTCTCATCATTCGGAAGCAGTCTCGTCGTCGGCGTCGGCGTCGCCATCATCGGCATCAGACCATTCGCAGCTCTCCGTTCAGACGACCCCATCGTTGTCATCGCCGGCGTCGTCCTACTTCGGCGCAGTAGTGGCACAACAGAGGGAGAAATCGGTGATGCCGACACCGGTGACTTGATACACAACAGTACTACTACTACAGGTAACTTAATATTGTTGAACATATCCTCCTGATGTGAGATTTCAAGCTCGTTTATTGCATGGTCAATCATCGGAGTGTTGAATTTCACACTCACTTTATCAGATTTAATTTGTAATGTTGAACATGTCATGAAGATTCAAATTTGCATTAATTGATATTATTGTGAAATTGTGGGTGTGAAATTTAACATTCATATTTTAAGATAAAGGTTTGTTATATTTGAACACGTCTTGAAGATTCATATTCGCATTAAGTGAGATTAGTGTAAAATTTGTCACTCGTTTTTTGTTTGTACTAATTAAATTTGTTGTGTAGGTTGTATCAATCGCTCGGATCCCATCAAAATCCCAAGTTTAAAGGTGTTTGAAGATGGACACTGTTATATTTACACCGTTAAATTTCACACTGTTAAAATTTAACACTAATGTTCTTGGTTCACAAAGTTGTGGTGTGTAATTATATACTATGTTGTGGTTCAAAGGTTGTTGCCAAAATGTAGTAGTGTGAAATTTAACACTCATGCTCTTGGTTCAAAAGTTGTGTTGCGAACTTGTATACTATGTGAAGTAAAATTGTGATATCAATGAATTATTGCAGTCAAATGTAAAATGAATGTGCAAATGAATTTGTGATAAAACAAATGTATTCCTAGTATTGTGGTATGAAATTGGATACTGTTAAATTTCATAGAATGACAAGTTTACTTTGTGATGAATTGAGAGATGGATGAACACAAATTGGTTAATATATTCAATTATGAAACTGTCGATAGCGCGGACGCAACTAAGGAAAATGAAATAGTTGTACTAATTAAATTACACAGTATGAAATAGTTGAGTGTGAAATTTCATACTAAAAAACACAATACGAAATTTCACACTGTGCGAACTGTTATCTCATTCGAATGGATTATGGACTGTTATAGAATGGAGTGTATTAGTGGTATTCAATATAAATGAAACAGATTTGTAAAGTGAAATCCTAAAATATTGGAATAATATTTCTAAATATATTATATGCAATATTAATGAGGATTGAATAAGATTTGGTAAGTTTGAAAATTGATTCCATATTTAAACATGTATTAAATATATGCACATATATACATACAGTTCTATATATAGAGATTAGGGGTAGAAAAGTCATCTAATAATTCTATTATAGGATATTTTGGACTAATCTCTAACAACAGTCACAATTATAGGACCTATTATTGTGAAGTACCAATTGGTGGGCCTATTACAAAAAACATTGATAGAATGAGACTTTTCACTAGATTTTTCTATTTTAAATATACATATACTAATTTACCAATAAAAAGGGATTAATATTAATTTAATACACAAAAAGGCGACGTAATATTTATTATTTATATAAAACAAAAATAAATAATAAATATATGATATAATTGCTAACATAGTTTTCAGAACAAGTTTAATAGTACTCTTAGAAATTAAACATATTTATTAGATACTAAACATATTTTAATAAAATTTATAAACATATAAAAATGACTAATTCGTACCGTACATACGAACCAACTAAAAACACTGAAGAAAATCTCGTGCCCACATCATCGTCCTCATTCACGAATCTGCTCGTGATATATATATATACATAATACGTTATATATACACATATGTACACAGAAATTCAAATGCCCATAACTCTCTCATTTTTTATCGAAAATATGCAAACTTTATGTCGAAATCGAGTGCCTCGACGAGCCGGATCTAACTGTATAAGTCTTGAAGGCTAACTCTTAATGGTCTGTCCGTACGGGGGCAAAAACAGTCACGACCCAAAAAGAATAATCGAACCGTAGGCCGACCAAACGTGGTCTAAGCTTTGAGCCGTTCATCGACGGTGTTAAGGGAGTCGTTAGGGTCATTTTGGCATTGGGTTTGTGTGTTTTGGTGACGGTCGAAAAACCGAGCTCGCCGGAGCTTTAATGGTGGTCCGGCCATTGTTTGGCTCTCGGGTCTATTTTGGGGGCTGCGTAAGGGCGAGTGTGAGTCTATGTGTGGGTCTGTGTATGTACAGAATATAGAAGGGGGGTGTGAGACGTTACCTTCCTCGGTTCCGGTCCGTCTCGGGTCTCCCGCGGCTCTCTCCGGCTCCTCTTTCTCCCACGCGTCTCCTTCTTTCTCTGTGTTGTTGTGTGGTCTGTGTAGTGCGTGCTGGGATGAGTGGCAGTGAGGGAGGGTGGGAATTGGTGCTTTGGGTTTGTGGGGTTTTCTTGGGCTTTTTATTTTCTTTTCTCTCTCTCTACCGAGTCTCCCTCTCTCTAACTTTTCTCACTCTCTCGGGTCTCTCTCAGTCTCCTGGTTATCCTCCCTCTTTCTACACTCTTCTATCTTTCTAATTCTCTCCCAGCTTCTCTCTATATATAACATTCATGCATGCATACATATTATATATATATATATATACTCACGGCACACACACATTATACACTGTCCACCCACATGCACATTACATGCATACATACATATTATAAATAATATACACGCATATTACCTAAGACATAAAAACGGTGTGTGTGGCATTGTGTTGGTGGTTATGGGCGGTGGCAGTGGCGTGTTGATGTTGATAACGTGTGTGTGCGCTTGGGGTGGTGTGAGACAGTGATGTTGAGTGAGGGAAAGGATGAGGGACGGGTGGCAGTCGCGTGTGGAATTTGGGGGCAAGATTTGGGTGCATGGATGTCCGGTGGTTTGGGGGAAATTTGTGGGATTATCCAAAGGTTTAAGGGGAGGGATTTGGTGGTTGGGGGAGAACATGGGGTGGTCCACGGGGCCATAGGGGGGTGTTTGGGTAGAGGTTGTATCCAATGGGTTTTAGATGGTTAGGGTAGTACAATGTACATTTTAAGTAAGATTTCATACTATCAAAAATGTGTAGTTTAGTCATCGCCTAGGGTTACGTGCCATGCAGTCTAATCTAATACAAATTTTACGGGTTCACTCGTAAATCAGTCCGGGTCTGTATGCTACAGTCCGGGTCTAACTTAATGTCCGGGTTAAACAGACGTCGATATAATAATCATCTTAATTAAAACCACATAACTATGGGATCCGAACTATAATCTATAATTATAATATCTAAAAGGCAACTAATATTAAGATATGATATATTAATATACGGGGGTCTAAATTAAAACGTCAAAACTACAATAATTACGATTATAGTCTCAGGACTTACTGGGTACGAATATTATAATATAAAGTAAACCATAACAAATATAATATAACTTACAGTTATAAAATTAAAGGGCAGCGAACTATATGATATAATTCATAATTAAAATATTAAACGACCATTAAATATATAATAATCTATATTATAAAATTAACGACAACGGATTATAATACAATTATATTATTACACGGGGATCTAAAATTTAGGAAATTACATTAACAAAGGGGTACGGATTTTACGGGTACTACAAAACATTTAAATGCAAATTATTTCTCCCAGGACCTTCACTGGATCCCGCTTCATTACTTGTCCCTTCTCACTGGGGACTTTTCAACTGTGCTCTTACTAAACACTTTTCCATGGGTGAGTCCTAAGCCTCCTCTTAATCCATAATACACTAATTATATTAATTAATGCATATTAAATGATAAGTAAACCTTTTTCCTAGGTACAGGTGTCACATTTCTCTCTCCCTAAAAGGAAGTTTGGTCCCCAAACTTACTCTTATCTCATGGATTGAATATGTGCGGGTACTTGACTCGGATTTCATCCTCCCGCTCCCAAGTAGCTTCATCAATTGAATGGCTAGCCATTGGACCATCACAAGTGGAATCACCTTGGTTATCAATACTTTATCATTTCTATCAAGGATTTGCACGGGATGCTCTACATAGGTCATATCTTCCCGAATCTCTAACAGTTCCAGAATGATGACATGTTTCGAATTTAATACATAACAGTGAAGCATCGATAAATAGAACACATTGTGAACATTCGCCAACTCTTGTGGCAATTCCAACCAATAAGCTAACGGTTCAACTCGATTCATAATTAAATAAGGTCCAACGTATCTCGGGCTAAGCTTACCCCGCTTACCAAATCATGCTATGCCTTTCGAAGGCAATACTTTCAAAAGCACATAGTCACCTACCTCAAATTCCAACGGTCATCTACCCGTATTTGCACAACTTTTCTAACGACTTAGAGCTGTTTGTCACCGTTGTTTAAGCAATCGAATCTTGTCGGTAGTGATTTGAACTATCTCTAGTCCCAAAAGCTGTTTCTCACAAACTTCTGTCCAACAAATCAGCGATCTACACTTCATTTCCGTACAATGCCTCGTAAGGCGCCATTCTAATACTAGTTTGGAAACTATCATTATAAGAAAATTCGATCAATGGGAGATGAGTTTTCCAATCAGCTTTAAAATCCATAACATATACTCTCAACATGTCCTCCAAAATACGAATCACTCTCTCAAATTGACCATCGGTCTAGGGATGAAATGCGATACTAAAATATAAGCTGTCCCCATAGCACTCTGTAAGCTCTCCCAAAATCTCGACACAAATCGAGTGTCACTATCTGACACTATCGACATTGGTGCCCCGTGAAGTTTAATAATCTCCCTGATATAAATCTCCACAAGTTTCGATGGATTTTTGGTCTTGATTGGTAGAAAATGGGCTGACTTAGCCAACCGGTCAACAATAACCTAAATACTATCATTTGACTTTAGAGATTTCGGAAAACCCGATACAAAATCCATCATGATATGCTCTCACTTCCACTCTGGTATCTCTAAAGGATGTAGTTCACCTCCGAGTCGTTGATGTTGCATTTTTACTTTTTGACAAGTCATGCACTTAACGACAAATTCTGCAACTTCTCCTTTCATACCACTCCACCAATAAACTTTACGTAAATCTCTTTACATTTTTGTGCTACCTAGATGCACTGAATTTCTAGTATTATGAGCTTCCTCCATAACTTTATCTCTTAGGTGTCCAACTTTAGGAACACATAATCAGTTGATATACCTCAGAATACCATCTTGGAAACTGAATTTTGACCTCCTACCCTCAGGTAATTCATCCACAATCTTCTTGAAATCTGGATCTAGAAGACTTTATTTCACCAATCAGACTCGGTTGTGCCACAATTGCAGCCATCAAACCCCCTTCAAATCTAGGAATCAATTCAAGTTTTAATTGTTCAAATTCCTTTACGAACTTTTCCTATCCCGTCAAGGTATAAGCTAAGTTTTCTGATGATTTTTGACTCAAGGTATCAGCAACTACATTCACTTTCCCTGGGTGATACTGAATTTTTAAATCACAATCCTTCATAAGCTCCAACCACCTTTTCATCTCATATTATGATCTTTCTGAGTGAATAGATATTTCAAACTTTTATGGTTAGTGAAGATTTCATAGGTCTCCCTATATAGGTAATGCCTCCAAATCTTCAAAGCGAAAATTACCGCCGCCAACTCTAAGTCATGGGTTGGATAGTTCTTCTCGTGAGGTCTTAATTGTCTCGAGGCATAGGCTATCACTTTGTCATCTTGTGTCAAAGCACATCCCAAACCTTGATGAGAAGCATCTCTACAGATTCTGAAATTTCCAGTACTTGTCGGAATTGCAAGTATCGGTGCCGCTGTCAACTTTTCCTTCAATACTAAGAAACAATCTTCACACTCCTTGTCCATTCGAATGGTACATCCCTTCTCATCAACCTTGTCATTGGAGTCATAATTTTAGAAAAGTCTTTGACAAATCTCCTATAACATCCGGCTAACCCCAAGAAACTTTTAATCTCTGACACATTAGTAGGTCTTGACCAATTCATAACGGTTTCAATCTTCTATGGATCTACAGAAATACCCTCTTTGGAGATCACATGTCCCAAGAAAGTAACACTTGTCAAGCAAAATTCACTTTTTTTTAACTTCCTAAATAACTGTTTCTCTCGGAGCCACTGTAAAACTAACCTCAAGTGTTGTTCATGTTCTTCTGGATTCTTTAAATAGGCCAGAATGTCATCAATAAATACTATCATAACCTCATCTCAATAAGATTTAAAGACACGACTCATTATATCCATAAAAGTAGCTGGCACATTAGTAACCCCAAACGGCATCACTAGGAATTTATAGTGCCTGTAGTGGGTCCTAAAGGCGGTCTTTTCTACATCCTCTGCTTTAACTTTCAATTGATGGTAGCCTGACCTCAAGTCAATCTTTGAAAATACCTGAGCCCTTGAAGTTGATCAAATAGATCGTCGACACATGGCAACGAATACTTGTTCTTAATTGTTTACCTTGTTAATTTCCCGATAATCGATGCACATACGCATCCTCCCATGTTTCTTCTTTACAAATAATACCGATGCACCCTACAGACACAAACTAGGCCGAATAAAACCCTTATCCAACAACTCTTGTAACTAAGTCTTCAATTCTTTCAACTCAACTGGTACCATTTGATACGGTGCTCGTGAAATCAGTTGCGTCCCCGACATAACATCAATACCAAACTCAATCTCTCAGTCAATTAACACACTAGACAACTCCTCTAGAAACACATCCGAAAAATCTCTAACGATTAGAATATCCTTAAGCTTTAAATCGGCACCTCTAGTATCAAGAATACTACATAAGAATTTGTGACAGCCCTTTTTCAACAACCGATAAGCCTCAATAGCTGATACAATATGCGGCGGTGATACAACACCCTTGCCTTGAAAATAAAATACATCTTGATTCGAAATACAGAATACTACCCTTTTATTGTTACAATCAATGTTCGCATGCTTAGCCGCTAACCAATCCATAACCAATATAACATCAAAATGCTAAATAATTAACGGTACTAAGTTAACAATTCGCTCCTTACCATTCATGTTAATCTCACATTCTCTAAACACACCCAAACTAACCAATGGAGCCCCCAATGGTATTGCGATAGATAAATCATAATTTAAGAATTCTAGTGATTAATCTAGATGTTTAGCAAAGTGGTGTGACACGAATGACTATGTAGATCCCGTATCTACAAGTATATTTGCTAAATGCGAGAGAATGGGAATCATACCTGAAACAACAGTATCAGCTAAAGCAGTCTCTCCTGGCCTGAGTTGATATGATCTTGCCTCCCGCTACTCTCTCCTCGGAGGTTGTTGGTGGGTCTCGATATAATGGCACTAGCTACGGAGGAACCAGAACCTGAAGCTCTTTGGCGCTTGGTAGGACAATCCTTAGCTTGATGTCCCAACTCCTTACAAGTAAAGCATCGGCCCCTCATGACTATGTTCTGGGTTGGGCAATTTCTTGCTATGTGTCCCGGTTGTTGGCAAATATTGCAGGTGGGTGGGTTTGGAAGTTCATTGCATCGGCCCTAATGGAACTTCTGAAAAATTTTACACCACGGTTTGTTTCCACTAAAACCACTACCACTACTAGCCGATGAACCTCCTAGACTCTGCCTTTTTGCACTTCCTTGACCACTAAACTGATTTGATCTGGCTATCTTGCTTTATTGATTTGGTGGTGGTTGCATACTTGAATTATACCCAAGATCTCTCTCAGCAATGGAAGCAATGTCTAACGCCCTTGCATAAGTTTGAGGTCGGAATACTACCACCCATCCTCAGATATCATTTTGAAGTCCACCTACAAATTTCCTCGCCTTTACCTTCTCAGTTGAGATGATATCCCAAGCAAACCTCGCCAAACTTTTATACTGTGTCGAGTACTCCCTAACTGCCATTCCCTCTTGCATCAATTCCATAAACTCTTGCATTTTCTGATCGTGGAAAGACTCCAAAAAATATTGTGCATTGAATATCTCTAAGAATTGTTCCCACGTAGTCGGTTGATCCGGGCCCAGCTTGGTACGCCACCAATACTGTGTCTCATCCTCAACGTATCAGCCGCAAACAACACTTTTTGTTCTTTTGTACATGGTAACACTCTAAAGATCTTTTCCATATTAGAGATTCATAAATTCACCCTCATCGGATCAGCTTCCCTACGGAATATTATCGGCTTTTGTTTGTGAAATTTTAAAATAGTAACAATGTCTTCCCTCGAATTCAACACCCACCGAATTCCTCAAACCCTAATATGCTCTGTTTGATTAACAGTTAGAGAGAGACAATTCCCCTATTGTTTTTCTTCATACTTATACAAATAACTAGGTGGGAAACCACGTGCAATGCACGTGCCTGTTGGAACTTGCAAAAGATTTGATTAGATTTTTAGTAGATTTTCTATGGAAAATTAATTTTACAATTAATGTATCTTATTGTCATAGCAAAATCATAACATACAATACAAATTCAGCATACATCTAACTTCTCACTACATGTTACGATTCTATATATATCACACTATGAAAATATAGGTGGGAAAGAAAAGGACCTCCGCGTAAGTTGTGGTAATTGAAAGTGAATACTTCAACTTAGCCTTCTCCTGACGATATGCTCGCGGATCAATGTTTTTTTATTTTGTACCTGCATTATAAACACTGACACAATGATATTTCATGGAGTGTTATCCACCACATCATCTTTCCGTGTTAATAAGAATCTTAACTTACTATACTTCTCTAAAAGACCAAAAATAGTTATACAAGTTCAGGGAATGTTCTTTGTCAAGCGTTGTTAGATCGATTTCACCATAAAAGGCACACAACAATGGTACACCAAATTAACGGGAAAAAGGTTGTATTTTGTGAACTTGTTAAGTGGTAAATCATGTGCAGCTTGAACAACATACTTGCACATCTTTTAGGTAAACTTTTTTTTCGCTCATTTGAGAGTTGGGCACAAAAATACGTAAGATACAAAAGTTGAACACATGGTGCAGAATGAAAGGTGGGGCAAAATATAATTGGAAAGACTGTGAATATGTAAAGGAAATAAAAGAGAATGTTACATGAATACGGGACAACTCATAAAAACACGGGGATAAGAAGACTGAAACAATAGAGAAAAGATTATAAGGACCATAAAATCCAAAAAAAAATTTGTTTCTATGTGGACATTTCCTTTGGATTTTAGCACAACAAATAAAGAGAAAGTAAACCAGTTGAAGCAAATTAAGGATTTGATAGGCTAGGTTTCTTTTGTGCATTTGAAATTCCAATACAAGTTTTGGGAGAGTTCTACGAAGTTTGCTAATGAAAAATGGACACTATGCAAAGCAGACCTATCTTACCCCAACCAATAAATATATTACGGATTGTTTGAAGTAAGGTTGGTCTTTTCACCATAGCTGAGAAAATATGAACAATATAAAAAGCGCAGCCCGGTGTACGAAGCTCCCGCAGTGTGGGGTCCGGGGAAGGGTTAGACCACATTGGATCAATTGTACGCAGCCTTACCCTGCTTTTTTGCAAGAGGTTGTTTCCACGACTCGAACCCTTGACCTTTTTGTCACACGGCGGCAACTCTCACCGTTGCGCCATGGCTCACTTCAAAATATGAACAATATGAGATATCAAAATTATTCATGTGTATGTTTTGTTTTTATTTTTTTTTATTACTATGGGAAAGGGGTGGGGTCAAAAATTCGACCTATGCAATGGAGGGGCCTAACACACAGCTCGATGCCAAACGGGTTATTCTCACAATCAACATGTGTGGATGTGATTTAGATGTTATGAAGTGAAGACCTTCCATATGTAACTTGTTTGCATCAAAAAATGAAACAACCCACCTTTTATTTAGTAGCTCCAACCCTTGTTCCTTTAATTTACTTTTTCCTCGCCGACGACTATCCTTTAATTATATATTTACTTTTGTCTCCATTTGGACACTGTTTGGTGAAGAAACTTTGATGTTATGGAAGCAAAGTAGCAACTAACAATTGGCTCAAATATTACAACTTCAGCATGTGAACACATGAACACCATATTTTGCTATTTAGGAAAATCTCAACATGCAATGGAAACTTGTTATAAATTACATGGGCGCCCAAAGCCAAACCTGATCCTAAACCCTCATTCCTACAATTCTCTATTTTCCTTAGCCCTTCGATCTGTTCTCAATCTAAACCTTCATAACAAGGTTTCTATGTTCATATTTCATTACCCAAACATGGATTATTGAACCCATGAAATGATATTCAGAGGTTACCACTTTCCAAGACAACCAAAGCACTCTGAAACTAGGCTTAAATGTAATACTCAATGGGTGAGCTTGTAGAAAACAAAATGTATTCATCAAACGTCCAATTCAAAGATTTTCATGAAGTGGTGTACTACACTATACAGAAAGAGTAATTTTGACAAACAATTGCAATGCAAATAATATAATGGTAAAAGAGCACAAAATTTGATATTGTAAGAAAATTTTGGCATCGATTATTGATACAAGGCAATAAAGTTGAAGAAAGGCAAACACGGACCTTTTTTGGCATTGAGTGGCGGTGATTTTCAGTGTGTCCTCCGTTGTTGCTTTCCTTATCTGCCACTGAAGCTTGATGTTTCTATGCAAAGTAGGAGGTCGTTCGTTGAAACCCAAATTTATTAGACCTAGGCATAAATTTGTGAGAACAATTAGTTCTAAACAGAATTGTTTGAAACCCTAAAAAATAGGTGAGCTCGTAACTGAGAGAACGTTCGAGAAAATATTGTAGAGTCAGTGATGTTTGCAAATCAAACGATTCAAACTTGATGAATTCAAATTCAAATCAAACACGCTTTGGTTGTCGGCGTTGGTCGCCGGTTTACCTTCGAGCACCTCGATAGCGCCATCTTTGAAGATGAATATCCCTCATCAATTCATCGCCACTCATTACAGTCCGTCTGTCTTTGTAACTGGAGCGAGTGCCGATTTGGGTCTTCGAAGGTAAACTCTATCTAGATCTCCATCTATAATTGATTGGTATGTATGGTCTAGTCGTAGACAGTAGTGGAAGATAATGAGGGTTGCAGGGGCAAAGCTAGGGTTTTGATTGACTCTTTTCCCTTACTCTTTCGCAGAAAGAAAGAGACAGAGGGAAACATAGATGAGAGAGAGAGATCGTTGGAAAGAGTGAGAGAGAGAGAGAGAGATCGCTGGAAAAAGACGCGTACTGAGAGAGTGATATGTGGAGAGAAAGAGGTGAAGGTGTGTTTGTTAGTCAGTCCCTAAAATGACGTCGTTTGGATGTAAAGATAAGCACACGGCGCAACCAAGCATGTCATCCGCTCTTATGTGAGAGCTTCACAAGGACCCAAGCAGCACAATTTGTTGTTCGAACTCTCCCTTATAGTATATAGGATAATATACTACTAAAACCTTCCTTCAAATATACTATTGTTTGGTTATAATTTGCGCGGGCGCGCCAGAGCCAAACGGGCTCGGTGTGTGTGTGTGTGTGCAAACTAATTTCCTAGACGCTTGTGTGAGTGATACACAAGGCTTTGTGAATCTGACTTCTAAAAAGTAATCGTGTGCAGTGAGTAGGAAAGTACCCTCACCATAAATTCTTTAGCAGTACTGAAGCGCACAAGCTAAACAGTGTTAAGGGTTTACCAGGTAAACAATCACAAACGGATTAATATAACGTAGATTTTATTAAGTGTTTGGAAAATTAAACAGATCTAAAGAACGAACCAGAACAGACTCTGATTATCCAAAAGAATAAAAAGAAATAACAAAAGGGCAGACCTATTTGCTCTGAATGCTGAAAAAAAAGGTTTGAGTGCTTTGAATGCTTCGAATGCAGTGTGTGTGCTGTTTTCGAGATGACGCGGAGTGCCCTGCATGCTTGGCCTGCCTCCATATTTATAGCGGCCATGGATGAATTCTGATCAGGAAAGGACTCCTTAGCTTACGCCCTAAGCTGCGTGGCTGATTGGCTGATGGTGGAAGAAACCTTCTTAATCTCTAACTCCTACCTTATCCATATTCTGATTGAATCAATCCCACTAATTTAGGGATTAACCTTCTAAATCCAGATGGACGTGATCAGATTCTTTTCCCAAACGGACTCCTGCTTCCTAAAAATATGGGATGACATCGTCCTGACAGCTGTGAATAACACCGCCTTCCCCTTTCAATTCATTGGTCTTGTCAACTACTTCTTTCAGCTGAATCGGGCTCAACCAATTTCAATACTCTCTTTCATGCCCGATCACCTTTTATGAATGCCTATGGCTGATCGGACTCATACAGCCATCCTTCATTACACGGTGTCCGATTTGCCTCTGTGCTGCTTTGATCTACCATCGGGCTTACATTACATTAGGTTATGTTATTCTCGTGCCCGATAATGCTCATACATGCCCATCCTTCTAATTAGGCTCATACCACAACACCCAACAGCCTTGTGCCTACCATCGGGCTTATAAACTATACTTGAGTCTGATGAGTCATAGATTCCCTAAGCCGGCCTCCCCTCTATCCAACTTCATGCCACTCGGGCTCAAAAACCTTTGGCGATTTTTGGGTGCAAACAATTGCCCCCCAAAAGGTCATATCAAACATCCCGCCTTGATTGATGTGACATTTTGAATTTTAAAATTGCCATGTGTTAGCTATGCAGAGATTTGTCAGATCTAGAGAATCCCACCAGTCACTCCTCATTTAATGCGGCGTGGTATAAAGCTGTAAGATTTTCAAAAATCTTTCCACCTCCCTCATTTGCGTCTTCTCTCTCTTTCTAAAATCCCAAGCATCCATAGCTTCTCTCTCTAACCTCCATTTTTTCGGCACTATCAACCTCCACTCTACCTCCGAAATGGCTCCTAAAACTGCACCGACAACCACTTCCAAAGGCAAGAAATCATTCGTCGACGCTCCACCACCATAGAACATATGTAGAGAAGTGAGAACACTGGCCAAAACTCATGCTACAAACATCTTCACTGATTACTTGACTCACTACAGCTCCCCCGACGGTTCCCCAGTAATACCAGGTCTCGGTGCGGCGTTCCGCGGCGATCCTCCAGCGGCTTTCCTTCCCTTATACCCGCCGGTGGATAACAAAGTATTCCTCCAGGTACCTGCCCACTGGGGCAAAGTCCAAACTACTACCCACCCCATTAGAGGTTGGCCGACCCTTGCTGCTGATTGGGATAAATGGGTTACAAGAGTATCGGCCTCTAAGGCTGATATCTGGAGGCAGACAGGCATCTATGATGCCATAATGCTCAGCCGCTCAAGGCTTGAAATGGACTGTCCACTCTTCTTCACTGCTCTCATCTTCTGGTAGGCCTCTTGCAACGGGTTCCTCTTCCATTGTGGTCCGATGGCCCCCACTATTAAAGACATCAGCTATCTGCTCGGTCTACACCCTCATGGGAAGGAGGTCATGCTGAGCTTTATGGATGTTGGATCGGCCAGCTTTTCTTACCCCCAACAAGAATTCGTAAGAGACGGGACCATTTCCTATCGACCGATCACAGCCTTCGGCAGCTTCTTGATAGCCTGCATGGGTGTTGACGAGACCGAAGTGTCCGATGCTGAACATATGGCCTTCCTGATATACTGGCTAAACAGATTCTTCTTCTGCTCAGCCAGCCAAGCCATCACCAAGGAATACACTACCCTAACCCTAGCCCTAGCCCTTGCTACTGGGAAGCCACTATCTCTGGCCACCCTAGTTTGGGCTCACCTTTTCCAAAGCATAACGGACTTCATTCACTCGGGCTTCAGTGCTGGAGGCAGCCCGATCTGGATTCTGCAGGTCTGGCTTTACTCTTATTTCCCGGAGTTTCAACAAACCATTCGCCATATGGCCGACATCCCTATTTCTGTCGTCCAGTTTGTGGACGTAGTGCCTTCTTCCCACTCCTTGAGGAGTGTTTCACCTTCTTTTATCAAGGGTGCTACCCTCGGGCGATAAATCTCTTCACCCCTTTCTTTTCGCTTCAATTCTCTTCATTCCTTCAGCTTTCCAACAACCCTTCCAACTGGGGCTCGGGCACCCAGTCTACATACAACGAAATCTTCTCTAGCTACTTAGTAGCTAGGGATATAATTTTTACCCAAGTATTCCTTCAGCCAACAATAAATGCGGAGCAGAGTATTACTTTGCTCCCCTCTATGCCCGTCAGTTCGGGCTTACTCAACTCATGCCCGTTCCTCCAAGCATCACTGTTAATGTTGACTGGGTAGAGTGCGGCCTAATCGTCAATGATGGGCAAGTGAAGAAAATCAAAGAATGGTCAGACAAGCTCAAGACCGCATTCAACTTCACCCCCTTCTCCGCCCGGCCTGTAGTATCAGAAGAATTCACCAAGTGGTGGAACGATCGGGCAAGCCATATATTCAAAGATACCGCCGCCGTGGCCCTCGTACGATTTGCTGCATCATCAGCAACCGAGGTTGATGCTCCTGCTCCAACAGCAGCTCTAACCCGGCGCAAACAAGTAGCGGAGAGGCCAGCTCGTAAGCCTGCTCTGGGCAAAGGTCCAGCTCAAAAGAAGAAGAAAACAACACCGGCCTCAACACCTCAGGTTACATTTACTTTATTTCTGACCTACTAGGCCCGATTATATTATTAAGTTCTAATCTTTTCCATTTCCACTTCAGCTTGCTGATGAGGACTCCGGAGAAGACTTATCATTGACCGGAGTGGTTTCCCAACCACCACCGATCCAGCCTCAAAACTTCCCACTGATCTTCCTACATTTCCTACATCCGCCGCGGCCTACCTAGAACGAGTCACCGTGAGAGTGATGCCACTACACATTGTGCCACCTCTAACCCCTTCGAGCAACGACGAAGACGGTGATCCTACTGGCAATATTCCTGAATAAGTCGTTCTCTCCTCTAGCAGCGAGGACGTGCCCGATGCCAAAACTTCTATGGAGGTAGCTAGAGAATAAATCGAGCAGGCTGGCCCAGCTGTAGTCGGAGCACCCTTCGGCCAAGAGGACACCAGTGCTGCCACAGGATCGTCCTCTCAACCAACAAGGGAACCTGTTGAGGCTGATCCTTCCCAAACTCTCAAAGATCCTGCAGCTCCAAGGGTTGAGGATGAAGCGAATGACTAGGGCTTCAAATTTCAGAGACCACTACCAGCCCAGGGGTGGAAACTAGTACTACTCCCTCTTCCGTACTTGGTCAGCCGTCTTCTCAACCATCAACCTCTCAGCCAAGTGAGGCAGATGTTCGTTAAGAGATCTTGGCCTCGCTTGGCCCTCACGCCCAAGTATTGTAGCCTCTTACCTTATTTCATTCTTGAACTCTTAAAAACATCTTTTGACCCCTACTCTTTTGAACAGGCCGTTCCCATAGGTCCAGAGCCGTATATCCCATTTGACGATTTCTTCTCCGGCTTGGACCTAGGAGCTTTTGAACTTGGTCCTCTTGAGCCCGAGGCAGTCTCTCCTTCAAGCCTTCAGCAATCAAAAGACCTACTCCTCGGGCTTGTTGATCAGGACCTCTCTAATCTTCCTCCTGTTGTTGATGTTGAAGCAACTTTGAACACACTCATGGCCGATCCCTCTCTTTCTGATGGGCAGCTATCCCTACTCCGTGAGACATAAAAAAGACTCCCAAGTTGCCATCTCCTGGACAGACCGGTCTTAAAGGTTCAAGCTGATGCAGAACTTCACTTGGGCTCTCGGCAAAAAGTAGTGAAGTTTCTTGAGGGGGCCAAGGCTAAGTTTGAAGTAGGGAAGGCCTCTTGGGCTCAAGTGCTAGCCAGAGACACTTGGCTGTACAATCGCATTGCAACACTTAAAGCTCAGCTCGCACAATGCGAGGCCGAGGTCGCCACCAATAATGCAGCCTTGGTAAAAATTGATGAACTGCTGGCCCAACTTGGTGGTGACGCCCAGAAGTGTAGTGATCAACTATAGGCCAGTGTCCCGATATCCCGAGCATGGGCCCAAAAACTTGACAAGGCAAAACGAGATCGGGCTGGAGCTATCAAGACTTAGGAAGATTTAAGAGCCAAACTTAGGAATTTTGGGTCTACCTAGAGGCCGACTCCCATCTTTTGTACCTTGTATGTTTTTATTCTTCATAACATATTTTTGTAAGTAAGCTGTGCTCAGCTTTATTAATGCAAAATGATGTTTCCTTTAATCATTCAGGCTCATGTTCATAATTGATCAGTTGATCATATTCCAACCCTGGATTTGGTTTATATTCAAGATCGATGGTCTCCCACAACGTAGGATAATAGGACTTTAAGTATTGACCATTGATTAGTCTGACATAAACTATCCCATCTATATCTTGTAGCCTGTATGCACCACCTCTCTTGACTTGATGGACGATGAACGGACCTTCCCAGTTGACCGACCATTTACCGTAACGGTTATCCTTGTCCCCGATAGGTAAAATGGCCTTCCATACCAAATCCTCTGTGCAAAAAGACTTCTCTTTTACCCTTTTGTTATAAGCTCGGGCTGCCCATTGCTTTTGCACCTTTAATGAGTCTAAGGCCGAGAGCCTTGTTTCGTCAAGCCCTTCTAACTCAGCTATCATAGCCTCTGTGTACTCAGCAGGCTCAAGCTGATTCTGTAAAGCCCTTCTGGCCGATCAGACTGTGACTTCCATAGGTAACATAGTGTCATATCCATAGGTTATCATGAACGGTGTGACCCCGGTACTTGACCTTTTAGATGTCCGATAGGCCCATAGATCTTCGGACATGAGCTTGTCCCATTCCCTAGGATTTTCATCGATCATCTTCTCAATAATCCCCTTAAGTATCTTGTTTGTAGACTCGTCCTGCCCGTTAGCCTGTGCATAGTAGGGCGTAGAATTGAGAATTTTGATCCCCCTGCTTTCTGCAAAAGCTAACGTTTTCGTTCATGTGAAAATAGACCCTTGGTTGGCCGTAATTGTCTCTGGCAGGCCGAACATGTGGATAATGTGCTCTTCAATGAACTTTATTACCGTGGCATGAGTCACCGTTCTGTAGGGTATGGCCTCAGCCCACTTAGTAAAGTAATCTGTAGCCACTATGATGAAAAAGTGCTGGCCCGATGACGGTAGTAGGATTTTGCCAATTAAATCCATAGCCCATCCTCGGAACGGCCATGGTTTGATTACTGGTTGGAGCTCCTTAGCTGGCACATGCTGGACCGGGCCATGCTTCTGGAAAGCTTGACATCCTTTTGCATAGCTGATACAATCTTTCAGCATATCAGGCCAGTAATAGTTGTATCTTCTCAATAACCACTTCATCTTTGTACTGGCCTGATGTGCCCCACAAATCCCTTCATGTACTTCGGCCATAACCTGCATGGCCTGTTTCTTACCTAAACACCTCAAGATCACGTTGTCACCGATGGGTTTTTTTAACAATTCTCCATCAAGCATCACGAATCGGACTACGAATAGTCTAACTTTTTGGTCTACCCTGACATTTGGGTGATTCAGGTATTCAATGATGGGCATTCTCCAATCGTCGTCCTCCATCAAAATCGAATTAGTGTTAGTATACCAGCCTCTCCTTGTAACTGACGGTAATGATCGGACATGAATAGTGATAACCTGGTCTTCTAAGATCTTCCCAGAAGAGGAGGCTGATCCTGTTTTTGCCAGCTTATCGACCTCGGTGTTTGTGGTCCTCGGAATATAACCCATACTAATGTCGTCAAATGCCTCCATGAGCTGAGTGGCCACAGTGTGGAATGGGCAAAGTTCCCAACTTCTTATCTGGAATTCTCCAGATATCTGTCCGATCACCAGCCTTGAGTCTCCTTTTATATGCACGGATGATGCCCCCATTTCCAGGAGTATCTCTAGTCCAATGATAAGCGCTTCGTATTCGGCCTGATTGTTGGTGCACTTAAAATTGAGCCAAAACGACATTTTTGTCTTCTTGTACTTGGGTGATACAATAACCACACCTGCCCCAGCACCCTCTACGTTTTTGGAACCATCAAAGATTAACGTCCATGGGACCAAGGATGTGTTTAAAACTTTGGGTGTTAGAGGCAATTCTCCCAGATTAGTAGGATCTGGGTGATCGGCCAAGAAATTGGCTATGGCCTGGCCTTTGACCGATTGCTGTGATCGATACTGGATGGTGAATTCCATCAAGGTTAAGGTCCATTTCCCAATTCAGCCTCGCATGATTGGTCTTGACAACATATATTTTATCACATCAGTTTGACATATTATGTAAGTGGAAACGGGCAGCATATACGTTCTCAACTTTTATGAGGAAAAATACAATTCCAAGCATAACTTCTCAATCGGCGCATAGCGCTGCTCGATTGGAGTCAAAATTTTACTTAAATAATAAATGGCCTGCTCATTGCCTTGTTCATTGTCTTGAGCTAACATACTTCCTATGGAGCAATCAGAGGCCGATATATACAATTTGAGATACCTACCCTTCTTGGGTGGCATTAATACTGGAGACGTTGACAAATATTGTTTAATTCCCTCGAAGGCTTGTTGATGGCTGTCTTCCCATTTGAAGTCTTCATCGGTCTTGATCTTCAATAGTGGGGTCCATACTTGGGTCTTCCCTACACAATTGGATATAAATTTTCTCAGGAAATTGATCTGCCCGAGCAATCTCTGAAGTTCTTTCTTGTTAGTTGGTGGCTTTGCTGCCTGGATAGCCCGAGCCTTATTTTTGTCAACCTTTATCCCTCTTTGATGCACTAAAAAACCTAGGAAATTCCCTGCTGTGACGTCGAAAGCACATTTGAGAGGATTCATCTTTAGTTTATGAGCCCGCATTCTTTCAAATGCGTTTTCCAAGTCTCTCAGATGATTGGCGTTACCTTCTGACTTTACCACCACGTCATCAATGTAAACCTCCATGAATTGTCCAATCATATCATGGAAGATTGAATTCATCGCCCATTGATAAGTGGCTCTAGCATTCTTCAGACCAAAAGGCATGACAACCCATTCAAAGGTTTCAATTGCCCCCAGACACCAAAAAGTAGTCTTCGAGACATCCTCTTCGGCGATGTAGATCTGGTTGTACCCCGAATGCCCATCTATAAAGGACAAAATTTTATGGTTGGTGGCCGAATCAATTAACTGATCGGTCATGGGAATGGGATACTCATCTTTTGGGGTGGCTAGGTTTAGGTTTCTGAAGTCAATGCAGACCCTCAGCTTCCCATTCTTCTTTACCACTGGGACCACATTCGAGACCCATTCAACATACCGGGCTGTCCGAATGAAACCAGCGTCCAGTAGTCTCTCAATCTCTTCTTTCACCTTCAGAGTTACTTCTGGTGACATCTGCCAAGGTAGCTGCTTGAACGGCCTGAACCCCAATTTAATTGGTAATCGGTGTTCCACCAGTTCCCTAGATAACCCTGGTATTTCATCATAATCCTAGGCAAAGCAATCTTTGTACTTGTGCAAGAGTGCAATTAACTCGGCCTGCCACTGCGGATCCAGCATCTGACTTACATAAGTAGGCTTGTGCTCTCCTTCTCTGCCTAGGTTGACCTCCAAGAGGGGGTCTTGGACATCGACCTTTAAATCATCAAGCTTTGTCGTGGCCGTTTCCAATTCATCTATTTGAATCTCTTCCTCCCTTGGCGTTTCTTCTTCATAGATACAATCAGTCAGATTAATCATTCCGTCAACAGGGCCAATTTCCAATCTTCTATTGGCCAGGTATGCACACCATCTAGCCATGCTGGCCTTTAGGGTCAGCAGTTTCCGTTCTTCAATAATCGGTGTCTCCATTTGACGTCTTCTTGTTCGATAATCTCAATCGGCCTTGATTCTTCAGTCCGACTGAGGTTATGGTAACATGTCTTCATGTCCGATGGATTTCCTTTAAGGAAGGTGGCTGTATTCGGTCTTCCCATTTTGTTGCAACCCAGTAACTTGACTGGACCAATATCATCTTTATACAAGACTGCATCGGCCTTTTGCACACGGGCTATGAATGGCTTTGTATCTGCTCCAACCACCTCTACCTCGTCGCCTCTCCAGAAAATCAGTAGCTGATAGAGTGTGGAAGGAATGCAATAATTTGGGTGTATCCAATCTCGGCCGAGTAATGCATTATAGGCCACCGAGGTTTCTACGATGAAAAAGGCAGTCATGACCGTTTTACTGCCAATGGTCAGCTTTAGGGGTAGGATACCCTTGGTTCTTGAGGGTGCCCCTGTGAAGCTTTGAACGTTCATTTTGGTCGAAATTAGCTCCGACTCGGACTTCTGAAGGATTCTCAACATTATTTGAGGCATAATATTGATGGTAGACCCACCATCAACCAGGATTCTATTTATCGGGACCCCCTCAATATTTCCTTTCACGTACAATGGCTTCAAATGCTGGGACATCTGATATATGGGTTTTTCGAAAACAACTTTGACTGGTCCGTTAGGCTTCAGCCCTTCTTCAGTCTGATGTCCCTTCGGCCTCAAAATAGTGATCTTAGGCCGATCAATCTATTCGTTGGTGGCATCCACATTCTTGCTTGTGGCTTCCACCACATTGGGTTTAACGATCTCTCCCCCGTTCCAGAAAACATCTTCTATCGTGGCCGAGTCTTTGGTCAGGCCCTCCATTACATCCCCTTCCATGGCCGCGGGTTGGTCTAGCTTGGCCATGAAAGACATGGGCAAAGTAAACACCATGTTAGATGACAGGCTTACCAAAATAGTTCCGAATTGAATTGACGAGGTGCTGGAGTCTGACAGATCATCATCGGATTCCATACTCATCTTGTCCGATGTGGGCCTGCATCCCTCCTATGATTTTTCCCATCTGAATCTTTCCTTCAGGTGCCCAGTAGAAGTACGCATCGTCCCAGCCTCTCTGTCACAAAATAGTTCTACTTCAGCTGAGAGTTCTTGGGTGTCAGACAATGGCAATGTATGCGCTGTTGGTTTAGGAGCGTTTCCAGCCCGATTTTTCCAGTACTGGCGTTCCCGTTCGGCCTGTCTCATGCGTTGATACCTCCTTTTTTGAAACTTGCTGTGCTATGGTCGCGTTGGGAATTTAGAATGTTCAGCTCTATGCCACCTCCCATCTTCCATCCGGGGTGGCAACACCATCCTTGGGCTCCTGTTTGAGGTTGATGACTTCGTTTGCAGCTTAGGCTTTGGAATTGTTCGGGTACCTCTTGCCCCCAATTGGCCTGCTTCACTTAGGCTAGTTTGCGGAGCCAAGGAGGGTTTTGCCCGTCACTCAAGCTTCGCCTGACTCTGCCAAGGCAGTGACAACCTCTCATATACAGATCTTCTCGGGCTTGGCTCTCGAAGTTCATTGCCTCTTAGCCTCTTACTCGGGCTAGAGCTCTCTTTTTTGATATCAGCCTTGCATCTTGGGCAAAGGCCTTGTTCAATGAACTCCAGTTGTCGTTGCAGATCCGCTATCCAGTTATCAGTATCGGACCTAGCCATTTCTTCCTCGGCCTTGTGGCCCTTTTCTTTACGTTCCTGATAACTTTTTTTGAGCTCATGTATCGTCACTTTCGGCCTATCTGTGGCCGAAATGGCGATTTGTTTCCCTTCTATCTGCCTTGGCAGAATTTCTTGGTCGGTCAAGTCTATCTTCGGCCTTGGCCTTGTCAGCTTATTTAAATTGGGCGTAACCATATTGGTGCTGGTTATTTGAGGAAACGGATTTGCGTCAACCCCCATAGCTTTGTCTGAGAACTTGAAAACTCCTTTCTCCAAGTTTTCCTGTATAACATTACGAAAAACAATGCAATTATTAGTGGAGTGCTTCCAAGAATTGTGCCACTTGCAGTATTCTTTATTTTTTAGGTCATCGGCCTTGGGGATCCGGTGGCCTTCACTCAGCTTGATCACTTTATCGGCCAATAAGGCATCGAATATTTGATCAGCCATGGTTATGTCAAAAGTATAATTTTTTCCCGCCTCAAACGCCATCTTCGTTGCATCGGCATTATTGTTGATAGATTTATTCAAGGCGTTACATACAATTGGCCGTTTGCAAATTAACTTGGCCATATCGCTCTCTGTTTCGAGGTCACACTCCGCTAGGTGGACCTCGTAGTTAGGGTCTTTATAATACGTCCCTTTGGACAAGTTCTTCTTCTCTTACTCATCCAAAAGGATGCGCTCATAACGAGCGGCCCGCGTGGCCAGCTCAAATAAATCACGGAAGTCAGTTCCTTCAAACCTCTTGCGAAGTTCAAAGGACATGCCCCCCATGGCCATTTTAGCATATTCTTCCTCAGGCAAAACCATCTTGCACCGATACTTTGCCTTACAGAAATGGGCTATGTAGGTTTTTACAGTTTCTCCTACTAATTGCATTATCCTGGACAGGTCTGCCAGCGATGTTTCGGGATCAGTCCTATAGAACTGGCCGTGAAATAGCTCTTCCATCCCTTGCCAAGTTTGCACCGAATTGGCGGGGAGATTGACATACCACAAAAATGCCATGCCCGTTAGTGAATTTGGAAATAACCTCAACTTTAATGGGTCACAACTACCCACATGGCCGCATTGAACAATGAAACGGCCAATATGCTCCACCGAAGACTGTTCACTCTCTCCAGAAAACAGAGTAAAGTTTGGTACTTTGTACCCTTGGGGAAATATGACCTGGTCAATTTTGAGGGGATATAGCCCTCTGTACGTCGGTCTCTCCAGTCTTCTCATAAACGGGCCATACTCTTCATGTATGGCCGCTACCAATTCCTCCCTATTGATGGGTTGTGGAGCTACGGGCTGAACGTTCCTCACCAGGGGTACTAACGGCGGTGGTAATTACTGTTGATTGTTATTGGTCTGATGGATCCAAACCCACCATTGTTTCTTTGCCCCCCCAGTAGTGTGACCTAGAGGTTGTGTGTGGCTGACTGAGCTTTCAGTGTGGCATGTTGATCAAACAAAACTCGGTGTCACCGATCCATTGGGATCGGTGACCATCGATCCGCCAGCTTTCCGGTTTGTGATTCAAATTGCTTGCCTGAGCCATTGCCCTCCCTAAGGTTTGGACAGATGTAGGGTGGGTCTTTCGGATTATCGGACTCAATCAATGTGCCAGAGCCCGATCTGTTGACCTGCTCTTTGCTACCTCCGGCCTTATAGGTCTCTATCAGCCTGATGATCTTGTCTGACAGGCGATCCAATTTTACGTGGGTGGTCCTTATCTCCATGACCAGGTCAGCTTGACTCTTATGAACATCGGCCGTTTGGCTGATGACCGCCTTAAGATTGCCCATTAATCCTATTAGCCCGTTGTATTCCTGCCACATGGGCTCAACGTTCGCTCTCATGGCCTCCGAAATTGCCTCAAGAGTGACACTGCCATCTTGTGGAGAATGGCCAGTACTTTCCTCCATAGGTGGGTTCATGGGAGAATCGCCTTGGCCGTTCTTAGTTGTCTGTTTGTCTTTCTTTAGAGGCATGGCTTGACACTGTGGGTCCCATCGGGTGTGCCAAAATGTTTGCTTGTAATTTGCGCGGGCGTGCCAGAGCCAAACGGGCTCGGTGTGTGTGTGTGTGTGCAAACTAATTTCCTAAACGCTTATGTGAGTGATACACAAGGCTTTATGAATCTGACTTCTAAATAGTGATCGTGTGCAGTGAGTAGGAAAGTACCCTCACCATAAATTCTTTAGCAGTACTGAAGCGCACAAGCTAAACAGTGTTAAGAGTTTACCAGGTAAACAATCACAAATGGATTAATAAAACGTAGATTTTATTAAGTGTTTGGAAAATTAAACAGATCTAAAGAACGAACCAGAACAGACTCTGATTATCCAAAAGAATAAAAAGAAATAACAAAAGGGCAGACCTATTTGCTATGAATGTTGAAAACAAAGGTTTAAGTGCTTTGAATGCTTCGAATGCAGTGTGTGTACTGTTTTCGAGATGACACAGAGTGCCCTGCATGCTTGGCCTGCCTCCATATTTATAGCGGCCATGGATGAATTCTGATCAGGAAAGGACTCCTTAGCTTATGCCCTAAGCTGCGTGGCTGATTGGCTGATGGTGGAAGAAACCTTCTTAATCTCTAACTCTTACCTTATCCACATTCTGATTGAATCAATCCCACTAATTTAGGGATTAACCTTCTAAATCCAGCTGGACGTGATCAGATTCTTTTCCCAAACGGACTCCTACTTCCTTAAAATATGGGATGACGTCGTCCTGACAGCTATGAATATCACCGCCTTCCCCTTTCAATTCATCGGTCTTGTCAACTACTTCTTTTAGCTGAATCGGGCTCAACCAATTTCAATACTCTCTTTCATGCCCGATCACCTTTTTACGAATACCTATGGCCGATCGGATTCATACAGCCATCCTTCATTACACGGTGTTCGATTTGCCTCTGTGCTGCTTTGATCTACCATCGGGCTTATGTTGCATTAGGTTATGTTATTCTCGTGCCCGATAATCCTCATACATGCCCATCCTTCTAATCAGGATCATACCACAACACCCAACAGCCTTGTGCCTACCATCGGGCTTATAATCTGTACTTGAGTCTGATGAGTCATAGATTCCCTAGGCCAGCCTCCCCTCTATCCAACTTCATGCCACTCGGGCTAAAAAATCTTTGGCGGTTTTTGAGTGCAAACAACTATTAATTAGTTAAAAATTCAGATTTTTTTTATTATCATATTTCTACAATTTCCTATTATTTTTGTCCTAGCCATTTCCCATACTAAACAAACAAAATAAAGACATTTTCTCCTTAGTGTTTTCAATTTCTCCTTTACTAACTAAATTCATGAACCAAATGGAGCCTAAGAATCCTGTTGCATATAAAATCCATATCAAATATATTTATACACACACTTGACTAATGTTCTATTGTTGTAGGAACAAAAATATCTAAGATTGCATAATGTACCATCATCAAGAAACTGATCATGATCAGATGTAAACTCCACCAAGTTGTCATGTTCTCGCTATTGTTCTTCCTTTCTCTCTTTCATTCCATTTTCACAACCTTCTCCTCAGTGTGTGTCATGGGTCATGTGAGGAGAACATGCTCTTGAATTGTTAGTTTTAACCAGATTTACTAACAAAAGTGTCATATTGCAACTCGCCATATACATTAAGGGCCAGTTTGAGAAAATTAAAACATCAGGGTGCAAAGTACAAAACAGTGTATTCATTAGGGGTATAAAATGCTTTTGACCCTAATATTTATGCAAATCACTAGTGAGCAAGGGCGGAACTAGTAAAGGGCAATTATTATTATTATTATTATTATTTTTAAGCTTTACCTAGAGAAAATTACACTTAAGCCCTCTCAGAGTAAATTTCTTTGCACATATGCTCCTCCAAAATTCAACTCCCTGTTTTATTAGTATTTAAGTTTTTGTGTTAATTTTTATAGCATTACATTATATACAGCATTTTTCCTGAAAATATGTATACATAAATAAAAATCGCCCCGAACTCCCGTAAAATTGGCCACCCCAAATACAACTCAGTATTTTTGCTTGTAGCAAACAACACCCTCATCCCTCCTTCCCCAACTTCAAATTTCTACATCCGCACCTGTGAGTAGGAGACTAGTATTATTTACCCTAATAAAAATAAACCTTGGGGGGGGGGGTGAATAATGTTTTAGCAGAAAATTAACATTTTAAAAACTTAATTGCAAATTAAATACAATCACAAACAATAATGTAAAGAGAGAAGGGAAAAGACACTTGCAAACCGAGTTTTCAAGTGGTTCGACAATCCGCACACCGCGGCATACGTCCACCTCTCAAGAACATCTCTCGAGAATTCCTTTAATCGATCTACTTCACGGGTGTAGACCAAACCGTTACAAGAGCCTTCAATCTCTTCCAAAGAAGAGCACATCTTCTTTGTACATAAGGATTACTAACCCTCACTCTTTACAAATGATTTGAATTACAAATTGAACTCTCTCTCTCTCTCTAGAGTGGATGGATACAATAATAACTTACACAATAACTCTTTAGTGAGTGGATAATACAAATTAAAGCTCATTACAATTTTCTCTCTTAAGAATTACAATTGAAATAAAAAATAAATTGATTTTTCACTCAATCTGGGGCTCAAATATAAATGATGATTAAACAAATGTTTGAATGATTTTCCCTGATTACCCAACCCATAAAATCACCCCTATATATAGCTTTTCAACATATATAACCGTTGGGGTGTTTGGGGGTGTGTAAAAACAATTTTCAGAAAATTTAGAAAACTATCCGTTATGTTGTTCTGCGCGATCCAGTCGACTGAAAAATCGACCCAGTCGACTGGAAAGTTAATAAAAGTAGCTACCTTTTAAAAACACAAAACAACGACTTTTTTACAATCAAATCGACTGAATTTACAATCCAGTCAACTTGAAAAGTTATAGTTCTGTCGACTGCATTGACTGTGTTTTGGCAGCCTGACACATCTTTACTAAAACGACCATAACTCCCTCTATAAAACTCGGATTTGCGATCCGTTTGAAGATTCGAAAACTAGATTCAAATACCTTTGAAACCATATAAAACTCAACATCTAGTTTCTTATCAATTAGATCAAGTTTGCCTTTAAAGATAATCCATCTGCAAAGGGGTACTTGATTTTGACTTAGCCTTTTGAAAACTTTTGTGAAATGAATTTAATTGAGTGGTCTAAGTATGTTTAGGTCTTTAAAAGTATTTTAAAATATGAGAACAATGATCCCAAAGTCTAACTAAAGTTACTTGAGCTCCTATGAGTGATTGATCAAAATGCTTACAAGTAAATCCTAGTCTTCAACCAAGGATGAAAAGTCTTCAAGTCTTCAAGCTTGATCCTTATTGAGCTCCATCACTGTTAGACTTCACCAAATGCTATCTCATGAACTCAAACAAAAGTTATAACATAGTGTAAAATTCAAAAGATTAGCACAGTAAAAATGACTTGATAATAGTTTAGAATAGAACAAATAAGAATATATTATTATCAATAGATTTATCATCATCAAAACAAATATAAACAATGTCTTACAGAAATTTAAGGCAAACAAATACTAATAGTCACAATAAGTTATTGTAGAAACCCATAAATTTATAAAAGGGTAATTTGGTAATTTTGGACCAATGTGGGCCTTGAATTGGGACAATGTATTTTAATTGGATACATGTTGGTTGCAATTTTTGGTTACATGTGGGTACACATGTGTGAATATAGGCTTGTGTGTGTGTGTGTGTGTGTATGTGTGATGAACCATACCTACCCCTCAACTACCCACACCTAACACCATCCCATCCATCACCTTTTGGGAGACTTCCCCTACACTCAACATTCTCCCATACCTCCCCCCCTCTCTTTCTCCCTATATAACCAACCCATATCTCACTCTTCCTCTCATTTTCTCTTTTTCTCTATCTATATATCTCTCATCTATATCTTGTTTTGGAAGCTCAAAGCTTCCATGGAAACCTAAGCTTCAAAGCACCCATTTGAAGACCTTCAAGCAATTAATGGACAAAGGCTATTAGATGCTTTTTTTGTCCCCCTTGTCAAGAGCTCTCTATTGGTGTTCTCATATTTCATTTTGGAGCTCCCTAGCTCAAACCATGGCCTAGAGGAAGAAGAGGGTTTTCTTTGTCACTTGTTCTTGGAAGCTCTACTATTGAGTTCTTCTATTTTCCTCTCTTGGACTCTCTATCTCTCTTGCTTTCCTACTCAAGAACAAGAGGTAGATTTCATTGACTAAGTGCACTCCTCTTTCTAACCTCATGGTTTGCTATGTGTAGGACTAGAGATGTCACATACTAATCTTGTTTCATGACTTTTCCTACATGTTTAGCTTTGATGGTTAGTTGCTCATTATATGCATGTCTAGTTAATTTAAATGTTTAAACCTAAATGTTAAATGAGTTGTTATGATTTAAATTACTCTTTGTTGCTAGTAATTTCTTTGATGACTTAAATGATATCTATGCCCTACTTGAGATCCTTGATTTCTTGTTTAGTCATTATGAGTTATTATGTTCACTTCATAATATCGAAACCATAGAAATGACATGGTAGTTGCATAATCATGGTAGTCACATTTCATAGTCGCCAAGTCGGCTTAGCATTCATAGCATTGGCTTGGGAGTATGAATTTGATAAAATTCCCCCGATTGGGGAATGACCTTTGAATCCCCGTTTGGGGTTGTAATTTAATGAAATTCCGGAAGCGGGTGTGAGGTGAGAAAGGTTGTTTGTGATCCTTAAAACATTCGAAAACGCAAGGTCATATTCGGTTAGCTACCGGAGATCTTGTATGCTACACTCACGTTGGAGTGGCTCGCATCCGGTGTTGAGAGTGAGTGGCTATGGAATTTGGTATTGGGAAGTTGCATGGTTCGGCCTTACGGCTATTTGCATTGCCACGGCGGCAAATCATTGCACCGCATGTCTTAGTATGATTTTAGAAGTAGTAGTACATTTCTTCAATGCTATCTACTGAGCCGTCGTGCTTAATGAAATCTATAAAACCACTTTGTTTCAGGTGAAGTTGACAAGGGCAAGGCCCGCGAGTAGTCAACTCGGATGTATCTTTTGAAGACGTCCCTCGAGGAGTCTTATTTTGACAAGCAACTCCATATTTAGTAAATGGATAGAAAGGATTTGTAATAGGTGTAATCTAATGCCTAGACATTAATAGATTACTAAGCTTACATGTTTCTTTCCTTTCCTTTTTGTATCCATTAATGAATCATGTATATGGTGATCTTAGAAGCTGTAATCAGGCATATGTTTAGCCCTTGCTTAATAACTCTTTCTTTTAAACGTTGTTGATCTTGTAATATATTGGGGTTCCTTGTAAAATTATATTTTAAATACTTCTTTACAAATTCCTTTCAAAAACCAAACTATGTTGGTTGACCCTATTTGACCCGTTTGGTCCTCGTGGGTCAACCCTTGACTTATTAACTTTTCTTTGGAATCCACATAGGATTCCCCTATATGCTTCCGCCTTGTGGATTGGTCTTTGTAGAACTATCCCTTGCTTTCCTTTATGTGGTTTGGTTTTCGGGGCGTCACAGAATGGTATCAGAGCTTACCGGGTTCGAATACCTTGGTACTCTGGGAGTTATTTGGGTCCGTATGTGACCGTTGCACTCTGTTTATGATATCAACCATGCTTAGTTAAATGAATCGTTTTATTTCATTTTTAATGATGAGTTGATTATAATAGCAGGCTTGTTTGCCTACGGGATTACATAATAACATGCTTACGTGCTTATACGATCGCATGTCTAAATTTCTAGCACTTATGTGACTTATATGCTAGTATGTGGTTATTGAACTTTACTTGTTTGTTTTCTAGCTATGCCGCCTAGAGTTAGAGGGCGTGTTGGTCGTGCTAGAGGCTGCGGTGGCCGAGCTGGAGGCCGAGGAGACGATGACTTGGCCGAGTCTTCTTCCGTGCAATCACGGGGTAGAGGACGAAGGGGACGTGCTAGAGGTCGAGGTCAGGCGGCGAGAGTTTCGTCCTCGTCGTCTGCAAATCCAAACGAGGTTCCCGAAGGACCTCAAGTCTATCAAGCAATGGCCGATGCCATGAGAGACGTTGCTAGGGCTGTGCGTGATGAGATCCCGCCACCCCCTCCACGAAGAGAAGGAGCCCAAGATTCACATCTCTCGGAGAGTCGAATCTTGATGAGAGAGTTCGAGAAGCGTAGTCCTCCGAGCTTTTCTGGAGACGCCGGTCCCTTGGTAGCCGAGGATTGGCTCCAAAGGATCAACCGCATATTCACATACATCTGCATGACTGATGATTCCTCCCGTATCAACGCTGCTTCCTTTCAGTTCACCAATGAGGCTCTTAATTGGTGGAACTGCACTCTGAAAGTTCACCCTCTTGCGACGATGACTTGGAAAGAGTTCGAACGTCTCTTCTTAGAGAAGTACTTCCCGGAGAGTGTCCAGAATGCAATGCGATCCGACTTCTTCAATCTCAAGCAAGGAGATATGACCGTCACAGAGTATGAAGCAAAGTTCACGGCATTGGCACGTTTTGCCTCCGTCCAACTCACCGACGACAACTTCAAAGGTACAAGATTCGAAGAAGGTTTGAGGGCCGGTATTCAGACCAAACTGGCACCTCTCTGCTTGAAAGGGTATGCAAACATCTTGGCCGCCTCCTTGTCCATCGAGAACAAGGATCTACACTTGAAGAAATCTCACGAGGCGAACCCTCCGCCGAAGAGTCATCCTACGGGATCCTCTCATCATCAACCAAAGAAGCAAAGGACTGATACCTCGTCAACTATAGCCCAGATTCAGCCACAACAGCAGCAACAATCCTTTTCGTACTCCCACTCAAAGGGTTCTCGCCGTTCCGGTCCTAACCGAGGTGGATCTCACCAAGGGCCTAGACTTTGTTTTAAATGTGGCCATCCAGGACACATTCAACGTGACTGCCCATCGCGTCAGAACCAAGCTTCTTCAGCAGGACAGACACCACCCCCGCTACCTTCTTCTGGACTGCCTCAAGTGGGCTTTAGACCTCCTTTCTTGCCACTTCCTGCTCCGTCAGCTAATAGTGTTGGGCCCAATGCACCTAAAGGCCAACACCACAACCAGGGAAATCGTGGAGGAGGACAGCAGGGCCAGGGAGCCCAAGGTCGTGCTTATGTACTCCCCGTTACTACTCCACAAGAGCAAGGTGAACCTTCCGTGATCCGAGGTACATTTTTAGTATTCAACTGTTGGGCTTCAGTCTTAATAGACACCGGAGCCACTCATTCATTCATCTCATCCTCATTTGCATCAACGTTGGGTTTGGGGGTTGAGCGTTTAGAATCTTCATTACTTGTCGATACTCCGGTTGGAGGCGTTGTACCCTTGGATAGGGTTTGTCGCAATTGCGAGCTAGTGATTGACGATCACCGTTTAGTTGTGGACCTTATAGTGTTGAACATGTCTTGTTTCAACATCATTTTAGGGATGGACTTGCTTTGCACTTTTAATGCTGTCATTGATTGCTTCAAGAGGAAAGTCACCCTCTTGGCTCCTAATGGAGATCATATTCATTTTGTGGGAGACCGTTTGGACCTTCCGACTTCATCCTTGCGTAGTTTGTGCGAAAGGAGGAGTCCTTTTGGCTTGTTGGCTAGTTTGTTAGCCGAGGATGTTGAGGTGACTCGCGACGAGTTCCCTCCTACTATTTGTGAGTATTCGGATATATTTCCGGAGGACTTACCGAGTTTGCCGCCTATCCGCGACTTTGAATTCACGATAGACCTTGTGCCGGGCACGGCACCCATTTCTATTGCTTCTTACCGTATGGCACCCGCCGAATTGAAGGAGTTGAAGACTCAAATAGAAGAATTATTGGACAAAGGATTTATTCGCCCTAGTGTCTCACCGTGGGGCACACCCGTTTTATTCGTAAAGAAGAAAGATGGATCGCTAAGGCTTTGCATCGACTATCGCCGGTTGAATCAAGTTACAATCAAGAACAAGTATCCTCTACCAAGGATCGATGACTTATTCGACCAACTTCGTGGCGCGACGTGCTTTTCCAAGATTGATTTGAGATCAGGCTACCATCAATTGAGGATTCGGGAACAAGACATTTCAAAGACCGCCTTTCGTTCTCGTTATGGGCATTATGAATTCCTTGTGATGCCGTTTGGTTTGACAAACGCGCCCGCCGCTTTCATGGACTTGATGAATCGTATCTTTAGTCCTTACCTTGATAAGTTCGTGATTGTGTTCATCGATGACATCCTCATCTATTCGCCGGATCCGGAGAAGCACGAAGAACATCTACGGATCATCCTCCAAACGTTGCGAGATCATCATTTATACGCCAAGTTTTCTAAGTGCGAGTTTTGGCTGACGGAAGTGAAGTTCCTAGGACACGTCGTTTCTAAAGATGGAGTTTCTGTTGACTCGTCAAAGATTGAAGCCGTAATGCATTGGCTACCACCGAAGAATGTTTTTGAAGTTCGAAGTTTCTTAGGGCTTGCCGGTTACTACCGACGCTTTGTAGCGGATTTCTCACGTTTAGATTTGCCGATGACAAAGCTTACACGAAAGGGTTCTAAGTTCCTATGGGACGACGCTTGTGACCGAGCCTTTCAACAATTGAAGACGAGGTTAACTACCACGCCGATCTTGATCATTCCCGAGCGAGGTTTAGGCTACACCGTCTATTGTGATGCTTCACACGATGGCTTGGGATGTGTCTTAATGCAAGGAGGAAACGTCGTTGCTTATGGTTCACGCCAATTAAAGTCGCATGAGAAGAACTACCCGACTCATGATTTAGAGCTTGCCGCCGTTGTCTTCGCTTTGAAGAGTTGGAGGCACTACCTTTATGGCGAGAGATTCGAAGTGTTTTCCGATCATAAAAGTCTCAAGTATATTTTCACACAGCGAGATTTGAATCTAAGGCAAAGACGATGGATGGAGTACCTTGAAGACTACGATTTTAGTTTGGAGTACCATCCGGGGAAAGCCAACGTTGTGGCCGATGCTCTTAGTAGGAAGAATCGTAGCACTATGGCTTGTTTAGCCATAGCGGAATGGAAGATGTTAGAGCAACTTGGGCACTTCAACGTAGAAGTCAATGAATCTGAAGATCATGCCGCTTTGTTTACAATGATAGCTCAACCGACACTCTTGAAGCGAGTTCTAGATGCTCAACAATCCGACGAGGAGGCTGAGACCTACCGTTTACTCATTTCTCGTGGCAAGGCACTTGATGGTTGGACGTCCGACTCCGACCATGGTTTGAGATTCCGAGGAAGACCGTTTGTTCCTTCGGGAATTCGTGATGAAGTGTTGAAGGATTTTCATCACTCCCGACTAGCCGTCCATCCTGGAGGCACGAAGATGTATCAAGATCTTAGGCGACAATATTGGTGGAAAAATATGAAGCGACACGTTGCCGATTATGTTTCGCGTTGTATGGTTTGTCAACAAGTTAAAGCCGAGCACCTAAGGCCAGCTGGAAAGCTTCAACCCTTGCCCGTTGCCGAATGGAAGTGGGAACACATCACTATGGATTTTGTTAACGCTCTTCCGAGGTCGCTCCGACAACGTGATGCTGTTTGGGTCATTGTAGACCGCTTGACAAAATCTGCGCATTTCTTGCCGATCAAGACAACCGATACAGCTGAAATTCTTAGTAGGCTCTACATCAAAGAGATCTTGAGGCTCCATGGCGTACCAGTTTCTATTGTTTCTGATCGTGACTCCAAGTTTGTTTCTCAGTTTTGGCAGAGTCTTCAGAAGGCTTTGGGGACGCAACTCCTACTTAGCACTGCGTTTCATCCTCAGACAGATGGCCAGTCCGAGTGAACTATTCAGACTCTTGAGGACATGCTACGAGCTTGTGTGATGGATTTTGGAGGCAATTGGGAAGATCACCTTCCATTGGTAGAGTTTGCTTACAACAACAGTTATCAAGCAAGCATTGAGATGGCACCGTTCGAGGCCTTGTATGGCCGACCTTGTAGGTCACCTTTATGTTGGACTGAAGTTGGAGAGGCGTCCATCTTAGGTCCGGATATGGTTCGTGAGACGACCGAGAAGATCAAGTTGATTCGCAAGAGATTACTCACTGCTCAAAGCCGCCAAAAGAGCTACGCCGATCGCCGAAGAAGAGCTTTATCGTTTGAAGCCGGAGACCATGTCTTTCTCAAAGTAGCACCACGACGAGGATTACAACGGTTTGGCCAAAGCGGAAAGTTGTCTCCACGTTTCATTGGCCCGTTTCAGATTATGGATAAGGTTGGTGAAGTAGCCTATCGCTTGGCTCTCCCACCTCAGCTTTCGAATGTTCACAACGTGTTTCACATCTCCTTGTTGCGCTTGTATAAGCCGCATCCATCGCATATTGTGAAGTGGACCGATCTTACACTTGAGCAAGACGCATCCTATGAAGAGCAACCGATCTGCATCTTGGAGACTAAGGAGCATGTACTACGTGGCAAGACGATTTCATTGGTGAAGGTACTTTGGGAGCACCACGGCACCGAAGAATCAACTTGGGAAGACGAGCAAGAGGCAAGATCAAGTTATCCGCATCTCTTCTCCGATTAAGGTAAAATTTCTAAACCATTGTATGTTTATTTACATTGCTTTTCGTTATGTTACCGTTCGAATTCCGGGACGGAATTCTTTTAAGGGAGGTAGATTGTAGAAACCCATAAATTTATAAAAGGGTAATTTGGTAATTTTTGACCAATGTGGGCCTTGAATTGGGACAATGTATTTTAATTGGATACATGTTGGTTGCAATTTTTGGTTACATGTGGGTACACATGTGTGAATATAGGCTTGTGTGTGTGTGTGTGTGTGTGTATGTGTGATGAACCATACCTACCCCTCAACTACCCACACCTAACACCATCCCATCCATCACCTTTTGGGAGACTTCCCCTACACTCAACATTCTCCCATACCTCCCCCCCTCTCTTTCTCCCTATATAACCAACCCATATCTCACTCTTCCTCTCATTTTCTCTTTTTCTCTATCTATATATCTCTCATCTATATCTTGTTTTGGAAGCTCAAAGCTTCCATGGAAACCTAAGCTTCAAAGCACCCATTTGAAGACCTTCAAGCAATTAATGGACAAAGGCTATTAGATGCTTTTTTTGTCCCCCTTGTCAAGAGCTCTCTATTGGTGTTCTCATATTTCATTTTGGAGCTCCCTAGCTCAAACCATGGCCTAGAGGAAGAAGAGGGTTTTCTTTGTCACTTGTTCTTGGAAGCTCTACTATTGAGTTCTTCTATTTTCCTCTCTTGGACTCTCTATCTCTCTTGCTTTCCTACTCAAGAACAAGAGGTAGATTTCATTGACTAAGTGCACTCCTCTTTCTAACCTCATGGTTTGCTATGTGTAGGACTAGAGATGTCACATACTAATCTTGTTTCATGACTTTTCCTACATGTTTAGCTTTGATGGTTAGTTGCTCATTATATGCATGTCTAGTTAATTTAAATGTTTAAACCTAAATGTTAAATGAGTTGTTATGATTTAAATTACTCTTTGTTGCTAGTAATTTCTTTGATGACTTAAATGATATCTATGCCCTACTTGAGATCCTTGATTTCTTGTTTAGTCATTATGAGTTATTATGTTCACTTCATAATATCGAAACCATAGAAATGACATGGTAGTTGCATAATCATGGTAGTCACATTTCATAGTCGCCAAGTCGGCTTAGCATTCATAGCATTGGCTTGGGAGTATGAATTTGATAAAATTCCCCCGATTGGGGAATGACCTTTGAATCCCCGTTTGGGGTTGTAATTTAATGAAATTCCGGAAGCGGGTGTGAGGTGAGAAAGGTTGTTTGTGATCCTTAAAACATTCGAAAACGCAAGGTCATATTCGGTTAGCTACCGGAGATCTTGTATGCTACACTCACGTTGGAGTGGCTCGCATCCGGTGTTGAGAGTGAGTGGCTATGGAATTTGGTATTGGGAAGTTGCATGGTTCGGCCTTACGGCTATTTGCATTGCCACGGCGGCAAATCATTGCACCGCATGTCTTAGTATGATTTTAGAAGTAGTAGTACATTTCTTCAATGCTATCTACTGAGCCGTCGTGCTTAATGAAATCTATAAAACCACTTTGTTTCAGGTGAAGTTGACAAGGGCAAGGCCCGCGAGTAGTCAACTCGGATGTATCTTTTGAAGACGTCCCTCGAGGAGTCTTATTTTGACAAGCAACTCCATATTTAGTAAATGGATAGAAAGGATTTGTAATAGGTGTAATCTAATGCCTAGACATTAATAGATTACTAAGCTTACATGTTTCTTTCCTTTCCTTTTTGTATCCATTAATGAATCATGTATATGGTGATCTTAGAAGCTGTAATCAGGCATATGTTTAGCCCTTGCTTAATAACTCTTTCTTTTAAACGTTGTTGATCTTGTAATATATTGGGGTTCCTTGTAAAATTATATTTTAAATACTTCTTTACAAATTCCTTTCAAAAACCAAACTATGTTGGTTGACCCTATTTGACCCGTTTGGTCCTCGTGGGTCAACCCTTGACTTATTAACTTTTCTTTGGAATCCACATAGGATTCCCCTATATGCTTCCGCCTTGTGGATTGGTCTTTGTAGAACTATCCCTTGCTTTCCTTTATGTGGTTTGGTTTTCGGGGCGTCACAGTTATAGATAGGTAAAACTGCCGAACTAGATTCCTGCATAAATAATAATTATCCTCATTACCCCCCGCCCCTCAAAAAAAAAAATAATAATAATAATAAAAAAAATAAAAAATAAAAACCTTAAAATCTAATTGGTTCATTCAAGAAATCCAAATAAATACCACTTAGAAAGAAACGCAAAAATAGTTTTTGTGTTTTTTTTTTTACAAACACTATTAATTATTATTAGGTATTTATAATATAAATATTTTGTACAAATATTAAATATTGAACTTAAATTTAATTCCATCCTAATAATTTGATTGTTAAATCAAAAGTGAATGTAACTAGGGATTTTAAAAAAGTCATACGAACCGAATCGATCGATTTTAAAAGATAACCCCTTGCTTAAAATTGACCGAAGCAAAAAAAAAAAAAAAAACACTAGCGAAAATCGACCGTATACATGCAAAAAAAGAAAAAAAAAAAAAGGAAAAAAATAAAAATCGAGCAAACCGAATCGAACCGTTTACACCCTAAATGTAACTAATATTTCATTTCTAAGAATTTAACCAAGCAAAAGATTTTATTGACTATTTTTATACATTCACATTTTATTCCATTCTTGAACTTGTTCTTATTTTCCATTATTCTTATTTGGGTCAAACAAGGGAGTAATGCTACACCCACTAGGGGGTGACAATTCGGGTTAGACGTGTTATAATCGGGTCATAAACAAGTTGCGTGGTTTTGGGTTAATTTTAAATTTTGAGCACTATTCAGTAAAAAATATGAACTTTTTTTAAATTTAATCGCGTCGTGTCGTGTCATAATTAGGTTGTCACAGTAAAACATGTTATCGTGTCAAAAATTGCCACCCTAACACCCACACCCACTTACAATAACTTTTAGGTGACACTTTGGAGCTCATTGAATGTATGTGAATTTTTGGATGTGAAGTAGGTGTGTGTGTAGCATTACTCCGAACGAGCCATTAGCTACATTAAGGTAAAAGCTTAGGGGTAATTTGGTAAAATAAATATAGGAAAATTTACAGTACCACCCTTTGAACTATGACCGTTTTTCAATAGCATCTCCTAAACTTTAAAACTTAACAGATTCACCCATTGAACTATCCAAAATGAACAAACTCACCCTTAAAGAAAGAGTTTTAAGTGTCAACAAAGGATAATTTAGTCGTGAGTTTGTTCAATTTTAAAGTTTAGCAGGTGCTAGTAAAAAACGGTCATAGTTCAGTGGGTGTTACTGTAATTTACCCTTCACCACAAAATTGAAAAACTACATCACTTCGCATAGACCGTCAGATCTGATTTCTTACAAAGCGGAGAGCGGTCGGATCATAATAAGTTTCGAGAGTTTGGGGGCTCTGAAATTTCAAAAACTTCTTCTCATCCCGCCCTCCTTTCAGTTTAGAGAGAGAGAGAGAGAGAGAGAGAGAGGCACTTCTTCGAGATCCAGAAACAAGAGCGGAGTTGTTTGCGATTCTCTCTCTCTTCAGGGTTGTCGTCTCAAAAATGTCTGGTCGCCCCGAGAAAGAAAAAGGGGTAAATGTGCAGGTTCTTCTTCGTTGTAGGTAATGTATCCCCCCTTTTCTCTTTCAATGCGTATGCGAATATGTATGTATCATATGCGATATGGTTAGGGTATCTCCAATCTTTACCCAAAACCCATATCAAATTCAAATTTGGCTAAAAGTACTTGAAAAAACTTCTCAATACTTGATATTTAAACTCAACTGTTTTACTCAAAACTTAAACCCAAATTGAAATAACACTGTTCACATACTCAAATTTTTTCACTAAAATTTGATTTGATATGGGTTTGAGTAAAGGTATCTCCAACCCTAACTCAAATTTTATACTCAAATTAGGATAAATAATAATATTATAAAGAAATTTGAGTGAAAATTTTAGTAAGGGCGATAGATGGATTAGGGTGTACATTGATTGGGGTTTTAAGGAATCACACAATAGTTCACATTTATAAGAATTTTACTAAATTAATTAAGATGTTTCTGTCAACGTTATCAGGCCGTTTAGTGAAGAAGAATTGCGGAACAATGCGCCCCAAGTGGTGACATGCAGTGAATATCAGAGAGAAGTTGCAGTTTCTCAGAGCATTGCTGGGAAGCAAATTGATAGGGTTTTCACATTCGACAAGGTACTGGACTAAAAATGACATTTTTTTTTTGTTTAGTTCATATAATTGCAACATAAAACAATGCTAATCAATCTACATTTATTCTTGTGAATTTCTATGATTGCTTTTCTATGGAATTTTTATGGTAGGAAGCGTATACAATGTGCATTCCATTTTTGAAGAGGTTACTGTTGCATTGAACTCTAGGGTTATTGCTTAGGATTGGAGAAAATTGGGGGTTCATTTCCATGGACGGTTGAAAGTATGAAATGGGTCAGTGGCATTAGATCCTTTCAACAACTAGATGGAAGATGTTTTGAAAATCAAGGTTGAAGATGTTTCTGCACTCACTTGTAGCATGACAAATAACTTTCGAGTGTTCTAATAAATTTAAAGTAAGATAGTGTGGTGAAGAAATACCTAGCTAAAAATAGTTTATTAACGTAATTTAAGACCAGTACACTCCTTTGGGTTGTGATCAGAATACATGCATTTTGAGGAGTAAGGTTCTCAAGTTTGAGCATCAGATGCTTTTCCTTGAACTTATCTAGGAGTGAGCCCTGAGGTTGCCAATTTGATCATTTTCAACAGATAAATTGCATTAAATCTCCAAGAAAACCATAAAATTTGAGGAAATTTACGAACATGTTGTCAGCTTGACGCTTTGTTTGTCTTGATGTAAAACACTTTCCAGAAAACGTTATTAGCATTTCCGGAGTTTGGTTGTCTAGAGAATTTTCAGTAAATCACTAGGGAAATGCCCAATTAATCAACTCGCATGCTTTATATTAATATATGTGTTGGTATAAACACTTACTTTCCTACAAATATACACATATATGCACATATATATGTGTATCTACAAATGTATATAATGTAGCTATTACTTGATAATAAATACATATCTTATATACATATGCATATATACTATCACTTGTATATGTCCTGTCACTTATAGTAGCAATAATACAAGTTCATACTAAAAAAGTGCCCTTATCGAAGTGCATAAAAATGAATTTTTCGTCATTGGTAAAAAAAATTTCAATTGTTAACCAAACACTGGAACATAAAGAAGGAAAATGATTTTTTGCATGTAAAACATGTTACATGAAAAATATTTTCCTGTGTAAAACATTTTACGTCGAAACAAATGAAGTGTGAGTGACATTTTTTGCCCTCCCAAAACCAAGAGCAAGAGGTGCAGTTCAAATCCTAGTTGGGAATTGGTCTTGGAACCTCTTCTGAATAAATTTGTTATGCAACTAGCTCATATGCTTAAGGTTATGGGTAAAATAATGAAGTGAGGAAAAGTGGTGGTACCACTAAATTGAAGGCTTAGCTCGCTCGCTCTCTTGTAGACAACGGCTGGAGAGGATATGCCCCTTCATTGTAGAGTTGTACTACACTTGCTCGTAAGACAACAAATGAAATGCATACAGCCATACGGGACAAATGGGAAAGAAAAAGCCCTAGGAATTTCACATGTCTTTTTCTCTAGTTTTCAACAAGTTAATGAGGAAAGTCACGGGGTAAATTAGGTGTGTAGCACAGATATAAGGTTTTTTTTACCTCGATGAAATGCCTTCTTTATGCTTCACCATCTTATCCCACCTGCATCTTTACAATGTTACAGATGTGTGAGATCCCGTCCCACATTGGAAAAATACAAAAAGTTAGTCCGGTATATATATATATATATGTAGAACCAAGTAGACTACTACTAACAAGTAACAACTTGGCCTTAAACATTTTAAGGGCCAATGCGGCAGGCCCGTCAAGTTGTTGGGCCAGTGAACCACTTGGGGCGTTAGTAGTTACAATTGGTATCCGAGCCAACACTGGTTTCGTGAGGGCGTCGTGGTGGTGTGGGAGAGGAGTAGAGGCTTCGGAGAGGGGTAGAGGCCCCGAGGTAGTATACCTTGTGCACGCTTATGGGCTGCTCTGTGATCACTAATGATCCGCTTCCACATCGACCAGCCAAGGGGGAGAACTGGGCCAACGTGATTGTGAGATCCCGTCCCACATCAGATAAAGACAATAAAGTAGTCTGATATATATATATATATATATATGTAGAACCAAGTGAACTACTATCGCCAACTTGGCCTTAAGCTTTTTAAGGGCCAATGTGGCAGGCCTGTCAAGTTGTTGGGCCAATGGACCACTTGGGGCGTTGCATGATGTTGCCAGTGATTCTTTTGAAGTTTGTTCATTTATCAATTTTTTTTGAATTAAATGGAGGTGAAAGAGTTGCTGAGCTGACTGATAATTATTTCAACAATGGTTGTACTTGTATGAAGAACACCACTTTTTTTTTTCCTTATCTTCTGGTGTTTCTTTTAAATTACTGAAACAATGCTGTTTTCAAAAGATTATTGGAATTTGAATCCATCATTCAATGTAACCTTTTCTAAAGCACACGAGTCTGTTGCTGTTGAACTATCTGTTGGTGAATTAGTAGTTGTTTGTTACCACAATAGAGAGTCATCTTGATTTAGTGAATATTGTTAGGCCTTTGTTGCATCAAAGCCCATTTTTTGTATTATCTGGATTCATAGCGACTTTATATATATATATATATATATATTTTATTTATTTTTTATTTGAGGCAAATCATCATAACAATTAATGTCAGAAGACATTCTTGCCAATGCTGACAGAATAAATATTAGTAAATGAGTTGTTTCAAAGTTCTACCTATTTGTCAAAGTCTCTAAGAGTGTGTCTAGAGTCATAGAGTGCGTAAAGTGGACTTCAGTATCTTAGTGTTCAAGATTATGTAAACTTTATATATTCAGTTGTTTACAGATTTATTATTTGTCGGTGGTAAATTGAGATTGCGTAAATGGTATATGCAGGTCTTTGGTCCTTCAGCTCAGCAGAAAGATCTTTATGAACAAGCAGTTATTCCTATTGTCAATGAAGTCTTGGAGGGTTTTAACTGTACCATATTTGCGTATGGACAAACTGGTACAGGAAAAACATTCACCATGGAAGGTGAATGCAAGAGGTCCAAGGTACTATACTTTAGTGGTTTCTTCCATGTCAAAGTTTGTATAATTTTATTCTAAAATTTAACCAAGGTGATGTTTTTTTTTTAATTTTTAATTTTTTATTTTTTTATGTCAGAGTGGGCCTAATGGAGAGTTGCCCCCAGAAGCAGGTGTCATACCTAGAGCTGTGAAGCAAATTTTTGACACGTTAGAGGGTCAAAATGCAGAGTACAGTGTGAAAGTCACTTTCTTAGAATTATATAATGAGGAGATCACCGACTTGCTTGCCCCTGAAGAGATATCTAGAGTTGCATCGGAGGACAAGCAGAAAAAACAGTTGCCTCTCATGGAAGATGGTAAAGGTGGAGTTCTTGTGAGGGGTTTGGAGGAGGAAATTGTTACAAGTGCAAGTGAGATTTTTGCTCTAATTGAAAGGGGGTCTTCTAAACGTCGCACTGCAGAGACACTCTTAAATAAACAATCGAGGTTCTAGTTTGTTCATTGCTCTTATCACTGGAGCTGCATCAAAATTTTATGATTATAAATAATTTTCTTTTATAATTTTCTTACATTTCAGTCGGTCGCATTCTCTATTTTCCATTACGATACACATCAAGGAAGCAACTCCAGAGGGTGAAGAACTTATCAAATGTGGCAAGCTGAATTTGGTTGATTTAGCTGGTTCAGAGAATATTTCTCGTTCTGGTGCCAGGGAGGTATATCCACAGTTGCATCTCTATTTACGTATTGTTAATACAAAAGATTTTGTTTGCACCTTAGCATACCTTCAACTTTATATCAAGTTTATTTGCTGAATTATCTTTATTTAATGGTTTTCATGATATAGATTTTGGAATTCTGCTCAATGTACTTGTGGTTAAACTATTTTAGGGACGCGCAAGAGAAGCTGGAGAAATCAACAAAAGTTTACTTACTTTAGGACGAGTTATTAACGCTCTTGTAGAGCATCTTGGGCACATACCCTACAGGTTCAAAATTTTCTCCCAAATTCTTTAGCTAGTTTCTGAATTCAACATTTTTTTCCCTGTTCAATTTCGTAATCATAATTCCAACTCCAAATCCAGGGATAGCAAGCTCACACGTTTACTTCGTGATTCATTGGGGGGAAGAACCAAGACATGCATTATTGCCACCGTGTCACCGGCTGTCCATTGTCTTGAGGAGACCTTGAGTACACTGGATTATGCGCATCGGGCGAAAAATATCAGGAATAAGCCTGAGGTTTGCTATTATTCTAACTGGTTATGCTCATATTAAACTGCTGAAGAGATACAAAATAACCAAGCTATCTCTTTCTGATCAGAGGTTGAATCGATGATCCTTACACGATTTAGGCCAAAAATTAGATTACATTCATGGGAGAAAATATTCTTCTGCATTACTCCTCTCTTCTGTCTCCCAATCTGTCGAGATATGCTGTTAGCATTTTGCTGTTCGCTGCAATCTTGAGCTTAGGAACGTCATATTACCCTCATGAAGACCGATTAGATCATGATCGAATAAGTATTCCTCATTTACAGATTGTATTCTGTTTGTGGTCCAGGCTTGAAAATTTTGATTTATTGAAACTGATGGATTTTATTTAATTTTCTTTTCTTTTCTAGAAACAATTTTGTGCACAGTAGTTAGTATCTTGTTGTAAATTGACTCCCTTGGTCCCCAAAAAACAGTCGACACGTGTGAAATTCCAAAATTTAAGGAGCCAAAAACATAACATTTCAAACATGAATGAGGAGTATTAATTTTCAACACTGGCACTCTTTTCATTTCCTTCAAATGTTCAGATCAAATTATAAATGGGTAATTTTGAGAAGAGTGCCCACCAAAATTCTCTCTAGACCCGCGTTATGCATTGAGAAGGAGTACATGCTGCATCTCATGTGGGTGTGGAGAAATTTGGTGGATGAATTTAGTAACTCCCTTTTGAGGTTTACCACTTTTTTTTTTGGTTATTTTTGTATTGGAGATACACTGTGGGAAATCTAAAAAAGAGGAGACCATCTTTTTGGGACGGATGGAGTACTAGTTGGACATTTGGTGTATGTCTAGTTTCCTATGCAAGTAAAACACGTGGGTTTTCATTTCTGCATAGTGTGTGTGCATACACATGTATTACAATATGTAGTCTGCTGTAAAGTCGTCTAGTGCTAGCAGCTCCCAGCTCTGAAAATAAAAGCGCTATAAGCTTTCTAATTTCGCGAACAAATGGTTTCTGAAGAGTTTGACTAGGATGGTTGTTACATGTGTGTGTCATCTTCCTGGTTTGTCTGAATTGCTTTTTGCGATGGCTATTAGGATGGTCTAAATGTGTGGGTAATAAAATTAGATTTCTCCTACTTAATCTTAGTTTCTCTTGTTAATTGTTTATCTTTCTTTATTGTTAATTGTAGGTCAATCAAAAGATGATGAAATCAACTCTTATAAAGGATCTTTATGGTGAGATTGATCGACTTAAGGCAGGTAAATGCTTTAGCCACGTGTTGTTGATGGAAAGATAACTTCAGCAGTAAGGGAATATTGTAGGAAATTAGGAATGACTTTTAATGGATTTTTACATGTACATAATGAATACTTTTACTTTCATCAGAGGTTTATGCTGCACGCGAGAAAAACGGAGTATACATACCGAAGGAGCGCTACTATCAGGAGGAGAGCGAAAGGAAGGTACTGTATTGAGAGGCTAGTGCTGATACAGTTTTCTGATTTGCTGCACTTTTACCATTTGTTGTCTCGTGGAGTTTGAAGTAAAATTGCTACGGGGACTGCGATGATATTTTTTTGGTTATAGCATTTATGCGTTGAATGTTCCCCTCTCACTACTGTATCTTTTTTCTTCATATTTAGGAAATGGCAGATCAGATTGAACAAATGGGGGTTACTATAGAAACTCATCAAAAGGTCAGCTTATATTGGCTATTGATAAAAAGGATAGTGATGGTCTGTTGTACACCTCTATGATATTTGTTTTGTAATCAAATTTTGGTTTGTCAACAGCAACTTGAGGAACTTCAAGATAAATATGATGCTCGGGGTCGGGAATGCTCAGATTTGAGTAGCAAACTTGATGTTTCCCAGGTGAGTTCTGGTCATGCGTTGGTTGTGTGTGTTGTTGAGTTGGTTTTTAGTTTCTTACCCTTTTTAGGGAAATTTTGCAGAAAGACTTAAACCAGACAAGGAAATTGCTTGCCAGTACGGAAGAAGAATTAAGGAGATGCCAGTATGCTTTAAGGGAGAGGGACTTCATTATATCTGAACAGAAAAAAGCAGGTATGCTTGAGTTTTTATTTTGGGTTACTGGAAAATGAGTTGGTGGTGTATCACATTTTGTGGTTGAAATTTTGACACAGAGAACGCTTTGGCTCAACAAGCATGTATATTGCGGTCTGACTTGGAGAAATCTCGTCAAGATAATGCTTCTCTATTTTCGAAAATTGGTATGGACTATTATTTTTGATCTGCTAGGTGATTAATTTGTCACACAAATGCCTGATCTTCTGCTTCATGATGAAATATCGTGTAGCCAGAGAAGACAAATTGAATGCTGATAACAGGGCAGTGGTAAACGATTTCCAAACCGAGCTTGCACAACGACTTGGTTCACTTTGCAGCACTGTGACCACATCAATGTCTAAACAAAACGAACACATCCAGTGCATTGAGAAACTTTGTCATTCTTTTCTCGACATGCATGATAAGGTATTGGTCAAATTCCGGCAGCTTTCTCGTTCTTTATCCTTTTCAATCTTATCTTTTTTGTTTGCTTAAAATTTGTTATTGTGGTTGCATCTACCTATGGTACATGGACTTGGGTACAAGTCTTGGGTGTGGTGAGTCTAATGACATGGGAGCACAACACTAAATATTGAAAAAAACTGGATTTAATTTATAGTAAGACAACATAAGCATTTTTATCCATTTTGAAAGAACTTTGTAGGAAAAGGAATGTGACTAAAGACTCTAATATATTATTATACAAGTAGCTAACGTGCTTCTTGGTGTATGTCCAACCGGAAGTGCTCGGACACATAGCTGGAGTGTACTTATTAAGAAGAGTCGATTTAATATAGGCATCTACTATATCTTTTTGTTGGCTAATGTTCTGGTTTTGGACTTAACTGGGCTTCATCCTTCCCTCATTTATGCTAACACTAGTGTGTTTATGTGTTTTTTTTTTAAATTTCGATCTACAGGCTGTTATTGATTTAAAGAAGAAAGTTTCCGCTTCAAGGGCTTTATACATTTCTCACATTGAAGCAGTGCAAAATGTTGTGCGTTTGCACAAGGCTAGTTCTAATGCTACTTTAGAGGAGATTTCACTCCTGTCTTCTTCCAATGCACATTCTATTGGAGAAGTAGGTTTCAGCAACTTAAGATCTCCTTGCATATTGTTCTGAAAAACTTCTGATTATGCCAGCATCATTAATGTATTTTCTTTTTCGATACTTTTGTCTTTCATTTAGTTTTTAGCTACAGAGGAAGTTGAAGCGAATTCAATATTTGATGATCTTCAAGGAACTCTATCAATTCATCAAGGAGAGATGGCTCATTTTTCCAGAGAGCTTCGTCAGGTTTGCATTTTCATATTTATTTTAAATAAGTTTTCTTGTCTGATAAGAGATTGCTTTACAAATTGATGAATGACCAAAATTACAGGCATGCTAATTGGATTTCTTATTTTGTTGCTTTACTATTGTCATAAATAGTCTATCATCTTTCACTGCCTCTCTATAAAGCTTTAATCAGATCTGGTCCTTTGTTTCTTATTTCTGACTAATATTCATGGCCCATGGACTTATTCCTCTACAGAGATTCAGTGCAAGTATTGAGCATACAGCTAATATCTCCGAGTTCACTCAAGGTTTTCTACAAAAGCTTCTGGAGGAATCCCGGCGGCTTGGAAGTCATGCAGCTCAAGTTGATCAGATTGAGATGAAGAGTATTTCTGACTTTCAGAAAGCTTATGAGGTATACAATATTGTCCTCAGATTCCTTGCTGAAAGATTGGAACTATGCCTTATTCTCTGTTTGGTGCGGAAGTAATTTATTTTTAATTTTATAATTCCGTAGCACATGTATAAATGTTGTTATGTTTTAGATAGAGGAAAATCAAAGAGGTCGTAGAGATGGAGATGGAAACATGAGAGAGAGAGAGAGAGAGAGAGAGAGAGAGAGAGAGAGAGAGAGAGAGAGAGAGAGTTATTTGGTAAAGACGAGCATGGGGATCTATCAACCCCAACTCATGTCCTCGTGCAAATTACCATCTCAAACTTAAAAGCAAAAGCAAGTAACTCTTGTTTTTGATAGAGTAAAAATTGTAGTAGAGTGCATCTATGAAATAAGTTTAAATTGAAGAGAGTAGTGTAGTTGGAATGAGTGAGAATGCATTCTAAGCTGTCATTCCAAGCACACGCTTAGATTCTGAATTTTAAGTTTAACCTGTGCAGGAGCAGTCAAAGTCAGATGCAGAAAAGCTTATTACGGATATGACAAATTTAGTCTCCAATCACATCCGGCGTCAGAAAGAGCTGGTTTGTTTCTTGTGTTAACTGGTTTTTGCTTCATTTAAGCTATTGCTATATTTTCAAAATTTATTGACGGTTGAGTTCACAGGTTGATGAAAGGCTTGTTGGTCTTAGAGAAACGGTTACTGGAAATAAGACATTCTTGGATGGTCATGTTTCGTCAATGGAAGGAATCACTACAGATGCCAAAAGAAAATGGCAGGAGTTCTCTATGCAAGCAGAGAATGATGCCAAAGATGGTGCTGATTTCTCTGCTGCCAAACATTGCCGCATGGAGTCACTCTTTCAGCAATGGTAAGAAATGTATATTGCAGGTTCCTTGACTAGATTCTTAGGACCCATTTGGATTGGCTATGGCTTTTGCGTTTAAGCAAAAGCAGAGCAGAAGCCCTAATCATAAGGGCAGCATGGGAATTAACAAAAATTCATTAAAACCCAAAGCAGCTTCTTGCATCACGCTCAGGCTGAAGCACTCCTGCCCCCAGCTTCAGCCCAAATGTGCTTTTTGGCACAATAAAGTGTTTTTTAAAATTACTCCAATATATATATATATATATATGTGTGTGTGTGTGTGTGTGTGTGTGTGTTTTGGGTCCCAAATGCACATTTGGGCCCAAACGTTCGCTTGAGAAGTGACTCCAAACAGGGCCTTACATATCCTTAGCTTTTCTTCTTGAACTTTCCATTCTTGTTTTCTGCTGATTAAATCCTTAGCTTTTCCCCTTTTTGTGTTTTAAATCCTCTTCCTGCAGTGTAAGCACTGCTGAGTCAGCTTTAAAGAACTGGAAAAGTACACATGAATCTGTAAATGAAATGGGAAGAAGTCATGTCTCAGCAATGGTCTCTCTTGTCAGGTTGGTGGTCTATGCTTTTGTTATCTCATTGCTGTTAAATTTTCTCCGTTGTAATGTCTAGTATAGATCAATTGGTTGCGGAACTAATGGACACATATATTTAGGAGAGAGGACATTTGACCCTTTTTGTTACAGATTATGCAGTAATTGTTTTGGGTTATGGATATATATACACACACTTAATATTTTATCTTTTGTAATTGCTGCCACGTTAAGCTAATCTGTTTTAGTATTGTTACAGGAATATGTCTGACAGTAATGAGCAACATGATACTGAGATTAGCACAACACGCAGTGCTGCTGAAGACGATGCCACAAAGAGTAGTGAAGATCTTGTTCAGCTAGTTGATAGTGAGTATTTAGATCTATGCTTTGGGTCTTGCAGTTCATTTTGAACTTCCCTCAGACTTGTCCCTTTTTTTAGGGGTGAACTGAAATTTATTAAACGAAGCATAATCACAACCCCAGTTGAGAATGCTGTTTTTGTGAAGTCAAATGCTTTATCTCTATTCATAATGTTGTTTTCTGGTTTACTCAAAAAACTCAATTTCAGGTGTATCAGAGCAAGAGTGCAGATCTATATCTGGAATTTTAGCAGCCACAAAAGCACAAACGGATACTCTTGATGTTCTTAAGGAGGATCATTCTGTCCAATCTGCTTCTATAGAAAAAAAGGCATTCAACACTTTCCAGCAGACTTACATGGTATGCTTTGATTTCCTGTAGATAACATCATTCCAAGAGGTTTAAGGGCCTGTTTGGAATTGAAAAGCATAAACTATCCTGTTTGGACTAATTTTAGGAAGCACTTTAGAGCCCCCAAATCATGTTTTGACGGAGCAGGTCTAGAGAGGACCTCTTCAATCCAAACGTGCTGCAGGAAGCACTTTATAGCCCCCAAATCATGTTTTGACGGAGCAGGTCTAGAGAGGACCTCTTCAATCCAAACGTGCTGCAGGAAGCACTTTATAGTTTGTTCATTTTAAGCACTGTGTTTTTAATGTACGCAGAATATATATATATATATATATATATAACATTGATTATCTTCTCAAAAAGTGCGTCAAAACGATTCACGGTTTTTGTAAATTTGGCAAACCGATTTCGGAATCGATTGACAACAAAGATTGCATGATTTATGCGCATAACTTTTAGCCTAAGCAAAATACAGCACTATTGATTGATCATTTTGCGTGAACTATTTATTGTCCAGGACTATGAACCAACTGGCACAACGCCAAGTAGAAGTGAGCCAGACGTACCAAGTAAGGGGACTATAGAGTCGCTTAGGGCCATGCCAATGGACGCCCTTGTGGAGGAATTTCGAGAAAACCATGACTACGAATCATTCGAAGTGAAGGAACTTAAACCATCCCTCATACCACGTTCACCTCTCACCCAACTCAACTGACAATGGAGGTGGTCTGATCTCTTTTGTGCACACGGTCTTCATGTATGTTGTATATGTATTTTTCATACTTTTAGTTATAGCCGTTTGAAAACTACAATGATGCAGCAATGTAACAGGTTAGCAATTGGGTCGGGCACTTGTAATGTTTGTCAAATAAATCCCTACTTGGGATTTAGCAATCTGTAGATCTAATGAGGTAGTTATTGGAGGGATATAGGTCACATGGTTCCTTTCGCAGTTAATTTATTGTGCAGATACTTGTTTTCTTGAGGCATTTGTTGTGTAGTGTATGAATACTGTGATTTTTTTTTAACACTTGTAGGATAAAGATTGGACATTTTTATTTTAATTTGTACTCTTTTCTTGTAACTTTGTTGAAGAATATTCGAAGTCAATGAAGCCTCAATAGTGTTCTAACCTGGGGAATGGATATATGTGTATTTAGACTGCTTTGTGCATGGATGTGTGATGTGAAGCAATGGGATTAGTGCAATGGGATTAGTACAAGTGTCCCCCCCCCCCCCCCCCCCCCCCCCCCCCAAAAAAAAGCACTAATTGCTGTTCAGGGTCTGCAATCTATCACATTGTTAAGTTTGAAGAAAATTAGGAGAGTTCATTTATGTTAACCTAGTTTAGTTTCGCATTTAACGTTTAAAATTTTTTTTTTTTGGTAAAGTTAGAACGCTTTTTCTATATATATATTTTTGGTTATAGCAGTCATGCTGTTAAGTGCATGGGATCCATCTTAAGAGATATACTCCAACAAATTTCTCAATAAATTTAGTTTGATGTTATTGACGTCATTCAAAATAATGGCATTTTAATTAGGGGAAAAATACTTTTTACTCCCTGTGGTTACACCAATTTTCTCATCACCCCCCTGTGGTTCATTTTGTAACACTTAACCACCCTGTACTACGGACTAAAGTGAGACTGTTAACTTTTCTAACGGAAAAAAAGGAAATGACATTAATACCCCCAAACCCCTATACATACTCTTTAGGGAAAAATACCTTTTACTCCCCTATGGTTACACCCATGTTCTCATTACCCCATGTGGTTCATTTTTGTAACACTTAACCCCCCTGTACTAATGACTGAAGTGGGACTACCGTTAGAAAAGTTAACAGTCTCACTTCAGTCCGTAGTACAGGGGGGTTAAGTGTTACAAAATGAACCACAGGGGGTTATGAGAAAATGAGTGTAATCACAGGGGGTAAAAGGTATTTTCCCCTTTTAATTAAGAGAACCATCTTCTTGAATTAATCCATTTTAAAAGAATGCTTTAATTCAAAAAGATTGTTTGAAGTATTACCTATATGGTTGTACTCGAGTCGAGCTTTTCGAATTCGAGCCCTGCTCGAGTCGAGCTTTAAGAGTTGGCATCGTATTCAAGCTTGAGCTTGACTTGTTTATTATCGAGTCGAGCCTCGAGCCCTTGTTGTGCGGCTCAACTAGTGTACACCCTTAGTAGCAAGTTCAAGTTGTCAATCAAAATCTACGGACCAAGCTCAATGCTTGACAGTTGGCACACACATATATACATATATTACTTGAAACAATTGCTTGGCACGTGAATTTAGGACTCTGCACATCAATTTTAAATACTTCATATTATACATATTATGTTTTTAGGGAAAATTGGTGAAAGGAGCATTAAGACAAGCTAATTTGATATTAAGGACACTTAATAATACAACTTGGTCTAAGTTCCAGTGAATTCAATTTTTAATGGCCTAAGGTCCTCCAAAAGGGCCAAAATTTTAACTATTTAATTTTTGATGACAAAAATGCCCCGAATAAGATCTATTCAACTCTCTCTAACTCACCGACATGAATATCTCTCTCTAACTCCATTGTCAACAGCCGCCTCCACTATCCTCCTTGCCGCCGCCGCTAGCACACCACTGCCTCTGGCATCCTCTCTCTCTCTCTCTCTCTCTCTCTCTCTCTCTCCATGGCTCCACCAATACCATCGCCACTACCGACTCCATCATCTTCGTCGCTGCCACCACCATGATCACCACCACCGCCACTTCTGTGGTCTAGAGCCACCGATCTGGAATTCGAGTCCAGCAGAGATAAGACGCGCAATGGCGGAATCGGATGGTTAGGGCTTATAAGTTGAGCTCGAGAATGAGAGCCATGGCTCTATAGCCGGACTGAGAGATGGTTTTAAAGGCGTCGAGGAAGGTTTTAGAGAGAGAGAAATGAGTCTTTTTAGAAAGAGAAAATTGGAGCTCTGGCAATGGCGACTAGGGCTTCGATTGTGAAATTGAACCTCTGGATAGATTTGTGCTTCTGAAGATGTGCTTTCTATTTGTGTGTGTCTACGATGGGGACCGGTTTCCCTTGATTCATTATCCCAATCAATACATAATTACATATACATTGTGTTGTGCCCCTAATAATTGTCACACTAGTTGTGATACAAAGTCATAAGTATATAAAAACTATTTTCTCTGTATTGGGTTTTATTGGGGTTTGCTTTAGATCTGTGAGAAAATGGGGCGAATGGACTATTTGGCGATGAAGACTGGCCCAGCAACTGCTGAGTTGATAAATTCAGACATAAATGATATGAAGATCGTAGCCAAGAAGCTCATGAGCCACGCCACTAAGCTTGGTGGCCTCGGCTTTGGCACTACCTTCCTCAAAGGTTTGCTGGTCTTCATTTTAGTGAGAGAGAGAGAGAAATAGTGTGTGTACCTTGTTTGTGTTCTCTCTCTAGTTTCTCTCATTTGGATTATGAAGTGTTTGGGATAATGAAAAGAAATGATAAAAGATGGAAATGTATACTGTATGTATGCCTACAACTAAAATATAAAGTTAAATGAAATTTAAGTAAACTTTCACTTATTATAGAATAAAATTAAGTAAAATGTCATTTAACTTGATCTATAAAATTGACTTAAGTTTACAATTTCATTCAAAAATTACCGATTCACTAAACAAAATAAATGAAACTTCACTTAAAATTTTTAAAATGAAATTTTCAAACTTTTAAGTGAAATTTCACTTAATATTTGACTTCTTCCTTCTTTTTTTTTTCTTTGTTTTGTTTTTTTTTTTTTTTTTTTTTTTTTTTTTTTCAGAATTTTATATGCAATATGAGTCTTGTTTGAAAGATCTTGACTTGCTGATTCCAAATGCATTTTTTTTTTCAAAATCAAAGTTGTTGTTTGGAAGATATAACATTTTAAAGTTTGAAAGGACAAAAAAAAAAAACTATATGTTCACTGACATCACTAACATTTACTTGATGTGCTGACATCAGCAATGTTGAGATCTCCAGCCATAACAAAAGTTAATTTGGACTAAACTAAAGTATTGAGTTAAGTGAAATTTAAGTGAAATTCACTTATTATAGAATAAAATTAAGTGACATTTCACTCATCTTGAAATTAAGTGAAAATTCATTTAACTTAATCTATAAAATTGGCTTAAGTTTGCAATTTCATTGAAAATTGCCTTTTCACTAAAAAAAAATTAAATGAAACTTCACTTAAAAAATTTAAAATTTTCATTTTAAAAATTTTAAGTGAAATTTCACTTAATATTGGACTCTTTTTTTCTTTTCTTTTTTGTTTCTTTTTTTTTTTTTCCTTCAGAATTTTATATACAATATGGGTCTTGTTTAAAAGATCTTGACTTGCTGATTCCAAATACATTTTTTTTATTCAAAATCGAAGTTGTCGTTTGGAAGATATAGCATTTTAAAGTTTGAAAGAAAGAAAAAAAAAAACTGCATATTCACTGACATGTATGTGTTGAGATCAGCAACGTTGAGATCTTCAGCCAAAACAAAAGTTAATTTGGACTTAAGGAAGATTCTTGATTAAGGAAAAGTCCTCCATACAAAAATTTTAAGTGAAATTTCTTCTAGCCATGACTATTAAGTGAAATTTTACTTTGCATACATGAATATTAAGTGAAATTTAACTACCTCCATCGTCAACACCCGCTTCCACCATCCACCTTGCTGTTGTCGCCGTCGCTAGCACACCACTACCTCCAGCACCTTCCCTGCCACTGCTGGTATCACTTACATCATCACTTCTCTCTCTCTCTCTCTCTCTCTCTCTCTCTCTCTCTCAAACTTATATATGGCAATTGATTATTGAAAAAAAACCTAGATCTGGCGATTAGAAATGGTGATCAGATCTAGAAATGTAATAAGAACTATACCAAAATGTAAATAAATTGTGGAAAAAAACTATATATGATCTGTGAATGAATGTAATAGTTAGGGAGATTAATGAACCTGGACTTGGATTGCAATGCCGAGAATTTGGAGAAGACAATAGACTATTCGGTTACAGCCTAACAGGTTGCGAAGTAATTTTCAAGAGTTTAAAGTCCAACTTGATTCTTATTGTTAAAAAATTTATCAAATGTCAAGTTAAGTGAAATTTCTCTTAATATTCAGATATGCGAATTGAAATCACATAACATTTTTGTATGCAGAACCTTTTGAAAAATTCAGGCAAAATCTCCTAGAGGTAATTTTCAAGAGTTTAAAGTCAAACTTGATTCTTAATTTGTTAAAAAGTCTGTCAAATGTCAAGTTAAGTGAAATTTCTCTTAATATTCATATATGCCAATTGAAATTTCACATAGCATTTATGTATGCAGAACCTTTTGAAAAATTTAGGCAAAAGCTCCTAGAAGTAATTTTCAAGAGTTTAAAGTCCAACTTGATTCTTAATTTGTTAAAACTCTATTAAATGTCAAGTTAAGTGAAATTTCTCTTAATATTCATGTATGCCAACTGAAATTTCACTTAAAATTTTTTGTATGGAGGACCTTTCCCTAATCAATAATTTTGAAGTCAAATGTTGTTTTTGCTCTTATTTTTGAAGTTTTAGAGGCCTTATAGAAGTATTTTTCCTCTTCTTTTAAGTTTTTGCTTCTACATTTGACCATTGGAAATGAATTTGAAATCATAAGAATTTAGAGACATTTTCTAAAATGTCTGTTTAAAGTAAATTTGAAGAGTTTAAAGTCTAATTTGATCTTTATTTGTTAAAAAATTCATCAAATGTCAAGTCAACTGAAATTTCACTTATTATTCATATATGCCAAGTGAAATTTCACTTAATTTTTTTTTATGACGAATCTTTTTCTAATGAATAATTTTAATTGTCATTAACTCTATAAATCTTACCATAATGTCATTTCCACTAATTGCCCCTTTTTTTAAAAAAAGAAATTAAAAAAAGAAATTTAGGTGTAAGTCTTTAGAAGTAATTGTTAAGAGCTTTAAGTTCAATTTGATACTCCATTTGGTAAAATGACCCTCAAATGTCGGGTTAAGTGAAATTTCACTTAATATTCATGTACGGGTTCAGTGAAATTGCACTTAATATTCATGTATGGAGGACCGTTTCCTAGTCAAAAATTTTAATTGTAAAGAGTCCCTTAAAGGTCAAGTTAAGTAAAATTTCACTTAATATGCATGTACGGGTCCACTGAAATTTCACTAAATATTCATGTATGCCAAGTAGGGGTGTAAGAAAAAACCGCGGACCGCAAACCGACCGCAAACCGACCAAACCGAAAACCGATTGGTCGGTTTTCTAAATACATGTTCAAGCTAAAACCGACCGCAAAACCGACCGAACACCTAAAAAACCGACCGACCGACCGCTTTACACCTCTATTGGTCGGTTTTTATACACCAAAAAAACCGAAAAAAACCGACCGACCGACCGATTTACACCCCTAATGCCAAGTAAAATTTTACTTAACATTTTTGTATATAGAACCTTTCCCTAATCAAGAATTTAATTGTCCTTAACTCTAAAAAAATCTTATCATAATGTCATTTCCACTAATTGTTCATTTTTTTGTTCTTTAGAATGTCTTTGAAATATTTCCAACTATAAGAGACATTTCCACTTCTTTTCATCACAGCTTCATGTGTGTGTGTGTATATATATGAGTAATGATATGCTTCCTAAATTTCTATCCCAAAAGTGTTTCTCAAATGGTGTGGCAGTGGGGTCAGGCAAATAACTTACAATCAAAATTCAACTGATCCCACTGTATTAGACCTGTCATTACTGACACATCAATTGAGATATAAATTTGGGAAGCATAGCATTACTCTCTCTCTCTATATATACATGAGTAGAGTTTGCTTAAAAAAATTTAGTATAAGAAGATAATCACATAAAAGGACAGATAAAGGATACATTTTTTTTTTTTTGGGAATTTATATCGAATATTGGTCTTGATTTGAAGATCTTGACTTGCTGATTCGAAATATCTAAATTTTTTTTCGGATTCTGAATTATTGTTTGAAAGATATATCATTTTAAAATTTGCAAAGGAAAAAAAAAAAAATAATGACATCATGCTTACATCAGCAATGTGCTGATATACTTTGCAAAGGCACATAGTAACGTACTGACATCAGATGATGTCACTAAGGCGCCAGGTTATTCATGTCCAAAAAAATATTTGGGACTTAAGGAGTTCAAAAATGTTATGAATCCAATTAGGTAAATGCTATTAGTTAGGGACCTTAAACCAAGTCTCCCATGTTTTTATGAGGGTGATGCTATTGTCACTCCATCAATGAACCAAGTCACTCCATGGTACCACTCTTAAAGCATATGGTACATGCATGTCATGCATTACATACATGGTACCACATGCTCTGATAGTGGTACCATGGAGTGCATTGGTTCAATGATGGAGTGGAAATAACAATTCCCTTTTATAATTATCATATATATATATATACATATGTATACATATATATAATGTTCTTTCAATTTCAAATACTTTGCATCATACATATATCGTATTTTTATAATTATCATATATGTATATATTTAAACAAGTCCTTATCAAACCTATTAAAGAGATTTTTCACGAGTCTACTATACGACGAGCAGAGCATCATTTATTAAACAATTGTATTCAAACTCGAGCTTGGCTCATTTATTATACGAGCTGAGCTATTGTCGAGTCGAACCGCAAACCCTTGTTGAATGGCTCAGTTCGTGTACACCCCTAGTTGAGACATATATTATTAATATATAAGAGCCTCTTAACGAGCACTTAAACGAACGAGCTTTTCACGAGCCTACTAAACGAGCCTTAACCGAGCTGTTCATGAGCATTATCGAGCCGAGCCCAATTGTGCTCGAGCTTTGCTCGTTTATTAAACAAGCCTGCTATTCAAGCTCGAGTTTGGCTTATTTATTATATGAGCCGAGCCGAGCCGAGCCGAGCTCTGGGCAAGCCGAGCCACGAGCACTTGTTGAGCGGCTTGGCTCGTGTCCACCCCTACATGGGAGTAAATATTCAATGCAAATGGGATATCACGTCAACAAAATAACATACTCACAGATTTGAGATTTGTGCTTGTGTGGATGAGATTTTCTATGAAAATAGGAGTGTAGATGGATAAATAAAGGGTTCAGATTTGATTAAACAAAATAACCGTTATAATGAATATTTTCTCCTGGGTTTATAATTTCTTTTGTCAAAATTCATATTTTCGTTTTGCGGTTAAATACATTTTACACTCTTTTAGTTTGTCACTTGTGTCAGTTTAGTCCCTGTAATTTAAAAAGTATCACTTCAGTCCCTGTAGTTTCAGAAGTGTGTCAAATAAGTCCAATAAGTCCTTTAGTGACAAACAGTTTTGTTACTGAAAGTAAAAAAATTTGTCACAAAAAGCATTTAAGGAACTAAAATGACACACTTATGACATTACATGAACTAAAATGACACTTTCTAAACTACAAGGATCAAATTGATACAAAAGACAAACTAAAAGGGTGTAAAATATATTTAACCCTTCTTTTGGTTTGATGACAAAAATATATATTGATTGCCTTTAGAGGGTGTTTGGTAACCATTTTCAGAAGTCATAATTGATTATAATACTTTAAAAGTTTAAATAAAATTGTTTGACAAATCACATTCTACGATTCAATTAAAAAAAAGGACATACGAGCCAATCGCAGTAATTTTTGATTTCCCAAAGCTTTATTGGACAGCTTTTGGACAATAGCTACAAGTATTTTTTTTAGGGAATTGAACGGCAGAAGCAAAAGCTGTGCCAAACGGGCCTTTACAAAATCTAATTTTTTGTTGAATTCCTCTATTTTCAAACTCGAATCAAATATAAAATTGTAAACCAAATTAATGTTAGGTCGAAGAAACAGAGCTCAAGAAGATAGCTGAATTTCTCGACCGTTAAAGAAAAAAAATGTAAGCACTTTCGCTACTAATCTCACTCTCTCAAATGTTCAAACTCAATTTACAGAGCTCCTCTGTTTCGCGCCATGAAACACTTCGTTTCTTATCAGCTTCTTCTGCTACATCAATGGTGGATTTCACAACCCACCCTCAAACCCATCAACAAACTCTCAAAGATACCAACAACCCATCACCAGAAACATCATCAAATTACCAATTTTCTCTTTCTGTGGACCCAAAATCCTGCATATTTGCACTTCTTAACTGTAAATATCTTATCCAAATCAGACAAGTTCATGCCCAAGTGGCTGTAAATGGGTTGCTTAGCAACCTAATTGTTGTAAACAAGCTTCTTTATATCTATGCTCAACATAAAGCTATAAGTGATGCTTATGACCTGTTTCGTGGGATGAGTGAGAGAGATAGAGACTCTGTTTCTTGGAGTGTAATGGTGGGTGGGTTTGCTAAGGTTGGTGATTATATGAATTGTTTTGGAACATTTAGAGAGTATATAAGATCTGGGTCTCAACCTGATAATTATACATTGCCTTTTGTGATAAGAGCTTGTAGAGATTCAATTGATCTCCAAATGGGTAGATTGATTCATAACATTGTTTACAAATTTGGGTTGTGTTCTGATACTTTTGTAGTGGCAGCACTTGTTGATATGTATGCAAAATGTCGAGTTATCGAAGATGCGAAGCAACTGTTTGATAAAATGCCTAAGAGGGACCTTGTGAGTTGGACGGTCATGATTGGGGCTTGTGCGGAGTGTGGGAATGCTTATGAGTCGTTGGTTTTGTTTGATCAGATGAGGGAAGGAGGAGTTGTACCCGATAAGGTTGCTATGGTGACCGTTGTGTATGCTTGTGCAAAGTTAGGGGCTATGCATAAGGCTAGACTTATACATGATTATATATGGCAGGAGAATTTTTCACTTGATGTAATATTGGGAACCGCGATGATCGACATGTATGCTAAGTGCGGGAGCGTTGATTCTGCGAGGGAAATTTTCGACCGGATGAAAGAAAAGAATGTGATTACGTGGAGTGCGATGATTGCAGCTTATGGGTATCACGGGCAAGGCCGTGAAGCGCTTGATTTGTTCCCTACGATGTTAAGAAGTGGGATATTACCTAATAGGATCACTTTTGTATCATTATTATACGCTTGTAGTCATGCTGGTTTGGTTGAAGAGGGTCGCCATTTTTTCAACTTAATGGCGGATTACTCTGTGGGACCTGATATAAAACACTATACATGTATGGTTGATCTGTTGGGCCGTGCCGGGAGACTTGGCGAGGCCGTGAATTTGATCGAGGATATGAAGGTGGAGAGAGACGAGGGGTTGTGGGGTGCGTTGCTCGGGGCGTGTAGGATTTATAACCATGTAGAGCTGGCAGAAAAGGCAGCAAAATCTTTACTTGAACTACAACCTCGAAATCCGGGGCACTATGTATTACTTTCTAATATATACGCAAAAGCGGGTAGGTGGGAAGATGTGGCGAAGATTAGGGAAGTAATGACCCATCAAAGATTGAAAAAAATTCCAGGTTGGACTTGGATTGAAGTAGACAACAAGATCCATCAATTTAGTGTTGGAGATAGTACTCATACTCTTTCTAAAGAGATCTATAAAAAACTTAAGATTTTAAGTCATAAGTTGGAGTTAGCAGGTTATGTCCCTGATACCAATTTTGTGTTACATGATGTTGATGAGGAACTTAAGGTAGGAATTTTATATACACATAGTGAGAAATTGGCGATAGCCTTTGGGCTTATTAGTACACCTGAGGGAACTCCTATAAGGATTACGAAGAATCTTCGGGTATGTGGTGACTGTCACACTTTTAGTAAATTTGTTTCCGCAATAGAACGGAGGGTTATTATTGTCCGTGATGCAAATCGGTTTCATCACTTCAAGGACGGTGCTTGTTCGTGTGGGGACTACTGGTGATTGAATTTCTTCCACTCAAGTGAGGTGACTCCTCTTCTCTTGATTTTTTATTGACAATCGTCGTGCTTTGATGAGGATATCTGTATAGCGTCAAATGTCCATTTCTTGTTATGTATATGTATGCCTTTAATTCTTTATAATCTGAATAACTTTCTAGCAAAGAAAAAGTGCTTAAATGAATTTGGTGTGCACTTTTTCAGAAATATTTAAATGAATGTATGGGGTTTAAATGATCAATACTGTAAAGAGTACTAGTTGACCAAACCAAAATGCTTTAGCCAAAGATTATTGATGAAGAAGATGATTACGTGAAGATTGAAAGCATATTTGAATTAGATCATAATTTTGGAAACAGTTTTGCTATTCCTATTTATTTTTGTTTCAATATGTTTTTTGCTTAAAATTCAGATGTTTACTGTTATCTTTTTCTGACGGGGGAACCCCTAGAATGCCTAAACATACCTGGTTGCTATCTCATCTTGGTGCTATTCAATATTGAGGTCCTGTTTGGAGTCGCTGTGGCCTTTGCATTTGGGTTGAACGAGAAGCCCTAATCACAAAAGCAACGTGGGAAATTAAGAAAAATTCATTAAAATCAGAATTTGCTTTCTGCATCACGTTTGGGATGAAGCATCTCTAGACGTGCTTAAGCCAAAACGTGCTTTTGGGGGCTCTAAAGTGCTGCTTAACATTTACCGAATCGGCTAATATATGCGTTTTGGGTCCTAGAAGGACGTTTGGGCCCATACGTGTGTTTGACAAGTGATTCCAACCAGGTCCTGAGACGATGAGACGACTCAAGCAAGTAATCTAGTTTGCAACGATACTTTGAACCACGTTCCGTTCCCTTCCCTCCTTTCTTCCAAATCAACTCTCCCAAACATAGTGTGAGAAGAGAGGACAAACTTGTATGCTGAGAACACATCAAATTCAAGAAACTTTAAATGGTGCAAAATGAATTGTAATCTTCTTTTCAATTTCTGGCCAATAGGTGTCCACTGGTTGGTATGACGAGCTTTTTTCTCAAATTTCGTTAGCCCTTCTCCATCTCCCTCTATGTAATGAGGTTTATTGCTTAATAATGCCTTATTGAGCCATAGTACTAAACATCGAGGTGGTTGGAATGCCTTTAATCTCTTCCATTCAAGCTTTTTGTCTCGGCTGTAATATCTACCTTTGCAATTGTTCTAAAGGCATTGGCTGGTGAGGCAGCTACAACTGGATAGGTATTGTGGAGTTAGCTGGTTTAGTTTTTAAGTCATAGGTTGGAGTTAGCCGGTTATGTCCCCGATACAAATTGTGTTACATGATGTTGGCGAGAACTGAAGGTAGGAATTTTTTATAGACAGAGTGAGAAATTGGCGATTGCCTTTGGGCTTATTAGTACACCACAGGGCACTCCTATAAGGATTACGAAGAATCTTCGGGTTTGTGGTGACTGCCACACGTTTAGTAAATTTGTGTCCACAATAGAACGGAGGGTTATTATTGTCCGTGATGCGAATCGGTTTCACCACTTCAAGGACGGTGCTTGTTCGTGTGGGGACTACTGGTGAATGAATTTCTTCCACTCAAGTGAGGTGACTTCTCTTCTCTTGATTTTTTATTGACAATCTTTGTGCTTTGATGAGAATCTCTGTATTGCGTCAAATGTCAATATCTCAGTTACGTATAAATATGCCTTTAATTCTTTGTAATCTAAATAACTTTCTTGCAAAGAAAAAGTCGTCAAAGGATTTTATTTTGCACTTTTTCGGAAGATTTAAATGAATGTTTTGAGGTTTTAATGATCGATGTTGTACAGAGTACTAGTTGACCGAACCAAAATGCTTTAGCCAAAGATTATTGATGAAGAAGATGATTCCATGAAGATTGAATGCATATGCCAATTAGATCATAATTTTGGCAACAATTATTATTATTATTATTATTATTTTTTGTTTTGTTTTTTTTTTTTTTCAATATGAATTTTTCCTTAAAATTCGGATGTTTATTGTTATGATGTGGGAATCCCTAGAGTGCCTGAGGCTTTGTTTGGTTCATAGATTTCGAGAGAGAAATGAGAGGAGAGAGGATAACAAGATGGAAAACTAGTCCCATTCATAAGGTAAAAGGAACTAGCTTTCCATCGTGTTTTCCTTTCCCCTCTCTTTTCCCTCATGAAATCCATGAACCAAACAAAGTCTAAACATAGCTGGTTGCTATCTCATCTTGGTGCCATTCAATATTGAGGGTCTGTTTGGAGTCACTGCGGCCTTTGCATTTGGGTTGAAGTAGAAGTCCTAATCACAAGGGCACCATGGGAAATTAAGAAAAGTTCATTAAAATCGGAATTTTCTTTCTGCATCACGTTTGCACCTCTAGAAGTGCTTAAACCAAAACGTGCTTTTGAAGCATTAAAGCGCTGCTTAACATTTCCCAAATAGGCTAATATATGCGTTTTGGGTTCCAGAAGCATGTTTGGGCCGAAACTATGTTTGAGAAGTGGTTGCAAACAGGTCCTGAGATGATGAGACTGTGGTCCTCGGCAGTGCCGATCTTGACTTTTGGGGGCCTAAGCAAACTTCAAAGATGGGCCCTTTGTGAGTTTTCATGAAAGAAAAAACAAAATTGACATCTGCATGGGCTTATATCATAGAGTATAATTGTAGTTGGGGGACCTTTGGAATTGGCCCAAAGCCACTTGCTTGTGTGGCTTGGGGTCAAGACCTGTCTTGGACTCCGAGGCAAATTTTTTCGAGGGGTGTTTTGGGTAATTTTTGCACTTGTATACTGCAGCCTTCATTTTATTTTTTGTTTAAGTGCGGCTATCAATGTACTTTGTTATTGTAGCAAATTGTGGTCGGGTCAAACGGGCACCCACATGTTATTGGACTGGGTCCAAAGAGCCTTGGCTTGGACACCAAATAATGGGCTTTGGAGTCCTAAGCCCTGTAGGTTTTTATGTGCCTATATATACACATATATACTACATGGAAAACCTAATGAAAATAATAATTTTCAGCAGCCTCTCATTCTCTCTCACGTTAGTTTCTCTCTCTCTTTAGATACATAATTTCTCTCTCTAGCTAATCACTAAAGGGGCTAGGGATCTAGAACGTGGCATCATCGGGGATCGCTCAAGAAGCATCTTTGCGACTATACGAGACATAAGGGAGTACACGGAGGCAACATGGAGCAATAGTTCGTGGGTGAAGACGCTGTGCTCGTAACAACACTGTTCGACGATCCGTTGGGTTATTCCGCTAGGTAAGTGACCTAAACCCGACTCGTATGCTTGTATGTATAATTATCTACATTGGTATCAGAGCCAATAGGTGTTTGATTCGCCCGTAGATCACCCGAACCGAATCTGTCATTGAAGCCTTTTAAGCTTTTGAAGCTTTCACCAAAATTTTGGTAAAATTGATTTTGATGTGGGTCTACATCCTAACTCCAATAGGGGTCTGATTTTTTTTAACATGGATGTGTTCCTTATGATCCCTAGAGTCCCCCCATAAAATCTCATGGATTGATTATCTAAAACGAGTGAAATATCGCAAACCCTAGCCGTGGCAAACTCCTAAAAAATTGCGTGCCGAGCAGCCAAAAGGCTGCGTTTTTTGCAAAGGTTGAAGATGAACCCAGGCTTTTCTTTCTCTCCCAAACGCACCAATGGGGCGCGTGTGTCATGTGTGTTGTGTGCACACTTGGACTTTTGGGTGGGTCCGTACTTGGTCATGAGTCATGACTCATGTGACTAATGTTTAGTCATAGTCAATGCCTTGTTTTTTTCACACGCAGAGGATAGTTGGGCAGTGGGCCCGGATTGTTCATGTGTATGTATTTGAAGCAAAATCCCATATTAGTTTTTAATTAATTAATCAGTTTTTGGGTTATTAAAAACTAAAGTTTTAAAATAGTTTAAATTTGTTTTAAATGCTTTAAAATTCTGAAAAAATGTAGAAAATTAATTTTTTATTTTTTCTATCTTATGGACACTATGTGGGACCAGAAATAATTTTATGATAAATTATTTCATCATTTTTTTTTGGTACTTTAGAGCATAAAATATATGTTTTATAAATGTTTTTAATTGCTTAAAATATCCAAAAATGCATATTAATTTTTGAAATTAATATAGAGTGTGTAGTACACTGTAAGGGACCCTAAGATAATTTTTGTGTAAATTATCATGTATTTATGGTATTTTAGAGCATATAATTAATGTTTATGGACGTTTATTTAATTGCTTAAAATAGCCATAATACATTATTAATTTTTGAAATTAATATGGGACATAAGGGACACTGTTTTAAGACCATGTAAAATTTTTTGGGACCTTTAGATAATTTTTGGGTAAATCATCTCAATCATATTAATATTTTAGAGCATATAATTGTGTGTTTTTGTACGCATATTAAATTGCTTAAAATATTTTTATTGATTATTAGTTCAAAAAATTAACACAATGTGTTTAGAACACTTGTGGAAGCTTGAGAAAATTATTTTGGTGTATTTTCTCGCTCTTTGGGACATATTTTAGAGCATATTTATTGTGTTAAGTATGCAATATTAATTGCTTAAAATATAACCAATTAAAGTTGTTAATTCTTGAATTTGAAGGCTAGTGTTCTTGTACACTAATTGGAGACTTGAGAAAATTTTATGAATTATCTCATTTTTGTTTTGGCATTTTAGAGCATAAAATTTATGCATATGGGCATTTATTTAATTGCTGAAAATAGCCAAAATAGATTATTAATTTTTTTTTTTTTTGAAATTAATATGGGGTGTTTGGAACACCATATTAGACCACTAAAAATCTTTGGAGCACAATTCTTGAAAATTTTTGTATTTTTGGGAATTTAGTTGCTCGTAGTTAATTTTGTTTAACTAAATCAATTTATTTCGTTAAATTGATTTAAAATGTTTTTGGGCCTTGATGAAATTTCGGAAATTTTTATTCATAATGAAAAATCTGTTTTTGCAGTTAATTAAATTTTCCATAAGGTTTAAATTAATTTTTTAATTTAAAAGGCCCTCAATAAATTGGTTTTAAATTATGTTTTAAGACCTAAAATTAGATTAAAATTAATGAAAAATTCGGGATTTTTTCATTGATTTTACTTAGCGTATGGGAGCTATCCGGGCTGTGCAGTAATCATTTTATTGTACATTTTATTATTTTTAGAGGCTCATTGCATTGTTGGTCACGTTTAATTACTGTTGTTTGTGATTGGTTGACCCTATGACCTCTAATTCCTCCTCCTTAAGTGGAGTGACGGATGAATCCATTCATTTTATAATAAGACCGCATGAGTGCTTGGAGTATGTGATTAATATAGATTTTAATCTGGCTTAAATGAATGGCCAATTAATTGACAATTTATGGAGCTTGTGTCCTCACGATGTATGTTTAAGGTTGTTTCTGTGTATGTATATGAACAAAGCATCCCTATTTTTTTATGGGCTATAAATGTAATGTGAGGACGAGTGTTTACATTTCTTGTATTGGAAAAGCCTACTTGTAAATGGATGATTTTCTTTGTTCATAAATCATACACTTGAATTACCTTAACATGAGCTCTAAGTTGTCAATTCGGACCCACGTGGGGGTCCATGCGCACTCTTGTTGTATGGCGCATTTTATATCTTGTGGATGATCTTAGATAGGTAATTGTACCATCTAATTGATGTTTGTTTAGAAAAATCAATTATAAAAGGTTTTTCTTGATTTACAAAATTAAGATTTGATTAATGAGCAATAGAGAATTTTTTGGTCTTAAATTGTAGAAAGGGGAAAACTCATTTGTAATTGGATTTTAAAACAAACCTTATGAAATGTGCAAATAATAATGTCAACCCCTTGTGCATGTTCTCAAATAATATTCTTCAAATTTTTTGGATTCACAAAAATAAATGTTTTCCAAACCACACTTTGTCGATCTTTATAAAAGTAACAAGTTTAAAAGGGACTAATTTTTTTTGTAATATGGCACTGCAAAGTAACACACCGGATAGAATGAGTAAGAGCTTATGGGCTTTATGCTTATTCTATGGTCCAACCCATTAAACCGAATAATGGGCCTCCGGCCCAATATCATTATAACCTTAATAGCCTATAATACTTGGCTCGAGAAGGATCAAAGCACGCGCTTTGTGATAAGCAGCATGCACCATGATCTTGTTGGGAAGTATATGTACTACCCAATAGCCAAAGTATTATGAGATCAGCTCAAATTTGTTTTCGATGGCACATTCACTACTAGATTGAGCATCTAGTTATGAAGTTCGGGAAAGTAAAGGAAACATTCCAAGTACACGATGACTGGACATCTAAGGTCGATGACAGGTATGATTCGTGATTTCAGAATACTCGGAACATCTTTACTGGCGAATTGCAGTTTCAGGCTATGATTAGTTATTTGTCTGATTCGCAGGTTCATAGAAAACAAATCATGATCCACAACGGAAATGTCAAATTTTTTGTTTTGACATTTTCTGACATGTTGAGCTGAATACAGAGCGCCAAAAAGATAAGGCGAACCGTATAGCTATACTTTTGACCACTACTTCCATAAGTGGAAGTAAGCGCAAGGCCAGTGGGCCTAAACGCAATGGTAAGGGTAAACCCGCCTAGAGGCAGGGTGGGGCCAGCAAGTTTGCGCCCAAGGCTAATAAGGTAGAAGAGTTCAATCGAAGGCGTTTTTCAGTTCGGTGGTAATAGGATGGACATTTTTGGGTGGTAGTGTTACTAGGACATAGTTATCTAGAGATAACTACTTAAGAGTTATTTTAATAATTCTAGTTTCCTCTGTAATTCATTTATTCTGAGACATGACATGCTGGACTTGAACGCATAGGATGTGATAGGATGACTTGATTAGCTCGAGAAGCCCTTTTGGGCCCACTCGCTGAGGTTGACCTACCTATGTGTGAGTCTTGCTTAGTTGGCAAAACATGTCGAAAGCCTTTTAGAGAGGCTATATAGAGCTACTCAAGCATTAGAGCTAGTTCACTCACATATCTGTGGACCTATGGTTGTAATGGCACGTCATGGCGCCTCTTATTTTCTCACTTTTATAGATGATTTCACGCGATGTGAGGATCGCGAGTGCTTATCTAATCAGTTCTGGGAATTGTGTGAGGAAAAAGGGGATACGCAGACAACTTTCTGTTCCGGAAACTCCGCAACAATATGGTGTTGCAGAAAGAAGGAATAAGACATTCCTAGATATGGCTAGGACTATGATGGCGCAAGTCAACCTCCCAGTATTGTTTTGAGAGGATGTACTCTTGATTGCTGCCTACATAGTAGAGTGCCTCTCCTCAGTCAGTTCCTTCTACCCCCTTATGAGCTATGGAAAGACGGAAAGCTCATTTTGGAGCATTTGCGCCCGTGGAGCTCAAGAGGTTATGTTCACTATACCTTGCATAAGTGCGAGAAACTACGCTCGAGAGCTAGAAAGCATACCTTTAAAAGGTATTCTAATAGCTCGACAGCCTATGTTTCGTATAATGAACAAACGGGTATAGGAATGACAGAAATGGTGCCACATGATATTGAGAATGACTTCCCCAGATTTATATTACTAAGAGATATCTTGACCTCTATGAGTTAGAGGATGTTGAAGACAACATACCATCTTTAAGCGAGGGTGGGGAGATTGAGAATCCACATCCAATAATCGCTGTAAAATGGTACTAGTCTCCACCCGAGTGGGAGTACACCGCTAGACGCTAGTGGGAGTGTACCAGATAGTGGGAGTGCGCCACTAGGCACTCAAGATTCTCAGGTAGTACACTGTATGGTGATGAGGAAAACGTTCCCTATCGCTGTTTTGAAATTGAGGAAGACATTTTCATATGTGTGCAAATGTGTGCACAAGTGGATGAGGATGAGCCTGCTTCTTTTGTTGAAGCGTTTTTCTTCGTCTGTTGAAGCTGAGTGGATAGTTACTATGCCAGACGAGATGATCCCTATGGACGTAAATAAGGTCTAGGAGTTAGTTGACATTCCACCTGTGCGTAAGGCTATTGGAGACAAGTGTGTTTACAAAATCTAATGCAAGGCAGATGGTTCAATTGACAAGTATTAGGAGCGCCTTGTGGCGATAGTTTGTACCCAGATAGGGTATAGACCATGAAAACATGTTCTCCCAAAGGGTGAGATCTGACTCCATTCGCCTTATCCCTGCAATTGTCGCATATTTAGTTTTTGAACCTTTTTAGTTGGATGTTTAAACTGCTCTTTTCTCAATGGAGAACAAGACGACGAGATAAATATGGATCATCCCATTGGTGTTGTGACCAAAGGGAATGAGCGCAAAAGTGTGCTGTCTCAAACGATCTATTTATTATCTCAAATCGTTTAGGCAGTGGTACAATGTGTGTACATTAAATGGTCCAAGGAAAGTGTTTTAATTCTTTTTATGTTGATGACGTCCTTTTAACTGGGAATGAGATGAGTTCCATTGTCGCCACTTGAGAGTGGTTGTCCTCTCAGTTTGAGATTGAGGACATGGGTGATTCCAACTATGTGTTGTAAGTTTAGACTGTGAGATATTGTTTTCAGAAGCTCCTTTGTTTGTCTCGAGGGACTTACAAGATGTAGGTTCTTGAACGTTTTCACATGAAAAACTGAAAACCCATAGACATCCCATTTTTGGGGGACTCACCTTGACCTTAGATCAATGTCTTAAGAATAATGAGAAGAGGAAACAAATGTCTAGTTTGCCATATCCGTCCGCAATAGGGAATCTGAAGTATGCTAATGTGCGTACTCGGTCAGATGTCTGCTATGCGGTTGGTTTAATTAGTCGTTGCCGTAGCAACCATGGTCCTGTCACTAGAGAGTAGTGAAGAGTATCTTGCGATATGTTCGCAGGAGGACTGTGGACCTTGCCTTATGTTGTCCGCGATGGAAGCATAATATGTGGTGTGCTCTGCAGTTGTAAGAGAAGCTGTTTTGGTTGAAGAGTTTTTTGTAGTGGCTAGGCTCTTTATCTCATAGTGGCGAGGTTGTGCTCATCAAAGGTAATAGCACGTAAGCTTGAGCATATGCAAAAGATTTCAAAAACTATTCTAGCACGTGTCACATTTGAGATGTGGTTTGCGCAAAGGGAAGTTGTCTTAAGGCATATCTCCAATTGGGGATTTGATGTGCTTAGACATTTTATTGTGATATTGACATTATTATTCAAGTTTTTATAAACTAGTTGGTTTCCATATATATATTTGTTATAAGTGGAACGAATGCACATTTCTTATATGTCACCGGGCTTGAATCGACCTGCTCACACGGGTGATTCACCTTGGCGCCGATATAGCGAAGTAGGACATGCGTGTCTACGGCGCTTAGATGGCGAGCAAGATGAGACATTTGTGTTCATGGCGCTTAGATAGCTAGCTAGGACATGTGTGTCCATAGCGCTTAGAAAGCGAGCTTGAACACTTATATCTACGCAGTATAAGAACAGCGAGCTAGATATAAACCCTATTATTTCTATATGTCGCCTTAGATGGATCTAAGATGAGACCTTATACTTGGTCGAACATAGAGATATCCCACGACTCTATGTAGCCTGTTTACAGCCGAATGTGAGTTTTCAGACAGGCGATAAGAGGAGCGACTGTGCTGGGAGACTCAGGTTAGACGTTTTGTGTAACGTCTAGACTAAAATTCGTATGGCGTTACTTGTTTTTCTAAACACAGAGTGACATGCCCATTTTGATGGAAGAACGCCATAGCATACATTTCATACTGTATGTGCTTTTGCGATCGACTGTGGAGCAGTGAATGGATTCCTCTTCATTGCTGTGTGAGCCATGTATCATATCCAAGACATTGGTTATCCTACAAACTGGTTGCCTTCACGACTTGAGACTATGTCATGAAGAGGACGCTTGATGACAGTTACTTTAGCATGCTATCCTAGGACGATGAGATTATTCCGTTCTATGGGGTGTGTCTGGGCAAGCGGTCAAGTTAGTCGGATTGACATGTGGGCTCAGGGAAGACCATTCAATAACACACCATGTTTTTGTGACTCATTAGCAGGCCTGCGACAATCGTAATTTGTTACTGATATGTCATGAGTACATTACATTGAGGTGGTACAACAATTCTTTTCACCGAGGGATTGAGAATGATGTGTCCGGTGTGGTTGAATCGTCTAAGGCATACACGAGAAGCTTCCGAGTGATGTGTCTTGTTGGTTATGGTGATGATTTGGCATTACACTCCTGTCGCTGTACTTTCTTTTCGTAAGGTCGCACGTTCTATTTCCCTGTATGAAGAGTTGAGAAGTTCCGTTGTGTTGAGAGATTGATTTTAATACTAATCCTATGTGGGTGAGTGGGAGATGTAACAAATTGTGGTCGGGCCAAACGGGCACCCACATGTTATTGGACTGGGTCCAAAGAGGCTTGGCTTGGACACCAAATAATGGGCTTTGGAGTCCTAAGCCCTGTAGGTTTTTATGTGCCTATATATACACATATATACTACATGGAAAACCTAATGAAAATAATAATTTTCAGCAGCCTCTCATTCTCTCTCACGTTAGTTTCTCTCTCTCTTTAGATACATAATTTCTCTCTCTAGCTAATCACCAAAGGGGCTAGGGATCTAGAACGTGGCATCATCGGGGATCGCTCAAGAAGCATCTCTGCGACTATACAAGACATAAGGGAGTACACGGAGGCAACATGGAGCAATAGTTCGTGGGTGAAGACGCTGGGCTCATAACAACACCGTTCGGCGATCCGTTGGGTTATTCCGCTAGGTAAGTGACCTAAACCCGACTCGTATGCTTGTATGCATATTATCTACAGTTATCTTCTCTTTCTGTCTTTGAGCATAGTAAAAATCTTCAGTAGTTTCGTGGGCGTAGTCCTTGTTTTGGGTGAATCATGTAAATCTGGCAGTCTTCTTTGATTCTCTTCATTTTTGTATCGTATCGTGCACTGGGCTGCCCTTTTATCTCACAGATGTTGGGATAGGGGTAAAACCCTAACAACTTCGTCCTTCCACCAAATGTCACCTCCGGGGATGCCTGCTTCTTCACCCACATTGCAATGTATGTGTCATTGATAATACTCGACAGCTTTTAAATTCTTGAAAGCAAGTGTGGATGAATTCAAGAACTGGAAGGTCAAGAGGGTTAATTATGTTGTGCTGTATCAATCCTCTTCACAGCCATGTCTGATCAGGTGAGTTCCTTTTCCCACTCACTGGTTCCCTTGGTTCCTACTTGGTTCATGGATTTAGTGAGAGAAAGGAAAATAAAACTCTAAGGAAGACACTTCTCTTTGTTTGATTAAAAGGCTCTATTTGGTTCTTGGATTTAGTGAGTGAAAGGAAAACACTAAGACCCTGTTTGGTTCATGGATTTCGTGAGGGAAAGAAAAGGGAAAGGAAAACAAGGACAACTCGTATTTTCCATCGTGTTTTCCTTCATGCTAAAATAATATTAAAAATTAAAATTTTGTAAAATTTTATTGTAATATGAGAAAGAGGAAGGGAAATGACTCTAAACATTCAAAGTATTTTATTTATTTCTAACCTTATTCTCTTTTCTTTCATTTTTTTCCTCGTCGTTTTCCTTATTACCAAACAAAGGAAAATATTTTCCTCGATGTTTCTTTTCTTTTCCCTCACTTTTTTTTTTGCTTAGATTCCCTCACTAAATCCAAGAAACAAACAAAGCCTAAGTAAAATGGTTTCCCTTGTTTGTTCGAAGGAAACTAGAATGGATACAAAAATATATTGCTCAATAAAAGTTTGAATTTGTGAGTTACTTTCCTACCTCTTCTCTTAAGTCACAATTACATTTTGATATATATATATATATATATATTTTTTTTTGAGTCTCTGATGTTATTTAAGCATGGAGGAAAACAAAAGAGAACTTTTTTTTTTTTCCTTCTCTTTTTTCCTTTCCTTTCCTTTTTCTTTTCCCTCTCTAAATTCGCAAACCAAACAGAGTTGAAGGAAAACACTTTTCTTGTTTGATGAATAAGGAAGACAATGATAAAAAGGGGCAGATAAAAAATTTGGCGATGTGAGTCACCCTTTTTTTCTTTCTTTCTTTCTTTGAGTTCTTATCAAAATTTTAAATTTTAATTCCCTATGTTATTTAAGCATGGAGTAAAACACTAACAAAAAGACTAGGACAATACTTTTTCTTTAAATCCACAAACCAGAGAGAGCCTTGAAGTATGTTTCGTTGACACATAATGAACATTACAACCAGACACTTCAAGAAGAAGACATGTTGGTCTCCCCGAGGATTACTTGAACTCTGTGGGTTGTTGAATCCGTTCTTGCAGATGGATTCATGAATGGTATTCTTGTGAATGTCTATCCACTTTTCACAAGATCAAGGTTGGTCTTGTACTCCGAGTTGATTTAAGGAGTGAAAATATTTGTTAAAACGGTTATTTTGCCGATGTTATATTACAAACTAATAAGAGGTGACTATTCAAGCACATGTCAGTTCTAATTTTAAGGAAAAGTTGTGTTTACTTAAGCACTATACTACGTGCATTACCGTGGTAATACTGATGATGTGTGAATATACACTTGATTAAGAGCTCCTTGTTAGTAGTGGTGGTGTTGTGTTTTTTTTTTTTAAACTTTTATCTTCGTTGTCAATTTAACTCTCACTATATTTTGAATTCTAGAGATTTTTTTTTACCATATTATTACTTATTTAGCAGCTAGTGGTAATGTTATATACGAATATATATTTTGCACTTGTTATGGGCATTTGTGGTTTGAGTCCTGTAATATTTTTTCCACCTCAAATTGGGTTGTTTGGTCCATTTGGTTTGTGGATTTAAAGAAGGCAAAGATAGAGTAAGCCTTTCTTTGGTTTGCAGATTCTTTGAAGGAAAGAAAAGGAAAATGATACAAGAAGAAAATCAATTCCCTTGTATATATATATATATATATATTGATTTTTTGTTTTTGTTTTCCTCCATGCCTAAACAACATTAAAAGTTAAAATTTCTAAATATAACTGTAACTTAAGAAAAAAGGGTGAAGCCAAGGACCCTTGTGGCCCAATGGCATCACCTTCTCTACCCCTTGTGGGAGGGGAGGGGTTCGAATCTCACCAATGGGTGAGTGGAAGAATTTAATTCCTCCTTCCTTGTAGAACGCCCCTTGTGCTCCCGTCGGGCCGATCTCTTGGGTTCTAACTACTTAGATTGTGTGTGTGTGGGTGTGTGCGTGCGTGTGTGTGTGTGGCGTGAGTCATCCAGGTAGGTACATCAAAAAAAAAAAAAAAAAAAAGGGTGAAAAATGACTCACAAACTTCCACATTTTCAGTTTATTTCTCATTGTAGTTTCTTTTCTTTCCTATTTTTCTTAGTAGCAAAATAAAGGAAAATATTTTTGTAGGCTTTGGTTCATGGATTTGGTGAGGGAAAAGAAAAGAAAACATAGAGGAAAACCTTTTCATTTGTTTGAGAAGAAAGAAAGATAGGAAGAATTATTGTTGTATTATGCTAATAAATCCTATTAGCTCCGTTTAATGTGTAATAGGTCCAGTCCCAAAAATAATTTAATCATAGGTCCATTAATATTATTAAGACCACATTACCTCTAATTTAATATTATTAAGACAATCTCTCTTTCCAAATACAGCTTTAATGGGATATTTATATTTGTTGGAATCTCTCAATCACATACCGTGATTACAGCGTTTTTAAAATTTGAAAATCACAAAAACATATCCATTTGTGTGTGTGTGTGTGTGTGTGTGTGTGTGTGTGTGAGAGAGAGAGAGAGAGAGAGAGAGAGAGAGAGAGAGAGAGAGAGAGAGAGAAGATTTACCTGTACACCGACGACGGTGGCTGGTCGACGGCTATTGGGGGATGGTGGACAATAGCCGTCGACCAGCCACCGTCGTCGGTGTACAGGTAGGTCTTCTCTCTCTCTCTCTCTCTCTCTCTCTCTCTCTCTCCACCGTCGTCGGTGTACAGGTAAATCTTCTCTCTCTCTCTCTCTCAATGTCCAGATCTGATTTATGCCGATCTGTGAATTAGATGATGCTAGCCGCCGAAGTCCATCTCGACACCAAGAACTGCAATTTCCAAAATGGAACGCTACGTCTTCAAGCACCGCACTGATGGTTCTCTCTCTCTACATATTCATGATTTTGTATTGTTTATTGATCGATGTGTATGTATGAACATTTGTGTGCAATTTCTCACTCTTTGGTGTGAAATTTTTCACCCGTTAATGGTTTTTTTTTTTTTTCTTTCATAATGTGTGTTTGAATACATTTTTGAGAAAATTAGATATAAATCCCTTGTTAGGGAATTCTAGTGGTTAAAGGACAACTAAATATTTACACTTTTGTTTAGGTCATTCACTAGGGTAATTGTGTTTACTAAGGTCCATTAGTTGTGTATTATTCATATTTTATGACCATTATACCACTATTTAAAGTGGTGAAATTTCTCCAAGTTTTTGAAATTTTTATCAGTGATAATTTTTTCCGTTTATGTCGATTATATCCCTGTTCAAAGTGGTGAAATTTCACCAAATTTTTAAGAGCGGTGAAGTTTCACCAAGTTTTGAAATTTTTACCATTAATGATTTTTTTCGCTTATAATGATTATACCTTTGTTCAAAGTGGTGAAATTTCACCAAGTTTTGAAGAGTTGTGAAGTTTCACCAAGTTTTGAAATTTTAATCAGCAATGATTTTTTTTTTTTCTTTCGCTTATGACGATTACACCCTTGTTCAAAGTAGTGAAATTTCACAAAGTTTTGAAATTTTAATCAGTAATGATTTTTTTCGTTTATGACGATTATACTCCTGTTTAAAGTGATGATATTTCACTAAGTTTGAAGAGTGGTGAAATTTTTATCAGTAATGATTTTTTCCATTTATGACGATTATACTCCTGTTTAAAGTGGTGAAATTTCACCAAGTTTGATGAGTGGTGAAATTTTATCAGTACTGATTTTTTTTTCTTTTATGACGATTCTACCCCTGTTCAAAGTGGTGAAAATTTACCAAGTTTTGAAGAGGTGAAATTTCACCAAGTTTTGAAATTTTTATCAGTAATGATTTTTTTTGCTTATGACGATTATACCCTTGTTCAAAGTGGAGAAATATCACCATGTTTTGAAGAGTGGTGAAATTTCACCAAGTTTTGAAATTTTAATCAGTAATGCTTTTTTTTTTTTTTTTTTTTTTTCGTTTATGACGATTATACCTCTGTTCCAAGTGATGAAATTTCAGCAAGTTTTGAAGAGTGGTGAAATTTTTATCCAGTAGTGATTTTTTATGTATATAATGATTATACTCCTGTTCAAAGTGGTGAAATTTCACCAAATTTTGAATATTGGTGAAATTTTAATCAGTAATGATTTTTTTTTTCTTCCATTTATGGCGATTATACCCTTGTTCAAAGTTGTGAAATTTCACCAAGTTTTGAAAGTTTTATTAGTAATGATTTTTTTCACTTATGACGATTATACCCTTGTTCAATGTGGTGAAATGTCACCAAGTTTTGAAAAGTGGTGAAATTTCACCAAGTTTTGAATTTTAACCAGTAATGATTTTTTCTATTTATGACGATTATACCCTTGTTCAAAGTGGAGAATTTCACCAAGTTTTGATGAGTGGTGAAATTTTGATTAGTAATGATTTTATTTTGTTTATGACGATTATACCCCTGTTCAAAGTAGTGAAATTTTACCAAGTTTTGAAGAGTGGTGAATTTTTTAAATTACACCACTCTTCAAAACTTGGTAAAATTTCATCAAGTTTTGAATTTTCACCACTATTTTAAAAGGTGGTAAAATTTCACAAATGTTTAATAGTCATGGTTGCAGTCCGACTCCAGTGCGCATTGGGTAAACGCACTAGGCAAACGCACTGGGTAATATCCACAGGTCAACAAACGGGTTATATCACTTTTTAAATTAGGGCCACTAATTTTACACCCAATCTCTACAGTCTCACGTTTTCCCCCAATCCTCTCCCTCTAAAAAAATGTATGTTTTGCTTGTGAAAGCTTTGATATACATTGGTGGGCTGTTTTCTAAGGCTATGTTTGGTTTGCAAATTTTTGGTTTTACTTTCAATTCTTCTCCATGCTTAAGTAACATGACAAGTTTTACAGATTTTTAAGATAGGCTTGAAGATAGTTTAGTACCCTGCAATTTGGGCAAAGTTTCACTTTGGACCCTCGACTTTCAATAGCACACTTTGGGCCCTGTAGTTTCGATTTCGTTGCGATGTAGGCCCTGCCTCTAACTCTGTTAATGCAATTTGACGAAACACTCACGTGTGTTGCACGAGTCTACCTAAGATAGACTATAGTTTGGGCAAAGTTTCATTTTGGGCCCTAGATAATTAATTGCTACACTTTGATCCCTATAATTTTGGATTCGTTGCAATGTGGGACATGTCTCTGACCAAATTAATGCTTTTATTGTCCAGAGACATTTAAAAACTTGTTTGGTGTATGGGATGGCTAAGGGAATAAGAGATATTTCTGACCAAGAGTGTTTGACAAAAACTTGAAAAATGTAATTTTTTGTATAAAATGACCATAAAGGACATGAGAGAGGCATTAGGGTTGGTAGAGGAGAAGTTATGGAAGGGCTATGGTTATGTTTGATAACCCAATTAGATGATGAAAATAAAAACTTTTAACACTTATTTATTTTCAGTGCGTTTGATAATGTACCACTCTATTGAAAAAACAGTCGAAAACCTACTAAAACTTTAAGTGAAAAAATTATACTAAAAATAATCATTGAATGCAGTCTATTTCAGTACTTGATACACTGTTTTCGGTATTGCAAATTTAATTGCTTAAAATTTTCAGTACTTAAAACACTTAATTTCAGTACTTAATTTTCAGTTTTATCAAATGGACCCTATGTTTGTGTTTTACTAACTTGAAAGTGAAAAGTGATTGTTTATTTCAAACAATCTACATTTTTTCTAGCTCACAAAAAATCACACTTTTCTTGAAATCCCCAAAACACTGAACAATTGAGCTAACCCAAACACTTGCATTTTACAAAATAACAACTCTTATTTGTTAAAATCTGCAATTCATCACTTATTTCATTCAGCTAACCCAAACAGGCTCTTAACATTGAAATTCAATTACATGGTGGTGATAAGAACAATTTGCTACCATCAATGCTACATTATTTGACATCGATTACAATTGCTTAAAGCTGGGAACTACAGAGATCAAAGTGTAGCAATTAATAATCGAGGGCCCAAAGTGAAACTTCGCCAAACTATATGGTACCAAAATGTCTTTACTAAGTAAAACTTGTGCAACGTACGTGAGTGTCCCGTCAAATTGCATTAACGGAGTTAGAGTCAGGGCCTATGTTGCAACGAAATTGAAACTACAAGTCCCAAAGTGTTGCAATTGAAAGTCAATGGCCCAAAGTGAAACTTCTCCCAAACTCTAGAGTACTCAGTAACTAAAGTATCTTTAAGCCTTTAAGGTATTGAGGAATTCATAAAAATAAAAATAAAAATAAAAATAAAAACAAAAAAGAGAGAGAGAGAAAGGGAAATGTTATCATAATTAACCCAACAAAGGAAAGTGTTTTCCTCGGTGTTTCCTTTTCTTTTTTAGTAATGCTATGCTTCTCAAAATCAAATCCCAAAAATCCATCCCCAATGATGTGGCAGGGGACCCACTGGATTCTGATTAGAAGATGTTGAAGTGACCCCACAGTAGTCTCCAATTAAAATCCAGTAGTCCTACTGCCACATCATTTGGAATGGATTTTTGGGATTTGAATTTGGGAAGCATAGCATTACTCTTTCTTTTTTCTCACTAAATCCATTAACCAAATACACCCTAACAGTTTAAAATTGTGAAGTAATTGGTTACTTAACATTACTATAGCTTCTTAACTGAAGGATAGTATTTTTTTTTTTTTTTTTTTTGGTGAAGGAAAAAAAATTCAAAGAGGGAAGTCTCTTCCCTTCCCAAATCTCTCCAGTTTGGACACCCGAAGGGATACCCTTCCTTCCATTCCCCCTCCACTCTTCCACTTCAACAAACAAAGGTGTTTTATTTTTATTTTTATTTTTTCACTTCTTGTATTTCATAGCAGACATGGCAAGTAAGCATTTCCGGTCAAACATGGAAAACAAATGATTTGCACATTTCCGATTGCATGTTTTACATGAACAACAATAAAATACCATCACTAAATTACTACAATCACTCATAAAAATATTCATATGCACCCAAAAGGATATTAGTAGACACAGAATTTTTAAAGTTAAGTTAAGAAATCATCACATACCTTTTTGGAATGGTTCTGACAAGTTTTTGAGCAAAAGTTTAATCCAGATGTTGTAGATCTTTAAGGCTCTGTTTGGTTAGCGGCTCTAGAGGAGGAAAAAAGAAAAGGAAAGGAAAACAAGAAAGAAAGTATTTCCCTTGTGTTTTGCAATTTGCTTTATATTTTCTTCCATGTTAAAATTAAAGATTTTAGAAACTAAAACTTTTCCAATCTCTAATACGAATCCAACAAAAGAGATGACTAGAAAAGAAAATCACCTCTTTCTTCGATGGTATCGTGGTTTCTTTTCCCTCACTAAATGCATAAACCAAACAGAGCCTAAATGCCTTTTAACTGACGGGGCACCCATTCTGAGAGGGTTCTTCAACATGACATTCTTGCAGGGTCAGAAATCTTGCACATAATATTGAAGGATCAACATCTTCAACTAACTTGTCCCACCTGGTTATTCTTAATTGCCTTAGGGTGCAAAACGAGTCGGCTGGAAGTGTGCTTTGCCATATCTTTGTGAAGTTGCTTAAGTCCTTAATACTCAAATTCTCCAAACAAGGAAATGCAACCTGTAAACACCACTATAGATTGATTAGTGATGAATATACTAGTACGACAGAACACATGTTTGGGGGTTTGCTTATGCTATTGCTTCTGTGATTGGGCTGTACATGGTTATTGGTTACAAGTGATTATAGTCATAATAGATTATGGTGTATCATGGTATTTTTGGTGTTTGGAAAGTTGTTTCGACTATTGAAAGGTCAATTATGCCATGAATATTGACATTTAGGTACTTTTACAGTTTGTAAGTAGTAAATTTATTTATATATGATCAGTATATTAACATGTTAATTAGTGAGGGTCAGCGGGGCAGCGGGACTGGGCATGGGTCAGTGGGGTGCCCTGCGGTTTTTTTAGGCTTAAAAGTCCAGTGCGTTCACCCAGTGCGCATTGGAGCCTGACTCGTTTAATTCACATAAATTATCACTATATAGAAAAGTACATAGGCCTACAATATTGAATGGTTATGGACTAGGTACCCCGGATACTTCAATTTGGATTACATGTCCGATGAACCCACGAAAAAAAGCGTCTTAACATTACTTTTTGACAACGGATCGACATGTGCCGAACACACAACCAACATAGTTGGACACGGGAGTGGACTAGACAAGGCAGCTCCTTTGAAAATGTTATCAAGTATTTAACGTTAAAATCTTAATATGTAAAAATAGGAGATAAGTAACGTGGTTATTTGAAACTCTACAAATGGGAAGGGACATGGCACATGATATTGTATAATAAATTCTAGAGAAGTAAAATCATATTTGTCATATCCTAGCCGTATCCGTAACCTTCACTTTGAGGATTTGAGGTGTCTCTCCGTTTACTGTTGGCATCTATGCCTATTTCCTAGACATATGCACGTGTAGAATCCAATTCTTGATCTTCAAGAGGCTATTCCGTTAAATTTCATGTGACGTTATAGATTTTTATTTATTAAATATTGTGAGTTATGCCTTCTATTTTTAAATTGAATATGTTTGTGTATTTTATTCAAACTCTCTATGTTTCTCTTTCCCTTCCTCATAACTCTTCTTTTCTGGAATTTCTCCGTAAATGTTGGTTTTCTTGTATGTCCAGCAATTGAGCCTTGTAAAATTGGGGTACATATATGTTTTTCTTTTTACGTATATGCATGTCTTAAGTATATTGTTTCTATTATGTATTTTTATCCAAATTTAATTCAGCTCATGAAATTTTTTTTTTTTAATATATATCTTCATAAGAAAATGTATAAGTTATATACATATTCTACGTGTCGTGAGAAATTGCGTGTCCAAGTGTCAGTGCAGTGTCGTGTTCGTGCCCAGTGTTCGTGCTTCTTATATTATACACGAAAATATAGTACATAACATATATTTGTGTAACATTGCATTAAATAATATGAATGAAAACAATGTGTGATTTAGAACAAACGGTATAAAAGTACAATAAAAACAAAAACTGGGTACGAAATGCTAATTTCTTTTTTATTGATCCGTCTCCCAATATAGTGCATTTAGAAGCCAAACATTTCCCAGATTGCATTTGAAGTCCATAATTAATTACGAGACCCCAAACGTGAATGCCAAACAGCCTCTGTGACCTACAATGATTTTACCTTCAATTGTCATGCATATTTCTTACTTCTTGTTGTGTTGTATACGTTGGGGGCCAAGTTATTGTTGGTTCTTGATATTGCTAAAGTCGAATTCCTTCCGACCAAACCCACAAAAGGATATGAACTACACGAATGGGAAACTACAAATAAAATTTGCAAGAGCGTAATTCTGAATGCATTATCAAACGAGCTTTTTGATGTCTACTGCGTATATAAGAGTGCTCATGACATTTGGGATGCAGTGATAACTAAATATACCATTGAGGATGCAGGTACTAAAAGTATGCAAATTATGCATTTTGAAATGACTGATGATATGACTGATTATAAAGATGTCTCTTCTCAAACTCATGAATTTCACCTTGTTGTTTCTAAACTAACCATGAAGGCATGAAATTACTCGAACCATTTGTAACTGGTTGTTTGTTTGAAAAACTTCCAAAAACTTTGAGGAGCCATGAAAAATATGATGAAGCTAATAGGAAAGAGATGACCCTAGCGGAAGTGATTGTTCACATTCGAATTGAAGAGAAAAATAGATTGCTTGACAGAACTCACATAAGCCAAAGCTATAGCTTCCCAGCCTAACCTAGTTGAGGAAAGTCAAACAAATCCTACGGAGAAAATCGGAGGCACAATAATCGATCTAATAACAACAAACAACTCAAACCACAAAATTAGAACAATAAGAAAAAAGATAGTTTCTATATGCGTGTCAAACCTAGACGCTATGTTGCTCTTGCTCAATGCAGACATGAAGAGGAACGACAAACCTGCCCCAAGCGCTACTTTAGCTGAGGCGCCTGTTACTGTGGCGAACATTTTGCGATTAATATTGAGGCAGTGAAGAAGGACTGAGTGGTGGAGTCTGGGGCTACCAGGTACATCTGTGGCAATAGAACTACGTTTACCTCCTACACTTTCGCAGAGGAAGGAGAGGAACTAGTATTTATGGGCAATTCTAGGCCCTCACATGTGATTGGCAAAGGTAAGGTAACTCTTGCTTTCTGATGTCCTCCACATGCTTGACATTTGCTGGAACCTTGGACCCTTTGGCAAATGGAAGGTAACTCTAGAGCAAATCGATTCAGATAATTTGGACATGTACGAAGAAGACCAATAATTGCACTGGTTAAAACAATTGATAAGATACACATTGAAGGTAATGCTAGGGATAAGGTAAGACCAAAATTGACATAGGTGGAGATAACAAGAAAGACGCAATAATGAGTAGGTTGAAAATGGAGAAAAAAGTATTCATGAAAAGGACCCCAAATAACTCGGAACAAAGGCTTAATTGTGCGAAATTTTTGTCGAGTTTAGATCCCATAGAATCAAACTTGAGAAAGTTGTGCCTACAGCTCCTTAACATACTAGTATAGAGGCGAGAACAAAAGAGCAATCCAAGAAAGAATCAATTGTAGGCCCTTTTGTAACAAATTGCTTAAATGCTTTTGTGGTGAAGCGACAAGGATTGCAAATGACTTGATCAATCTTTCTCCTTGAACTCCTCGAAATTGTGATTTGCCAAAAGAGTTTAGGGAAAGAAAAAGATATCTTGATGCACTTCAAGGTGTTTGGCTGCAGTTGTATTTGTTGACATTCCTAATGTTTAAAAAGGTCCAAGCTAGATGACAATTTCGCTAAATGACCGTGGGATCCATCACAAAGAGACCATGAGAAACATAAGCATTGTCCTTGAACATCATAATATATTATGGTATTGAGAAGGTTGAGAAACCATTTGTTGTTGATTCTCCTTAGCTTAGATGGAGTTCCATAAAATATGGTGATCACGGAGGATATATATGGGAAGGTTGTTGGATTTGGAACTTTGAGGCTCAATTGAAGTTTTGGAAATTTGAACGTCTCACTTGATCGAGCTGCTTGAGCAGGGTTGTCATCGAAACTCATTGAAATCTTGCTCGCCCAAGCGAGGACGCTAACAGGTGACCAGGCTGAGGAACCAGGCTTTGATACCAGATTGATGGAAGGTGGTGGTAAAACATAATTAGGCACTCAAAGAAAGGAGAAAATACTAAATTAAAGAAAATGTATGGGGAGTTTAGTATAATTCTTTAAACTAACATAGTTCTAACTTTAACTATAAAAGACCTAAATGGACTTAATTGTACACTTATGAAACTCTAGGGTCTAAAATGTCCAAACTAAAAGTACAGGGACTAAAGTGTCACGATCCTCAAACTATAAGGGTGAAAAGTGCAATTTACCCTTACAAAAATTTATATAACTATAAAAACTATACTATTTATATATATATATACAGTTTTTATCCTATGAGGACTCCCTCATTTTATAAAATGCACACCCCTCACTTTTCTCTCAATAAAGAGTTTGTATGAATCCATCTAGCCCCCTATTTCTATGGGATTCCTTCTCCAATTCAGCAAAAAATTCCTCCAACTCAAAAAATTTTGAAATCCGTGGGAGGGAAAATAGGAAAGAGAGACGTTAATAGAGAGATAAGTGAAGGGTGTGGATTTTATAAAATGAGGGAGTCCTCATAGGATAAGAACTGTATATATATACACAATCAAGACATGAATTACAAGTGAAAAGGCTACATAACCAACACTAGCCTTTTGTCGTGAAAAACACCCTACGGCACTCGAGAAGTATCCATGTCAGTGTTGATCTGCCTTTCAGGTGAAGCTTTTAGAAAAAATGACACTTCCTCGGAAATAATTTAGACATTTGTAACTATAGAATTAGAGGTCCTAGTTTTGTTATAAATCAAATATGATTTTCTACTCATACATGATCGTAGATATTCAAGTACACGTTTATTATTTTTGCTATATCCTCAGGCTGACCCTGTCCTAATTTTTAATTGTGTTTGTGTCCCTATATGTGCTTCTTAGCTTCTAAGCAATGAAAAATTTACACACCTCGTCAGAGAAGAGCGTTCGTGGGGGTGCAATCTTGCCAGGAACCACGACCATTTCTTCAAATACAGTACTACAGAAACATCTGAGTGTCGGCAAATTATCAAGATTCAAAATCTCCAATTGATGAAATACGATCTTGTTCATCTCTCCCGCTCCCTCTTCTCCCATTGTCACTATAACCTCTATCTTCTCACATGACGTAACACTAAACTCTTTAAGGTGCACGAGACTTCTCACTGTGGAAGCCGAAAGCACATTTGTCAAACTTTCACACCTGTAAATTGACAGAGTTCTTAGGTTTGTATAAGCAAGAATTCCATGGTTCAGCCCTGTCTTTATCAAATTGGGTAGTCCCCAGAGTTTGATTTCCTTTAAACTAGGGAGCTCTATATTTGCTGTTTCATTTCCCCCATCTTTAAGCCATTCAAATTCACAAGAAATTTGATGACACCCTTGAATACGGAGTTCTTCAAGATTTTGTAACCTCTGGATCATATTGAAGGGAATCAAACTAACCAGATTGTGACAGCCTTCTACACGAATGAATTTCAGTTGACAAAATGAATCTTCTAGAAGTTTCTTGTCCCATATATCTTTCATGTTTAACCATCCTATAGTCAATTTCTCCAAGGCGGGGATTGCAACCTGCAAATGATTTATGACATTTTGTTAGTGACCAGTCTGCTCATAAGCATTCTAAAGCTCCATTTGGTTCAACGATTTAAAGTAGAAACATAATTCCCTTATGTTTTCCATAGTGTGTTCCTCCACGCTTAAATGACATAAGAAATTTAAAATTTTGAAGAGAAGAGGAATGAAAGTGACTCAAAAAAACCGAACTTACTTGTTTTTTTTTTTTTTTTGTTTCTTCCTAGTTTCTTCAATGTTTTCCTTATTAAGCGTCTTCCTCAGTGTTTTCTTTTCTTTTTCCTCACTAAATCATGAATTAACCATACAGAGCCTAGGCTCCTTTTGGTTTGTGAATTTAGAAAAGAAAAATGAAAAGGGAAGGAAAAAAAGTAAAATAACAAAACAATAAGGGAAGATGTTTTTTACCATGCCTAAATACCAATAGAAACATAGATATTTTGAAAATATCATAAGACATCGATAAAATAGGATTAGAATCACAAAATTTAAATTTTCTTTTACTTATTTTTCACTCATTTCTTCTATTTCTTTCCTTTTTTCCTATTTATTTTCCTTATTAACCGAACAAAGCAAATTGTTTTCCTCCATGTTTTCTTTTCCTTTCCATGAATAAATCCAAAAAAGCAAACAAAGCCTAACTGTTCGAATTCAAGATCTGCACTGCCAGGGGCAGAGTTAAGTAGGAAGAAGGGGGCATGTACAATTTAAAAAAAAAAAATTAAAAAATTTGGGACCCTATCCTCCCTCCCCAATATCAAATCATGGCTCTGTTCCTGTGCATTGAATAGCACTCCACGTGTCACGATCTTCAAAAACCTCATTCCCAAATCTAGAGATACATATAAACATAAACATAGCATTGGATTTTCTTTTTGAAACAGAAGAAGTGAAGAACAGTAAGATTCTCAAAGAAATGACAAAGGGAGAAAAAAGAGAGAAGTATTTCCATCTATTAACTAGAGGAAAAGGCCATTACTAATGGCATGTTTGGTTGTCCCTTGATTTGAGTTTTCTCAATCACATTTCATACAACATTTTCAAAAAGATATTCACCATCTAGACTAGGCCCATTTTAAGAAATAATAGCTACGAAAGAAACCATGCTTAAGATAACGGATTTGTTCATCTCATGAAAACACGGGAATGACATCATAAGATGAATGGCGAAAAAAATTCCCTTGCAGACACATACGCACACATTGTGAATATGACTATTCAAATTCATATGATGCGCAAACAGGTCCTAAGTCAATATAAAACCATATGGGAATATGGTTTTGAAATTTTATCAATTATAAGTAAACACAATTACCTTGTCAATTTGTGAACCAAAAAGAAAAGGAAAAAGAAAACATGCTGAGGTTTAAAGCAAATAAAAGGAAAGCTACTATAAAATATACACAATATTTACCTTTTCGTTAAAGAGCGGTGGTATAGGAATGGACTGGTTCTGCTCAGGAGTTGACATATACTTCATTTTAGGGTAAAAGCTTATGAGGCTTGGTAAAGACCAAAATTCTAAAAATCTTAACTGACGAAATGTAACCAAACCCACTGCTTCCTTGTCATTGTCATCTTCTTCATTTCCAATTATTCTGTCCATACTTTGACAGAAACGAATTTCAAGATGTTCAAGTTGCACGAGACCTCTTGCAATGGATGGTGAGACTAGATGTTTCAATCCGCACTCTAAGATATCTAATTTTCTCAATTTATTGAAACACACCCATTTCTGATCACCAAGTATATACTCTATATCGTGACACTCAGCTATATGAAGAGATTTCAGGTCCAAAAACCCCTCTCTATCTCTGTCATGAAAAACCTTCTTCAAACCTTGTATTCTTCTCAAATACAGTGCTTCAGCCTTCTCGAACAAAACTTGAACCCACTGTTCTACAGGAATTTCAAGAATATATAAAGTCCTTGGAAATGTATAGTTAGTCACAGTTTCGCTTTCACCATTCCATTTGCCCATATACACCTCAAATCTGGTTAACTTTTTAAAGAGTGTGTTCAGGGGGAAAGGTGCTGAAAGGCTTGTGTTGCGTCTATCTTTGTCGGTCGCTTCAAGTTCAACCTTGGGATCATCATACATCTTTGAAATGTATAATTCTTCTAAGCGAGACAAACGTGCTATGACATGAGCCGGGATTATTCCAAGCTCGTTGCAAGTCCTCAAATCCAACAATCGTAGACGAGTCAACTCACTTATCTCTGGTCCAAACTCTTTGATGTAAGAACATCGAAGGCTAAGTATCTCAAGGTTTTTCAGTTCCTTGAGAAATGACACGTCCACCAAGTTGCAATAATTTAGTCTTAACACCCGAAGGTTAACCAAGTATGAAAATGAGGACTGTGGTGTCAAGATAGACATGTTTCCCAAAACAAAAACTTCAAGATTTTCCATCCCACTACAAAAACTCGGTGGAACCTCCGTATTTATGCATTCCAACAATAGAACACGGAGGTTTGGGCATTTCAAGTCATTGGGAAGCTCATAAATATCCATGGACCATAAGGCGATTGCCGTGTAACACTCGTACGTATCCATCTCTGGCCATTCTTGGATATCGGATCTCACTAGAGAAGCTTGCTCATTTTTCGATGCAATTGAAATAGCAACATCACGAACGACATCGTGCATTTTGACAAGCTTTTCATCTCCTCCTCCTAACAACAAACATGATGTTTTGAGGTTGTCAACCAACATTTGAACTCTATTTCTTGCCTTTTCCACCGTTTCCACATCTCGAAACAGCCTCATTCCCATTCCATATACCACCAAGTCTTCAACGGATATCAGGGCATCTTCCGGAAACAAGCGACAGAGCAAAAAACATGACTTTGCTTCTGCTGGTTCTAGAAAATTGTAGCTCAATTCCAAGGATGAGTATACTGTTGCCTCCAATCCCTCAATGTTGTTCAGCCTCGAATTTTTCAATTGCTCAAGTGCATCATCCCATACATGCTTATTTGTATATTTCATTAGCGCTGCCCCAACTGCAAGCAATGCGACCGGCAAGCACCCACATTCTCTACACACATCTTCTGCAATAGAACGCATTTCGGGAGAGGAGATCATAGAATTATTACCTCCCACCTTTGTCATAAACAGAGTCCACGCTTCATCTTTTAACAACACCCCCAACAGCAAAGTCTTTCTGAACCTTCATTTGAATGCACACGCCTTGGCTCCGAGATGTCAAGACAATTTTGGAACCGGTGACACCGACAGGAATTCCTATCTGCTTCAAGTTAATTTCATTCCAAACGTCATCAATTATTACAAGGGTCTTTTTGTTCCCATTCTTAAATCTCTTGCAAAGTTGGGCGGCTCTCCCAACTTCGGTCTCTGCATCGAGTGTTAGACCTAACCGGTCAGCAAGTTCGCCTTGAACTCTTTTGACATTCAAACTCTGGCTGATCACTGCAATCACAACCTCATCAAAAATCAAATTTTTCTTAGCTTGTTTCCCAACTTCTTCCATCATTCTTGTCTTCCCAACACCTCCCATTCCATAAACACCGATCATTGTAATCTCGTCATCTTTTAATACCTCCATGATCTCATCAAACACCACTGCTCTTGATTCAAAATGCTCGTAATCAATTTGAGACGTGGACTCAAAATCGGGGGGCTGTGGTACTGACGGATGCGAAACCTCTGTGAAATTACCAACCTGCTCCTTGAGCCCCAAAACACTCTCTGTCTTCTTTTTCGCTTCCTTCCCCAATCGGTATTTTGAACAAACACCTGGAGTGCACCATCTCTTGTTGTTGTTCTCTCTTGTTGCTTTGCATTCCAAGAATTCGTCAACTTCTTGTTTCAAACCGTGCGCCCTTGTCAACCACTTCCAAACATCGTCCTCGACAATCTCTCCATTGTTTCTGGCTCTTTCAACTCTTCCTTCGACCCTCTGCCTCAAATCTCCGAGCTTTTCAAGCTCTTCTTCGAGGCTTCTAATGTTTTCCTGGCAGTGTACCACATAACCAATCTGATTACAAACCAATGTCATCAAGCTCTGTGTGATCTGTTCTGCCACTTTTCCCACAATTGTAAACACAATTTCCATTTTCAAATTTATTTTTTGGGAGAGAGACAGACCAGTGTAACTTTTTTAGAGAAACAACTGAAAGTAGTAGTAGTAGTAACAGAAGCAAAGAGAGAGAGAGAGAGAGAGAGAGAGAATTATCAAAAAAGCCCAAAGCAAACACACTCGAGTGTGAAAGTAATTAAACCACTTTTTGATTAATGCCGTTGATTTTGATCAGAGCCTGACCTAATAGACCATATCGAGAGTGGAGTAAACGGAGAGCATGTAAAAAATTCTCTAATTTTTAATTAAAATAGTTAAAAAAAATTATTTTACTTAATCAGTTTTAAACCCCCAACTTTAACCATGGTGTCCCTTATATGGAGGTTTGAATTATTATATTAATTTTTTTATACAAAAGTTGAAAATTTAATGCACTCTCTCTTTAAATGAATATGATATGTACTATTATTTTTCATTATTTTACTTATGGATAATTACTCATATTCACACTCTCTCTCCTCAAATATGGAGAACTAAAAAGGGATTTCTCAAAATGGATAACCATTTGGGAAATCCATTAGACCTCTAGAAATGCACTTTGATTCTCCAAAATAACTAAAAATTGAATATGAGTAATGTTGTTATGCTCACACCTAAGTCTCAATCAAATAAGTAAATCCTATATTAATTACAGAGTACTACACAAGCATACCATGTGGTACTCTGAATATTATACAAAAAATTCTCGAAATTTCTCGAGTATTGGTGCCGTTTTGGCACCACGAATTGCACCAAGTACGATGACCAATCTGAAACCAAGGACTGCACAGTCTGCACATGCTTTTTTTTCCTTTTTTTTTTTTTTTTTTTGTTTTCTCCCTAGGAAAGCCACATGCTCGTGTCTGAAGGTAGTAATGCCATTGACTCAGATCAGAGAGCCAGACTTGTAGACGACTGAAGTGGAGTATAAATTGTTTAATTTTCTTCTTGGGCAGAGAGTTGTTCGCGGCTCGAACTACAAAGGAAAATGGGAGCCGTTGGAGTGGTCCAAATTAAATACTCGAGAAATCTTGGGGAATCCAACTATTTAAGGGGACAAAAAGAATCTACACTTACTTTCCATAATTGCCCATAATCATTGCACTTTCTTTTGTTGTTTTGTTTTGGTGTTGATTGCAAGAAAGGGTAGTTTGGGAAACTAAGCAAATTTTGCATACTAATTTAGGAAAGTGGACAACAATTTTGGGACATCCCAAAAAGGAAAGATGGACACATAAAATGGGACGGAGGGAGTATATATATATATATTTATACAATAACTTACACTGACTTCCCCTGAATGACGTCGTAATTGCATTGACATACATCTTAGTTTCAAGGGTAAATTTAACTTTTCACCCTTATAGTTTGTGGGTCGTGATACTTTAGTCCATGCACTTTCAATTTGAGCATTTTAGACCCTAGAGTTTTATAAGTGTGATAATTAAGTCCAATCAGATCTTTTATAATTAAACTTGGAACGCTATTAGTTTAAATAATTATACTAAACTCCTCATAAGTTTTCTTAAATTTAGTATTTTTTTTTCTCCTTTCTTTGAATGTCGAATTATTTTTACCACCGTCTTTAATCAATCTGGTATCAGAGCATGGTTCCTTAACCTGGTAATCTAGTAAATTCATTATATGAGTACTAGATATACAAAAGAAGAAGTAGAATATGATAATTTAAATAGTTCAACGTCATCGTAAATCATAATATAACCAAATAATAAATTAATCAAAACATCAAAAGAATTTATTAAAAATCTTGAAAATCATCAACTAGAAATTGTTAACGAAGTTAGACATCTACAAAATCTTGCGCAAAAAACATAAAAATAATTAGTAATTAGGAAAGAAAATCAGGAACTTTTGGATTCTTACCACTGCCCATAGAGAGAAGATCCTCCTGAAAAGCCTTTCAAATTAGTAATCCATATAAAAAGAAAAAAGACACTAGAAAAAAAAAAAAAAAAAAAAAGAGTCTTTTATTAGGTATTTTTCTATTTATGGATTACTAAGACTCATGTTTTTAAGGTATTTTTCTTTTAATGGATTACTTATTCGAAAGGAATTTCTGGAGGATCTTCACTTTATGGTCAAGGGTAAGAATCTAAAGGTTCTTGGACTTCTTTTCTAATTATTAATTGCTTTTCTATTTCTTGCACAAGATTTTATAGATGTGCAACTTCGTTAACAATTTCTGGTTGATGATTTTCACGATTTTTGATAAATTCTTTTGATGTTTTTATTAATTTATTATTTGGTTCTATTATTATTTGTAATGACGTTGAATTATTTATTTTGTCAGATTCTACTTATTCTGTATATTTTACATATATGTATATATAACAAACTTACTAGGCTACCAGGCTGAGGAAGGAGGCTCTGATAGCAGATTGATTGAAGGTGGTGGTAAAATAATTTGATATTCAAAGAAAAGAGAAAATTTTAAATTCAAGAAAACTTCTGGGGAGTTTAGCATGATTTTTTAAACAACCAGTGTTCTAAGTTTAATTATAAAAGGCGTGATAGGACTTAATCGTCACACTCATTAAACTCTAAGGTCTAAAATGCTCAAATTAAAAATATAGGGATGAAAGTATCATAACCCTCAAACTACAAAAGTGAAAAGTGCAATTTACACTAGTTTCAACGTCTATACTGACTTTCCCTAATGTTTATTATTACATAACACTTACATCGTTTCCGCTAATCAATGGTCATTTGACCATTAATTAGATGGTTAACATTTTAAAATGATTACTTTGCTTTAAGGGCATATCTTGAGGACAATTTTGTCATAGGACTACAAGTCGCTAGATCAGGACCCTAGCTATATTGTGAGCCAACAACTTCTCCACACACAGTATCTATTTCATATTGTGTTGATTTTTATTATTAAATAAATGCATTATTTGAAGGGTAAATCAACCCCGAGCGCTCTAGCTCAAGTGGTACCGTCCCCTTCTTTTTAGTGGGAAGTTGGGGATTCGAATCTCTCTGTGGGGATTCTACTACTTGCCCCCCCGTGTGATCGTCAGTCGAAACGAGTGGCCCTTACTGGGCTTTGCAGTGGACCAATGTGGGACTTGGGGTTGCGTTTGGACTGAATTGTGTGTGTGCATTGGGGGTGTGTGTGTGTCCAGTCTGGATCAGGTAAGTAATAAAAAAAAAGAAAAAGAAGGGTAAATCAGCACTTTGCTTAAAATTTTTAACATCGTTATGTTTTATCTCTAACATGCAAGGTCAATGTAATTTTTAAATATTCGAAGGAGGTCCTTGTAATTACATCCCAGTAATTACAACATGCCTTAGGTGAGGTGTAGGACTACTAGTTGCTCGATCAGGACCCTAGTTATAAAGATTGGACATTTTTATTTTAATTTGTAACTTTGTTGAAGAAAAAAAAAATTGTTGTTCTGTGTCTGCAAAGTGCAATCTATCATGTTAAGCTTGAAGAAAATTAGGAGCAGTTCATTTCTTTTAACCTAGTTTAGTTTCGCATTTAAAGTTCTTTTTTTTTGGTGGTAAAGTTAGATGGCTTTTTCTATTTTTGTTTTTATAGCAGTCATGCTGTTAAGAGCATGGGATTTATCATGCCCTTGGGTACGATGAGGGGTGTTCATCGGTCGGGTTTTTTTTTTTTTCCCCTGTTTTTCCATGTTTAAAAATAGACTGAATGGCTCGATTCGGTCGGGTTTTTGGGGTATTTCGATTAGTCGGTTCGGTTTCCACCTGTGACTATACTTATAAAAACCGACCAAATAGGCTCGATTTGATCGGTTCGGTCAGCAGCTTTTCTTGAACAGCCCTACATACGACAATAAAAATTTCAATATATTTAGTCTGACGTCATTCAAAAAAATGTTTTAATTCAAAAAGATTGTTTATAAGTATTTACATGGGTTTATAATTGCTTTTATCAAAATTCATATTTTCTTTTCGTTTGGTTTCAAAAATATATAGGGTAAACTATAGTAACACCCTCTGAACTATGACCGTTTTTCACTAACACCCCCTAAACTTTAAAACTGAATGAAGAAATCCAGAATTTTTAAAGGGTAATTTGGTAATTTTTGTAACAACCTGCATTTCCATTTAAATTCTTGTATTTGCATTTGACATATTTAAATTCAATTTGAATTTCCATGATTTATCTGTATTACTGATCCCATTTTAATTTACAAATTCATATATGTTAAATCTGATTTCTTGTTTTATATCATAATTAAAATTCTTTTGGGGTCAAACTGCAATTGAATTAAATTTAGCAATACCTGTGTTGGATTTCAAATCTGCATTTTAAAACGGTGGAATTATTTCTTTTAAACTCAATCAGTATTTTTATAAAACCGGAAAATCATTGCCTACATTTCCTACATTAAAATGATTTTTTTTATATTTTTGTGACGAACACCGCGCCACGAAAATATCAGTTTAGGTTCAAAACTGTCCGCGCCGCGTTAAAATTTCACAGATTTTTGAATTGACGTAAAGCAAAGACATGACTTGAGCTTTATTGCCATTTATGGCAAGTAATGATTGAGAGGGCCTTGTTTGGGAATGCATTTTGTGTGTATGTTAATTTAATGCCATAAGCTATTTTGCCAAACATGTTAAGTGATTCTTGGGCAACTTGTTAAAGCTTTGTTTGGTTATGCTTATATGATGTGCTGTAGGTTGTGCCTTAAGCCAAACTTTCCCAAACACTTCATCTTGGCCCCTACTAACCTATAGCACCCTTTCAAACCTCCTGCAGCTAATATGTATACATACGTATGTATAATTCAGCATGGATTAACCCTCTTAATCTGCAGTTTGCTTAGAAAATTAGAATGGTTAATCAAACTTAGTTGTTAAGTGAGGATTAGAACTCACAACTTGGAGCCCAAGAATGTGAATTCTATTTAAACTCATACACACTACACTATCACACACATATTCTCACATTCTGGGTTTCAAACACAGAGAGAAAAGAGAGTTTGAGAGAATTCTTCAGAAATTTTCTAGAGAGAGAGGAAGAACAATCCCCATAGCCAAAGCTTGGGTTTGAAATTCTTAGCTTGCCTTTCTTTCTCAACTAAATCTCTAAGCTTCAATCTGTGAGTATTTTAAACTCACTCTAAAATGTAATTTCATGCTTAGTTACTGAGTATGTGTATGTATTGATGATCCACCATTGCTAATTTCGTCCATGGAAGCTTGAGCTTCAAAATCATAATTTTTCAAACCTTAACCAAAACTTATTTTTAGAGTTGATTATGAAAGATTATACATTATAGATGATATGTTTAAAGTTTTAAAGCTTAATTCATTCACATGGAAAAGTATATTAGAAATTAAGTTTTGACAACTTTTAGTTTTTCATAAAATTTGAGAGTTATGATTTGAATCATGCTAAATTGTTTACATATTCTTAATCCTTGTTGAAAAACAAAAGATTTCATATATTACATGCCCTATTTGCTTCCGGATTCGAAAATGGGTCAAAAAGACCCTGAAATTCTGAAACAGGGGAGTTCCAGTGGGGAAGACGAAGCCTCTGTTTCATCTCGCGGGCGCGATCGCGCGAGCGACCCGCGCGCGCGAGGTGGCTGGTTCCAGGCAGACAGAAAAGTTTTATAAAAAAAAATGAAAATCGGACAAATCGCGCGAGCGAACTATCGCGCGAGCGATCTCCCTGTATTCTGGCAGATGGAAAAGTTTTATAAAAGGAAACGAAAAATGGGCATATCACGCGAGCTGTCACGCCCCGACGTAGCATAAATAAGGAAAGCGTTTAATTTCCTTTATGGACCCGTAGGTCGCGACAGTTTGAAGGATCGATTCCATCCCAAACGTCGAACAACAAAACATAATAATCATAGCAGAGCAATCAAGGCTTACAAATATTATTCTAACTTAAACAATATTACAGCACGGGTCATCTAAAGGCACAGACCGCCTTGAAATAAAACAATAGCTTAATGTCTATTACAGTCATCCTTATTACAAAACGGTCCATAACTTAAAACATGTAATTAAAAACATATAACATGTAAACAATTTTCTCATTCCAAAAGCAGCCGTTCTCAGTTAGCGTAGTCATAAGGTCCTTCCTGATCATAACCTGAAAAGCCTGAACACGAATGTCCAGGACGCATCAACGTCGTCAGCTTCAAGAAGCTTGTGAGTATTAAAAACATTACTTTGAATGTAAAACATACCCATTTACCTTTTTCCATTGTTAATTTTGGTAAAATCAGTGGTTTGACCACAAAAAGAACTCATTTAATATAACAACATGGAATATACTAAAAGTCGTTCATTCATAAAAACAGTTACTCGTGTATGAGACAATGCACCACACTCATCTTGCCGACTCTTTTCTCTCGACAGCCACAACAACCCACTATCTTACTCCTGGTATCTTTGAAACACTAAGATAGCCACACTTTAGCAACGGGGTGCCAGGGAGTATCCAGTTTGCCTCACACTTTGGTCCGGGGTATCAGGGAGTGTCCATTGCCTCACACTTTGAATACCTAAACCGCCATGCAAATACCGGAGCAACCTCACGCAGTATCCAGACTCGGGTATTAGGGAGTATCCGTAGGCCACACTTTAGCACTACCATGGGTGCCAGGGAATGTCCAAGTTCGGCGTCACACACTTTAACGCTTCTATGGGCGTCAGGGAGTGTCCAGTTTGCCACCATCGCATTTCAAAGATACCCTCGCCGCAATCTCATCCACAACCACAACCACAACCACAACCGCAATCTCAACCACAACCACCACCGAAATCTCAATCTCAAACTCATACTCTTCCCACACTGACCATTACTCTTTTCCACACTGACTGACACCTACATGCATGTACCACTGACCCCACATGAATGACATGCACTTGAACCCAAGCAAAATGCTGAATTAAAGGAACAACACGTGTACGGGGATTGATAAGTCATAATACAATGTTTTAATCATTCAAACATAACCAATAGAGTTCTGATTAACTAAATTTCCCAAACAGAACATTAACAGTACTTAAAAGTTGAACCAAACAGTCCCTTAACAAAAAACAGACAAAACCAGAAACTGCCAGAAGTCGCGCGCGCGGGCCGCTCGCGCGAAAGGTCGCTCGCACGGGCCGCTCGCGCGATATGCCTAATTTTTATTTTCTATATAAACTTTTCTGTCTGCCTGAAACAACCGAGGTCGCGCGTGCGGATCGCTCGTGCGAAAGGTCGCTCGCGCGGCCCTCGCGAGATCTTCGCGCGCGCGATCGTGGCGCTAGTTTTTACTGAGGCTTCTTCTTCCCCGCAGAAACTGCTCTGTTTCAGCTTAAGGGGTCCAAATTGACCCATTTTGCAATTCTAAAGTATATAGGACATATAATATATGGATTTCTTTGGTTTTCCACAAGGATTATGATTCCATAATCAATTTTACACAAATCAATCTATAACTCTAGAATTTTATGAAAAACTAAAAGTTGTGAAAATTTGATTTCTAATATACTTTCTCATGTGAATAAATTAGGCTCTAAAACTTTAACCATAGTCAATACATACTGTAATCTTTGATATTCAACTCTGAAAACGGATTTAGATTAAGGTTTGAAGATCTTGATTTCATGCTATAAAATTTCAAACGTATGATCAACAATGGTGTATTATCAAATAAGCTATACTAACAGTAAATAAGCATATATTACATCCAAAGTGAGTTGATAATACTCACTGAGATTAATGGAGCAGAGAATTGTTGAGAAAGAATCCAATTTAGAAATAAATAACAAACTTGGCTATGGAAGTCTTGAGCTTTCTCTCTCTATATGAACTCACTCTTTTCTCTCTGAAACTCTCTCAATATCTTCAGTTTCTAACTATGCAGATAGAGATATGTGTGTGTTTAAATAGAATTCAAATAGAAAAACTTGGGCACCAAGTAGATTAATCTATACTCTACAAAATGCATTTGTTTTCCAAAATTATTCTACACCAAGTAAACATAAGGACTGATATATACATACATATATACTGAATATAACTCCACAGTTGCTCAAGGGCCAAGTATAGGTCTATAGGGGCTCAAGTTGAGTGTGTTTGGGAATGAGAGCTTATGGCACTAGAATGTACATACCCAAAAGCAACAACCAAACAAGGCTCTAAACAATCATTAGTTTCCATAATTGGAAAGTGATGTATAGTCACTTCAATCTTTTACGTCCAAATCACAAACTGTGCAAGTTTAACGCGGCACGGACAGTTTTGGAAGTAAACTGGTATTTTCGAGGCGCGGTGGTCACCACAAAAATACAGAAATTTCATTTTAGTGTAAGAATCGATTGTCCGATTTTATAAAAATACTGTTTGAGTCAAAAGGAAATATTTCCACCATTTTGAAATACAGATTCTGAAATCCACACAGGTATTACTAACTTTGTAAAAATTACAATTTGACCCCAAAAGAATTTTAATTATGAGATCAGTCAAGAAATAAAGTTCACACATAAGAATTGAAATTAAAATAAGAGCAGAAAATGAAATTTGGTTTTAAATATGACAATGCAATGAACAGATTAATTAAATGAAAATGCAGGTTATTGCACGAGCGGCCCACGCGAGCGACCCATCGCGCGAGCGGCCCGCGCGCGCGACTTCTGGCAGTTTCTAGTTTTGCTTGTTTTCTGATAAGGGACTGTTTGGGATAAATTTATATACTGTTTGGATACTGTTTGGGAAATTTATTAAATCAGAATCTTAATTGGTTATGTTTGAGCGATTAAAGCGATGTATTACGACTTATCAATTCCCGTACGTACGTTGTTCTTTTAATTCAGCGAATCTCTTTCTGTTTAAGGTTCATGACATACATGTGGAGTCAGTTGTACTTGCATGTGGGTGTCAGTCAGTGTGGAAAAGAGTAATGGTCAGTGTGGAAAGAGTATGAGTTTGAGATTGTGTTGTGGACACTCCCTGGTTGTTGTGTACCAAAGTGTGACGTGTTGAGATCGCGGTGAGAGTGTCTTTGAAATGCGACGGTGGCAAAACTGGACACTCCCTGATGCCCATGGTAGCGTTAAAGTGTGTGACGCCGAACTTGGACATTCCCTGGCACCCATGGTAGTGCTAAAGTATGGCCTACGGACACTCCCTGATACCTGAGTCTGGATACTACGTGAGGGTTGCTCCGGTATTTGCATGGCGGATTAGGTATTCAAAGTGTGAGGCATTGGACACTCCCTGGTACCCCGGACCAAAGTGTGAGGCAAACTGGACATTCCCTGGCACCCCTGTGCTAAAGTGTGGCTATCAGAGTATTTCAAAGATACTGGTGTGAGATAGTAGGTTGTTGTGTCTGTCGAGAGAAAAGAGTCGGTAAGATGAGTGTGGTACATTATCTCATACATGATCATATGTTTTATAAATGAACAACTTTTGAATATCTTTCTCGTTGTCGTACAAATTAATTCTTTCTATGGTTAAATCGTTGATTTTATAAAACTGAAAAATGGAAAAAGGTAAATGGGTATGTTTTACATTCAAAGTTATGTTTTTAATACTCACCAGCTTCTCGAAGCTGACGACGTTGATGCGTCCTGGACATTCGTGTTCAGTTTTTTTTTTTTCAGGTTATGAACAGGCTGAACAGTATGATTACGCTAACTGAGAACTGCTGCTTTTGGAGGAGAAAACTGTTATTTCTATTATGTGTTTTAATTATGAACTGATTTTGTAATAAGGATGACTGTAATAGACATTAAGTTATTGTTTTGTTTCAAGGCGGTCTGTGCCTTAGTTGACCCCGTATCGTAAGATGTAATAAGTTAGTAAAACTTTTGTAAGCCTTGATTTCTCTGCTCTGATTATTATGTTTCTGTTGTTCGACGTTTGGGACGGAATCGATCCTTCAAACTGTCGCGACCTACGGGTCCATAAAGGAAATTAAACGCTTTCCTTATTTATGCTACGTCGGGGCGTGACAATTTTGGACCAATGTGGGTCTTGATTTGGGACAGTGTATTTCAATTTGATACATGTTGGTAGCATTTTTTGGTTACATGTGGATACACATGTGTGAATATAGCTTGTGTGTGTGTGTGTAATGCACCATACCCACCCCCTCAACTACCCACACCTAACACCATCCCATCCATCACCTTTTGGGAGGCTTCCCCTACACTCAACATTCTCCCATACCTCCCCCCTCTCTTTCTCCCTATATAACCAACCCATATCTCACTCTCCCTCTCATTTTCTCTTTTTCATTTTCTCTCTATATATCTCTCATCTATCTTGTTTTGGAAGCTCAAAGCTTCCATGGAAACCTAAGCTTCAAAGCTCCCATTTGAAGACCTTCAAGCAATTAATGGACAAAGGCTATTAGATGGTTTTTTGTCCCCCTTGTCAAGAGCTCCCTATTGGTGTTCTCATATTTCATTTTGGAGCTCCCTAGCTCAAACCATGGCCTAGAGGAAGAAGAGGGTTTTCTTTATCATATGTTCTTGGAAGCTCTACTATTGGGTTCTTCTATTTTCCTCTCTTGGACTCTCTATCTCTCTTGCTTTCCTACTCAAGAACAAGAGGTAGATTTCATTGACTAAGTGCACTCCTCTTTCTAACCTCATGGTTTGCTATATGTAGGACTAGAGATATCATATACTAATATTGTTTTATGACTTTTCGTACATGTTTAGCTTTGATGGTTAGTTGCTCATTATATGCATGTCTAGTTAATTTAAATGCTTAAACCTAAATGTTAAATGAGTTATTATGATTTAAATTACTCTTTGTTGCTAGTAATTTCTTTGATGACTTAAATGATATCTATACCCTACTTGGGATCCTTGATTTCTTGTTTAGTCATTATGAGTTATTATGTTCACTTCATACTATCGAAACCATAGAAATGACATTGTAGTTGCATAATCATTGTAGTCACATTTCATAATCGCCAAGTCGGCATATCATCCATGGCATTGACTTGGGAGTATGAATCTTGTTAAAATTCCCACAATGAAGAATGTTTTTTAAATCCCCGTTTGGGGTTGTAATTTGATGAAATTCCGGAAGCGGGTGTGAGGTGAGGAAGATTGTTTGTGATCCTTGAAATAATCGAAAATGCAAGGTCACATCCGGTTAGCTACTGGAGATCTTGTATGCTACACTCACGTTGGAGTGGCTCGCATCCGGTGTTGAGAGTGAGTGGTTATGGAATTTGGTATCGGGAAGTTGCATGGTTTGGCCTTACGGCTATTTGCATTGCCACGGTGGCAAATCATTGCACTGCATGTCTTAGCATGATTTTAGAAGTAGTAGTATATTTCTTCAATGCTATCTACTGAGCCGTCTCTTAATGAATCTATAAAACCACTTTGTTTCAGGTGAAGTTGACAAGGGCAAGGCCCATGAGTAGTCAACTCGGATGTATCTTTTGAAGACATCCCTCGAGGAGTCTTATTTTGATAAGGAACTTCATATATAGTAAATGGATAGAAAGGATTTGTAATAGGTGTAATCTAATGCCTAGACATTGATAGATTACTAAGCTTACATGTTTCTTTCCTTTCCTTTTGAATATCCGTTCGACTCATGTAGTTCGATATCTTAAATGTTGTAGCCGGGCACATGTTTAGCCCTTGCTTTATATCTATTTCATTTGGATTGTAATGATCTTGTATATTCGGGGGTACTACCTCTCTTAGTCTTAAACTTGTTGGTTGGATCCTCCAGGAGGATCCTTGTTAAATTTTGCTCTTGAAGCTTGTTAGTAATTTCGTAGCCTTGATACTTCAAAATTTTTGAAAACTAATTTGTCTTATACTTAGCCCGCGGTTACTCTTTTGTGGGAAAAATATTACTTTTGATTTCCTAAAGGCCGTTTGGCCATATCTTCCCCAAATCTCTATTATTATGGACATTTAAAAATTAGACTTTATAATTTGTTTCTTTTAAACTCTTGGGTTCCTTTATATCTTCTTTTAACTCATTTCAAACCAAAACCATGTTGATTGATCCTATTTGACCCGTTTGGTCCTCGAGGGTCAATCCTTGACTTATTGACTTTTCTTGGGAATCCACGTAGGATTCCTCTATGCTTCCGCCTTGTTGGATTGGTCCACGTAGGACTATTCCTTGCACTTCTTGGTAATGTTTGACTCGTTGACCTTGGCCATGTGGCTTGGTTTTCGGGGCGTTACAGAATGGTATTTGAGCTTACCGGGTTCGAATACCTTAGTACTCTGGGAGTTATTTGGGTCCGTGTGTGACCGTTGTACTCTGTTTATAATATCAACCATGCTTAGTTAAATGAATCGTTTTATTTCATTTTAATGATGAGTTGATTATAATAGCACGCTTGTTTGCCTACGGGATTACATGATAACATGCTTACGTGCTTATATGATCACATGTCTAAATTTCTAGCACTTATGCGACTTATATGCTAGTATGTGGTTATTGAACTTTACTTATATGTTTTCTAGCTATGCCGCCTAGAGTTAGAGGGCGCGTTGGTCATGCTAGAGGCCGCGGTGGCCGAGCTGGAGGCCGAGGAGATGATGACTTGGCCGAGTCTTCTTCCGTGCAATCACGGGGTAGAGGACGAAGGGGACGTGCTAGAGGTCGAGGCCAGGCGGCGAGAGTTTCGTCCTCATCGTCTTCGAATCATAACAAGGTTCCCGGAGGACCTCAAGTCTATCAAGCAATGGCCGATGCCATGAGAGACGTTGCTAGGGCTGTGTGTGATGAGATCCCGCCACCCCCTCCATGGAGAGAAGCAGCCCAAGATTCACATCTATCAGAGAGTCGAATCTTGATGAGAGAGTTCGAGAAGCGAAGTCCTCCAAGCTTTTCGGGAGATGCCGGTCCCTTGGCAGTCGAGGATTGGCTCCAAAGGATCAACCGCATATTCACATACATCTGCATGACTGATGATTCCTCCCGTATCAATGCGGCTTCCTTCTAGTTCACCAATGAGGCTCTTAATTTGTGGAACTGCACTCTGAAAGTTCACCCTCTCGCGACACTGACTTGGAAAGAGTTCGAACGTCTCTTCCTAGAGAAGTACTTCCCGGAGAGTGTCCAGAATGCAATGCGATCCGACTTGTTCAACCTCAAGCAAGGAGATATGACCGTCACAGAGTATGAAGCAAAGTTCATGGCATTGGCACGTTTTGCCTCCGCCCAACTCACCGACGACAACTTCAAAGGTACAAGATTCGAAGAAGGTTTGAGGGCCGGTATTCAGACCAAACTAGCACCTCTCTGCTTGAAAAGGGCATGCAAACATCTTGGACACCTCCTTGTCCATCGAGACCAAGGATCTACACTTGAAGAAATCTCGTGAGGCGAATCCTCCATCGAAGAGTCACCCTACGGGATCATCTCATCATAACTCCAAGAAGCAAAGGACCGAAACCTCATCAGCTATAACACAATTTCAACCCCAACCCCAACAACAACAACAATCATTTTCTCATTCCCACTCAAAGGGTTCTCGCCATTCTGGTCCTAACCGAGGTGGATCTCACCAAGGGCCTAGACTTTGCTATAAATGTGGTCACCCGGGACACATTCAGCGTGACTGCCCATCGCGTTAGAACCAAGCTCCTTCAACTGGACAAACACCACCACTGCTACCTTCTTCTGGACCACCTCAAGTGGGCTTTAGATCTCCTTTCTTGCCACTTCCAGCTCCGTCAGCTAATAGTGTTGTGCCCAATGTACCTAAAGGCCAACACTACAACCAGGGAAATCGTGGAGGAGGACAGCAGGGTCAGGGAGCCCAAGGACGTGCTTATATACTCCTCGTTACTACTCCACAAGAACAAGGTGAACCTTCCGTGATCCGAGGTACATTTTTAGTATTCAACTATTGGGCTTCAGTCTTAATAGACACCGGAGCCACTCATTCATTCATCTCATCAGCATTTGCATCTACGTTGGGTTTGGGGGTTGAGCATTTAGAATCTTCATTAATTGTCGATACTCCGGTTGGAGGCGTTGTACCCTTGGATAGGGTTTGCCGCAGCTGTGAGCTAGTGATTGATGATCACCATTTAGTTAAGGACCTGATAGTGTTGAACATGTCTGGTTTTGACATCATTTCGGGAATGGACTTGCTTTGCACTTTTAATGCTATCATTGATTGCTTCAAGAGGAGAGTCACCCTCTTGGCTCCTAATGGAGATCGTATTCATTTTGTGGGAGACCGTTTGGACGTTCCGACTTCATCCTTGCGTAGTTTGTGCGAAAGGAGGAGTCCTTTTGGCTTGTTGGCTAGTTTGTTAGTCGAGGACGTTGAGGTGACTCGCGATGAGTTCCCTCCTACCGTTTGTGAGTATTCTGATGTATTTCCGGAGGACTTACCGGGTTTGCCGCCTATCCTCGACTTTGAATTCGCGATAGACCTTGTGCCAGGCACTGCGCCCATTTCTATTGCTTCTTACCATATGGCATCCGCCGAATTGAAGGAGTTGAAGACTCAAATAGAAGAATTATTGGACAAAGGATTCATCCGCCCTAGTGTCTCACCGTGGGGAGCACCTGTGTTATTCGTAAAGAAGAAAGATGGATTGCTAAGGCTTTGCATCGACTACCGCCGGTTGAATCAAGCTACAATCAAGAACAAGTATCCTCTACCAAGGATCAACGACTTATTCGACCAACTTCGTGGCGCGACGGGCTTTTCCAAGATTGATTTGAGATCAGGCAACCATCAATTGAGGATTCGGGAACAAGACATCTCGAAGACCGCCTTCCGTTCTCGTTATGGACATTATGAGTTCCTTGTGATGCCGTTTGGTTTGACAAACGTGCCCGCCGCTTTCATGGACTTGATGAATCGCATCTTTAGTCCTTACCTTGATAAGTTCGTGATTGTGTTCATCGACGATATCCTTATCTACTCGTCGGATCCGGAGAAGCACGATGAACATCTACGGATCGTCCTTCAAACGTTGCGAGATCATCGTTTATATGCCAAGTTTTCTAAGTGCGAGTTTTGGCTGACGGAAGTGAAGTTCCTAGGACACGTTGTTTCTAAAGATGGAGTTTCTGTCGACTCATCGAAGATTGAAGCCGTAATGCATTGGCTACCACCGAAGAATGTTTTCGAAGTCCGAAGCTTCTTAGGGCTCGCGGGTGACACGAAAATAATTTGTGTGCGCTTGTGTGCTATACCCAAGTGTAGGTAATCGTGCAAGTAGTATCTGGTTAAGACCAGGTCGATCCCACAGGGAAGGTTGTAAACTAATTACTTAGATTAAACTCTAAAAAAAAAGAAAATAAAAATCAATATTTTGAAAGGATGTAGAACACAAAGTTCCACAGTTTATCAACTACTAAGGATAAAGCAATTAACTAATTACTAACAAATTAATTAAAGCGATAATTTAAAACGTGTTTTTCTTAATAAAAAGGAAGTGTTGGGATCACGCGAATCCACAGTGACCTGGCCATCTACCATGCAATTACATTAAAGCTCAAAGGAGTACATCCTCTACAATATTCCGTATTTCTCTATAGGTAAAGAATCCATAGCCCTTTCATGACCGGGACTATATCATCCAAATTAAGTTCGAAATACATGAAAGTGGTTTAAGACAATAGTTAAGACTCGCACCTACATTGGTGTTAGCATTGAGGGTGGTTTGCAAAAGATATTGAAGAAAAATGCCTTAAGACCTTAAGTTTAAAGACTGTTTTGACAAACTGAGCATATGGGGACATGTTGATAACAAATCTTTAACACAGAAAGTCTAGGAATACTGCATAGAATGTTCTCAAGAATCAGAGGGTTCGATCGATCGACGCGCTTTCGATCGATCGAATATCGTCATCTCTCGATCGATCGAAATGTCTTCGATCGATCGACTGTATCACTGTCTCGATCGATCGAAATAACTCCGATCGATCGAACACAGGAATTATTCTGGTGCATGGCAGAGGCCTGAAATTACAGTTTCATCGCGATTTCCCAACCTGGGGACTACTCAGACATGGTCTGAAGAGTCTCAGATGTGTTTTTAACATAAAGTTCCATTAAAGTGTTGTTTGGTTGTGATTTTTGCATGAAATCTTTGAAAACTTAAAGGTTTAAACTACCTAACAAGCAAAACTACGAGATAACAGGTTATACTACTATAAATTAAGTGCAGAATGTAAATAAAACAATAAAAGAGTAACCTAGAATGAAGAACTATTGATTAAACTAAAGAAACACCAATCCAAAAGCAATATTCAAGCCTTGAAACCTACAAAACATGTAAACTCTCTATCTCTCTCTCTAAAAACTAATAAAAACAAAGTAGGCGTCCTTAGGGACGTATACAATACGACTATATATAACAAAACCTAATGCTAGGGCTAAAGTTCCGTTTCTGCTGCGTGCGCGTAAAATCTGATAAACTTCATGTTCGATCGATCGAACATTTCTCGATCGATTGAACTCCTGGAATCTTCGATCGCTTGAACTTCCTTAGATCGATCGAAACCTCGATCGCTCGAGCGTTCTTCGATCGCTCGAAACTCTCTTTTCATGTTTTAGCTGACTTCATTAAAATTCAGCAACCCTTTCATCCGGCTTACACATTCCTTCACACAGCAACAGAGATCTGCATAATTTATAGCTAAAACAATACCATTTATCATAGTTTAATCATATCAAGCAAAATCTGGCATTGTAATCCAAATTGCAGATAAACAGGGGAATTGTAGACTATTTTAGTGTATTTTCTTCTTTTAGCGCGGTTGTATTTTACAAATACCCCCGCTTGTCACAACCCCCAACTAGCGAATTGCTAGTCCCTAGCAATAGAGCGAAAATAAAAACTACTAAACTATTACTACAACGACTGAAATAAAACAAAATAAGACTAAAGCAAACTAATCTAAATAAAAAGAAACTAGCTAACTCACTTTCGCAGGAATCGCGGTTGCATTTAGCTAAAGCTATAAGCCGTTTAACCCCTAGGTTCCCCTAGTGGACGAGTGTTGTCTCGTGAGGGTTTGCAGTGAATATACCCACAAAATTCTCCAATTTAAAGCTCAGAAAGATATAGAATAACTTTTAAAAACTCCCTCCCATTCAACTATTAATTTAGCTCTACAACACATATCATCCTCATTCAAACCATGAAAGAAATACACATGCTCCTCATGTCACCAAGATAAATGAAACATACGCATTGCATCCATGTATCCGTGTGTGTGTGTAGTTAACAGCTATGCATAGAACCTTGTTTAGAGTTGTTTAGACTATCATACTCTCAGAACTTGTAGTTTCAACTCAATTCTCACATGGTTATTACACTCAAGAATGAACATCTCACAGAAACTTGGTTAATAATGATCGCACATGGTGTGAAAGCTTTAATGAGAATGATGTTTTGGTTGCTAGTGCTTTCACACCTGACTCGATAAAAGACGAATCATTTAGAGTGTATAGTCTCATAAAAGGAATACTACTTACTAGAGGAGCGAAATACCGTGGATAACTCAATTTACACGTTCATATTCAAACTAAGTTGTTAAAAATCATTAAGGCTTAAACTCGGTTTTTTTTTTTTAATATATAGGACAGAAATGAGAGGGGTAAGAAATTACACATCTTTAGCATTCAATTGCGTTTAGCAATTTTTTTTCTTCACTTCATTCCAACCATCCTCCATTTTCATATATATTCTTTTTTTTTTTATTTTTTTATTTTTTTTTATTTTGACTTTACTCCTTCTTCTTTTCTTTTCTATATTTTTTTTAACATGCAATTTGCACATTCAACATCTCCTTGTATATTTTAATCAGATTACTCCCACAACTACTCCCTCCCTTACTTCAACGATTTAATCACATTAGATGTGCACTGGGGTTCATTGAGGTCAAAGTATAAGGTTAGGAATGTTTTTCATAATAGACTTGGCAAGATTTAATCAGTGTGGGGTGAGAACAAAGTAGGTTATTGAATGTTGATACAGGTATATGAAAAGGTGAAGGAGCGCATAACGATGGCTTAAATCATTTTCTTAACTTCTTAGTTTTAGCACTTCAGTGTTCATTGAGTTTAGTTGGTAAATCCTGAACTTTCTCCTCTAATAAGCAGCCAAAATGAAGAATTCGAGACTATTCAACGAATTTAATACGCTTATTCAATAAGAACAATTCGAGTTTTATGTGATAATTCCTTCAAAATTGAATATTGGATTCAAAAGCTCACTAAGGGTAACTAGTTTCCACTACTTTATTCCTTAAAGTACAAAAGTCGTATTAACTCTATTTTAAGTTTTCTGCATAGCTATTAACATGTGCAAATGATTTGGATACAAGAATGGTCAACATATGCATTCATCCTAGAGAAACTAGAAAAACGCGTGAACATAATTCATAAAAGGATGAGAATGAAATGGTTGTGTCATTGTTTGATAACAGCTAAGTAGGAGTGAATATTCAGAGTTATTCTACCAAATTAATTTTTAAAAATTTCCTTAATAGTTTGAAATTTGTTTTGAATTTTTTTGTAATTTGATTTATTTTCAAACTTCTAATGGAAAATGTATGACATGTGCAATAGATAGAGTGATCCAGATTGCTAAGTAATATATGCACAGGTGATTATCTATCTACATCCCACCCCCAACTGAAAATTGCAATGTCCTCAGAAGTTGATTTTTAAAAAAAATAGATAGAGAGATAGCACCTGATAGAGCAGAGTAAGAATCGCAAGCGTAACAATCTGTAAAGAAATCATACAAACTACAAGCAGCATAAATCAAAAGAGAGTAAAATATATATAAATGAAAGAGCAGGAGATCCATACATAAAATGATCACTGGAATGATAATACAAAGAAAGTAACAGAGTAGTGATAATAAAGGCCAGTCCAACCAAACTATCCAAAAAGAACCAAAATATCCATACAGTCCCAAAAAAATATCCATACAACCACAAGAAAGAAACCAAATATAGCAAAAAAAATGCTCACTCGCAACCAGGAGAACGACTAATCATCACCAACATTTGATAAAATCACAATCGGCACGGCAGTAGCATCCACATCGCCACCCTCAGCAACAGACGTAGTCGTCGCCGGGTCACTCACAGTCGGGGCAGCAGATGTAGATAAGAATGGAGCAGTCCCGACTGGAGGTGGTGGAAGTGGTGTCTCAGAAGAAGGTGGTGCTGCCGATGTAGATGGCGCAGAAAGATCAGCAGGTGGTGGCGGAATGGAAGAAGATGGACCTGTGGAAGTGGCTGGAGCAGCTGTAGGTGGATCGCTAGGAGGTGGTGCAGAAGCGGCATGAACCGCCTGGTCGACTCTGATCTGGATCAAAATTGCCTCCATCATAAAGTCAAACGATCCACCTTGCCCTCAAGTCGTACCCGGCCCTCTCTCTCCTCAAGAAAAAATGTGTGTAAAGTCTGGAGAGACACGGACGACGACTCTCCCGGGGCGTGAGCCTGAGACCGCTGTCTCAACTCAAAACGTGCTACCTCCTCTACAGGGTCATCATCCTCCTCGGAGTCAGGCTCCTCAGCCTCTGTAGGCGTCCCGGAAGCTGCACCCTCAGTATCGGTGCCTCCGTCTCTCCTCCTCTTCGCCCTGACTTTCACTTTACCCTTTTCTTTCAATTTTGTCTTCTTCTGCGCATCAGAACGGCGGGCCGCCGTCTCACCAAATCGACTGGAGGCCTGAATAATCGTGTCGGTGGCCAATGGGAGTAATCCAGCCCTCTCAATAACTCGATGGATAGGCCAAGCGCCCTTCAGATGGCGCTTAGTGGCAATGTACCGCGTCGGCTGTATGAAGAAGTCAATATACAGGCGAGACAGGCAGACTCGCTGTCCTGTCCCGATAGAGTAGAGCGCCCGAACGTACCACGCGGCCAACTTCTCGTGGTAAGAAGTCATCAAAATGCAGTTGACTAGCGCGAGATGGAGGAGATGGTAGTCCTCTGTGAGAAGCCTATCCTCGATGAGAGATTCGCCGTTCCAAGACTGGACGGCGCCTCCTGTAAGCTCACGGATAATAGTGGCAGGAGGGATCTCGGGGGCTCCTGGTAGCTGCGGATAATAACAGTCTGGCACCTCGGCAATCCTCAGAGCAGCAGCTACTGTAGTAGGACTGAACACTATCTCATGCCCGCGGAAGAAAGATCGATATGTGAAAGGAGCTGTCGGATCCTCGATCATTGAGGCGCAAGCTTCCCGGACCCAATTGATGTTGATTTTTTTGGATTCGGTTAACACTTCGTAGCACAGAGGCATGACGCGGATCCTGGCTAAGAACCATGGAGCTGATATCCAAACGGACTCTAGTGGTCGCTCTAGCATGACCTTCCGTGTCTCAAAATATCGGCTAAACCAAACGCGTTCATCGACACTCTGAAACCCGTGATCAGGTATAGGGTTCGGTATAGCAAGATCTAAGGGCTTTGACTTGTGATACCCCGTGATAGGGTTCACTGTGGAAGCCCTGAAATGGAAGAAAAGAACAGAAAACAAATTAAACAGGGAAGAAGAAGTAAAAACTGAAACTGCTGCCCCTCGATCGATCGAAGATTTTTGGATCGCTTGAAAAGATATAGGGTTCGATCGCTCAAGCCCAGTTCGATCGATCGAAAAGATATAGGGTTCGATCGCTCGAGCCCAATTCGATCGATCGAACACAGCAAAATGGCAGCGAGAGAAACTGAAACGGGAAAAGCCCGCACATACAAAAATACTAACAAAAATTGGTTTAAAAACTAGTGGGGGGCACCCCTACAAGAATATGAATGACAAAACAAGAAGGGGGGGTTCTCGGGGCTTTACCCCGAGATACGTGCGGCGGACGGAGGAGGATGATGATGATGATGATTGGAGGGACCGGGGGCTCCTCAAAAGGTGTGATGGATGAGTGAGGACCCAAAAATCGCCCGAGCTCTCACTCTGTTTTCAATCGCTTGAGAGTGAGGGAGAGAAAGAGACTGAGGAAATGTACGCTGGACGCCTCGTTTAAATACAAGTCTCGATCGATCAAGAAAGTTCGATCGATCGAATATTCAATCGATTGAGGCTTGTTCAAGCGCTCGAGGGTTTGACGACTTCGATCGATCGAGAAACATTCGATCGATCGAACCTGATAATTCTACAATGTATCAGAATGGAGAAATCATACACCCCCAACTAACCAACATTGGTCTGGACCTACAGAATAGTGATAACACAGTTCATTGACAGGACATGTAAGACAAAAACATCATCCTCAAGGTAGAAAAATTGCAATTTTATATAAATAAATCTTTATAAAAGCATCCATTTGCAACAATTGTTGCCCCCCAACTTGGTATTTAAAACCTTATTAAAAACGACAACTAAAATAAATTGAACTAATAAAAATTTTGTCTAGGATTACACTTCAATTGATAAAAGACTGATGAAAAGACAAAACACAATTGAAGTGGGGCACTAATCATCTAGCATGAAGATTTCGTCTTCCACCATCGCTTCTTCGTCCGCCAGGTCTTCGAATGAGGAGTCTAAACTGGATGATTCCCTTTCCCAGAACAGTCGGAAAGCAACGGACTTTCCTCTTGCGGCGGAGTACCCGGGGACATTATGTATGGTCCAAATCCATGAAATAGTTGATGTGGAAGGAATAACGGCGGTAACATCGGATTCATAGTGACAATCCTGACAAAGAAAACAAAAGAGAATAAACAAGAAAGAAAGAAATTAAATAAAACAAGGGAAAGAACTGACAGGAAGAATTAAATAAATCAAAACAAAAAGAAAGAGAAAATAATGTGACCAAGAATTAACCTCACTATTGGCATGATAGACCCAAGTGCACTAGCAGGTAGAGGGCATTGAAGCCAGAACAACAAATAACTCAAGTGCACATAAATGCAGGGAACCAATTCGATGACAAGGAAGTCATCAACAAAAGTGAATACAGCATTGTGGCGTTCTGGCACCACATCCTGTAGGTCTTATTCTTCCCACGGTTCCCACATTGAGTCATTTTTCCCTTGTGCCAACAGTGCATCATGGACCTCTCCAACAAAATACCCTTCAGGTTCTCCCTCATCGTCAGGGAATTCCATGTACTCAAAGGGGTTGATATGGAGGAGAGCAGGGTTGAAAGGGATGTATCCATGGGTTAGGTCAACGACATCATCTGCCCCTGGCCCTTGATAAGGAGCAAAACAGAATGCTATCTCATCGGCAGTCCAAGGGGGGTTGGGATATTCAGAATCAGCCCATGATCCAATTGAGTGGACATCATCATCTCTCATATTGAACAACCTGCAGGAGAGATATAGAATGAAATAGCAGATGAAAAATCGAGATCACACTCAAAAAGAGAAATAACACAGAAAAAAAAGACGAAAGATCAAAACAAAGAGCAATAAAGGTAAAGATATACAACAATAGTGTGTAAACACTCTTTAGTGGTTTAGATTGAGGAATAGCTGGGCTCATCCAGCTGGATGTGCTCAGCTTCTGGTTGGAAGTTTTCCAAGAATGGTTTTAACCTTTGGCCATTAACCTTGAAATATTCATCATTCTTGGGGTTTATGAATGAGCTCAACAGCCCCATGTGGAAAGACAGATTTAACAATGAATGGACCTGTCCAGCAGGATCGGAGCTTACCTGGAAAGAGGTGGAGGCGAGAGTCATACAGTAAGACTTTCTGCCCCGGCTCGAATGATTTTCGAAAGATTGTTCTATCGTGGCGAGCCTTCAACCTTTCCTTATGTAATCTAGCATTGTCGTATGCATCTCAACGTATTTCTTCCAGTTCAGCCAACTGGAGTTTTCGAAGATGACCTCCCTCTTTTATGTCGAAGTTCAACGAGCGTGTCACCCAATATGCTTTGTGTTCAATTTTGACCGGGAGGTGACATGCTTTTTTGTACACTAGCCTGAACGGAGACATTCCCAGATTTATCTTAAAAGCAGTACGGTACGCCCACAGAGCATCCGTTAATTTGTATGCCCAATCCTTTCTGTTGAAACTAACCGTCTTTTCGAGGATATGCTTGATTTCTCGGTTAGCCAACTCTGCTTGCCCGTTTGTTTGTGGGTGGTAGGCTAGAGCGATCTTGTGGTTGACCCCATATTTCTTGAGGAGTGATTCCAAAGGCCTATTGCAAAAGTGCTTGCCTTGGTCACTTATTAGTGCTTTCGGGGTCCGAAATCGCGACAGAATATGCTCCTTAAGAAAGGACATTACCATTTTGTGGTCATTGCGTCTTGTTGGTATCGCTTCTACCCATTTTGATACATATTCCACAGCAAGGAGTATGTATTCACAGTTGTTTGATTTAGGGAACGGGCCCATAAAGTCTATGCCCCAGCAATCGAATATTTCGATTGTGATAATGGGAGTTAAGGGCATAGAGTTCCTTTTTGAAATTGTTCCAAGCTTTTGACAGCGTTGGCACGTTTTACAGAAAGCATAGGCATCTTTAAATACGGTGGGCCAGTAGAAACCGCTGTATAGAACTTTTTGTGCGGTCTTTTGCGAGGCAAAGTGACCTCCGCAGGATTCAGAATGGCAAGATGCTAAAATTACGGTTATATCCTCATTTGGAACACAACGCCGGATGACCTGATCAGCACAATACTTGAATAAGTACGGGTCATAGAAAAAGAAATGACGTGCGAACGAGAGGAATCGTTTCTTGTCTTGATTTGACCAATGACGCGGGGTCTCTCCCGTAACCAGATAGTTTACTATATCTGCATACCAGGGCAAAGCGGACACAGTCATCAGTTGCTCATCTGGGAATTCTTCCTTGATCGGTATGGGTTCAGTATTGTCAACAAACGTTAATCGAGATAAATGGTCCGCAACCACATTCTCTACACCTTTTTTGTCTTTGATTGTGATATCGAACTCTTGGAGTAGGAGTATCCAACGAATTAGCCTTTGTTTCGCATCCATCTTAGATAACAAGTACTTGAGGGCCGAGTGGTCTGTAAAACAGACGATTGGGGACCCTATCAGATATGACCTGAATTTATCCAGAGCGAAAACTATCGCCAGTAGCTCTTTTTCGGTAGTTGTATAATTCATTTGAGCATCATTAAGTGTACGACTGGCGTAGTAGATTACGTAAGGCTTATTATCCTTCCTCTGTCCTAGCACTGCGCCAATGGCGTAGTCACTAGCATCGCACATTAACTCAAAAGGCAAACTCCAGTCGGGTGCCTGTATTATCGGTGCGGAGGTAAGGTGTTCTTTTAGTGCATCAAAAGATGTTTGACAATTTTCCGACCATTCGAATGGCATGTCTTTAACTAACAGTTGACACAGTGGTCGGGAAATTGCACTAAAATTTTGGATAAAGCGACGATAGAATCGCGCATGTCCCAGAAAAGATCGAATATCTCTGACTGTACGAGGGACAGGTAGGTTCGAGATTATATCAATTTTCGCTTTATCGACTTGGATACCTTTATCAGAAATGATGTGGCCGAGGATAATTCCCTTGGTCACCATGAAGTGACACTTTTCTCAGTTTAGTACTAGGTGTTTGTCCTCGCATCTTGCTAGCACACGTTCCAGATTGTCTAAGCAGTTTTCAAAACTATGGCCGAACACAGAGAAATCGTCCATAAATACTTCGAGAAATTGCTCGACCATGTCGCTGAAAATACTCAACATGCACCGCTGAAACGTAGCAGGTGCATTGCATAATCCGAACGACATGTGTCTGTAGGCGAATGTACCGAACGAACAAGTGAAAGTTGTTTTCTCCTGATCTTCAGGAGCAATTTCAATTTGGTTGTACCCACTATATCCGTCCAAGAAGCAATAATATTTATGACCTGCCACTCTTTCCAGCAGTTGATCCATGAATGGCAATGGAAAGTGGTCTTTTCGGGTCACATTATTCAGTTTTCGATAATCAATACACATCCGCCATCCGGTGGGGACGCCTGTTGGTACTAATTCGCCATCTTTATTAGGAATAACCGTTATACCTGCCTTTTTGGGCACCACTTGGGTGGGACTGACCCAGGGGCTATCAGAAATAGGATATATAATCCCAACATCGAGTAGTTTTAATACTTCCTTTTTGACTACTTCTTGCATGTTGGGATTCAGACGCCTTTGTATTTGTCGCGAAGTTTTGCGTCTTCCTCCAAATAAATTTTAGGGAAAATTAGATATAGATCCCTAGTTATGGAATTCTATTAGTTTAAGAACAATTAAATATTACCATTTTGATTTAGGTCTCTCACTAGAGTAAATGAGCTAATTAAGATCCTTCAGTGTTATTTTATTTTTATTTTATGACAATTATACCCCTAAATAACATATTCTCATCCCTAGAGTGAGATAACGATAGAGAGAGAGAACGAGAGAGATCTAATCTTCAGTCCACTGGCAACGACGGGAGAAGAAGACGAAGACACCGGAGGGGCGATGTAGGGTAGAGGCGGAGGCATACGAAGAACGCGATCGTGACGATGAACTCGATGATCGCGATCGTAACAATGATGAAGATATAGTGTTCGATGATGACGATGATGATGAAGAAGATGAAGATGAAGATGAAGATGAAGATGAAGATGAAGATGAGGAGGAAGGAGAGAATCAAGTAGTTCCTCTGGCTTCTACTCCAGCATAACCTTCTCTAGCGAGTTGTTCTAGGAGTAAAAGAACTTTCTTCAAGTAGCTTTTCTGCTATTTTCCGGATTCAAGCGATTGCGCGAAATTGCTTATCTCAATTCCAAATTAAAATTGATGATCTCGATTCTGAAGTAAAATATAGAAAATAACTTGGGAGTTTGTATTCCCTCATCAACAATCCCTCTAGGAAACTTGAAAATGAGAATTAAAAAAGTAAGTAAATGATTGGCTAATCATGCAAGCAAAATCATTACTGAGATAACTTTATGTGTCTGCATGGTAAATAAAATTGGAATGAAGTTCAGGATTGTAATTCCAATTCTAGTTCACTAGCTTTGGAATTGAATCGAAATCACAATCCTATCATGTGGGCAGCACAAAGAATTTTCAAAGAAAATTAGGATTCATTTTTGACTACTTTCTTATGTTTTTTCAACTTTCTCCTTTCTTTTGGGATCCATAATTTAGGGAGGCTCATTCAGATGAACATAACTCTTTGTGCTTCAATTGGATCTGTTAATAGCTTCAATTTAGGGTCTAAGTTCTCTATGTATAGTGGCTTAAGCTCTCTCTCTCTCTCTCTCTCTCTCTCTCTCTCTCTCTCTCTCTCTCTTACACACACACACACACTCAAATGTTAATAAAATTATAAATTTTGATTTGAATGCTAGTCTGAACTATTACTTGAAGCAACTTTTCATTACAAATTTGTCACAAGGCACTCATATCATTCATTTAACAACAATTTTTCTTCAAAAATCTTGCAGCTACAGGAACTGGAGTTTTTTACTTTATGATGCAATAATTACAGTAATTACAGTTTGGGATATGAGTTATAACAGTAGGTTACTCAGACAGGCACATTCAATCTTAGGGAAAAAAAAATCTTAGAAGCTAAAAAGAGAGAGCAAATACGTCCAAGGTCAATGACAAACACCTTTCTTGTCAGAATACTTGTGTTGTTGGTTCAATGCAGTTCAATACTTGCACAACACCATGTATAAGTAATCACTACAAATTGAAATTTAGTACAAAACTTTAACACATTTGTTGAAGTTTCAAAATAGTTGAAAATATAATAGCATAATAGCTCCTGTAGTCTTGCCATCATCTTCAGACTTGCTTTGTTTCTGGGAGTGCATATACAAATTGTTATTAGTACTAGTACATCTCCATTCATTATATGCAATAACCCCATCAAGTACTTTTTTTTAGGATTATGTACTTCCAATTTGTATTAGTAGCTGTCATAAAAGTACTATATGGTTACCTTCTCACTCTGATTGTAACTTCCCTGGTTGTGTTTATCTTTGAATTTGAGTTTTATATGGAAGTGTGAATTTACTAGAGAATGGCACTATTTTGTTGTACACTTGTGCTCATCTTCTCTTTGATATATAATCTTGGGATGCAACTTGAATGATGATATGTGTGGATTGGTGATGAATTACTAGATATTGGTAGAAGTATTGAGATATATCCCACTTTGTTCTATGCATATATGCTTGTGAAAAAAGTGTGCATGTTAGAGTATCTTCAATGGAAATTTCTTCATTTTTTAAAAAATATGCTAAAAACGGTGGTGAAATTTCACCACTTTCGAATGTGGTGAAATGTTTCTTTATCAAAGTTGGTGAAATTATGATTGTGGTAAAGAATTTCATAAAGTTCACAAGTTTTGACGTCCAAAAGTAGAAGTAGTGTAAATTTCATCTATATTTTAGAATGTGCTTAAACCAGTGATGAAATTTCACCCCATTCACATTTCCAGATTATTCTCAGCACCCAACCGTGAATGTGGTGAAATTATGATTTTGGTTAAGAATTTCATAATCTTCACATGTTTTGACATCCGGAATTAGAAGTGGTGAAATTTCACCACTTTTTTAAAAAGGCGATCAAAACATGGTGAAATTTCTCCACTGTTTTAAAATGCGGTCAAACCAGGTGAAATTTCTCCACTCTTTCAATAGGAGCTCAAAACGTGGTGAAATTTCACCTCTCTTTTAAAAAGGCGGTCAACGCGTAGTGAAATTTCATCACCCTTTTAAAGGGAGGTCAAAACGTGGTGAAATTTCACCACTCTTTTAAAATGAGGTCAAAACATGGTGAAATTTCACCACTCTTTTAAAAACACGGTGAAAACATGGTGAAATTTCAAGGAAAAGAACTTCTGTTAAAACTCGATGAAATTTCACCACTGTTTTAAAGGGAAGTCAAAACGTGGTGAAATTTCTGCACTCTTTTAAAAGGCGGTCAAAACGTAATGAAATTTCTCCACTGTTTTAAAAGAAGGTCAAAACGTGGTGAAATTACAAGTATAACAACTTCTATTAGAACATGGTGAAATTTCACCACTCTTTTAAAGGGAGGTTAAAACGTGGTGAAATTTCACCACTCTTTTAAAAGGCGGTCAAACGTGGTGAAATTTCACGTATAAGAACTTCTGTTAAAACTTGGTAAAATTTTTCCATTGTTTTAAAGGGAGGTCAAAAGTGGTGAAATTTCTCCACTATTTTAAAAGGAGGTCAAAATGTGGTGAAATTTCTCCAATGTTTTAAAAGGCGGTCAAAATGTGGTAAAATTCTCCACTCTTTTAATAGGAGCTCAAACTGTGGTAAAATTTCACCACTCTTTTAAAAAGGCTATCAAAACATGGTGACAATTCAATGATAAGAACTTTTGTTAAAACTTGGTGAAATTTCACCACTATTTTAAAAGGAGGTTTAAATGTGGTGAAATTTCACCACTCTTTTAAATAGTTCAATCGCAAGCCATGGTTGTGCTGTAGAGAGATAATTTCTTTGAGTACCAAACCAAAACAATCAAGTTGCACATTCTATCCAAACTATGATTTACCAAATAACTATATATTTTTATCCAACTATTGTCTTATAAGAACAAAAATTTACAGATGATTTGTCCAATATGCAATATCTTTCAAGACTTGGGCTTAGTTTGGCTCTCATGTGGCTTTTTAAAAGTAGCTTATGAAATTTAATATTAATTTTTGTTTGATAATTTTGTACAAGTGACACATTATTCTCAAAAAAACATCATGAAACCAAAAGACAACATTGAGCTTTTAAAAGCTTCATTCAAGCTTCATTCTAGAGCTTTTAAATGCTCTCCCCAAAAAAGCCCTAAGTTCAATTTTTGCAAAGCTCATAAACTAGTTACCAAATGAATTAATATAAAATTGTACTTTAAAAAAGGAGAAGCACCAAAATGGAGGCCAAACTAAGCCTAAGACCTATGCAATATTATTCAAGACTTAGCCCTAAGCTAAAAGTTAGCAAAACAAAGTCATGATGATGAGCTTAGATTGTTTATTTTTATGAACATGGAGTGTTTTTCTGTCAACCATTGTGAGTTTCTAAGTGTACTCAGGAGACAAATGTCTTGTATCTTTGTAATTTAGTGTCACAGCCCGGTCCCACAATAGCGGAACCGGAGCCCGTGGCACGCCACCGAGGCTAAACCAATTCATTAACGTTCCCAAAATTAGGTTTGAAGAACACACGCAGCGGAAAAACAAAACACATTTTAAAACCAGAGGTTCAGTCGACCGCTCAGTCGACTGCTCAGTCGACTGCTCGGTCGACGGAGGAAGGCAGGGATTTAATAGCAATTACAGTCGACTGAGACTGGGGTCCAGTAGACTGCTTTTACCAAAATAAGAAAAATAGCTGAACAGCACTGCCCCGTCGACTGCTCCGTCGACTGCCCCGTCGACTGCTTTTACAATATAAGGAACAAAATAGTTAACTGCACTATCCCGTCGACTGCTCCGTCGACTGCCCCGTCGACTGCTCCTCTGACAGCAGCCAAAACTGCAGAATTTCAAGTTTAAAAGCTTTCTAACTCTCACCAATGACCAACCATTCAATCCAAACTTAACCCAAAGTAATTCTAGCTGTATTAAAACATTTCTAAAGCAAAATTACAACATGTCACTAACTATTACAACGGTTTAAAATCCATTCTAACATACCAAATTAAACATGGTTTAAAACAACCAAATTCTTATTACAACATTCTCATTATCCCCAAAACTACAAAATTATCATTCAAGTTGCCTTCCAAGCGAACTCCCAACCCACGTACTCACTTCTGCGATTCCTCGCCAGCATTAACACCTGCAATGGTTATTTGAATAACCACACATTTTTCGATTTGTTTAAGCTAAAGCTTAGTGAATAAAACAACATATGCACATGAATGATAAACATGTCCGCATTCACATCTCTACATTTCATACTAGTCGCCGGAGACTCACGTGCCCGTCCATATTCCCAATCCGCGACTCCTCGCCAATAAGTCCACGCGAAAGGGTAAGACCCACGATTCTTCTCTTCAATCGTGCGACCTTAATGCCTATATCGGCTCCACAAAATGGCACGGTGACCACGTGCTCCTTCTGACCCACATAAGCAACTTAACATGCTCAAATACATATCACCATACTCGCGGTAATCAAAACATATCACCGTGCTATTGAGCCTACTTATCAATATAATGCCCAATATGAACTACACAATATATCTCTAAGAATTAATACATGCTATTCATACAAAACATGAATACATGTCAAGAAATCATTCCAAAAACATAGTTGAATCACTCACCTCCGATTTACGCTCCTATAATACGATCCAAAGAAAACCCGTGCACAAAGAACGTGCAGAAGTCCGTCTAGTACAAATCCTATGGATCAAAATTCCATTTATCAACTTTTATGAAAAATTCTAGAAAATAACTTTTCGGAAAACTTAGCCAAACAGGCCCTAACATATATCAAAACGAAGCTCTTACCTCGAGGAGCTCGAATATGAAATCTGGGAGAAACCAGACTGACGGAAGGTCGTCGTTTGGCGTCGCAAAGCTCTAAGCAATCAAATCTCCCTCTAGCCCCCTTTTGGCCTCCTTTTGAACTTTAGGTTAACTTATGAAAAATATCTCAACTCATCTCTATCTATATATAGGCAACATTCTCGGGGAATTACGTTTACCTCCCCACGAGTTTTCCAAACTCCTAATCAGTCTCTGAAACTTTCTATACAGCTTATTCACAGCTTTATAAGTGAAACTTCAAAATTATAAAAGTTTTCGACTAAGTTTCGTTTGGTCGCTAAAACGCGAATTGCTATATGACGTTTCCAGAGTTGCTAATTAGCCTACCAAATTAATAGCGTGTTCATTCGTTCTCACCAGGATACTAAATCTAACATCAGAAATATATTCTAAGCCAGAAAATAATACAGATATTGCAATACACAGGTAAACATTTATTTTCAGATAAACATTTAAAATGTTCCATAGTGACCGTCTCATACTCGGAGAGACGTCACAACAACAAATCCTCAATCACCACAGTTTCAAAGGGTTCTCTAATACAGACACCCAAATCAACTCGTTAGTCAAAACTCACTCAATCATGTGTCATAGGACACGCCACATCACATTATCATGCATGACAATGAAATGCAAATGCAATAACACGAATACGGGTGTTATAATACTCTCCCCCTTAAAAGAAGTTTGTCCCCAAACTTGTACCTCATGTCTCAAAAAGGTGCGGATACTGAGTACGCATCTCATCTTCTATCTCCCACGTCATCTCTTCCGTAGTTTGGCTACGCCATAACACTTTCACTTTCGATATTACTTTATTTCGTAATACTTGATCCTTCCGGTCTAAGATTTCTACCGGATACGCAACATACGTCAAATCACTCTGAATCTCATCCGATATCGGAGTCATCACTTGATCTCTATCTTCCACTAATTGTTTGCGTAACAACGATACATGAAACACGTTATGAACTTGAGCATACTCGCTCGGCAAGTCCAAACGATAAGCTACGGGTCCAACCTTTCCAATGATTTCAAAAGGTCCTACATATCTCGGATTGAGTTTCCCGTATTTACCAAATCTGGTTATCCCCTTTGAAGGTGACACCTTCAAATACACCAAGTCTCCTACATCAAATTCCAACGGCCGTCTGCGCTTGTCGGCATAACTCTTATACCTACTCTGAGCTGTCAATAACCGTTGTCGAATTACCTTTATCCTATCTGTTGTCTCTTGTACAATTTTTGACCCTTCAATCTTTCTTTCTCCCACCTCTGTCCAACTGATCGGCGAACGACATACACGACCATATAAAGCTTCATAAGGAGCCATCCCAATACTCGACTGAAAACTGTTATTATACGCGAACTCAATTAACGGTAGGTGGTCTTCCCAATCACCTTGAAAATCAAGTACACATAAACGAAGCATGTCTTCCAAAATTTGGATTACTCTTTCTGATTGACCATCAGTCTGAGGATGAAAGGCGGTACTAAAGTGCAATTTGGTACCCATCGCTTCTTGCAAGGCTCTCCAAAACTTCGATGTAAAACTACTATCCCTATCCGAAATGATAGAAACTGGAATACCATGTAGTCTCACAATTTCGCGAATATATAACTTATCCAACGTCATCGGCTTAGTCGTTCGAAGTGGTAGAAAGTACGACGACTTCGTCAAACGATCAACAATCACCCAAATAATAGTATTTGACCTCTTCGACCTCGGAAATCCACTAACAAAATCCATTGTTATGTGCTCCCATTTCCACTCGGCTATCGGTAACGGTTGTAACAATCCCGAAGGTACTTGGCGTTCGGCCTTTACTTGTTGACAACTCGTACATTGTGAAACATAGCGTGCTATTTCTCTCTTCATTCCCGGCCACCAATAAACATGTCTCAAATCTCTATACATTTTGGTGCTTGTGGATATCGCATTTTTCTTACCCACAGCTTTTCTTTTAAAATGCTTTCTCAAAATCAATTTCAAAACAAATGAGTCGCCACTTAATTTTTAAAAGGAAAAATTAAGAAACCATCTTTAAAGCAAACTGATCTTTTTAGAAACCAGAGATTAACTAGGTCCGGGGATTATGGAATGAGAGAGGAAGGAGCCCGCCGGACTAAAACACCCTCTCTCATCCTATCTTGCGATAGGCCTCTACTCAACATCCTTCTAATCGAATTATTAATTTAAATGTGCCCTCAAATAATACATAGGTATTACCTATACATTACAAAAGCATGTCCAAAGGGTATAAGATTGCAAATGACAAAATATCATTCAAAAGCCATATAGTTCAAATAGCAAGCAAGATGATATGCGAATAAGGAACTAGGAAACTTACCCGGGATCCGGCCGTGAATATTTAAACGTGCAAATGCATGCGAATAGGTAAAACCTAAGAAAAAGGGTCTCTAATCCATATATACAAGTAAAACAATTCCTAATTCTAAGGTATTGCGCATTAAGTCAAAAAAGTCAATAAAATCAATAAAATCAAAAAATGCAATAAACTAGAGAGGGGATGAGAAATTGTACCTCAAATGCGCTACAAAACAAAGATTAGTCCACATGCTTCATATAATAATATGATATCAAAACAATCAATCATGATCCTCTAGCTTAAATCTAATAAGCATGAAATCCAACTTTATTCAATAGCTAGTTCTAATCATAAGCATTAATGTACATGAATGAATGAATGTGAACAAGAATAAAACATGGATTTATTCACTAATTTGGATCACTTAGCCTCTGGATTTAAGCTAAATTATCGTTATTCAAAACATGATTTGGGTCCCAAGACATTAGGGAACCATTTGAGTTGAAATAAATAAGATTAGACAAAAACAGGAGCAGTTTTTTATGAATTACAGAGAGCAGACCAGGTTTTCAAAAATAGAAATAAAATACTTTCAACGGTTTGATCTTAATGATTTTTGGATATGTTATGCCTCTGTGAGTCTAGTTTCTAACCCAAAAAGAAAATCAAGGTTTCAACGGTTAGATCTCCGGGAATATGGAAAATACCAGACCTCACTCAGGATTTTGCAACTCTCTGTCCAGAGATCTTGTATGATTTTTTAAAAATAGTAAAAAGATCAGAATTGCTTAGTTCTTTTTAGGGTGGTTTCCTAACACATTAATCTGCTTAGGAAAAATTATTTTGGGTCACAAATACTTTATTAAAGATCTGATTTACTAATTTCAAAGACGTTTTACTGTTCTGAAACTATTCTGAAACTCTGGGCAGATTGTAGTTGACTCACAAAACTCATGATCAAACCCCTCTAAACATAAAACCACCTTAAAACAAAAATTACAGTGGTAGATTAATGTGTTATTGACCCTTTCCCGTTGGTTTCACTTGATTTCAACGGTTAGATTTCGAACTAAAAATCTTTGATCAAAAACAGTTTGTGAACTCACTGTTTTTATTTATCAAGTTCAACTTTTGTTTGTTAACCCCAACTATCAAACCAATGAGTTGGACTTAAAACCAAACTATTTCTTCTACCATTTGATGGTCATTGAAGACTAAAGACATCGATATTTAGAGATTTCATTGAAGTATGAATGACCTTCATAAAATCTTGAGACATATGAACCTAAACCATAGGGATTAGATTAGATTCAAACTATTTCTCCTACCATTTGATGGTTATTGGAGACTAAAGACACACATACATGTAGGTTTTAAATGAAGTATGAAGAACTCCTCAAACCTAAGAAAAAGATTAGCTTAAGCCATGGAGACGGACTTAAACTAGGCTACTTCTCCTACCATTTGATGGTCATTGGAGACTAATAACACTTGAACTCATGGGTTTCAATGAAGTATGAAGGACTTCATAAAACCTCAAAGTAATGATCTCAAACTATGGATGAAGTTTGGACTCATTAACTCAACATACTAAAAATAAAACCTCAATCCCCTCATGAATCATGAGTTTATAAGGACATTGAAGGCCTCTAAACACATGGATTTAAGTAAGACATTGAAAGTCTTATAAATCCAAGGAGATAAACATAATCAAAAGAAAATGACCAAGGCTTTTCTTCAAAATTTTATTAAGCTTCAACCATTGAACTAATTAGTTTAGAGTTTTACCTCTAATGATCCTCAACTTCTTGGTTGCTTTAAGGCCTTCCAAATGGTGATTAAGCTCCTCCTTTGCTCTTTCTTCCAACAAACCTCTCTAATACTCTCTTGATTTTGGGTGAGAATCAATAAAGGACTCCCAACATTCTAATGTTCTCCCCTAACATTCTAATGTTCTCCCTGTCAAACAAGGGATATACACCTTCTATTTATAGGCAATCTTTAGGGGGGCATTTTGGAAATTTCGTAGCCAAAACCCTAATTTCCGCCGCCACATTGAAGGTATAAGCTTGACCTAATTTCGGACAAGCTTTCACAAAAATGCAGCACTCTGCACTGCAATTCAGCACTATTCAGCACCTTAATTTCATTTCATGTCGTAAATGTCGTTTAATTTATGTATTTACTTAAGACATTAAATGTAATTAAGGAAATACCCCCCATTTGGATTCAATAAAAATATCTAAAAAATCAAAATCCTTAAGGAAAAAAAGTCAACTCTCCCTCCGAAGGCAAAATATCGATTTTCTGCACAATTCTCCTTAAAAGCCTTTCGATTTCACCATGATTCCTTTCATTTAAAAATTCTTAAAAATCATTTCTAGCATAAGGGAGACCCAATGAACAATTACCGGGACTTTTCATCTTGAAATTCAAAAATTTTATGATTGACTCCCTTTTGACCCGTTGACTTTTCACTGGGTCAACTGTTGACTTTGTTTTTCGGGGTTCATGCTGAATTTCTCTCCTTTTTCTTTTATTTTTAAATTAAAAGAGCTTTCGGAAGAGATTGAATCACCTGTGGAAGTCCTAGGTTAGTTCGGACATCGTCATCATCGGATCATAGAGGTAACACTCCCCTTAATTCGACGTTTGGTCAAAATTGGGGTGTCTACAGTGCTTCCCGGATGAACGGTATACTTCGTATTGTGTGCTTCCTCTAGAATGTTCCTTTTCAACTCTTTCTCATTGGGTACACAAATTCTACCTCTCAATTTCAAAACATCATTCTCAAAAGTGAATCCCGGTTGTTTGCCCATTGGAATCTCATCACAAATCTTCTTCAAAGCCACGTCTTGGAGTTGTTTCTCTACAATCTCGTGAATCAAGAGTGGTTGTGCCACCATCGTCGACAGAAAACCACTTTCAATCTTCGGAATCACTTCAAGTTCTAAGTTCTCCATATCTCTTATCAATTCTTTCTGAGAAGTCAAATCTGATGCGGTGTTGGTTGGTACTTTGCGACTAAGAGCATCGGCGACGACATTTGCCTTGCCCGGATGATACTGAATTGACAAGTCGTAGTCCTTCATCAACTCTAACCATCTCCTTTGCCTCATGTTCAAATCTCGTTGTGTAAATAGGTACTTCAAACTCTTATGATCCGTATAGATCTCACATTTCTCTCCGTATAGATAATGACGCCAAATCTTCAATGCAAAAATCACGGCGGCCAATTCTAGATCATGAGTTGGATAATTCTTCTCGTGCGGTCTAAGTTGTCTCGATGCATAGGCAATGACTTTATCACCTTGCATAAGAACGCAACCTAAACCTCTATATGATGCATCACTGTAAATAATAAATCCTTCAGTCCCTGACGGAACGGCTAATATTGGTGCTTTCACTAGTCGACTCTTCAACTCTTGGAAACTTTCTTCACATTCTGGACTCCAAACAAAAGCAATATCTTTCCTCATTAACTGTGTCATCGGCATTGCTATACGCGAAAAATCTTTTACAAATCTCCGATAATACCCAGCTAATCCTAGGAAACTTCTGATGTCTGTCACGTTCGTTGGCCTCACCCAGTTGGTAACTGCTTCTATCTTCTGAGGATCTACCGAAATCCCCTTTGCCGACACTATATGTCCAAGGAAAGCTATCTCGGTCAACCAAAACTCACACTTCTTCAATTTGCCGAATAACCTCTTTTCACGCAATCGTTGTAGAGCTAATCGTAAATGATGCTCGTGATCTTCTACGCTTTTGGAGTAGATTAGGATGTCATCTATGAACACGATAACGAACTCATCTAAATAATATTTGAAAACACGGTTCATCAAATCCATGAATGCAGCTGGTGCATTAGTCACTCCAAACGGCATAACCAAAAATTTAAAGTGACCATATCGAGTTCTAAAAGCTGTCTTCTCAACATCTTCCTCTTTGACTTTCAACTGATGGTAACCGGATCTCAAGTTGATCTTCGAAAATACTTGAGCCCCTTGTAACTGATCAAACAAGTCATCTATTCGTGGCAATGGATACTTGTTCTTGACGGTCAACTTATTCAATTCCCGGTAGTCGATGCACATACGCATTGTCCCGTCCTTCTTCTTCACAAACAAGACTGGAGCTCCCCACGGTGAAACACTCGGTCGAATAAAACCCTTCTCTAACAGTTCTTCTAACTGAACTTTCAATTCTTTCAACTCTATCGGTGCCATTCGGTACGGCGCTTTGGATACCGCTTGTGACCCTGGTACTACTTCTATTGTGAACTCAAGCTCCCTTTCAATCAATACGTCGGGTAACTCATCGGAAAAAACATCTGAAAATTCTCGAACTATTGAAATGTCTTCTATTAGTGGTCCAAACACTCGCGTGTCGATAATTGAACATAAGAAACCCGAACAACCCTTCTTCAGCATCTTACTTGCTTGAATCGCCGATATCAAATACGGCGGTACGATCACTCCCTTACCCTGAAAAGTAAACTCTTCTCGCCCTGACGGATAGAAACTAACCCGTTTCTGTTCACAATCGATTCTGGCTTGATTAACCGACAACCAATCCATACCCAAGATAACATCAAAGTAATTCACCGTCAACGGAATCAAATCAACGCTCAAGACTTTATCACCTATCTTGATTTCACATGACTTGAATATCGAAGAAGTAACTAGCGGTTCACTACTAGGCAATGATACACACAAGTCATATCCTAATGGTTCTGACTTAACAGTTAAATGCTTAACAAAATTACGTGATACAAATGAATGCGTTGAACCAGAATCCATAAGTATACGTGCATGATACAAACAAATAGGAAGAATACCTGATACGACGGTATCATCCGTATTCCCCGGCCTGAGTTGGAAGTATCGTCCTTGTTGTTGCGCGACTCCTTTTCCTTTATCCACACGAGGTTCTACTCTCGATCCACTTGGCACGCTCGATGCCTCGGTACTCATTCCCGGTTGTCTCTTACTCGGGCAATTCTTCGCTATGTGTCCCGGTTGTCCACAGTCAAAACATTTTCCCCTCATCTCTGGGTTGTAGCCCTTCGTATTTGAAAAGGTATTTGGTGCGGTCGAATTTGTGTTCAAAGGACAATTCCTAGACACATGCCCCAATTGTTTACAAAAATAGCAAGTGATCAATTGATAGCAGGTTCCTCTGTGTCGTTGGTTACATGTTGGACACAACGGTCTCGAGTCCCCCATGAACGTACTCCCTCCTTGGCTACTCATGTTCGATCCCGAACCTTGCGTGAACGGTTTCTTTGCATTCCCTTGACTCTTACCCCGACTGTCATTTGCCCTCTTTTCTTGTTGTCCCTGTCGATATCTGTCGACACTTTTCTCAGCAATCCGAGCAGCTTCCTCAACGAGAGAAACGGTCGGGTGTTGTAACATGTCCACACGGCCACGGATATTCTCTCTAAGCCCTTCCTCAAACTTACGAGCTTTATCCCTATCAGTTGGAACGGTAGTTTTCCCAAATCGTAACAAGGCATTGAAACGAGAAACATACTCACCCACGGTCATATCTCCCTGAATCAAACTCGCAAACTCTTGACGTTTCTGAGTATAAGCAGATTGCGGAAAGAAACGTTTGTTGAATTCTTCTTTAAATGCTTCCCACGTGGTTGGCTTCCCTTGTTCAAGCACGTTGTTTCACCAATCCAATGCTTCGCCCATCAACGTATCGGATGCGCACAAAATTTTCTCCTCATCGGTACATATTACCTGACGAAAATGTCTTTCCATGTCCATCATCCAATGATCGGCCAAGTCTATGTCAATTTGCCCATGATACAACGTCGGTTTTCGCTTATGAAACTGTTCCACGATTGTGTGTTGAGGTCGCGGTGCCGATGGTGCATTGATATAACGAATTTCCACTTGTGGAGGCTGAACGTTCATCTGTTCTCTTTTACTTACCGCTTGTATGAAATTTCCCACCATATTTACTATTTGGTCCATCCGCGAATGCGGTGACAATTCTCTTGGTGGATCAGCCATAACGTTTCAAATATTCCCCTGTTGAGTTCAGTGCATAATGACCATGCATGCTATGCCACAATATAGATATATGTGCACAATTCATCACAATCAACAAATGCTAACACATGAAGCATTTCTACAATGATAATAATTATATTCACAATTACACACTCCACTCGAAGTCGCTCAGCATATATAACGTCACTCGTTCCCAAGGCTCTAAACTTATGCTTTGATACCACTAAATGTCACAGCCCGGTCCCACAATAGCGGAACCGGAGCCCGTGGCACGCCACCGAGGCTAAACCAATTCATTAACGTTCCCAAAATTAGGTTTGAAGAACACACGCAGCGGAAAAACAAAACACATTTTAAAACCAGAGGTTCAGTCGACCGCTCAGTCGACTGCTCAGTCGACTGCTCGGTCGACGGAGGAAGGCAGGGATTTAATAGCAATTACAGTCGACTGAGACTGGGGTCCAGTCGACTGCTTTTACCAAAATAAGAAAAATAGCTGAACAGCACTGCCCCGTCGACTGCTCCGTCGACTGCCCCATCGACTGCCCCGTCGACTGCTTTTACAATATAAGGAACAAAATAGTTAACTGCACTATCCCGTCGACTGCTCCGTCGACTTCCCCGTCGACTGCTCCTCTGACAGCAGCCAAAACTGCAGAATTTCAAGTTTAAAAGCTTTCTAACTCTCACCAATGACCAACCATTCAATCCAAACTTAACCCAAAGTAATTCTAGCTGTATTAAAAAATTTCTAAAGCAAAATTACAACATGTCACTAACTATTACAACGGTTTAAAATCCATTCTAACATACCAAATTAAACATGGTTTAAAACAACCAAATTCTTATTATAACATTCTCATTATCCCCAAAACTACAAAATTATCATTCAAGTTGCCTTCCAAGCGAACTCCCAACCCACGTACTCACTTCTGCGATTCCTCGCCAGCATTAACACCTGCAATGGTTATTTGAATAACCACACATTTTTCGATTTGTTTAAGCTAAAGCTTAGTGAATAAAACAACATATGCACATGAATGATAAACATGTCCGCATTCACATCTCTACATTTCATACTAGTCGCCGGAGACTCACGTGACCGTCCATTTCCCAATCCGCGACTCCTCGCCGATAAGTCCACGCGAAAGGGTAAGACCCACGATTCTTCTCTTCAATCGTGCGACCTTAATGCCTATATCGGCTCCACAAAATGGCACGGTGACCACGTGCTCCTTCTGACCCACATAAGCAACTTAACATGCTCAAATACATATCACCATACTCGCGGTAATCAAAACATATCACCGTGCTATTGAGCCTACTTATTAATATAATACCCAATATGAACTACACAATATATCTCTAAGAATTAATACATGCTATTCATACAAAACATGAATACATGTCAAGAAATCATTCCAAAAACATAGTTGAATTACTCACCTCCGATTTACGCTCCTATAATACGATCCAAAGAAAACCCGTGCACAAAGAACGTGCAGAAGTCCGTCTAGTACAAATCCTATGGATCAAAATTCCATTTATCAACTTTTATGAAAAATTCTAGAAAATAACTTTTCGGAAAACTTAGCCAAACAGGCCCTAACATATATCAAAACGAAGCTCTTACCTCGAGGAGCTCGAATATGAAATCTGGGAGAAACCAGACTGACGGAAGGTCGTCGTTTGGCGTCGCAAAGCTCTAAGCAATCAAATCTCCATCTAGCCCCCTTTTGGCCTCCTTTTAAACTTTAGGTTAACTTATGAAAAATATCTCAACTCATCTCTATCTATATATAGGCAACATTCTCGGGGAATTACGTTTACCTCCCCACGAATTTTCCAAACTCCTAATCAGTCTCTGAAACTTTATATACAGCTTATTCACAGCTTTATAAGTGAAACTTCAAAATTATAAAAGTTTTCGACTAAGTTTCGTTTGGTCGCTAAAACGCGAATTGCTATATGACGTTTCCAGAGTTGCTAATTAGCCTACCAAATTAATAGCGTGTTCATTCGTTCTCACCAGGATACTAAATCTAACATCAGAAATATATTCTAAGCCAGAAAATAATACAGATATTGCAATACACAGGTAAACATTTATTTTCAGATAAACATTTAAAATGTTCCATAGTGACCGTCTCATACTCGGAGAGACGTCACAACAACAAATCCTCAATCACCACAGTTTCAAAGGGTTCTCTAATACAGACACCCAAATCAACTCGTGAGTCAAAACTCACTCAATCATGTGTCATAGGACACGCCACATCACATTATCATGCATGACAATGAAATGCAAATGCAATAACACGAATACGGGTGTTATATTTAATTTGAAATTGATACTCGAAGTTGTCTTCTGATGTTTTGTTCGAAGTTGACTTTTGATCTTTGTTCGTCTGGTGCTTTGTTCGTCTGTATTATTTGACGATGTTGTATCAGATTGTAAGGCAAGGAGGGGCGCCAATAGTTTATTGTTGGGCAAAATCAAACAGCGGTGAGTGGTAGTGAAGTCGCCGGCACTGGGATGTAGACAGAGAGAACGTGCTGGCGGAAGTGAATCCACCGAGTTTAGGAGATAATGAGGGTATTTTTGTCCAATAATAATTGAGGGACCTATTGATACACATTTTTTTAAGTTATCCCTAAACTAACATAATTAGTATAAATTGTCCTACTATGTAATTGACCCTAAATTTTATGGGTGCATACGGACGGGCTTATGCCTTTGAGATCAGCAATAGTCCATCCCAATGCTCCCTTATGTTGTTTTAGCATCAGAATTAACTTACCCTCTTGTTCAGCATTCAAAGTCGATGATATTATGACAGGGTAAGTCTTTTCAGTCCCTAGGAAAGCGTATTTGAGCTCTTTTGGAAGCTCTTTTAATTCCAATTCGGGGAACTGAAAATTTGACGGCATCACTAGTTTTGTTTTTGGAGGTAGTGGTTCATATGGCGTTACCCACATGCATTCAGCTCTATCCTCCTCTTTCGTTTCCATCATGAGGCAAGTGTGATTTAAAGTAGAATCCAATGGAGTAGAATCTTTAGGTTGATAGATAGCGTCGAATTGTGACACAACTACCTCCAAAGGATCTTTGTAATCAACAACATCTGCCTCATCCTCAATGACTATCTCGATGTAATTAACTTCTTCCTCATCTTCGTATTCTTCAGGTTTGGGATTGGAGAAGATTTTTATGGTTGCAGTCATGTTTCCGAACACAATAGTCATTGTACCACTTCTTATTTTTATTGAGGCATCAATTGTGTTTAGAAATGGACGTCCGAATATCACCGGGATTTGTGTACCTGGGTTGGACACAGGTTCAGTGTCTAAAATTACAAAATCGACCAGGAAGACAAATGAGCCTATCTGTACAAGGACGTCTTCCAGCACTCCTCTTGGGTATTTGACCAACCTATCTGCAAATTGTAATGCAACTCGGGTGGGTTTGTATTCGCCTAGCCCTAGTTGTTTATAGACTGAATATGGCAGAAGGTTGACGCTTGCTCCTAGGTCGAGGAGTGCGTTGTCTATTCTTTGATTCCCAATTTGACATGAGACAGTGGGAGTACCGGGGTCTTTGAGTTTCGGAGGCAATTCATTTTGGATGATTGAGCTTGCTTCGCAAGCAACGTAAGCGTGTTTCTTCACACTTTGTCTCCTTTTGACCGTGCATAAGTCTTTAAGATATTTCGCATAAGCCAGTACTTGTTTAATCGCATCAAGGAGTGGGAGGTTTATTTTTACTTATTTAAATAATTTCATGAACTCCTGATTCTTTGTCTCATTTCTGGGTTTCTTAAGCCTTTGAGGGTAAGGTGCATGGAAAGGGCATTTTGGTAATTCGTCATTAACGGCCTCCTTTCCGGGCCTTCTCTCAACTTCTTCCACTTCTTTAGGAGCTTCAGTGTTTGTTCCTAAAGGTTCATTATTCGTGGATGGCTCCTCTTCTTGAGTAGTTCGTCCTCCTCATACTCTTCGGGAGTAGAGAAAGGCATGTTTAGCCCTATAATCTTGCCGCTCCTCAGGGTGGTCACGGCTTTGGCTTGTTCATGATTAGGGGGACCGTTATTGTATCCCTTAGGGTTTTGAAGTGGTTGGGTAGGAAATGTTCCACCCGATCCCTTTTGTTGTGCATCCATCCGATCTAACGTTGCAGACATTTTGCTCATCATTTGGATTAATTGTTGCGTTAGATTCACGTTAGAAAGAGGATCTTCCTCTTGCACCTTTTTGTGCGGGAGAACGTACACGTTTGACTGTTGATTATTAGAGGGTTGAGCTTGGTTGTAGTTATTAGATTTATTTTGATTGAATGGCTGGGACTGCCTATTGTATTGTCCTTGATATTGATTATTGTTATTGTAGGGCTGTTGCTGTTGGTATTGATTTTGGGTCCCAGCATCATTTTTCCAATCAAATCCGGGATGATTCCATCTATTATTATTGTTTTGGAAGTTATTGTTATTGTAGGAATTCCCTGCCCCCCATACCCTTGCATGGCATTCATTTCCATGGGGGGTTGTTCTTGAAAGTACGGCACATTGGGACAGTATGGAGTAGTGTGTCCCAACATATTACATGTGCCGCACCGTTCTTCAGGCAAACTCTGCCTAGAACTTTCTCCTTTCATCCCCAGTTCCACTACCTTTTTAGCTAATTCCTCGTATTTGGTCATTAGGTGATCTTCACTATTTAGTTGGTAAATGCTTTTCTCTTCTACACAGGATATCTGTGAGCGTGAGACATCTTCAGAATTTGACCATTCATGAGCGTATTCAGCTAACCATTCAAAGTGGGCTTCAGCCTCTTCGGTGTTTTTACGAAGAAACGGACCTGAGGTCATGGTTTCAACCAATTTTTTCGTTTCACCATTTAATCCTTGATAAAAGAAGCTGATGGTTCGCCATTTCTCATACCCATGGTGTGGGCAAAAGAGAAGCAAATCCTTGAAACGCTCCCAAGTTTGAGTGAAGGTTTCATTGCTCTTTTGTTTATAGGAATTTATTTGGCGTTGAAGATCAGTGGTCATGCAAGTTGGATAGAATTTCTTTAGAAATGCGGTATTCATCGCCTGCCAGGTGAAGATTGAATTAGGTTTGAGGGTGAGTAGCCATGCTTTTGCTTTATCCTTCAAGGTGAAGGGAAATAGCATTAAGCGCGTCACATCTACAGGACAGTTTTGTGAGAATGTTTTGCAAACATCTTCGAAGTCCTTGACATGTAGATAAGCCTTCTCACTTTCCATCCCATGAAAGGTGGGAAGAAGTTGGATCATCCCATTGCGAAATTGAAATTCGCCAGCATGTGGTGGGATTAGAATGCAAGAGGGCGTAGGTGCGTGTTCAGGTTGCATGAGATCGCACAAAGGACGCAGTGAGTCGTCCAATTGCACCACCAAATTATCACCATTTTCACTTTGGTTATCCCCCATTGATTCAGTAGGAGTAGCTACAGGATTTATGGAGGTATCAGAGTCAGATAAGTAGAAAGGATTTCCAAAAATTCCTTCGATGGAATTGTTGGACATGAACGAAGAAAGTTCCTACGGAGAATGGTTACCTAAAGAACTAAGAGAAATTAAAAATAGAAATAGATGGAGAGAGAGTGAGGTAATCTAAGAAGTAGCTCGTCACCTTCCCCGGCAACGGCGCCAAAAACTTGACACGAAAATAATTTGTGTGTGCTTGTGTGCTATACCCAAGTGTAGGTAATCGTGCAAGTAGTATCTGGTTAAGACCAGGTCGATCCCACAGGGAAGGTTGTAAACTAATTACTTAGATTAAACTCTAAAAAAAAAGAAAATAAAATTCAATATTTTGAAAGGATGTAAAACACAAAGTTCCACAGTTTATCAACTACTAAGGATAAAGCAATTAACTAATTACTAACAAATTAATTAAAGCGATAATTTAAAACGTGTTTTTCTTAATAAAAAGGAAGTGTTGGGATCACGCGAATCCACAGTGACCTTGCCATCTACTATGCAATTACATTAAAGCTCAAAGGAGTACATCCTCTACAGTATTCTGTATTTCTTTATAGGTAAAGAATCCATAGCCCTTTCATGACCGGGACTATATCATCCAAATTAAGTTCGAAATACATGAAAGCGGTTTAAGACAATAGTTAAGACTCGCACCTACAATGGTGTTAGCATTGAGGGTGGTTTGCAAAAGATATTGAAGAAAAATGCCTTAAGGCCTTAAGTTTAAAGACTGTTTTGACAAACTGAGCATATGGGGACAGGTTGATAACAAATCTTTAACACAGAAAGTCTAGGAATAATGCATAGAATGTTCTCAAGAATCAGAGGGTTCGATCGATCGACGCGCTTTCGATCGATCGAATATCGTCATCTCTCGATCGATCGAAATGTCTTCGATCGATCGACTGTATCACTGTCTCGATCAATTGAAATAACTCCGATCGATCGAACACAGGAATTATTCTGGTGCATGGCAGAGGCCTGAAATTACAGTTTCATCGCGATTTCCCAACCTGGGGACTACTCAGACATGGTCTGAAGAGTCTCAGATGTGTTTTTAACGTAAAGTTCCATTAAAGTGTTGTTTGGTTGTGATTTTTGCATGAAATCTTTGAAAACTTAAAGGTTTAAACTACCTAACAAGCAAAACTACGAGATAACAGGTTATACTACTATAAATTAAGTGCAGAATGTAAATAAAACAATAAAAGAGTAACCTAGAATGATGAACTATTGATTAAACTAAAGAAACACCAATCCAAAAGCAATATTCAAGCCTTGAAACCTACAAAACATGTAAACTCTCTATCTCTCTCTCTCTAAAAACTAATAAAAACAAAGTAGGCGTCCTTAGGGACGTATACAATACGACTATATATAACAAAACCTAATGCTAGGGCTAAAGTTCCATTTCTGTTGCGTGCGCGTAAAATCTGATAAACTTCATGTTCGATCGATCGAACATTTCTCGATCGATTGAACTCCTGGAATCTTCGATCGCTTGAACTTCCTTAGATCGATCGAAACCTCGATCGCTCGAGCCTTCTTTGATCGCTCGAAACTCTCTTTTCATGTTTTAGCTGTCTTCATTAAAATTCAGCAACCCTTTCATCCAGCTTACACATTCCTTCACACAGCAACAGAGATCTGCACAATTTATAGCTAAAACAATACCATTTATCATAGTTTAATCATATAAAGCAAAATCTGGCATTGTAATCCAAATTGCAGATAAACAGGGGAATTGTAGACTATTTTAGTGTATTTTCTTCTTTTAGCGCGGTTGCATTTTACAAATATCCCCGCTTGTCAGCGGGCTACTATCGACGCTTTGTAGCGGATTTCTCCCGTCTGGCGTTGCCGATGACGAAGCTTACACGAAAGGGTTCTAAATTCCTATGGGACGACGCTTGTGATCGAGCCTTTCAACAATTGAAGATGATGTTAACTACCACACCGATCTTGATAATTCCCGAGCGAGGTTTAGGCTACACCGTCTATTGTGATGCTTCACACGATGGCTTGGGATGTGTCTTAATGCAAGGAGGAAACGTCGTTGCTTATGGTTCACGCCAATTGAAGCCGCACGAGAAGAACTACCCTACTCATGATTTAGAGCTTGCCGCCGTTGTCTTCGGTTTGAAGAGTTGGAGGCACTACCTTTATGGCGAGAGATTCGAAGTGTTTTCCGATCATAAGAGTCTCAAGTACACTTTTCTTGTTTGATGAATAAGGAAGACAATGATAAAAATGGGAAGACAAAAAAATATGTGATGTGAGTCACCTCACTTCCTCTTATATCTGAGTTCTTGTTAAATTTTGAAAATTTTTAATTTATTATGTTATTTAAGCATGGAGTAAAACACTTAGCAAAAAGACTAAGAAAATACTTTTTCATTTCCTTTTTTAAATCCGCAAACCAGACAGAGCCTTGAAGTATATATGTTACGTTGACAAATAATGAACTTAATACAGACATGGAAGAAGTGTCTTCCCCGAGGATTACTTGAACTCTGTGGATTCTTGAAACCGTTCTTGCAAGTGGATTTATGAACGGTATTCTTGTGAAGTCTATCAAGATTGATGTCTCCATTTATCAAAAGATCAAGGTTGGTCTTGTACTCCATGTTGATTAAGAGGAGAAAATATTCGTTAAAACGGTTATTTTGCTGAAGTTACAAATCAATAAGAGGTCACTATTTAAGCACATGCCAATCCTAATTTTAAGGAAAAGTTGTGTTCAAGTAAGCACTGTACTATGGGCTCGTTTGTTTGCTAGATAAGCAAGAGGTATTGGACTAAAAATAGTCCAATACGAGTCAATGGAGTGTTTGTTTAGCAATTTTGAGTATAAACTAAGGATAACAATGCCTCTGGTTAACTTTAGTACTGCTTAGGAGGGATAAAATAATACCAAGGGGGTGAGTTTAACTCTTCCTTTATTAAACTCACTCGATTAATGTGGTGATGTGTGAATATACACTCGATTAAGAGCTCCTCCTTTATTAATTTTTTTTTAATCTTCGTTGTAAATTTAACTCTTCACTATATTTTGAATTCTGGAGATTTTTTTGCCCTATTATTACTTGTTTAGCAGCTAATGGTAATGTTATATAGGAATATATCTATTGTGCACTTGTCATGGCCATTGAGCCGTTGGGTTTGCAGATTTAAAGAAAGAAAAGAAGGAGTAAGGTTGTGTTTGATAACCCAATTAAGTGATAATGAAAATTTTCAGCACTTTTTTCTTTTCAGTGCGTTTCATAATGTATCATATAAAAGCAGCTAAAAATTCACTAAAAACTTTAAACGAAAAACTTCTACTGAAAATAGTCTTTAGTTGAATGCAATATATTTCAGTACTTGAAACACTGCTTTCGGCATTGTAAATTCAATTGCTTAAAATTTTCAGTACTTAAAATTCAGTACTTAATTTTTAGTACTTAATTTTCAATTTTATCCAACAGACCATAAGGCTTTATTTGATTTCCGAATTCATTGAAGAAAAAGAAAAAGGAAATGATACAAGAAGGGAAATCAATTCCTTTGTATTTTTTCTTTGTGTTTTCCTCCATGCATAATTAACATTAAAAGTTAAATTTGTTAAATATGATTGTAACTTAAGAAAAAAGGAAGAAAAGTGACTCACAAACTTCTAAATTTTTAATTCATTTCTCACTGTAATTTCTTTTCCTTCCTATTTTTCTTAGTAGCAAAATAAAGGAACACGTTTTTCTTAGGCTTTGTTTGGTTCATGGATTTAGTGAAGGAGAAGAAAAGAAAACATAGAGGAAAACCATTTCATTTGTTTGGTTAATTAGGAAAATGATGAGGGAACTAGGAAAGAAAAGAGAAAAATTGAAACATAAATTAATTAAAGAATTTCAATGTTGAATTGTTTCTCTTCCTTTTTTCTTATATTAGGATTATATTTTACAAACGTTTATTTCTTTAATGTTAGTTAAGTGTGAAGGTAAACAAAAGGGAAAACACGAGAAATCCGTCTAATTATGTTTACACGTCAACCCATTATACGTGAAATCCGTGAACAACCACACAAATTTTAAAACTCTGAAAATTCAAAAGTACAATATCTCTATGTCAAAAAACTTCAGATCGGGGGCACAGCCCCAAAACCCCCATATATATTTGTGTCTCGAAGAAAAAATCCTGGCTCCGCCCCTGAATTGACCTTCACTAATATGTTAAGCAGGCTTTTTGCCAAGAAAGAGATGCGTATTCTAATGGCAGGTCATGATGCTGCTGGTACAAGCTCAAGCTTGGAGAAATTGCCACAATCATGTATGGATTAATCATCACTGTTTCTTCAATGTAAGATTAATAAAGCAGGATTGCCTTACTTATAATTCATTTTTTTTAATTATTTCCTGATGGTATTATCAAGATAGCTATAGTGTATAGTTTTCCTTGATTGTTTTGTTGTTTGTATTTTTTTATTGGCTTAGGCCATTTCCCACCCTTACTCATTTTTTTTTCTTCTCAAATTTGAATAAAAACCTGAGTAAAAGCTTGATTTCCTATGGACCTAATCAATGATCATACTCAAATTTCTTTATAATATCTTTGCTTTCCCTCATATGATCTGAGAATAAAGTTTGATTAAAGACATCTCCAACCCTTTCTCAAATCATATCAATTTTGAGGAAAAAACTTAAAACTGAAAAAACTCTCCAATCTTTACTCAAACCCACACCCAAATTTGAGTCAATGAGTAGTGTTATTTTACTTTGGGTCTAGATTTATGTAAAACTCAATTTGTTATGAGCTTGAGTCAAGGGCTAAAGAAGGTTTTTGAAGGTATTGAACCAAATTTAAATTTGGTATGGGTTTTGGTACGGATAGGAGATACCCTTATGTGTTGTTTTGTCAATAGTGTATTTTAAATATTAGTATCTGAAGGCAGCTAATTAATATAATACTCATCCTGAATAAGATTAATCTTGACCAAAAAAAATAGCTAATTTATATTGAGTCATGGGTTTAATTGAAAAATAACAGTTGAAAGAGATATTTTGGTGGTATTTGTTTCAATCGGAATGTCATTGTAAGTATGACTCATCATACCATGTGACTGTGTAACAAAACAATAGGAAAATGTGTTTGTTTCTCCTTTTAATTCTTTTCATTAGAAAGGTTTGATGCCAAACTAGAATTTTTCTTGACCGCTTAAAAGACATATTAGACATTTAGTGGTAATTGTTAAATTTTTATTTTATATTTTTATTTTTTACTTTCATAGTGTAATCTTAAGTAGTTGATTTGATTTTTGATGGAATTTATTTAGGTAGCAATTTGATAGCATTTAATTAACTGTGTTTTTTTTTTTTAACCATGTTTTGTTTGGATTTCCCATAGTTTTGTTACTTTCTTAGGTTTAAAGACTGCGTAAGTAAGGGATCATGCTTGTTAATAGCTACCATTAGAACCCAAAAAATAGGTTCCCATTACATGAAATGGCATTAATTATTGAACTTTTAGTACTGGAAATTTTAAACTATTAAATTTACAGTAAATGTAAATGTTTCAAGTATAAATAGACCATGTTCAATGATTTATTTTTTTTCAATAGATTTTTATTTACTTTAGGTTTGTGGTAAGTTTGGGTTGTTTTTTCAGTCAAATCATACAAAATTTTCCGGAATGTTTTGAAATTTTTTATATGCCACTGGTCTGGGTTTAGGCACTCTTTTTTAATTTTTTGGACCCGTGCCCAATTACTAGTTAGTTTATAAAATAAGGGAATAGAATTGTAATTGTGTGTAGAAAAGTTCCTGACTTCTAAAAGAGTGCAAAATTACATTTTTGATAAGTCAAGATATTTGACTTTTTCAAATGGACATTCTAGAGATAGAGATGTACCTATTGTTAAGAAGTCAAAAACAAAACCTCACCAAATGAATTTTACTTATGTAAATGGACTTTTTCTTCCAGAGGCTCAATCCTTAAGGTTTCCAAACACCCTCTAATATTTTTGTATTACGTGACCAACAAATGATGTAGAAATATGTACAACATGATATTTTTCTCCTTAAAAAAACTGATAATTTTGATCCCTCCTTTAAGCCGTTGAAAATTTAGTATAAAATTATTTTTTGTCGCACATTATTGCCCTTTGTTGTGCACAAAATTTTAGACAATTTTATTTTAAAATTTTCTACAACTCAAAGAGGGGGCAAAAATATGATATTGTTGACATTTTTATTTTGTTGCACATACTTGCCCTTTCGGACGACATTCTAACTGAAGGGGTGTTATTATAAAAAAGGTAATATAGTTCAGGGGTAAGTGTAATTTTTCCTTTTTGGGGGGTGTGCTGTGTTTGTTGCAAACATTTCTTTCTTTTTTTTTTTTTTTTTTTTTTTTTTTTTTTTTATACTTACCTGGATTATGGCAGGATATACACACAGTCATCCCACCCAACTCAACCCTAAAGTCCCACAACAAAGCCCAACAAGAGGAGAAATTATTCAGTGAGCTCGTCACGCCACGTCAGCATGCTGATGTGGTGTGACCATTTAATCTTAATCACTCACTTGCCCCCTCCTTACAGGGGATCATGATAAGTGGTTATTGTAGACACCCCATTTTGACCTGCCAAAAAAAGAAATAACTGTCGCAGGAGGGCCCACCAGGCACTCTAATCGAGGAAAGAGCTCCAGAATCCAAAAAGGGACTCCAGAGATCAAATCAAAGTCAATACAAAGATGACAGCTCATCCACCGGAGTTCCAGAATTCGGGATCATCTGATTACGATAATCGACGACATTTTCAATCAGAATCGAAGTTCAGCACAAAATTCAAGACTGGAATCAAGTCCGGGACAACCGAAGGTTGAATTTGATTACATCAGGGCAAAGCAGGAATCAATTCCAGCCTTTAGGACTTCAAATCATCAAATTTTGATAACCGACAGAGAATCGGGCTCCGATTTGAGTTTCGACACCCCAAACTCAAGGAAAAGGGATACGATTGTCAATCCAGAAACATCGAAAGTCCGACTGGGCATACCTGGATGGAAATACGGAGAAAAATAGAGGTTCAACGACTTGAATCAATCCAATCAGACAATCAGAGAAGAAACGACGTCCAACCAAAGTTTCAAGACTCAATTGGGAAAGACAAGGGCAAAACGGTCATTTCTAAATCAGAGATTCTCAATTGAACCGTACCGATTCAAAGAGAACATCAATACGATTTCAAATCATCTTGAATCAGGAAGATCGGATGGTTGGATCAAAAGATATCGACAGTCGGAGTTTAGACGGTCTAGATCAGACGTCGACGGTCTGAAGAAAACGGAGTCGTTTCCGGGTTTCAAACGAATTCCGATCCAACCATACGAATTTGAGGAGGACGTTAAACCAAGCCCAGATCTTTTCGAATCATCCGAATCGGACGTCCGGATTGAAAAATATCAAGGATCGAAGTCCGGAACGATCGACGGCCCCGATCGAAGGTTGGAACTACAGTCTCGTGTTCCGCCTACATGGGAATAAAACCCATGTAGGGTTTTGGGAAAACTTTCTATAAATAGAAAGCTTCCCCCCACGCACAAAAAAAAAAAAAGGAGGCAGCCTCCCATTAAGGCCCTGTTTGGTTGGAGGACAAACCTCCCAAAAACCCTTAGGTTATGTTTGGTTATAACCAAACACCACCATATAACCACCACTGCACCACCATGGCCTCCACCACCAAAAACCCATGACCACCACTCCATTACCCAACCCCCTTCACAAACCCAGCACCCAAAACTGCCCAGAAAGCCCAGAAAAGCAGTCTGAACCAAACAGAGCCTTGAACCTCCACAGATTCTGAAGACTCATCCAAACGGGCCCTTACTGAGATCTCTGAGCCTCACCGCCCAGTCCAGTGGGTCCCCCTGGCCAAAACGGAGCCAACGCCGCCAGTCCCGCCACCAAAACACTTCCACAGAGGCCCCACGCGCCGCCAAAACATTCCACGCGCCGCCGCTGCACAGAACCTGCTCCGGCAGACTCTCCGGCAACCCACGCCGGAAACCACCACCATCAGCCTGATCGTCAGCACCAGACGATCCTAACCCCGGCTGTCTAACCTCCAAAGGTCACCGGAAACAACCGCACGCGCGACACGCGCCACCACCCCTCCGTTGCGCCCCCACACGTGCAGCCAAACAGTCAGCGCTGACTCATCTTTGACCCTCCAATCACCAGCGGCCACGTGGCAACGACTGCCGAGTCACCAGTACAGTCAGCTGCCACGTGTATTGCCATGTCATTGCTGAGTCAGCATTGACCACCAATCAGCATCTGACACGTGTCACAGGCTGCCACGTGTCACTGCCATGTCATCACCCCACCAACGAATCAGCGGTGGACACGTGGTATTGACTGCCACGTCACCACGTTGACTTGCCACGTGTCACTGCTGCGTCAGCTTTGACCAGCCAACCAGAAGGCGCTACGTGTCGTTGACTGACACGTGGCCTGCTGACGTGGCACTTGGGCCCACTTTTGATTTTTCCCAATTTTCTCTACTCCGGGTCCAGATTTCAACGAACGGACACTTGTTCCTAGCTAATTTGGCCGTTCCGGACACACTAGTGACCTCAGAATTGGTCAAATCCAACTCTAAAGTACTGTTTGGCATTTTATATGTCTATTTCAAGCTATACCGGCCAGTTCTGACCCCGCGGGTCCCGCTTAACTCAGCCCGGACCCATTCCGGCCCGCCTTATGGCTATTCTGGCTCTTCCGGCCCTTCCGGACCCAACTATGACGTCCATTCAAGTCGATTTCGCGTCGAAGTACGACTTAGGTCTTATTGGGTTATTTCTGCTACGTTTTCTCGGTTTTGTTTCATTCTTTCTCAACAAAACACCTACTGGGCCTCAAATTGCCCCCTTCTTCACAGATAACTCCCTCAAACTCTTACACTTAGTGGTCTGGGGCTCCCTATAAATCCACTGGTCGGATATTCCGCCTTTTTCCTTTTCTTTTATTTACTTATATGCTTTAGTGGTGTGGATTCCCTATAAATCCACTGGTCGAATATTCCGCCTTCTCTTGCCAGTTGGAAGGAGGCCTCGAACTCCACCCGATTTGGACTTTATATCCTGCGTCAGCCAGAAGGAGATTGATGTTGTCAATATCAAGATATAAAAAGTATGCTTTTATTTATGCTTTACTTTTCTAAGGATTTGTAGTGTGAAAGTAAAGGTCGAACCCACAGAGATTGATTAGCTACAGCTCTTTAATTCTAAAACCTAAATTTAGCTAATTAAGAAAACGGATTTTGATTTTGAATTTTAATAAAATTAATGAAACTAACGAAATTAAATCTAAATTATGAAAGCGGTTTAAAAGTGTTTTTATAAATATGTTTAAAGGAACCTAGGATTGCAAATCCACCACTAGCTTCATAATATGAATATTTATGCATTCAATTAGATTATTAAGTTGGATGATAATGGAGAATTGTAGCTACAAGCCCAATTCCTCCGTCAAGAAAATAACTATGGTTCAAGCACCAACATAATCCATCTTCGGTTAGCACGAATTATCCCACACTAAACTAGGGTTGTGGTATAATCCATCTAATCTAGGCATGGACTATTCGGATACTTGATAGCACAATTCAATAAAGCACCATTACATGTAAATAATCTAAACAAGCACAGCAAGTATAGATCATTGAGCACATCACAGTCAAAATAGATCTAAGACAAGAATAAACTTTGAAAGTAATGATTTAATCAATAGAAGTACGATTTATTTATAAAAATCCTCTAAACATGTAATCATCATCCATACATAATAAAACTAACATAAAAACATAAATAAAACCCTATTACTTGGCTAGGGTTTCATTGAAACCCTAGATCTAGAGTTTAGTTGGCCATAGAATTGATGAATAGCAAGAGGTTGATGGAGGAGGCCATGTGAATCCTTGGTCTTCTTCTTCTTCTCCTTGCTTTTCTCCCTTTCAAAATGGCTGAAAATAATGTATAATATGGCTGTATATTGATGTGTATATTAGTTTGTAATGATATGTGACCACAAATTTGATTTAGAATAGGATTTATATAGAGTTTGGAAGGATTTAGGAAGCTTTCCTAAGCCAAATCGCACTAAAACTGCTATATTTTGTAATCTGGACGTCATATACACAAACCACCTTCGCTGGGCACTTTAATTTAATAAAATACGTGTTTTTGGTTTTTTCATAGGTCGCTCGCGCGGCCCGCTCGCGCGAGGTCCTTTTCGCTGCACTGCGCGACTTTCTTAGAATTGCGATAACTTTTTGCTCGGAACTCGGATTGACTCGCCGTTTGAAGCCACGCGTCCGTAACTCAAAGATCTACATTTTATATCTCTGGAGAAATTTCTCAAATCCAAAGTATTCTTTGTCAAAAATGCAATTTTCCGAGACTTCTACTGCATTCAGCTTTCATCGGAATCACCGTTTGAGCCCAGAATGACTTCCAAAGCCACTAATCATTGGATTTTTGTGCATTTTCATATTAAAGCTCCAAAACCTACAAAATATAGAATACTTATTAAAAATCACTTAATAACTACATGAAATGAGCTAACAAAGCGTATTTTTAGGACTATAAACGGCAACTATTCGTCGCCGATCAGAGATCTTATGACCCACCTGGCTGAACTTTATCAAACTGTTATATCTTGCGCCAGTCGGAAGGAGGCTTCGAACTCCACCCGATTTGGACTTTATATCCTGCGTCAGCCAGAAGGAGATCTTATGACCCACCTGGCTGAACTTTATCAAACTGTTATATCTTGCGCCAGTCGGAAGGAGGCCTCGAACTCCACCCGATTTGGACTTTATATCCTGCGTCAGCCAGAAGGAGATCTTATGACCCACCTGGTTGAACTTTATCAAACTGTTATATCTTGCGCCAGTAGGAAGGAGGCCTCGAACTCCACCCGATTTGGACTTTATATCCTGTGTCAGCCAGAAGGAGATCTTATGACCCATCTGGCTGAACTTTATCAAACTGTTATATCTTGCGCCAGTCGGAAGGAGGCCTCGAACTCCACCCGATTTGGACTTTATATCCTGCGTCAGCCGGAAGGAGATCTAATGACCCATCCGATACACTCTTTTTTCAAAGGGCACCGACCCGTACTTCCGGTAAAACTTTCACATCACCTTTTTTTACATCATCGGGCACCGACCCATACTTTCGGTACACTCTTTTTTTTTTTTTTCACCGGGCACCGACCCGTACTTCCGGCATCTTTTCAAACTACTGGGCACCGACCCATACTTCCGGTAAAACCTTTTTCAAATCACTGGGCACCGACCCATACTTCCGGTAAAACCTTTTTCAAATCACTGGGCACTGACCCATACTTCCGGTAAAACATTTTTCAAAACTATTGGGCACCGACCCATACTTCCGGTACTTTGCTTGGAATCTACAAACAGCACAGGTAAGACAGGTATGTCTTCATACTCTTAATGGGCACCGACCCTTACTTCCGGCACATAAAATAAAAGGACAAAAAAAATTCATAAAAACAAAAAAAATACAAAAAAACTTATCGCACGGTCGATCTACTCCGACTTTTACTCAAAACACTATCTCCTAACTCCCTACTTTCTCAAGGTTAAAGTCTAGGACTACACCGTACAGATTAAAGTTCCTAGCTACACCGACTTTACTCAAAATACTATTTTACACACTCACGGTCTAGATCGACCAAAACGCTCACGCACATACATAGCACAGAACTACGTACGGCCTGATTCTCGTGTCGAGATATGTATGCAACCCATACTTGGGTGCGGCCATAACTATACTTTCAAAACTATCTCGACTGAGTCGAGATACGTATACATACTTTCAAACTAATACATACTTTCAAAACTATCTCGTGTCGAGATACATAAATCGGCAACCGCGCGGCATGGATGCTCGCGTTTTAATTTCTTATATATGTATTCTATTACCCCTTACTTATGCCCCGTTACTATGAAAACCACTAAAACGGCAACCGTGTGTCACGGATGTTCGAGGGTGCCTAATACCTTCCCTCGACATAATCGAGTCCCCGAACCCACTTTGAGAACTCTGGTTTCGCATGACTATCAAGACTCACACTTTTAAAAGGGCCCTACTCTTCTCAAACTGTTTGCTCAAAAGTCAAAGATGACTAATCTAATCGTCTTTGCAGGGATCCTAACTCCCGATAAACGTTAGGTGGCGACTCTGAAACTTTTACTGGCCCTACTTCCCACTTGTACATACTTTCACACATTTCCTTTCCCGCTTTGGTTCGCTGCTTTGAGCCTTTTATCCTATTTTATTTCATTTCCTTTTACAACGGTCGCGACCCTCGAGGGGACCGCCCCCCACCTTCGGGGCGGGCGCGACAGCTATCATATTTGAAATTTGAAATTTCACTAACCACTTGTCATGATCTCCTTAAAAATAAAGGGCAAGTGGATGGTTAAGATTAAATGGTCACACCACGTCAGCATACTGACGTGGCATGACGGGCTCACTGAATAACTTCTCCAACAAGAGTCACTTATTCTAACTTTCTAACTCACAGAGGGACAAGCAAAGCAATCTCCCTAAAAGAATTCGAATTCTCAATCTCTCCAATAAAAAGAGAGAGGTCATACCAATTTGACTAAACCTTCCTACCGACTGAAACTTTTTTTTTGGTTTGACTTTAGCCATCTTTCTCTCTCCACAAAGTTACAAACCAAAATAAATTTCAAAATTTTGGAACTAGTTAGAAAAGATCAACACTTCCCAAAACAACCGTCCCGCTTAATTAGAAACACTATCCAAATATTAATATCCATATCCTTATCAACCATCTATGATCCACCATCTTCGGCTCCTATAAATATATATACCCAACTCTCCTGAAATTCATCACCTCTCTTCTTCCATTCTCCGTCCTTCTAGCTTAATTTTCTCTCTCTATAAATACACCCATAACTCCTTTAATTTCCCCATTTTCTCACACTTGTTTTCATAAATAATAATACCTGTATATACATATATATATATAGAGATAGATATATGTTAGTATTTGTATTTTGATTGTGACAGAGCCCAATGGAGGTCCATAATAAGTTAGTGTTGGCTTTGCCAGTTTTGGTATTTTATTTTGTGCTGTTAATCAATAATGGAGTTGAAGCTTCCCATAAGGTTTTTGTGCATTTACAGTCTGTTAGTGCTGTTCAAGTGAAGCGATTGCATAGAACTGGTTTTCACTTTCAACCCCAAAAGCATTGGATCAATGGTATGTTTCTTCAATTCCAACTTATTTTCTGACAAAAAAGTAAAGAAGAAAATTTGATTGTTTAATTATGTGGTTTTTAATATCATTTTTTTTTTTGGATAGTGTAATATGTTGGTTCCATGCCACACAATCATAGATTGATTATAAATGATTTATGAGATTGTTTGGGTAATTCAACCACCCGTTTCGTGGTCCAAAAAAGAACCAGTTCTAGATTGCACGGACGGTTTGATGTTTGTATATATCTGTTAATGCATGCATCCATATACATACGTCTATGTATCGAAATTTCATAGTTATTGCATTGTAGAACTAACTACATGTGAACCCCGTGCACTGCACATGATAGCATAAATTGAAGGAATTAAACTACATAGTAAAATGATATGCTATTTGATATAGGGAATTTTCGTCAAAAGTTATCTAAAATAGATTTTTCTGGTCTTATGTCTAGCCTCTTTTATTTTTGGTAAAACATTTCTCAACAGAAAATATATAGTTATGAAATTCCACATAACTTAGGTGAAATTTGAAAATTTAACATAACTGGTTATGTATCTTAAAGATTTGATTTGATTAAGTTCCACTATTAAAAATGAGTTGTACTTTAAACTCACTTAACTCAATATGAGAGATTTTTTTTTTAATAGAATTCAATTTAATATAACATATAACAAATTAATATATTGAAGTTTTGTGTTTAAAAAAAAAAATGAAAACTCATAATAAACATTTGTCTATTGTATTCATAAAAAGTGCAGCTTTGTTTACCCAAAATTGTTCACTTATTGCTCGCCCAACTCTTCCATTAGCTAATGCAGTCGGATCCATGTCTTTTTATCATTAATTAATCCTTATTTAATCATGGATCCCACTATATTAACCAATAGGAGAGTTGACTGAGCAATAGGTGAGCAATTTTGGAGTGGCAAAAATGTGTTCATTCATAAATCTTATGTATAGAAGTTTAAGTTAAGTGCAGTTTTTTAAACCAAGAAATCCAATCCTGAACATCACACTTGATCGACAACCTTTGAAAGTGAAAGATTGCATTCAGAATATATAAACCTAAATTTAGCTGAACCTTATATTATCTCTGACAAAGATGACTTTATATATATATATTTATAATGCACAATGTATAGAATTATAAACGATGTACTTGTGTGCATAGGTGCTAAGGTGTTTTTTTTTTTTTTGGGTCAAAATAAATATGTGATTTGATTCTTAGATTGTCAGGGGATTTGGCATTAACTTACATTTCTAGGGGAAAATAATATCAGTTTCTGTATACCTTTTAGTATGGTTTCAAATTTGGATTGCTATATTATTGAGCAAACATATAATTGAGTGCATATGTAACATAAACATAGGAGTATAAAACCTACTTATATTGAAGATCTGTATGGCACACCTTTGTTGGTGGGGACCTTTTGTTGGTGGTTGGGTGGGTGCGTGGGTGGGGTGATCATGGATGGCAAACCTTTTCTTGAATCTTGATGGACTTTCCCTCTCTCTCTCTCTCTTAGTTTAAGTTTTGTGATTGCGATAGCGTTGTGATAGATTTTGCGATTGTAGATTATGATAAGATTAATAGATTTTGATAGTTACGGTGTTTGGTTAATGTATTGTAAAAGGGTTAATATATAGGTTATGATGGAAGAATAGATTATATATACAAGTGTTTAGTTTTATATAAGCAAAAGTGGGTTTAAATGTTCAAAAGATAATTATGTCCTTGTATTGTATTGATATTGTATTAGTATTAGATAAATAAATAGTTTATTTTGTTATACATGCTATTGACTGTTGATCAAATTAAATGATTAAATAATAAAATGTTATGAAATCTATCATATAATTAATTGTAAATAAAAAGTAATAATTAATTAATATTGTAAAAATTTTAAGAGAACAATTTTGTTCACCCCTTGGCTCACCCAGGACTCCACTGGTTGACATGTGTTCTATTCAGTAATTAAACTGATAATGCAGGGGCAAATTACGAATCGATTTGGAACACGTTGTGCCGTTTGTTTCATTCGGCACACTTTGTGCCGTGTGCTGTGTGGGTGAAATGGCACAAAGTGGGCTGTGTGGCTGTGGAAGGCGCAATCTGTGCCGTGTGCGCCGTCTAGCTTCATGCGGCACAATTTGTGCCGTTTCGTGTACTGACGACTCAATCTTTGCCGTTACTTCCTACATTAGTTGAAACTTAGTGCTACTACAAAGTTAAGTTTGGCTAAATTCTCATATCTTATACATTAGTTGAAAGCCACCCATTATTAATGACTTTTACTTAAATTATCCTAAATTATCTTACTGAAAGATCCCATTGTTGAAGCTCTTAGTAGGTGGACTGTTGTCCTGAGTGAAGGACATGGTAGTAAATACTAGAAAAGTAAAAGGATATAAATGTTGTCTCAACAACCTTTGCACTTGCCATTAATTAGTGTTGGTTGGGAAAATTGGTCCCCAGCTTTGTCAAATCGTGACCAAATAGTGAATTGCAGCAGTTGCAATTGCAACTCCATTTGAACTTTTCCTACCCAAACACCAACTCAATTGCAATTTGGGGTTCAAATTCACGATTGGACTAGCCAATCGCTGGAGCCAAACGGGTACCATATACCATCATGATGTCTTTAAAATGATATGTGATATTAGCAATACCACACGATTTTATAACCACTCCTTGACAAACTGGAAATTTTACAGATTATTGGATTTACCTTGACAAAAAACTTTTACACTTAAACCCCCAAAATGAAAATTTGTACACATAAGTCCCTTAAAATTTCAGAAAACTCTCAGTTATATTAGTACTTAAGGGTTTGTGTTAATTTTTATAGCATTAACTCATATCGTATACACAAAATTATGTATAAATAGACCTCCAAAAAATCGCCTCTGAAACACTCCAAATACAATTTACTAGTTTCGCTACTCGATCCCTCAACATCTAATTCCTGAATCCGCCCCTTCACACCGTACCAGCATAATGACTTGTGAGATGGTTCCATTGAATAACTTTTACAATTAAGAAGTGCCGACGCTTTTATTAATTATTAAAAAAAAAAACCTTACTTTTATAATATAATTATAAGGCAGAAACAAGCCATATATTATCTTGCTTCAAGCCAAGATTAATGAGCCTTTCTTGAAGTTATCTACAGCCAAAGTCATCTATAGTATTATATTAAGTAAACTCATTAATTATCATACCATTGTAACAATTTATATGTGAGAGAGAGAGAGAGAGAGAGAGAGAGAGAGAGAGAGAGTAGGGGGAGGTGGAATTTAGGTACATTCGACAATCACTTGGCAGTTTTACTCGGGAGAAATGCTATGTTTTATCAAATTTAATTTTAAATTTATATCTTAAATGATATGACAGTATACCCATTAAATTTTGATTGGACGATGTTGAGGTGGTTTCATTATTACTGATGGTGGCCACTAAAATTTGATTACATGATATAAATTAAGTGATTCTATCATTATTAAAGATAATTTTACTGTCACATCATTTAAGATAAAAATTTAAAATTATAATTTGAAAAGCATTGATTTCAGCCAATCTGAACGAGCCTTTTTATGATGATCGGGACCCACATTTATAGAGAAGGGATTACACTACCTAAAACACCTATTTCCATTGGAGTGAGTAATGTTAGGCACACTTTGAAATGCACACTGAATTTGACATCTAGTTTTAAATGCATGTACTTTATGCTGTATATGTGATGCACAGAAAAATGTAAAAATTTCACACAGCACAAGGTACATGTATTTAAAGCATAGAATGTCAAATTTAGTGTGGATTTTAAAGTGTACTTAGCATTACTTGACTCCAAGACAGCCACATAGTCTGCATTTAAAAAAAGAAAAAAGAAAAAAAGGCTGCCACATAGTTCCTTCAGAACACCTATTAGTAATATCTAGAGATTGAGATAAAAGGTCAATGTTCCTTCCCACAATGATCACGGAAGACAAATGAATAAAAAGATAGAGATGCTTTTAAGTGTTCCAGTTAAACCTTCATATAGTGGATGTTACTGTCAAGCCAACTGTTTGGGCATAAAGTAACAGTGGACTTGTGTGGTTGGTTGTGATATATATATATATATATATATAAGAGTGGGAGATTCGAACATGCGTATAAGGCGTCGAGTGAAATGGTGCTAGTTAATTCAAATAGGAGAGAGATTCAAACCTGTATACGTCTAAGATGTAGAGTTGAATTGGTGTTGACCAACTCGGATAAGATCTCACTCTGTGGTAAAACTCTTACAAAGTCTCTGCACATCCCACTAAAGTATATTTGAACCCACCCATATTCACGAATTTTTTTCGAAAAAACTTTGATGTAGTGATCGATGATAATTGTTATATTTAGGCTCGTCTAATAAAATAAAAAATTAACTACTGAAATTCTGGTGATCAATTTTTATTTATTTTTATGCTATTGACAATAATGTTTACTTAAAATTATCAGTAGAACTTTGTTAATTTTTAAGCAATATGAGAATCTACATAACCTTGATATTTCCTTAAGACTGTTTGAAATGCTTAAAATAAGATTATACCAATTTTCACTTTTATCTAGTTTTATGAACCAATTTTGTGCCTGAGAGAAAAATCAGTACTTTTTCTCTTACTCTTTCGTATTGTGAACAGCTATTATATGGATATTTTATATAGAAGATTAATTATGAATTTTTTCTCTGATTATTTTAACTTCATAGCTCCCTACTAATCCAAAAAATTATGTTTTTCTCCATGTTCCATGTTGCTCAAATTTGGGAAACAAACCAACCAAAAACAGATCCTAACGGTAAGTGCTCAAAATTCACTATTCAGTTTTTTGCAGTCCACATTTTCCTACTTGGACTCACATTTATTCTTTAAACTCTCATGTCTCTGTATAAATATAGGGCTCATTTGATAACCAATTATTCAGTAAATAAATTAACTTCAAAGTTGAAAAAAAATAATAATTGAAAAGCAGCAACTTAAATCTCTTTAAGAAAAGTTGAATTGAACCATTAAAATTAAAATTCCCACGAAATTCTCATTTTACGAAAATCCTATGAAGCACGGATACGGACACTCCGACACGACACAGACACGATAAATTCTAAAAAAAATGCACGTCGACTCTCTAAGAAAAGTATCCGTGAAGTGTCGTGTCCGTGTGTCAGACACAATACGACACGTGACACGTTATCCTATTAGAAGTGTCGGTGCTTCCTAACAAAAATCTCTATTTTCACAACAATACGAAACTTAAAAAAAGCTTTCCACACCATTTACTCTTTAATTTTGCTTAATATCTTCTAACAACACTGTATCTTAATGTTGATTTTTAAACAGGACCACTGTACTATAAAGGAGTCTACCATCTATTCTATCAATATAATCCCAAAGGTGCAGTGTGGGGCAACATTGTGTGGGCCCATTCTGTATCAACGGACATGATCAACTGGAAAAAGTTAGAGCCAGCAATCTACCCTTCAAAGCCATTCGATCAATATGGGTGCTGGTCCGGGTCGGCCACAATTCTTCCGGGTGACAAGCCCATCATACTCTACACCGGTATAATCGACCCAAACAACACTCAAGTCCAAAACTATGCCGTACCGGCCAACTATTCAGATCCATATCTCCGGGAATGGATAAAACCCGACAATAACCCGTTGGTGGTCGCAGATACCGCAGTGAACAAATCCGCGTTTCGTGACCCAACAACGGCTTGGTTCGAAGACGGGCATTGGAGAATGGTCGTGGGTAGTAAGAGAAAGCGTAGAGGGGTGGCCTATTTGTATAGGAGTAGGGACTTCATGAAATGGACCAAGGCCCAACACCCATTACACTCCAAAGCGAAGACGGGTATGTGGGAATGCCCGGATTTTTACCCGGTTTCGTTGCAAAGTGAAAACGGGTTGGACACTTCTGTCCTTGGGAACAATATTAAGCATGTCCTAAAAGTGAGCCTAGATCTAACTAGATTCGAGTATTATACAATTGGAACATATGACCCGAATAAAGATAGGTACTTTCCAGATAATACATCGGTTGATGGGTGGGCCGGGTTGAGGTATGATTATGGTAATTTTTATGCTTCAAAGACTTTCTTCGATACGGGTAAGAACCGTCGAATCCTTTGGGGTTGGGCTAATGAGTCTGATGCCACTGATGATGATGTTGCTAAGGGATGGGCTGGAATCCAGGTATTATATTCATCAATGATGATATATTTATATCTAATCACACACTTTCAACTACATCTTATGCTTTAAATATATGTATCTTGTGTTGTGTAAGCAGTGCACAGAAAAGTGTAAAAAAATCAAACAGCACAGGGTACATACATTTAAAAGCATAGAAAGTGGTTGGAGATGTGGATGTATCATTGTTGTATATTCATTTATATATGCGTATATACGAGTATTTATCAAATTTTTAGGGTTAATTACAGAAACACCCCCTCGTGGTTATGCCTTTTATCAGTTATCCCCATGTACTTTAAATTGTATCACTAATACCCCATGTGGTCGAGATTAAAGTGAAATATTCACTTTTTTCGTTAAAGTTAACAGAAAATGGATAAAAGTACTAAATTACCCCTACTACATGTTAATCAGAACACTCTTATATGCTTAAATGTTTATAGGCATATGTGGTATATTATTATATCATTTTGATATTATATTTGTTGCTAGAGACCATTCAGTGGTCACTTTGAGGTTTCTTCGTGAGGGCGAATTTATTTAATTTTAATTTTTAATTTTATTTTTGATTTACCATTGGCCACACGCACACACACTTTTGGTATATTATTTTATTTTATTTATCCACGCTTGGACTGACATACACACTATCTTGGTGAAATGTTAGCTTCTTTTTATTTTTTTGATTTTTTTGATCTACTCTTGACCTCACACAGTGAAATCCAATGTAGTGATACGAAGATCTTGCCAAAAAAAAAAAAAAAGTTTATCACCAAAACTCTATGTGTGTGTGTGTGAAATTCGCTCTCACAAAGGTACCCAAAATGACAACAGAATGGTCTCTAGCAACAAATATAATATCAATATAATATAATAATGTACCACATACGCTTAAATAAACATTTAAGCATATAATGACGTTCTCATTAATATGTAATATGGGTAATTTTGTACTTTTACCTATTTTCTATTAACTTTAGCGGAAAAAGTGACCGTTTCACTTTAGTCCAAACCACAGAGGTATTAGTGATAAAATTTAAAGTGCAGATAGGTAACTGATAAAAGGCCTAACCATAGGGTTGTTTCTATAATTAACCCTTTTTTATTTACTAAAAAGATTAAATTATTGACTTGCTATGTATTGGTTTTAGGCTATTCCACGAAAGGTGTGGCTTGGCCCTAGTGGAAAACAATTGGTACAATGGCCAATTGAGGAGATAGAGACTCAAAGAGGGCAAAAAGTTGAGATGAGCAATCAAAAACTCAATTTGGGAGATCATGTTGGGGTTAACGGAATAACTGCAGCACAGGTTTGTTATTTTCTGTATTTGGGTTATATGTGAACCATTTATACGTTAAGAAATTTAACAATAGTAATGAACATGATACACACTTCTTTTAAATTGAATATACGTGTGTATATGTGTATTGGGTCATGCTATCCTATTAGTGCAGTAGGGTATCATTTTTCTTTTTCGGGAGGGGGAGTTGTGTGTGTTTAAAGGTAGGATATCATTTTACTCGTTTCCAAAATTAACAATAGAAGTTCCTGAAACCTTCTTAAAATGAACTAAAGTGACTTTATAAGGAGGTAGTAATTTTCTTTGTGCTCTTTGTAAAACTATTTGGGAGTTAGTAAATGAACGGTGAACCAATCAAATTTCTTTCTACACTCACATGTACAACATAAAAGGTTGAAGCTACTCCACACTTTGTAACGTGGGTGTAGAGAAAAAGGGTGGATGCAGAAATTTTAAGTTAGCAGAGAGCTTGGTATGGATGAAACTAAGAAATTGTACCTCAAAGAGGCCGAGTTTACGGGGTTTCAGGGACAATGTCCCGGAGGCAAAATTATTATCATTTTTTTTTTGGGAGATGTATTATGTATTTTTGTGTAGAATATAAAATAAGGCTATAAAAATTAACACAAATCCAAATACTAATAACACAGGTGATTTTCTGAATTTTAGAGGGGTGGCTTAAGTATAAATATTTTGATTTTTTAAGGGTATATCTCAAATTTCGAAACTCTAGGCCCCCCTTTGAACCCCTTTGTCCCTAAATGGATCCACCACTATGTAGGGAGAAAAATGATGTGTACTGAAATTATTTTAATGCTTGTAGATAGCAAAACCCATATGTAGATATATGTATATTTGTAGAGTGAGAGAGAGAAGGATGAAGGTAGAGAACTAACATATATTGGGATTGATGTGTATTTCATAGGCTGATGTTGAAGTGACATTCTCTTTCCAAAGCTTGGACAAAGCTGAGCCATTTGATCCTAGTTGGGTCAATGCCCAAGACCTTTGCAGCCTAAAGGGTTCAACTGTTCAAGGTGGGCTTGGGCCTTTTGGGCTCTTGACATTGGCTTCTGTAAATCTACAGGAATACACTCCTGTATTCTTTAGGATTTTTAAGGCTAAGGACAAGCATGTAGTTCTCATGTGCTCTGATGCCAGAAGGTTTGTTTTTTTTTTTTGTTTTTTAATTTTATTTTGTCCCAAGTGTTTTTTTTTTTTCTAACAATCAAGTGAGCTTTCTTGGTTTTGATTTGGTTTCTCTTAACAGTTCCACTTTGAAGAAAGAAAGTGAACCTTCCAAGAAAGGTTATGTCAAGCTGTATAAACCTTCATTTGCAGGCTTTGTAGATGTAGATTTAACTGATAAGAAGCTTTCTCTTCGGACTTTGGTAACTCTCTCTCTCTCTCTCTCTCTCTCTCTCTCTCCATATACAATTCAATGCCACCCTCGTCAATATAAGGGTAGTAAAGTAATTTCATTATTCAACTATTCTATTCACTAAGAATGTTGCTAACTAGTAATTATTATACACCCATCGAATAATGATGAGGTACATATACTTTTAATAGATGTTTGAAAACGAGCAAAATGCTACACTCAACATTCAAAATGTTCAATTTATTTATCAAATTATTCTCATTTATTTCTTATTTCACCCACCATTCTTCTTACTAACCAAACAAGGAAAAAAACATTTTCCTCTATGTTTTCTTTTCTCTCCCCCTTATTAAAAATCTAAACAAACAAAAACCTAAACAGATGGTAAAGTTTTTTCTGTTTAAAGTAAGTGTGCATTCTTTTGGACATGCAGCAGGTTAGCATTTCTCTGTATACATGGGGATACATGCTGTGTGTTTGTGTGAAGTTTTTGGTTAATTGGGCTCTCTTCCAATTTGCTTGCAGATTGATCACTCAGTTGTGGAAAGCTTTGGGGCTGGAGGCAAAACCTGCATTACATCTAGGGTTTATCCAATACTAGCAGTGTTGAATGATGCTCATTTATATGCATTCAACAATGGCTCTGAGACCATCACAGTTGAGAATCTGAATGCTTGGAGTATGAGGAGTCCTCTGATGAATCACTGACTTTTGATGCTGTGATCATGGAGAGAAAAGAAAATTAAAAGGGAAATTTAGGTTCTAATTTTTTTTTTTTAACCCCTCTTTTGTATATATTTGAATGTGAATGATTTCATTCTCTTTGTGGCTGGTGGGCTCTATGGCTATCATGTGGGGGTTGTGGTCCTTTGTGAAGCCCAGTATTATCTTTTTGACTCAAATAAGTGAAATTAATATAAGGATTGCCAATTATGGTTTTGACTTGGATTTTGCCTTTGTATTCGGAATGTGGTTTCCAACACACGTGGTAGTGTAACTGTCTTCAATAATAGTGAAATTACTTTCACTACAGCACGTGTTCTAATAACTTGCACCTAATGTTATAATGAGTTTCACTGAACGTAGTTTAGTGACCATAACCACACTAAACTGTGATATTTTTTTTTGGGTGCTAAACAGTGAACTTGAGCCCATATATATATATATATGTATGTAAATGCACATGTCTAGTTGCTTCTTATTATACTACAGGAATGTTGTAGGATTGTATTATGTTCAACATTAAATAGACAACAAAAGTTTTTGATACCTCATTAAAAGGAGGGCAGTAAAGTAACTTACTTTTGTTTTCTTTCTTCTTCTTCTTCTTATTTTAGCAAAATTACTTAGTGTTCATATTTTCATAAGGTGGTAAGTACTTTTATACTGTAGGTTAGCATTTTTAAATATATGTAAATAATATATATACCAAATTAAACAAACAGGTTAACTTGGCACATGCACTGCATGCAGACAACGGATGCAAAAGATTGCTTTTACATCAAATGAGTTTAGACGTAACAGTCCTACGGTAGCAAATTCCTTGTCGGGTAAGTTTCGGCCTGCACGAAAAGCGTAATGATCTGGGCACTGTCTCGGAGAGAGGCTCCACGACCACGGATAGAAATAGTAGAAAATCCTGGGATACCTTCCCATTTGCGCAAGTAACAAGAGATTTTGTGTTAGTAACTCAATCAATCCATAGAAAAAATATGATAGGGGTTAATTGCAGATACATCCTCTATACTTAGCTTATTTTTCACTTTATCCTCCCTTTTTTTCAAATCGTGTCACTAATAACCCTTGTAATTTGGACTAAAGTGAAACAGTTAACAATTCTGTTAAAATTAACAGGCATAAGTCATGTTTGTCAACAATTTTTGGAGTTTATTAATAATTATAAACTCCAAAAGTTATAATAAACTATTTAGCAAAAATAGCATTTGTAATTGCATTGGGTCAAAAAACTACATTGGACAACTATACCAATCACAATTTTTTGTAATTTTATTGTATAAGAAAAAGAAGCTACCAAATGGTCCACAAGGGGCATTAGCGACCCGTTTAGAACTACAAACTACAAGGGGGGCAAATTGATATGTGTGTTCATCATAGGGGGTCAAAGTGACAAATACTCCACTAAACAAGCTTCAATTCCGTTAATTTTAACGGAATTACTAACTGTTTTTACTTTAGACCAAAAAACAAGGGATATTAGTAACACAAATTGAAGTACATGAGACAAAGTGAAAAACGGACTAAATACAGCCATATATTATATTACCTTCTTTGATATGGCTAGAAATATTGGCTGCAATTTTATGCAGTAAACAAGTAAACAAAAAAAATCCAGAAACAAAGTGGTGGAGAATTGCTGTATAACTAAATCCACGCCGACTGTTGTCAAAATATAGAGTGAAAACGGACGAGTCTTGTTAGCGTACACATAAGATTGGATACCAGTCAAGTCGCTCAACAGGTCCTCGCGAACATGTTTGATAAAAGGCTCAGCTCGTTTAATACACAAGCTATCCAAGTTCAAGCCTAGGTTTTAGGCATGTTTGATAGACAAGCCAAGCTCAAACACACATGAGCTCGGCACGAGATACGAGATAGGGCTCGTGAACACGTTTGAATTAAGTCTCATGTGTAGGCTTGAAAAAGTTCGTGAATAGGCTTGATAAAGGATTGTATAGAAGCCTAACATATGTTTATTTATTAGAAAAAAAATATGTATTTTTGGTAGGCTCATGAAAAACACTCGTGAATAGGTTTGATAAAGATTTTGTATACTGATTAATTTAAATATGTATATCTATTAATAAACTACATACTTTCGGAGCACTCGTGAAAAAGCTAGTGATCAAGCTTGAATTCCAGACTTGTTTAACAAGAATGTTTGGGGCACAAACACTTTACACAAACACTCTATCTCTGTCCTATGTGGCACTGTGAGGTCCAGTGATTTCAGTGGATCCCACAGTACAACCCAGGAGAGATTGAGAGAATGTACGTGTTTGTGCCCCTAGCATTGTTACTCGTTTAATAAACAAGTCAAGCTTAGCGAGTTTGATAACCAAGCTAAACTCAAACACACACGAACTCGGCTCAGCTCGGCTCGTATACACCCTTAGGTACATAGGAAAAAAAAGAGTATATACCTATGCGACCAATTTTCATTCCTGGTTTTCTATCCCTCCTGTAGCCCCCGGCTTGATATGAAATGCATTAATGTCAAGCTCCAAGCATGCGTATTGACCACACATCACACACTAAATAAGTCAGGAAGTCGTAGGCCCTTCTTACCAATTCGACCCTCACTTTTTTTTTTTTTTTAATCAAATATGTGCATTGACCCACAACACACCCCAAATAGACTTTTCCAAGCGAAACCAATCGATTTAACAAAAAAAAATACACCGAAGCCAACCGTTTTCATCCCTACTCACTTGATTATTCAAACAGATCACTTAATGCTCATGCTTATGTAAAAAGCATTATTTATTTGTTTTGTTTACGTGTATTGAGTGGATATAATGGTTTAGTCGGGAAGGTTCTGTTAGTGGTCCCAGTTTATATGTATTTACGGGTGTATATGAGTGGATCCAAGCAGAGTTTGAGTCAAGCTCATATGTTTGCGAACTTTCTTATAACTTAAATGAGTCGATTTTTCAAGTGATCCTGAGTTTTTTCACGAGCTTTTTAATGAGTTTTTTGTATGCGCTTTAAAATTATGAAGTTTGGTAATGAGTCAATCTTTATCAAGTTCATTTACAAAGTTTGTCATATTTTCTCTAAAATTATACTGGGTAAATTACACTAACCTTCCCTGAGGTATAGTCTAATTACACGGACCCCCTATATTTTCAAGAATTACACTCATGTCCCATGTCCTGACAGTTCAGCAGACGGAGTTAACATCACAGATGATTTTACCATATTACCCTCATTTGTTGAGATAGTCTTGAGTTGAAAAGTCAACAATCTCTATACTTATACATATATGTATATATCACATATATACAGATGTATAGATATACGTATAAATGTATAGGAGGGGGACGAAAAGTTCTACAGTGAGCAACCACCTCCACCATCGATCGTTAAACGGTTGGGCAACATCTGAGTCAACAGGCTGGCCAATGATTCCATTAATCCAACCGAGAATCAGGAGGTTGCACTTGTGAAAGAGTCTTCAACTTCACAACCCCTCTTTCTCTCTCTAGCTATATATGTGTATATGCAAATATATTTACACATATGTATCTGCATGTACATTAATTTCTCTCTCTACAAATCTCTTGCTCATCCCTTGATTCTGATCCAGTTAATATTTTTTGAAACAACAATGTTAGGGGCACTTATACCCACAGTCTATGAGTGGCACTTTATCCCAGGAGAGAGAGTCTGTGAGTATAAATTTTTGTGAAATTTGTTTGTGTCCCAAATATTACCCTTTTGGGAACAAAGCCATTTATACCTTCAAGTTTGTCTCCCAGGTCGAATCACCACCAATGTTGAGATTTTTTAAAATTTTTTGGATTTCAACCTCAAATCAATTCCCACAAGTCATGGCCATGATGTGGCAAGGATGAAAAGAAGGGGAGAGAGAGACATGAAGAGGGAAAATAAATTGTGTTGAGAGAGAGATATGAAGAGGGGAAAAATTGGGTTTATCTAACCCTCAGCATATCTTATCTGTCATTTAATCAAACCAGGGGCATTTTCACCATTAAATATGTATTTATTGCAAGCGTCAGCAATTTCCGTAAGGGTATGAGACAGTTTACAAATAGAGGGGTGGTGAGTGTTACCTAACATTAAACCTCAAGGGAGTTTAGTGTTATGTCTCAAAAAAACAAGGAAAGTCCGTATAATTACACATACCTCAAGTGAGGTCAGTGTAATTTACCCAATTACACTACACCAAAACGCCAAATTGGCACTGTTTATAACAATGCCAGATCCAATCTGCCATGATTTTAAACCGTGCCAAATATTGGGGGAGCCAAATTTTTTGGCATGGTTTAAAACCATGCCAGATTTTGGTCAAAGGGTGCCAGTTTCAAGAATCTGGCACGCTTTTTTGGCACTGTTTAAAACAGATCCAAAATTTCATTAATATTAGAGACACGGGGCCAATTTTGTGTGCGACGTGTTGCACAATTTTGGCTCGCTAATCTGGCACGCTTTTGGCACTGCTAAAAACCATGCCAGTTTGGTCTTAAGTTGAAAAAAAAAATCAATCTAGCACACTTTTGGCCCTATTTTGGAATGGTTTTGAACCGTGCCAGATATTTTTCTAGGAAAAAAAAAAATTTGTACTGTGCATGTAAGCAATTATTTTGACAAATAGAAGCAATCATTTAATAGAAGCATCACATCGAAACTGAAGGATAGTTTGATTCCACAAAATTCGAAGGAAAGAGAAGAAGTTGATTCCAAGTACAATATACACAATTTTGTTTCTGAAAATGATTACCACAGAATCTCACTATACACAAACACATAGGGTTTATGATGGATGCACATGCACAATAGTTTCTCTCAACATCAGTGCAACATAACAGTAGATGCTCCTTCAAAAGAGAGATACTCGTTAATGTTAGATAGTGGTCCAGTTTCAGATATCCACAAGTTACTCCCACATTGATTTTGATTTCCCCCATACCTCCACATTTTGAGGCTTAAACTTAGAAACAATTAGTGTTGCATTAGAATTGAAAAAATAGGAGTGTCGTATGGTCATGCCCAAGGTTCTTGTTGGAAGGTGCATTCTGTTTTGGGACCTATAATCAAACAATGAAAGGAGAAATAGTGAAAACTAGTAAGAATGTGCGGTGTAAAATGTAATAGTGATTCTGCATTCGAAGTTCAAAATTTCTAAAATTTATATGTAGGAACCTTATATTAGTTGATCACTCATGCCTCTCTTTTTCCTTTTTCACCTCACTGTCAATTATGTATTTCAAATGGAATGTTATGTAAGCTTGTGAGATGCACTCTACATGTTTGATATTTGTTATGCGTAGGATGTAAAACTTAGAGCCTTCATTTTCGATGTCAAGCATCATTGATTCTTGGTTTTAAATCCTACCTTTTGGAGGTTTTATTTGTGATGGTTTAGAAAATAGGGGTTTCATCTTATATGTCACGCATCTTTGATTGTCAAACTCTAGATTTTGGACCTTAACTTATGGAAATTTCAAAGTGACTATCATCTAGCTCATGGGTGCACTCCTTGTGTTCGATAACTTTTCCAAATGAGATGTTTACCTTAGAATGTGTTTTGAAATATTAGGCAATTTCTTCTTGTACATGATCCAAGATGGGGAATGATCCCAGCCTAGCTATTTGTTTTCTAGTTTAGTTTCATTTTTGTTGGTTCTAGAGAATAGTTGTTCTCCAAAAAATCAAACAAACAATCATCACCTTTTACTTTCTTTCTTTAGTCTTTTTTTTAACATTATAATTAGTTTCTAAGTCTCTCAAACGTTATTCTTATATCAATCCATATGGACTCCGCCCTACTCACCAATGCTACATTTTTCATAGGGTAAAAAACATTTGATTTTGACACAATCTACAATCTCCTACTAGTATTAGTGTAATTTGTTTGTGGAGTATTTGTACTCAAATTTTTACTCAACTCCAAATATATAATGAATCTGATATGTTCTTGGACAGAAGGACTAAATTCCCCTTAAACAATAAATAAATAAGGAAGCAAGAGTAAACAATATTGAGAAGTGTTCGCAAGGGAACATCTTCGAACATTGTCGTTTTCAATCTCTTCCAATCTCACAATGATCAAACCTAGTTTTTACTTTGTTGCCCATTGATTATGAGGCTGTTTGTCATTGCTTATTTGCCCATTTAAAGCAGTTCTGGTGGTCCAAACTTTTTATTGATCTGTTTGTTTTAGCAAAAATATAAGCATATTTGGTCCAAAAAGCAGTTTGGCAATAAGTAGGGGGTGGGGGTGCTTGTCAAGATTATCTCTATGATTGATCAATTCACAGCATATTAACCAAACACCCAAAACATAATAAGCAGCTCTACCAATCACGATCAAGATCTCATAAGCATAAGCACAGACAAACAGGCTCTATATTTTAATCCATTTTTGTACACAAATATGAGAGATTGATTTTAATATTTTTGGTTGTCACGGTAATCAATTCTATGGTTCTGAGAAGAGTTAATTTTAAATAATTTTGTGTTTTTTGTCTAAAAAAATTATTTTGTGCTTGACTAGTTGTATGCAAGTTCGTACACTCAACTATTTGGGAACAATGGAAACATTTTACCAGTTATGGTTTAAACCGAGTCTCACTTTTTGTTTGGTTCTTATGAAAATCAGTATAATTTTGGTTTGATAAAGATGTTATGTTGATTAGCTAAAGAACCAAAATTTAGGTCATTTTTAAGCTAGATAAGGACTTTTATACAGTGGCATAGCTAGAAATTTTTTTCTGGTGTCATTCTATAACCTAAAATCATATAAAGTGTGGGTGCATTGGGATGTAATTTGATGATGTTCAATCATCACAAAAATACATGTACACTTCGCATTTATTTGAACCTCATCAAATTACAAATCTGACAGCTCTCTCTTATTAATTTTTTTTATTTTATTTTTTATGCGTATATAATGCCTAAGGATGCAAGACCAATGGATGGTGCAGTGGTAAGGAATTCTATCCCACCTTTAAGTGGTTGCGGTTTCAAATCTCATGGGGTCTATAGGTTGGCAGAACATTACCCTCCCTTTATGTAGTACATAATTAAGGGAAAAAAAAAAAAAAAACAAAAACAAAAACAAAACAAAACTATATTGGCTTATCAATACCAATTAAATTTTCAAAGTTGTCATTAATATATATATATATATATATAGAGAGAGAGAGAGAGTTAGGCTCTCCAGTGCACTGGGTGAGTGCATTGACTTTCAAGTCTAACAAACCAACGGGTTAGCGGGACGGCGAGATTGGGCGCGGGTCAGCGGGGGCAGCCTGCAGATTTTTTAGGAGTCCACTGCACTTGCCCAATGCACTTACCCAGTGCATTGGAGAACATTTTCCTATATATATATATATATTATATACTCCCTCCTTCCCATTTTTTGAGTCCTATATTCCATTTGAGAATGTCCCAAAATTAGTGTCCACTTTTCAAATTTAGTATACAGATTTTACTTATAAAAAATAAATTTTATAAATTGTTGTAATTATTATGGGCAATTGTGAAAAATAGGTGTAGATTCTTTTTGTTCCCTTAATAAATTGTGCTCCCAAAGGTGAACTAAAAAAAATGGGGCGGAGGGAGGACTATTTATACTATAATACTCCTTCCATCCCAGTTTATGTGTCCCTCTTTCTATTTTGGACCGTCCCAAAACTATTGTCCACTTACAATATTAAATCATCAGTTTTTAGTTATTTTTCAAATCTACCCTTATTGGGGTTAACAAACCACACTACTTTTTAATGCAATTAGGGGAAATTTTGGAAAAAGTCACTTATTCTTATTCCATGTGAATGCAATTATTATATTCCCTTCAAATTTTAAATTCTCTAAAAGAAACAAATAAAATGGGACGGAAGAAGTAATGATTTTGACAATGACATCAATGATCAATGAAAGCATGTCATAGTGTCATTATATAGTATACATCTCACCATGTGTGCTGCACTGCTGTACAATATCTACGGGTGGACACGAGCAGAGCCAGCTTGTGAATTTTTTCACGAGCTTGCGAGTTTGCTCACGAGCTTGCGAGTCGAGCTTTCAAGTGATTGTAAGCTTTCTCGTGAGCTTTATTGCACGCCCTTTAAAACTATGTAGTTTAATGATAAATCAGTCATTTATCAAGCCTATTTACAAGGTTTGTCATATTTTCTCCAAAATTATATAGTTTTATAATATATATATATATATATATAAGTCACTATACAAGCTTTTTTATCAAAACTTATTAACGAGCTTTTTCACGAGCTTACTCGCGAGCCTTAATCGATCATGCTCACGAACTCAAATGAGTGAGCTGAGCCTAGCCTTTATCAAGCCAAACTTCGAACCCTTATTGAGCGACTCTTGTTCGTGTCCACCCTTAACTATATCTATCAAATGTGATCTAATCATTCAAATCATGATTCATGGCCATAGTTGTTTGTCAATACCAATTAAATTTTCAAAGTTAGGTGGTCATTAATATATATATATATATATATGTACACACGGCAGGCTCTAGAGTGAATAGGGTAGAGAAAACATATTCAATGAACATTTTTTTTTTGTCTGAAAAAACTCACAGGCTGCCCCACTGACCCGCGCACGTCCCACTGAGCCGTGGATTTTTTCAGGCAAAAAAAAATTGTTCACTGGGTATGTTCACTCTATCCTGTTCACTCTAGAGCATGACCGTATATATATATATATATATTTATATATTTATACGGTTCACTTCTGATGCAGACGTCTACAAATTATTAACTTGCGGACTTCTTTGTCGGTCGTTGGATTGAGATTTCATAAAGAGTATTTCGGTCATTTCACACCGATTTACGCTGATCCAATGGCCGACAAAGAAATCCGCAAGTTATTAACTTGCGGACGTCCTCATAAGAAGTGCTCCATATATTTATATACTATTTATACTGTAATAAAGATTTGAAAAAATACATTTTACCCCCCTGTGGTTACACACATTTTCTCATAACTCTTGTGGTTCATTTTGTAACACTTAACCCTCTGTTCGTTAGTACAGGGGGTTAAGTGTTACAAAATAAATCATAGAGGTTATGAGAAAATGGGTGTAAAGGGGGTGAAAGGTATTTTTCCATAAAGAGTACGTATAGAGGTTTGAGGGTATTAAAGTCATTTCCTTTGCTCTTTGCTCTGTTAGTAAAATTAACGATCCCACCTCAGTAATTATTATATGGGGTTAAGTGTTACAAAATAAACCACAAAATTATAAAAAAATGGATGTAAATTCAGGGATAAAATGTATTTTCCCCTGAAGATTTTGACAATGACATCAATGATCAATTAAAGCAGGTCATAGTGTCTTACTATACATCTCACTATGTGTGCTGCAGCTACTATACTATATATATATATATATAATATATATACACAGATACAATTGAAAGAAGATGGCAGCCTTGGAGGCAACAACTGGCTATGATCGGTTAAAGGAAGTGAAAGAGTTCGACGAATCCAAGATCGGCACCAAAGGTCTTTCGGATTCCGGCGCCGCCACTATCCCCAAAATGTTCGTCCACCCGCCGGAAACCCTTGCTGATCTCAAATCTTCTTCTAAATTCACCCAAATCCCCATAATCGATCTCTCTGGCCTAGATTCGATTCATATTAATCGGCCAAAAATCGTCCACAAAGTGCGAGAGGCCGCAAGAAATTGGGGGTTTTTCCAGGTGATCAACCACGGCGTGCCTGAGTCGGTGCTAAATGAAACGATCGACGCCGTGAGAGCGTTCCACCACCAGCCCACGGCGGCGAAGGCGGAGTACTATTCACGCGATGAGAGACGCGGTGTGATGTACGCTAGCAATAACGATTTGTACCGAACTAAGGCGGCCAGCTGGCACGACTCGCTCCAGGTATTGTTTATCAAACATGTGGTAGTGGTACTCTTTTTAAACCGTATGTATATCTGCATCGAAATATGCACAGAATTTCAAAATGATCTGGGCCACTCATTTTTGTGACCCTTACACTGAAATATGCGGGGTCCACTAAAATTGAAATATGCGGGGTCCACTAAAATGAGTGTCCTGGATCATTTCGGTGCATGTAACATTGTTCCTTTAACAATTGTGGACCACTTTAATATCCTCTGCTGAATTTTTTTTTTTTAAGGATTAATATTATGTCTCTCAAATTCAATAATGATATGTTTTTCAAATTTTGTATTGCTCAAATAAATGTGACCTGAGGCAGATCTAGAAAATTAATGCAGGAGCTTGGCAGAGGTTTGTGACCCCGAAAAAAAAATTCGACTTATTTATACATATTTTGTGCATATGATTCAAACTAATGCTAAAAAAATTATCCAAAAACATAAGAGGGATGGATGAGGGCTTTTATAATTAGTACAAAAACATAGGAAAATGAGGGCGTAGTATGACAATTTTAAAATGTCAGGAGAAGTAATTGTAATTTTTAGGGGATGCTAATTGTAAATTGTTTTAGTACAAGTGTAGAATTTTTTGAAATCCATTGTCCTTCTTTCCGTTTGCCTCTGCATGTGGCTTTGAGTAGAGGACTCTGAAGTAGTGGTTCCACCGTTCAATAACAGTGGGAACATTTCTAACATCTTCCAATGAACATTTAGTGGACCCATTGCACATGTGTTGGTAACCAGATTTAGGATGTAAATTTGGAAAGCATAACATTACTCAAAATGAAGTTGACTCACTGCCAGGTGTTAAGAACCCATAGCATGGCTTCAAAATTATTCCGTGTGACCATCACATCTGCCTGACTTTTACTCAAGCATACATGAATTCAACTTGATAGAGTGTGAGTATGTTTGAATAAGCCTTGCAAGTAGGATTGTGAAAATGCTAGTGAACATACTTGTTAAGAGCTTCAATACCGACTTGTTTATACAAATCAATGTCAAACCTAAATTAAAGGCTATTTATAGATCAGCTTATACAAGTCAAGTTCAAACTTGAATTTCAGTCTCGTTAATGAACAAGTTTAGTTAAAGCATACACAAGCTTGACTTGTATTCATTTATTTAATAAACACGTCAAGTTCAAGTCTGCATATCAGACTCGTTTAATAAACGAAGTCAAACTCAAACATACATCGGCTCATATACACAACTACAGTTAATTGGAATAATTAATTTTTCATTGTTTTGAGGCTTCGAACACTGTCTTTCAATTGTTACCCGTCCCAACTCCAAAAAGTATGTTGTAATATAACAAACCTTTGGTAGAATATCAACCTAGTTTTTAATTCATCAAATTTGCGAAATTTTTTTTATCTCTATCAATTTAGTTTTTTAATAAATTCTAGCGGTATATATTTGTCTATAAAAAATGACATTATGATCCTATCGCTAGAACAATACATAGATAATATACAATGCAACTATAACATTTAAACATCTTTACACATATATACATATACAGGCTCAGGTTCTTCGGGTTAGTAATCTCTTTGCTCAAACCCACCCTAAATACAATTCAGGCATGAACTTTCTAGTCCAATCCCGTCCAAGATATATAGAAAAAAGTTGGACAAGTCTGAATAAATTGCAGATTGGGCTTAGGCTTTGGCCTGCCCAAGTTGCATTTCTATCTAGAATATACAATCGCGTATAGTTGCAATGCTTTTTTCTCTCTGCTGCACTGAACAGGTACTATTCTATGCGTGGTTTCAAATTTAAAGAAGGAAAAGGAAAACTATAAGAAAAGTTATTTCTTTCGTGTTATTGCTTAATAATATCATAAATTAAACAAAAAATCAAAATAAAATGGAAGGGAAGTAAATTGGAAAATTCAAAATGTTTAATTCATTTTTTTTTCCCTATGATTCTTATCCTTCCTATTTCTTCATTGTGTATTTTATCATCAACTAGAGAATAATATTTTTCTCAATGTTTTCTTTTAATTTCACTCACTAAATTTTTTAATCAAATAAAGCCTTAAGGAGAAGGATAGAGTATTGCTGGCAATTGCATATTATGATTGGGCGGCCAGTAACCCAACCCATTTATTAGGGCCGAAGTTCATACCAAGCCAGTTGACCATCGGGTAAGGCTTGGGCCTTGCTTTTTAACCCAACTCTATCCTCTCCCAAGCATGGCTAGCTCTGAGCTTTTTTGGGCCCAAAGCAAACTCTCAAAATGGGGTCTCCTAAATATACTTTAAAAAAAATTTAAAAAAATCTTAGGTATTAATTTTTTTTTTCTAGAACCTACATTAAAATTACCAAAATAACCTACAAAATTTTGCTCATATAGATTAAGGAAAAAAGTCATTACATGAATCCGTAAAGATAAATCTCATTTCATTGCATCGTAAACTCAATAAATATCAGTTTATAATAAGAAAAAAAGATTGTATTACATTGTATTTTTATAGAGTAGAGTATGAGACATAAGAGACCCTTGTACTCAAATTGCACTTCCTCACTCTTTCTCATAACTTAAACTTTCTTCATCGATTTCAACGGTTCCATAATATCTTTTTTCAAGCTTTTTCTTGTCAACAAATTGATCGATTAATGTGAATTGTGTAACTGTGAGATTGTGAGTAGTAATGTGGTAGAGTGGTACTAAATACAGGAGTTTGTGGTACCACAATCATTGCTACAACATGTGATACAACTATCAAAGCGAAGTTTGAGATTCAAATTTGGGAACCATAGAACTAATGTAGTATTTTGGAACCAAATTTGAGTTGCAAATTTAATGTTATGGTTCCCAAATTTGAACCCCAAATTTTAGTTCTCAAATAGTTAAATGATATGACAGTTGTACTACATTTAATTATAGTGGGATCCACTAAATTGTCATTGGAAATTGTTTTAGGTGTAGAACTACCAAAGCATTTGGGAACCAAATTTAGTGGAAACCATACATTATTCTATTTTTTAAGTAAGATTTGGTCTCTTTGGATTTGGGTTGGGCCCCTATATTTAAACAAGGACTCAAATAAGGTGGGTTTTTTTGTCTGGGACTATAAACAAATGGACATAGTGCTATAAATATTGGAGTGAAAACAGGACCCTTAAAATACTAGAAATTTTGGGGGCTCAAAAATGTTGCTTTGCCGACCTACTCCGAGGGCCGTCCTGCTCCCAAGCTTGTCGAATTTTCAATTTTTTTAGTTTTAAAAATATTTTTATTTCAATTGTTTTTCCTTAATAAAAGTAATATATGTTATGTTTGTAGTCCATTATTTTCATACTTAAAAAAATTAAAAATCTAAATGATTATGAGAAAAAAAAAAAAAAAAAAAGAGCAAACAAACGAACTAAGCCCTTTGCATCGGGTTTGAGCTTTACCGCATTAAATGAAAGTGGGAGAGTTTTAAAATGTTCATGTGGGGAAAAATGTATAAACCCATTTTCACTTAATTTTCAACCTAAGGTGTGGATGTCGCCGGAGTCGCCGAACGTGGAGGAAATACCGAAGGTGTGCCGGAGAGAGGTGATGGAGTGGGACATGCATGCAAAGAAGGTGGCCGATACAGTGATGGAGCTATTGTCTGAAGGGTTAGGATTGGAAAGTGGAAAGTTCAAAGAATTGACATTTGCTGATGGTAGGGCGCTTGTGGGCCACTGTTATCCGTACTGTCCACAGTCTGATCTGACAATGGGGATCACATCACACACAGATCCTGGTATTTTGTCAATTCTGCTTCAAAATCAGGTTCATGGGTTGCAAGTTAAGCATGGGGATGAGTGGGTGGACGTTAAGCCTATACCTGGAGGATTGGTCATTAACATTGGGGACTTACTTCAGGTAATACGAGTACTTGTTATCCAAAATATATTAGAATGTGTACATACGTATAGATTTAAAATCTAAAAAGCCAAAAACAAATACTGTAGAGATAACAAAACCTGGAATAGATGAAAAACTGAACTATAAATCGAGTCTAGTGTTTTACATGGCTAAGAGACGATTTTGCCCCACACTGGTGCTCACTGCTTTGTGGTAGGGGTGCAACTCGGGCGGGACCCAAAGGGTTTTGGCTCTGCCCAGGCCCGAGCCCGAGCCCGAGCCCGACATGAACCCGAATTTGTCAACACGAGCCCGGTTTGTGAATAAGTTCTCCAGCCCGAGCCCGAGCCCGAATTGAGACCGAATTACAAATTTTTTTTTTTTGCAAATTGATTTTTAGTATGTAAACAACAATATGTAGAGTATCAAATCTTTTTTTTTTTTTAGATTTGAGAAAAACATTCATATATTAATTTAATGCTAGAATAATATCTAATAGTGTATTATTATCACTAAAAAATACTAGAATATAATGTCAAAAATAATACATAAATAGAATTCGGGCTCGGACTCGGGTTCCACGGGTTAGCAAAATTCTGCCCAAGCTCGGCCCGAATAGAATTCGGGCTTGCATTTTTCTGCCCAAGCCCGCCCATGGTGAAAGTATCACGGGCCCGCCCGGTAATTTTCGGGTCGGGCCCGGGTTGACCACGGGTTGGCCCGCCCGAGTTACACCTCTACTTTGTGGCAATCATCTCCCAAGATAAAATGATCTATCATCTACCTATAGAAGCATATCATATAAAAAGATACAGTGAACCATACTGATGCTTATACTCTCCCCGACCTAGACTCTATGTGTAAACTCTAGAAATTCAATTAAATAAAATCAAAATGGAATGAATGATTAAATATTGTATATATTGGTTAGAAGGAACTATTTGTCATCAGTCATAATCATTGGAAAGGTAACTATTCGTCAACAGTAACCACCATTCGAATATGGGATTGTTTGGCATGACCAAATTCAAAATCTAATTTCTCATTCAATTTTTCAACAATCCCCCACATTAATGAAATTGTCTGAACAACAAGCAAAATAAAAATGCAAACACTAGAGAGAGTACATTGGACGGACAATGCACCGGGAGATGCAGCTTTAAAGAGAGTAAAATGGAAGGACAATATATTGGGAGATGCGGCTTTTGGCTTTGAACCTTCCGTAGTGAATAACTATCGTATTTACTCGACTATATAGTGAACGCAATGTCTTGAGTTATTGAGGCATTTATATGAACCTAGACAATAGAACTCACATAGAGTGTTTACGAACAGTTTTGGTAATCCCGGTTGCGTTCGTTTGGCCTCTGGACAACTCCTAGTATTCATGAGTGATCTAGAGAATTCACCCTTTAAAATTCTCATAGAAGCGGCCCCTTTTTCATACTCATCTATTACTATATAATAAGAACACAGGCCCATTTAGCAAGCACGTCAAAAAATATGAACTTCCTCTTTTGCCCTTCACTATATCATAATTACTCATATATCTATCTATACATCGTAAGGATATATTGATTTGTGTGAGGGTAAATCTGTCATTTTGGACAAATAATTACATTCAAGTCAACTTTTGAAATTTTATTTAATATAATAATGAGGTTTTAATCAACAATCTTATGTCTAATTACATTTGGGTCAACAATTTGTCGGAGATTTATTATTGACTTCAAAAAAAGTCAACAAAAGTGGCTATTTTGGTGGCTATTTATAAATTGGTCACTAATATTTATAATTTGGTCAACTTCTTCTCTTAAATGAGGTTTCAATCAACAATTTGTGTCTAATTACATTTTGATTAATAATTTTTGGGATATTTATTATTTACTTCATAAAAAGTCAAAAAAAGAGGCTATTTTAGTGGTTATTTGGGAATTGGTCACTAATATTTCCAATTTGCTCAACTTCTTCTCTCAAATTTAGGATTCATATATTGTAATATGTGTAATTGCATTTAGGTCAGCAAGTTTTGGGATATTTATTATTCACTTTAAAAAAAATTTCAAAAGTGGCTATTTTAGTGGCTATTTAGGAATTGGCCACTAATTTCACATTTTGGTCAACTTCTTCTCTAAAAATTAAGTTTGGTATATCTAAAATGTCAAATAAAGTGGTTATTTTAGTAGCTATTATGAATTGATCACTAATATTTACATTTTGGTCAACTTCTTCCCCCAAATTCAGGATTTATAGATTATATTTGAATATCAATTAAGGCCTACAAACACATTCATGCTATTTTTTAGAGAAAATACCCTACTTGTGTCATATATTTTTAGTGGCGCTTTATTAGTTACCTTTACTACTCATGTATAAGATAGTCATAATTATCAACTTCTTCCATCAGAAGAGTTTTAGATTAAATAGTTACATTTACAATTTCCTATTTAACTGTTTTTAACATTTTATTACCTATAATGTCAAGATTAATACACAATATATCTAGGAATACAACTATCCGACGGGCACGTGTCTTGCACGTGCACCCACACTAGTATATATATATATATATATATATGTGTGTGGTTTCTTATTAAGAGCATTCTAGCTGCTATGCCCCGCTTAGAAGTTCAAGGTATACAAATCATTAAAAGCATGCACTGTTTTCATCATAGGTATGGGTAGGAGTGTTTATCTCCTTAGTGCTACCACTGAGTCGCACACAATTCGATTCTTCCTTTGAACCTAGATCTTGGGATATGTAGTCTTTTAGGTTAGGTTGCCATCATGGAAACTCTTTAGATTTAGGTTTTTATCTCATTCCCCTTAATGAATAGCAAACTTGTTCTCTTGTTAAACCTTTTTGGTAAGCGGATTCGTGGCATTGTTCTTTGACTCTACATAGTCAATAGAAATTTCATTTGAGAGCAGTTTCTTTACGGTATTTTTTGTACCATAAAATAAAATTTGAAGTGGGCCCACAAAATCCGATCGGGGAATTACGCGTGGAATATTTATGAAAGCATACTTATGCGACATAACAAGTGCTATAACCTAGTGTGCATGCCACGTCAATGGCAGAATGGTTATTGGTAGTTGTGTTGAGCCAAGAAAGCAACACGTATGGTTGCAGGGGTCGTGACGCGTGTGGCTGTGGTTGAGGTCCATTATTCCCAAATCATGGAAATGGTGGGTGGTTTTCCAACTTCTCTACATCGGTTATGATCATTGTGGTCTATTTAAGGAAGCAGAGGAGAAGGAAGAAGGGATCCCCGAGATCAACAACTTTGTCATTTTTGGTATTGACTACTGTACCTTTCCTTTATCTTTCAATTCCAGTCCATTTTCCTGTTTTAGGAGTAGATTCATAGTGTAATTCCAATTAGAAGGTGTGATTATCACTTTTGATTGAACTCTGTTTGTAAGAGATTTAATGGAAATCGAGATCTATTATTTCTTTTACTAGTCTTGGTGTTTCTCACATCTCAAGTCTTTAATCTTTGGGAAGCAATTTGAATCTATTGAAAGAGATTATGTTCCTCTGTCTCTTCACTCGTTTGATTTGTCAAGTTCTTATTTCAAGAGTACATTTGTCTAGCACGCCCGCACTCTCGTATTTACAAATTTTCAGCCATACAATTTTTGGCACGCTCGGTGGGACCTCTCTGAGGAATTTGGTAATTCATCATGCGACCAAGAAAGAATTTGACAAAAGATAAGGGAATAATAGTGCAACCAGAGATGGATGCACTAATTGCGGAAGAATATGTTGAAGGGGGCGTCATGGAAACACCAGTGACCAGTCTCAAACTAGCAGCCATGAATCACTCTAGGCTGTAGAAGATGTTGGAGCCACTGTTGTTGCAGATCAACAGGCTTTGAAGGATTATGCATCAGCAATGCGTTTCAGTTTGGATAGTGCACTACACGATTGGCTCCAAGCCAGCTTGCAGTAGACTTCCACGATTGTGAAACCATTCACAGATACGATGCAAAAGATGGGTGATCAAATTACCAAGAGTATTGACCGTCAAATGTCATACATTACAAAAAAATTGGCCAGCATAATCCTTAAAGACCAGTGCCCAGAAGGAACCTATACAGGTCCCTATCAATCATGCTCCACAACTGAGTTATGGGAATGTCAAGGTCCTTAACCGTCTTGTCGTTCTTGGTTTCCTTAACCATCATGGGTCTGGCATGTTTGACCATGCATCAAGTTCCAATAACCAACCAGTTTCGAACCAGGCTAGTCAAGGTGCAAGGCCTCTTGAGGTTCAACGAGTGTTAGTTGGTCCTAATATGGGTACCCTCTCCAATTTCCAAGTGGGACAAATCATGGTCCCAGTCCATCAGCCTGGTTACCAAGAGAGTACTCAGCCTCCGATGTCTACATTTCCACCCTGGGGACCATCTACCCATCCAGCTCTACCAAATGTAGGGCAAACTGCTCAGTCAAGTGTTCACATGGCAGGCTTACCCCAGGCACAGGCTTATCTATCCGGGGGGCACTTCCATCAGCCAACAGGGCAGGCTGGGCGGCATCATCAGCCAGTAGGACAGGCTGGGGGGGCATCTCCAACAGCCTTTGGGGCAAACTGGGGGACATCAACAGCCAACGGCATAGGTAGGAGTACAATTCCAGCAACCCATGATGTACAATGCAAGTCAATTACAAGTGCCTACGGCAGGATTTCCAAGTCATCAGCTTGCCGGTAATGAGGTACGTAATACTTACCAGCTTGATTTTCATGATCACATCCCTGTAGGGATGAATAGGGACGAAATGGTAGAGGCTATTAGAGAACAGGTTCATGGGTAGGTTAAGGAACAAGACAATGACCAATTGAGAGGACAGTTCGAGGCAGTATTTAGGGCCCCTATCCGTCCTCAATACAAAAAACCTTACCTAGATTTCATTGACCGAATGCTTGAGTTTCCAAGGTATTTCAGAATACCTGAGTTTACTCTATTCTCTGGGAGGGATACGCAGACCACATTAGAACACATTGCACGTTTTATTACACAATGTGGAAAAGTTTCTCATAATGACATGTTAAAACTGAGATTATTTGTCAATTCACTCGCTGGACCTGCCTTTACTTGGTATGTGAACCTTCCCATAGGTTCGGTTGAAACTTGGCAGGATATGGAAAGAATCTTCCATAGTCAATTTTATCAGACTGACCCAGATGTGACTATTGCTGATTTGGCTAGACTGAAACATAGTCCAGGAGAGAACGTAGAAACGTATGTTGCTAGGTTCAAATCTGCTCGTAATAGGTGTAGAGCTAGGTTGCCAGAAGAAGAGTATGTGCGCCTAGCCATAGATAATTTAAAATTGTCACTTAGAATGCAGTTTGTAGGCCAACAGTTCACAGAACTGTGCCACGTAGTTGATGCGGTGGCACGTTATGAGAAGGTGGTAGATGAAGAAAATCAAAGAAAAATAGCATAAGGGGAGTGTATTATAAAGGACATCATTAGCCTGCTCACCTGGTTGAAATCGAGGATGATAGTCAGGCTGATGAAGATAATGAGAACGAATATGAATGTGTTGCAGCCGAGAGAATGGCTCAAAAGCCATTTATATGTGATGTCCTATGTAAACCCCTCCAGGTTCAGGGGAACAATCCTACCAATAAGACTGATAAGCCTAGTAAGAAGAATGACTTCGACATTACTAGAGCGGATTTGATTTTTGATTTGTTGGTAAAGGAAAAGAAAATCAAATTGACACATACCTTGCCAACAAATAAAGAAATTAAAGGGACAACTTATTGCAAATGGCCCAATAAATGGACTCATAGTACTAATAATTATACAACTTTTCGTGAGTTTGTACAAAAATGGATTAAAAATGGAACTGTAAAATTCCGTACTGATAAACCTACACAACAGGTTGACAAGAACCCGTTTGTGGCTGAGGCACATGTCAACATGGTATCAGTTGATTTTACCAACATGACAAAGCCAGACAACCCAAGATGGCATGGTCAAGTTGCTTCCCCCAGTACTGGAAGAATGAAAAGTGCAGTTTCAAAGCCTAAAGGTTTAAATCCAGAGGCACCACCATTTGAGACAAGAGCAGGCGTGATTTCTATGCTGCCAATTCTGATGACTCATATATGATGTCAAGAAATTCATTACATGAGTTAGCAGAGGCTGGTGAGCAACCAATCCTCTGTATTAGTTGTGCAGAGGTATTGCCAATGCCACTCCGAACCAAGCTCATGGTATTAGGAATGATGAAAGAATGTCAAGAGTAGAAAATAATCAAAGCAAGGTGGTTCAATGACTAGGTGGATTTCAGGTTACGTTAAATGAAAACACATCTAAAAAAGGAAAAGGGGACAAGAATGTCACAAAAGGGCAAGCCTAACAAGCTTGATCATGATAGGAATCTCAAAAAACCGAACAGGTTCAAGGGTCCAGCTAACCAAGGACAGAAAAGATATTCAGAACCTGCACCTTATCCCAACACCAAGCCAAGGATGGTTTTACCTCCTGTGCCATAAGATGGACATTGGATGTATGTTCAGCACCCTAAATTCCCTTAATACCATAATTTGCCTTTTTTGACTCAAACTCAAAAGAGACGTATGTTGCGTAAGAAAGCCGACCAGAAGAAGAAGCAACCATTCATCAAAAGGTTTGAGGGCAGATCACCAGTGGCAAAGTTGATGCAGATCCTAAAAGTCGGGATGATGACAAGGAAACATGGTTTCTACAGGAATGGATGACGACATGTCAGAATTTGATAAGCAGGTGATCAAGAGAGCTTAGATACGGCAGATCACTAGCCTTCGGACCAAGAGAACCTTGATATGTCAGAATTTGGAGTAATGGTGCAAGAAGCTGCAAACCTTACAGGTAACCCAAGTCAAGTTGATGCTGAACACCTAGTAAATCTAGTAGATTCAGATCGGTCAGAAGATGACAATTCAGGTAGCATCTCTGATAATGAGATTCTTCAATTGGGAAGATCATTGCTAACCTTTTATGACAACATGGTACATACCATGCCGTATGCCTTCGCGGCACAAGAATGGTAGCCTGATGGTTTGGAAGGGGATGTTAGTGATGATTCAGAGCCCATGGTGTGTATCACTGAAGAGGCCCAAGCATTTGAGCCAGTGATTCAAGATATGCCAAATTCAGACTCAAAACAACAGATGGCTATTGTGTTTAATAAGCCAAATGATGGAATGGCTAAACACTTAAGGCCATTATATGTTAAGGCTAATCTTAATGGTGTCCCAGTGTCCAAAGTCCTAGTTAGGGGTGTGTTTCGGCCGGAACAGATCGGAAACACCCCTTTCGGAAAATTTTTTTTTTAAATTTTGGGAAGCCAAAAATGCATTCCGAATTCCGTTCTGAAATTCAGAAATTCCAAAATTATTTCCGATTTTGGAATTTTCAGAATTTCATCAGATTCAGAATTTTTTATAATATTCAGAATATTTTCGGAAAAGTTTCGGAATATTTTCGAAATTTTTCAGAATATTCGAAATTCAAGCTCAAACTTAATGGGATTTCACTCGAGACTTGTAGGCCTTTTATAGAAGCATATCACATCCCCTCTTTTATGTTTTTTCGATGTGGAATGAACATTCCTAGCAAAGTTGAAATTTCGGAATATTCAGAATATTTCGGAATATTTTCGGAAAATACAATTTCAGAATATTTTTTCAGAATATTTTCGGAATATTTCGGAATATTTTCGGAAAAGTTTCGGAAAATATAATTTCGGAATATTTTCAGAAATTTTTTGGAATTTCGGAATTCTAAAAACAATTCCGATCCGATTTTTTTTTTCGGAATTTTCGTAATTCGGAATGCGTATTTAGTTGCCAAAATCGGAATTTTTCGGATCAAAATCAGTTGGAATCGGAGTTTCCGTTCCAAATGACACCCCTAGTCCTAGTGGATAATGGGGCTTCTATTAATTTATTGCCTTCACAAATGCTTAAAAAAATTGCAGAGATCTAGCGATGATCTCATTGATGCTAACGTAGCAATAGTAGGATTTTCTGGGGCATCAATCCAACCAAAGGGTGTGCTCCCAATCACTGTGACCATTGGGAGCTAAAACCGCCTTAACAGCATTCTTCGTGGTCAATACCACTTCTCATTACAATGCTTTATTGGGTCAGGATTGGATTCACATGGCGTGGTATGTGTCATCTACTTTGCATCAATGTTTGATTTTCTGGAACAAAGAAGAAGATGAACTACAATTGTCGAGGCTGATAAGAAGCCATTCCTGGTAGAATCTCATGTGGCTGAAGCAAAATATTATGATATCGATGTTTCCCTATTGAGATTCTGGGGAATTAATAAAAATGGACGTCCTAAAGGGATCGCTCTTGCAGTAAGTGAATGCAACCATGAATATGTTGAATTAGACAACGTTGTTTAATGGAAGACAACCATCTTGAAGTTTACCTCGATATCCTGCGTCGAATTTAGGATGATGTCCAGTTCAGTGTCCAGAGGTCAGCTTGCTTGGCAGATTGTGTGGTAGAGTAGGCTGATCAGGCTGAGCCAAATCAAATTCAATTGTCTGAATTGCTACCAACGCCTACTAAGCTGGAGGATACTAAGGTTGAAGCTCAGGATCCATTGGAAGAAGTCAACTTAGGGGGGGCAGATGACCCAGAAGGATTACATTCATAAGTTAACTTCTTCCAACAGATTTTAAAACGAGTTTAGTTAACTTGCTGCGTCAGTATCAAGATTGTTTTGCTTAGGACTACCATACGATGCTTGGTTTGGATAAAAGCTTGGTGGAATATCAACTCCCAAGCAAGCCAGGTTATAAGTGTAGGCCCAAAATGGAAACCTTAGAGGGGGGGTGAATAAGGTTTTAGCGGAAATTTAACCTTTTAAAAACTTAATACATAATTAAACACAAATACAAACAATAATGTAAAGAGAGAAGGGAAGAGACACTTGCAAACCGAGATTTCAAGTGGATCGGTAATCCGCACGCCGCGTCCTACGTCCACCCCTCAAGAACACCTCTTGAGGATTCCTTTACTCTGACCTACTTACGGGTGTAGATCAAACCGTTTCAAAAGCCTTTAATCTCTCTCAAAGAAAAAAACCTCTTCTTTACACTCGAGGGTTTCTAACTCTCACTCTTTACAAATGATTTGAATACAAATTGAACTCTCTCTCTCTCTAGAGTGGATAATACAATTTAAAGCTCACACAATAACTCCTTAGTGAGCAGATAATACAAATAAAAGCTCACTATAATTTGCTCTCTCAAGAATTACAATTGAAAGCTAGAGCAAATTGATTTTTCACTCAAACTAGGGCTCAAACATGAATGATAATTAAACAAGATGTTTGAATGATTTTGTTAATGTTCCTCTATATTTATCACTCTTAAAAACATCCATATATATAGCTTTTCAAAAATTATAGCTGTTGAAAGTGATTGGGTACATTTAAGACAACATTTGGAGTGTTAAAAACTAGCCTTTGGGAGTTTCAGCGCGTTTCAGTCGACTGGATCGAAGGTTCAGTCAACTGGAAAGTTTATAGTAGTAAAGATACATTCTGTGACATTTCCAGTCGACTGAATAGTGCTCCATCGACTGGACATTACCTTCAGTCGACTGGACCTTAAAAAATCAGTCGATTGATTTTCTGCTGGTTTTGGCAGACTGACATCTTCACTAAAACGGCCATAACTCCCTCTACAAAATGAATTTTTGCAATCCGTTTAAAGATTCGGAAACTAGATTCAAATACCTTTCCAACCATATAAAATTCAGCATCTAATTCCTTACCAATTAGATCAGGTTTGGGTTTAAAGATGACCTATCTGCACAAGGGTGTATGTTTTGATTTAGCCACTTGAAAGCTTTTGTGATATGAACTTAATTGAGTGGTCTAAGTATGTTTAGGTCCTTGAGAGTATTTTAAAGTGTGAGAACAAGGATCCTAAAGTCCAATTAAAGTTACTTGAGCCCCTATGAGTGTTTGATCAAAATGCTTACATATAAATCATAGTCTTCAACCAAGGATGAAAAAAATCTTCAAGTCTTCAAGCTTGATCCTTGTTGAGCTCTATCACTGTTGGACTTCACCATATGCTATCTCATGATCTCAAGCAAAGTTAAAATATTTAAGTACATGAATCAAGAGATTAGCATAACGAAAATGATATGATAATTGATTGAAATAGAACCAATAAAAGTATGCAATTATCACTAGATTTGTTATCATCAAAACAAACAAAAATAATGCCTTAAATAAATTCAAGGCTAATAATTTCCCCCTTTTTGATGATGTCAAAACATGCAATAGAGATATAGCAATGTAAAGCACAATAGGTGTCATTTTCATGTTATCATTCAAAGTAACAAGATTTTCAAAGTATGAGTCCAAGAATGATAACTTACAATAAAAATTCTCCTTTATCATTTTCCCTTCTTGACAATTTTTCAAATATCTCTTTCTCATTTTCAAGAATCTCAAATTTAATTATTATCTCTATATTTATTTTCCCCCTTTTTGACAACAACAAAAAGATTGGGGGTTGGAACTAAAAGTTCCCCCTCAAGATATGCAACTGTATGATACCAAGGAAAACTCAAGTAAACATATCATGGAGGCAATAAGATACCAAAAGTAACTAAAGTGAGCGTAATATCATGATACCAACAAATTAAGCCAACTAAAATGAACATAATAATATATTCCCCCTCAACATATACAGATACGAATGAATACCAATTATAGGATCAAAATATGCATTATCTCCTTAGGAGGATGGAATAGCTATGAATATCAAAACAAGATAATGTGATAAACTAAACATGATTAGCATGCTATCAAAATTAAGAGAAATATCAAAACAAGTTAATCTATCATACTCCTACTAGGCTAAAGGTAAGAGATTTAACCATTCTCCAAGCATCTCTTGGATGCAACATTTGCCAAGGAGGTAGGAGAGGATCCCTTCACAACTCAAACTATGTTAATTTTCTTTCAAATTGAACATTTATAATTAACATGCCCCTTTTTCATGCAATAATTACAAGTTACATGAGGGGTATTCTCATTTTGGTTTGAGTTTGAACTTGAAGGAGTGGATTTTCCAAAGAAATTGTTATACTTCTTTTCTTTGCATGTGGGATTGAATCCCAAACCGGCTTTGTCAAAAACACATTTTTGCTTTCCCAAAAGCATATTCAAATTTTGTACACTTTGTGTGAATTTTGCCAAAGTTTTTGTCAAATCATCCACTTCCTTTCTCAATTCAACATTTTCTTTTTCAATAAATTAACTTGAAGGTTGATTGGTTGAAACAAGTTTTTCTTTTCTCAAAATTTCATTTTGAGATTTTAAATCATCCAATTGCTTTTTCAACTCCAAATTTTCTTTTTTAATCTCATTTGAAGATTGTGCTCTTAATACACGTTTTTCATTTTCAATCTTCAAAGATTCATTTTGGAATTTCAAAATATTTAACTCATTTGAAAGTTTGGAAAAATTCTTGTTAAGAGTTATATATTTAGATCCCAAATTCTCCAATTCCTCATGCAACTCCTCAAAAGCACATTGAAGCTCATTATAGTTAGGAGATTCAATAATAAAGGTAGGATTAGAGTTTACCAAATTCTCTTGTGCACCTTCTTGGTCACATGAGTCATCATCGGATGAGTCATCATCATCCCAAGTGGCCTCTTTTATCATTTTCTCATTCTCATAATCTTTATTTGCAAAAAGGCACATTTTTTCCTCTTCACAAATTTGGTTAGTAGTAAAATGAAAATTTTTTAAACATAACCAAATTTCATGTGCACTAGAGCATGAACGAATTCTATTATATGAACTATCATCTAAAGAAGTATATAGAATTTTCATGGCTCTAAGATTCAATAGAAAGTTATTTTGAACACTTTCATTACATTTAATCTTTGGTTTAGGAGAAAAACTATTTTTGACAATTTTTCAAAGATTTATGTCAAGTGATATAAAATAAATTTCTATTCTCCTCTTCCAATGATCATACTTATGATCTTTCAATGATGGAGGAGTTGAAATGCAATAACCTTCTTGAACTTTTGTTTCCATAGAACTTGACTCAACATTTTGAAATCCAATAAAATCATTAGAGTCATTTAGAGAGCAAGAAGTAGAGATTACCCCATTGTCAATTACCATGAGGCAAAGATTGACAATCTCATCTTCATTTGAGTTGTCGTCCGATGAGTCACTCTTGGAGCTACTTTGAGTGGCCTTCATTGCCTTCTTCTTGCGTTTTTCATCTTTGGGAGGCTTCTTTCCCAATTTTTCTTTCTTTAGAAACTTTGCAAATTTTTGGGTGATCAAAGCCATATCCTCATCTTCTTCACTCTCATGATCTTTTTCCTTTTTCTTTGAGCTTGAGGACTTCAAGGCCATGTCTCCTCTTCTGATCTCCTTTTTCTTGTCTTCTTCGACAAGCACGGCTAACCCATTTCATGGGTAATGAGAGATCCCATGAGTTGTTCAACTGACAAGTTTGTCAAATCTTTCACTTCTCGGATAGCCGTGACCTTCGATTGCCAATCTTTGGTAAAGCCCTAAGAATTTTCTCAATAATTTCTTCATTAGCATAAACTTTATCAAGATGTTTCAAGCTATTGATAATAGTTGTAAAACGGGTAGACATATCACCAATAGACTCAAAAGATAACATTTTGAACATTTCATAAGATTGAACAAACAAATTAATTTTTGACTTTTTGACTTGGCTTGTTCCCTCATGAGTCACTTCAAGTTTATCCCAAATTTCTTTTGCGGATTCGCAAGATGAAATTCTATTGTATTCATTTGGGTCTAAACCGCAATATAATAAATTCATTGACATTGCATTCATTTTAATGAGTTTCTTATCGGCATCATTATACTCATCTTCCGTTTTTTAAATTGAAATACATTTAAAAATTTTGTAGGAAGATGAGGCATTTGACCACTATTTGCCATAAATCAAAATCTTGAGAAATCATATAGATTCTCATTCTATTTTTCCAATAAGCATAATTTGATCCATTAAAACACGGTGGTCTATTTGCCGATTGACCCTCACTATAAGAGATGCGAGAAGTGTTGGTTTCCATTTGGATCTTAACTCAATTTTTCAAAAACTTTTGAAAATAGAAGAGCCGAAGCTCTGATACCAATTGTAGGCTGGAAATGGAAACCTTAGAGGGGGGTGAATAAGGTTTTAGATGAAATTTAACCTTTTTAAAACTTAATACATAATTAAACACAATCACAAACAATAATGTAAAGAGAGAAGGGAAGAGACACTTGCAAACCGAGTTTTCAAGTGGTTCGGCAATCCACACACCGCGGCCTACGTCCACCCCTCAAGAACACCTCTTGAGGATTCCTTTACTCCGACCTACTTACGGGTATAGATCAAACCGTTACAAGAGCCTTTAATCTCTCCCAAAAAAGAAAACCTCTTCTTTGCACTCAAGGATTTCTAACCCTCACTCTTTACAAGTGATTACTCTCTCTCTCTCTAGAGTGGATAATACAATTTAAAGCTCACACAATAACTCCTTAGTGAGTAGATAATACAAATAAAAGCTCACTACAATTTGCTCTCTCAAGAATTACAATTGAAAGCTAGAGCAAATTGATTTTTCACTCAAACTAGGGCTCAAACAAGATGTTTGAATGATTTTGTTAATATTCCTCTATATTTATCACTCTTAAATACATCCCTATATATAGCTTTTCAAAGATTATAGTCGTTGGAAGTAATTGGGTACATTTAAGACAACATTTGGAGAGTGAGAAAACTAGCCGTTGGGAGTTTCAGCGCGTTTCAATCGACTGGATCGAAAGTTCAGTCGACTGGAAAGTTTATAGCAGTGAAGATACATTCTGTGACATTTCCATTCGACTGAATAGTGCTCCAGTCGACTGGAGATTACCTTCAGTCGACTGGACCCTTCAAAAATCAGTCTATTGATTTTCTGCTGGTTTTAGCAGACTGACACCTCTTCACTAAAACAGCCATAACTCCTTCTACAAAATGAATTTTTGCGATTCGTTTGAAGATTCGGAAACTAGATTCAAATATCTTTCCAACCATATAAAACTTAACATCTAATTCCTTACCAATTAGATCATGTTTGGTTTCAAAGATGACCTATCTGCGCAAGGGTGTATGTTTTGATTTAGCCACTTGAAAGCTTTTATGAAATGAACTTAATTGAGTGGTCTAAGTATGTTTAGGTCCTTGAGAGTATTTTAAAGTGTGAGAACAAGGATCCTAAAGTCCAATTAAAGTTACTTGAGCCCCTATGAGTGTTTGATCAAAATGCTTACATATAAATCATAGTCTTCAACCAATGATGAAAAAAATCTTCAAGTCTTCAAGCTTGATCCTTGTTGAGCTCTATCACTGTTGGAGTTCACCATATGCTATCTCATGATCTCAAACAAAGTTAAAACATTTAAGTACATGAATCAAGAGATTAGCATAACGAAAATGATATGATAATTGATTGAAATAGAACCAATAAAAGTATGCAATTATCACTAGATTTGTTATCATCAAAACAAACAAAAATAATGCCTTAAATAAATTCATGGCTAACAATAAGCCTTACAAGCAGTCTCCAAGACGAATGGCGAATGAGATAATCCTAAAAGTCAAATAGGAAGTGGAACGATTATTGAAGGCTGGTTCATCCGTAAGGCCAGGTATGTTTAATGGCTTTAAAATATTGTTTCTGATTTAAAAAAGAATGGAAAATTGAGAGTATGCATTGACTTTAGGGATTTTAATAAGGCTACTCCTAAAAACGAGTATCCCATGCCTATTGCTGACATGCTAGTAGATTCAGCATCTGGGCATGAGAATCTTAGCTTTATGCATGGACATTCTGGTTATAACCAAATTTTTATAGCCAGAGGATGTGGCAAAAATAGCATTTCGATGTCCAGGGGCAATTGGGACATTTGTGATACCACTTGGGCTCAAAGACCACGGACTTGGTAAATGATCCCCTAATTGGGAAGGACCCTTTGAGTTCATGAAGTGCTAAAAGGGGGAGCTTACCATCTAAGGAACTTGGATGGCCAGGTGCACAATAGGCTTATAAATGGCAAATATTTAAAGAAGTATAAGCCTTGCATGTTGGAATCATACTTGCGTCAGTTAGAGCATGATAAAGAAAACATGCAAGAAGTGCAGGTTACTTCTAATCAGTCTGAGGACTTGGACCCTAATTATGTCCAAAATCAGACTAATGAAGTAGAATGAGAAACAAGAACATGTGATGTCATGATGTGCTAAGGAACAAGACCATGTATATGTATAAAACCAAGCACATCATCCATAAGCCAGAAACATGGCTAAAAAAAATAGTAGTTCTGGCCCCACAGCCAATTAGCAAAAGTTAACAAAATAATAGATCCAAAAAGTCGGTTAAATTCTAGAAAGTAGAGGGAGAAGAAAGGAGTGAGAAAGACCAATGCTTGAGACCACTATTCATCAGCCTGGGCCAGTGTGGTCTTTGCGGCCTTCTGGATAGCTAGCTATGTTTCCTCTTGTGTGTCCAGATTGGAATGCTCGTCAGTCAGTTGATCTAGTTGCTCAGGGACTTTCTCCAAGTCAGCCTGTTGGAAGGCATAATCAGACTCCATCTTCTCCAAACTAGCCCGTAACCTTTTGATATTCTCCAGCAGTAGGGCATAGCTCTTTACTCCAGCTTCAGCAGTATCAGCCAGAATGATGCAATGGTTGGCAATGTCCTCTCTTTCTGAAAAAACGACTTTACATCGGCCATTTACTGGGTAGCTTCTGCCATGGCATTGGCAATCTTTTTGAATTGTTGCAAGAATGATGTCGATGATGAGGAAGAGGAAGAGCCGGTAAAGTCTGTGGAAAGCAGAGAGAATGCCCCCTCGATGGCCTCCTGTTGACCCATGGCACTCCTAAAAGTAAAAGAACGTAAGGAGGCCAGAAGGTTTCTTGCTTAGATCTGAGCCTCTGTGTAGCTGGGGGTGGTCACTGCTTGAGCTGGCTTTGACGTTGGAGGACCCGAACTTGGCCGTTAAGCAAGTATCAGCCTGAGGTTCTGGGCACGAAGGCGCAGATCTTTGACACTCGAGATCATCTGGGAGCCTGATGAGGTTGGAATTTAGAGGTGGAAGAGCTAGGTCCAACAACAGAGAATGGGGATTCAGGAAAGAGATTTTTGGGGTGCTGAGGGACCATGGGTGGTACAGTGAGGGAGTCAAGTGGGTTTATAGAAGTCCCAATATCACTTTGGCCAATGAGAGGAGAGGCCTTTGTACGAGAAGCGCTTTTGAGGGAAGAATGAGAGAGCCCCAAAGTCTTTGTGGTGCCAAGCTGATGGGTTGAGCCAGAAGAGGTCTGAGAAGCACTTATAGCTGGTTCATCGTGTAACTTCTTTTAAGCACGGGCTACCCTGGCCTTTTTGGCTGCTCTAGGAGTTTATTGCTAGATGAAGCGTTCAGATTCTTCTTCTTCCAAATGGATGGGATGCTCAAGAGTAGTCTGCTCTAGAGGAGACTTCTTGATCATTTCTTTGTAAGCGGGACGTTTGGTGTCCCTGGAGCTGCGTCTGATTGGGGTAGAAGAGGGAGCTTTTGGAGGAATGATTGTTCTTTCAATACAGACATCAATAGTGGGCTTGGAGGAACCTAACCAAAAGAAAAAGGAAATGGTTAGAAAAAAGGGAACCAAAAATAAATGAATCATTCAGTCCCAATGCCAAGTTACCTAGTGGTCTCTGAGGAACCGGATGTGGAGACTGACTAGTTGACATGGGGTCTGCCCAAACAGCTTGATGACTGAATGTTGGGATGCCACCAAATGTGGGGCTTAAGAGGATACCAGACTGATAGCCAGCTATGGTAACCCCCACAGATGCATCAGCCTGAGCTATAGGCTTCGCAATGCCAAATTTGGCCAAAGGTGGAAAAGGGCATGTCTTTTTTATCCTTTTTTCGGCAGAAGCATAAAGCTGCTGCCAATTTGGAGTCTTTCCATGCTTTTTTTTATATTCACGAGCCTTCTTTTCTACCCGGTCTTGTTTATGCCTGATCCTGATCCGATGAGCCTAAGAGATTGACTCAGAAGGCTTCTGAGGGTTCCATTTTAGCTTGTAAATACCTTGGTTTTTCTTCTTTTTTCCTTTAGTCTAAACAATTGAAGGATTAGCAGTTGGTGATGGTGGTAATGGAGACAATGTGTTCAGCAATGTAGCGTAATCACCAAAACAGCGATCAAAATGTTAAGTCCAGAATGTATCAAAAGGAGGAGTTGATTTAGGGTTAGGAGAGAAGGGGTGGAATTATGTAGCGTAATCACCAAAACAGCGATCAAAATGTTCAGTCCAGAATGTATCAAAAGGAGGAGTTGATTCAGGTTTAGGAGAGAGGGGGTGGAATTCAAAGAGCCTAAACAGAAGTTTGTTGAGTTCATCAACCTACTGGACCAAGACATAAGTCTTGAAAACTGTTCAGGTCAATAAGCCTGGGTCGGCTGATGAGAAGTTAGGGTAAGGAATCGACTGGGTCAAACCAAACTGGCGTGCACAATAGTGGGGAAAATAAGATTCTACGTCGCACTGGTTGTTGCGCGAACTCTCTTTGAGTAACCCTGTGATGGAAATCCCGAGATTTGAGATAGTATGCCCATATCTCAAGATAACTGAAAGAAGCTTTGAACCAGGTTGGTCCATATAAGGGAGGATGATAAGGGAGAAACCTAGAAGGACGAGGAGTCCGAAGAAAAAAGAAGAAACTTAGACAGTTGGGGAATCTAAAAGGGCTAGATGAGAATGTGGCCAAGTTGAGGCCATATACAGACGGATCAGAAATAGTGGTGCAAGGGGGCTGACCTTTGTGAATATAGATAGAGCCAATATTGTAGGATCCACAGAGGAACACCCCCCCCCCCCCCCCCTAGGTGTTCAGATTGCTGTTAATCAGTATGAAACACCGCCTAAATATCTGAGCCAGAATGAAGGGACCCAAAGCCAAAATTTGGCCAGAGGCCAAGGCCTGGGCCAAGGAATGTCAGATTTAACCACTTTAAAGGAAGGAGGACAAGTCAGATACCTATTAACCCAAAAGGCAGGTATTCCGCATTAGACATCAGGCCATCATCCTTCTTATGCTCAAGGATGAAAGACTGGTAACTCAGATTCTTCTCGAATCCTGAGGTAATGGGAGGAATAGAGTAAGTTTGCTTTGACAGAAGAGCATTGATGGGATCACATAGGGAAGCCAAATCTAAAAGCGTGGCAGACATCATTCCACAGGGAAAGTGAAAGGAATTGGTAGACACCGACCAGAAGGCTAGAGCGGCAGAGAGAAGAGGAGTATTGATGGGAAGAGACAAGGTGGAAATCTGAATCAACTCATGAATGTTCTGTTTTTTCCACTCATCTAACTTATGAAGTGTAACTCTAGCAACCCAAGCCAACCATTTTGGTAGGGGTTTGGTGGGCCAAAAACGAATGTCGTTGCTCTGGCTCCATCTATGTAATGGAAGGTTTGCGTGTTCGGACAAAAATAAGCCGTTGCAGGGAAAGAGTTTAGAGACTCTGGGGAGAACGAATTCCTGGGTGATACTAGGGCCAAGGATCGGTGAATCAAAATCAGGGGAAGGGTTCATTACCTGAAGGCTTACTCCTTCAAAAGTAGCACTATGAAATTGGCTCAGTGCTTCCCGAGCTCGTGATGGAGGATCAGTGGCGTTTTTCTCTGTACTTGGAGATGAGGTTGATTGTAAGGGATTTTCAGCTATGAGAGCAAAAGCTGAAGGTGCACCAAGAGGATTGAGGGTTTTTTTGAAGCTGGCATGACATCGAAGGGTTTAACATGGGTTTAAATAGCATAATCGCAATGAGGAAAGGAAAGGATAGAGTTGGAGTCAATTTGAAATTGAAATTCCCTAAAAATAGTGGTTGAGTTGATGTAACAGTGCAAATAAAATTGATGAGGGTCAAGTCAGTAGCTTCCCCAAGGAAAAAGCATCTTTGCTCACAATCTGCCACTTACATTACCTTTTGAAGTGGCGGTTAGGAATATGGAGGATGACAACTTCTTTAATGAAGTTAATCCTTTGAGATTTGGTGGGTCAATGTCTTATTTAGCAACATCCCTTCAAGTGATAGTTCCTTGCACTTTTACTTGAAAAGGATGTTGGGGGGCATTGTTTGTACTATAAAATAAAATTTGAAGTGGGTCCACAAAATCCGATGGTGGAATTACGCATGGAATATTTATAAAAGCAGACTGATGCGAGAAGCAGACTGATACGACATAATAAGTGCTATAACCTAGTGCGCATGCCACGTCAATGGCAGAATAGTTATTGGCAGTTGTGTTGAGTCATGAAAGCAACACGTGTGGTTGCAGGGGTCGTGACACGTGTGGTTGTGGTTGAGGTCCATTATTCCCAAATCGTGGAGATGGTGAGTGGTTTTCCAACTGCTCTATAGCGGTTATGATCACTGTGGTCTATTTAAGGAAGCAAAGGAGAAGGAAGAAGGGATTCCCGAGATCAACAACTTTGTCAGTTTTGATATTGACTGTTGTACCTTTCCTTTATCTTTCAATCTCAGTTCCTTTTTCCTGTTTTAGGAGTAGATTCATAGTGTAATTCCAATTAAAAGGCGTGATTATAACTTCTGATTGAACTCTGCTTGTAAGAGATTTAATGGAATCGAGATCTATTATTTCTTTTACTAGTCTTGGTGTTTCTCACATCTTAAGTCTTTAATCTTTGGTTAAAGCAATTTGAATCTATTGAAAGAGATTATGTTCCTCTCTGTCTCTTCACTCGTCTGATTTGTCAAGTTCTTATTTCAAGTGGACATTTGTCTGGCACTCCCGCACTCTCGTATTTACAGATTTTCAGCCATATTAAGTCTACGACGAATATATCAAGATTTACCGTTAAATAATCTATGTCCTAGCAATTGTCAACTAGATAGTGCAATGTATGCATATAGCGGGCACATATTTTAGCCATTTTGGAATACACGCTGAGAATTGGTGTGTCATGGGCTAGGTTCAACAGTTGGTGGCAGCACCATTCTCGGTCGGTGATCTGGTTGGGCCGAAGACTTAAAGGTGTCGTGGATGGTGGGTGATTGGGCTTGAACTCTTCTTTCTATTTTCATGCTCTTGACTTGGAACATGTAAGTAGAATTCTCTCTGATAAGGATGTTGACCCTCGTCCAACACACCGGTTTTGAAAAACTAACCATGTATGAATCACCCTTCTTGGGTTTGTTGGCCGATTGGTTGAATTCCTCTGCCTCTTTCCAGATGGTGAAGTTTCCGGGTTGACAACAACCTTACACTTGGGGCAGAGTCCCCTTTTAATCAGTTCAATCTGCTACTGTCTTAGCTCATCCAACAACTGTTCCCTTATTTTCTATGGTGGATTAGCTTGTTTGGCCAATTCCTTCCACTTCTTCTCCTTCCAACTTCATAACAACAATCTTTTTATTAGGCCTCTGAAACGAGGAGGTATCTCCCTTTGTTTCCAAGCTCACCTTTTCCCTTGGCTTGGATAGCTTGGTCAGATCAGGAGTGACCATATATGCCCCCACAATATGAGGGAATGGGTCATTGTAAACTCCTATGAGTTTATCAAAGAACTTGAGGACTCCTTTCTCCACATTGTCATGTACGACATTACGGAATACCACACAATTGTTAGTTGAATGGCGATATGAGTTGTCATGTATAGAATTCTTCTCCTAGCTCATCGACCAGAGGAATCTAGTGGTATACATTGAGCTGAATCAATTTTTTGGCCAGTAAGGCATCGAAAACTTGGTCGGCCTTAGTAGTGTCAGATGAATAATTCTTGCCAACTTCAAAAGTATGTTTCTTAGCGGTCGAATTATTATTATTATTACTAGGCTGGGCTCGTGCTTCACATACCACCGCCCACTTACAAAACTAGTTCGCCATGTGTACTTCATCGATTTTAATGTCATAATTGGTGACATGTACTTCAAAATAAGGGTCCTTCTAATAGGTATCTTTGGAGGAACTCCTCATTTCTTGCTTGTCAGTAAGACTCTCTCATATCGGGCGGCCCTAGTGGCTAGCTTAAACAAGTCTCTAAATTCCATCCCTTTAAACTTCCATTGAAGCTCGAAGTCCAGGCCTCATTTTGACAAATTCCCCTTCTGGAAAGACAATCCTACATCGGTATTTCGCCTTTCTGTGGCGTCCGTGTTGGGATTGTGCCCTCAAACTAGTTAGTTTGACTGTGAAAAATCATAATACATTTATGTATGTCATTTCATGAGATGAATGGTTAGGCTGTTATCCTTAAACACCATTGTATGTAATTCATATGTGTAGATTACACATGGGAGATATGAATTATTATTCCTTGTTGTTTAAATAAGTCACAGTGAATGATAAGATTGGATAACTTATCAGCTAGGAAACACCAATGTGGATGCGGGGACGCGAGTGTGGACAGTTCGGCAATTTCTCCAAAATCACCAGTGCGCATGCGGCAGGGGTACTTATGTAAAATATTAAAAATATATTTTATATAACATATATATAGTAGTATATACAAATTATTTTACCACTATTTTCAAAATTAATAATATACACATTTAATCATCAAATATATATATACACATTTAAAATATCTGGGGCTAAAGTATAAATATTTAGGAAATTAAATGGGGCTAAAGTCTAAATATAAAATAAAGAAAGGATTTGAAAAGAATACTAAAGTTTTATAAGTCAGTCTAGGGCTTGGACCCTTTTGGCACATTAGAGGGGGGGGGGGGGGAGAGAGACTTCACAGGGCGACATGATCGAAGAAGGAGAAGAGAAGAAGAATCGTAGAAGACGAAGACGAAGAAGAAGAAAAATCGAAGAAGCAGAAGACGAAGAAGTCGAAGAAGAAGAAGAATTGAAGAAGCAGAAGATGAAGAAGTCGAAGAAGAATTGAAGAAGCGGAAAACGAAGAAGAAGAATGCAGAAGACGAAGAAGAAGGAATCATAATCGAAGAAGATGCACCTAATTTTTCTTCTCCCTTTCTTCATTTATTTTTTATTTTTTATTTTTTATTTTTTATTTTTTATTTTTTATTTTTTGAATCTGGTGCACTCTGGTCGCACTCAGCCGCACTAAAAAATTGGCAAAGAACTCAAATGGAGTCCATACGCACTAAAGGCACACTAAAGCTGCGTCCGCACTACACACGCACTCAGTGCGCGTGCTCTACCAAATCTGCCGCACTAGTGCTTCTTAGCTTATCAGGTATACACTGTAGCATGATTAACTTCTATATGATAGAATGATGAATCTCATTCACAATAGTAGTTGACTGTAAGTTAATATACTAGTGCATGAGTTGCATTGACGAACTATGAGTTATACCTATTAACAAGAAAATCTGTCAAGGTTAATAGGAACTCAAACTTGTATAGGATACATGTCCAAATGTCCTTAATCTTGAGATAGTACTAGACGCAAGTTGTATGCTTGGTTGCTTTGAGTAACCAATCAGTGAGGTCTTCAAGATCAACACCTGGGTATCTTGGGTGATCAAGTTTATGGTATTAGGAACATATATTGTCAAGATGAAATCTACCCTCTTGTAAAGAGTAGTTATTTATAACAGAGTAAGTATTCCCTTGAGAATGTCACTGGTAGCCGTGTCAACAAGTTGTTGTAGATATGTTTGGTAATTTATGAATGATGACTGATACTCGAGGAATCTAAGATGTATTTATCCATTGGGAGTAATGTTAGGGAGCATTACAAATTTCACAAACAAAATTCACAAACACCAAAATGTGTCTCTCTCTCTCTTCTGTGGACTTCACACTGGCAGTGGACCCCACCAGGAGAGAGAGAGAGAGAGAGAGAGAGAGAGAGAGAGAGAGAGAGAGATTTTGGAGTTTGTGGATTTTATTTATGAGATTTGTTATGCTCCCTAGCATTACTCATCCATCGGTGTTTTACCCATCTTAGTTTGGCCAGAACTTCCCAAGCTAGGCCATCTGGCCTTCAGACTGATTAACCTCTTCCTTAATGAAGAAAGAGGAAAGGCAAACTTTTAGCAAGATAGTAATCACAAAGCAGATGGTGTTTTACATTAAGAATATATTAGAGAGATATAATTGATAAATAAGAAAAGGTTTAGGAGAAGGAGAAAACAAAGCAATAACTGAAGTCTCTATATTGCCCACACCAATTTTCACGTGAGATCATATAACCAATTTCCGTTTTGGAGGATTAACAGATTAGGAGGTGGGGACAGCATTGAAACAAATTAGAACTACAAGGAGCAAATTGTTCAAATTGAAATTAGAGGGACCAATTTGACACAAGGGTCAAACTTTAAGGGTGAAAAATATAATTAAGCCAAAAATAAAATAAAAGACTCTTAATTTAAAAAAGGAGAGAGTACATACTTTTAGATATACAATATTTAGTATTTCTAACTCTCAAAGAAAACAAGCTAGCACTCCAATACATGTATCACGTATGTATATAAATACACACTCTCATAGGCAGGTCATTTGACTAGTTCTATATATCTGAGTGTTTGGTTGCTTACAAAAAACACATATCAAGGAGGAAAAAAAAAATAGATTGAATCTGATCACTTTTTGTGAATTTTTAAACAAGCCCTAAACCTTTTAAACTTTTCATGTTTCCTCAGAAAAAGTAGAATTTTCTTTTTTTCAATTCACGGTGGTTGAAAAAAAAAAAAAAAAAAGATCAAGTTTATTCTCACACTTTTTATTATATCAATTTCACGTTAGTAATGATATAGGAGTATTTAACTTGAAGAATTCTTAGACTTTCCCAAAAGGTTCCTTAGGAATCTTCACATGATTAAAAATGTTTAGTAAACCACATTCTTTTTTTTTTTTCCTCAAAAAATCACAATTTTTTTTCCAAAACCATGATGAAAAACTCTCCCAACCGATAAGTTATTCAATGAGAATGTCACAATGTTGTCACGTTTATATAGTGTGACGCTCCAATAATATGGGATGCTGTAACCCCTAAAATAAGGGATGCATCACAGATAGTGGAGAAGTTATTCAGTGAACCCGTCACACTACGTCATCATTCCGGTGTGTTATGACTACCTAATTACATGAGAACATATGGCCTCTAAAAGTACGTGAACATTACAACTAGTGAATTTCTGACCCCTAAAAATTGAGTAATGCTATGTTTTCTAAAATTTTTTCCCCAAAAAGTGTTTCCCAACACGTGGCAGTGGGCCCTCTTCATTAATGGTAGAGCCACTTCAACATCAACGAATCAAAATCAACTGGGTCCACAGCCACGTGTATTGAAAAACGCTTTTGGGGGGGAAAAAAAATTGGGAAGTATAGCATTACTCCTAAAAATTAGGGGGGATGTGACTTGATTATCTATTTGTCATGGACTAATGAAATGCTTCCAAAATTTTGCATATCAAATGCTTCCAATTTCATGTCACAATGGACCATTGGATTATGATTGGAGGACGTTGAAGTGGTCTCATCATTATTGAAGGTGGTCCAATTGCCCCATGTGTTTGGGAAGCATAGCATTACTCGTTTGTCATATTCACATAACCGTAGTGGATGCATGACATTTTGTTTAAAGTCAGCAACAACTTGCATGTCGTGGCCATCTAAAAATAAAGTTCACATAGCTCCGTATTATTGGGCATTACACCAAGTGATAAAGATTGACTCTTTCTCTCTCCAGATAGTCTCAAATGGGGAGTACACAAGTGTTCAACACAGAGTGCTGGCAAACTCCTCCAAGGAGCCTCGGATCTCAATAATCATATTCTTGAACCTTATTAAGTGGAAGGATTCCGGCGAGTATGGACCTTTACCGGAGTTGTTGACTCCGGAGAAACCGGCTCTTTATCGGACTTTCACAATGCAAGAGTTCGTCGAAAACTTCTATGACAAAGGACTTGACAATAAGTCTCTTATAGAGAGAACTAAGATTGTGGACAACTAGCAAAGAGATAATCACGTAAGATGTTTGTTTGGTTCATGAATTTTGTGTGGGAATTAGTTTTCATTTCCCTTACTTTACTTCCTAAACTTCGCAAACCAAACAGATCCTTATTGTAACTTACTTGATACCACGTGTGTTGTGTAGTGTGTACCAATAAGCGCCTCTATATGGCAATTTCGTCCCAAGTAATGACACTGTTTAACATTGTTTCCTTATGTTAGTACAGAAGTTCAGGGCTTGTTTGGGAGTGTTGATTACAGGACCAGATCAAATCTATTTTTTTTTTTAAATGTTTTATGTAAATCAATACTATGTTTGCTTCAAAAAAAAATATTTTCAAGGGTAAAATTAGAAAGTAACTATGTAATGGAGCAAAAAAAAAAAAAAAGGAAATTTGTAATGCACCTACTTAATTGCTCTCTACTCTCACCTACTGAATTTGATACACCTCTTGTACAATCATTTAATGCAACAAGTGGGTGTAGAGAGTAAAGTAGATGGGTGTAGATAGAATTTTCCAAAAAACTACTATTATAATACATCTTTCTTAAATAATATGCTAACTTGTAGTGAACAGTTATTTAGGAAGGAATGGAGTACAATGTAGCTACCTTCATTGTCTTGAATCTTGGCCTTGACAGTGAGCCTGTTTGGCACAGCGATAGCTTTGCGATTACTATAGCTTAGCATTTGCTTTTGTGATAATAGATTATAGTCATAAAAAATTATGGTAGTTGTGCTGTTTAGGTAAAGTATTATAAAGTGGTTGTAGTGGTGTAATAAATTATGTAAGTATATGGTTACATAAATGTAAAAGTGATTTTAATGCCCAAAAGACAATTGTTTCTTTATATTGTAAGACTAATATATTATTATTATGTACATAATAAAGTATAGTTTCATTGATACGTATTAGTAATTGTTATTAAATAATTATTTAGTTACTTAATCAATCAAGTAAATATTTTAATTTGTTAAAAAGTTATCAAAAAAAAGTTATATTTGAAATTATTAAATGTATCAGTTAACTAACATGCACTGTTTCATCACATTGATTAGTAATAAATATTTTATTATTCATTTATTTCTTTTAAATAAGTAGATAATAAAATGTATAATATATATATATATATAATTGACACATAATAGTAAGAATAACAATTAAACCTTTAATAAACAATCAACTTTATTAAATAATAACTACAATTCCAAACACATTTTTAATAATTCTTCAGATTGAGTTAGCAATACTTGTAGTAAGTTGATTTCGAAATCTATCCATAAATCTATCGTCGTTGTCAATTTGAACATTGTGATATGGTTGGATATCTGGATCATCACTAGGTATCAAATCAAGGTCACGATCATAAGACTGAAAATGTTGATCAGTTAACGCTTCTCTCCTTATAAAATTTTGTTTCGCCATTGAAGCGGACACAATTTTTTTTCGAAAAAATGGTTAATTTACGAAAAAAAAGGGCCATACCCTAGGATATTTGTAATAACCTGCATTTTCATTTAATCTGTATTTGCATTGTCATATTTAAAATCAAATTTCATTGTCTGCTTTTATTTTAATTACAATTCTTATGTGTAGAATTTAATACTTGTTTGATTTCGTATTTGAAATTCTTTTTGGGACCAAACTGCAATTATATAAACTTTAGTAACACCTGTGTTGGATTTTAAAGCTGTGTTTCAAAACGGTGGAAATAAATTCTTTTAACTCAAGCAGTATTTTTTATAAAACCAGAAAACCATTTCCTACGTCAAAATGAATTTTTCGTATTTTTGTGATGAACGACGTGCCACGAAAATACCAGTTTATGTCCTAAACTGTCCGTGCCGTGTTAAATTGGCACAGATTTTGGGATTGGACGTAAAGAAGACATGACCAATGCTTTTAATCATTTAATGTTGCTCATGATTGTATAGGCCTTGTTTGGCTATTGCTTTTGGATGTGTATTAGTTAAGTGCCATAAGTTTAATTCCCAAACAACACATCTACACTTGACCCCTACTAACCTACAATTGACCTTTAATGTATCTGTAGAGATATCTGTGTTTATACGTTTGATTTTGCTGTGTATTGGTGTGATTTAACTAAAATGAATTAGTAGAGTGAAGATTACATTACACAACTTGGAGCCCAAGTTGTGAGTTCTATATATTCACACTCCCTCTCATTAAACACATTCTGGAGAATACAATTACAGAGAGTTAGATAGAGCTTCATATAGACAAAATTTTAGAGAGAAGAAGAACTTCATCCTCCATAACTTGAAAGCTTGGGTTTGGAATTTCTTATATTGCTATTCTTTCTCAACCAATTCCTTCTAGTTATATCAAAGTGAGTATTTTAAACTCACTCTTAAATGTAATTCATGCTTAGTTACTACTTGAGTGTATGTAATTGTTAACCTCCATTGATGATCACACGTTTGAATTTCAAAGCTTAGAAACTTGGATTTTTCAAACTTAACCAAAATCCGTTTTTAGAGATGATTATGAAATATTATACATCATAGATGCTATGTTTGAAGTTTTAGAGCCTAATTCATTCATATGAAAAAGTATATAAAAAATTAAGTTTTGACCTCTTTTAGTTTTTCATAAAATTTGTGATCTACGTTTGGATTCATGTTAAATTAATCGTAGATTCATAATCCTCGTCGAAAAACGAAGAAATCCATATATCACATGTCATGTTTTAATCCGGATTGCAAAATGGGTAAAATTGGGTTTGAAAAACTGAAACAGAGCAGTTCTGACGAAGAAGACGAAGCCTCTGCTTCGACTCGCGCGAGCGGCCCGCTCGCGCGACCCCCGCGCGCGCGAGGTTTGTATACTCAGGCAGACAGAAAAGTTTTATAAAAGAAAAATGAAAATTGGGTAGATCGAGCGCGCGATCCTTGCATCCCCAGGCAAACAGAAGAATTTATATAAGAAAAAGGAAAAATGGGCAGGTCGCGCGAGCGGCCCGCGCGCGCGACTTCTGGCAGTTCTAGTTCTTGCTTGTTTTGTGTTTAGGAACTGTTTGGGTAGTATTTTATGAACTGTTAAAGCTCTGTTTGGGAATTTATTAAATCAGAATCTTAATTGGTTATGTTTGAACGATTAAAACTTTGTATTGTGACTTATCAACTCCCGTACGCGCGTCGTTTGTATAACTCAGTGAATTGCCTCATGTTTTAAAGTTTCATGACATACATGTGGTGTCAGTTGTACATGCATGGTGAGTGTGAATGTTGGTCAGTATGGATAAGAGTAATGGTCAGTGTGGCATAGTGAGTGCTGTTGAGATTGTGTTGTGGACACTCCCTGGAAAGTGAGTACCAAAGTGTGTTGTGATTGAGATTGCGGCGAGGGTGTCTTTGAAATGAAACGGTGGCAAAACTGGACACTCCCTGACGACCATGGTAGCGTCAAAGTGTGTGAAGCCGAACTTGGACATTCCCTGGCACCCATGGAAGTGCTAAAGTGTGGCCTACGGACACTCCCTGATACCCGAGTCTGGATACTGCGTGAGGGTTCCTCCGGTATTTGCATGGCGGATTAGGTAGTCAAAGTGTGAGGCAATGGACACTCCCTGGTACCCCGGACCAAAGTGTGAGGCAAACTGGACATTCCCTGGCACCCCTGTGCTAAAGTGTGGCTATCTTAGCGTTTCAAAGATACCGGTGTGTGGTGGTGGGTTGTTGGGTGTTTGTCGAGAGAAAAGAGTCGGTAAGATGAGTGTGGTGCATTGTCTCATACACGATCATATGTTTTAAATGAATGAATGACTTTGAATATATTTCTCGTTGTATTATAAACTGATTTCTTTCTATGGTTAAACCGTTGATTTAACAAAACTAAAAAATGGAAAGAGGTAAATGAATATGTTTTACATTCAAAGTCATGTTTTTAATACTCACCAACTTCTTGAAGCTGACGACGTTGATGCGTCCTGGACATTCGTGTTCAGGCTTTTCAGGTTACGACTATGCTGAGCCTTATGACTATGCTAATTGAGATTGGCGGCTTTTGGAAGAGAAACTGTTATCGTCATTACATATTTTAAGATTATATGCTTTAAGTTATGTGTTTTAAATATGAACTGGGTTGTAATAAGGATGACTGTAATAGATATTAAGTTATTGTTTGATTTAAGGCGGTTTGTGCCTTTAGAGACCCCGTGCTGTAATATGTAATGAGTTAGAAAAATATTTGTAAGCTTTGATTGCTCTACTCTAATTATTGTTAATGTTGTTCGACGTGTGGGACGGAATCGATCCTTCAAACTGTCGCGACCTACGGGTCCATAAAGGAAATTAAACGATTTCCTTATTTATGCTACGTCGGGGCGTGACAATATTACAATAAGATTAAAAACCAGCTAAGAAAAGAAAGAAGACAGAGTCAACCTCAAAACTAGCAAACAAAGCCTAAAAAGGCTAAACAAGGCCAATGCAACAAAGCAAGCCACAACAAAATCAAAAATCAGAAGCCAAACACAATCAATTTCTATGCCGACCCTTAGGACGGCTCCCATTAAATTTAATCTTCACCTCCCGTTTCATCTATCTTTTGGAGGCAATGTTCTTGACAACCGGGGAACCTTCTTCAGAATCATACTCACTAACTTCATTAGCCAGGGAACCTTCCTCAAAATCATCCTCACAAAGTTTATCCTCTTCTGCAGGGGGTAATTAGGATCCTCACAGCCCACATCAACCAAGTGAAGAGAGGGACCAGCCTCAGAAGACTCCCTAATGGGGAGAGAATTCTCAACTTCAGTCTGAGCAGAGATAAGGTCAACCTTATCCAAATCATGGGAAAGAACAGACAACATATTACCCATAGTATGATGGGCATCCACAGAATCATAGGCGGAAATTTTACTCTTATTCTTGCTTTCCACCACTTTCCAAACCCCAACCTCTGGTTTCTTGTTATAGGAGTTAGTAGGAACTGTGCGACGGGGATGGTAATGACGAGAACTGTGGCGGATAGGAGCCTGTTTTGGTTTAGCAACATTTGCACAATTATGACCAAAGGCAGAGCATTTGGCACACCTGAGAGGAGTCCATTGATACTCCACTGTAATATCTGTTAGGGTGGTCTCGCCTGAATCATCGTCAATTTCAAGTGCAAATTTCGAAAGGAGGTCATGAGCGCCACTCATTTCCACACAAACTCTGGTATAGGAAATTCGTCTGCGGCACGCAGTAACTCGATCCACTCGCAGAGGCTTCCCAAGATAGCTAGCAATGAAGCTAATTCCCTTAGGATTCCAGAGCTCCAAGGGGATACCATACAAGTTGACCCAAATCGGAATGGAATGAACCTCTTCCTTATTCAATGTCAAGTTTGGTTTCCACGATCTCAAAATAAGAGGTTGACCAATAATGTACCATGGACCACCAACTAAAACAGCATCCCTATCCTCTACACAAGAGAATGTAAAGAAGTAAAATCCTGAATCATTAGCCAAAGTATCAACTAGGCCTTTTTGGCCCCACAACTTCTCAGTGATTGAAGTGACAAGAGAGAATGGAGGATTTCTATGCTTACCCACAAAATGGCCAACTAGGGTGGCCTCCCATTCTATTTTACCTTCCTTGATAAGCTCAGAGGGAACTTTGAGGTGTAAATTCTCAGTTCTGGGTCCATGGGCCACAAATCCAAGTGGGAAATCAACACCATTTGAATCTTGGAAAGAATCCTTAGGATTGCCATCCACGTGCGTAGTTTGCATGATGTCATTTCTATGTTGACAATCCGAAACATCTCCTACACCATCCCCATCTCGAAGGACCTGGGCCCAACTTCGTATAGCACGGGAGCTCACAACTTTGGGAGTAACAACACAGTCCGTAGGGTCCACACTAACTTGCTGGGAGACCTTATCCTTCTGCTGTTTTTTATTATTGCATTGAGCACCAGCTACCGGCACCAATTGTTCATGGAACAAGCTGTTACCCTCAGGACCGCTTTGAATAATGGGAATAGTCTTGAAACATGAATTATTCAGCAAGCCATGCGTGGGCCAAGAGTTAACTTTAATGGATTGGGAAGGCCCAACAGAAATGGCCTTTGCGAAATTTACAGGGCCCGTACCCAAGAGTTGACAAATAGTTTCGTTACTTCTTTGTATTTCATCTACAGCTCCTGTGGGGTTAACACTTGGCAGCTCAATAAATGGGCAAGAGGCATTCACAATAGAAGAATTAAAAGTGCCTTGCGTGTTGGCCATATCAAGGGCCCCACTATGACCCACGGAGGGAGTAGGTGGTGTAGCTGGATTAGAAAAATCCTCGGGACCAGCTGGGCAACCATGCAACAAAACACATTGCTCTCGGGCAGGCCCCACAAGCATCTTTTCAGAATTTTCCTGAGATTCCGGCGTTACAGACTGTTGCAAAGAAAAGACAGCCATATTCTGACCGTTAGAGCAAGAGGACACATACATATCACCTGTATGTATTGGAGCGTGGTGTACACACACAACAACCAGCTTGGAATGTGTGGAATAGTCTGAATCAGGTTCAGAAAATGAGCTGGAGACCACCTCACGCGCATCAAACTCCTTGGGGCATATGATATTATCAAAATTTGGATTAGAATGAGATTTTTCGTCAACAATCTCTCTCTTAGAATGAACACCAACTCTGTTTGCAGCCTTGATATCACACATGTCATCCACAGATTTAACAAGCGAATCAGCTAAAAACATCCTAATCAACCAAAACACAGATTCAACATTTGGGTTTTTAGCTAGCTTGATATTACCCGAATCAACCAAAACACCCTCACGATGCATTGGACCATCCATAGAAGATTTAACAAGTGAACTTAATGGTTTAACGTTCACACCAGACTTAGTTGAATCAAAGCCAGTGCAAGCTGAGTCTCCATTCAATTGATCCTCGGGAACTCTTGAAAATCTATCTTTAATGGAGTTAACCCAAGAAATATCTCTATTTTTTGGTTGTGCACAAGAAGGGGTTTGAACAAGAGAAGCATTCAAAGACCCCTCAAGAGTCTCTATACCAGCAACATGAGCGTCTATACCAGTTTTATGGATATCAGCAATATCCACGTGGTCTCTTCCATGAAGCACATCAGCTTCATCAATGTCTCTTTTAGCCTTGTGAATACCATTAAAATTAGTTGAATCTTTTGAAGCTTCATTTTCTACGTCCAGCTTAGTTTCATCGACTAAAGGAACAGTCGAACATCGCATTTGTGTCCAACGTTCACCAACAAAATCATTTGAAAATGAGTCTTTTGGTGGTCTCCGAGGTCTTGAGGAACGACGCAAATCCCCCGGATTTTTAAGATCTCCATCCTCAGCAGCACAAGATTGGGATGGAGACCTTTTGAGTCTTTCTCTCTTTCCCACAGGAAGGGAAGAGAAGAGAAATCTAGAGAGAAGTAGTCACCAACACTTGAAGCGGACACAATTGCCTTTTGAATTTCAAAGTTGTATGAAGGCATGTTGGCTAGAATCTTCCATCTAGCTTTCCACACTCCAAATGTTCGTTCAATCACATATCTTAATGATTAATGGGCGTGGTTGAACGTTTCTTGTAAAAATAATAACTTAAAATTACAATCTTTACGTACCTTACAATCTTTGCGTACCTGAAATTTGGTAAATGCGATGACCTAGAGAATGAAAGGATCACTAGAAGTACAATTAATAGAAGTGAAGGGATACTGTAATTTAGAAAGAGAACCGTAGAAGTGTTTATAATAGAGGAGTAATGTTTGTGAAAAATGTTGAAATGTGTGCCAACACATATTCCAAATATTACTCTTTATTTAATTTTTTTAGTTTTTGAATAATAAAAAATTAAAACAAAAATAAATTTACTATGACAGATTTGGAAGGTTCACACTTCAATGCCTTCTTTAATTTATTTTACAAAAGAAACTCACATGTCTCTTTTTCTACAATTCTCATTAAAGTCAGAGAGAGTACAGTATAGGAGGTAGTAAACTCGTCTTGTAGTGAGGATAATACTGTAATTGTTTGAAAATTCTAGGGGCATCTGGTATTCTATCTGCTTGTTGACCATGCGGTTTGACCATGTGCAGTTCTTATGCACCCCTACCCCAGCTTTTGTCCATTGGGTCAAATAAGTTGATTTTTCCCTTAATTGTGATGGACCTTTAATTGCCAAACAGCCTGCTTTTGTGTTTGGGCTCCATAATCTCCTAAAACGTTATTCAAACACACTGCCAAACACTCTCATTAAGGATGGTTTCACTGCTCTATACCTCGAGGGTTATTATCTTCCCAATTAAGGTTTTCACGAATATCTACATTTTCTCACTCTCTCCGTCTTCTCTGTTTAGAACATCATGAGGCTCTCTACAAAGATAACAAACATTACAGGGTTCCTATGAAAGGTTTAGTTCTTAGGGCTCCTTTGGCTGGCCCACAAATAGATTCCACCCAACATGGGCCGAGGTAGGATAGGGCGAAACCCCCCCCCCCCCCCCCCCCCCCTTGAGAATTTGCGAATTAAAATTCTAGCTTAGAAATTTTAGATATTTCATTTTAGGCCCCCCTCAACTTATCTTTTGGCCCCTTGTAATGTTTATGTTTAACCAAACAGATCCTAATTCAATAAATAAAATAAAGAATTTTATTTACAAACATCACTTTTTTTCAAAAAAAAAAAAGACGCCCACTTTCATTTTTGTTTTCATATTAGGGCTTGGTTTCTTTTTCTTTCTTTTTTTTTCCCCCATAATTATGTATAAGAACACCCAAAAAAAAATTCACCTCGGGGGCGCTGCCCCCGAACCCCTGTATAGCCTAGCCCCCCTAACAAAAAATCCTGACTCCACCCCTTCCTAACACCATGTTTACAACTCATGTCCATTTATGTTACAGCATTCCTTTTCTTTTAGGGGCAATTGGTGATAAATCTATTTTAGGGTAATGTTTTAGTATTAAACCCATCAAGCAAAAAGTTTAGTTACAAGTCCTCTCTCTCTCTTCAATTGACTACACTACCCTCACCATTTGCTAAAATTGTTACACAATAGGCGCGACACTACAATAAACTCTGACGACCTCACCGGACCTCCGGCGACCACCACCAAGACCTTGCCTGACCTCCGGCGACCACCACCAAGACCTCCCCTGACCTCCAGCGACCTCGTCGGAGCTCCAGCGACCACAAACACTACTTTGTTTGATCTCTCCAATGACCACAACCACAATCTCTCCTGACCTCCTGCAATCACCACCACAAACGCATCTGGCCTCCAACGACCTCCACCACGACCTCACTTGATTAATTTCTTCACAACCAAGCTACAAACATCCAAATTGGGGGCAACACCACTGCAACTCCATCACCTCTATTACAAAAGTTTGATAAATTTCTCAGAAAAATATTGAGACATTTCTCAAACTTTTTTTAGAATTTATCAAATTTTTTTGTACTAAATTTCTCAAGTCTGACCTTGAAAAAAAAACTAAAAGACATGGAGAGAGATAGAGAGAAATGAGTGCAAAAGAAGAAGAACCACGACCTCACCTGATTAATCTCTTCACAGCCAAACAACAAACATCCAAATTGGGGGTAACACCACAGCATCTCTGTTACCTCTGTCAAAAAAAGTTGGTAAATTTCTCAAACTATTTTAGAGAAATTTATCAGACTTTTTTGTGTTAAAATTTCTCAAGGTTGGTCTTGAAAAAAAAAAAAACTAAGAGAGAGAGACAGGGGCGGATGTAAAGAGGTACAAGGGGGAGCTCAAGCCCCCCCCCCCCCCTAGGTTTTGAAAAAATTGTACACTTGCACTAAAAAATATATATATTTTACAATTAGCCCCCCCTAAAAAATACAATTAGCCCCCCTAATATTATAATATTGTCATACTAAGCCCCCTTTCTCTTATATTTTTGTGCTAATTATAAAATCCCTCCTCCCTCCTATGTTTTTGGGTTAATTTTTTTTAGCATTAATTTATATCATCTACACAAAATACGTATAAATAGGTCCAAAAAAAAAAAAATTCCTCTGTTAAGCCCCCCCTGTATTAATTTTCTAGATCCGCCCCTGGAGAGAGAGAGAGAGAGAAGTGCAGAAGAAGAAGAAGACATCGAACCTAGATCTAGATCTCGCGGTGGTGGTCATGATGGTGATTGCGATGATGATCATCGGCGATGGTGGTGGTGGAGATGTCAATGGTGATGGTAGTGGTGGCGATCCACGATGATGGTTGTGCTAGAGATGTCGATGGCGATGGTAGTGGTGGTGATCCATGGTTGTGGTGGAGACGCGATGGCAATAGTGGTGGTGGTAGTGGCGATGGCGGCGATGGTGATGGTAATCGACGACGATGGTGGTGCTGGCTGGCGATCGTCGCCGATGGTGATGGTGATGGTGATTGCGATCTCTACCTCTCTCTCTTTCTCTCTCTCTCTCCAACCGGAAATGGAAATGAATGAAAAGGGTATATTAGTCAGAACTAAAAGTAATTGAGTTTATCCCTAACAATTTCCACCAAACATATCCTTGTCTCCAAATATTTTTCCTTTGTGTCTTATAATCAAATAATTCTCCTAATTTGGTATTTAATACTCCCTCTGTCCCATAATAAGTGTCCACTTCCATTTTGCACATTGTTTAAGAAAGTTGTATTATATTAATTTTTTTGGTTCATTAAAGGATCACTTTCCAATTTTACCCTTAGATGTGATGGGTGTTTGACTTTTTGCTTGTTTTGGGTCCACAAATAAATGCAACTTTGTCTTTATTGTAAGGGTAGTTTTGGAAAGTAAATAAAAGCTATATGCCAATTTAGGAAAGTGGACACTTAATGTGGGATATCCAATAAAGGAAATGTGGACACTTATTATGGGACGGAGGGAGTACCAAATTTCTATTTCTTTTATTGAGAGCATTTTTGCTCACCCAAAATTTGGTACACCAATGCTCACCCAAGCATCCCATTGGCCAATGCAGTGGGGCCCAGGATTAAACAAATGTTTGTTTAATCCTGGGCCCCACTGCATTGGCCAATGGGATGCTTGGGTGAGCATTGGTGTACCAAATTTTGGGTGAACAAAAGTATTTTCTTCTTTTATTGCTTTCTCGAAAAATATATTAAAAAAAAAAAGTATTATCTTATTTCTAAAACGATTCCAAATAGACTCTTATCAGTCTTATCATATTCATCAGTATTCATATTGATCCTCAAAAACTTACTCTGACCACTTTTATTTTTATTTTTCGGTTGGCGGCCGAAAAAATGCATATAGATAACCAACTTCCTGAACTTTGAGTTATTCGATGTTTCATTGAGTGACCAAGACCTCATACATACATCACCTTCTCATTTTATCTTTTACTTGAGATGAGGAAACTCTCCAAAGTCTGGGTAAAGAATTCAACCCTACATAGTAAATCCTCGGATAAGTTCAAACATGTCGATGGTTCTGCTCACCACAAGATTCAGATAAATTGGAAACTAGTGGTCCCAAGGATTTACATGCCACTCACCACAAGAATTGCATAAATTCAAGAGTAGTCGTACAAGGATTTCTATGCCTCGGTGGAGATTCAAACCTGATACTAGAGCCGCTCACCACATTAAATCACCTAAATCCGAGACCAGTGGTCCAAGGATGTAAAAGCTTCGATGAGAATCCAAACATGCTACATGTGCCCCTCATCAGATGAACACATATATTCAGAGACCAGGGATCCAAGGATTTACATAACATAACCCATTGAAACTTCAAAGGTGTACAAGAATTTACATGCACCAATCGGAATTCAAACGTGCTACTTCCTAGTCTCAAAAAGAGATCTAGGAAATATTTTCACTAAATCGAATATTTAAACAGACACATACTTCTCCAATAATCACCATTCTAGAGGGGCTTCATTATACGAATATACCATAGCTAGAAAAAAAACATGTGAGATTCACTTCCCGCATAGAGAGAACGTGTGAGATTCATATCACACATCATCACACTGAGTAGGATCATACCATATATAGAGAAGTAATGCTATGCTTCCCAATTTAAATCCCAAATTTGATTTCTAAATTCTTTAATAGTTGTGTCACATGTTATGACAATAGTTCGTAGTACAACGTACCAATGCATGCAGTATAATTGGCTGAGCATCTGAGAACCAAATTTGGAATTTCCACTTGAAAAGCATAGCGTTACTCTTTGGGAGGATGATTTCAAGCACTGCTAATCACACATTCATGCAACTATGTCATATAGATGCTATTAGGCTAGTATATGAAATCCAGCAAATAAGGTTTTCTAGCTATCTTCAAAAGTGTAAGCTCCAGATTACCAAATGTCAACAAAACCATAGTCAAATCAAAATGAAACAAATTAGTTCATAAGGAACCAAAGAAAACACAGATTTGCAACTGATATAGAGGTGAAGAGATGAATCACAGCCTTCTTCCCCTTCTGCCACCTTTTCTGCGAGTACTATCCGTCGGAATTGGAGTCACATCCTCTGAAAAAAGGAGAAATAATAGTTTAGAGACCATAACCACACTAAACTGTGAACTCGCGTCCCAATATACAAATATATGTAAATGCACATGTAAAGGGGTTCTTATTCTACCACACGAAGGTTATAGGATAGCAATGTGTTCAAATTTAAATGACAAGAAAAGTCTTTGCCACCTCATTACAAGGAGGGTAGCAAAGTAACTTTGTAATGAGGGTAGTAAAGTAATTAACTATCGTTTTCTTTCTCTCTTCTTTTTTTACAAAATTACTTTCAAGTGTCCTCATTTCCATGAGGTCGCAAAGACTTTTTGACCACAAAAAGAATTACATGATTTTAGATATGTTGTATGTTAGCATTTCCAAATATATGTGAAGGCATATACATACCAAATTAAACAACCACGTTAACTTCATTGGAACATGCAAACCACGGATGCAAGAGATTGCTTTTACATTAGAGTTACACTACCATGAGTTCAGACGTTATGCGGATTACAGCCGCAATAAACAAGAGAGAAGGGCCTTTCTTCTATTTGCATAAAAAACTAAAGCCCCAAAACAAAAAAAAAAATTAAAAATAAAAATCCAGGAACAAAGTGGTGGTGAATAGCACTGTAACTAAACCCACGCTGACTTGTTAAAATAATGAGTGAAACGGACAAGTTTCTAAGGCACAGAGAAGAAGAGTGGAACATACCTATGCGACCAATTTTCATGCCTGAGCGAGCAAGAGCCCTAAGTGCAGACTGGGCACCTGGACCAGGGGTCTTGGTCTTGTTCCCTCCTGTAGCCCGGAGCTTGATATGCAGAGCATTAATGCCAAGCTCCTGCAATTGACAAGCACTAACTAATCAAGTAGAAGTCATATATAAGAAGTATCATAGGCATAGGAAGAACTCATAAGTTTCCTTCTATAAGAATATCTCCGAAGAAATTTATATGATGGAGAAACCATATAAACAGCTTTTTTCTGCTTTATATATAGATGAAATGATGTTCCAACAAAATATCTGCTCTTGTTAAGTATGGTTGTTAGAATTGGTTGATTCACAAGTCGATTTGAGTTTGATACATATACCAGTACAATTCACAACTCGTAGATTGAAATTTTGATGTTAGTTTGTTCATCTTAAGCATTGTACGCAAGTTTTATTTTGTACACAGTGCATAAATATTAACTACTATTTATTTTCAAAAAAAGTGAATCCTACAATTCACCATTCACAATTTTGGTAAACCGGTTCCTGATTTGATTCACAATATAACCACCACGATTGTAAATTATATTATGTAGGATAAGATCCACAACCTTGCATCTTTGAGAAACATCTTGGGCTGCAAGCATAGCTGCATAAGGTGAAGATTCATCTCTGTCAGCCTTTACCTTCATACCACCTGCATTTCAAAAGAGGGCAAAAACATGTTAAAAAGAAGAAAGAGAAAGAAAAGAAGGCATAAAGACACATTTTAAAAAGGACCATAAAGCAGAAGTTGACTGCAGGTACATGGTACATGACCAGATTGCTCATGGATCACACATTAAAAGAACGCAAAAAATAAACCTCAAATGATGCAAACTCCCTCAAAATGGACATACAAAATTGCTTAGAATGGAAAATCTCCACTACATTTGAAGGCAAAATTCTCAAGTCTCAAGCATTACTGAGACAATTTAACCTGTCAAACTATGGCATAGTTCGGTCTGGGTTAAATCGGCGATTTTGCGCTCTGAGCCTCTGACCAATATCAGATACTTCCAATTTGAAAATTGTTTGGGCGAATCCTCCGAAGCCTAGGATTAAATCAGTAAGATGACATTGTCATAGTGTAAGAGCAACTTCATAGTGATTACAATTAAACATGTTATCTCCTCGATGCATATACAGATTCTTGCAGGGATTCCAGCTCTAGAGGTAGTTCTTGACCAGTTGGAAAAATAAATTGCCTTTCTATTTGAGCCTAAAAATCTATAAGGGCATAGATAGAATGGGAAATGCTTGATCTGACATAAAATAGGAATACATACTCTACTCAAGCGGAGCTGCGGAAGGGGACCAACCCAGGTCAGCGGGAAATAAGAAAGATGGATCTAGGAGAACTTTATTAGGAGGGGCCGTTAGACACAAGGAATAGAGGAATGTCAAAACAAAATTTAGCTTGGTGACAATAAACAGGCATACAATCGAGAGACAAGGATTTGATCGTGTATATACGTTTCTGGTACGTTTCTGTAATGCGTACCATTTAACTTAACATGCTTCAAACTGTGGGTTGTTTGGTGAGAGTGTAATTACTTTGTCAAAAACAACTGTCACCAATGTTGTCAAATCGTGAATCGAATCGTGAATCGGTTTGCCAAAATTATGAATCGTGAATCGAATCGAATCATGAATCGTAAGATTCACTTTTTTAGAAACTAGATTGGCGTATTTTTAAATATGCATATAGAACACATGTATATATATAGATGTATGTTTAAAACACGTATAAATACATTGTGTTATTTTTTTAGGATGTGAAGCCCAACACTTCACATACATAAATGTGAATAGGAAAAAGGAAAAAACGTTGGACAATGCATGAATGGCATTATTGGTGATTTGGTAAAAGCTTGGCATTTTCGAATTAGTAACCTATTTATTTATACAGTTTTAGAAGTTTTATATGTAGAAAATGTTTCACAACTTAATAAACTATAAATTAATACACTTGAAGAACATAATTGGCAAGTAACACGAGCAAAAAATAAGACAACGCCTTTTCCTTAAATTTGTTAGCGAAGCTCATAAATTTTATGAATCGCATGAATCGTATCGTAAATCATGTGAATCAAATTGTGAATCGGACGATTCAATGCGATTCTGATTCATATGCATGAAGCGAATCGTTGGGCATTCGAATCGAATTGAATCGTATGAATTGAATCGTGAATCGTAAGATTCAAACAACCATGACTGTCACAATGTCCACAAGAAAGTTTGTGTAACCTAAAAATATTTCCAGCATCACATCATCCACCACTCCCACCCCACCTAATTCTCTGCAGTCTATGCAGTAAAGAGTCCCACAGGAGACTAAATTCACAGCAGAAAGGAATTAGTGGTAAACTGGAAAAATATTCAGATATCACTTCTATAGTTCTATAACAGTCGCTGTCATATAATTCTCTTGTGTGGTTGTCAAAATAAATAGCAAAGCCAGAACAATGTGGTCCTTCCCAGATTAAACTACCAGTGGTTTTAAATTAACAGCTTACTGTATTGAGTGTGTTCATTGAAAGTTGTATGAAATAAGATAGAATCAAGAGAATTCTCAACAAAAACAATGAGCACCAAGATCCAGACATTCAAATCTACAACTGAAATTAATTCACTTTTTACAGAACCCTTTGCAATTGACAGTTTTACTCTTTCAGTCATGATGTCAAAGATCATAGCAATAGCATTAAAAGAAAATGTTTAACATATCTCAATTAACTACAAAATCTTATTGAAACAAGCAACTAATCATACCAGTAATGCGAACCAAGGTTTCTCTTCCAGACAAATCAGTCACATGCTGCAATTCAAACAAACACAATTAAGTGATCACAGCACAAACAGAACTTTAGAAAAGATGGTATAGGACAATACTTACAATGAACGTGTCATTAAATGAAGCAAAAATGTGGGCTACACCAAAGACATTCTCCCCCTCCCGTACAGCTGGACCCAGGGTCACATTTTCCTCCTTGGGTTCCCTGACCTTTCTCCCCTTCCCAGACTTCATAACCAAAAACCCAAACAATAAATGAGTAGAGAACTTTGTGGTAAACAAAAATTCAATTTGGATCAATTCATCAACAAATTAAAGATAATACTAAAAGTACTGACATACATTCTGAAGTATGGTCCAGGGTATCAAATTTGGAAGAAAATGTTTCAAATAGAAAAATTTTTACTCATCAAAAAAACAAGGATGGTAAAGTGATTGTATGCTGATTATATCCACTTTCAATCATTAGGATGAGCATTTTCCTTTTCTTCTCTGTAAGAACCCACTAGGTAGAACTCACCCTTGAAAACCGGCTAGCAAAGGAAGGGTGCCCAGGGGTGGTCATTACCCACCAACTAGGCCTATACCTAGCCGATGTGGGATCTTCACACCCTCACTTTTGGAGAGGATATAAGGGGAAAAAAAAAAAAAAGAAGAAGAAATTTTGAAAGAACTATTTCCATGAAAATAAAGCATGCTTAAAGAAATTCCATAACTTGTTACAGATTATTCTTACTTAAATTTTCCTACCCAGGTTAGAATTTTCATTAAGCAAGCATAAGAAACGCTTCTAAGTTCCAACAATGGCAGCAATGAGGGAAAAATAAAATAAAAAATAAAAAAAATAGAAGCAAAGAAAAGAAAAGAAACGAAACTGCTTGAATCATATACTCCGTATTACAGTTGTCATTGTATCTAAGAAATGAAACCCAAATCAACCTTATGTTCGTTCTCACATTTCCGACTTTCTCAGCATCCAAACAGCATGCTAAGCTCTTAAGCGATCAAATCAAATATTTATCATCGAATCCTCAATAATTCATAAACAACGACAAGCTAATTGAACTGAGTGTACTTATCTACACATACATTCGTCCGTGTATATACATATATATATACATACATATCGAGATCGAGACAGAGAGAGAGAGAGAGAGAGAGAGAGAGAGAGAGAGAGAGAGAGAGAGACGCCTACCATGATTTCTGACGATCTAGAGTAGAGAGCTCTGTCGCCTCTGAAGCTTGGAAAAAAAAAAAACCTTGTTTGTAACAATAAGAGAGAAGAGATAATGTGTGCGCGTACCGTTTTATAGTTAGGGTTTTGGGTTCAATCTGCAAGTGAGAAAACCATTAATTGCCCCTGTAAGTTCTACAAAATTACATAATGTGACCAATACCTTTACTTTTGTTTTTTGTTTTTTTGCTTTGTTTTGTTTCTTTTTTTCTTTTTTTTTTAAGGTTAAATTTATTTCTTTATCAATTTTTATTTAAGGCTCTGTTTGTTTCATGGATGATGGATTTCTTAAGGGGAACAGAAAAAGGGAAGGAAAACAAGAAGGAAATTAGTTTCCTTGTGTTTTTCTCAATATTTAAAATACATTAAAAATTATATTTTCTAGAATCTAATTGTAGTATGTGAATAAAGTAAGGGAAATAATTCTCAATATTCAAAATATTTAATTTATTTATCAATTTATTATCTTTTCTTTTCTATTTTCCTTATTAAACAAACGTTTGTTCATTTCAATCAAATGAACTAAATACTCCAAGCCACCCCCATTTAATCTTGCAAAACAAATGTGACCTAAGGGTTTATTTGGGGGCATAGTGTATTCAATTCATACAATCAACCCCTAACCTGAAAAGTTACCACAGTTTGGAATCTATTACACATTTTGGTAGAATTGCAACTTGGGTGAGCCAAACTGAACCTAGTCTAAGCTCAACTCATAATTTACGTGGGCTTGAGAAACGTTTTTAGGTATCTTGGACAGGCTTGACCTAGAAAGTTGAAGCCCGAATAAAATTTAGGTTGGATTTGGACAAACAAATTATCATCCCAAATAACCCGAGCCAGTACTTAGTTTACATATAAACTTTTATATACTATGAATATAATATTTTTAATCGGGGAATTATAGGATTTTTAGTGACAAAAATACGGTTAGATATTATTGAAAAAGTAAATTAACAGATGGGGGAAAAAATTCATATCTAAACCAAAAAAAAAATAGATTTGATATTCAACATATTATTGTTTATACTAAATTCGGGCTAAAATCAAGATTGGGCTCAGGTTAGGTTGGTTGGGCTCAAGATGAGTTGGGCGTAGGCAGACTCCACTAAAACTCAAGTGTATCCCGAACATATCGTAAATGAAGCCTAGCCCACCCAAATTGCACCCTAAATTTGAGAACATAGGAGTAAGTTTCACTATTTTGGCAACCAAAACCACAACCACGTATCATAGAATTTTCAGTTACTAATATATGGAGAATTCTATGATAGGTTTTTAAAGTTACTGTCGAGCGGGCTGTAGCCCAATTGGCATAGCCTCTCTCTTCCCAATAGAGAGGGAGCGGGGTTGAATCCCCATAGGGGATTCTAGTTGCATGTCTCCAATTTTTCTTGAGTCAAAATAAGTGGCCCTTGTTGGGTTAGGGCTGGGATATGCATGTGTGTGTGAAGTGTGTGTATATCCAGTCCGAATCCAGGTAAGTTTCAAAAAAAAAAAAAAAAAGCTACTCACCTCTGGGGAAACCCTCGTAAACTTGCAACCCATGAACCCTTCCAAGTCCTCCCAAACTCTAAATTCTTAGATTGGTCCATGTCTACAATACATAGTAATAGTTTTAGTGGTATCACACATCAAAAAATTGTGCCAAAATGATAAATTTATTTTCAAAATTACCACACTTTGAGACATAAGTTATATCATCTTAACACTCTACACAACTAGTATGTATGGTACATACCAAACCCAGTAAAGTGTATCATAGCATTTTCCCCATAATATAGTACAGAAAATATGTGACAGCTATGGGATTTGACCCACGCCCTCTTCGTCTGATCAACTTTAATGATCCCAGCCCAGCTTGATACCGGAGCTTAAATCTGGCGCCTTAGACCACTCGACCAAACTGTATTCTTTCATTTACCATGAGGTGATTATAGTTATTACTACCAACAAGAGTATAAAATACCACAAAACTGCCTTAATATATGGATTTCTCTGCTAAGAAAATGTTTACTAAAATATTTTCAGAAATAAGATAATCAAGTAATTGTTACAATAAAGAGAGAATAAGAGAAATCAGAAAGTAATACTAAAATCAAGTCAGTCTTTCTCATTGATATGCTCCCTATTTATAGGGTAAGGTAGGGGTGTGTGAATAAATATCACTTTACAATTAGATCCCTAACCTAATACAAAATGTGGACAGCCACACATAAATATGTAATATTTACAACACTCCCCCTTGGATGTCCACCATTAAATGATTGTTGCCTCATTAAAACATTTCTAAGGAAAACCCAGTGGGAAAAACCGAAGCAAAGGAAAAAGAGTACAACGTTCTTCAAGAACTTGGTGGATGCGCATAATGCTGCCTCATTAAAACCTTGATAAGAGAAAACCCTATGGGAAAAAAAACTCTAATCGAAGGAAAAAGAGTACAGCGCGCCTAAAAATCATTGCATACTTCAGGATGCTTACTTTATGATCACTCCCCCTCATTTAGAGAAAACTTCAGTTGGTCAGATGATTGAGACGACGCATGCCAATTCCGTACACCAAGTTCTGAAAAATTGACTTGGGTAATGCCTTAGTAAAGAGATCAGCAAGGTTATCGCTTGATCGAATCTGTTTGACTTCAATTTCACGATTCTCTTGAAGTTCATGTGTGAAGAAAAATTTGGGTGAAATGTGCTTGACCCGATCTCCTTTGATGAAACCTCCTTGAATTTGAGCAATACATGCAGCGTTGTCTTCATAGATTGTACTCGGTTCATCAACGATTGGAGTTAATTGACAACTACTTCGTATATGTTGGACTAATGATCTTAGCCAGACACACTCTCGGCTTGCTTCATGGAGTGCTAGAATTTCAGAATGGTTGGAGGATGTAGCTACTAAACTTTGTTTAGTAGAGCGCCAAGAAATAGCTGCATTATTGTTCAAAAATACATAACCTGTTTGTGAGCGACCCTTATGAGGGTCAGCCATATAACCTGAATCTGCATAACCAACTAAATGGGAATGATTAGATATATCAGATGAATAAAATAAACCCATGTCAATGGTCCCACGAAGGTATCGAAAAATGTGTTTTATTCCAGTCCAATGCCTATAGGTGGGTGAAGAACTAAATCTTGCAAGCAGATTCACAGAAAATGCAATGTCTGGTCTTGTACTTTGAGCCAAGTACAATAGTGCACCAATGGCACTCATGTATGGTACTTCAGGACCAAGGATTTCTTCGTTTTCTTTTTTTGGTCGGTATGGATCTTTCTTGACATCTAGAGACCTGACGACCATAGGTGTACTTAGTGGATTAGATTTGTCCATATTAAAACGCTTCAACATCTTTTCAGTATAGCTTGATTGATGAACTAATATTCTACTAGTACTTCTCTCGAGCTGCAGGCCGAGACAAAATTTTGTTTCCCCAAGGTCCTTCATTTCAAACTCTTTCTTTAAATAGCTAGCAGTTTTCTCAAGCTCTTCTGGAGACCCAATTAGATTTATATCATCCACATAAACTGCTACTATGGCAAATCTATTTGCAAATTTCTTTATGAAGACACATGGACAAATGGGATTATTTTCATACCCTTCCTTAGACAGATATTCACTAAGACGGTTGTACCACATTCTTCCGAATTGTTTCAAACCGTACAATGCACGTCTTAGTTTGATCGAGTACGTACTTCTTGGTTTTGCTTCAGGCAAAGCCAATCCTTCAGGGATCTTCATATAAATATCTGTGTCTAAGTCCCCATATAGGTATGCAGTTACTACATCCATGAGTCTCATGTCTAGTTTTTCAGAAACTGCGAGACTTATTAAATATCTGAATGTGATTGCATCCATAACTGGGGAGTATGTTTCTTCATAATCAATCCCAGGTTTCTGCAGGAAACCTTGTGCTACAAGACGTGCCTTATATCTTGCAATATCATTTTTCTCATTTCTTTTTCTCACAAACACCCATTTAAAACCTACCGGGTTTACATTCTTTGGTGTTTGTGCTATAGGTCCAAATACACCACATTTTTCAAGAGATTCCAATTCTGCTTGAATTGCTTCTTTCCATTTTGGCCAATCATTTCTTTGTCGACATTCATTTATACTACGTGGTTCAGTATCATCATTTTTATCATTGCCCTTGGATATTTCAGTAGCTACTGCATAAGTAAATATGTCATCGATGACTAATTTCTTTCGCTCCCACATTTCCCCTGAAAATATATGGAATATTGAGATCTCACTATTATCAGGTACCTGAGTCATAGTCTCTTCAGGGACTAGTGCCTTGTCTAAGGCATTATCTTCCGCAGAGATTTCAGGGAAAGTGGGTTTTTGGTACATAACCTCTTCTAGAGCGCTATGAACATCTTCTTCTGGAGCTTTATTAGGGCATGATTTTTCATACACTCTCCGCTTTCGGGGAGCTGAATCTTTGGAACCTATAGGTCTGCCACGCTTCTGGCGTGCAACAGATTCATTTGTTGCCGTATTCGAAGTTCGTCCTACAGGGACACTAATTCGAGCAGGTGCATTCATAGCTGGCACATGTGACTTTGTCACCTTAGCTGCATCATTAAATGAATCAGGTAATTGGTTTGCAATTTCCTGTAAAAGCAATATTCTCCTTACCTCATAATCACATTGAGAAGTTCTCGGATCTAGATGAGACAAAGTGGAAGTAGTCCATGATAATTCACGCCGTTCTTCAGGAACAAATTGTTTGCTATTAATTTCATTTTCTCCCCCTAACGGCGGGAAAACTGTCTCATCAAATTGGCAATCTGCAAACCTGGCAGTAAATACATCACCTGTTAATGGTTCTAGAAAACGAATAATAGAAGGTGAGTTAAAACCAACATAAATTCCCAACCGCCGTTGGGGACCCATCTTAGTACGTTTTGGGGGTGGAATAGGAACATGTACTGCACAACCAAATTTTCGCAAGTGTGAAATGTTAGGCTGACGACCTGTCACAAGTTGGGCAGGTGAAAATTGATTATAAGAAGTGGGTCTAAGTTTAAGTAACATTTCAGCATGCAAGATAGCATGTCCCCATGCACTAACAGGAAGTCTAGATTGCATAAGCAAAGGTCTTGCAACAAGTTGAAGACGTTTAATTAAGGATTCTGCTAAACCATTTTGTGTGTGTACATGTGGGACAGGATGTTCAACATCAATTCCTATAGATGAACAATAGTCATCAAAAACTTGAGAGGTAAATTCGGCTGCATTGTCAAGTCGAATAGACTTAATTGGTTGGTCCGGAAAGTGTGCCTTAAGTTTGATAATTTGACCAAGCAATCTGGCAAAGGCAAGATTACGTGTAGAGAGTAGGCATACATGTGACCATCTAGTGGAAGCATCTAATAAGACCATGTAATATCTAAATGGGCCACTAGCAGGGTGAATTGGACCACAAATGTCACCTTGTATTCTTTGTAAGAAGGATGGTGACTCAAAAGCAATTTTAAGAAAGGAAGGTCTAGTAATAAGTTTTCCTTGTGAACAAGGAATACAAAGGTGTCCACTAGGCAAAATCAAATGTTGGTTTGCTATAGTATGCCCATTTGAGTTATCCACTATCTTTTTCAACATTGTAGATCCAGGATGACCCAAACGATCATGCCAAAGAATTAAATTACTTGGGTCTTTGAGCTTCTGGCTCCCTTTAAGCTTCTGGCTCATAATGGCATGTGATTCAACAATTTCAATTTTTGTGTAATATAATCCCAATGAGAAAATGGAGAATTTTTCTAATGTAAGCTTCTGGCTTCCAACATAAGAAATTATGCATAAAAATTCTTTGTTACCTTCATTTTTAGTTTCAATATGATACCCATTCATGCGTATATCTTTAAAACTTAGCAAGTTTCTTCGGGAACTACTTGAATATAACGCATTTTGAATAAATAGGTGAGTACCATTTGGTAACAAAATATGGGCTCTTCCGGAGCCTTCAATAATTTGTGCAGATCCAGCTATAGTGGATACATTATGTTTATTAAGTTCTAGTGTAGAGAAGAACTTTTGACGTTTAAGTATGGTGTGGGTTGTCCCACTATCGACCAGGCATATGTCATCCTCGCATTTTTGCATCCCAAGATCCATACCTTGAAAAATAAAGTAAAAAAAAAAATATTTAACTAAGCAATAAACTATATTAAATATTATTCAACGCATAATTATTCAAATGTCCCAAACAAATTAAACTTATCCCATGCAAATAAGCAAAATAAAAATAGTTCCAACTAAAGAAATTATCCAGCTGTCTAGACTGAGGCTGGTGGATCTCCTAACATTATATTGAATGCCTCATTAGTGACAGGCTCTCCATCTTCATCCTGAAAAAAATCTGAACAATCCAAGTGGGTGTTGCCAATTGTGTATCCAGATGGGATATCACTATTTTCCCATTCTTCCAATAAGTTTGTCTCCGCGGTTCTAATAGATGCTTGGTACTGCTCCACCTCCTGCTTGGACGCACGACAATTGCGCGACCAATGTCCACTTTTTCCACATCTATAACAAACATCATTGGGTGCATTTGTATTATTAGGTGTGCCCTTGTTACCTTTGGCAGGAGTTGCAGACCATTTCTTGTGGTTCTTGAAATTAACATTCTTTTGTGGGCTAAAATTATTGTAACCACCTCTCTTGGAATGATTATTATGACCACCTCTTCTTGGGTTGCCACCCCTTCCAGAGTTAATATTCCTACCACGTCCCCTGCCTCGGCCTCTTTGGTAGCCAAAGTTTGCATTTGCTTCAGGAAATGCCACGGTTCCAGTTGGTCTAGCATTATGATTTTTCATTAGAACCTTACTATTTTCCTCAGCAACAAGGAGACAAGTTACCAATTCTGAATACTTGGCAAAGTTACGCTCTCGATATTGCTGCTGCAGGAGCACATTCGAGGCATGGAAGGTTGAAAGTGTCTTTTCTATTATTTGAGCATCTGACACTTTTTCACCACATAATTTAAGACGAGAGACAATATTGAATAATGTGGAGTTATATTCTGAAACCGTCTTAAAATCTTGATACCTCAAGTTCAAGAACTCGCTATGTGCATTGGGAAGTATGACCATCTTCTGGTGGTTATACCTGTCCTTCAGGGACTGCCATAGACTCAAGGGATCTTCCTCAGTTAAGTATTCATTCTTGAGGTCATCATGAATATGGTGACGCAAGAAAATAAGTGCAGATGCTCTCTCTTCAGGAGACATTTTATTTCCTTCTTTAATAGCATCACCCAATTTTTTAGACTGCAAGTGAAGTTTGGCATCAAGCTGCCAAGACAAATAGTTCCCTCCATTAACAGCAAGAGCATTAAATTCAAGTTTTGTAAGACTCGACATCTGAAGGGAGAAAATAAATAAAAGAATAAACAATTAAAAAAGATATACAATCTGGGCATGATTACAATTAGAATACTTGAAGATTTTAGATTTTATCATGTAAAACTTCTAGTTTCAATTAACTCTTTTATTTGAATAAAAACAAACATAAAAAAACTTCCAATAAGTGGAATAATAGAAATAAAACTGTCATGCCCCGGATCCATACATATGAATCTAGGTTACGTGGCACGCCATCAAGGCTTACCAACGATGATTAAAGTTCCCAAAATAACCTTAATAAAAGTTTTTGCTCCAAAATAACCAACTTCCAATTAGTTTTTCAACGGTTATATTAAACACTTGTCCAAATACGCCTTAACGAATTTCGTTTTCAAAAGTAACAGTTTCATAGGTCAAAGGGTCCCCCAAAGGTACCCCATGCCTAGTTAGAAGTTGTTCCGAACATTGGAAGAATGGGTTTAAAAATTCTGGCAGAGGGTATTTCGACCGGTCGAACGACCCCCTTCGACCGGTCGAATGACCCTTTAGCAGAATCCTACCCAAAGCTGCAGAATTTGCTTAAGGCATCAAACAACCCCACTCCTTTGCGACCCTTCAAACATACTCCAATTCTTATCAAACCTTACCAATGTTATAAGGACAAGTATAACAACTTGCCTAAGTTTGGAAAACGTTAACTAATTAAGTTGAGGGTTCGTTTGGATCAAAATCTCATAAGTGCTTCAACAATTTATAAAACATGAAATTCAACTTGTTAAACATCAAGACGCGAACTCAAGATTCTGAGTCGCTTCCAACCAACTTAAAAAGGTTTTCAAAAGAATATTACATCCATCCAAAAATAATACAGAGCTTCTATAACTCGGTTACAGAAATGTTCTATACCCAATTCCCCCGATTGATCCCCAACGGCCTCATCCCTCGCATTCCATCTTTCCTTTCTTCATACCTGCAATGGAGTAAATCTCCATTGCTCAGCTATATGCTGAGTGCACAATTTCTAACATATGCATATATGACAAATCATGCTTTAATCTCATCATAACACATAACTAATGGTCTCTAGGGAATAAGTGCACCTTCACCGATCCAAAGTCTTTCGACTCAACCATGACCCATGCCCCTTCGACATGTCACGTAATGCCTTTATCGGCAAGTGACCGTCGTCACTGCTAATCCTCCCCCTTCGAGAGGACGCCTCACGGTGAATTAGCACAAATTCCCCTTTAACCCACATAGGCACATAAACAAACTCATTTAACACATATACGTGCTCGCGTAAAAGTTAACATGCTTTTCACATTTAAGCGCGTGCATAATTAACGGGCCTAAGATTAACACATGGATTTTGCCCGGATCAGAATTTCGTCATCGAAATATAAAACATGTATTTCACCTATATAACATAGGCTAGAAATTCATACCTCGAGCTATCGTCGTATAACTTTGAGGGAACGACTAGAAGCCCGATTAAACACCAAATCTCCGATCCTACGAAAAACCTACAAGTTTACACGTGTTTTCCCCAAATTCCTAGATTTAGAAATTTATAAAAACTTAGCCAAACATGGCCTAAAGACTATCAAAACGTAGCCCTTACCTTGGGGAGTTCAAATATGAAGTTTGGTGAAATTCAGTCGGACTAAAGGTCGCCGATCGTCGTCGCAAAGCTCGGAGAACTAAATCTCCCTTTTCTCTCTCCTCTCCCAAGATATTATATGAGTTTGCAACTAATGCAAACTCACCCTCATCTATATATAGATAATCTTTTCGAAAATCGCGTTTACCTCCCCGCGGGTTTCTCAAACCTCTAATTAATTCCTGAAATGTCGCACACGTCCATTTTATGCCTTTACGAGTGAAAATTATAAATCCCAAAAGTTTTCGATTAAGTCCCGTTTGGATCCAAAATTATGTTCGAAAACCAAATTCCGTGGAATCTCTACACATCCTACCTTTTTATACAACGGGTCGCTCACGTTCTTACCACAGTTCTCAAACGATCTAAAACTAGATCAAAACTATCAGAAATTATACTACACAGGTATAATTACTATTCATGAAAATACCAATTAAGTCAATAACATTTAAATCACATAAATGTCATTTAGCTATGCCAATGCAACATGATTTTCCATGTTCCCGTGTCCTCTCTTGACACCTTCCAAACTGCCTTTAAGGCCAAATACTGGGTTCTCAAAAGACACCCTCCAACAACTAGTGAGTCATCACTCACTTCACACACGTTAATTAATACAACCGTAAGCATGCTAAAATGCTATAAATAAATACCGCAGGAGCGGGTATGACATCCTCTCCCCCTTAAAAGAAGTTTGTCCCCAAACTTATGCCATCTCATCAAGCCACAAGACTTCTCACAAGTACTTCCAACGTTGGTCTCATTACGACCTGTACATCTCCTCCAAGAAATTACAATCTCACGAGGAAAATAAATCCTCAGGCTCTTAAGGAAAATAAATCCTTGAAGCCCTCGTCTCAACCCGATTGAAGATTCTCTTCGATTACTAACAACACAAAAACATCTCGATACATAAGAACATCAATGCTTGAGTAAAACATAATCAATAGTCAATCTTGACATTAAATCATATCACGACATCACACGTCAACCTACACATACCTTCATTGTACTTGTCACATCTTTTTCGAACTTTAAAGTTCATCCCAATAGCCAAAACAAAATCAATAACTCATCTTTCTTTTCGACTAACTGTCGTTTCCAACACGTTTCAACTGGTTAACCATACACAATTCTTCATCTCGAAGTAATCAAAATTGAGTACTATCATACATTCATACACTGTCAGTAAGTCAATATCTCAATCAACTATTTCATATACCATGAATTCCATCTTTTATCCTGTTAATCTTGGAATACCCATAGAACGATAACACGTTTTCAAACAACTCTCATTCCTTATCAAATTCCATTTCGGTTTAATCCAATCTCGTATTTTAAGTCCAATCATACATGATTTGTAAGACACCATTCAGATTCTCAATTGAAAATTTTACATCGTTTTAGTCCGAGGTTACCTACTATCCCGAACCACTCTCGGTGAGGTCAACACACTTGTCATTTATCTCCCACTTTTGTACTCGAACTGCCGTCGACTAACGTAGAAGATTTCACTTTACACCTTAAATTTCAAACTTTTAACAAAGTCAAATACATATTCTTCCTTTTTATTTTTAAAACAAATCATTTTAAAATTTTGCATGATACTTTCTCAACATAATAACCCCAATGTTCATCGTAACCAATAACGTGGTTAACCCAAATTGACTTAGTCAATCAAATATGTACCACAACGTCCATCATGACGCATTCCCATACTCAGACCATACCTTGTTCCTGTCCTAAATCTTTGACCCTTCATAATCTATTCTATTCATATAGTGTACACACACCCTGAGTCAATTACTTTTCTGTTGAAGATCACAACCCCATAAGTTTATGATATATCACTTTCACCTTTACACAAGCCCATATCAATCGTACTCATGTACCTCAACTCTTACTGAATTTCTGACAGCCTTTTACACTGAACATATATTCCTTGTATAACATCTCAAGGCTTCATACCTTATTTAATGATTTAATATTTCATAACTCCAATCAACCTGACTTAACTCCAATTCAGATTTCTCTAATCCTTTATCTTTGCTATTCTGATCCCAAATTCATTATTCCCGAAGAACCTGTTGTTCAAGTATTCATACTATTCTTGTAACCATCTGAAGACAACTCAGTAATTTAATCTTCCCAATGAAGTACTATAGTCTCACTGTGTTCAATAAATTCCCTATCAACTCCCAATTCACATACCTTTCGTGTCCATACTCAAGATCACCCATTCATAACTATTATTTTTAAGTGCTTCACACTTTACGAATCTCATCAAGTTCATAAACGTTCCAAACTTCAAATCATTCATAACCTCGGGTTATTCAAATACTTAAACCAAGATCAAGTTCCCTTTAGAAAATACCCAAGTCAACTCGTTTAGTGGTATTACCTCCAGCTTACTAAGTCCAAGTGTACAACAATTGACTAATCCGTTACTTTAGAATTCCAACTTTATGACCTGTTCACGTAGAACTCATTCATTTGACCAACACTGTTGTGTCCCAAGCACTAAGCATACCATATCCTTCAACGATACCCGTCCTCCAAATTCTACTTTATACCTTATTACAAGTATTTAACAAAATTTTCTTACTCAAACAAAAGTTTGATTTTTAAAACATTTTAAACACTTTAAAATTTCCTTGGGATGGAATCTGACATTCTCAAAATTCTCCAACCTTGTTGGAATCCAGGACAACTGAGATAGCATTCCGTTGCATCCATCATTGCCCTCTAACCGATTTACAGTTCTATTATCATATCTGATAATGTACTCAACGTACTCCCAAGTCTTCATCCCACTTCCACCGTTCTTGTTCACTTACCCATTGAAGCTTCATCTTCCCAATTTACATTTTCACTCTTGTGATCTGACTTACCCAAAGTCTCTTTACTCTATCCATTTCCACAGCTGCTCTTATTCAGCATCGTAATACTTCTCATACTCCAACCTCCCATTGATAACTACTCACTTTAAATACTCAACGATGCTTTACAATCATTAAAAGATCTTTCACTTTATTTGAAATACGATAATTAGCAAAGAAAGCATGAATTCAACCTCTTAAAAAGACTTTTCTGTGAAAAAATAGCCCAAGGGCAAAATGGTCATTTATAAATTATGGTTAAATTTTACACCAAAAGATAGCTCTTTGATTCCCGGTTCCAACGCAAGAAACGGCGCGCGAATCCGAATTTTCTACAAAGAGTTATGCCTGTTTTTGTAAAAGTCGACGAAAAATGTTTTCGAAAACACTGTTTGGATCAGAGGGGTGTTCGACCGGTCGAACTGCCCCTTTCGACCGGTCCAAGTACCCCCTGGACCATATTTTACTCCATTTAACATCTTTAAAAGTCCCCAACCTCACAAGGCATTTGGGGCCACTTCTCAACCACTTTGGAATCACTAAAAAGTGCTCGAGAACATTGAAAACTCATCGAACTACTCACGGTTCCTGGTTATCCACACTATAACTCACTGTAATAAAGACATTCTCTATAGTATTTCCTACCAAGATCTCCTTATCCTCATGATATCCGATATCCATTTGATTCCTCCGAATCTCTTATCATGTTCAATCACTCACACGTATCTTTCACATCAAATCCTATATTCCTACATCTTTTGTTCTACTTCCTTTGACAAACCATACCCCAAAACACCAAGAAATTCTTATTCATAATCATTTCCATTCCTTTAATCTCCACCAAGAAGTTCTACCATTTCTCCTCTGACCTATGTCGTCCTTATCGTTACATTCACATACACATAATCATCAAATCTAAGCAACTGCTTTAGAGGTCCATTCCATACTAAGCTTCCACCAACTATAGTTTCAACTATCCAATCACACTCTATCATTTCCATTCTTAACCATTCGTTCAAATCAATCCTCAGATACCAACTTTCCACGCACCCAATCAACCGATAGCTTTCGCTACTAGTCCTCCTATCACATTTCAATCCACCATGGTACTACGACCACCCGAAACCAGGTTAAGTTGAGAGATTCCTCAACAACCACAATATTCACAATACGTTGAGATATTCCTCAACCCCCAATACATACTATAATATAGGTTGAGAGATTCCTCAACCATCCAATACATACTGTAAGATAGGTTGAGAGATTCCTCAACCATCCAATCATCTCAATACCGTAAAATCAGTTGAAAGATTCTTTAACTATCCATGATACAGTGTAAGAGAAAATCATATGGTAACCCATACGATCACACCGTAGGTTTACACCATAAGATAAGGTGAGAGATTCCTCACCTACCCCATACCCGAGCAATACGTGTTGCTGAATTACCTTTCTGTCATAAACCCCAACTGTCCATCTCTATTCTCTCACGTCACAACGTTTAGTCCATGTCCGAGACGGAACTCTTATCAATCAATCTCAATTCCAAAACTCGACTACGAACAATCACCTTTCATTCTCAACTATAAGGAAATCTTCCCTGACATTCACTACTCAACCTCCGTTCTCAGTTAAAGCCCTCAAAAGCACTTATTACTATCACTTTGAATAATTACCGATTCGATCCAAAAATCATTTCATTTTCATTTGAAAATTCAACTGTTCGCCACGATCGAGATATCATCTCTCCCTCGTATCACCCCACAAGGTCTATGATAACCCACAGAAAACTTCATCTCACCACATGGCTCCACGTCCGCATGATTCCACCGATTCGCGAGTGTATAAATACTATGCAGGTATGCCAATAACATAGTCATGTATGTATAAAAACATACCATATGCATCAAACATCTCTACAATATGTGGATGCATTCTAGAATATGTGTCAATTCACTCAACACTCCACTTGACGTCGAATGTTTCCAAAGTTTTGTTACCTATTGCTTTGATACCACTAGATGTCACGCCCCGGATCCATACATATGAATCTAGGTTACGTGGCACGCCATCAAGGCTTACCAACGATGATTAAAGTTCCCAAAATAACCTTAATAAAAGTTTTTGCTCCAAAATAATCAACTTCCAATTAGTTTTTCAAAGGTTATATTAAACACTTGTCCAAATACGCCTTAACGAATTTCGTTTTCAAAAGTAACAGTTTCATAGGTCAAAGGGTCCCCCAAAGGTACCCCATGCCTAGTTAGAAGTTGTTCCGAACATTGGAAGAATGGGTTTAAAAATTCTGGCAGAGGGTATTTCGACCGGTCGAACGACCCCCTTCGACCGGTCGAATGACCCTTTAGCAGAATCCTACCCAAAGCTGCAGAATTTGCTTAAGGCATCAAACAACCCCACTCCTTTGCGACCCTTCAAACATACTCCAATTCTTATCAAACCTTACCAATGTTATAAGGACAAGTATAACAACTTGCCTAAGTTTGGAAAACGTTAACTAATTAAGTTGAGGGTTCGTTTGGATCAAAATCTCATAAGTGCTTCAACAATTTATAAAACATGAAATTCAACTTGTTAAACATCAAGACGCGAACTCAAGATTCCGAGTCGCTTCCAACCAACTTAAAAAGGTTTTCAAAAGGATATTACATCCATCCAAAAATAATACAGAGCTTCTATAACTCGGTTACAGAAATGTTCTATACCCAATTCCCCCGATTGATCCCCAACGGCCTCATCCCTCGCATTCCATCTTTCCTTTCTTCATACCTGCAATGGAGTAAATCTCCATTGCTCAGCTATATGCTGAGTGCACAATTTCTAACATATGCATATATGACAAATCATGCTTTAATCTCATCATAACACATAATTAATGGTCTCTAGGGAATAAGTGCACCTTCACCGATCCAAAGTCTTTCGACTCAACCATGACCCATGCCCCTTCGACATGTCACGTAATGCCTTTATCGGCAAGTGACCGTCGTCACTGCTAATCCTCCCCCTTCGAGAGGACGCCTCACGGTGAATTAGCACAAATTCCCCTTTAACCCACATAGGCACATAAACAAACTCATTTAACACATATACGTGCTCGCGTAAAAGTTAACATGCTTTTCACATTTAAGCGCGTGCATAATTAACGGGCCTAAGATTAACACATGGATTTTGCCCGGATCAGAATTTCGTCATCGAAATATAAAACATGTATTTCACCTATATAACATAGGCTAGAAATTCATACCTCGAGCTATCGTCGTATAACTTTGAGGGAACGACTAGAAGCCCGATTAAACACCAAATCTCCGATCCTACGAAAAACCTACAAGTTTACACGTGTTTTCCCCAAATTCCTAGATTTAGAAATTTATAAAAACTTAGCCAAACATGGCCTAAAGACTATCAAAACGTAGCCCTTACCTTGGGGAGTTCAAATATGAAGTTTGGTGAAATTCAGTCGGACTAAAGGTCGCCGATCGTCGTCGCAAAGCTCGGAGAACTAAATCTCCCTTTTCTCTCTCCTCTCCCAAGATATTATATGAGTTTGCAACTAATGCAAACTCACCCTCATCTATATATAGATAATCTTTTCGAAAATCGCGTTTACCTCCCCGCGGGTTTCTCAAACCTCTAATTAATTCCTGAAATGTCGCACACGTCTATTTTATGCCTTTACGAGTGAAAATTATAAATCCCAAAAGTTTTCGATTAAGTCCCGTTTGGATCCAAAATTATGTCCGAAAACCAAATTCCGTGGAATCTCTACACATCCTACCTTTTTATACAACGGGTCGCTCACGTTCTTACCACAGTTCTCAAACGATCTAAAACTAGATCAAAACTATCAGAAATTATACTACACAGGTATAATTACTATTCATGAAAATACCAATTAAGTCAATAACATTTAAATCACATAAATGTCATTTAGCTATGCCAATGCAACATGATTTTCCATGTTCCCGTGTCCTCTCTTGACACCTTCCAAACTGCCTTTAAGGCCAAATACTGGGTTCTCAAAAGACACCCTCCAACAACTAGTGAGTCATCACTCACTTCACACACGTTAATTAATACAACCGTAAGCATGCTAAAATGCTATAAATAAATACCGCAAGAGCGGGTATGACAAAAACATACATCACAGATCTTCATATCTGGATTATTATGTTCATATGAAACTTCAGGTTCCAAAATATACATCACAGATCTTCGAGTCTGAACGATTATTTTATAAGGAACTTCAGGTTCTCATATATATCACAGATCTTCTGGTCTGGATTATTATGTTATATTGAACTTCAAGTTCTAATATATATTTTTATTCCATAAATTCATCCATACAAAGGAATTAAAACAAGTATAATTTACATAAAATTGTCAACTAATAATAGAATATAAATTTAAAACAAAGATCTACACTTATTAATGGCAATCAAGTCCAAAAAAAAACGCCCAAATATATATATATATATATATGTATACATGAATTAGCCGTACATGTGGATTTCCAAAACTTTTAAGTTTTGTCAACAAATATGACAAGGATTTTGTTTTGGTTTGATGCCATATGTTTGCATCATTTAGGATATATACACGTGTATGTTGTATTCGGATTCCATGAAGTCATAATTTTACAACTAATCACATATGCTTATCACAGATTGAATAAAGAGAAAAAAAAATTCGAGTAAGGAGAAAAAAAAACGTGTTTGATCCATGGAATCCGAATACCTATTTGTGATTTCTATTATAAATAAAGAAAAACTAACCTTCTTTCAATACCTAGGGTTTTGAGAGGCTATCGTGCTGATAACGTGTTACAATAAAGAGAGAATAAGAGAAATCAGAAAGTAATACTAAAATCAAGTCAGTCTTTCTCATTGATATGCTCCCTATTTATAGGGTAAGGTAGGGGTGTGTGAATAAATATCACTTTACAATTAGATCCCTAACCTAATACAAAATGTGGACAGCCACACATAAATATGTAATATTTACAACAGTAATTTCATTTTTAAACAGCTGGTCAATAAATTCGAGTAAGGGAAGTTAGCTTTCTTGTTTCTTAAACGTGAGAAAGTTCTCTGTATAATTATTAAAAGAGTAATATTTGGTGCACTAATAAAGCACTAACAAATCTCACTAACACTCACTCTCACACTCTATCTCTCTCCTACTCACATCCACACTCTGCACTCTGCCAATCTTCTTTCCCAACATTCTTCCTCTCCTATTCACATCCACACTCTACACTCTGCCAATCTTCTTTCCCAACGTTCTTCCAGAGTGTGGATGTGAGTAGGAGAGAGATAGAGTGTGAGAGTGAGTGTTAGTGAGATTTGTTAGTAACTCTAGCATTGTTGTTATGAAAAAGTCTATTCTAAGGCCCTGTTTGGTTTAGAGATTTAATGAGACAAAACAAAGAAAAATACAAAGAGAATCATTCTCTTTTGTTTAGTTATTTACAGAAAATAGTGAGGAAAATAGGATAGCAAATAAAATACAAGTGAGAAAAAAAAATTAAAAACGCTGAAGTTTGTGAGTCACTTACCTCCCTTTTTTCTTAATTTTTAATTTACAATTATATCTTTAAAACTTGTTAACTTTTAATGTTGTTTCTTAATGGAAAATATAAGAGAAAACACAAGTAAACTAAAATTTTCTTCCATTTTCTTTCCCTTCGATAAATCCATAAATCAAATGAATGCCTAACTAAATTTTTTGGATTCTCTTTGACTTGCTTTAATAAAGTAATTCAATTGAAACAAATACGTAAGTAATATGAGGGTGTTTGGAAACCTTTGGAAATAGGGTTCTGGAAGAAGAAATCCATTTATATAAGTGAAATTCGTTTGGTGAGGTTTAGGAATGGCCTTATTGACAAGAAGTGCACCTTTTGAATGCCCATTTAGAAAAGTAAAAAATCCAGACTTCTCAAAATTATGATTTTGCATGTCCTCAAAAGTCAAAAATTTTCTACTCACAATTACACAAATTTTTTTTTTTTTGATGGGAAAACAACAATCAGTCCACAGAAGGTATACAAGAAACATCCAATGAGACACATTGTGAAATACATTCTGGGAATGAGTCAAGCCAAATATGAGATCGCTCCCTAAACTTAGCATTCCTAGCTAATTGGTGAGCCACTGTGTTTGCACTTCTTTTAACAAATCTGCACGACCTCACCCCCAAGTCTTGAATAAGAGACTTGATTTCAGCTAGGCACCCTCCATACGAAGCCAAATCATGATCCGTGGAATTGATGCCATTAACCACCGTGAGAGAATCTGATTCCACAAGAAAACCTCTAAAGCCTAAGTCCCCCACCACCTCTAAAGCTCTCATCATTGCCATTGCTTCAACAGTGGGCACATCAAAAACACCGTGAAAATTCTCCAAGAAAGCCATGAGGACAAATCCATTAGAATCCCGCAGAACCGCTCCAGCACCCGAAGCAAACAAATCTGCAAAAATGGCCCCATCAACATTTAACTTAAGCACTCCATCGGGTGGTGGAGACCACCGAGAAGGGACTTGAGGAGAAAGAGTCAAAGAGTGTAAAGTCTGAGCTTGAAAAGTAGGGGAATACTCTTCAATGTAGTCGTTAATACAAGACACAGTCCGCCTTGGATCATTCTTCCTGCCATCAAAAACGAACAAATTCCTGTTATGCCAAATAAACCAACACATACCGCTCCTTTAACCACATCACTATTGCTCCCCTTTTCCAACAACGACACAAACCAGTCCCCAAAACTCATACCATGCTGCACCAGAGCAAACGCAAAAGGATGAGCCACAGTCCAGACCTCAGTTGCCCAACGACAGAATAAAAGCGTGTGTGGCACATTTTCACACATTGCGCCACACAAAATGCATTTGGCATTCTGGACAACCTGTCTTTTTCTTAAGTTGTCATTACAAGGAAGCAATTCACGACAGGCAAGCCACAGAAAGATTTTTATTTTGTTTGGAATTGCCAAATTCCATATGCTACTCCAAGGGAAAACAGCCCCCGAGTGAGAAGTCGAGCCTATAACCCTCTTTGCATTTTTTAAACCAACAGCAATATGGTATGCAGATTTCACCGTAACCCTCCCTTTTGGATCCCAATGCCACAACCATTTGTCTTCAAAATCCCGTCTAGATAGGGGAATGCTTTTAATCGCATTAGCGTCATGAGCCAGAAAAATTTGGTCAATCAAATCATGATTCCATTGCTTAGAATCTGCACTGAAAAGAAAGCTAACTGTTGCGTTTTTGAAACTCTCAGGCAGGGGCGAAATTGGCTTAAAGGTTGAAAGGGTTGGAAGCCATGGGTCAAGGCCAATCCGAATACAATTCCCATTTCCAACCCGCCATCGTAACCCACTTTTAAGAACATCACGAGCCCCCCAAATGCTTCGCCACACGAAAGATGGTTGATTTCCCAATCTTGCATTAAGAAAATCTCCATCTCGAAAATAAGCCGCTTTAAAAACCTTATGCACCAGAGAATTTGTATTATGGAGAAGCCTCCACCCTTGTTTTGCAAGCATAGCACTGTTAAAACTCTCCATATCTCTAAAGCCCATACCTCCGTATTTCTTGGAGACACATAAAGATTCCCAATTCAACCAATGAATTTTTTCTTTCATCTCCCTTTGGCCCCACCAAAACTTTGCAATGGTGCTATTTAAGGCTCTATAAATGGACTGGGGAAGCTTAAAACAGGACATCACAAAAGTAGGAATCGCCTGGGCTATAGACTTAATCAACACTTCTCGACCACCTCGAGACAGGAGTTTCTCTTTCCACCCTGAAGTTTTACTACGCAGTCTATCCCTTAAATACGAAAAAACTTGAGTTTTTGACTTTCCAATGAAAGCTGGAAGTCCCAAATATTTCTCATGGCTAGAAAGAGCTTGCACACCAAGAGTATTCAGCATTTGTGCACGAATATCGGGAGGGGTATTGGGGCTGAAGAAAACATTAGACTTGTCAACATTAATTTTTTGCCCGGAAGCATTCTCATAGAGTTCAAGACAATGAAGAATCTCTTGGCATTCATTCACCGAGGCTTTACAAAAAAGGAGGCTATCATCTGCGAAGAGAAGATGAGTAATCTCAGGGCCACCTCTTCCCACCTTAACACCATGGATAGCCTGAGTGACGCTTGCTCTATGAAGAAGTGATGAAAGAGCTTCTGCACAAAAAAAAGGAACAAATAAGGAGACAAAGGGTCACCCTGCCTTAGCCCCCTAGAGGGATTTAGGACAGGAGTGGGTACACCATTAACCAAGACTGAATACGAAACTGAGCGAACACAATTCATAATAAGATTCACCCATTTTGGGGCAAAACCCATCTTAAGTTGAATAGCCTCAAGGAAGGACCATTCGACCCTGTCAAAGGCTTTACTCATATCAAGTTTAAAAGCAAACCAGGTCTCCTTTCCCTTCTTTCTGGCTCGGATATGGTGCAACAGCTCAAAAGCAACAAGAACATTATCAGTGATCAATCGTCCAGGGACAAACGCACTTTGATTTTCGGAAATAATAGTAGGAAGGACACTTTTCAGCCTATTTGTCAATACTTTTGAAATAATTTTGTAAGCAACATTACAGAGACTTATAGGCCGAAATTCTGTGATTTTCGTTGGATTTTTAACTTTAGGGATTAAGACCACATGGGTATGGTTGAGATCAGTTGGAAAAGAGCCTGAAGAAAAGAAAGTAGAGACAAGCTTAATAATGTCCTTACCCACAACATGCCAGTACCGTTGATAGAACAAAGCAGACATTCCATCTGGGCCTGGGGCTTTGGTTGGATGCATTTGAAATAAGGCCGCTTTAACTTCCTTATCCATGACAGGTAACAAGAGGGCCTCGTTCGTGGCACAAAAAATGCGCTCTGTAATAGTGTCAACGACCTCAGTAATCATAGACGGAAAAGATGAGGAAAACAGATTTTGGAAAAAATCCCGAGCTATGTGACTAACCCTGTGCTCATCCGAATGCCAAACCCTATTTACATCCTCAAGCCCCAGCAAAAAGTTCCTCTTTCTTCGCTGAGACGCTTTTTTATGAAAAAAAGCCGTATTCCTGTCCCCATGTTTAAGCCAACTGACACGTGAACGTTGTTTCCATAGTATTTCTTCCCTTTCTAGCAACATGTTGATTTCATTGGAAAGACCCTTTTCCTGCTCAAATCTCTCAACTGAAGCCGGAAGCCCTTTAACTCGCTGCAACTCATCATGCTTTCTGCGTAAAGTCTTCTGCACATTTTCGAAAATAGATTTGTTCCACTGCACCAGATTTTCTCCACATGCTCGAATTTTATTAATGATCGAGCACTCACTTCCACCACTTGTCCAAGCTCGTTCCACGACCTCTGCACATTGCTCATGCGTGAGCCACATCTCCTCAAAACAGAATAACCTTGGTCTTCGAGTTTTCTTTTCAGAATCACAATTAGTGTTCAGAAGGATTGGAATGTGGTCTGACGTGGACACAGGGAGATGCATCGAGAGAGCCATAGGGAACAAGGAGCACCATTTCTCCGATGCTACAAACCGATCTAGCCTCTCCTGAATAAAAGTTTCATTACGGTGATTGTTTTGCCATGTGAAGGAATTTCCCCTGAAAGGGATGTTTTGCAACTTACACCAATCCAAACAGTCTCGGAAAGCATTAGACCTCGCCACATCAACCCATTACCCACTTCCTTCTCCCACGAGTATAGAACCTCATTAAAATCACCCCCAACCACCCATGGGGTATCTGTAGCAGCACCAAGCCTTCGAAGCAGATTCCAAGAACCTGAGCGTTTTGACGAGATTGGATGGCCATAGAAACCAGTAAAATGCCAGGTAGTATCCTGCTACGGGCCCTCAATTAACACATCAATATGAAACTTTGAATAGCTATGTACATTAATTCCTTCGTCTTCTTTCCAAGCTAACACTAAACCACCGCTCCTACCATTGCATCCAACAGCCAGACAATTTCCAAATCTCAGGTTTCTACAAATAGTTTCCATCTTCTTAACCTTAAGTTTTGTTTCCATTAAAAAGACCAGAGTGGGAGCTTCTCCCTTCACTAAGTGATGAAGGGCACGAACTGATCGAGGGTTCCCAAGACCCCGACAGTTCCAGCATAAGATTTTCATGGCGATAGAGCAGTCACCGCCTCTGGTTCAAAAGTAGAGAGATCTGAAGTGTCGTCGTACTTTGTCTTCTTTGTCACATCCATATCATCAGTGTTAGTGTCCTTATTAAGTCCACGTTTGAGGCTGTCTCCCATATCAGTATCAGAGGAGAAATATAGCTCCGGATTATCAAGCTTTCGGGCAAGTCTCTTCCACTTTGGTTTTCCTCCCGCAATCGATTCATGTGTTATGTTCTGTTCCAAAAGGTTGGTAATCTCTTCTGAGTCGATCCCCTTTCCCTTGTCACTATCTTTATCACGGCTCCATTCAATATGGCCAGCTGATTCAGCAAGCCTCAGGGTACTACACCTATTTTCCCCAAAATTGCGGCCCCTATCCGATGTCACGGGAATAGCGGGCGTCCGATTGTTTGCGGCAACAGTGACTGTACCCTCCTGCTGTTTTTGGAACCCAGAAAGGGTCTTTTGTTTTTGCTTGGATACTTCCCTGAGCCAAACCCCATATTGTGCCATAGTTGGAGTATGCCTCAATTCAACGCAAGTAGACTCCCCACAATCCCTAGCGGTGTGTCCAATTATTCCACAGATGAAACAAAAATTGGGAAGACGTTCATATCTAAAATTGATCCATAAGCTTTTCCCATTTACATTAATCATGGAGCCCCTTTTCAGCGGCTTTGTGAAATCGAAGCTGACCCGCACACGAAGAGTAGAACCCCAGCCAATGCCGGCCTCATCAACATCGACCATAAGAACATTCCCAATCTTCTGTCCCAATTTGACACCCACCTCTTTGGTCATATTGCCCATCGGAAGATCGTGTATATGTACCCACATGGTCGTGGTGTTGAACTCCACAGCGTTAAGAGGGCAGTGCACATCAAGCTCTCGAAGACAAAGAAGATGATTCTCAAACGTCCAGGGTTCTGAATTCAAAACCCTAACCTTATCCCTCAGGTCCTTAAATTCAAATAGAAAACGATTAGCTCCCAAATCAGAAATGGAACACCCCTTCCCTTTCCAAAGTGATACTAGGGTTCTCTTCATCGCATCGATGCTAAATGGCCGAAGCGTACAGAGCTTTCCAATCAAGCAGAGGTCTTGCTTTGCCCTTGCCCGAGCAAAAAAGTCTTCTCCCAACTGTATCTCTTCGCATTCTTCCTCCGTTAACTTGAGACCCTCTAGTAGATTATTGAGACCATCAGCCATGTGAAGAGAAGAGATAGTCAAATAGAGCAAAACAGAGCAAGATCGGAATATGACAGAGGGAGGAAACAAAAATCAAACAGATAACAAAAATTCCTTGAAAATCCGAGAGATTAACAGGAGACAAACTTTTATCCCTTGTATTATAAATTAATGTCATCTTTATCCAAATTCCACAACTAATTATATACCATATTCAATGGATATTGGTAAGGGTAATATTGGTAAGTATGTATAAGTGAGGACTTTTAAGATATTGGCACGCACTTTTTATTTAAATAAACACTCATTCATCAAACAATTATTTCTTTTTGAGTTAAATACATTTTACCCTCCTATGGTTAGGCTCATTTCACTTTACTCATTGTGGTTCATAATTGGACTCTTAACCCCCTGTGGTTTCGAATTAAAGTGAAACTGTTAAGATTTTCTTTAAAACTGATAAAAATTTGTAAAAATGGCCAAAAATATTAACACTTAAACCCCCCCCCCCCCCCTATCTAAGGTTAATTTTGGGGTCAATCCCCTGTGTGGGGAAAATACTGTCATTCATTCCACACATGATGTATGGCTAATTTTTAACACTTAACCCCTTTGGAAAGCTATTTTTGGCGTTAATTGCCTATGTGGTGTTAATTTTGACACATAAACTCTCCCATGTGGGGACTAATTTTAAGACTTAATCTCCATGTAGGGCTATTTTGAAAGAAATCTTGGTAGTTTCACCTTAGTCCAAAACTACAAGGCCTCGTTAAGTGTCCACTTTTGAACCATAGGGGGGTGGGTTAAAGTGAAAATGAGCGTAACCACTGGAGGTAAAATGTAATTAACCCTTTCTTCTTTTTTCTTTTCTGTTCTTTTTATTATTTTATTATATATATATATAAATAAATAAATAAAAGTCATCTAACTTAAGTTCATATTGAAAACTCCATTTGTGGGATGAGCTTTTGCATAAGAAGCTGGAAACCAAACACCTCGTAAATATATTTTATTCTCTCATCTTTTTAACATCCATCCATAAACATCTAATCTTAAAACACTCTCCTGAATTTCACTAAAGATGAGATATACTTCAAAAGGAACTCCATATTTGGGAAATGACTAGCATACGAATGGTAGTTTTGTCTTTATGGGTGAGGATGTTTTTCCACCATTGGATTGGGGAGAATTTTCATCCTAGCCCTCCATCACAAAACAACTGGCTATTTCTTAAACCACTTAAGATTTGTAAGAGAAAACCTGCACATCAGGTCACCGATTACACAAGAACTCTCGCCCAAACCCGGCATGCCAAACCTAACGAGTCAACAGTCACCTCTCTCTCTCTCTCTAATCTAGTGACCACCCACCATGACCCCATCCAGCGATGGCGACCAATGACCCATTCGACTCTGGCAACCCCACCACCAATCCTCCGACACCGGCAACTCCACTACCACCGACGCCCTCAGGCGCTGACCCTCTCTCTCTCTCTCTCTCTCTCTCTCTCTCTCTCTCTCTCTCTCACTCACCCCCACCACTAACATTCAACCACCACCAACATTGACCCCCTCGCGGGAACCATTGTGGGCAACAATCAGAGGCTGTTAGGTAAGTACTCTGTTGTATTGGGTTGTTAGAGTTTCTGATTAAGTAATTCTACACCTTTCTTGTTGCTTACTCACCAAATCACTTATTATGTCCTACTTCTAAATAGTTCCTCAACAATATAATATTTTTTTAATTAATTAAAGATTAATTTTTACAAAAAGTTTAAAAGTGACACATCTGAGTGATTGTGACTAAACTTTCACTGGAAATGTCCGTAGTGATGTGACTAAATTGTCTAATTAATGATGTCAAAAACCTACTGTAGCTTTCATTAAAGTGACAAGGCTTCGATTTTTCAGTGATGTGACTAAACTTTCTGAGTGAGTGGTTGATGTCGACAATTCACTATATCCTATTCATAGTACTGTCCCTCTTACAAAACCCTCATTCATAGTGTAGTAATTGCCAAGTTAAAATTCATTGACATTGCACAATTCCTACTGTTAGGGATATATACTAAAAGCCATGCTTTATGTAGTTAATTTATTATTTATTTAATAAAATCAGTTATTCCATTTTTTACGAGAATCTGTGTGGGCAATGTTTGTATTGTATTAATTATTTAATATTATGCATGTGTGTCTTTCATTCTACACAGTAGGTGGTTTGGTGTGTAGAGTTTGACTTACACACGGAAGATCAGACCATCGGATCTTGTAGAATGTAAGATTTTGGTTTACAGTCTTAGATGGAATTGGACACACTATCGGTAGGACTGTAGCATGGTGTTGTAGTATGTTTGTCTTAACTACAGGAAATGGTATAGTTTCAACTCTCTATACTGGTACACTTTTTGTATTAAACGGGACCGACTTGGGGTAATTATCTTTATACTGACTTATAATATAATTAATACCACATAGCTATTATGAATGCTTGTGCTCTAAATCCTAAGTTAATTTATAGACAGGTACATTTGATATTTACACTTTGATCCCTAAAAGGGTGAGATCCTAATTAAATGGGTCAATATCTCATTGGATTGGGTGACAATAATAATTGTGTGATGGATATAAATTAATGATGGAATCCATGTCTCAATTTTTGGGATTGATGATATCCCCTTGAGAAAGCTTATAAGTTTTGATTATGTCAAACCCTGCAGGTGGATTTTGTACCCGATATATCAAATAAGTTAAGTAGAGAATCTCAAGGAATTTTAAGAGATTAATTAAATATGATTGTCAATAATAATATTTGATTAATGGACATCTGTAATCTTAATGTGGGGAGATAATAAGCATTTAATAACATGGAGCTCGAAATATATTTTTGAGATAAGGGTAGGAGTGCAATTATAATTCTTTAGTGGTATGAATTATAATTTATGGAAATAGGATTCTGATTCAGTTCGAATTAGGGTTTCCTAATTCCATAAAGAAGCCTATTCCTTATTGACTTCTTATGGTCCCTATCGTATCCTATATATATGTTGTTTAGGCTCTCCTCTCAGTTTGCGTTTTTCCATTTAGAGTATTATTACTCGAAATAGAAAAGAGATCGTAAAAGAGAGAACAAAAAACTAAAAGGATTTCGAAGAGCCCACACTCAATTCGATATTCTGGCAGTAGAGGAATACGATACAAGATTGTGAGCTGTTATCGAGCCTGTGTTCTCGATTCGTCTACTACAATAATTCGTTTTTGCAATTCAAGGTAACCCTAGTTCCGCCCTTGTAGGGTTATTATAGATTTCACGAAAAATTATGCAGTACCAACTTATACGCACTGTCAACGGATTCTGGGAACGTAGTTTTCCTAACACCTACTCCATAAAAAGCAAGAAGGGTTGCAAGCAACATATTGTATACTCAAATCTCCTAAGGATGAGAAGAGGTAGAGGTGGAGGGAGAAGTGGGGGAAGGGGAAGAAGAGCTAGTAATGATCCTTCAATTAACGATGTATGGAATATATATTGCTCTTACACAGATCCTAAAGGTCAAACTTGGTATGCAAAAGACGTTCTTTTGTCAACACCCCAATACCTTATAATTTCTCTTTCTCAAATATTGGCCACATAATCATTGGTGACGCTCACGCTCAACTACCAAATAATGCAGTTCTTAATATAGATGATCTACGATGGACAAAATTGTTTAGCATAAGGTGTGAGTGCGAAGTATATTATCATTGGCACGCGAAGTATATTATCATTGGCACGGGTTACTAGCACTGATTTCTCGTGCTCCTAATTTTATGCAAAATTCGAATAGGGATGACGATCGTTTCATACATTTGCTGAAGCATGAGATTCGACAGATGAAACGACGATTGATGCTTTTTCACGCAATCGAAGATGTAAAAAAGTAATATGACCCCCCAGTCTTTGCTATACAAGATATTGAAGATGATCCATCTTAAGTTGATGTATACCCCAATCTACCGGATTATACTGAAGATGATGTTGATGGGGATTTTTAACATTTTCTTCCTGGGTGTCTAATCAAAGATGATGGACAACCTTTTTGTTGTTATGAACACTATGGCGATTTATCTGGGTTGGACCTCCTTTCTGATTAGTTTCGTTATGGTATGCTCTGTTTAACTTTAAGTATGTTTTTTCAAGATAAGGTTATGTAGTGAACAACTATTTAAGTATGCATGTAAGATATTCTTATAACACTCGTATGCGTGTTATTACGTTTCTTTATATTGTCATGCATGATAATGTGATGTGTTATGTCTTATGACACCTGTGTGAGTGAGTTTTGACTCACGAGTTGATTTGGGTGTCTGTGTTAGAGAACCCTTTGAGACGGTGTTGAATGAGTGTTTTATGCTATGAAGTCTCTCCGAGTATGAGACGTTCACTGTGGAATACCTTAAATGCTTATCTAAAAATAAATATTTACCTGTGCATTTCACTATCTGTACTATTATGTTTCTGTTGTTAATTTTAGCATCCTTGTGAGGATGAATTAACACGCTAATAATTTAGTAGGCTAATTAGCAATTTCGTAAAATCATGTGAGACTGCATTTTAGCAACCAAACGAGACTTAGGCAAAACTTTTATAATTTTTAGTTTTCACTCGTGAAGCTATAAATTAGCTGTGTAGAAAGTTTTAGAGACTAATTAGGAGTTTTGAGAACTCGTGGAGAGATAAACGTAATTCCCGAGAGTAGTGCCTATATATAGATAAGTGTGAGATATTTTTAGTTACAAAACCTAACTTGACTTCTAGGGGAAGAGAGAGAAAAAGGAGATTTGGTTCCTTTGAGCTTGCGACGCTCATTTTCGGTGATCCGTCCGTGGATCAAATTATTTTATTGGATATTTGGACTCCTCGAGGTAAGGCCGTCGTTTTGATACCTATTAGGACTTGTTTGGCAAAGTTTTTCGAAAACTCTTTTTCTAGAATTTTCATAAAAAGTTGATAATTGGATTTTTGATCGATAGGAATTGTACTAGACGGACTACTGCACATTTTTGTACTCGAGTTTTCCTTGGATCGTATTTTAGAAGCGTAATTCTGAGGTGAGTGATTCAACTATGTATTTTGGAATGAGTTTTGACATGTATTCATGTTTTGTATGAACAATATGTGTTAGCTTATAGATATATATTGTGTAATATTAGGTGATTATATTGCTAAGTAGGCCCAATAGCACGGTGATATATTTGATTGTGTCGAAAGCACGGTAATATGTGATTTGAGCATGTTAAGTTATTATTTGGGTCAAAGGAGCACGTGGTACCACGCCATCTTGTGGAGCCGATATAGGCATTAAAGTCGTACGTTTGAAGAAAAGAAACGTGGGTCTTACCTTTTCACGTGAACTTATTGGTGAGGAGTCGCGGATTAGGAGTGTGGAACGTACGCGTGAGACTCTAGAGACTAGTATGAAATGTAGAGATGTGAATGCGAGCATGTTTATCATTCATGTGCATTTGTTGTTTTATTCACTAAGCGTTAGCTTAAACAAATCGAATATGCGTGGTTATTCAAATAACCACTTCATGTGTTAATGCTAGTGAGGAATTGCAGAAGTGAGCGCGTGGGTTTGGGAGTTCTTGTAGAAGGCGACTCATCATGCCTATCTCGTAGTTTTGAAATAGAAATGTTGTAATAGATAGGAATCTTTGTAATTACGTTTTAGTCATGTTATAATACAGTTAGGATCACTTTGAAATGAGTTTGGAGTATGTGTTTGGTCCCCGGATAATTTCATAAAGCTTTTAACTTGGGAAATTCTACAGAATGCCTTACTGCTAGAAAAATGTAACACCCGTACCCGGAGAACGGGTGAATTATTGTGTTAATATGCACTAATTAGTATAATTAGTGTATAAATGGATTAAGGGGAGGCTTGGACTCGCCCATGTAAAAAGTGTTCAGAGAGGAACACTAGTTGAAAAAGTCCCCAGAGAGGTGGGACAGGTATTGAAATTTAACCCAACGAAGGGTAAATTGGTAATTTGCATTTTAAATGATTAAATGCATTTAATGTGACTACATGAATATTTGTTTATAAGCTTTCATATTACATGTTGATTTATGTGTAGCATTTGGTGTTATAAGGGTATAAATGAAAAAGAATTAAAATTAGTAGGTGCGATAGCAATTTCAAAAAGTATGTAGGACCCACGTTGGGACCCATACGGAACTTAGACAAACACTCATTAAGTAATGGAATGTTTGGAGGAGTTCATAATAAGAACTTAAGAAATTTCGGGGGTGTAAATGGGAAAAGGGCAAAATAATGACACCACACACTTGCATGTGTGTGTATGTGTCAAGAGGGAATGAGAGTATCTCATTTACAGCAGAAAATCAAAAGAAAAAGAAAAGAGATCACCGGGAGAGAAGACGAGCTCGAGACGCCGACGTCAAAATCTCGCCGTTTTGTCGTCGCCGTTCGTCGGATTCGCGAACCGAAGCCGTTTTCGGACTCATGGAGGTGAGACAAACGTTTCTATATCTTTAATTTACGTTTATATTGTCGGATTTTGGTAGCTCACACTAATCGGTGAGACGTCGTCTACCGAATTCTTGTAGGATTCTTGTTGGAGTAGAAATTGAGCTTCAATTTGGGGAAATTCTGCATAATTTGGCTTAATTTGGGTAAAATCTGTGGGAGGTGAGTTTTCTACACCAAAAAGTGTTTGTGTTTAATATGTTCAAAGCTTCATGTGATATAAGAGGTGATAACTATTGTGTAGGAGCAAATATATATTGTTGATGTCAAGTCTATGGAAATTTTATGTGTTGACACATGTATATGTGCTTACATGTCTATGTGGCAGTCAATGAGCACCGGGGAAATGGTTAATTGTTGGGAGTAATAAGGGTGGTGTAGAGGAAGAATCCGATAAAACAACGGAAGTCCAAGGAATAGAAGTGGCCACGGGACCAAGGGAGGTCTTCGGGTCTGAATGAACCATATAACCGGTGACTCGACGACTACGGTTGTGTTTTTATGTGTTAATTATAGCATTGCACGTGTTAAACATACAATCATGCTAAGAATGCTCACTAAGCAAATTGCTTAAGAAAACCGTTTTCCTATTTCTGTTGTAGTACATAACAACCACTGCAGGCTCGGAGCCTTATCCGGAGAGGAAATGACGCGCGAGTTGGGAGAGATGGGAGAGATGGGGGAGATTTGTGCCTCATGCTTGTGAATTTCTTTTGAACTTATAAATGATATAAATTATGGTTTCTTTTATGTTAATGTTCATATTTGGGTTGTAGAAAAAGAGTTTGAATCCTAAATTAGTATTTTGGTAGTTGAAAGTGAATTTGGGAACTAATGTGTAATATCTCTTGTTTTGCTCAAGTGTGGTGAAAGTAATGGATTTGACCATCTCGGCAAGTCCGGATGTGTCCCTAGTGTCTTAAACATGCTTCCTTAGTGTTCACAATGCTAGTTACAACCTTGAGTTGATTCCCAACAAGTTTCATGAATTTTGAATGAGAATTGAGTTTCAAAGTTTCAAAGTTCATTATAGTTCAAATGAAATGAGTTCATGGTGGATTTGATCAAATGATGAATGTGAATGTGTGATTCATGCTTAACTTGAGATTAAAAATGTTTGGAAGAGTGTTGGAAATGTTTTCCCAAAATTTTATAAGGTTTCCATGTGAATTGGTGGTGTTTTGGTAAGTTGGGAACTTGTTTGACAGCAAAAACTTATCAGCAGAACCTGTTCTGCAGGGGGCGAATTGATCCGCGTTTGTGAAGGAATCGATCCGGCCTTTATCGGGGACATTTTTCTTGTGGCTCATATAAATGGATCGATCCGGGCAGTATGAAGAGATCGATCCGCTTGAAATTTTCACAGCACGTCTGCTTTTACGGAAACGTGCATAACTCTTTCTAGAAAACTCGGATTCGCGCGCCGTTTTTTGCGTTGAAACCGAGACTCATAAATATAACTTTTGGTTTAAAAATTTTACATACTTTATTAATGACCATTTTGCCCTTGGGGGCTGTTTTGTCACAGTGGGGTTCTTTAGAGTGGTTTCTCCACATTTTCTTTCCAATTAGTGTGTTTTGGGTGCTGTTACTCTTGTTACACATGTCCTAATCCACCTGGGGTGGGTTGGGGTGTGACAAAAATAGTCGACTGGTTCGTGAGTATAGTCTACTGGACCCCTTTTGTGAGCGAGACACTGCATTAGGTACAGTCGACTGGTCCCCCGACACAGTCGACTGGTCCCCCAACACAGTCGACTGGTTTATGTTTTCAGGGGTTACCTTTCTACTTGGTTGGAGTTCAGTCGACCGGACAGTACAATTGACTGGGAATTTAGCACCCCAGTCGACTGGACATAGAAAACAATCGACTGGATTATGTTTCAAAAATCAAACTTTCTGTTGGACCAGTCTCAGTCGACTGGGCATGAGGTGCAGTCGACTAGACTGCTAGTTTTCAAATGATTTGTTTTGTTTTTCCACTACGTGTTCTTAAAACTAATTTTTTTGGGAATATTAATGAATTAGTTTAGCGTTGGTGGCGTGCAACGGGCTGTGGTTCTACTATTGTGGGACCGGGTTGTGACAATTCTGTACCCTTGTAGTTCCATGATTAAAAAATTATGTACCATTGTTGTTCCATAGTTAAGATATCTTATACCCTTGTTGTTCTATGATTAATAAATTTTGTACCCTTATTGTTTCATGATTAATATATTTTGTACCCTTATTGTTCTATGATAAAGATATTATGTGCCCGTATTGTTCCATGATTAAGAAATATTGTACCCATATTGTTTCATAATTAAGAAATTTTGTACCCTTATTGTTTCATATATACTATTCACTATAAATGTAAAAATGCTCATATTACTACAAATGTTTGTAAGAGAATGCATAAAAAAAGTGTTGTAGGTATCACATTTTTTATTTCACTACACTAAATTAACAACACTCGTATTCCAAAAATGTTTGTAAGGAAACAAATACATATTTTGTTTTGATTTCTTCCTATTTCACTAATAAAGGAAGAACACTTGAATAAAATAAATTAATATGATAAATTCATCATCAAATAGAAATTTTACCTACTACACAAAACACTATTGTCTTCTCTTGTAGGGAGAGCTTCAAATACCTCGAAATCCAAGTGGCTTCAAGTGTAATCCGAATGGCTTCAAGTATAATCCAAATGTCTATACTTGGATTATGCTTGAAATGAAAATAAAAATATATGAGAGGAACATAATGAAATGAGAAGCAAGAAATGAAGAAAAAATAAATGAAAAGAACAATCTGTGTTTAGGGTTGTTTGTCCTAAGATGTGTGTTGTTATTCAATAAATGATTTGTGTGGTTAGTGAGTTATTTAATAAACAGCCATCTCCAACAACCTTATATTCTACACGGTTAGCATGGTATAACAAATTTTAGATAAGGAACAAGTTTTATTATAGAGGAACAAAACTTCTTATAGAAGGAACGAAATGTATTACAAACTATTACAACAGCTGGCTGCACCAGTTCAATAGGCATTAAATGCACATTTAATGCTCCAGCTGGAAAGTCAATGCTGTCAATCACCATGTACTGGATTCATCTTCAAATTTTAGCTGAGGAACAAGTTTTATTAGAGAGGAACAAAATTTCTTACAGAAGGAAGAAATGTATTACAAACTATTACAACAACCGGCTGCACCAGTTCAATGGGCATTAAATGCATATTTAATGCGCCAGCTGTAAAAGTCAATGCTGTCAATCACCATGTGCTGGATTCATCTTCACCCTTGGATGGTGTACCCTTCTCAATCTTGGCCCTTCATTTTTGTCCGCACCAAAAGCTTCCATGCGGACAAACCTCTACTCCGTATCACAGCAATCCCCCTATATTTGACTCATTACCTTATCAAAAATGATACATATACACACTAAACTATACACTAAATGACCCACGGTGGTATCTAAGCAAATATTTAATATTTTTATGGTCCCACAGCCCACATAACACTGTTTCCCTCCAAATCCCTAAATCACACACCCAAATCCGCAAACCAGAGCCCCCCACTAACCCCAGGCCCCCACCCTCCCGTCGACACCTTGCCCGGATCCGTCGCCGGAGCGTCATCGCCGTCAAAGCTCACTGTCAGTTACAGGAAGTAAAGAGGTTTGAAATCAGCATATGCAATGAAAATTGTATTTTATGCAATCTTTAACTTAAAGCCCTGATGATACAAAACCATTGTTTATGATTTTCTGGTTGATTATTAATGTTGACAGTTAAGAAACCCATAATCCTAATATGCTCATCACAAAGAATTTATGCTCCACTCAAGCTGTAAATCCATTATCTACAAAAGTTGGTACATTTTTTGACTAAATAACTGTGGGTTGCAGTCATGAGAATAAAGCACTAAAGCATGGGGGAAGAATGTGCATTAATGAGGACTGAACACAGGTTAAAAAAAATAGCATCATTTTATATTAAAAAAAAATTTGGGTACAAATTGCATTTACCATCATGTACAAGACAATTGATTATTTGCTATTACAAATCACTAAATTACATGGCATTTGCTGATATTAGGATATCACATCAATTGTTTATTGTCCTCTAACAACAATTAAAAAAGAAAATACTACAATTATAATTACCTTGAATCTCGTTATACCAAAATTGATCATTGTGTGAAACAATCACCTACTAAAAGCACCACTCTTCTCTGTAGCCAATTATGCAAAGATCTCTTTGTGACTTTTAACCTTTGCAAGACTACAGGTCTTCTGGTTAAGGATTTCAAATCTGTAGGCAACCCACTTCCTAGGACTTCTTCTAAGTTTTGATACGATTTAAGAGGGTTCACCACCTTGAATTTTGTTAGGGAACATATATCCTCATGGAAGCTTTTGTTTAATGACAAGTGAAGAGAAATCATGTCTGAAAAATAGAGAACTAAATTGGCCCACTAAAATAACCATAGAAACTGGAATATTTTGAAATTGATATGGCATTCAAAATAATAAGAAACAAAGAGACTGAAAATTTGAAGATTGAAGAAATAAACTCAAGTAGAGCCTTACAACAACCCTCTGTCCCATAACCTTGCAGAAAACCATATAACCAAAACTAAGACAATGGAAAAGAACAACTTTCACATAGCTTAAAATTTGGCTATTGGGCAGTATTTGAAGTAAAGTCCTCATCCTAGTTCAACAATCAGGAAAAAGAGAGAGAGAGAGAGAGAGAGAGAGAGAGAGAGAGAGAGAGAGAGAGAGAAGCCTTCCTGTAACTGACGGTGAGCTTCAACGGCGACGGCGCTCCGGCAATGGATCCAGGCAAGGCGTCAACGGGAGGGGAGGGGGGCTGTGGTTCGCAGATTTGGGTGTGATTTAGGGATTTGGAGGGAAACATGGATTTGGCGGTGTGGGATGTGGGACCCACAAAATTTTAAATTTTTTGCTTAGGCACCCCTGTGGGTCATTTAGTGTAGTTTAGTGTGTATATGTATCATTTTTGATACCTTATTAGTCGGATCTCATCTCTACATTAGAAAAAACAAATTCTTTGAGACTATTGAAAAATAATTAAATCCGTTCAGCAACTATTTATTTATTTTTGATGAATCAAATTTTCTTAAGCCTAAAAAAAGATATTAATTGAAAACAACGAATTGATCGAAGATCTCTTCTTCTTCTTCTTCTTCTTCTTTTCAAAGAAAAAAGCTTAAAATTTTCTAGTTCCCGCAACAGTACCTAATTAAAGCCTCTGTCTTAACCCCTAGATTGATTAAATGGTTTGAGATTACTCCCCCTGAAGAATGGGTTATTGAAGACTCAAATCCTCATATTAGTATGAAGTATTTTGAACCCCAAGAGATCCTTCAGGATAAGAATGGTGCTGTTATTATTAAATGTCCATCTAGACGAACAGTGGAATCCATGTCTTCTGGGTCTATTATTAAGGATTGGTGCATGCTGCTGCTTCTCCCTACAGGCTACAAGGCTACAATTAGATGTATTAAGTACGGCTAAACCGTCTGAAAGTTAAACTCTAAAAAAAATAATTTGCAAACATTTGATGTCACATCATATATGTACGAAAGAGGCGCTTATATATACGCTTTTGTGCACACCACTACTTGTGTGATAATGACTAACATTCAATGATGACAACCTACCTAATTACTAAAAACTCCTCTTACCTTCAGTTCACACACACTTCTCTCTCTATAAACTTACTTTAAGTCATTTTTGTATATGTATTACTCCTACTAGGGCTGCAATTTGGCACAGAAATTCCGATTCTGATCCGAAAATTACCGATTTTGGCAGCAAAAAATGAATTCCGAAATCCGAAATTCGAAATTTTCAGATCGGAATCGGAACAATTTTTGAATTTTCAAAAATTTCGAATTCCGATCCGAAAATGCCGAAATTATTCTAATTCGAAAATTTTGAATTATTTCTGAAAATATTCTGACTTTATACATCTTATATATAATATAATATAGCATAATACTGTATAAGTTATATTATTTTTTTAAAAATTAAATAATTTTCAGGGGTCTTAAATTGTAATATAAAAAAAGTGTGTAGATATATATACTAGATTATAAATTAGGGTTTTCAAAACTCTCATTTGAGTGTTTCACATCCCAGAGGCTCAACCTCAAACCCTCAGAGACTCAGTCACGAGACTCACGACTCACACTCATAGTTCTCTCCCTTGCCGCCGTCGCCTTTCTCCTTCACCGCCGACTCCTTTTGCCGTCATCGCCTCTCTCCTCTAGACACCAACTCCTCTTGCCACAGTCGCATCTCGCACTGGTACTTCTCCTCTTGTTCTTTGGTTTTAATTCCTTTTCAAAATTTCATATTATCAGTTTGAATCTGTCTATATATATGTACACACATAAATATATACACATATCCTTAATACAGAAAACATTTAAAATTAGGACCAATGGTTCATTTACTTTAGTGAAACAAATTGTAAGAGGGTGTGACATTGTATTTTGTAAGGTTTCTACCCATTTTCCTTGTATTAGTGTGTGTATATACTATATATACATACACAATGTTTGATACTTTGATTGACGTTCCATGTATTATAATGCCCTTTTTTATTTTAGTTACATCTATTATGGTAGATTTATAAGACTATTTGTAGATGCCAATCCGAAGATCTATAAGACTAATTGTAGATGCCAATCCGATTTTTTTTACTATTTTAGTTCCATGTATGTTGCTATTTTTTTTTTATTTTAGTTCCATGTATGACAATACTTTTTTGGATTTTAGTTCCATGTATGTTAATTCTTTTTTTTTTTTTGTCGTACACAGAACACTTCCAGCTTTGGTAATGTTTCTTTTTTTGATTCCTAACTACTGGTCAGTGATAAAGATGAACTTTTTCCCCTCTCCCATGTCTTTGCAATTGCATGTCAAGTATGGGTGAAAGTGATACTCCTGCCGTTAGCGCAAAAAGTGGCAAAAGACGGGTATAAAGTTAGGTCTATCTGGAAATCACGGGAAGTCCGAGGTATGGAGTTACTTTAATAGGCATTTGGATAAAACTGGAAAATATAAAGGAATAGCTGAGTGTAAGTTTTGTAATTCAAAAATTATTGCACCGTCCTCAACTGGAACCAACAAATTGTGAACTCATGTTAAGCGTTGTAAAAAAATTCCTCATGACCAAGAGGATAAATCACAGTCACTCATTTCTTTAATGGGAAATCAAGTTACTAGTTGGAAATTTGACCAAGATAGATGTCGTAAGTCTCTCGCAAGAATGATAATTCTTTGCGAACTTCCATTTAGTCTTGTAGAAAAGGAAGGTTTAAGGTTGTTTCTCCAAGATGTGCAACCCAAGTTATATGTTTATTCTAGAACTACGGATACTAAGGATTGTATGAAAATGTTTCATGAGGAAAAAAATAAATTAAAAGACTATTTGAAGGACACTTCCACTTGTATATGCATCACAACTGATATGTGGACTTCCATTCAAAATCTTGGGTATATAGTAGCTACGACTCACTTTGTTGACAAAGACTAGAAACGGCAAAAGAAAATCATTAACTTTCGTGTCCTTCCACATCCATACAATGGTGAGGCGATTGCAAGGGCCGTGGAGTGTTGTTTGTTGGAGTGGGGTATAGACCATGTCATGACTATCACCCTCGACAATGCTAAGAATAATGCCATCTGCATAGTAGACTTAAAGAGAAGATTGAACAAAAAAAAATATGATGTTGTTTGGAGGTGAATTTTTTCATGTGCGATGTTTTGCACACGTCATAAACCTTGTTGTGAGGGATGGAATTAAAGAGGTTAAAACAACTATCAAGTGTCTACGCCATAGTGTTAAATGCGTTCGGAGTAGTCCATCACGTTTGCAATTGTTTAAAAAATGCGCCTTAGAGGGGAATATAATCACTAAACAGGTTGTGTGTTAGATGTAAAAACTAGATAAAATTCAATTTACCTCATGATAGATGCGGCAATGGAGTTTCAGAAAGCATTTGATAGGTTAGAGGAGCAAGATCCGAGCTATAAAAGGGCATGTGACGGGGTGGGTACAATGGAAGATATTGATTGGGTGAAGTTAAAGAGTTTACATTCATTTTTAGAAGACTTTTATCTTCGAACAAAACGCATATCAGGTTCTCATTATGTGACTTCGAATGTTGACTTTAATGAGGTAGCCCAAGTCAAAGAAATTCTCTTGCGTGATTTGAATAGTGATGATATTTATCGTTGTGCCATGGCCACTAAAATGAATGCAAAATTTGATAAGTATTGTAACATGGAATCTCTAAACTCAACTTTGATTATTTCAATAGTACTAGATCTGCGTTATAAAGTTGATTATGTGGCCTTTTGGTATAACGAATTTTTGGGTGATGATCCTTTTCTTTCCAAAGAGACAAAATGTAAAAAAGTTAAAAAGTTTTGTTGCTAGTCTAACTACATCGATGCCATGCCTTTATTTCAAGTACAAGGCAGAAGCTACGTCTTTTGTGGATGTTGGTTCATCCAATAAGTTGGATGTTGATAATGGCGATGCAAGTGACAAGACTGGCAAACGTTCTTTCAAGAAAGATAAGTTTAGGGCAGATTTAAAGAGAAAGGACCAACTCGATGCCATGAATGACTTAGATAAGTACTTGGGGGAAGGGATAGAGGAGGAAGATCCTCTCTTTGATGTATTGGCATGGTGGAAAGGGAAACTTGCAACATACCGTGCACTTGCAGTCATGGCACGAGACATATTATCAATTCCAATTACATCGGTTGCTACGGCGGGTCGAGTACTTGATCCATTCCGAAGTTCCTTGACACCTAATATTGTGGAGTGTTTGGCGTGCACCCAAGATTTGTTATGAAGTCCGACACCATCAGTTAGCATTGAAGAAAAAATCGAGGAACTTGAGGAAAATGAAAATTGTATGTTTTATTTAAAATTTTTTTAATCTTGTCCTTTTATTTATTTATACATAAGTGTTTGTGTTTTTGCTCATTGTAGCTATAGCTCAAGAGTTTGGAGCCTTATCGATTGGGAGTGGAGCGCAGAGTTGATGGCTTTCTTGTGGCTGCAATGGAATGATTGTGGAGTGTGGAGTCAATGTTATCTTTGTCTTTTAAAGTATTTTGAAGTTGTGTTTGACACTTGATCATTTTAAGTATTTTGAATTTGGTATATTTTTTTTCTTCGGATTTGCGAGTATCCTCTTGGTGGATACTGAATTGTTATCTAACTTATGTTTGATACTTTGTTAGGTATTGTGGATGTGATGTATTCTATTGCTATTCTGCAATTTTTTTTGGTAATAGGTTTGCACTTTGCAGGTTTGCTATTTTGGATATTTTTTTTAAAAATGTATCCAGATTTTTAGTATTTGTGGCGGAAAATTCCGAAAATGTGCCGAAAATATCTGATTCTGAAATTTTCGAATATTACAAAAATTCGGAATTAGAATGAAAATTTAAAATTCTGAAAATTCGGAATCGGCATCGGAATACGTTGGGGATTTCCAAAATTTTCGAAATTTTTTCCGATTGAGCCATTTCTGTTCTGTTCCGGCCGAAACACACCACTGACTCCTACTATTACTCTATGATACGTCCGAAAATACCCCGCTAAAGCTCAACCGCCACGTCAGCAGAAAGACCCAGAGTATCCGGGACGAGAGCTTGGGGCCCGCATCCCCGAGGTCATCGGACGCCACCGCTCGGGAGTATCGAACAGCCCGGGCACGAGGTGTGGCGACTTTTCAGGAGGTGTAGCTCGGGCCGAATTTTCCAGGCAGTTTCCTTATTTGGCCAGAACTCTATTGAGGAAGAATTGGTAGATTCCTAAACCAATTAGAGGACTTTCCTTAATTTGTGTAAATCAATTGTAATTGATTTACATACCATATCAACACACATACCATGTAAGGGTGGACTCTTGCATCTATAAAAGAGCCCACCTACCCTCTCTAGGGGGATCCGAAAAAATCACTTCTCTAAGCATACCAGCACCTGCTAGAGAACTCACCATCTACACGCATATACCCAGCCGGTATTACTGGTAGTGCCACCCATCTTTGTTGGTTCACCAGGTCTGCCGGTGATCTGCTAGTGAGAAGCGCATAGACGCAACCGTGGACGTAGGTCACCTTGTTAACGGGACCGAACCACATACAAACCCTTTCTTACCTTATTTTCTGTCCAAATCATTCTTACCAGTTTTCGGCATCATCAGTTTGGCGCCGTCTGTGGAAAGTCGACATAGTCTTCTCAACAATAAAAATCTTTGACTGATCAACATGCCGCCGAAGAAGGGTAAGAAAACCGCCGATTCAACTGGTCAGAAAAACCTGCAGATTGAGCCGCGGGCTGCCTCCATGACCACTGAACAGGTCACGGCAGCGCTAGAGCAACTCTCGGAGGGCCAGCGCCGAACACAGCAACAGATAGAGGCGCTTATGGCCCATCACGAGAAGCGCCCCTCGTCGGAGAAGCAGCCTGAGAAGAGCGTTCCGCTCGGGCACACAGGCAAGCCCGATCCGCTCCGGTGTCCCCACCGGACCGGGAACGTCCCGCAGATGGAGAGCGTAGCCAGGCTACTAGGCACTCGCAAAGACGACCTCGGTCCAATCCTTGCCGAATGGAGGACGCCAGAATCATCATTGATCGACGGTGCGCAGCCATGGGAGAAGAGTCCAGACGGAAAGCCCGGGAATCAGTCGATGACCCTCATGCCCTGAGCCGGGGGGATCTTAGGCACAGGCTTTCCCGGACCCATAGTCGGGTACTATCCCCGAGGTCGACTCACTTTGAGGAGGAGGCCTCATCATCCGACCCTGCCTATCGTTCTGACACGGATAGGAGAACCAGGCGGAATGATGTCAAAGCCCAGGTTGAGGAACTGCAGCAGCAGATCGAGAGGCTAAACCACAAGTCCGGTCATGACCTCACGAACACAGAGACAGAGTCACCCTATACCGCTCGGGTGACACAATTTCCTATTCCGCGGAAGTTCAAACCCCCTCATCTCAGCTCATACGATGGCACAAGGAGTCCGGTGGACCACATCTGTACCTACAAGGCGCAGATGGCACTGGTCACTACGATAGATGAGCTGTTATGCCTGGCCTTCCCCAGTACCCTAAAGGGGTCAGCCGCACAGTGGTTCCATGCATTGAAGCCCCGGATGGTTGACAACTTCAAAGCCCTCGGCAAACTCTTCATCAGCCAGTTTGTCGGGATGCTCGACCGGTCGCAACCGGACACCCAGCTGCTGACTGTTAAGCAGTGCAAAGGAGAGTCCCTGAGGGAGTATGTGGACCGTTTCAATCAGCAAAGGCTCCTGATCCGCAACCTCAATGAAACGGCCGCAATCATGGCTTCTGTTCAGGAGTTTAACACACCAAGGTTGCCACGTTGTTCCATCGCGACCGACCGGCGACCCTGGTGGAGCTCTCGGAAAGGGTCAGAAAGTACATAGATACTGAGGAGTTCCTGAAAGCGAAACGCGCCGGCCAGGCGGGAGATGAATCCCCGAAGGCCAAGCGCAAGCGTGAGGGATTCGAGAAGGGCTCGGGAAAGAAGCTGAAGCAAGATCAGAGAGATGTCAAGGGCCAGCCCCTAACTGCTTTCGCACCCCTTTCCCGGCCTATACATGAGGTGATGGCCGCCGCAGAGGCGCAGAGGCTGCTTTCGCAGCCAGCTAAACTTAGAGCCCCGTCCGGTAAAAGAAACCGGCACAAATTTTGCCGTTACCACAGGGATCACGGCCATGAAACGAAGGATTGCTTTAAACTGAAGATAGCAATAGAGAAGCTGATCGAGCAGGGCACCTCGCCGAGTTTGTCATGGCAGACAGACGGCCTCAACAGGATGCCTGAGCTCCCGATTAGCCACCACCACTGCTTGGTCACATCCACGTGATCTCCAGAGGAATGTCAGGCGGAGGCGACTCACAGTCGGCATGGAAGAGGCATGCCCGGGCGTCCCGGGCGGACGTCTGGCAGGTCCAATCCATCGACTCCTTCCCAATCGACGTCCTAACGTTCACAACTGATGACTTGCAGGGTATTCACTGCCCCCATGATGACCCGCTAGTAGTGATGCTTTCTATAGCCAACTATATGGTCCAAAGGGTGCTAGTGGACACAGGCAACTCGTCCGGCATTATGTTCACGACGGCATTCGATTAACTCGAGATCGCCAGAGATCGGCTTCGGCCGGTCGCTACTCCCCTGGTTGGATTTAACGGCTCCAACACATAACTGCTCGGTACAATCGAGCTCCCAGTTCTCATGGGGATCTACCCACAGCAGGTTTCCGTGCTAACCAATTTTGTGATAGTAGAAGCCCCGTTGGCCTACAACGTCATCCTTGGCAAGCCGACCCTCAACAGGGCCAGAGCGGTCGTCTCCACCTATAGCTTAACAGTAAAATTCCTAACTCCCAGGGACCTGGATGTTTGCGAGGAGACCAGAATACTGCTCGGAGCTGCTATGTCAGTTCGTTACCCCGGGGGGCAATCACCGAAACATTAAACTTCCAAGAGATGGACCCCCGGGACCAGAACGACATGACAGGTCCGATGGAAGAACTGGAGCAAGTAGTGTTAAACCTCGAGTACCCGGACCGCACGGTCAACATCGGTACCCTACTGGAGCCCGGATTAAGGGAGAAGTTGACCCAGTTCCTGAGGCAAAATCAAGATGTTTTCGCTTAGAGTCATGAGGATATGCCCGGGATTGACCCCCCGGGTAATGTCCCATCGTCTCAATGTCAGCCCGGATTGCCACCCAGTGAAACAGAAGAGAAGGGGCATGGCCCCCGAGAGACAAAAAGCAGTGAGTGAGGAGGTCGAGAAGCTCTTGAAGGCAAAGTCCATTCGAGAGGTCCACTATCCCGATTGGCTAGCCAATGTTGTCCTGGTCAAGAAAAGCAACGGAAAGTAGAGAATGTGTGTGGACTTCACCGACCTCAACAAGGCCTGCCCCAAGGACTGCTATCCGCTCCCCAGGATAGACCTCCTGGTGGACTCAACCGCAGGCCACTCACTTCTCTCATTCATGGATGCTTACTCGGGGTATAATCAGATCAGCATGTACCCCGAGGATGAAGAGAAGACAGCGTTCATCACTGACCAAGGCACGTACTGTTACAAGGTCATGCCATTCGGCCTCAAGAATGCCGGGGCTACCTACCAGCGCCTGGTCAACTGCATGTTCAAAGACCTAATTAGAAAGTTTATGGAAGTATATGTGGACAATCTTCTGGTCAATAGCCGGGACAAGCCCGACCACCTTGAGCATCTGGCCGGGGCCTTCAGCATTTTGAGAAAGTTCAAGATGAGGTTGAACCCGCCAAATGCACCTTTGGTGTCTCATTCGGGAAATTTCTTGGCCATCTAGTTAGCAGACGGGGAATCGAAGCAAACCTCGAGAAGATCAAAGCTATCATCAACATGCGGTCGCCCAAATCAATGAAAGAAGTTCAAAGCCTAGCCGGACGGGTGTGAAGAGGCATTCCAGGAACTCAAGAAGTACCTAGCGTCCCCCCTTCTCCTCTCGACACCAGTACCGGGGGAAGAATTATTTTTATACTTGGCAGTGTCACCATCAGCGATTAGCTCGGCACTTATTTGGGAGGAGCATGGGATACAGTTCTCAGTATACTACACCAGCCAGGCGTTGCAAGGCGCAGAGAGCAGATACTCCCGCTTCGAGAATCTGGCCTTCGCCCTCATCACCTCAGCCCGAAGGCTCCGCCCATACTTCCAGGTCCATGCCATTGTAGTCCTGACCGATCAGCCTCTCCACAGAATTCTCAGTCGGACAGATACGTCCGGGAGGCTCGTCAAGTGGGCCTTGGAGTTGGAGGAGTTCGAAGTGGTATACCGACCCCGGACAGCCATCAAGGGGCAAGTCGTGGCAGACTTTCTGGTTGAGTTTACATATCCCGAGGACCCGGTCGAAGAGTCCGAGCCTTTGGCCTTACCGCCCGGATTACACTCCGACATACCAAACTGGGTACTGCATGTGGATGGCTCCTCCAATAAGCAAGGTAGTGGGGCCGGAATCATCCTGACTACCCCCGATGGTATCCAGCTCGAATATATGCACTAAGGTTTGGTTTCCGTGCCTCCAACAATGAAGCCGAATATGAAGCCCTCTTGGTCGGGTTATAGTTAGCCATCTCAATGAGTGCGCAACAGGTCCAGGGCTACAGCGTTTCCCAGCTCGTGGTCAACCAGGTAAACCAAGAATACGAAGCGCGGGAAGACAACATGGTAGCCTACTTGGCCCTTGTCCGGGCGGTTTCCAAGAAGCTCCGAGGATTCTCCATCACTCAGATACCTAGAGAAGAAAATGCCAGAGCAGACCGATTGGCTCGCCACGCCTCGTCTTCTGAGTCAGACTTGCCCGGGATAAGGATACAATTTCTACCCGAGCCAAGTGTGATCAACTCAGAGGGCATGGAGGTCGACCTGGTCACTTTGGGACCCAGTTGGATGGACCCGCTCGTGACATTCCTGACGATAAGAAGGCTACCAGATGACAAAGATGAGGCATGCCGGGTCAAGTACCGGGCAGCACGATATCACCTTCTTGACGGCATCCTCTACAAGAGGGGATTCACTATCCCGTACCTCCGCTGCGTTCATCCTACGCAAGTGCAAGCAATACTGTTTGAAATTCATGAAGGTGTGTGCGAGAACCACGTTGGAGGTTGGCACTTTCTAGAAAGGCCCTACTACAAGGTTACTATTGGCCAACCATGGCCAGAGATTCGCAGGAGTATGTTCAAAGGTGTGACAAGTGCCAAAAGTACTCTCCCATGATCAACCGACTGGGAGAACTCCAGACACTGATCCACAGTCCCTGGCCATTCGCCCAGTACGGAATTGACATTATCGATCCCCTACCGACAAGAAAGGGGCAAGTTAAATTTGCCGTGATAGCTGTTGACTACTTCACCAAATGGGCGGAGGCCGAACCCTTGGCAACAATAACCGAGCAGAAAATGGAGAGCTTTGTGGAAAGAAATATCCTCAGCAGGTTCGGTATTCCCCGAGTCCTGATCAGTGATAATGGCAGACAATTTGACATATCCATCTTCAGGCAATTCTGCTCGGGTTACGGGATACTAAATCATTACTCTTCCCCCGAGCACCCACAAGCTAATGGTCAAGCCGAGGTAACCAATCGGACAATCTTGCAGTCAATCAAGATAAGGCTTGAAGGTGCCAAAGGGCTGTGGGCTGAACAGCTACCAACCCTCCTGTGGGCCTACCGCACTACACCCCGAGCGGCCACAGGCGAAACCCCGTTCTCCTTAACCTATGGTTTCGAGGCAGTGGTCCCCACAAAGCTCGGGCTGCCAACATACCGGGTGGCCAACTTCAGTGATCCGGACAACGGAGAAGCCCTCAGGACAGAACTGGACCTAGTGGAAGAAAAAAGAGACCAGGCCTATCTGAAAGTGGCAGCCTACATGCAAAGGGTCTCGCGGTATTACAACAGCAAGGTGAAGCATCGTAGCTTTCAAGTTGGAGACCTCGTCCTCAAGGAAGTGAACCACTCTACCCGAATCCCAAGCCACGAGAAATTGGGGGCAAACTGGGAAGGCCCGTATAAGGTGACTCGGGTCAACCGACCGGGAACCTACTGGCTACAGAGCATGGACGGGCACGATCTCTCTCATCCTTGGAATGTGAAACACCTTTGCAAGTATTATCAGTAGTATCTGACCTCGGGAATTTAGCACTATAGGGAAATTTCTTTTTTGTAGCTCTGATTGGGCAACCGTTATAGATTATTATTTTTTAAATAAAATTGAATAGTTTGCTTTGAAAACTTATTCCAATCAGCTCTGATTGGGTACCCCGTACAATGCAAGAAGAAAGACCTCGGGCCTAACCCCGAGGCAACAAAGACCTTGGGCCTAACCCCAAGGCAGAAAAAGACCTTGGGCCCAACCCCAAGGCAGGAAAAGACCTCGGGCTCCGAAACCCAGGCGCAAAAGGACCCTGCAACCACCCATGTTCCCGATCGGTTTCCTATGGTCGCTCCCCAATACGCCCACGCCTTTACAGGACGCTCGGGGGCAAGGGGATTCTAGACCTAAACAGGAAATTACTTAAAGCTTCGCTTAGGCCCAGTCGACGATGGGACCAAACCCCTAGGTGGCCAACGATGGCGACCTTCAAATGTCCCTACAACCCCCCATGTTCCAGGTCGTTTTCCTACGGCCACTTACTCGCGTACTCCCGCCTTAGCAAAATGCTTGGGGGGCAGGGGAATATTAGGCCAAAACAGGGAAGCACACCGGTTGCTACAAGAGCTTGGGAGATCTTCCTAAGCACTTATAGCGATCAGAGAAATATCCCGGATCGTAAAACAAGATACACCTATGATACACCGGGACAACCCGGACGGTAATGCAGGGTATTCCTATAATACACCGGGCGATTCTGGATGCTAAGTAGGGTTAGTCCCTACAGCGTTCTGGGCAATTACCTTTTAGAGAGGTCAGTAAAACTAGGTGTTCTGTTGGTTACGGTCCTAAAACATTTGTTAAGGAGGTGTTAGGTCGGCCAAAATCGAACGGGTACTAGCAATTACAGAGGCATAGTGCAGAAAAAGAAGACAGTTAATGGAAGGGAAATCTGAGAAAGCCTAGGGGCAGTTGTAGTACCCTCCCCCCCCCCCCCCCCCCCAAAAAAAAAAAAAAAAAAAAAAAAAAAAAACAAGCAGAGCCCTTGAGAAAGGAGCCTAGGGGTCGTCTACATCAACAATGTCCACATCCTCCTCGACCTCTCCCCCGGCCTGCCCTTCCGGGGCAGCATCTTCCTCCTGGCCAGCCGGGGAAATGGCACCCTCAGCCGCAGCAGCGGCCCCCTGGGCTTCGGCAGCAGCATCCTCGGCGACCTCGGGCATCATGTCCCAATAGTCGGAGTCCACCCCTTGGTAGGGAGTGGTGTCCAACTCCGGGTGGTCCCGGGCCAGCCTCCTCTTCAAGTCCTCATACCCGAGGAAGAAGCCGTCGTCGAAAGTTTCCCCCGGGGGACCAGCGGCCGTCGCCGCCTCCAAGAGTGCCCTCTCCCGAGCTTCCGCTGCCGCTGCCGCGCGGCCAGCCCGCTCGGCCTCAAGCTCCGCGAGAGCCACCGCCAGTTCTTCCTAGGCTGCCCCGAGGCTGGATGCTAGGCCCTTGACCCTGTTTTTCTCCACGATCAGGGCCCTCTCTTTGGTCTCCAGGGCAACCTCTTTCTCGGCCAGGGCGGTCTCTGCGGCGGTAGCCCTCCCGGTCAGGGCCGGCATGAAGGATTCATCTCCGGCAGCCATGCAGCCGACCTGCACCCAAAGTAAAAAAGGAAAGTTACTATCGCCAGCAGAGCAGAAAATACAAAGAAATCAGAAGATGAGAAAGTTACTTACCAGATGGGAGATGCTGTATAGCCAAGCCTGAAAACTTGGGAAGACATGTCGGCACACCTCTCCACCTGACTGGGGAGTAGGCATGGTTTGACCCTCTCCTGGGTCTTCCTAGAGTCATCCAGGGGCGTCCCGGCGGGAATCTCGGCTCGGGGGGCAAATGTTTCCCCCACTACCACCACCCGGGGGATTAGTGTCTCCCCGGGAGCCTGGGCCGCCGATGGGCACGTGCCTAAGTCGCCTGAGTGGGCGCCCACTGCCAGAAGCATCAACGGCCGACCTCTTCCCCGTCGCCGCCATCCGTTCGGCGGCAGCAGCCTGCAGAGCTCTCAACCGCTCGGGATCTCTCCGGGGGGCCATCTCTGCAAAAACAAAACGGCCACGGGGTCAGCAATCAAGATAACAAGGCGGCAAAGAGTAGCCAAAGTTGAGACAAATAACCAAACTCTTATCCGGGAAGATGTTGGGGAAGATTGGTGCTTCGGCAGGACGGCGGGGTCAGCACGTCCCAGATGTTGACAGGCTTATCAATCAAGCCCCTGATTCTATCTTCGCACTCCTCCGGAACACTTGGGAGATCGACGGACCCTGCTGAAAACAAATCAAGAAGATCAATTCGAAATCATAAAACAAAGCCTGAAAAGAGGCTAGGGAAGATGCGGGACGGGCTTACCCCTCAACTCCTCTGCCCAAGAGGTTCTCAGTTGACTTCCAGGGTCTGGCTTACAAAACCCAGGGGTGGACACTTGGAAAAACTTTTTCTTCCACCCCTTGTTGTTGCTCAGGCAGTTGACGATAATCTTCTTCCCCTACCGAGCCCCTAGGGAAAAGAACCCAGCCTCCCCGTGAACTGGGAATGGCCGGTGGATCCAGAAGAACTCTTGAAGGGTGAGATCGTACCCGAAGATCTGGGGCCACAAGGAGATGGACCCCATAAGATACCTCCACCCGTTCGGGGCTAACTACCCTGGAGCTATCCCCAGGAAGATCAAAACATCCGAGCGACCAGATGGAGGGGGACACGAAGGCCAGCCATGAGGGCGTCCTCGTATAAGGTAACAAAACCCCTACGGTAAATATGAGCCTCGCCCGGGTAGACGGATAAAGAACTGTCATCAGGGACGGCGTACCTACCCCTGATCCGATCAAGGTCCCCGGCATGCAGGGCTGTGGAAATAAACTCACAGGCGAATGCTACCTCGGGAGCAGACTCCCTAGGCGCCTCATCACCTGAACCTCGTGATACTGAGACAACGGGGGCCTCCTGGTCAAACTCGTCGCTCGATACTCGGGCCGGGATCCGGCCCTCACTGTGATGATCAGAGGGGGAAGCTGAATATAGGTCTAAACTGGGATTGGGCGTGCCCAATCGGGACATCTTACTCTCCGATCGGGAAACAGAATTGAAGTCGGAATGTTCCATCTCTCGTGCTCCTGTGGAAGGATGAAGAAGAAGGGCACGGCCTGAGTATGGGTCAGGGACACCGAGCCTGACGTACAGAGGGGGCAGGACCACTAGCCTAAAGGGCAAAAAATAAAGCGTCCTCAACACCAAGTGGCACTCTCTCAAGACTACTCCGGGGACACTCCCTCGCTCCAACAATCCTAAGGTGCCCCCTGCCCGGAGGAAGAAACAGAACGTGAGGAAGAAAAAGGCCCACTATTGTTCTAACTTAAGGGGGTTCGCTCTCTCCAGTCTCTCTCAGACAAGAGGAAAGAAGGGGACAGAGAGAGGGGAAAATGATGAAAAAAAAACAAGAAAGACAAAAGACTTACAAAGTTTGGCGCAGAAAAAGGGCTCAGGAATCTTGCTCAGGGTTGTTCTTGCTCTTAAGGCACTCGGTGGTCGAAGCTCTGCAGTGAGGAGTGGGAGAAATGTGTAAGTGTCCATTATATAGAGAATGGGGACGGCCCGGATCAAAACTGATCGAACGGCTAGCACGTTCTCCCGCCCAAAATGGCTGACAGTTGTCACCTCGGGCGCGCGAACCGTCGCCTCAAAAGGCGCGTGCATTAAATGCATGACGAAGATATTTCGGTTACCATGGAGACAGTTCAGTTACTTCCAAGCTGGTGCCGTTGGATCCTAACCAGACCAATGACCCCAATGACACGTGGCATACAAGGAGCCTGGGCCCGCATGGTCACTGCTCGGTCCGTACCCCGACTGATCAACTCGACCAATGTCATCCGGACAGGGTTTTGACCTAAAACCAAACGGTTCCTCGGGGGCGGTCTCAATTTTTAAAATCTGCGTCAGATGAAGTGTTGGACTCGTATGGAGCAAGCGAGCCATTACAGGTCGGGCATTGGCAATCACAAACAACACAATTGATGGAAAAAGGTGGTCTCGGGGGACCCTTTCATTAATTACAATATTTTGTACAATGGGGGGCAGTTTTAGTAGCCTCCCCGATAAAGCAAACAAAAAAAAAAGAGGAAGAGAGCTTTCAAGTCCCCTTACCCTTCAGAGCCTTAATCTCCTCCTCCATGGCCACCATCCTAGCCATTAGCTCTTGGACGGTGAGCTCCAGGGCATGAAAGTCCACGTCCCGCGTGATGGAATCTGTCTGCAGGAGAGCACTCTGTTTCTCCACCTCCTACAGGCGACCTTCCAAATTGGCAAGGGAGAGGCCTGTCCAAGAGCTGGGCACGTGAAGGCCGGCGGGTGCTTCTAGCCGACTCCTCTTCGGTTGAGGTTGGGATCCTTCCCCAACCGCCTTTTCCTTCCCCTTCCTGGACAGGACCGGTGGCAGGCTTACGTCCCCAGACGAGGACGAATCACCGCTGGAGGACAGAGTAACCAGCCCCTCAGGCGGGCTAGCCCTGCCCATAGCACGTAGGCCGGAAGCCATGGACCTGGTATAGCGGCGCGACCCGGTTGCAGCCGCGGCGGGAGCCGCAAAGGAAGTTCCACCGCCTACCTCATCAGTAGGTCCTCCGATTAGGTCGGAGAATGTAAGGCCGGCCTCGATGGCTCGGTTAATTGCCTCCGTGTCGGCAATAGCAGGGGCAATGCCACGGAAGACGGCAAAGGATGCCTTGCAAAGTTCGGGATTGAAGGCCGCAGGAGGGCAGAGAGAGGGGTCCACCAGCCAGTTGTCGGAGGCAACGACCCAAGGATACTGTCGCCAGTTCTTGTTTGGGAAGTCCAGACCCCGGACGAGATTTCTTCCCTCGGCCCCAGGGCGTAAGTAAGGCTCCCCGCGGTCGATGCCCAAGACGTAGCACCTGGTGATGTCCACCGGGCGGATGAGCAGCCTGAGTCGATGGTTCAGCACTGATATACCCCAGAGAAGGCGGGTAACATTCGGGCGGCATTTGGACAGCGGAAGGCGCAACCCCTGCAACAGGTCGCAGAAGGATGCGGGGAAATGGAAGCGTAGCCCCACAACTAGCAGCAAATAGCTGCTAATAATGACTGAGGGGAAGGCCACCTCCTCCCCTTCGACGTAAGGGCGGACCCTGACATCGTCTGGAATTTCTCAATCCTTCTGAAAGGTGCTGAGTCCTTCGTCGGATTTCAAGTCAATGTGAGAAGCCATCGGAGAGAAGTCTGGGTAGTGAAAATAGAGGAAAAAGAGCTCGGGAACACTTTGCTTTCAATAAACTGCTCGGTAGGTTCGATCGTCACTCTGTAGTGAAGTATGGAATGAACAGGTTCCCCTTATATAGGCACCATGAACGGCCCAGATCGAAACTGATCGAACGGCTCATGCGCTCTCCCGCCGAAACTGTCGCTTCGGGCACATGGGGCATCACCTTAAAAGACGTGGGCATTTAATGCGCGACGTGACGGTTTAGTTGCCACACGAACGATTCGGTTACTTCCACGCTGGCGTCGTTGGATCCTAACCAGGCCAGTAATCAGTGAACACGTGGCATATGGGGCTCTCGGTCCCGCATGGTCACCGCTCGGTCTGTACCCCGGCAGATCACTCCAACCGGTCCCATTCCGAATAGGGTCCCGGTCTATTACCGAGCGGTATCCTGGAGACATTCTTAATTTCTGAACTTCATCCGATGAGACATCACATTAACCTCAAAAATGGGGGGCAGCTGATACGTCCGGAAATACCCCGCTAAAGCTCAACCGCCACATCAGCAGAAAGACCCGGAGTATCCGGAACGAGAGCTTGGGGCCCGCATCCCCGAGGTCATCGGACGCCACCGCTTGGGAGTATCGAACAACCCAGGCACGAGGTGCGGCGACTTTCCAGGAGGTGTAGCTCGGGCCGAATTTTCCAGGCAGTTTCCTTATATGGCCAGAACTCTATTGAGGAAGAATTAGTAGATTCCTAAACCATTTAGAGGACTTTCCTTTATTTGTGTAAATTAATTGTAATTGATTTACATACCATATCAACACACATACCATGTAAGGGTTGACTCTTGCATCTATAAAAGAGCCCACCTACCCTCTCTAGGGGGATCCGAAAAAATCACTTCTCTAAGCATACCAGCACCTGCTAGAGAACTCACCATCTACACGCATATACCCGGCCGGTATTACTGGTAGTGCCACCCATCTTTGTTGGCTCACCAGGCCCGCCGGTGATCTGCTAGTGAGAAGCGCATAGACGCAACCGTGGACGTAGGTCACCTTGTTAACGGGACCGAACCATATACAAACCCTTTCTTACCTTATTTTCTGTCCAAATCATTCTTACCAGTTTTCGGCATCATCACTCTAATTACTAAAAAGCCCTCTTACCGTCAGTTCACACACACTTCTCTCTCTATAAACTTACTTTCAGTCATTTCTGTATATGTGTTATTCCTACTATTACTCTAATTACTAAAAAGCCCTCTTACCTTCAGTTCACACACACTTCTCTTTCTATAAACTTACTTCCAGTCATTTCTGTACATGTAGTACTCCTACTATTACTCTGATATGGCTTCAATCATGGCGACGACGTGCATTCCACGAAAAATTATTCAGTGAGCCCGTCATGCCACGTCAGCATGCTGATGTGGTGTGACCATTTAATAATAACCACCCACTTGCCCCCTCCTTTATAGGGGATCATGACAAGTGGCTATCAGATTTAAAATTTAAAATTTCACTAACCACTTGTCACGATCTCCTTAAAAGTAAGGGGCAAGTGGGTGGTTAACATTAAATGGCCACACTATGTCAGCATGTTGACGTGGCGTGACGAGCTCACTGAATAACTTCTCGCATTCCACGGCTATCAACAACCAAGGTAAATTACTAATTTATTATGTCTTGTCAAATGTCAATCATATATATCATTGACACAACTTGCTTTTTCTCTCTCTTTTTTATGAATCAAATTTCTCTTAAGCCTAAAAAAAGATGTTAATTGAAAACAACGAATTGATCGAAGATATCTTCTTCTTCTTCTTCTTCTTCTTTTAGAAGAAAAAAACTTAAAATTTTCTAGTTCCCGCAACAGTACCTAGATAAAGCCTCTATCTTAACCCCTAGATTGATTAAATGGTCTGAGATTACTCCCCCTGAAGAATGGGTTATTGAAGACTCAAATCCTCATATTAGTATGAAGCATTTTGAACCCCAAGAGATCCTTTAGGATAATAATGGTACTGTTATTATTAAATGTCCATCTAGACAATCAGTGGATTCCATGTCTTCTGGGTCTATTAAGGAGTAGTGCATGCTGCTGCTTCTCCCTACAGGCTACAAGGCTACAATCAGACGTATTAAGTACGGCTAAACCGTCTGAAAGTTAAGCTCTAAAAAAAATAATCTGCAAACATTTGGTTATCACAACATATATGTATGGAAGAAGAGCCTATATATACGCTTTTGTGCAACACCACTACACCACTACTTGTGTAATAATGACTAACATTTAATGATGACAACCTACCTAATTACTAAAAAGCCCTCTTACCTTCAGTTCACACACACTTCTCTCTCTAAAAACTTACTTTAAGTCATTTTTGTATATGTATTAATCCTACTAGAGCTACAATTTGGCACAAAAACTCCGATTCCGGTCGATTCTGATCCGAAAATTTTTGATTTTGGTAGCAAATAATGAATTCCAAAATCTGAAATTCCGAAATCCGAAAGTTCCAAAAATTTCGGACCGGATTCAGAACAGTTTTTGAATTTTTAAAAATTTTGAATTACGATCCAAAAATGCCGAAATTATTCCGATCCGAAAAAGTTTGAATTATTTTTGAAAATATTCTGACTTTATACACCTTATATATATATATAATATAATATAGAATAATACTATATAAGTTATATTATATTTTTTAAATAATAAATAATTTTTGGGGGTCTTAAATTGTAATATAAAAAAGTGTGTGTAGATATATATACTGGATTATAAATTAGGGTTTTCAAAACTCTCATTTGAGTGTTTCACATCCCAGAGGCGTAGCCTCAAACCCTCAGAGACTCAGTCATGACTCACACTCACTGTTCTCTCCCTTGCCGCCGTCGCCTTTCTCCTTCGCCGCCGACTCCTTTTGCCGTCGTTGCCTCTTTCCTCTCGTCGCCGACTCCTCTTGCCGCAGTCGACTCTCGCACTGGTACTTCTCCTCTCTTTCTTTGGTTTTACTTCCTTTTCAAAATTTCATATTATCAGTTTGAATCTGTCTATATATATATATGCACACACATAAATATATACACATATCCTTAATACATAAAATATTTAAAATTAGGACCAACAGTTCATTTACTTTAGTGAAACAAACTGTAAGAGGGTGTGACACTGTTTTTTGTAAGGTTTCTACCCATTTTCCTTGTATTAGTGTGTGTACATACTATATATACATACACAATGTTTGATTCTTTGATTGACGTTCCATGTATTATAATGCTCTTTTTTATTTTAGTTACATCTATTATGGTAGATCTATAAGACTAATTGTAGATGCTAATCCGAATATCTATAAGACTAATTGTAGATGCCAATCCAAATTTTTTACTATTTTAGTTCCATGTATGTTACTATTTTTTTTTATTTTTATTTTTTACTTTAGTTCCATGTATGTTAATTCTTTTTTTTGTAGTACACAGAACACTTCCAGCTTTGGTAATGTTTCTTTTTTTATTCCTAACTACTGGTCAGTGATAAAGATGAACTTTTTTTCCCTGTCCCATGTCTTTGCAGTTGCATGTCAAGTATGGATGAAAGTGATACTCTTGCCGCTAGCACGGAAGTTAATCAAAAGTGGCAAAAGACGGGTATAAAGTCAGGTCTATCTGGACACCATACGAAGTCCGAGGTATGGAGTTACTTTAATAGGCATTTGGATGAAACTGGAAAATATAAAGGAACAGCTGAATGTAAGTTTTGTAATTCAACAATTATTGCACTGTCCTCAGCTGGAACCAACAAATTGTGGACTCATGTTAAGCGTTGCAAAAACATTCCTCGTGACCAAGAGGATAAATCACAGTCACTCATTTCTTTAATGGGAAATCAAGTTGCTAGTTGGAAATTTGACCAAGATAGATGTCGTAAGTCTCTCGCAAGAATGATAATTCTTTGCAAACTTCCATTTAGTCTTGTAGAAAAGGAAGGTTTAAGGTTGTTTCTCCAAGATGTGCAACCCAAGTTATATGTTTATTCTAGAACTACGGTTATAAGGATTACATGCAACTGCTTCATGAGGGAAAAAATAAATTGAAAGACTATTTGAAGGACACTTCCACTCGTATATGCATCACAACCGATATGTGGACTTCCATTCAAAATCTTGGGTATATAGTACTTACGGATCACTTTGTTGACAAAGATTGGAAACTGCAAAAGAAGATCATTAACTTTCATGTCCTTCTACATCCACACAATGGTGAGGTGATTGCAAAGGCCGTAAAGTGTTGTTTGTTGGAGTGGGGTATAGACCATGTCATGACTATCACCCTTGACAATGCTAAGAATAATGCCACTTGCATAGTAGACTTAAAGAGAAGATTGAACAAAATGAATATGATGTTGTTTGGAGGTGAGTTCTTTCATGTGCGGTGTTTTACACACGTTATAAACCTTGTTGTGAGGGATGGAATTGAAGAGGTTAAAAAAACTATCAAGCGTCTACGCCATAGTGCTAAATACGTTCGGAGTAGTCCATCACGTTTGCAATTGTTTTAAAATGCGCCTTAGAGGAGAATATAATCACTAAATGGGTTGTGTGCTTAGATGTAAAAACTAGATGGAATTCAACTTACCTCATGATAGATGTGGCAATGGAGTTTGAGAAAGCATTTGATAGGTTAGAGGAGCAAGATCCGAGCTATAAAAGGGCATGTAAAGGGGTAGGTACAATGGAAGATATTGATTGGGTGAAGTTGAAGAGTTTACATTCATTTTTAGAAGACTTTTATCTTCTAACAAAACGCATATCAGGTTCTCATTATGTGACTTTGAATGCTTACTTTAATGAGGTAGCACAAGTCTAAGAAATTCTCTTGCATGAATAGTGATGATATTTATCATTGTGCCATGGCCACTAAAATGAATGCAAAATTTGATAAGTGTTGTAACATGGAATCTCTAAACCCAATTTTGATTATTTCAATAGTACTAGATCCGCGTCATAAAGTTTATTATGTGGCCTTTTGGTATAACGATTTTTTGGGTGATGATCCTTTTCTTTCCGAAGAGACATAATGTAAAAAAGTTAAAAGTTTTATTGCTAGTCTAACTACATCGATGTCATGCCTTTATTTCAAGTACAAGGCAGAAGCTGTCTTTTGTGGATATTGGCTCATCCAATAAGTTGGATGTTGATAATGGCGATGCAAGTGACAAGACTAGCAAACATTCTTTCAAGAAAGATAAGTTTAGGGTAGATTTAAAGAGAAAGGACCAACTCGATGCCATGAATGACTTAGATAAGTACTTGGGGGAAGGGATAGAAGAGGAAGATCCTCTATTTGATGTATTGACATGGTGGAAAGGGAAACTTGCAACATACCGTGTACTTGCAGTCATGGCTTGATACATATTATCAATTCCAATTACATCAGTTGCTTCTAAGTGTGCTTTTAGTACGGCGAGTCGAGTACTTGATCCATTATGAAGTTCCTTAACACCTAATATTGTGGAGTGTTTAGTGTGCACCCAAGATTGGTTACGAAGTCCGACACCATCAGTTAGCATTGAAGAAAAACTCGAGGAACTTGCGGAGATTGAAAAATGTATGTTTTATTTAATTTTTCTTTAATCTTTTCCTTTTATTTATTTATACATAAGTGTTTGTGTTTTTGTTCATTGTAGCTATGGTTCAAGAGTTTGGAGCCTTATCGGTTGGGAGTGGAGTGCAGAGTTGATGGCTTTCTTATTGCTGCAATGGAATGGTTGTGGAGTGTGGAGTCAATGTTATCTTTGTCTTTTAAAGTATTTTGAAGTTGTGTTTGACACTTGATCATTTTAAGTATTTTGAATTTGGTATTTTTTTTTCTTCGAATTTGTGAGTATCCTATTGGTGGATATTGAATTGTTATGTAACTTATGTTTGATACTTTGTTAGGTATTGTGGATGTGATGTATTCTATTGCTATTTTGCAATTTTTTTTTTGTAATAGGTTTGCACTTTGCCGGTTTGCTATTCTGGATTTTTCTAAAAAAAATTGTATGCAGTTTTTTAGTATTTGTGACGGAAAATTCCGAAAATGTGCCGAAAAATATCCAATTCCGAAAATTCCAAAAATCCGGGATTGGAATGAAAATTTGAAATCCCGAAAATTCGGAATCACCATCGGAATACATTGGGGATTTCTGAAATTTTCGGAAATTTTTTTTTTTTTTTTTTTTTTTTCTGAATGAGCCATTTCCGTTCCGTTTTGGCCGAAACACACCCCTAACTCCTACTATTACTCTAATTACTAGAAAACCCTTTTACCTTCAGTTTACACACACTTCTCTATCTATAAACTTACTTTCTGTCTTTTCTGTATATGTATTATTGCTACTATTACTCTAATTACTAAAAAGCCCTCTTCTTCTTCCTTTTTTTTTTTTTTTTTTTCCCGAAGTAAAAAGCTTAAAATTTTCTAGTTCCCGCAAGAGTACCTAACGTAAACTAATTTTGAGAAAATATCTAGAGGAAAATTTTGTTTTAGAAAAATCTCCTATTATCACATATATCCTAAAAAAGAATCTTAACTAGTGAATCACAACAATTAGGAGTTCACAATTATAGTTCAGGACATGGGTGGAGGCACATGGTAACTAGTGGGGGCACGTGCCCCTCAATTTTTCCAAAATTTTTTCCCTATGTACTTCGTTATGCATTTGTTTCCCCCTAAAAAACTTTAATTCCCCACTTCTAAACTCAAAATTCTCACTATGCTCCTTAAAATTTTCTAACATTAACCCAAATAAACATTTTATTTACTGAAGGGTAATACTTGGGACACAACCTTCATACAACTTTCATACAACCTCTCCAAAAGATGTGTTTATCTCTTTCCTGTGTCACTGTGGGGTCCAGTGACATCACAGGAGAGAGATAGACCCATCTTTTGGGGAGGTTGTATAAAAGTTGTATGAAGGTTGTGTGCCAAATATTACTCTTTACTGAATTCTCAAGTATTTAAGACCTTGCAGGTATCTCTTTTTTTTTTAATTATTTTTTATTTTTATTTTTTAACAAGAGCATTTCATTACTTCATAACAGAGACAGATGCTAAAAGAAATCAATACAAGCAGAAAGAAGAAAAGATACAAGAAAATAAGCTCAACAATCTTCTGACTCGCACCGCAAATCTCCCAAATCTGTAATATCTCGAACTATAGCTTAGCTCAACACTGAGCCGACTGGGCGAGAAATCTGCCAACAAACCCCAAAACATAGAACACTGCAAAGCACCATGACTGCGAAAAAAGCCCACCCAAACCCGCTACAAAAATCTCTTTCGAACATATCAAAGATTTTTTGTTTTGTAAGTTGAACTAGTAAAAATAAAATGAAAACAAAAAAGTAAATGAATGCAAAATTTTTCTTAACGAGTTGTGGAGGGATTAGTTTGAATTTGAATAATTATATTTTATCCCTCAACCCACTATATGTAAAATTCACAAAACCACCACACAATTTTTAAAACAAACATAAAAGGACACCATAAGGAAAGAAAAGAGGGAAAAATCAATTAGTATTACAAACCTTTTCCCAATCGCATCGCACCTACAATATTTTTCTCTGCCATTTTAACTGCACCTAGTTTTCCATACAAACATACCATGGACTTCACCCCAATTTTGTGCAATTACTACTTTTTATTACACACAAGGAGAGAGAGAGAGAGAGAGAGAGAGAGAGAGAGAGAGAGAGAGAGAGAGAGAGAGAGAGAGAGAGAGAGAGAGAGAGAGAGGATTGATGGCAATGATGTGAGCTACTAAGACTAGTTCCAAGTCACATAAAAATCACATATAACAAGAGAATTATATTGCTGAAAGTGAAGGCCTTCTTCAACCTTTCCTAGTCAAATGGATCTATCCGTGGGTCATGCTCGCTCGCCATTACCATCCCAGTGCACAAGCATGTCGGACACATTACCTACGTAAACACAAACATAATTAGTTAGCTCAAGTCACAATGGATAGAGAGTAAATCTTAGAGATAGATTGGAATCCAATATATAAAGCTACCAATTGCGAGAAATATGTATACACATAATTTGCTTGAGCAAACAAAAACTATTCTACAGGCATCATCTTACATCTTCGGCACAAACCAGAGCTACAGCTTGTGTGATTAAAAATATTAACAGTTAAAGATTCTAATGCATAGAGCGTCCTAAGGCTTTGTTTGGTTTGCGGATATAATAAGAGCTCAAGTAAAGAAGAAGGGAAGTAACCCACAAATTTAGAATTTCAAATCTAATTTTTAGCTATTTTCCATACTGTTCTCCCTATTAACCAAACGGAGAAAATTATTTCATTAGTGGTATCTTTTCCTTCTCTCATTGTACGCATCAAAGCCTAAAAAAGTTTTACCAGCTTTTCTCTCAAGCCAAATCCGCATGACTAATTTTTTCCTTTTTCTTTTGTGGGTGATCGAGTGTGTGTGTGTGTGTGTGTGAGAGAGAGAGAGAGAGAGAGAGAGAGAGAGAGAGAGAGAGAGAGAGAGAGAGAGAGAGAGAGAGTTTGGGTGGGTGGGTGGGGGGTTGTGCACAAGCATAAATTGCAATACTTGTTCAGACCGTGTCATCTGAAAAATCCAGTCACACCTAGACAGAGTTACAGGCCCGGACACCCCCAGATTACCAAAAAAAAAAAAGAGTATTATAGGCCGTGTCATGTTTCACTAAAATACAAGTTTGACCAAATACAAATATATAACCGATGATTACGTTGATATCAATTTGTATTACACACTGCAATTGATCAAAGATTCAAAATACATACCTTTCCGGCCCCAGAGCAGTTTAGACATCTTGTAGTAGTGGGTGCACTTAGAGGGCGGTCAGAAGCATTGGATACCGAAATGGGTTCAACGTTCAAGCACATACCACTTGCAGAACAACGAGCGCAAGCCAAGTATCCTGTCCACATATGTCATACATATCGTATGAATGCAAGTCTTTTTACAGTTAAATTTTAACATACTATCAAACTAAGAAAACACACTAATAAAGAAGAGTAATGCTATGCTTCCCAAATTTTTATCTAAAAAATACTTCCCAAATGATGTGGCAGTGGGGCCAAGTTAATACCTCGGGACCAGTTGAATTTTGATTGGAATTTGTTTACTTGACCCCACTGCAACATCATTTGGGAAGCACTTTTTGGGATAGAAATTTGGAAAGCATAGCATTACTCAATAAAGAACCATAATATGACCTAATGGAAAAATCTTTATCTAAATCCGATCTAATGAACAGTGAAACTAACTCATTTTTACAACTGGAAAGTTTTTTTATTTTTTTATTTTTAATATCAAATTTGGATTTCCAGTAACAAGCTAGTTGAATTTTAATCATGGCTGGTACGAGTATCTTAGTGTAAGATAAACAAAATCAAGTTAGATTATTATAATCCGAACAGACCCAGCAAGTTACAGAAGGATTAACGTTACAAAATCCGCTCTTTTTAATGATTACCAAATCTTCATTCTACGTCGTACTAATCAGTTTTCTCAAGCATTTAATGAGAGTTAAAACTAAATGATTGTCCAAAAGATTTCGATGCAAGTCTAAGGCTCTGTATTTGCGGATTGAAAAAGGAAAGGAAAATGAGAAGAAAAACAATTTCCGTAGTACTTTCCCTAGTGTTTTTCTCTTAATTAACAATATATTTTTCCAATTTTCAAAATACCATATAACTCAGGAAGAGAGTGGGAAGTGAGTCGTTAATTCAAATTTTTTTTGGTTACTTTGACCCTTTTTTCCGTCTGCTTCCTGTTTTCTTCATTGTTTTCGACGAGAAAAATGACCACAATTTGGAATGGATTGACACACACCGGTTCCATGGCAATACTTGCATCTTTTCTTCTCTTGTTGTTCAACGTTGTTTGCTTCAATTAACATCAAAGCTGAAATAACACCCACTGCTCCACCAGAAAAGGACGCTACGATGGGATCGACCTGACTGCATTAGAAGGACAAACAAGGGTAATTAAGGAAACTTATTATATCATCTATTTCTTTCAAAATTCAAAAAAGGATAAACGAAAGGTTGATCTACAAAACATGCTTGCGAAGAAATATGTAAATTCTTGAAACTGGAAAATTGAAAAACATTCAGGTTTTCAGTAAATACCTTAATTGCAGAGGTAAATGCAAGCTGCGTATGAAATCTTCATATGAGGTGCCTCCTATGCCTAATTTCAGCTCTAGCTGCCAAGTGAAACAAGTTAATTTGTGATATAGATCATTTGGTTAGAAAAATAATTAACATGTGCACGAAAAAAAAAAAACACTGCAATAATAATAATTATTATTATGTCAGCAACACCATTGCTCGAATTAGTTGAGAGAGAGAGAGAGAGAGAGAGAGAGAGAGAGAGAGAGAGAGAGAGAGAGAGAGAGAGAGAGAGAGACTGAAAAGCAACAATTCTGATCTCAAAAAGTTTTTTATCCCCTTCCCAAAAGTGATGTTACAAGTTACACCTATCCTATTGACACTCGGCCATCTTAACCTTCAATTATGCTCCAATTATTCATATCAACATTCTTATAATCCGATAGTATCTCCTATGAATATGCTGCTCTCTACTTGCCAAAGCTCCTATTTTTGTATCCTATAGTCATCTTTCACGAGGAACCAGAATATCCAAAATCCTTGAGAGTTATTCTCGCTTAGAACTACATGATTTTTGACCTTTGTAGATCACAGTAGATACAGAAAGTCCCACCTTAGAACTACATGATTTTTTACCTTTATTGCCCAGAATGCAGATCATAATGGTTAGTGAAACGGGATTGGAGACATGGTATACTACAAACTCTAACTATTATGAACAGTTCAAGTTTCATGCCGTGTACGTGTCCGGTACATGTCAAAGTGTGAAAAAACGTGTCTTCACAGTATTTACATCAAACGCATGTCCTGACACGGGATTGGAGACCACACTGTGGCTCCTTTGAACAATGTTTTTATTGCAATAAAATGAGAGCTAAGTAATACAATTATTTGAAAATTTAGGAAACAGGAGTCGACACAACCACAAAATACTGCAAAGTAAGTAAACAATGTAATTGTTTACTTAACAACAGAGGTCGTGTCTGGATTCCACATTTTTAACAATTACCGTGTTGGCGTGTCTCGTATCCGTGTCACGTGTCACATCCGTCACTCGAACTAGAAAAGCACTGAACCTACTATCGTATGAAACTCCAAGTTTAACCGACTCAGTTGAACTTTTGTGTTTTCATTGCGAACTACAAGCTAACCAATCACTACTCTATGTCAGGTAAACTATAGATGCAAAAATCATTTATTGACAACATCTTAAAAGCACCAACTGTCCCCCTCTCTTCCCCACGCTCACACAACAAACCATCTGCAGCTCTAGCAAGACAAACACTACCTACATTAAATAAGGCATCTAAACCACTTGTTATTGTCTCTTTTCCTCACTGCCACGCATGTGGATTGTGGACCATCAAAAGTTTCCTGTGTTAAAGCTATAGATGACTCTAATAGTTGATACTTGGTGGGAACTAGTTAAATATAAGAGACAAAAAGAAGAAAAAGAAGGAATGAGGATTAGAGAATACGAATTTTCGCAATTTTTAAGCAAGAAGAGAAGAAAATAATAGCTTGTTAGCTTCATAAACTTACAACTGGTGCTAGGAGGCCTCCAAAGAGGATAATTCCAGATATCATTGAAAAGCTTGTCAAATAGAGCTGCTTCAACGTCTTCGGTGTCTAATAAAAAAAGCAAACGTACGCGACTAGTTCAATAATTATTAGGTTCCAACCAATTTGAGAACACAACTTCAATATATTTAGGAAAGGAAATAGAAAAAGAACAGGAAGTGTAGATATGCATTTGTTGCATGAGAAAGTTGGAAAAAAGAACTCAAATGCATGAAGCTAAGCATATTTATAATTTACGAACTCATGTTGGGACATGTAGAAGACTGAAGAGCTCCCAAGCAATACACATAACACAAAATAAGCAACAAAAACCAATTAGAATTTGAACCATCTTGGTGATCCACAGTGAGTGGATTTCCTTTTATAGATATGGATATGCAATTTCTGAAGCCCACACATTTTGCAGGTTCCAGTTCTGAAGATGGTGAAGTGTTTAAATGAAAATCTAAAATATACTCTTATAACTGTCTAAAGAATTACCATGTGGGGAAGAAAGGGAATGGTTGATGGGATGTCAGGCATCTCATTTTCCTCGTCGCCGTTCTCATCAATAACTTTCACACCCTTTATGCGTTGTTGTACTCGCAACCTCCGCACCTTCATAAATTTGACAGAAATGAAACAGTTATTCAACCACAAAATTCTAAAAAATCTAAAAGTCACAACGCTAAGGCTAAGGCTTTGTTTGGTTCATAGATTTAGTCAGGGAAAAGAAAGGAAAGGAACACTCTTAAGGAAACCACTTTTGTTTGTTTGTTGGTTAATAAGGAAAATAGGAAGGAAACGAAAATATAGGGAGAAAAAAAAAATAAAAAATTGAGAACTTTGTGAGACACTTCCCTCCATTTTTTCTTAAAAGTTACAAAAATTTGTTGATTTTGTTTGGTTTAATTTGTAATGATATTTAAGCATGAAGAAAAACACAATGGAACTAGTTTTCCTTCCCTTTTTCTTTTCCTTCTCTAAATCCGAAACCAAAGACAGTCTGAGGCTTCCACAGAGGAGAAAAGAATATGCATTTCGTATCTGTTTCAATTTCAGAAACTTCACCTCTTCCATGAGGAGAAAGATCTTATTGCGTCTACTCCTTATGTTGTCCTGGATTTCCAGCAGCTGCATTTGTACAAAATCCTGAACTGTCTCTGGTCCTTCTATAATGCAGAAGTTACTGCACCGAAAAAGGGTATTTCACAATTAAGGTTTATAGAACTTTCAATATCAGTAACAGTAGCCTCGTATTCTGGAGTTAGAACCACGTTCATACAACACGTGTGAAAAAGATAGCAAGAAACTAGAAAAGATGAAATACTCCTACGATATGAAACAACATGGTATTTATTCTTTAATATGAATGCAACTGTCTATACTTCATTTATAATAAAACCACATCAGGAAAATGTTTTTGTATTTTCTTATCATTTTCTACCATTTAAGAAGAACATCATCCAATCTTTCGCCAATATCAATTAAACATTGCACAAAGAGAACTGCATTTAAAATTTAAAAAAAAATATGAATTTCATTGCTTTACTCACTTAAAGCAAGAAATTCAATGATATTACCATATTGACAAAAAAAAAAAATCCTATACGAGGAGGCTTTTAAAAACCCAGTAATACAACGTGTTTTGTATCAACCCCAGTAATTAATTCATATTAACAGTTCATATCGGATGAATAGAACCCAGTTTACTAGTCAAAAAATGCAAGCAGATACCAAAACTTTCTTCAACAACACTTTGAAACAGATGAGAACTGAATAAAATTATCCCTAGGTTTTCTAGAACCCTGGCAACAGTGGCATAGCCAGAATTTTTTTTTTTTTTCAGTGGTGTCAGTCAATGACTTAAAACCACACCACATAGTTTGGGTGTAGTAGGATGCAAAATTTGAGGAGGTTCAAACATCACAAAAATATGGTTTTAGGTTGACTAAGGATCCTCGGCAGCAACATAGGGTGCTGCTGTTTGGGCAACACCCATGTTGCTGCCGATGATCCGAGCCCTTTTTAGGTTATAAAATGATCCCACAAAATATGGGTGCACTACACGTACCCATTTGTAGGACTGTAACTCGGTGCACGTGTTTGTAAATTTATATTATTTGTAATATAACTTGTGTTAAATTGTTGAATTTTGTTGAATAGGTCTTTAATTGTTCAATTTTGTTTTGAAGTTCATGAACCAACAAATTTGTTACGACCGTCAATTCATAGTCATGTTTTTATGCGCTTAAAAAAAATTATAAAATAAATAGCCAAAGCTTTATTTCTGGCCGGCCCAAGCTCAGCCCGAAGACCACTCTAGCACATTCAGCCGAGCTCGGGCTTGAGACTTAGTTATCAAAAGGGCCAAGCTCGGCTCGGGCTCGGGACTTAATAAATTTGTTTGGGCCTCACTTGGATAAGTTCTGCCCGATTGACTGGCCTACCGGCTACCCATTTGGTTGAACCTCATAAAATTACATATTTGACACTCTTCTCTAATTTTCCCTTTATTTTACTTTAGTTGGTCAACTTAATTAATATCAATTTTCAAAGCATTAAAACATGAAAAATACTTTTACTCACCCAAAAAATGGTTTACTGATGCACAACCAAGCATCCCATAGACCAATACAGTGACATACAAGATTAAATATTATTTATTTAATTCTGAGTACCACTGCATTGACTAATGCAGTAACATACAAGATTAAATATTATTTATTTAATTCTGGGTACCACTGCATTGGCCAATGAAATGCTTGGGTGAACATTGGTGAAACATTTATTGGGTGAGCAAAAATGCGCTCATTAAAACATGCGTTCTTCCCAAATTTCAATTGAGTTCAAGTGAACCCACTTGCCAACAAACAACATCAAAGTCCAAAAATTTTCATTTTCGTTAATCAATTTTCTTAACAACCAAACACAGGATCAAAATTAAGCACAATCAACATAAAAAAAAAAAAAAATCAATCAAAAGAATTGGAGAACAAACCTCTGAGAATTGTCACCGGCTGGGACAGAACCAGAGGGGTACTCCTTAGCAGAAGAACAGACGATTGGAGCCCGAGAAGTGAATTTGGATAAGAAGAGACGTTGATGTCTTCCATGGGAGGCTTGACTTAAGAAAATTAGGGTTTTATTAGAGTCGAGCTTTGAAGATTGAATCGATGGAAGATGAGAGTAGAGAGAGTAGCTGCCCATTGTTCTATCCTCTGCCGGTCGCTCATCCCAATTGCAATTGGAGAGAGACAGACTCTTCTTTCTTTCTTTCGTTCTTTTTTTTTTTTTTTTTTTTTTTGGGTTAATTGCAGTAACACCTCCTGATATATAATTATTTTTAACTAACATCCCCTAAACTTTAAAATTGAACAAACTCATTCCTAAACTATCCTTTATTGACACTAATACCTCCTTCTTTATGGGTGAGTTTGTTCATTTTGAATAGTTTATGGGTGAGTCTATTCAGTTTTAAAGTTTAGGAGGTATTAATAAAAAAAAGGTCATAATTCAGGGAGTGGTACTCTAATTTACCTTTTCTTATAGATAAATTTTGCTAGCACCACTTCACTACACTATACAAAACTCAACAAATTAACTCAATCAACTATTTTATTTTTTTTACCAACACCCCATCTGCTAGGTTATCGTCTAAAAAGACGAATGCTTTTGTATCATGTTACTACATGATATAAAAGTGTTAAACATGAAAATTGTGCCTCTCTTTCGAGTTATTGAAAATTTTAGAATAAAATTGTCTAAAATTTTGTTACAACGAAGAATAATTTTGTTCTAAAATTTTTAACGACTCAAAGAAGGGGCATGTTGTTAATATATTATATCATATGTTACCCACGTGATACAAGAATATTAATTTTTTAGACAGAATTTAACAGAACTAGTTTTAGTAAAAAAAAAAATGCAATAGTTGAGGGATTTGTTTGTCGAGTTTTATAATTTAAAGGAGCATTTAAAAAAGAGTATAGTAGAGAGGGTGTTACTCTAATTTAACCGTTTATATTTTATATTTTATGGAGAGAGAGTGAGAGAGTTTGCGTGTTTTGTAACTTTGTTTGCTGCCTACTCGAATCTACAAAAGAAAGAGAGCATCTGACTCTTTTCGACCCAAACGGACAATATATGTGCTGGGATCAGGTGGAAAATGGAGCACCGTATTATTATGAGGTCCACAAGATCATCACACTTCTCCGTGGGGTCCTGTGATCTAGTGGGGCCCATTTAGAACTGAGTATTGTTAAGACTTTCAAATTTACAAGAATAGTAATTTTTTGGTGACAACTTTCAAATAACCTCTTAAAAAAATGTGTCTATCTCTCTCATGTGATGTCACTGGACCCCATGGTGATACAGGAGAGAGATAGACACATCTTTTGAGAAGTTGTATGAAAGTTGTCACCAAAAAATTACCCTTATAAGAAAGAAATGGGTCATTGAATTAAAAAATATTTTGGAGAAAATAAATCCCAATATTCGATAAAAACAACAATTCTTTATCACTAAATTGCAATCGCTTAGCATTCAACGTGCCTCTAAACGTGATTGTCTTTTAGGTACCATTTCATTTCTCTCTCCTGGGCACATAGTGGGCACAAAACCATATGCGTGCATCACACAATTTTTCCTAAATTTGATTTGAAGATGAAAATTTGGTTTTCAAATACTTTATAAGTTATGTCATATGTAGTAATATGTGATACCTTCGATCACTGTCATAATATATGGCAAGTAATGTTACACCCACAAATTTTTTCACAACCTTTTCAACAGCCATACATCTTGGCGCTTGATTTCGGTGGACTCCATGAGGATCCCACATGGGTCAACCCACACAAGACCCACTGAAATCAAGAACTAAGATGTGTTGGTTGTGGAAAAGGTTGTGGGTGTAACATTTTTTATATATGGCTGTTTGTGATAAATTTATCTAGCCAATGAGAAAGTGCCATGAGCTAGGGATTTGACATGGCAAAACAGTTAACTGAGTGGGAAGTGACGTGGGAACAGTTACTAGCAGTTTGCCATTTCAATCTGTTTAAAAGAATAACTGATAAGGGACACGTGTTGATTATTGAAGAATAACTGAAGACAGGTGTCAACCCAAGACAGCACCACGTGATTGAGCAGTTATCTGTTGGAAGAAAAAGGACTTTGAGGCCTCGACAATTATAAATAGAGGAAGTTTGTGATCAAGAAGGGATCTCTCGATCAACATCAACCAATACACTTCTATACCTTTACAAATATTGTACTTTTATCAACACTTTTAGAGTTAAAATTAAAACACCTTCGAAGTTATCTTCAAGATTAGATTGTAGTTTATTTTACTTAATAAAATAGTCTGTTATTTTATCATTTTCGTTTACTGTTCTCTATTAGGAGTAGTTATACATTATTTAGTTCGAAGTTCTTTAATTAGTCATATCTTTACATGTTTGAAGTCCTTGTTCAGGCATCGAACATCACCATAATATCCCTGGTGAGGCGTAGTTTGGATACTTGTTACATCACACACATTGGCAATTTGCTTGCCTAGCACGCTCGCACTTATATAATTTCACTTATATCCCTAGAGGAATTTACCAACCAAACATTTTTGGCACGCCCGGTGGGATGCTAATGTCAAAAGATGACGAATAGGAACCTTCGAAGCAATAGGTCTGTGGATAACGCCAATACTGGTGTTAATAATGCTGAAACTGGTGGTTCTCCACACCAAGATCCACAAAGCAGCAATATTGGGAATCATGTGAATAATGAAAACACAGAAGTAGGAGTTGAAAATTTGAATCCAATTCCAAACAATGGAAATGTTAGTTTAGGAGTTTAACATGATTTGGTGAATCAATTGACACCAATATTTGATCATTTGGGAGATTCAGAATGTTAAGGGCCTATTTGGTTGTCCCTTTAAATTGAATGGTTCCATTCAAATTTTGTTTAGAAGTTAAAGGCAAAATTCATCACCATGAATGAATCCATTTACAAATATGGGAGATTTTACCATATTTCTTCTTATGAGGCAATTTGTTCATTTTTCTAGAATGCCAAAATTCATGATTGCAAGCATCATTTTTGAGACGAGCATCCGTTTTCTAAATGAAACCATTCAAGCTCTTCATCTTTTTATATAAAATTGTGTACGGAAACATGAATAGAATTATTTCGTTCAAGGACAACCAAACAGGCCCTAATACTCTGATCACTTCCCTTAAAAATAACATACCACACTTTACACCAGTAATGGTGCCAAGTGAAAATCCTTCTATGATTCGACAGAATGGAAGAGATTATACTCATGGCTTATTTCAGCCAAATCCTTCGATTCATGCAAATGAGCCTCCTTTTAGGCCTAATTCCCAAGAAAGCTTCTATATACCTATCCCTAATCCTACTACTTCAATGTTCGAAGTGATGCAAGGATGTCATATAGGACATGGTCAAGATCATATGTATAGACCAACGAATGTCGAAGAACCTAGGCCAAGGAAAAACATAATAGGCCAAAATAGGAGAATAAATAACAATCCTATATTCGAACCAGATCTTACTAGAATAGGTGTTGGTCGAAGAAACGAAAATCCTAGGAGGATGGATAATGTTCCTCAACCACCTCCAATACCAGTAATAAACCCTCCTATGGGTCAACTAGGTCATCAACAACCACCCAATATGGATGGGAGAAATGACATAATTAATTTAATCCATAAAGTTTGTGGACCCATAGCTCGGGGGGTACAAACTCCAATATATAGGAAGCCTTATCCTGACTGGATTGATATATAGGATTGAATTCCTTAGGTGATTCAAGTTCCCTACCTTTACTATGTTTGCTGGAGATGAGAGTCAATCTACAATTGAACATATAGCAAAATTCATCAGTCAGTGTGCTGATGTAGGAAATAATGAATATCTTAGACTTCGTCTATTTTCTAATTCATTAACAGATACATCATTCACATGGTTTATCAGTTTGGCTCCTAATTCGATCCATAATTGGACCCAAATGGAAGAATATTTCCATACTCAGTTTTTTCAAATAGAACCAAAAGTTTCTATGGCTGACTTAGCCAGGCTTTGTCAAAAACCTGATGGAAAAGCAACTCACTTTATAAATAGGTTTAAGAGGGCTAGAACAAAGTGTAAAATCATTCTGCCAGAGCCTGAATTTGTTGAACTGGCTCAAAATGGCATCGAATTTAGGCTTCGAAAGAAGTTTGATGCATTAGAATTTAGAGATCTCGTCGAATTAACTGCTCAAGTATCTAGATATGAAGCTTTACTGGAAGAAGAAAATGAAAGGAATGCTTCTTCATCAAAAGTATATTATAAGGATCCTAATTATGAAATAGATGCTGTAGAAATAATAGGAAAATAGCATTTCACATGCAAAAGTCTTGTGAAGAAAAGTATCTCTGCTGAGTCATATAAATCTAAAGGATCATTCAAGAAATATCCCTTCGATATTTATAAACTTGATGAAATTTTTGATCATTTGTTAGAAGGAAAAATAATCAAGTTATTTGATGAGACAAAATTACCTTCTAATGATGAATCAAAAGGTAAAAAATATTACAAGTGGCACAATTGCTGGACTCACTCAACTAATAATTGTACTAATTTTCGAGACAGGATTCAAGACCTGATCAAGAAAAGGAAATTGAAGTTCCCTGAAAAACAAATGGGGGTCGACGAAGATCCATTCCCAACAGTACAAAAAGTGTCCATCAATGTTCATAACATTTCTCTCGAAACTCTTGTCAAAGAAAGGGATAACGCAAAGGAAGAGGATCAAAAGAAAAGGCTCAAAGAGGTAGCAAAAAAGAGTCTTGAATATCCGACTTTCAACCAAGAATATGCAAAAAAAAACCTATGCATTGGTTGTGGGAAAACGTATGTTGAGATCTACAATGAAAGGGTTGAAGCTAAAACAGGTAGAAAAAATAATAAACAACTATCATTTGAACAAAAGAGAATGAATACTTCGTATGAACCTCCACTTTAGCCAATTATGAACATTGGGAGAGGACAATTCAAAGGTCCAATTTACCAAGCGTCGATGTATGCTGAACCAGCAACAGCAAGGTATTCTGCAAGACCAATGGCTCATTTCAGAGCCAATTATTCGAGGAATTTTTATGTTGGTACTTCTGTTCGACCTGTTAAGAAAACTACGTTCCCACAATCCGTTGATAGTGCGTATAAGTTGGTACTGCAAAAATTTACGTGAAAACTACAATAACCCTACAAGGGCGGAACTAGGGTTACCTTGAACTGCAAAATAGATTGCTGTAGTAGAGGAATCGAGAACATGGGCTCGATAATAGCTCACGATCTTCTACCATATTCCTTTGCTGCCAGATATCGAACTGAGTGTGGGCTCTATCAAAATCCTTTCTGTTTTTTGCTCTCCCTTTTTTACGCTCTCTTTTCTATTCCAAGTTATAATACTCTTGATGGAAAAACGCAAACTGAGAGGCGAGCCCAAGTAGCATATATATAGGCTACGATACGGACCATAAGAAGTCAATAAGGAATAGGCTTCCTTATAGAATTAGGAAACCCCAATTCGAACTGAATCAGATTCCTATTTTCATAAATTATAATTCATACCACTAAAGAATTATAATTGCACTCCTACCCTTATCTCAAAAATATATTTTGAGCTCCGTGTTATTAAATGCTTATTATCTCCCCACGTTAAGATTACAGATATCCATTAATTAAATATAATTACTGACAATCATATTTAATTAATCTCTTAAAATTCCTTGAGATCCTCTGCTTAACTTATCTGATATGTCAGATACAAAATCCACCTGCAGGGTTTGACATAATCAAAACTTATAAGCTTTCTCAAAGGGCTATCATCAATCCCAAAATTGAGACATGGATTCCATCATTAATTTATATCCACCACACAATCAATATTGTCACCCAATCCAATGAGATATTGACCCATTTAATTAGGATCTCACCCTTTAAGGGATCAAAGTGTAAATATCAAATGTACGTGTCTATAAATTAACTTAGGATTTAGAGCATAAGAACTCAATAATAGCCATGAGGTATTAATCATCTTATAAGTCTGTATAAAGATAATTACCCCAAGTCGGTCCCGTTTAATACACAAAGTGTACCAGTATAGTGAGTTGAAAACTATACCGTTTCCTGTAGTCAAGACAAACCTACTACAACACCATGCTGCAGTCCTACCGATGGTGTGTCCAATCCCATCTAAGACTGTAAACCAAAATCTTACATTCTACAATATCTGATGGTCTCATCTTTCGTGTATAAGCTGAACTCTACACACTAAACCACCTACTATGTAGAATGAGAGATGCGCATGCATAATATTAAATAAACAATATAATACAAATATTACCCACACAGATTCTCATAAAATGGAATAACTGATTTTATTGAATGAATAATAAATCAACTACATAAAGCATGACTTTTAGTATATATCCCTAACACGACCATGAAGGAACATGCAGTATGTGAGACCAGGTACATCTCATGTACCAAAGAAATATCATATGGTGCAAAGAGAAAGACAAGCCCAATTTATACCATCAAAATTAGTACCAGCTAATGTGGTACAAGCTGAGATGAGTATGGCAACCTCGAATTCATCACCAAACGTTGGTGAAACATCACAATCAGGCATGCCTGCATTGGTACTAGGACTACCAAATTGGTTTGTCATGTAAGATGATATGATAAAAAACATAATGGATCAACAAGGATCTCAAAACAAAAATAGGATGATCAAACCTCCACAGGTTGAGATGAATACATGGCGTGTGATTTAACATCCTAAAGAAAAGAACCAAAAGATGGTTCCTATGATAAATAGGACTCAACAAAGAAGACTTTAGAGGAAATTTACCATGTGGAAAGAGTTTTCCAACATGAAAACTCAAGGCCAAGAGTTGGAAAGTAGGATTAAGAAAGATTTTGGTGGTATTTCGAAGCCTATTCCTAGATTTGATCGTAATATTAAGGTGGACAATGATACTATGTCTGAGGAAAGTATCCTTAAAGCCAAAGTTATAGAGTTGGAAAAAGCCATGAGTATTGATGGAGGCGATGAAGAAATCACAGCAGTGGAATCCTAAGTTTTGGGAAATACTGAGATTAAGCATGATGGAGAAATTGCCAAGAATGAGAATATACACATCCAATTTGGCACATTTCCAGAGTAGATGGAAGTTAACACTGCCACTTTTACATTACCAAAGGTCTTCGAAGCAAAAGAAGATCAACAAATGGATGAAGAAATGGAAATGGAAGCATCTACTGAAGATATTTCTGAGGTAAATTTTCCTGTATTCATTTTCAGTCATTGTAATCGTGAATATTCGTTCGAAGAACCATCACTAGAAATGACTAAACACCTTAAACCATTGTATATAAGAGCTTGCTTAAATGGGGTTCTTTTAACCAAAATATTGGTTGATAGTGGTGCTGCTGTCAATACTATTCCTTTGAGAACTCTAAACAAAATTAATAAACAAGGCTCAAAATTAGTACAGACTCCCATTATGATATCAAGCTTTACTGGTGATAAAAAAGATACCAAGGGAGTAATACCTATTGAAACCATAGTAGGTTTGAATAAATCCAAAACTGCTTTCTTTGTGGTGGATGCTAATCCTAGTTATAATGCCATACTAGGAAGAGATTAGATTCATGCTAATCAATATATTTCTTCTTCAATGCATCAGAAATTGTTGCTTGTGAAGGAAGATCATGAGATTAAAACAGGGAAGGCTGATACCCAGCCTTTCCATGCTAGCTCTAACTGCATTGAAGTCCAATTGTATCAAGAGAATGTCAGACCAATTGACCTTAAAGAGTCAGAAGATGAATCCCCATATGAGAATTCAGATATTTTGGCTGATATGTCATTTGGTTCTTTGGAGCCATTGGATGATGACAAGATAGTTTAATGACTCATACATCTATAGAAATAGAAGATGTGGAAAAGATCATTCGACTGGTCTTACAAAAATTAATGGTTGAAATTTAGAATCAAGAATTGAAAAAGATTTGACCATAAATTGGTCAGATTATGTTTTCAAAAAAGATCCACAAGATTTAAAGGATATTGGCAGGGAAGAATTATCTGTGATGCCAGAAGGTTCTATACAAGAAGAGTCACAAGATCCTTTATTAGAGATCAATTTAGGATCAAAACCACAAAAAAGAATTACTTATTTAAGTTCTAAAGTTGAAAAATGTGACCAAAATAAACTGGTCGAATTATTAAAGGAATTTTAAGATTGTTTTGCTTGGGATTATGATAAATTACCAGGACTCGAAAGAATCTTAGTGGAACATAAATTGCATATCAAAGTTGGATATAAACCAGTGAAACAGCAAACTCTTAGGATGATACAAAAAGTCACCGTGAAGATTAAAGAAGAAATCGAGAGATTGCCCAAGGCAGGTTTCATTAGAACTGCCAGGTATGTTTAATTGCTTTCAAATGTTGTTCCAGTTATGAAGAAAAATGGGAAATTAAGAGTCTGTATTGATTACAGAAATCTTAATTTGGTAACACCTAAGGATGAATATCCTATGCTAATAGTTGATTTATTAATTGCTAGATCTGCTAGGAACACTATAATGTCTATGATGGATGATCACTCGGGATATAATCAAATATGTATTACTGGGGAAAACATTCATAAAACCTCATTTAGGTGTCCAGGGAATATAGGCACCTTCGAATGGGTACAAATGCCTTTTGGTCTGAAAATGAGCTACATATCAAAGGGCTATGAATGCCATTTTTTATGATATGATTGGAACATTTTTAAAATGTTATATTGATGACATAATTGTTAAATCAAAATCATTTGATGATCATCTAATACACATGAGATTAACATTTGAAAGAATGAGGTTTTTTAACCTCAAACTAAATCCATTGAAGTGTGCTTTTGGAGTTAGTACTGGAAATTTTTTGGGGTATTTGGTGCATGAAAAAGGAATTCAGGTAGATAAGAATAAAGCTCAAGCAATTATTCAAAGTAAACCCCCGTCGACTAAAAAGGAATTGCAAAGATTCCTAGGACATGTTAATTTCATTCGAAAGTTCATTTCCAATACTGCTGGAAAAACTCTAATATTATTTCCTTTATTGAAATTGAAGGATAATGAAGAATTAAAGTAGGAAGACATACACCAAGCTGCATTTCAAGCCTTGAAGGATTATTTGGTGAAGTCACCAGTGTTAATGCCTCCAAGAAAAGATAGACCTATGAAGTTGTATATCTCAGCAGCAAAAGCATCAATTGGGGTCTTATTAGCCCAGGATAATGATGATAAAAAAGAACATGCTGTTTATTATCTTAGAAGGTTTCTAAATCCTGTCGAATGCAAATATTCCTTTATGGAAAAACTGTGTTTATCTTTATATTTTGCAGAAATGAAACTGAGATATTATCTTCTTTCTACTGAAGTCTATGTTATTGCTAAGTTTGATTTAATTAAGTATATGTTGACTCGACCTATTTTAAGGAATCGAATTGGTAAATGGATTTTGACTTTGTCAGAATTCCGTTTATTTTATGTACCACAAAAGGTAGTAAAAGGACAGGACTTAGTAGAATTTTTGGCTGATCACCCAAATTGCCTCGAAATAGAAGGCACTTATGAAATTGGATATATCACTATTAGCCCATGGAAATTATGGTTCGATGGATCAAAAACTGAATTTGCTGCAGGTATTGGGTTTATTATTGAATCATCGAGAAGATTAAAACCAAATATGGTTTTAAACTTGATTAAACTCAATGTACTAATAATCAAGTTGAGTATGAAGCTCTGATTATGGGTCTCGAAACTCTTTTAGATCTTAAAGCTACATTTGTAGATGTTTTGGAGATTCTCAATTAGTTATAAACCACATGAATGGGGAGTATAAATGTATGAGTAGTGCTTTAAAGATATATTATGACACTACAATGGGTTTATTATCTAAATTTGATAATGTAAACCTCTTACATATTCCAAGAAGTTTTAATGAAGAAGCCAATGATGTTGTTCAAAAGGTATCTGGATTTAGAGCAAGTGTCGAAGATGTTGAGATGGAACAAGTTACTTACAGGAAATTGTTGCCTATATTAGTGAATAGATTACCTTTTGTTAACATCTCAAATGTTGATATTCATGATGATTGGAGGAAACCAATCATAGATTATCTTTCAGGGTTAGATGAAAAGCCTAGTCGAACTATTAGATTGAAGTCTGTCAATTATATCATGTATAGTGGACGATTGTTTAAAAGAGGAAGTGATTGATTACTACTTGAATGTTTAAGTAATCTTGAAGGAATTGAGGCTATAGCTCAAATTCATGAAGGATTATGTGGTGCACATCAATCTGGAATTAAAATGAGATGGTTACTTCGAAGGCATTGCATTTACTGGCCAACAATCTTAAAAGATTGTATTGAATTTGCCAAGGGATGTCAAGAATGTCAAAAAGCATAGTCCTTTGAAACATTTACCGATTATTGACCTTCAATATGTGGTGAAACCTTGGCCTTTTAGAGGTTGGGCCATTGATACAATAGGAAAAATTAGTCATCCTTCTTCGAAAGGTCATGGATTCATTATTATAGCTACAGATTATTTCACTAAATGGGTAGAAGCAAAATCCATGCAAATAGTGACTCAAATGGCAGTTATCAAATTTTTAGAAAACATTGTTTATAGGTTTGGTATCCCTCAGACCTTTGTATCTGACAATGCTTCTATATTCAAAGAGGATGTGGTTGCTTTTGCAAATAAATTAGGAATTACAATGTCAAAATCAACCCCATATTATGCCCAATCTAATGGTCAAGCTGAAGCAACTAATAAAATTATTAAGGAAAATATGGCTAAAGTCATAAAAAATGTCCAAGGATGTGGCATGAAATTTTTCCAGAAATATTATGGGCATATAGAACTTCGAAGCGAACAAGTACATGGGTGTCTCCCTATGCTTTAACTTTTGGTCATGAGACAGTTTTACCAATTGAGATAAAAGTTAATTCTCTTCGAATATGAAGCAGAATCAATTATCCTTGGATGATTATCAAACATTAATGACTATTGAATTAGAAGACATTGATGAAGAAAGAGTCAAGGCTCTTAATAATATCTTGATACAAAAGAAAATAACAGCAATAGGATATAATAAAAAAGTTCAACCTAGAACATTTGATGAATGAGATTTGGTTTGGAAAACAATATTGCCTATTGGATCTAAAGATCCAAAGTATGGGAAATGGTCACCTAAGTGGGAAGGTCCATTCCAAATCCACAAAGTTTTTAAGGGTGGATTTTACCATTTGAAAATTTTAAGTGGTTATGTACATGTAAGAAAAATCAATAGTAAATTTCTCAAACAATATTATCCAACTGTTTGGGAAGCAAGAAACCTAGAATGAAGATGTGTCATTCAAATAATATCATATATTCACATTCGAAGTAACTACAAACCAAATTTTGGTAAGTTACAAAATTCTATGGTATAATCCCTTATACCAATTTACCTATAAGCTGAGCCTTTAGTCTAAAATTATCCCAAGACCGGGTATACAATTTTGACTGATTAAGAATATATTTTTGCCTAGAGATTGATTCTTGGTTCTTCAAAGGCTTAGATTCAAACTCTGTCTTCAAAACCAAAAGCTTTGCTCGAACATCTTCCCGATTGGTCTTCAAAGCATTCAATTCAGTTTCCACAAGCTCGAGTTCCTTTAAAAGACTGTCTCTTTTTGCAGAAAGTTTATCAATAACAATGTTGCTCTCATTAAATTCTTCTAACATCTGATTCATTGCAAGAGTCTTTTCTGTCGTATACTCCATGTCAACCTCCAATCTCTTCCTTTCTTCGACTACTTTTTCAAGAAGAAAATAGTTAAAATCAAAAGTTGACATAAGCTTTGAAATTGCTTCTTTGTTTGGGACAGAAATTTTAGAACTATCTAACATGAATTGACACAAAATTTTCAAAGCCCTTTGCACTTCTTATCTTCAAAAACTTCAAATAGAATTTTACTGAAAAGTCTCAATGTAGCAATTGCTACTACTGGATCCATCGAACGCACCTTCGGCTTACTTTGGCCCATCATTTGTTGGAAAAATTCTTGAAAATCAATCAGAGCAGTGTCTTCTATCTTCAAAACATAATTCAAACTATCCTTGAAATTTATCATTTCTTTAGAAGTAAGATTGGGAGGGAGAGACATTTGGAACATCCTAGAGCTTGAAGGAACTGAAGAAGCATAAGATGTAGAAGGACCTTGTTTTGCAGCAGCTTCAGGATCAGAACTTATGCTAGTCTTCAAAGGACCAGTTTCAATTCTAGTAACAGGTTCAGTCTAGTCAACAAAAGATAAACATTCATTTAGAACATGTTTATGAAGAAAGACAAAAAACATAAAGGATACTAGGAGAATTTGAATGATTTACCACTGGGTGATATTCGAGCAATAAAGGTTGAATGTCCTGTGAAGAGGATTCCTGAATCTCTGAAACTTTAGGACTATGAGGTTTTGTTTGTGGAATCAGTGGAGCAGAATCAGGTTCAGGCTCTACCTTCGAAATGGGAACTACTGGAATGGGAGTTTCCTCAATGATCTTCGATTCAGTAGATGGTTCGATAGTTGCCTTGGCTCTCTTCCTTTATACGAGCTGTATGGTAGGGCTCGAATCTTATTTTTCTTTAGATTCCTTGCTTCTAGTTGTTTAGGGAGGACTCTCTGCTGGAAGAATTGGTCTTCTTTTTGGTCTGGAAGGTGGAAGAGCAAGAGCTGAGACCCTAGAGGAAATTGGGATAGTAGGTGCAGCCTTCGAAGTTTTGGGTTTTGATGAAGAGCTTTCACTAATTGCTTTCCCTATGTTGCAAAGTTTAAACAACATTAATTAGAAATTCTGTTTACTTTTCAGAAGGAAAAGAAGTTGAGTTGGTGAATTATTTACCTTTTGTCTTCGAATCAAGATGTCTCAAGATGTGGCATTTGTCCATTGATACTGACATAAGATTTTTCCACCAGCTTGAGAAGGCAAGCGTGCAAGTGGTGTACACTAGTAGGGAAGTGAACTCAAGGGTTCCAACCTTGTTCTGGTAAGCTGTTAATGCATCAGTTACCACTGATTCTGGTATCCTCGAAGTTTTCTTATAATCCATAAAGGTATTGGCTTGGCTTCTAAATGGGAAATGAATTGATTGAGTGAGACCAAACTATTTCGAAAATTGATTTGGGAGATAAAGCTCACCATAGGATTTGACACTGAGATTATTTCCAAAAAAAAAAATCTCTGCTGATCAAAAAACTTCCCCATGCAGCTTTCAATTCAACTGCATTTGCTGTTCTATCCAAAATTTGACACAGCCATACAAGGGAAAGAGGAGTATGGTCCTTAGGATTGTAAAGAATAGAGAAAAGTTGGAATAGGTCATTCGACCTTACAGAGGAAAGGTCAAAGAAGAAAGAAAGTGAGTTCTTGAAAGATTTTTCAACAGAAGGTAATAAAGAAAAGAAAAGTCCATGAGGGACACGATCCTATCTAAGTCATAGATTGTGGATTTCTGGAAAGTAGGCATAAAGCCATAATTGCAGAATCCAGAAGGGACCACCTTGAGTTGGGAGAAAGGGGACATAACACAGGTAAAAAAAAGATCTATATAGAGATCCCAGTACAAAAGAAGCCAAAGCGAGTCTTCGACCAACAACTAGGGCTTTGGCAATATTAGAGAATTCGAGAACAACTCTTTAGGAAGAAGTACAGAACAAATGCTTCGAAAGCCAATAAAGAAGAAAACAGTAATATTCTGTATCTGATACCTCTCCCGATGATTTTTTATGAGAGGTCATGAAATTGGTATATCCTAAAGACTTAGGATTAGATCGAATTGGGGGACTATCAGATTCCACCATGTATGGGTGAACATCTTCCCTATAAGACAGAAACCCCAGTAAATGACAAATGTCAAGAATAATAGGACCTCTTGGACCAAAATGAAGATGGAAGTGATTGAAAATAGGGTTCCATAAACATAGAGCCCCAACAAGCAAGTTAAGACTGGCTTCGATGGGATATTTCGAGAGGTTAACGGCATGGTAGATTCCTGTTGTGATCAGGGCCTCTCTCTTTTTGTCCAAAATCCTCTCTACCCATTCTGGCCAATCTTTTCCATGTTTAGGCCAGTGTCAAAACTTTAATTCATTCCTTGGAATAGGAATTTCCTGTTGGTATGCTAAGTGTTGTTGTCCTAATCTAGAGTAATATACATGAAGCTTGAGGTTAGGGTACTTAAGCAAGGACCTACAACAATTGAGGATTCTTGATTGGAAAAGGTTACGAGGACGATGATTTCATTGATCAATAAAGTTTCTTTCCCATTCGAATACTTTGTCTGTTCATCTTGAACGATTTTCTTGAAATCATCGCAAACTTTTTGAAGTTGGATGTTGTCTATTGATGTGGTCATTTTTTGAGAAGAAGATGAGAGTGATTGCAATGAGATTAGGATGTAAAAAGATAGAAAATAGAAGATGAGTTTGTGAAGATAGAAGGTTCTTTCTTTTCTATTACCTATCTATTTATAGCCTTTGGTGTCGTTTGGGAAGAAACCAATTTATTAAGAAAGTAGCCATTAGAATTGGTTATTTAAATAGCCGTTATTTTAAATGATAATGCGTAGTGGTTTAGAATGAACCATTCCAGTTTGATTTAAACCTACATGAATTTTTATAATTCATTGAACTAAAAAAGAAATACAAATTACAGACATAGTTGATAATAATGTGGAAACCCATAAGTCATGAGATTGTGAAACATATCCCAGTAATAAGCAAAATGCTCCGCTTCTATTTCTATCTCGAGACTGAAATTCCTGGCTTGCAATGCCAATTTATCTTCACTTCGAAGAGTGAAATAAGCAGCCTTGAGTTGTTCTTCATACTGATGTAATCGAGAATTGATCTTGGCTAAGGCTTTGCGAAGACCTCGAACCTCCTTGGCTAATAGAGTTTTACCTTGAAGAGATATGCCAGCAGCTTTGGCTTCATCTTTGAGATACGCAATTCGACCTTCGAGGTTAGGCTTCGAATAATAGGAAACATTACTCTCTTCGTCAGAACTTCCACACACATAGATATATTTGTCTTTAAATTTTGCTACTTCATCAAGAAGTGCAATTGGACCTTCCTTGAAACTATCATACAGATCCATCAAGTAATTTAAGTGATTAACACTTTCTTGATGATGGGAATTACACCTTACATGAGTAGGTAAGGTTCGAAGAGTGAAATCAATTTGGGTTCGAACAAGTGTTGAAATACTCCATTCATGGCATAAGATATGGCAACTCCATTCAAAATTGATTCGAGCCTTTAGTGCTTGTAATATGGAGAATGAGAGATGTAAGAAGGCTACTAGAAGCCTTTGTACTTGAATAATTAAGCATGAGGGTGATAAAACATGAGGAGTATGTTCGAATACAGGACCATTCCTGCACAGGTCTAATTTTAAGAAAGGATCACTTACATCCTCAAATGGGTCAACCACTTGAACCCTTGTGCCATGAAAGCCTAGCAAATAGTAATAAAAAAGAAGCACTCTTTCCTTATAATCTTTTTCGAAAAGTTTACATTTGGAAAGGAAAGTTGAGGAGTAGTGCTCATTGAAAAACTTTTCATGAGATGCCCTTACATATGTGTGAATAGGAGGCCTGCCTTGGGGAGTTGAGACATTATCTCTTTGGAATCTTTCACCAGGAGAACTGGTAGAAGAGATTAGCCAGGCATTCAACAAGTTTTGTTCTTGAGAGAGGCGATTCAAAAATGGATAATATGATTTTATTATTCTACTTCGAATGATTCTTTCTGTTTCAGGATATTTGAAGTCTGGATGAATAACTGAAGGTGCTGTGATTGGTGTTTTAAGGTTCATGCCTTTGTAAAATCGTACGCCTTCACCATGGGAAATGGGTTGTTCCCAAGTAGGAGGGAATGTTTGAGAATTGTAAATTGATTTCAAAGGGCTAGAAGATGAAATTTGTTCTGATGAAGATGCATTTGGTCAGTTTAACATTTTATGCCATTTTCCCCACTTCGAGTAGGTGAATGGTTCAGGAGGAATCTCAGGAGGATCCCAATTGTTTTGGTAAGGATTTTCAGGGCGTTTTGTTGTCAAAATTACTTCTTCAGGAAGATTTAAAGGAAAACGATCAACAGTATCAAACGAAGACTGAGGAGAAGAAATGTTTAATGGAGTAGGTTCGAAGTGACAAGTGAAGTTGTAAATGCAAAGACTAAGCAAAGATGGTATGATAATAGTAGGCAATGTGAAGATAGATGGAATTTTGAGCCCTCAATTTAACCATGTTCAGAAGGTTGCATGAAAATCTCAACTGCCCAGCATGACCTTGACACGGTGGCCATTATCTTTTTCGAATCAAAAGGAAAATGGCGGCGGGGGGGGGGGGGGTAATGTTTTTGATAAATTTATCCAGCCAATGAGAAAGTGCCATGAGGGACTTGACATGGCAAGACAGTTAACTGAGTGGGAAGTGACGTGGGGATAGTTACTAGTAGTTTGCCATTTCAATCTGTTTAAAAGAATAACTGCTAAGGGACACGTGTTGATCATTAAAGAATAATCGAAGACAGGTGTCAACCCAAGGCAGCACCATGTGATTGAGCAGTTATCAGTTGGAAGAAGAAGGACTTTGAGGCCTCGACAATTATAAATAGAGGAAGTCTGTGATCAAGAAGGGATCTCTCAATCAATATCAACCAATACACTTCTATACCTTTACAAATATTGTACTTTTATCAATACTTTTAGAGTTAGAATTAAAACACCTTCGAAGTTATCTTCAAAGTTAGATTGTAGTTTATTTTACTTAATAAAATAGTCTGTTACTTTACCATTTTCGTTTACTGTTCTTTATTAGGAGTAGTTATACATTATTTAGTTCGAAGTTCTTTAATTAGTCATATCTTTACATGTTTAAAGTCCTTGTTCAGGCATCGAATGTCACCACAATATCCTTGGTGAGGCGCAGTTTGGATACTTGTTACATCACATACATTGACAATTTGGTTGCCTGACACGCTCGCACTTATATAATTCCACTTATATCCCTAGAGGAATTTACCAACCAAACAATGGCACACCTGTTTAAATCATTGGGAATCAAATTTAGGATTCAAATTTGGTAATCATAGAATTATTCCTAAGAATAGGTAATTTAGGACAATGGTGTCCCATCTAATATATATTTTTTAAAGCAAAACTCGTATAAATTTTTTCAGTTTCAATTTTTATTTTTATTTTCTTGAAAATGAAAACTAAGAACGTGTTTGGCGTTTTCATTTTTGAAAATAAAACAATAAACGTGTTTGGTAATCGTTGTCATTTTTATTAACAGCAATGATATAGGGCAAGAAAGCACCCAAAAAAAAAAGGGGGGGGCGTCATTTTTTGTTTTTTAGTTTTCATTTTTTTTGAAAAATCAAAACTAGTTTTGATTTTCAAATTTAGAATTAAAAATCGAAAACCACAACGTTTGATAACGGGTCGTAAGGCTTAAATTACAAGAAAACATGGTACGATTACATTTTTGCATTGCATTAATTGCACACTAAAATCAAAATAATTTCTGTGAATATGAAAAGAATCAAATTGTATAATTTCATTACTTTAAAAAGACACAGAAAAGAAAGGAGAAAAAAAATACATAATTGATGACTTTATTATTTTACTCTACATTTGAATGCTGCACAAGAAAGAAATTAAAAAATAAAAAATAAAAATTGAATCATCTGTAGCACAATAATGATCCTTCTTAGTACAATAATGATCCTTCTTTGGAAAAAAGCTTTTATTTTCATGGGCGGAATCAAAGTCTCAAAGTAAGAGAATTGTTTCCCTCCTCATCAAAACATTTTCCCAGTAACCAAACACAGGATAAACAAATCAAAAGAACAAAGAAACAAACATAACTAACAATAACAAACACAAAATAGTAACCAAAGGTGAAATCCACCTCCCAAGTCCTTTAAATCTCTCCTCATACAAATCTTCTCCCCAAGCCAATTCCTCTTCACTAAACTTCCTTCCCTCCAATTCCCCCCCAAAATTTCTTCCCTCTTCGGCCAATCTTATATGATTCAAAATGTGAGGAAAAACCTTCTTACAAGACTCTTCCCCAATCAACAAATCCGAATGCCCGAAACCTTCCAAAACTACCCTTTCATGTCTAAAACTAGGTTGGTGCAACCTCATATACTTGTTAGCAAGAAAAGAGGTCTCGGGTGTCACTAGAAGAGTCCTTCCACCCGATATATATAGGGTCGAGAGGGACATTCTCTCCGGGTGGATCAAATATGAGTTTTCTCCATATCTATCGACTATATAACCCGAATTACAAATCCTTCGGAGGTGAGGAAATGCAGCCATCGGTAGTTTTGGCAAGCTTTCTTTGTTTATCCAATAGTGCATTGTAGGACTTATGTTTTCATGCCAAAATGCATTACCAAAAATGCCCGAAATTATTTCACATTCTTCACATGTACATCTTTCGTATCGTGGTATGAGACGGGCTATGAATTGGAGGATTCGGTGTCTTGAACTGGCTTTTAGAGTTTGGAACAGAGGAAGAGTTCTGTTTTCACCTAGTATGAACATAGAGATCTGCAAGGTGGGTTAAAGTTAGAATGTTGTCACTCTAGAGTAAACAAATGTTAAAACTATGTTGATCAATCTGTCTGAGTAATCTTACAGTTCACTTTTTTATTTTTTATTTTTTTTAAAGAAATAAAAGGAAAATGGGAGAGAAAACCAATATCTATAGTGTTCTCTCCTAAACTCGAACAATATCGGAAACGGAAAGCTCCTTAAAATTGAAAATCAAGAAAATAATATTTTAATTGAAGCTTGAAACAAAAATTTCTATTATTTTCATTTCATTTCATTTTCTTCCAGTTTTCTTCACCATATTTTTAATGGTTCATGGATTTAGAGAATGAAAAGAAAAGAAAACAAAGGAAAAGCAATTTTTTTTTGTTTGCTTAGTAAGGATCCACAAACCAAATGGAGCCTTAATAATCCAACAAGGAAAAGTGCATTCCCTTATATTTTCTTCTCTTTTACTCCCCTAGTCCATGAAATAAACAAAGCTTTGGAGACGGAGGGTTGTTATTTTCTTTTCACATCTTGAAAGATCCCAAATTATATTCAAAATTGCAATGTAATCTTATGGCTCGTTCGCAACCATTGGTTTTCAGTTTGCTGTTTTTGTTTCCATTTTTGAAAGTAAAAAAATGTGTACGACAATCATTTCTAATTTTCTTTCTCTGAAAACAAAAATCAAAAGAGCGTTTGGTAATCGTTTCCATTTTTTTTTTCCTGAAGAAGACAACGAAATTATAATTGGACCCAGAAACGAAAGCCATTATTTATTTATTTATTAATTTTTTTAGTTTTCATTTTCATAAAAAAGAATGCACAGACTAATAACTATTTCTATTTTCAGAATTTTGAAAAGTGAAAACAAGAAACTCTACCAAACTGGCTCCTAGTTTATAATGTGTAATTGATTTTCCTTTGCAAAACCCTTAATTTTAGCTTACCGGGATGAGGGGAAGCCACATTTTGAATCTGGAAAAAGAAGTGAGCTTGAAGAACATTGAAGTGTTGGTGCAAGATAGAGAGGCTATGTGATTTGCAGAGACATGGCCTCCCAATAGAGCTATATGAATGGCTAATCCTCCAACACAGTGTGCAACCACATGTATCTTTATTGATGCCCCATGCAACTCACATATCTTATCAACCACTATAAATACAAAAAAGAGAAGAGTTAATAACTACTCTAGGCTCCATTTGGTTAATGGATTTCGCGAGATATAGGTGATTGAATCTTGATTTAACAAAAAAAAAAAGAAAAAAAAAAGAAGGCGATATCTGGCTCTTGTTTCTTCTCTCGCGGATGGGATTACTCCTAACATTCAAAATTTTTAATTTATTTCTCAACTTACTCTCTTTTCTTAACCAAACAAAAGAAAATGTTTCCTTCTATGTTTTCATTTCTTTCCCCTCACCGAATCCAAGTACCTAACAAAGCCTTACAATACATATTTATATCAAATTCATGATAGGGATTTAGTGTTAGATTTTATATAGATAAATTTAGGTACATTGGGGAAACTCCTGTAATCAATCATTATAATTTAAAACATTGTTCACATTCAATGAGAGAACTAAGCAGTCTATCTAAAAAAAATGTAGCATGTTAGTATGTATGAGATATTGTTCGCACGAGTCTCTCACAATGTACCTAATCTTGAGGGCACAATGATAATAGAGAAAATTTTCATTAAAACTCTAAACTGCTCCCATAAGTACGTTTAGCGGTTTAAGCCCAAAATGTACTTTTAGGCCTAAAATTAATCTAACGGTAAATATCACCTAGACTCTCCGAGATTTGCTCTAATCACACTTAGACCCTCTATTGTTTCAGTAATATCACCTACACCCCCTAAGGTTTGAAGTGCGTATCACCTAGACCCCCTCCGTCAATTCAACGTTAAACAAATGTCGGACTGACATAAATAAATACAAAACATACCCCTGAAAGTTTGGTCATTGTGTCATTTTAGTCTATGTCGTTTCAATTGGGTCAATTTGGTCTCTACAGTTTTAAATTGAAGTAATTTAATCCAAAGGCCCCATTTTGTGAGAAAAATTGACAGAATTTATCCACTGGTATGCACAATTACGCTAATAAGTGGGTTGGGAGATTGGCGGTTTTCCATTTTTCCCTTAAAAAGTGTGACAATGCATAGTATGTGAGTAAATTTTGTCAATTTTTCTTACAGAATTGAATATTTGGATCAAATTGCTTCAATTTAAAACTTCAGAGCCCAAATTGACCCAATTGAAATTACAAGGACTAAAATGACACAAGGACCAAACTTTCAGGGGTATTTTTTGTATTTATTTATGTTAGTCCATCACTTTTTTAATGATGAATTGACGGAGGGGGTCTAGGTGATACGCGCTTCAAACCTCAAAGGGTGTATGTGATATTACTGAAATGTGAGGGGGTCTAATTAAGTGTGATTAGAGCAAATCTCAGGTGATCTAGGTGATATTTACCCTTAATCTAAATAGGCCAATACGTGTGGTGAATAAGAAAAGTAATTCAAAACAAGCACTAAATCATCTAAATACACTGTATGAAATATAAATATACCTCATGAAAATGTCAAAACAATACTTGACTCGATTTATGTATACGCATTTGTATACATGCATGTGTGTGTGTATATATATATATATAAGAGATATATACATATTTTTTACCTGCAGGTATATCAAATCTTCCAATATCTTCAATGGTGAAATTGTTTGAAGAATTCAGATGGTGCAATCTTGGTTGAAGTAGCCATGTTTCATGCCCTTGTTCTAGTAGAGTTCTAACCAAATCATTTGGCTCTGTGGGTAGCCAATAACTCTCGGCAGCATGCCCATTCAGAAGAAGAACTGGTTTTAGTCTCCTCTCTCCTTCAAGCCTCAATGGATTGCCCACCCATTGTCTGCAACTGATGATAAACCCATCCTCTACACATGGGAAGTAATACAAACTTTAGAAACTTGAGTTCCTTAAAAGAAACTTTTAGGGTCCATTTGGTTTGCGAATTTAGAGGGAGGGAAAGAAAGAAAAGTTATTTCCCTAGTGCTTTTCCATTACACTTAAAAAACATGTGAAACGAAGCGTTTGTTTGGGAATTCTTGAATATGGGATCTGGTTTAGACCAAGTCTCACTTTTAATCTGGTTTTTGTAAGAAACTAAGGTTATGTTGGTTTGACAAAGAAATGATTTTAAGAAAGTTTTATTAGACTGGACACAAACTCGTGTGCATCAACGAATACTTACCAAACACTTGAATCTAGATGACTGATCCACTTATGAACCACATACAAAATCGTTTTTTTGTTTTCATAAACAACCCTAAGGGTCCGTTAAAAAAAGCTTAAAATAGAATCTATAGTTCAGGTCTAGGGGCTGTTTGAGAAGTCACATAACTGGTTCTGTAGTTCACAAGTGAATAGATATTCAAACAAAGGCTCGGAAAACAATTGAACTTTAAGTCCTCCAACTATGGTTAAATGTTTACGAATACCTGTTTTGATCTCATGGAGAGTACTGTTTGGATATGGTCTTTCATAGGATATAGATGGGGTGTAGTCCTTCAGACTTCCTCTTGGTACTTGTAAAACATAGGTTCTGAGGAAACTCTCTAACAAAAGATATATGAATTTTCCTCTCAAATCCCCTTGTAGAGTCATCAATGTCTTTAGGAACTCTATGATGGAGATGTTAAGCTCTCCCTTTAAGTTCACCATTTCGTTCTCTTCATTACCCAGAGAGACTTTCTTGAATGTCACATACATTGTTGTGGTCTCTTTCCATCCATATAGTGAAAATAGAAAAGGATTGATTATCTTCCTCCCTTCAAGAATGTATCTACATATTTTGACATTTTTGTTAGGTAAAACTTTTGGATACAACTTACAAGTATACTTCGGCACCTCCTATATTTTTTCAAATTTTCATTTAGACATGGTATGATAATTTGTATCACGTAAGGCTCTCAGATTTGTATCTCGGTTCAACTATGGACTATGGTTAACATATACGATGATTGAGAGTCCCAAATAATTGTTCTCAATGAATATTAATTAAAAAATCTAGGGCCTTACATGATACAATTTATTATTGATGGTGTAACATAAAATTTTGGAGAAAATAGATAGTATAGAAGTAAATTTGACACTGAAGTTATAAACGAACCTTGACCCAGAAGAAGCAGCTAGGAGAAGACGATATTGCATATACTGTGTGTAAGGAGTTTTATTATCCACTTTACACAAATCTACTTCCCCATCTATAATGTGTAATTTATCTTTCTCCATAGCTTTAAATTCAACACAACCACCAACTCTCCCTCTCAGAAGTGGATGAGATTTTCCACTAATTTCACTATGTTTTGAGTTCATCTTCATTTTGAGATAGGCAGTACAAGGCATACCTCCAATATAACCTCTCATGGTTTCTTTAAACACAACAGTAGATCTCAATCTCTTATCTGACTTCCCAGAAGTGATCGAGCCTCGATTTATAGAAATACTATTTTCATCCACCAAACCTATTCCCTTTTCGCCCTTGTATTTAAGAACATCGTGTACAAGGTGTCTACTCACATGCTCTGAGGCCGTGGCAATAGTGAGACATGGGTTTATCCCAATCGAGCAAGGGATTAAAGAGGCATCGCAAACATATAGGCCATCATGAACCGTGTTCGGAGACTCTGTGTCATAAACTTGACCATTAGGATTACAAACCCCGCTCAAATGATCCAATGAGGCATTGCAACCACCCAATAGATGAACTGAAGTGCTTCGATACTTCGACATGAATAAAATTCCTCCAAGCTTTTTAGTGAGTTTTTGAAATGCTTCAATTTTTCTTGACAACAGTGGATCATGGGGTGGAGTAAAGGAGATTTTGTTTGTGTTTTTGTCTAGTGTGATTTTTCCATTGGCTTGATCATAACCCATTGCATTGAGTACCATTGCTTGGCTGGCTTTTAAGCCTAATGTGTGTTTAAGCTTGTCTATAATCCCATGTATGAACCAATAACCACACGGCCATCCATAAGTTATAATCCCCTTAAATAGAAGGTAAGGATAAGATGTAGGGAGTACTGCACTCTGCACCAAACAGGAGAAAAATAAAGAACTTGCAAGAATCAACTGTGTAAAAGTATGTGAATGTACATAAAGTTGTGTATATATGTTTAATAAGGATATAAGAGTGGATTTTAGAAGCAGCAACCTTCTAAAGAGGTCACGCTCCGTACCTTAGACCCGCAATTCCGCGCTTCTTACTAGGAAGCTTGTTAGAACCACTCTCTCTCCCTCATATTAGAACCTCGCTTCCACCCCGCTCCCATCACAATGCATTCTTAAAATAATCTATAAATAGTTTCAAGATCTTACCTTGCTCAAATATTGATGAAATATTTATGTTGGAAAATATGGTCTAAGACTATTTAAATCAAAATCTATTGTCAAAATATCTTATTTCAATTCAGACTGACTATTTAAATAGACACCTATATATGTGTCTCAAATGTTTGGAGCTTCTTGGACGCTGCAAATCTTTAAAGTTCTTACGTTTAAAGTTTTCCCGCCCCGTCCCGCCCTCCCCCCAACTTCGTGCTTCTATGGAGTGGATTCATATATGTAAGTCAAGAGTGTCTTATATTTGTAATTATAAAGTAAACTCATACACATGGGTACAATTGTCGATGTTGGATATTCCACATCGCTCGGATAGAACCCCTGCATGTGCTTTACAAGCTTGAGTAATCCTCCCCTCATAAGGCGTCTTTTGAGGTCTTAAAAAAATTTGAAATATCATTATCATGTGTTCGGTTAATAAGAAAAGAATGACATGTAAAATAAGAGAATATTGTGTTTTTTTTTCTATTATAGAAGATGACAGCTCCTCAGGTTCCTCTCAAACCTCTCAAACAACTTCACTCAAGCTATCAAGCTTGAAAGTTGTTCCTTCAACAAGAAGTTCTCTTCCACACACATGTTATATCTAGGCTAGGCACCGTCTGTATCCTTAATTTCATCAAAAGGGATAGGTTTTTTCGAAGGATAAACTTTAAAAAGTAAAGCACCTTCCTTTCCCCAATCCATTCACTTTCACTTTTAGATGGACAAGAAATGATACCATGATAGGTCTTGAGGTGATCCTCTTTCCTCCTCCCTTCTTTTCTCTCTTCTTTTCCACTCTACCAAACATGGTTTGGAAAGTGGGTCAGCCCAGCCCAAATCCCATTTAAGGCATTTTCTACATGACTGTCAGTCTGCTTAAAGAGCCCAAAGTCTCAACCCAACAGCAAGCTCACATGGTTTTGTCCTTCTAGGCTCTAACCCAAAACGCGCCTCAATAGTTTGAGTTTGAGGAAGACCCACACTTATATGCAAGACCTCTACTCCGTCCGATGTGTGTCGTGATGCGCTGACACATATCCCACCTCGGCGCAGGCACGATCTTGGCTGTGATACCATTGTAAGTAAATGAGTTAGCCTAGCCCTAATCCCATTTAAGATATTATCCACATGACTGCCAGTCTGCTTGAAATGCCCAAAGCCTCAACCACAACCATGTGGACAATATACCTTAAATAGTTAAATGGGATTGAGACTAGGCTGACCCACTTTCTAACACATGGATTTTTCCCCCCCTCCAGTTCCCTTATTTCACTTGTTCCTTCATACCAAACAGAGCACAAGGCGAATTGCAAAGAAAGCCATGGTAAAGCCTAAACTGAGAAAACTCTAGCTATATGTGTCATCATGATGTGGTTTTTCTCAAGTTCTGCGGTCAACTAATATCATTCCTTTACCCCAATTGCAGTTGACAGTGGCCACATTGTCATGACACAACCCATTCTTAACATAGATACCTAACTCTTATAGGACTAAGGTCCTGTTAGGAATCACTTTCTAAACATACCTTTTGAGCCAAACGTGCTTTTGACAACCAAAGCACATATACTAGTCTATGTGGATTAATTTTAAAAAGCAATATAGAGCTCTAAATGCACATTTTGACTGAAGCAAGTTCACGCATGCTTCAACCAAAACGTGTTTGCAGAAAGCGAATTGGGGTTTGAACGAATTGTTTTTTTAAAATTCCAATTGTGCCCTTGTTAATAGGAATCTACTTATGTTACTGCTTCTGGTTAAATGCAAAACAAAAGCCAAAACCAATCCAAATGTGTACGAATGCCAAGCTGGTGCTATAAAGATGGTCTTATACCTGAATTGTGAACCCCAAAGAAGAAGTGAAAGATGAAGAAATAGCCGGTCCGGGCCGTTCTTTGAAGGGTATTTTGGAGAATTGCTTTTTGTCTAAACCATAAGCTTTCAAAGGTGCTGGGCTTCCAGCAACATAGGCTACATTATTCCCATTACAACTAAAACCATTCCCAAGTTCTTCAGATAGTTTCAAACCTCTGATTTGTGATTGGAATAGTATATTAGCTGTGCCAAGAACTCCACCTGCAAAATGAACAAGGTTAGGGTAAAATGGTAATTTGCAAAAAAAAAATGTGTACAAAATCGTGCAAGATATTTACGTGAAAATTCATTTTTCTTCTTATTTACCAATTTTGGTTCACCAATGCTCACCTAAGCCTGGGTGACTCACTGATTCTATTAATTATGTTGATAGTACAAGGGTAAAATGGGAATGACATGAGACTCATGTCACTCAGTGAAGATTTGAATGAGCAATAGTGAACTAAAAAAGGGTGAGCAAAAATGCTATCTATTTGTTGGTGTTTGGTTGTAACTTATATACTTAAATATGTGTTGAATAAATGGGAACCTCACTTTTGCTTATATTCTTTCAAAAAGTAAATTACACGCAAAAAAAAAGTACATAAGTAGCTTTTTGAAAGCGAATTCGATTTTTGAAAAAGTTTATACCAAATGGACTCAAATATCTAAGTAAATCCAAAATCTACTTGCATTTCATTTTTAAAAAAGATCTTAGTGAAACATATTATTTTTTGGACAACCACAAAAACAGAAAATGTTGATTTTTTTTATTTTTATTTTTTTTGTTGAGAAAAATGTTTTACACAAATCAAAATGAGCATAGTATTATTTTTTTATGGGTCGTTTGGCAACAACTATCACTTTTGTGATTCAATTGCAAAACACAATTTAAAAGTTGGCCAAAGCTAGCTTTTCGTTAATCGCAAGTTTTTGCAATTTACTCACATTTTATTAAAAAAAAAATTCAATTCAATCTCAAAAACTAATTTGCCAAACAATTATATTTTGACTTTTGGAGTTCCATAATCAATAATAGGCTCCAAAAGCCGCTGCCAAACGGGGCCTTAGGTGGATTTTTTTGGAGCTGCTAGTATTTTGTGCTACACTGTTTGTACCTGAGAGGATGACAAAATCACATGTAATGTAATCGATTTCATTGAGAAAAACAAGCCATCGCCGACTTCTTTTCCTGCTTATTCTTTGTTCTTCGAAAATATTGTTTGGGTTTTTCACCACAAAATTGACTTCACATTCTGTTTTAACTGTACATCCAGCCTGTTGACAGAAAATTATAATTAACATACATATACTTGATATATACATAGCGCCCTCTCCATAGTCTGACTGTATATATACATATGTGGGAGTTGCTATCCTATGACATATTGTGTTCAAATTTTATAAATCCGACAAAAAAGTTAATGTCAACTTCATTAAAATAATGGTAATAGAGTAATTTTATAATAAAATTAATTTTTAAGATTAATTCATCATCCTCACAAAAAATGAGGTGGCAAGGGCATTTTTGTCCAAAAAAATATGTGTATTTTTATATTTGTTGTTAGTTAACATTTTCATATATATATATATATATATATATACATACATAAAATATACTTGGGTAAATTATAGTAACACCCTATGTTACCCAGGCTTGGCATAAAATGTGTCGTATTAGTGTTGACGTGGGTATGACAAGGATACTGACGTGGGTATATGTCAGACTAATTTCGTACCATGTCGAACATGGCTTGCTATGAAAAATATAATATAAATCTAGACTCAAGGTCTTATTATTATATTTAGATTGTCAATACACTTCATAGCCTCATATTCTAGGGTTAACATTTATAGACCTCTAAGCTATATATGATGCACGGACACTCCTAAAATGGTGCCGCAGGGGAACTAAGTGCGCACCCAGTTCGGGTGCGGAGTGGGTGTGGCAGGTAGTTCTTTAGAGTTCTTCAGCAATTTGGGTGCGACGTGGGTGCGCGAAGGGTACGGCGAGGACACTTGAGGGTGCGGGAGGGACACTTCTAGGGGGTGCGGCAGGGCAATTTTTTATTTTATTTTATTTTATTTTTTATTTTTTTATTTTTATAAAAAGTTTGAAAACAAATTTTTGATAAAGTAGGAGTCCAAAAAATAAATAGCACAAACTTTAAAAAACCCTACCATATATATATATATACTACATACAGCTGCATTACAGTCAAAATATGAAAAAGAAAAGAAATAGGGAAGAAGAAAGTGACAATCCACTCATCCACAGCTGCGCAACATCCACGCAACCTAACAGGTTTGTCCTTCGATTCTCTCTCGTTCTATCTTTCTCGTTCTCTCTCTCTCTCTCTCTCTCGTTTTCTCTCTCTCTCTCGTTTCTCTCTTTCTCTCTCAGTCTCTGTCTTTCTCTCTCTCGTTTCTCTTAGTCTCTCTCTCTCTCTCTCTCTCTCTCTCTCTCTCTCTCTCTCTCTCTCTCTCACCTCTACTTGTGGTCAGGTCAGCCCACTAGGAACCAAGACAACGAGGATTCGACAACCTACGAGGAACCGACAACCAACAATCTGGTATTTTTTTTTTCCAGAGATGAATTTTTTTTCTAATTGCAAATTTTAGTTAGTTTTGTGTTTTTTATTTTTATTTTTTTATTTTATCTTTGTAGAATAGTAGTTTATGTGTTGCTTAGTTGCGTATGTAGCATTTATGTTTATGAGTTTATGGCTTGTTTGTTGTTATTAGGTCTTAATTAGAATATATATATATATATATATATATATGAAAACAAGTGTGTGTACTTGAATGGTTCATATATAGTAATATACAAAAATATATTTTTATTATTTTATATAAGTTCCCCCGCCGCACCCGCACTCTTGATTTTGGAAAAATTGTCGAACGCCTCGCACCCGTGTCCGTGCTTCATAGCCTCTAAGGCTTAGTTTGGCCCCCACGTGGCTTTTTAAAATGAGCTTATGAAATTTATTACTAAGTTGTTTGATAATTTTAAATAAGTGACACACTACTCTTCAAAAAGACATCATGAAACCAAAAAACAACCTTGAGCTTTTAAAAGCTCCCCTCCAAAAAGCCCAAAGTTCAATTTTTGCAAAGCTCATAAACTAGTTACCAAATGAATTAACATAAAATTGTGCTTTAAAGAAGGAGAAACACCAAAATAGGGGTCAAACTAAGCCTAAGTAGATCTACTTTTCCAAAAATTATTATACTCCGTCAAAATCATGTGTAAAATAAGAGTAATGCTATGCTTTTAGGTTTTATAAACATAAGAATATAGCTAATTAACTTTAAGAATTAATATGTCTTGTTCTATTTCTTGTTTAACATGTCCTCGTACCCGTAACTAAATTTTCGATCATTTATGACCGTGTCCCCTTATTCTAAAATATTGGGATCTACTGAGCCCCACTTCTGAATTCATATTCACACCCGATACATGTACTCGAGTCCGAGTAACATAAGTAACACCCCCTTAACCATGACTGTTTTTTAAATACTCCTAAACTATAAAACTCAATAAACTAACACCCTCAACTATGATATGACCGATCGTACCATACGACCATTTTCTGCTTACTCGTGGAACAACATTTTGTTTTCAATGACATTATTTTGTACCAAATTTAAAAAATGTTGTTCATTGAATAACAAAATTTCCAGAAAAACAAAAGTTGGTGGCATGATACGACTGGTCGTATGATAGCTTCACCCCATGTAAGGAAATATAGAATGAAAGTACTACCTCAATAGCAGAAACCAAATAGTTTTTATCTGTAGAATTCTTGGCATTGTAAGGACACCCAGAAAGACAATTCCCACATGCCAAACAGCTCCCAATGTCTTGAGACTTCCTTGAATTTAACAAAGACTTATCTTCAATATCAAAATTCATGCTCAACTTCAAAGAATTGTCTTCTTCAAACTCTTCCCCAGTAATTTTTCCCATGACTTTGGAATTGGGAAATTTTGTAGGAACACTATGAATTCTAAGCATAGCTGAGGCTGAGGCTTCACAGATCTCCCAATCTCTCTCCCAATCTTTGGGCCATTTTGGGTTCCTCCTTGCACGAATTGGGGTGGGTACCATAACTCCTGCATTCACTAGTGAGCCTCCTCCAAGCCCACATGCCACTGCTGCTACACATTCATCTTGTTGATGTAACTAATGCATTCACAATTTGGACCAAATTAGGGAAAATTTTATACTACAATTTTGGGTTTCTTAGGTTTTAAAAATTACGTGGTAATTTGATGGGTTTCACATATGGAGGGTTGAGTATTAAAGCATGATTATCCAAAGGTCAGAATAATCTCTCCACAACCCTTAAGAAAAATTGTATTCAAATGCTTAATCAGTTTTCTTTGTTTCTTTTTGTGTTTTCACTAGTTGCAGAAGAGTTTTAGTTGTCCACATCATCCGGTACTGGCTAATCCCACAGTCCCTTTGTTTTTTTTTTTTTTTTTTTTTCTTTTAGTTTTTTCTTCATATTTTACTTTGATTTGGCACTTTGCCAATAAGTTTTAATTTTTTTACTAATGCCCCCACAAGGCTCATATGGTAGGCATAGTCATTTTGATCGAGTGTGATGACCATATGAAAAAAAACGTATGATCATGTGAAAGGGACTTAGGAGGTACAGGAGTGTGATGGTCATAAGAATTGACATGGCCATACGAAAATTGTGGCTTGCAATCGAATATGTTAAACTTTGTGTATGTTTTGTTTCTTTTTTCCTTTTTTTTTTTTTTTTTTTTTTTTTTTTTTTTTTTTTGTACCAGTAATCAAACTATGTGGATGTGATAGATAGTTGTCTGAATGAAATTTTCACGACCAGAATTCTCAATTTTTTTTTGATATTTTAATTATTCTAATTTTTAGTATATTATGGTTCAAATTTGGGATGTCCCAAATTTTTTGATAGTTACTATATTAGGTAGTTGCTTGAATGATTTGATGGTTCAAATTTTCACGGCCAGAATTCTCATTCCCTTCTGCTATTCTTTTATTTGTATTTATTGTTCAATCATGTATGAAATATCATTTGTAGGAAAGTTAAAGTTTGACTTTATTATTAATGTAATTTTTTTTTTTTTGCTATTCTGTATTTTTGGAAGTTAGTTGTTTAAATTATTTAAAAATATGGAAGAGAATATGTAATGTATTCTAGAATTTAAAGTTTATTTTATTTTATTTTTTATTTTATAATAGACAATAAAATTTATTGTTATAATTATAGGTAATTAAAGTGCCAATTACTCTTTTTATATAGTTCATTGTTCATTATAAATACATGTTTTTTTTTTAGAGTTATGTCTTTTTGTACTACTTTTGGTTTAAGATGCATTTTCTTAAGAAATGCTTCCCGTGCAATCAAAACATCTTGTTTTGAAATGGAATCTGAATTTGCATATTCTTTAGTTTTTGGCAATTAATGAAAAATTTTAATTGTTCATATCATCCGGGTGTTTTATTTTGGGTGATCCATTTAGATGTTTGTATCATTACTCCTAAATTATTTTCTACATACATTCATTCAATTGTGTACTTTTTGAAGGACTGTTGTCCTATCCTATTGGCCAACTAGCCCATCCCCTATCAAAGTGGGAAGTAATATTAGATGCACTCTTAAATGTACAATTAAATGTACAATTTTATTTAAAAATATTGAACTTCGTGCTGAAATGTTTGCACATCCTGCACACCCCTTTTTTGGTGTACAAATTTTTTAGCATGAGGTCCAACATTTTTAGACAAAATTGTACATTTAGGAGTGCATCTAGCATTAATGTATCAAAAACAAAAAACAAAAAAATTGTGTACTTTTGAGAGAGAGAGAGAGAGAGAGAGAGAACCTGAAAAAGAGCATCCTTTGGCCCAAAGGTGACACCCAAGTCTCTGTTCTCCATCCTCACAGCAGACAAAAACTTCAAACTATCAGTTGGAAAATCATGAGCTTCCCATCTCCTACCTTTCTCAGCCAAACAGACCTTAAGTCCTGCTATTGACAACCTACAAGCAGCCACAGAGCCACCATAGCCAGAACCCACAACAATAGCATCATACCCATCTTCTTCATCAAACCCATCTAAGCAGCTCTCTGATTCTCTTCTCTCCATTTATTTTTTAAAACCAATTTTGAATCTCAGATTCCTGTGTATTTATAGAAATTTCAAAACCAAATTATTATTATTAAAATACCCATTACATGTACCAAATTATTATTATTATTATTAAAATACCCTTTCGTATAGAGACATAACTGTTAATAAATTAAACTTTGAAAAGTTTTGATAAAATAGTCAATTAATTTGGGACAGTCAATCAGGCTGCCCAAACTGATTTTAGACAGTATCCTTGAAAAGTTACTTTCCCGTCAACCCAACAATACCAAGTCAAAGTCTCTTAGGATTTGTTTGGTTCATGGATTTCACGAGGAAAAAGAAAAGGGAGAGAAAAATAAGATAGAAAACTAGCCCCATCTATGAGGTAAAATGAACTGATTTTTCATCTTGATTTCCTTTCTTCTCTCTTTTTTCTCATAAAATCCATGAACCAAACAAAGTATTAGAAAACCAAACTTTAATATGGAAACAGATGGGCTTCACATCGGTCAATACTTAGGCTTAGTTTGGCCCCCACGTGGTGCTTCTCCTTTTTTAAAGCCCAATTTCATGTTAATTCATTTGATAACTAGTTTATGAGCTTTGCAAAAATTGAACATAGGGGCTTTTTTGGAGGGAGCTTTTAAAAGCTCTAGAATGGAGCTTTTAAAAGCTCAAGGTTGCTTTTTGGTTTCATGATATCTTTTTGAAGAGTAATGTGTCACTTGTATAAAATTATCAAAGAACTTAGAAATAAATTTCATAAGCTCCTTTTAAAAAGTCACGTGGGGGCCAAACTAAGCCTTAATAGGCTAGCTTTTGATTATCAACAAATATACTATCAACAAATAAAATCTCTCTATAGGATTTTTTACAATCAAACTAATAGACTTAACAGTCTTTTATTAAAAAAAACAAATATTAACAATGGGTTATAAAGAGATATTTATAAAAGAACGTGATATCCTATGTGACAATAAGACCGATCTTTCACCATACTTAACTCAAGTCATAGAATACCACATCATATTGTAACTATCTCTTTAGGATCCTTTTGTATTCACGACATTACCCAAAAAATAATAATAGTAAATGAAAACTAAACTAAAAATAAATTGTATGTATTTAAATAATAGTCAACTCAGTCTAACAAAAAAAAATAATAATAATCAACTCAAGATCACTTTGAACATTCGAGGTGGGAATTGGAGTCTTTGACTCTATTGATTTCCATAAAGTATTATACAAAAGTAGTTACGTACGCACATGAATTGCTATGACCATGGTCCCACATTTCACCCAAGGTGTGAAAGTTTCACAATTACAATTCTTGTGTGACGTCATGGAGAGACCGGATATTGTTGTACCGGGTGTGTAATTGAAAAATTGAGTGCAGTTTTGCTAATCTCAAAATTGTTTATTATTTGTTCGTTCTTATTTTTTATTGGTTAATGCAGTGAAGTTTAATACTTTACATCATTAATTAATTCTCAATTCTCATTTAATACTGACTCCACTGTATTAGTTAATAAAAAAGGATGGCGAGCAAAAATGTATTCATTGAAAAAGAGATGGAAACTTTTCATTTTGAAAACTCCTGTCTTTTTCAAAAAGGAAAATGGTTGGTACACACACTTTTTGACACACTTTTTGGACACTATGCTTTAAACACATGTACCTTGTGCTATTTGAATTTTTCACACTTTTTTATGCACCACTTACACAACACAAGGTACATACACTTAAAGCTGTGTGTCAAAAAATGTGTGTATGTAGCACTACTCTTTAAAAAACAAAGCAAATTAGAGGAAAAGGAAATGAGTTCTGGAATAGTAGGAATTAAATAACAAATTAAGGGCCTGTCTGATAAAACTGAAAATCACGTATTGAAAAATTAATTAAGTGCTGAATTTTAAGTACTGAAAATTTTAAGTGATTGAATTTTCAATGCTGAAAACAATATTTCAAATACTTAAATATAATGCGTTCCGTGATTATTTTCAGTAGAAAATTTTCACTTAAAGCTTTTAGTGGTTTTTTCGCTGCTTTTTCAATTAAGTGATATATTATCAAACACACTGAAAATAAATAAGTCCTGAAACATTAAGGAAATATATACATATACAAAAAATAATAATTATTATAATAATAATTTAAAAAAAGACCTTTGTAACTTGTCCATTTAAATACACCCATTGACACAGAGAGCATTTTTGCTCACTCAAAAATGATCATCCATTGTTTACCCAGACCTCCACTGGGTGGCATGTGTCACATTCTAGTAATTGTTAAAACTAAAGTTAGGAGAATATAACAAAATTACCGGAAAGTAGAATCTGTAAAAATTTCTTTGAGTTGACTCACGGGTCTCGCTCTCTTTAAAACGTTTTGCGGCTCTGCCCAAATTGTGCAAGCAATTCGTCGAATTGCCATGCCTGCCCAAATTGTGCAAGAAGTTCGTCGAATTGCCATGCCGTCCCCATGATAAAACTATTGGGATTGTGCCCTCAAACCAGTTAGTTTGACTGTGGAAAATCATACTAATACATTTATGTATATCATTTCATGAGATGAATGCTTAGGCTGTTATCCTTGAACATCTTTGTATGTAATTCATATGAGATATGAATTACCATTCCTTGTTGTTTTAAATAAGTAACAATGGATGATAAGATTGGATAACTTATCAGGTATACACTGTAACATGATTAACTTCTATATGATAGAGTAATGAATCTCATTCACAAGAGTGTGTGACTCTAAGTTAATATGCTAGTGCATGAGTCGCATTGACGGACTATGAGTTATACCTATTAACAAGAAAATCTGTCACAGTTAATAGGAACTCAAACTTGTATAAGATTCATGTCCTTAATCCTGAGATAGTAATGGACACTAGTTATATGCTTAGTTGCTTTGAGTTACCGATCAGTGAAGTCTTCAAGATTAACACCTGGGTATCTTGGGTGATCAAGTTTATGGTATTGAGAACATATATTGTCAAGATGGAATCTAACCTCTTGTAAAGAGTAGTTCTTCACAAAAGTCTAAGCATTCCCTTGAGAATATCACTGGTTGATTACTGAGAGCTGCGCAGCCGTGTCAACAAGTTGTTGTAAACATGTTTGGTAATTTATGTGTGATGACTGATACTCAAGGAATATAAGATGTATTTATCCATTGGGTATATAGTACTATTATTCATAAATCCTAATGATAAATACGAATACTGGAAAGGTAGAGGGACATTAGTGTCATATTATACAAGGCTAGGAATCGCTAATATAAGTGTGATTTTATTCTTATGCACTAGAATACAGTTATCATTATATAGTGGAGTTAATGATAATTGCTTAGGCCTCACATGGTAACGTTGTAGTTTTTGATTTTCAGTTTTTGTTTTCATTTTTTGTATTGAATTGGAGGCAGCCATCAATACAAAAAATGAAAACAAATACTGAAAACCAAAAACCACAATGTTACCATGCGAGCCCTTAATTATTATTCCTTAGTTAAGAGTATAACTAGATGGAATTAATAATTAATCGGAGCCATTAATTAAAAAACTAGGGGTCCCATTCTTCGCTCGAAGGAATGTTTGGATGCAAAGGAGAAAAGGAAAAGGGGTACCACTAACCAGTTTGTTGGACTAACCGATTACTGGGACCCCACTAATTGGTTAGTGGGAGAAACCGGTCAAAAATCGGTTACTATTGACTAACCGGTTACTGAGGAACCGATTTGTGGGTACTAACCGGTTTTTGGTAGGTCAGTTTAAGAAGCTTATAAATAGAGGGTCTGCGGGCAGAATTAAGAGCTACGTGAATTCACATTCGAAACGCCCTAAATCTGTTCCTAAGCTTCTCTAGACCTCCTAGCTTTTTCCTAGAAGGGTTTCCACCAAATCCTAGCCTCTATGACCATTCAAGAGACATAAGAGTGAAGATCGCTAGCCTCGGAGAACACTCACTAGAAGATTTTTGGACTACTCAATACTGATTGAAAGTTGCTAAATTTGGGATGCGACGAAGCTGACGTTGAGACGAAGCTGCTGTAAAAAATTCAAGTCATTCGAAGATCGTTTAGTCCTCCTGACGAGCGCATCTTTGTCAGATCAAGGTTATCGGGATTGAATCATCACAACAATCATAGAAGGATTCTCGATTTGATCCAATGGATCACAAGAGTTATATCTATGATCGTTTATATATATATATGTGTGTATGTATATATATTGCATGTAACATCAACATGAAGTAGATCTAATTTTTTGAACTGTATCTTCCCTTCTGCTGCGCACTGCAACCAGTTTTTTTCTAATAAAAACAGCCCAAAATTCACACTGTCTCGATTATCTTTGCATAGAAGAGTAATGGGAATACCAAACACCTTTTCTGATTTGTTGCTCAGAAACAGAAGGTCAAGAATTTTTGTATTTCTATAAGAGTTTGGAAATAGCAGGCTCACTGTTATTCTGGAAAAAAATATTTTGCAGGGAATAGCTCACTACTTTTATAGAAGTGTTTAACTCTTTGAAAAAATGGGATGATGAACTATAGGAACAAGTCCTGTTTATATAGTAAAAAATTTAGAACGTTTGGCTTTAAATAATCAGAATGTTGGACTTTAAATAATTAGAACATTGGGCCTTTTAAAGAATCAAAATGTTGGATTGATCCAATAGTCATAAAAAAAAGTGAGGAAATTTGAAGAGTTAAAACGATGATGCCAAAATTTGGTTAAGGCAATTTAAGGAGAGAGAGAGTGAGAGACTGATTTTTTGTATGTGGTTCGGCCCTGTTAATGAAGGAACCTATGTCCACGGCTGTGTCTGAGCACGTTCACTATACTGTAAAAGAGCCGGGGGCCTGTGGTGAACCAACAAGTCTGGAGCTACCATAGGTCGGGCGGGCATGTTGATGAATGCTATAGAGTTGCTGTGTAGACTGAAAAGTCAGCCCCTTCAATGGGGGGTGAGAGGTCTCTTTTATAGATGGAAGAGACCTACTCGTACAAGGAAAATGAAACATAATCCAATTGATATAGATTGACATTAATTGTAGGGGTTTCCTAATTGGATTAGGAAATAGTTTGCACTTTCCATTAGTCTTCTAGCTTGAGTAGGAAACTGTTCGGAATGCTCGGGATCATGCCTGTGGGCCCGGGTGAGCTGTTCCCGCGGTGGGATGTGCCTGTGCGGTCTTCCCGACCTGTTGTCCGGGTTGTGGATGAACTGCTCGGGAGGCATTAGGTGGACCAAACCGCTCGGGATGATGCTTGTCAATAGTTGCCGAATAGAACCGCTCGGGCATGTGCTGATTTTGGGTGTATCAGTTGCCCCCCATTTCCAAGGTTGGCTGGATGCTATATCGGGGCATGTTTGGAAATCTGCCTGATACCAGTCTGAGTGCTCGGGGAAGCTGCCTCGGGGCTTCTGAGCCTGGTGAGACCTCAAAAACTGGCTGAGAGTGGAGACCCAGCCTAGCTCGGGACCTTTAAGTGCTCGGGAACTGACCGGGAGTTGAGACCCAGCCTAATTCGGAGTCTTTTTGCTTGAGTTAGCTTCCAAGATGGTTCTCTTCTGCCTGTGAACCTTCGTCAAGGCTGTGGCTAGAAGAATTTTACCATGTTGGAAAAGCCGACCTAAAGCGTATTGCTTTAGGGTCCTTTTATGTTAACTCCCCAAGATGGTTGTCTTCCGCCCAGCCAGCCTTCTTCGTCAAGACCGTTGGGAGAAGAGCTTGACCATATTGGTGGAGCTAACCTAGAGCGTTTCGCTGTAGGGTCCTTTTTACTCCTCTATCATGGGCCAACCTAAGAGATTTTAGTCACCTCTATCGTCGGTTCGGACCTAAGTAGAGCTACTACCTCTAAGTACTATAGGTGCTCGGGTTGTCCAAGATTTTGACTTGGCTATCCACGAGCCCTGTAAATACCCGGTATGATTGCCTGTTTAGTTCATTGCGCCGTCTTGCACCCCAAGCTTTCGCTAAGACGAGGGTCTTACAGAGGCTATGACTGTAGGTAACCGACCTGGAACATGGTGGTTGCAGGGTCTTTTGAAGCTTGCCATCATCAGCCACCTAGGGGGTTTGCCTCCATCGTCGGTTGGACCTAAGCGAAGCTTGTGCCTCGGGGTTAGGCCCGAGGTCTTTGGATGCCTCGGGGTTAGGCCTGACGTCTTTGTATGCCTCGGGGTTAGGCCTGAGGTCTTTGGATGCCTCGGGGTTAGGCCCGAGGTCTTTGTATGCCTCAGAGTTAGACCCGAGGTCTTTGAATGCCTCGGGGTTAGGCCCAAGGTCTTTGTAAGAGCTCTCTGCCAATCGGTGGAGCCTTATGTGGTGATCAGGCAAGTACCACTGTAGTAAGGCTCATCTAGAATGATGGAGACAGGGAGTCGAATCAGGATCGTCGGGCTCCTGATTTCTTTGTGCTGGAGGCAAAGTCGAAACTGCTCGATCCTGACCTATGTGAACTGGAGGTCGGGTCGGGACTGCCGAACCCTGCCTGCTGTAAGCTGGAGGTCCGGTCGGGGCTGCCTGACCCGAACTGCTGTGAACTAGAGGTCGGGTCGGGGCTGTCGGACCCGGACCATTGTGAATAGAGAGAATGGCCAGAGTTGTTGAGCTCCTTTGCGTTGCTCTTCCCGGGCTGTTATAGCTTCCGCTTACTACTGGAAGGCTCGTCGTCCATTTGCCCGGGGTCTTTGGTCTTTAGAAAATCTTCAATGTCGATGTATCTTCCAACCCTCTCAGAGAGCTCAACCAAAGTTTTTGGTCGATTTCTGTGGAACGACGCGGCGCACTTGGTGTGTTGAACTCCCGAGCAAAAGGCTATAATGGCTACTGTCTCGTTCAGATTGCGGATTTGAAGCTTCTGTTGGTTGAACCGGTCGGTGAACTCCTTGAGGGACTCATTATTCCGTTGTCTGACCGTCAGTAGCCGCATGTCAGGCCTTGGCCGTTCATGCATACCGGCGAACTGGTTGATGAACTGCTTACTGAGTTGCTTGAAACTACGTACCGATCAAGGTTTCAAGGAGTATAACCATTGGGCGGCCGGGCCTTTCAAAGTGCTGGGGAAGGCCAGGCAGTACAGCTCGTCGGCTTGGATGGCCAGGACCATCCAAGCCCTGTAGGTCCGGATATGGTCGACTGGGCTTCCTGAGCCGTTATAGGGATCTAGGCGAGGCTGCTTAAATTTGCGTGGGATGGCAAACCTCGTGATCTGGATAGAGAATGGTGACTCTGTCTCGGTATTGGCGTGATTTTGAGTAGGGTTTTGACCAAGCTTTTTGGCCACTTCGTCAATCTGCTTCTGCAAGTACTTGATTCGGGCTTCCTCTCCTTCTCGATCGGTATTCGAGGGGTTAGTCGGGTCGGTGGAAGAGGCTTCTTCTTCATGGCAGTGTGCTGTCCTCTGGGATCGGACTCGGCTATGACTCCGTGTAATCGTTCGCCTAGGGACAACTCGGCTCTTGACCGAGTGACCCTGGACTGATTCCTGGGCCATATGCTCCGGCCTTTCCTCTCAGGCAGTACGCCTGCTGTTGATGTCTCTGGCATCCTCAATGCGGGATGGGTTGGCTCGGGCTCATTATCTGGTCAAGATCGGTTCCCGACCGTGTGCAACGTTCCCGGGTCATTTCCCAGCCACAAGAGGACTGTTTTGCTGGGCCAGCAGGGCTTCGATCTGTTGCTGGATTTGACGCTGGCCCTCCAAGAGTTGTGTGAGGGTCGCGGTGACCTTCTCAGATGTCATGGCTGTCGCAGCCAGTGCCGGGGCTGGCGGAATATCCCGATTGGCCTACTGTGCAGTCTTCTCACTCTTCTTCGGAGGCATGGCTATCAGCCAAGAGATTTGTTGATGAAGAACTTGTCGTTCCCACAGACGGCGCCGAGCTGATGATGCCAAAATTTGGTTAGAGCAATTTAAGGAGAGAAAGAGAGAGTGAGAGACTGATTTTTTGTATGTGGTTTGGCCCTATTAATAAAGGAACCTATGTCCACGACTGTGTCTGAGCACGTTCACTATACTGTAAAAGATCCGGGGGCCTGTGGTGAACCAACAAGTCTGGAGCTACCGTAGGCCGGCCGGGCATGTTGATGAATGCTATAGAGGTGCTGTGTAGACTGAAAAGTCGGCCCTTTCAATGGGGGGTAAGAGGTCTCTTTTATAGATGTAAAAGACCTACTTGTATAAGGAAAATGAAACATAATCCAATTGATATAGATTGGCATTAATTGTAGGGGTTTCCTAATTGGATTAGGAAATAGTTTGCACTTTCCATTAGTCTTCTAGCTTGAGTAGAAAACTGCCCGTAATGCTCGGGATCATGCCTGTGAGACCGGGTGAGCTGTTCCCGCGGTGGGATGTGCCTGTGCGGTCTTCCCGACCTGTTGGCCGGGTCATGAATGAACTGCTCGGGAGGCATCAGGTGTACCAAACCGCTCGGGATGATGCTTGTCAATAGTTGCAGAATAGAACCGCTCGGGCATGGGCTGATTTTGGGTGTATCAAAAATTGTTTCAGATTGTAAAATGTATAAAACAATTTTGAATAAAAAGATAAGATATTTGCCAAACAAGCCCAAGCCCAATTCACTCCCACGCCCAGCCCGGAACAGAGTGAAGCGTGGCGGCGGCTGCACTCGCGCGTGTATGTGTTTTATGGGTTGGGTCTAAGTCCTCCCCCATCCACAAAATTGGGTACCCCCAAGGGGCCCAACCCTAACACTCAACTTAGCCTTATATAAGGACTTCTAAAGCCCTCTATTTTTCCTACATGGGACAAGAGAAAAAAGGCTTTGATTTGGTTTTCTTTGAAAGTAAGTAAAACAAGAGGGAACTTTTAAAAACTTTTTCAAATTGGTTTTTCCCTCCCTTTTTCTATTACACACTAATTGTCCTTATAGTAATTTTATTGATGATACAAAGGCAAAATGAGAATAAAATGAGACACATGTCATGATGTCACCCAGTGGAGGCTTCGGTGAGCAATAGGTGACCATTTTGGAGTAAGTATAAATACTCTCATTGACACATGGCACTATCCTAGCATCTCAACCAATTATCGACCAGTAAATAAACAAAACCAGTTGAAAACACTGATACCTTAACATAAAGAACTCCATCACGTGGCACAATGTGTAATAGTTTTCTGCTTTGGTCTGCAAAACCAATGAATTCAATTACTTTACCACTAAAAAGTAGGAAATGAAAATGCATCTCTGTAATTGTTACTGGTCATCAAAAGAAAAAAAATTAAAACCCAAACTAAGGTATGATATGCAAACTCACTCTCATGTTATAAAGATATTAGAACCATAAGGGCTCGCATGGTAACGTTGTGACTTTTGGTTTTTCAGTTTTTGTATTGATGTTTGTCTCTAATTCAATACAAAAAAAAAAAATTTGAAAACCAAAACTGAAAACCAAAAACTACAATGTTACCATGCGAACCCTATAATTTTACATTTTTATTTTACCGGTTTTCTGTATATCTTATTGGGACATATAAATCAAATCAAATTAAGCCTTGTGTCACAATCAATTGGGACACACATAATGAATTAATTAGGGACATCACATCTACACCATACCTATTTGATTTATGTTTCTGCTTTATAAATAATTTTAAATTTTTTAGAGCCCAAAACATTTTACAGTGAAGGCTAAAGCCAAATAAAAAATAAAAAAAATCTTATTCCCTGGATCACAATGACCATTTAACTGTGTAACTAAATCAACTGGCTAAATTGTAAATCATAATTAAAATCACATAACATTGCTTCTTCAATTTACTACTTCCATTAGCCGATTAGAGACTACCCAAATATCTGAATCCTATATCAAAATTTATCAATTCAACGCGTTAAAAAAAAGAAGGAATAAAAAAAAAAAAAAAGAAAAAAGAAAAAGAAAAAGGATAGGATTGGATACAAAAACACAGCAAAATATGTTTTTTTTTTTCCATTAGAAAACAAAAATGATTAGGTTAATCTCAAATAAAATTTAATCAGAAATTAACTAACAAACAAATAAACCCAACAATCCAACATCAATCAGCCCACCATCTCATCTCAGATGGATCTCAAAACAAATAGATAACCAAATACAAACATATCCATATATGTTATATATATACACACAGTCCGCTTCTTGTGCGGACATCCGCAACTTAATAAGTTACAAAATCCTGTTTTCAGTCGTTGGATCAAATTTTCATTAAGGGTATTGTAGTAATTTCACAGGATCCAGTGGCTGAAAACAATAAGTTACGGACGTCCGCATAAGAAGTGGACGTATATATATATGTACACATTGTAAGTATACAGATTATATGCAAACGCAACTAGTAAAAGATAAAGCAGGGAAGGGGATACGTAAGACAGAAATATGGATCTAGAGAGAGGAAATGATTATAGAGAGGGATACTTGAGATGGATTGCAGCCATGGTGTGAGAAGTTGGGTGGTTGGTAGAACCAAGGCAGAAAGAAAATGGAGCAAATGGGAGTTTAAGAGAGGGTGATGAGAATTAAATTTGGGTATTATTTTGGAGAGAGAGAGAGAGAGGGTAGTGGAAGACTAAGAGGTAGGGTGGGGGAAGACTCTGGAAGTCTTTGGGGAGAAGAAGAGGTGGGTAGGGTAGCTTTTGGAAGTGGGAGAAGACTCTGGAAGTCTTTGGGGGAAGAGAAGAGGGCGAGACAAATTGGTAAGCAAATAAGTGATAACAAATGAGAAATAAATGTTAAAATTAGTAAAGCCAAAAAAAAAATAAATAAATAAAAACCTCAAATCTGTTGTACATCATTGAAGAGCAAACTCCATATTGGCACAATAAAGAATAATAGAAAAATAGAAGAGAAAAAGGAAAATAGCTGAGGAAGCCACATGGCGTAATGTAGATCAAGATTTTGCTTCAGTTTTTTATATATGTATAATAGATATTATAAAGATTAAGATAACCCTTAGAGTTCCTGCGAAATATGAAAAGACATTTGAAATAATATGAAATTTATGAAGAAAAAGTTAAAAAGTCAAATAAAACATGAAAAGCTATTGAATTTGTCATGCCCCGACGTAGCATAAATATGGAAAGCATTTAATTTCCTTTATGGACCCGTAGGTCGCAACAGTTTGAAGGATCGATTCCGTTCCCATACGTCGAACAACATAAAACCATAATCAGAGTAGAGTAATCAAGGCTTACAAATATTTTTCTAACTTAAGAAATATTACATCACGGGGTTAACTAAGGCACACTCCGCCTAGAAAACAAAATGACATACCCAAAATCAGTTCATGCCCGAGCGGTTCTATTCTACAACTATTGACAAACATCATCCCGAGCGGTTTGGTCCACCTGATGCCTCCCGAGCGGTTCATCCATGACCCGGCCGACAAGTCGGGAAGACCGCACAGGCACATCCCACCACGGGAACAGCTCACCCGGGCCCACAGGCATGACCCCGAGCATTCCGGGCAGTTTCCTACTCAAGTTAGAATACTAATGGAAAGTGCAAACTATTTCCTAATCCAATTAGAAAACCCCTACAATTAATGCCAATCTATATAAATTGGATTATGAATCATTTTTCTTGTACGAGTAGGTCTCTTGCATCTATAAAAGAGACCTCTCACCCCCCATTGAAGGGGCCGACTTTTCAGTCTACACAACACCTCTATAGCATTCATCAACATGCCCGGCCAGCCTACGGTAGCTCCAGACTTGTTGGTTCACCACAGGCCCCCGGATCTTTTACAGTATAGTGAACGTGCTCAGACACAGCCGTGGACATAGGTTCCTTTATTAATAGGGCCGAACCACATACAAAAAATCAGTCTCTCACTCTCTATCTCTCTCCTTAAATTGCTCTAACCAAATTTTGGCATCATCAGCTTGGCGCCGTCTGTAGAAACGACAAGTTCTTCATCAACAAATCTCTTGGCTGATAGCCATGCCTCCGAAGAAGAGTGAGAAAACTGCACAGCAGGCCAACCGGGATGTTCCGCCGTCCCCGACATCGACTGCAGCAGTCATGACATTTGAGCAGGTCACCGCGACCCTCACACAACTCTTGGAGGGCCAGCATCATATCTAGTAACAGATCGAAGCTCTGCAGGCCCAGCAAAGCAGTCCTCCTGTGGCTGGGAAATGACCCGGGAACGTTGCACACGGTCGGGAACCGATCTTGACCAGACAACGAGCCCGAGCCAACCCGTCTCGCGTTGAGGATGTCAGAGACATCAACAGCAGACGTACTGCTTGAGAGGAAAGGCCGGAGCATATGGCCCGGGAATCAGTCTAGGGTCACTCGGTCAAGAGCCGAGTTGTCCCTAGACGAACGTTTACACGGAATCATAGCCGAGCCCCATCCCAGAGGACAGCACACCGCCATGAAGAAGAAGCCTCTTCCACCGACCTGACTAACCCCTCGGATACTGGTCGGGAAAGAGTGGAAGCCCGAATCAAGGACTTGCAGAAGCAGATTGACGGAGTGGCCAAAAAGCTTGGTCAAAACCCTATTCAGAATCACGCTAATACTGAGACAGAGTCACCATTCTCTAGCCAGATCACGAGGTTTTCCATCCCGCGCAAATTTAAGCAGCCTTGCCTAGATCCCTATAACGGCTGGGGAAGCCCGGTCGACCATATCCGGACCTATAGGGCTTGGATGGTCCTGGCCATTCAAGCAAACGAGCTGTATTGCCTGGCCTTCCATAGCACTTTAAAAGGCCCGACCGCCCAATGGTTCTACTCCTTGAAACCCCGATCAATACGCAGTTTCAGACAACTCAGCAAGCAATTCATCAACTAGTACGCCGGTATGCATGAACGGCCAAAGATTGACATGCGGCTACTGATGGTCAGACAACGGAATAATGAGTCCCTCAAGGAGTTCACCGACCGGTTCAACCAACAGAAACTTCAAATCCGCAATTTGAACGAGACAGTCTCCATTATAGCCTTCTGCTCGGGAGTTTAATACACCAAGTGCCACCGCGTCGTTCCACTGAAACCGACCGAAAGCTTTGGTTGAGCTCTCTGAGAGGGTTGGAAGATACATCGACACTGAAGAATTTCTAAAGACCAAAGACCCCGGGCAAAAGGACGACGAACCTTCCAGTAGTAAGCGGAAGCTAGAACAGCCCGGGAAGAGCAACGCAAAGGAGCTCGACAGCTCTGGCCATTCTCTCTATTCACAATGGTCCGGGTCCGACAACCCCGACTCGACCTCTAGTTCACAGCAGTCTGGGTCAGGCAGCCCCGACCGGACCTCCAGCTCACAGCAGGTAGGGTTCGGCAGTCCCGACCCGACCTCTAGTTCACATCGGTCAGGATCGAGCAGTTCCGACTTTGCCTCCAGCACACAGAAATCAGGAGCCCGACGATCCTAATCCGACCCCCTGTCTACATCATTCTAGATGAGCCCCACTATAATGGTACTTGCCTGATCACCACATGAGGCTCCACGGATTGTCAGAGAGCTCTTACAAAGACCTCGGACCTAACCCCGAGGCATCCAAAGACCTCGGGCCTAACCCCGAGGCATACAAAGACCTCGGGCCTAACCCCGAGGTATACAAAGACCTCCGGCCTAACCCCGAGGCATCCAAAGACCTCGGACCTAACCCCGAGGTATACAAAGACCTCGGGCCTAACCCCGAGGCACAAGCTTCACTTAGGTCCAACCGACGATGGGGGCAAACCCCCTAGGTGGCTGATGATGGCAAGCTTCAAAAGACCCTACAACCACCATGTTCCAGGTCGGTTACCTACAGTCCTAGCCTCTAAAAGACCCTCATTTTAGCGAAAGCTTGGGGGGCAGAAGGCAATGAACTAAACATGCAATCACACCAGGTATCTACATGCCTCGCGGATAACTAAGTCAAAACTTGGACAACCCGAGCACCTATAGTACTCAGAGGCATTAACTCCATTTAGGTCCAAACCGACGATAGAGGTGACTAAAATCTCTTAGGTTAGCCTACGATAGAGGAGCAAAAAGGACCCTACAGCGACACGCTCTAGGTCAGCTCCACCAACATGGTCAAGCTCTTCTCCCAACAGTCTTGACGAAGGCTGGCTGGGCGAAAGACAACCATCCAGGGGAGTTAACATAAAAGGACCCTAAAGCAATACGCTTTAGGTTGGCTTTTCCAATATGGTAAAATTCTTCTACCCACAACCTTGACGAAGGTTCACAGGCAGAAGATAATCATCCTGGAAGCTAACTCAAGCAAAAAGACTCTAAATTAGGCCGGGTCTTAACTCCCGGTCAGTTCCCGAGCACTTAAAGGTTCTGAGCTAGGCTGGGTCTTAACTCTCAGCCAGTTCCTGAGGACTCACCAGGCTCAGAAGCCCCGAGGCAGCTTCCTCGAGCACTCAGACTGGTATCAGGCAAATTTCCAAACTTGCCCGGATATAGTATCTAGCCAACCTTGAAAATGGGGGGCAACTGATACACCCAAAATCAGTTCATGCCCGAGCGGTTCTATTCTGCAACTATTGACAAACATCATCCCGAGCGGTTTGGTCCACCTGATGCCTCCTGAGTGGTTCATCCACGACCCGGTCGACAGGTCGGGAAGACCGCACAAGCACATCCCACCGGGGTAACAGCTCACCCGGGCCCACAGGCATGACCCCGAGCATTCCGGGCAGTTTCATACTCAAGCTAGAAGACTAATGAAAAGTGCAAACTATTTCCTAATCCAATTAAGTAACCCCTACAATTAATGCCAATCTATATCAATTGGATTATGATTCATTTTCCTTATACGATTAGGTCTCTTGCATCTATAAAAGTGACCTCTCACCCCTCATTGAAGGGGCAGACTTTTCAGTCTACACAACTCCTCTATAGCATTCATCAACATGCCCGGCCGGCCTACGGTAGCTCCAGACTTGTTGGTTCACCACAGGCCCCTGGCTCTTTTATAGTATAGTGAACGTGCTCAGTCACAACCGTGGACGTAGGTTCCTTCATTAACAGGGCCGAACCACATACAAAAAATCAGTCTCTCACTCTCTCTCTCCTTAAATTGCTCTAACCAAATTTTGGCATCATCACAAAATATTATCTAATGTCTATTATAGTCATCCTTATTACAAAAGTTCGGTTTATCAACTAAGGCAGTAGTTATAATAAATCTTTCTTCTTCCCAGCAGCTATTCTCAATTAGCATAATCGTATTGTTCCACTTGATCATAAGCTAAAAAGCCTGAACACGAATGTCCAGGGCGCATCAACGTCGTCAGCTTATTGAAGCTGGTGAGTATTAAAAACATATGCTTGAATGTAAAACATGCCCATTTACCATTTTCCAATTTTCATTATTCCACAGGTGGATATCATAGAAAGGAGTTCTCATTAAAACAACAATAATAACATTTGAAAACTTTGATTCATGTTTCAAGTGACCGTGTATGAAGACAATGCACCAACTCATCTTACCGACTTTTTTCTCTCGACAACACAACAACCCACTATCTCACTCCAGTATCTTTGAAATACTCCGATAGCCACACTATAGCACAGGGGTGCCAGAGAATGTCCAGTTTGCCTCAAACTTTGGTCCGGGGTACCAGGGAGTGTCCAATGCCTCACACTTTAGTTCCTAATCTGCCTCGCAAATATCGGAGGAAACCTCACGCAGTATCCAAACTCGGGTACCAAGGAGTGTTCGTAGGCCACACTTTAGCACTACCATGGGTGCCAGGGAATGTTCAAGTTCGGCGTCACACACTTTAGCGCTACCATGGGTGCCAGGGAGTGTCCAATTTTGCCACCGTCGCATTTCAAAGACACTCTAGCTGCAATCTCAACACGTCACACTTTGGTACACAATTACCAGGGAGTGTCCACACAACCACAATCACATACTCTTTTCCACACTGACCAACACTCACACTCATATGCATGTACAACTGACACCATATAAATGTCGTGCAACCATAAACAGAACATATGAAATGCCGGGAATGATAGCCATGTATATTTGAAAAGAATTAAAACCATAATCACCCTTTAATAACCAAAACATAACGAGATGTAATCTGTTTTAACATAACTTCCAAACAGAGCCTTAAAAATCCATAAAACATCAACTAAACAGTTCCTTGTCAGAGAACAGACAAAAACCAAAAATTACCATAAGTCGTGCGCACGGGCCGCTGGCGCGAGGAGTCGCTCGCACGGGCCGATCGCGCGACATGCCCAATTTTTGTTTTATTATAAAAACTCTTCTATCTTCCAGAATTCACATAGCTCGCGCACGCGGACCACTCGCGCGGGGGTTCGCTCGCGTGATCGCGCGCGCGAGTTTTAGCAGAGACTTCATCTTCCTCATGAAAACACCCATGTTTCAGTTTTGGGGTCTGTTTTTGACCCAGCTTGATTTCGGATGTAATTATGCTATATAATATATGATTCTCTTCAATTTTTCACAAGGATTTTGAATCCATGATCGATTTTACATGAATCCAAACGTAGTTTACGAATTTTACGAAAAACTAAAAGATGATAAAACTTAATTTCTTATATACTTTCTCATATGAACAAATTGGGCTCTAAAACTTTAAACATGACATATATGATATGTAATCTTTCATATTTATCTAAGAAATCAGACTTTGGTTAAGTTTGAAAAGTCATGGCTTTCAAGCTATGGAGTTCATTCACAAATTCATCAATGATGGTTTACAAAATTAAACAAACCACAATAAATAAACATGTAGTACATTCTGAGTGAGTTCTAAATACTCACTGTGATTTAGAGAATAGAGATTGTTGAGAAAGAGAAGCAATATAGAAATTTTAAACCCAAGCTTTGGCTATGGGGATTGGGTTCTTCAAGTTCTCTCTCTCACTAAAAAAATTTGCAGCTATGAGCTCTCCAACTCTCTCTTTTATCTCTGGAGTATAAAACTTCTCCAGATTGTGTGCTCTGTGTGTGTTTATATAGAGATGTAAGAACTTGGAGCCCAAGCTCCTTATGCTTGACTCAACAAAGTGATTTAAATTAGCTAATTTCATAAAAACCAATTATACACAGCAATTATTCATACGTATAATCACAGATATATGAACTCTACAGTTCACCAAGGGTCAAGGGTAGATTAGTAGGGGTCAAGAGGTGTTTAGGAAGAACAACTTGTGGCTTAAAGTTAGCACATGAACCACAAGTGTTTCCAAACAAAGCCCTATACAATCATTGCAAGTATTTATTAAGCTAAAAGCATATGTCACAAGATTAGACGTGGATTCCAAATCTGTGGGAGATCAACGCGGCACAGACAGTTTTGCACATAAACTGGTATTTCCATGGCGCGGTGTTCACCACAAAAATACAAAAAATTCATTTTAATGTAGGAAATAATTTTTTGGTTTAATAAAAATACCGTTTGAGTCCAAAGAAATTATTTTCACCGTTTTGAAATACAGATTTTGAAATCTAACACAGGTATTACTAAAATTATAGAATTTGCAGTTTGACCCCAAAAGAATTTAAGACATGAAATAAAATTAATAATTAGGTTCAACATGTGAGAGTTGTAATTAGAATAACAACAAACAATACATATTGATTTTAAATATGACAATGCAAACACAAATTAATTATGGAAATGTCAATTTAAGATTAAATGAAAATGCAGGTTGTTACAGAATTATTTAATGATATACATGAGAAGTTATTTATTGAATTATTCAATGTGACGCATATGTCGCTCATAGGTGAATCATCAATATCTTAGAAGAAGATGAAAATTTTGTAAAGAAAAGCATTAAAAAGGTGTCATTCAATATAAAATGTATATCTAATGGTCATACTCGTATCTTATTTTAACTTTCTTAATTTCTGTAAAGAATGTATAGAATTTGAGTAACAACATCTGGCATTCTACATCAAACCCATGTCAAATCAAATTTGAGTCGGAATCTTAAAAAAAGCTACTCTCAAAGTTGTTTCAAAATTTGAGTGTTTGAATATAATTTGGTGAGTTTGACTAAGGGTTGAGTAAAACTTAATTTGGTATTGTCACGCCCTGGAGTAGCCAAAAATAGGAAAATTTTAAAAATTTTCTTTCTGGACCCGTAGGGAATTACGAGTTACATAAAACTGACCGCGTATTTTTCTGAGCTACGGTTTATTTCCTGTGAATTGTTGAAGTCTAAATCATCTAATAATAAACTTAGTAGCACCCTAATTATAAAATACATTTTAGGAAGATATTAAGCCCTTATAAATATTTTTATAAAATACTAGGCCTTAAAATAGGCTAGTAGCATTTTTCTTGTAATATTCGGAATTCGTTTGGCATTTAAATAAATTAACACAACCAAACAGGTCTTTTTATAAATAACTAAATAATATTTACAATACTAAAGTTTGGGTTTAATAAATAATAATTTATAAAACGGAGGCATTAGGCCTTAGGGGATTTAACATAATTTTCTCATATTTAAAATGGGCATTAGGCATTTAACACCTAATTATTTTAATTTAAAAAAAATTACTTATTATTTATTTAAACTAATAAATAATAAGTATACCCTATAAGAAATAATCCATAATAATTTATTTTCAGAATATAAGAATATTATTTTATTTAAAATAATATTCCAGAATATATGAAATTCATTTATAGCATTTAAAACTATTTTTAAGAAATTAAAAACTATTTAAAAATCATTATAACCATTTATAACTATTTAAAACAATATAAGATTCACTTGTAATTTATTTATTAATAAGAATAAATAGTTATATATATATATATATAAGTACTAATCTTACTAAACAGTATGATTAAAATGCTAATTATTATTTAAACAGTTTCGTAAAACACTAATTAGGATTATCAGAATAATTCTCAATATATAAAATAAAAAAATAAAAAAAAATTAATTAATTAATCACTTAACCAAGGTCCGCGGGTCAGCCCAGATCCAACCTGAACCCACGGGTCACCCATATACACACTAAGGCTGATCCGACCCGACCCCCCTTTAAAAAATAAAATAAAATAAAATAAAATAAAAATAAATATAACCTGAACCCACTACCCATTCATACACACAAACCAACCCGATCCAACCCGAAACCCGACCCGGCCTATGGGTAAACGATATAACCTGAAACCCAAACAGGTTATAACTTCTTCATCCTACACAAGCCGTCGCCGGTGCCGCCATTCTCGCCGGAAAACTTCCTAGGCTCATATCTTCTTCATCTCTCCATAAAAATCGACGAATCCAATGCTAAAATGTTTGGTTCGAGGCCCTCTATAACATACTAGGGGCTGGGAACTGAGTTATCTCATTTACTAGACCCACCATTGGATTATTCTTTTTCGGATTATTCTTTTTCGGTTTTGTGAAGATAATCCTATGCATGGTCGTCTAAATGTTGTTCTTTTCAAAAGCTGCTTATAGGGGGTCTATTTGGGACCATAAGGGTCTGTTTGGTATAGCTTTTAGAGGGTTTGGTCGTGTTTGAAAAATAAAGCTCCGGTGAGTGAGCTTTAATGGATGTTTGTGTCTGGCAGAGAGCTCAGGTTCTGTTTGGCTACGCGTGTGAGTATGTATGAACCTAGAGAGTGCAGAAAGCATAAAAATAAACTAGGGGGGTTTATACCTCAGTGTAGTCTCTTCCTTCCCCCAAAGTCTCGGTCTCCCTCTCCTCCTTCTCTCAGCTTCTTCCTCTTCTTCCCTTTCTGTGCGTGAGTGAGACAGAGAGTGTGTGTGTAAGGTGAGGGACAGAGGGTGATAGTGAGCAGTGGGCAGAGATGATGAGGATGTGTGTTTGTTATGTGCTTTCTCTCTCTCGGCAATACACACACACTCTCTCTCTCATGTATATAAACACAAAGCATGGTATACACACACATATACATATGCCGATTCATCATATCTGCAGACTTAGATGGAGGGGATTGATTGAAATGGTATCCTAGGGGAAGGGGAAAGTGGCCGGCGGTTTAGGGTACTGTGTGGGTGTTTTACCCGGCCGTTTGGAGGGAAAAAGGGTGGGAATTCGTGGGTTTAAGGAAGTGTTTGGATAATGGGATTATCCAATAGTTATAGGTATGATAGGTAGTACATTAGGCTATTTTGGGAAATATTCTTATTGCACTAATATTTCCATAAATGTAGGAATTGTCGTCGCTAGGAATATGTGCAAGTCAGTCCAGATAAATGCAGATTTTACGGGTTGCATGCTAAGTCAGTCCTGGTCTGAGACTTACAGTCTAAGTTAGTAATAAAATAAATACGCATCATATATACAGAGTCCTGGGAATACGGATTTAGAATAAGAATGCTCGTTTTATTATACAGAAATCTACGGGTATTACAGGTATAGGTTTGAGTTAAAGGTTGAAGGAGGATTTTTGAAGTTTTTTTTTATCCCAATATAAATTTGGTATTAGTTTTGAGTAAGAATTAGAGGAGCGGACCTTCACAGATATTGAGATTCTCCATCAAATCCAAATTGACATTTGCTTTTAAAACATTTAATGTAATCAATCAGTGGTTTGGTATGTTTGGGACTGCATAATTTGAGTGTGTTAATGTAGTGTCATAAGTTGTTTTCCCAAACACTCTAAGAATTCCTAGACAACTTGTTCTTGCCTTGTTTGGAAATGATACTTGTGTGTGTTAAATTAGTGCTATAAGCTAATTACCCAAACACCCTAATTTGACCCCCTATGAACCTATCTGACTCCTACATACTCTTACAAACTGATTTTGGTTAATCAAATACGTATTGTATATGTATATCAGTATATATGAGTGGTATAATTTGTGTAATTAGAAATCAATACAATTTGTGGAGTGAGACTTAAGGGACTTGGAGCCCAAGTCCTTGATTTTCTATATAACATACACTTTCACACACATTCTGGATTTTTGTTTTACATCTGAAATACAGAGAGATAGAGATAATTTACAGAAATAATTTCTAGAGAGAGAGAGAGAGCTCTCCTCCATAGCCAAGCTTGCTAGTTGGATTTCTTATTTTGGTTAGCTTTCTCAACTAAACTTCAATCTTCAATCACAATGAGTATTATTAACTCACTTAGAATGTAATATATGCTTTGTTTACTATTTGTATAGCTTGAATTGTAAATCACCATTGATGATTTTGTTCTTGAAGCTTGAAGCTTGAACGTGGTGATTTTCCAAACTTAACCAAAATGACTTTTGATAGATAATAATGAAAGATTACAGTCCCTAGATACTATGTTTAAAGTAATAGAGCTTAGTTCATTCATATCAAAAAAGTATATTAAGATTAAAAAAATTTTACCTCTCGATTTTACGTAAAATCCGATAGCCACGTTTTGATTCATGTTAATCCGATCGTAGATTCGTAAACCTTGCGGAAAAACGAAGAGAATCATATACTATATGTCATGTTTGCATTCTAATTTCAAAATGGATCAAAAACAGGCCTTAAAATTGAAACAGAGGAGAAAAACGAAGTAGATGAAGTCTCTGCACTTTCTCGCGCGCGAGATTGCACGAGCGACCTGTGTAATTCTGAAAATTCTGGAAATTTTTTCAAAAGAAATTCGAAAATACACGTATCGCACGCACGACCCGCACGAGCGACTGGGCATTTTTGCAGTTTCTGTCTTTTTTTTGCATAAAGAACTGTTTGAAAGATGTTTTAATGTTTTTAAGGCATTGTTTGGAGGAAAGGTCATTTCAGAATCTGCTTTTAAAAGATATAGTTAAAAAGGACTTGAATTCTCATACGCACGTTTGTTGTTACTTTTTTTTTTTGCTTGGAACACATTTGTTGTTACTTTCCCGTAATAATGTATTGCTACATAACTCATCTGACATACATGTTTGAGTCAAGTTGACATACATGGTGTGTGATGGCGAATTGAGAAGAGTCGAGAATGTGTTATGTGAGTTGCGACCCCAATTTTCCCAGGTCGATTCGGATATGGCAGGTTAATTGAGAAGGATTGAGCCCAGGTCGACTCGAATACGGCAGGCCAATCAGTGATATGTTATAGCTAGGGGTGCATACGAGCTGAGCCGCTCAACAAGGGCTCACAGCTCGGCTCGATAATAGCTCGGCTCGTCTCGGCTCGTAGAATAAACAAGCCAAGCTCGATCTTGAATAAAAAGCTCGTTTAATAAACGAGACAAGCTTGAGCACATGTCGGCTCGGCACGTGCTCAGGCTCGGGCTCGGGCTCGGCTCGATGAAGGCTCGTTTGTAGGATCGTGAAAAAGCTCGTGAGTAGGCTCATGAAAAAGCTCATTAGTAAAATATCTACACATTCATTCTCATAATTTCATTTATTAACAGTAAAATATCTACCCATTGTCACATCCTTTGGAATGTAAATTTGATATTTTGAGTTGGGAATCATGACATTACTCAAATATAAAAAATAGTAGTACATATTTTGTTTCATCGATCTCAAAATAGTATTCATTATTAACAAAATAAAATATAAAAGTTCATAAGTTGGTGTTTGCATGGTACATTATAAGCATATGATGTACCTTAAAATTGTTGTGCCACTTAATTGAATTATTGTAGCAGTAGCGTGAAGAATTGAACTCTTTTTTTCTTTGTCCCACATTGGAATCTTGTGGGAAACAGAGGAGGACGAATGCCTATAAATGGCAGAGAAATTGTGGCTTCCCAATCGTGTGGCAACCGGGCCAATTGTGGCTGGGCCAAGCTTGAGCTTTTAGCCTAGCCTTAAGCTTAGCTTGTGCTGTGGTATTATTTAAGTTCGATCGATCTGAGCTCAAATTCGAGCTTGAGTCAAGCTTAATTTTTAAGCAGCCGAGCTCATAATCGAGCTTGAGCTTGAATTTGAACTCAGGCTTGTTTGTTATGCTGAATCGAGTCGAGCTTGAGCCGAGCTTGATCTGACTACTTTTTTGTCGAGCCGAGCTCAAGCCGGCTCGTTTAAAATGTAGGCGATCTCGAGCTGAGCTTGAGTAATGTAAAATATCATTCGAGCCGAGCCAAGCCGAGCCTTAAAAGCTCGGCTCGTATACACCCTTAGTTATAGCCTTAATTATCTCAGGATGATTCAGATACGGCAGGTTAATTAAGAGGGATTGAGCCCATGTTAACTCAGATACGGCAGGCCAGTTTAATCGTGTCCAGGCCGACTCGGATATGGTAGACCGATCAGGTTACTATAACCTTGAATGTCTAGATACGTCCAGGCCGACTTGGATACGGTAGACATATCGATGGACATTTTAAACCTAACGACCGTGGGTCGGTGGTTCAAGGGAACCATTTGTGTTGGGTTTCATAGTCGAGGTAAAAGAGTCAGTGAGATGAGTGGGCTGCATTGTTTCATACACGGTCACATGTTACATTAATTGAATATAAATATGTTGATTCTCTTGAATTCACTCTGGTATTTCTAACATGTTGAATAATAAACCTGTGAAATGAAAATGGCGAGGAAGTATGTTTTACATTACAAGTACATGTTTTTAATACTCACCAGCTTCTTGAAGCCGACGACGTTGATGCGTAAATGTCCAGGCTTTTCAGGTTATGATCAAGATGGACAATACGATTATGCCAATTGAGAACAACTACTCGTGAAGCGAAATGATTTTTATTCTGCTTTTAATTATGATCTGAATTTGTAATAAGGATTGATGTAATAGATATTAATATATTTTTGCAAGGCCGGTTGTGCCTTAAGATTCCTATGTGATGTAATAAGTATTATCTCTGAAAAATTTTATAAGCCTTGATTACTCTTACTCTGATATAAGTTCTTATACTGTTTGACGTTTGGGACAGAATCGATCCTTCAAACTGTCGAGACTTACGGGTCCATAAAGTAAATTAAATGCTTTCCTTATTTGTGCAACGTCGGGGCGCAAAATAATAGGTTACACAAGTCTTACACGAATTGTGAATTCTAATAATGATGACCTCACCAAGTCAAAATGGTTGGCGGATACAACACAATACAATTGGATTATGATAGAAGATTTATCTCGCTATCTTTTTTTTTCTCTCTCTCTCTCTCCCTCTTTTTCTTTTCTTTTTTTTTTTTCCTTTTTTTTTTTCCTTTGGGCAAAGGTGCACATCGGTGCTCACACACACACACACACACACACACAAAGAGAAGAAACTCAAGCTGGAGCAGAGTGGGGCATGACTAGGAAGAGGCCAAAGACCTACTGATTGGCGGTCAATATTGTATTCTTTTCCTCATGATTAGCCCATATTGGACACGTCATATCACTATTCTGAGAGTTTTAATGAATAATTTGCACACTTGTTCTTCACTTTGTTTTCCCATTTTTCTATAATAAACCCATATTTGTAGGATTTGGAAGTATCATGAACCTTTGGTTTTGGACTCAAAAAGGAGAAGAAATCTCCAACTTCAGACCGGATCGATCTGGCCTTTCTTGGTAGATCGATCCGCAACAGGGTCAGGATCTGGGAGGCTTTTGTTTGAAGACCAGATCGATTCGTCATTTTGCCTCTGATCGATCCGCGATTTTGGAAGCAACTACAGTTCTTGTATAACTGTATCGGATCGATCCAAAAATTTGCCGCAGATTGATCCACGTTGCAGATTTCCGAATTCCTTTTTTTATTACAATTATGTTATTTTGTATTTGGGGTATAAATAGTTAGTGATAGTTTTATGTTAGGTTATCTTGGTTTTTTGTAAGAACAAAATAGTTGTCAATCTTCTCTCTCCTAGGTTTTCTCCTTCCTTGCATTTACTACTTCTCCCACCACCATTTTATGTGTATTTAGTTCTAGAGAGTGAAGATTTCATTTGTATTAGATACATTAAAGCTTGGTTTGAATTTTGAAGTTATTTATTGAAGTTCTTCTAGCATTGATGATGGTTTTTATGTGTTGGTATCATTTCTCTCTCCCTCTCTATAATATTTATGTTGTGATCACCATGAGTAGCTAGATTATGTAGGTTGTGGATCATAAATCTACCATTGGACCGTTTTGAACTCTAATGTAGGCTTTTAATGTTTTGTAACATTTCTAAGATTCATTTGTGTAAGGTTTGAATTCTAGGACTTCATTTATGATGTCAAGCATCATAGGTAGTTAACTCCTTTGATTGCAAACCTCACCCCATGTATTTCATTGAAATTTCAATCTAGCATTGTAGGTTGCACACCACATGTTTGATAGTTTACCTCAATGAGGTTTTCTACCTTATAATGTGCTATAAACGTGAAATGAATTTGTTGTAAGGTCCAAGGTGGGGGGAATGCTCCCCAACCTCTATCTTTCCCTTTTCAAAATCTTAATTAAATCATACTTGTCATTAATTGAAGCTCACTTCTCACTTTAATTTAGTCATTGTAGTAAAGTAGTTAATTGAAAACCCCTAAAAGACGAAGTCATAGTTTTTCCTTTTTAATTTATCTCTTTTTTCTTACATCATAATTGATTACTAAATTTCTACAAACGTTGTTATAATCCAATCCCAGTGGACTCAATACCCTACTTCAATACTACATTTAATAGAGTTATAATAAGAATTTGACTTTTTACTGAATCACTCACTATTACTTAAATCTTCATGCCCATCATGCTAACTCTCCCCCTCTTTCTCTCTCCTCTCTGTACTTCTTTCCTCTCACACCCTTTGCCCTTATTGTCTCTCTGCCTTCTTTGTACGTCTACGCCTTCAAATCACACTTGCTGGTTGCACCATTCCTTGGAAACCCCCGAGTTGCAAAATTAGAAGTTGTTACCTATGTAACATATGGACTTCGCTATTAATAGGTTTCTTTGAATTAGTCAAGAGGGCGTAGTGGATAGTAGTTAGAGTTCAAGTTATTATGATTTTCCTATTTGTTAAGCTTAGTGGAGCATTCATTCAACTCTAGCTGATTGGAGCAATTAACCGTCACACCAATTAATTGGAAGTTTATAATTAAGTTCAAGAAATTTGCTAATTATATGTTATAATTTTCCTAAAAATAGAGATGCATGCATGTCTTTAATTCATATGATTGAATGACTCACACCATACCACGTTAATATGATAATGATAATATGGTACGACACTACTAAACCCTATAAGCTAGGTCAACTATTGACTAATTAAAAAAAATCTATTAATTGTCAAAATTGAGAAGCCTACTTTACCTGAAAATAGCCGCATAACACAAGTTGCAAAGTCTGACTGAGAGAAGAATAAAATAAAAATAAAAAAATAAAAGAAGAAAAAGATTTTGCAGATTTCTGGTCCCAACCTCCGCATGCGTAGGGACCACCCAACATTTTTCCATCAATCTTAAGGAGATTCAAATCCAAACTACTTGCGGTCCTTTCACGGTATTCTGCAAGTTGACTTATTTGGATTGTATTTATTATTAGACAGCATTTTTTTCTCCTCAAAAAATTGCTCATTTACTTATTTTATTGGGCGAGTATGTGAGACTCACTTCTTCTTCTTTTTTTTTTTTTTTTTTTTTGTTTTATGTATTAAGAAAAGGTCAAATTATACTTTAGTCTATTAAATAATACATCTGTTTTCAATTAGATCCATAACTTTTTTTTTTTACAATTGGGTCCATGAACTTTAAAAATTCATACAATCAGACCCAATTTATGACACTGTTAGCTTAAATTATTAGAAATTGTCATGTATGTTGCGCGTAATGCTTACCTGTCACATGTTAGGTTAAGACAAACACGGGAGACTGTGAATGGCTAAAAAATTATGTGATTTTGGGTATAATTGAATGCAATTTTAGATCTAATCAATTGTGTTTTCGAATTTGATTGAACGCGATTTCGGATCTGATTGAATGCAATTTTTCGTGCTATCCACAATCTCCCGTGTTTGTCTTAACCTAACATGTAACAGGTAAGTATTACGCGTAACGTACGTGACAATTTCTAATAGTTTAAGCTAACAGTGTTAGAATTTGGGTCCGATTGAATAAATTTTTGAAGTTCAAGGATTCAATTGCAAAAAAAAAAAGTTTATAGACCCAATTAAAAACATGTTACAGTTTGATGGATTAAAGTGTAATTTACCCTTAAAAAACAATAATGTGAAAAGTTATGAATCATACATATTCACTCAATAAAATGCTTAGATAAATAAATTTTGAGTGAACAAAAATGTCTTCGTATTATTAGTGTTAAGAGAATAAGAATCTCTTATATTTGAATTCTGAAATTATTTTTTTACAACGTTACATTAGGGGGCACTATATAGGCTATAATAATCATATGATTTAATGCATATCAATGATATCATTTCATAACATGTATATTATATATGTTAGGCTAAAGTATATTTTCGTACTCTATAGTTTGGGCGAAGGTTTATTTAGGAATCACTATTTTCAATTGTATCACTTTGGTCCCTGTAGTTTTAAATTCATTCCAATGTGGGACCTGTTTGTGACTCCATTAATGAAACTTGACAGAAAAACACTCACGTGCATGACGCGGGTAGGCTAAAAAAAAAAAAACTTTAGCACCCTCTAGTTTTAGCGAAGGTTTATTTTGAGCCCCGCATTTCCAATTCCAATACTTTGGTCCCTCAATTCTCAAAATCATTTCAATGTGAGACCTAATGCTAATTATGTCAGTGCAGATTAACACGTGGTTAATGGAAATGCGAGCCACGTGAGTACTTTTCGTCAATTTTCACAGATGTAGCCACATGGCCTAGGCCTGTTAATGGATCGGATTTCAATTCGAATCTGAGGTAAATAGTCGGATTTGGGTTTCAGTTTTGACATCTGAATCTGAATTCGAACTGAACTCCAATTAAGAATTAAGTTAACGGATCAGATGTGGATTTAGTATATCTAATCCGATAGAATCTGAATCCAATTAGCTATATTACATAATAATAAATATAATATACGTTTTATATATGCAATTATATTATATATGCAAATATATTATACAATAAAAATGATATTTGGACAATTAATATAAGGAATTGCTATGTACACCAGTGTATTTGTTATGTACACCCAAATTCCTTTATTCTAATAATTTTTCTTCTAAAAATTTTCACTTTTGTAAAATTGAGCGGTGTACATAAAAAAACTAGCGGTATACATAGCAATTCCGTAAATATGTTATGTATCCAACGAAATAGGGATAAATGGCCACGAAACAGGGATCATAGCATTGAGTTGACCAAACAACACCGGCAATGCTGGCACTTGATCCCACAAATCGAGATGATAGCATCGAGTTAACCAGACGGAACCACAGACATTGGCACTTGATCCTACCAATCGGGATGATAGCTTCGAGTTAATCGCGCGATATTGGTCATTCTACCTCAAGAGTTTTGGCTCTTAGTCGATCATGACATACTCTCTAGGATTCAATAATCTTATCCTTGCTAACATTGTTTTTACAATCATGTAGAACAAACTTATTTTCTCAATAATACATAAGGCCTTGTTTGTAAAAGTGAAAATTAATTGATGAATTTTGTAGTCTTGAAATTTTAAGTTACTGAATTTGAGTAATGGAAATAATATATCAGATACTGAAATAGATCGCATTCACTAAAAATTTTTAGTATAACTTTTTCATTTTAAGTTTGCAGAAGGTTTTTGGTTCTTATTTTCAGTACTTAATTTTTAGTGCACAAATTTTAAGCTTATGAATTTGTAGTACTGAAAAATAATATATCAAATACTGAAATAGATCTCATTCAGTGATATATTTCACCAAAACTTTTTTATTTCATGTTTTTCAGCTGGTTTTTGACTACTTTTTTCAGTTAAGTGACACATTATCAAATGCATTAGGGAGAAAAAAAAAATTAAGAGCAAACAGTTCTCATTGTTAACACTTAATTAAGTTATCAAAAACACTGTAGTGAAGATATGTCAGAGAAATTAGGACTTCTCACTAGGTTTAGAAGTTAGAAACACTAATCTACTATTAAAACAAAGGGGTTTGGCTTTGATATACAATTACTAAGGCTCAAAGTACAACAAACCTGTGATATGATTTCATTTAGCATTGCACTGAATGTACACTAAAAGTGATATAACTTCAGTGAACGTGAAAAAAAAATCAACTTGCATGTGCACTTTCATTACTGTTCAAAGACACGTAAAGGAAGAAAATACTTTTGCTCACCTAAAAAATAGTTCACCAATGCTCACCCAAGCATCTTATTGGCCAATGCAGTGGGACCCAGGATTAAACAAAACCCATTGGCCAATGCAGTGGGACCCAGGATTAAACAAAATCCTGAGTCCCATTGCATTGGCCAATGGGATGCTTGGGTGAGCATTGATGAACCATTTTTTGAGTGAGCAAAAATGCTCTCTAAAAGGAATGCAATCTACATTATATTTGGTTGCTGCCAAAGAAGAAGGAAACAAAAAAAGGTTCTATGCCATCTTATTTTGATTTCAAAATCCACAAAGAAAAACTCTAATCATCTAGAAGGTCAATGATCCCCAGATGAGAAGAGTTTTTGTTTTCATGGGTGGAAACAAGAATTTCCTTCCTCAGCTTTAAATTTTCCCAGCAACCAAACACGGGGTAAACAAATCAAAAGAACAAAGAAACTATGATAATTAACAACAACAAACACAAGCAAATAGTAACCAAAGGTGAAATCCACCTCCCAAGTCCTTTAAGTCCTTCCTCATATAAATCTTCTCCCCAAGCCAATTCCTCTTCACTAAACTTCCTTCCCTCCATATTCCCCCAAGCATTTCTTCCCTCTTCAGCCAATCTTATATGATTCAAAATGTGAGGAAAAACCTTCTTATAAGACTCCTCCCCAATCAACAAGTCCGAATGCCCGAAACCTTCCAAAACTACCCTTTCATGCCTAAAACTAGGCTGGTGCAACTTCATATACTTGTTAGCAAGAAAAGAGGTCTCAGGAGTCACGAGAAGAGTCCTTCCACCAGATATATATAAGGTGGGGAGTGACATTCTCTCTGGGTGGATCAAATACGAGTTTTCTCCATATCGATCGACTATGTAACCCGAATTACAGATTCTTCGGAGGTGAGGAAATGCGGCCATGGGAAGTCTAGGCAAGCTTTCTTTATTTAGCCAATAGTGCATAGTGGGACTTATGTTTTCATGCCAAAATGTGTTACCAAAAATACCCGAAAAAATTTCACATTCTTCGCAGGTACATCTCTCGTATCGTGGTATGAAACGGGCTATGAATTTGAGGATTCGGTGTCTTGAACTGGCTTTTAGTGTTCGGAACAGAGGAAGAGTTCTGTTTTCGCCTAGTATGAACATTGAGATCTGAAAGGGAGATTGAAATTAGAATGTTGTCTCTCTAGGAATGTAAAATGATCTTAAAACCATGTTCTAGGACTAAAAGGTAAACAGAGAAGAAAAGAAAATGGGAGGGAAAACCAAAATCCGTCATGTTCTCTACTATACTCAAAACAATATTAGAAACGGAAAGCTCCTAAAAAATAGTTGAAAATCAAGAAAAAGATAATTGAATTGAGATAGAGAATAAAAATTTTGTTATTTTTCGTTTTATTTTATCTTCTTCCTATGTTCTTCACCATTTTCTTAACTGTTCATGGATTTAGAGAATACAAAGAAATGAAAACACTGGGAAAACCACTTCTTTTTTTTTTGTTTACTTACTTAGGCTCCGCAAACCAAATGGAGCCTTAATAATCCAACAAGGATAAGTGCACCCCTTTTTATTTTCTTTTCCTTTTTCTCTAGTTTGTGAACCAAAACGGAGCTTTGGAGACGACAGTGGTTATGTTTTTGTTATATCTTGAATGCTCCCAAATTAGTTTTTAACTTTTCATTGTATCGTTAGGACACATATGGTAATGCATGTTTTCCCGTTTTCTAAATTCTGAAAATAAAAACTAATTTCTTTTTTCGTTTTCTCGCCCATTTACATTAAAATGATAATTGGTTTCTGTTTTCTTTTACATATTTTATTGTGACCAAACACGTTTTCAATTTACCTTATTGGAGAAAAAAAAAATTTGAAAACAAAAGCAAGAAAATCTGAAAACCGCAGCATTATCAAATGGGCACCTAGTTTATTATTTATTGTTGATTTCTTTTGCAAAACCTTTTAATTTGAGCATTACCGGGATGAGGGGAAGCCACATTTTGAATCTGGAAGAAGTGGTGAGCTTGAAAAACATTGAGGAGTTGGTGCAAGACAGAGAAGCTATATGATTTGCAGAGACATGGCCTCCCAATAGAGCTATGTGCATGGCTAACCCTCCAACACAGTGTGCAACCACATGTATCTTTATTGATGCCCCATGCAACTCACAAATGTTATCAATTACTGCAATAACCCAAAAAAAATTTAAAAAAGGAAAGAGAAAAAAAGTTCATGAGATGATCATACTAGCATGTTAGTTTGTACAGTATGAGATTTTGTTTACACCAGTCTCTTTCAATGTATTTAAGGGCCTGTTTGGATTGGTTGTGGCTTTTACATTTAGGATAAAGGAGAAGCATAAGCACTAAGCACGAGGGCATAGTAGGAATTAGTTTTTTTTTTTTGGTTAGAACTCCAATCTGCTTCTCCTATCACGTTTGGTTAAAGTACGTGAGCCTGCTTCAGCTGAAATGTGCTTTTGGAGCTGTCAAGTGCTTCGTAAAATAAATCCAAACAGCCCAACACGTGCATTTTGGGTCATAGAAAAACATTTAGGCCCACATGTGCATCTAGATTCCAAACAGACCCTAAACTAGGCATATAATTTAGGATAAAGTATACTTTGCACCCTTACAGTTTGGGTCGATGTCAATTTGTTCTCTACAACTTCAATTCTGACATTTTCTACCGTTCTAATTTAAGTTCAATGTAGTCACTAAGAAATTTTTTTTTTTTATGGATTTAGGTTTAATATGCGGGCATAAAGTGTAATTCTCTTGATTAATTTACCATTGTGCCCCAAATGATAACTCATGTGTGCATTAGGTGACCTATTTCTATAAAAAAAAATTTGTAAAAAATTTTCACAGATGGACTACATAGAAACTAAATTGAAACTGTAGAGACCAAATTTTCAAAATTAAAATTATCAGGAGTAAAATGATATTGCACCCAAATGATAGGGGCGTCAAGTGTAATTTACCCCACTATTATGAACACCAAGGGTGTGTTTGATAACCCAATTAAGGTGTGAAAATGAAAACTTTTAGTACTTATTTTATTTATTTTATTTTTTTCAGTGCGTTTGATAATTTACCACTTAATTGAAAAAGTAGTCAAAAATCCATTGAAAACTATAAATGAAAATTTTCTACTGAAAATAATCACTGAATGTAGTCTATTTCAGTACTTGAAATACTATTTTGTGTATTACAAACCTAAATCACCTAAAATTTTTAGTACTTAATTTTTCATTTTTATCAAACGGACCCTAAATTCATCTCATGAATACACCAATGCTGCAATGCACCATTTTACTCGATTTATGTATGCATATTATTTTTATTTTTTATTTTTTTTACCTGCAGGTATATCAAATCTTCCAATATCTTCGATGGTGAAATTGTTTGAAGAATTCAGATGGTGCAATCTTGGTTGAAGTAGCCATATTTCATGCCCTTGTTCTAGTAGAGTCCTAACCAAATCATTTGGTTCTGTGGGTAGCCAATAACTCTCTGTAGTATGCCCATTAAGAAGAAGAACTGGTTTTAGTCTCTTCTCTCCTTCAACCCTAAATGGATTTTGATTGCACTTCCATTGCCTGCAACTGATGATAAACCCATCCTCTGAACATGGGAAGAAATACAAAATTTGTAAACCTGAGTTCCTTTAGAAGAATTGACTTAAAAAACTTTGGGCATGTTTGGTAGACCGGAATGGAATGGCCATTCATAAGTCTATTCCATTATTATGTTTGGTATGATAAAAAAAAAATGGAACGGTCATTCCTTTTTGGAGTGGGATTCCTACTAAAGTAGGAATAAGCATTCCTTTTCAAAACCTAAGGAATGCCCATTTCATTAGGAATGGAATTTAACCCTAATATGGTATTGTCAACTTTTTCAACTTTCCTTTTTCTTTTATTTAATCTTCCCATCTTTCATTTTTTGTTATTTAAATTTAATGTTAGTTGACTAAAATAAACTTATTAAATATTTTGAATAATCAATTAAAATTTAATGTCATTCCATTCCTAGGTATGTAGTCAAACACATGAATGAAATGGTCATTCCTATTCCATTTATGTTTCATTCCATTCTCACCTCATTTCATTCTTGCGTACCAAACATGCCCTTTCTATTTGGTGATGGATTTAGAGAAAAAAAGATAAAGAAAAGAGTTTGAGAAAGAAAAGAAAAAGAAAAACTATTTGTCTAGTGTTGTCTCCTTGTGTAAATAATATGAGGAACTAAATGGCCTGTTGGGAATTAAAATAGGATCTAGTTCAGACCAAGTCTCAGTTTCTATATGATTTTTTTAGAACCAATGTTATGTTGTTATGACAAAGAATCGATTATAAGAGCTTAACTAGAGTGGACACAGGTTCCTGTGCAAGCAATGAAGACATACCAAACAATTGAATCTATAGAAGTGGTTCACTTATGAACTAGAGAATCAGTTCTTTGCTTTTCCAAATAGTCCCTGAGGGTCGGTTAGGGAATGATTAAAATAGGATATAGTTCACGCCTTGGGAAGTAAGAGAACTTGTTATGTGACTCGCAAGCGACTAGATATTAAAAGGAAAAACAATAGGATTAGTTCGCACCTAGGGAATGTGATACTTTAAAGTAAGAGAACTGGTTACGTGATACTTTAAGGCCTATTAGGGAATGTTTAAAATAGGATTAGTTCACGCCTAGGGGCTGTTTGGGAAGAAAGATAGCTGGTTCTGTGGCTTGCAAGTGAATAGATATTCAAAGGAAACAATATATATATATATATAAAACTCTGTAAGTCCTCCAACAACAGATAAATGTTGCGTGGGAATTGCTGACTCGAATGTAGCTGAATTTTTAGCTATTCAGGAGGCTGTCATACTGAGCTCCTCTTTCTTATCATCTCATCCAAATTTTGTTGGCATTCTTTTTTAAAGTGACTCCAAGACTGCCATATCTTGGGTTAATAACTTGGATGCTGCGCCTTGGAGACTTAACACCACGTCAAACTCTTTCCTGGTTGCAATGCTAAAACTAGAAACTTTATGCAATCCTGTCATTGGGTGCGCTTCGAGGAGTGCAAACGCATTCGCCGATTCTCTTGCTAAGTCAGGAGTCTATAGAGCACAACCATGGTCTGCTTGGTTATAATGCTTTTCAATTTCTTAATTGGGTGCTGGGGGTGGGGAGGGTTTTCGGTGTGCGTTTCCTTGTTATGTGGAGTTTTTTGTCCAGGTTGGAGAGCTTCTTTCTCCATTTGGTGTGTCTAATTTTTGGTGTGTGTTTCTTTCGCGATGGGTGGTCTTTCTCTTTCATGTCGGGTGTATGGGTATTACACATTCTTATAAGGCAAACATTTGCAACTGCTTGGGTGGCTCTCTGCCCCTTGTTTCCTATTATTGATATTGGCTGTTTCAAAATAATTAAAATAGATGTGGTCGTTTCAAATGCTTTTTTGGGAGTGTGGGGATGACTTTGGATATGCTGATGGGGTCCTTTGGCTAAGTCCTTGGTGATTGGTTCTTGTTATGAGATCTCGAAGTCTAGAAGAAATTGCAACTTCAGTGGGGAAGATGATCTTTATCATATAATTGTTTCCGGTTCGTGATGCTTTTATTTCCAGTTGATTTTTGCCGGCTGTTTTCTTAATGCTTTTGCTTTTCAGGTGGCTAGGGTTGTATGGATCTGAGTGGCTGCTGATTTTCTGTTACTTCTGGACTGCTTTCGGCTTCGATGGATCTCGGTTTCATTGATTCTTGTCGGCTTGAGAAGGTTGGCTTTGTTTTTGGTTTCTTCTTCATGGATTCGGCGCTTTGGGGCTTTTTTTTTCAGTGGGTGTTCTTTTGCAACAAGGTCAATTTTTGTGGAAGACATGGAATATTTAGGTGTTTTAGTTAAAGCTGCAAGGTACAGATATGAAGACACATTACATTCTCAAAGTTTTTGGGGCAATTTCTATGCTTTGGCTGATCCGTATCGCAAAGGCTTTTAGCATCAAATATGCAGATTTGGATAACTTACGTGGTCGTTGCTTCATTTGAGTATACTTCCATTTTCAAATTATAGATTGTTGACATATCTACTGTGGTTTGTTGCTGCGGTTTACAAACCTCATTTTGTCTCTCTTTGGGATGGGCTAGAGGCCCACAAAATCTGGTGAGACAATTTTGGGAGGCAGTGAGCTCTCGGTTTTGTCAAGGATGGGGCTTCTTTTTTGGTTTGCTCAGCTTTGGGATGTATAGTTTGTGGGTTTCCTTCTGAAACTGCTCAAATAGATGTAGTTTCAATTGGGAACCAGGGGAACTTATTATAAATCATCTTTTCGTTTCTATTGTGGCTCATAGGGGTATATTAGAGTTATCGTTCATAGCAGTGCGTTGTTTTCAGTTTAGGGGATACAGTTTTTATGTATTTTGGGTTCATGTTTTGTACATGCCTGTAAGTATATGTTGGTGAGAGAGATTCGAGGGACTTTTTTTATTTTGTCTCAACCTTGAAGATTGGTTAGATCTGCCATGTTAAGGGTGATGATAGAATGATGTATCTAATTTCCTCTTTTGGGACTTCATTAATGAAAATCATATTGCTGTTCAAAAAAAAAAAACACAGATAAAGATTTGTGCTCTTAAGTCCACCAACTATATATAGATAAATATTTGTGAATACCTGTTTTGATCTCATGAAGAGTACTCTTTGGATAAGGCCTTTCATAGAATATAGATGGAGTGTAGTCCTTGAGACTCTCTCTTGGTACTTGTAAAACATAGGTTCTGAAGAAACTCTGTAACAAAAGATATATAAATTTTCCTCTCAAATTCCCTTGTAGAGTCATCAATGTCTTTAGGAGCTCTATGATGGAGATGTTAAGCTCTCCCTTTAAGTTCACCATTTCTTTCTCTTCATTACCCATAGAGACTTTCTTGAATGTCACATACATTAGTGTGGTCTCTCTCCATCCATATAGTGCAAATAGAAAAGGATTGATGGTCTTCCTCCCTTCAAGAATATATCTACGTAGTATTGAAGTTTTTGTTAGTTTTAACAATAGAGGGCCTTAATTGGTACAATATATTATAGAGAGTTTAAATGAAATGTAGAAGAAAATAGAGAGCTACCGAAGAGTATTGTTACTAAACTAAAATTCAAATTATATACAAACCTTGAACCAGAAGAAGTCGCTAGGAGAAGACGATATTGCATATATTGCGTGTAAGGAGTTTTGTTATCCACTTTACACAAATCTACTTCCCCATCTATAACATGTAATTTATCTATCTCCATAGCTTTAAATTCAACACAACCACCAACTCTCCCTCTCAGAAGAGGATCAGATTTTCCACTAATTTCACTACTTTTCGAATTCATCTTCATTTTGAGATAGGCCGTACAAGGCATACCTCCAATATAACCTCTCATGGTTTCTTTAAACACAACGGTAGATCTCAAGCTCTTATTTGACTTCCTAGAAGTGAACGAGCCTCGATTTAGAGAAAAATTGTTTTCATCCACCAAAACTATACCCTTTTCGTCCTTGTACTTAAGAACATTGCGCACAAGATGCCTACTCACGTGCTCTGAGGCCGTGGCAATAGTGAGACACGGGTTTATCCCAATCGAGCAAGGGATTAAAGAGGCATCGCAAACATATAGGCCATCATGAACCGTGCTCAGGGACTTTGTGTCGAAAACTTGACCATTAGGATTGCAAACCCCACTCAAATGATCCAATGAGGCATTGCAACCACCCAAAAGATGAACCGAAGTGCTTCGATACTTCGACATGAATAAAATTCCTCCAAGCTTTTTAGTGAGTTTTTGAAAGGCTTCAATTTTTCTTGACAATAGTGGATCACGGGGTGGAGTGAAAGAGATTTTGTTTGTGTCTTTGTCTAGTGTGATTTTGCCATTGTTTTCATCATATCCCATTACATTGAGAACCATTGCTTGGGTAGCTTTGAAGCCTAATGTGTGTTTAAGCTTGTCTATAACCCCATGTAAAAACCAATAACCACATGGCCATCCATAAGTTGTAATCCCCTTAAACAGAAGGTAAGGATAAGAGGTAGGGAGTACCGCACTCTGCACCAGATGGGAAGTAAAATTAAGGGTTTGTAAAAATCCATTGTGTGAAAGTGTGTGAAAATACAAAAAGTTGTGTATATTTGTGTGTTGTCAATAGACATTGTAAGAGAAATATACATTTCAATATTGATTAAAGAGTGAGTTCATGTGCATGTGTAGAGAGTGTCTATCTTTGTACTTCAAAAGCAAACACATACACATTTTTTTTTCCATTTGTCAAAGATTGTGGTAGAATCAAAGGGTTAACACTATTCTTAAAACCATTTTTTTTTTTTTTTAAGAAAAATCACTAATGCCATGTTTGGAAGGTGAGGCGGAAAGAGAACATAAGAGAAGGGAGAAGGAAGAGGTATATCCCTAGGGAAAGAAAGGGGCTATTCACTCCTTTTGTTTGGTTAAATAAGATGAAATGGATTAAAAAATTAAAAGAAGTGAAAACTGTGTTTTTACTATTTCATCCTCACAGAACTAAAGGATGATTTTTTTTTTTTTTTAGGGGCGAAAAGTCAAAACATGATGGAAACATTTTCCTGCACCAAATCCATCCATTTTTTGCTGGATGAGAGATAATGAGGCTGGGGGGTCTCTGTTCCCTCCTCCCTCCCTTTCCCTCTCCTTTTCTAGTCTATGAAACAAAGATTTTTCTCCTCTTCCTTCCTCAATTTCTTTCCTTCCTTTTTTACCTTCATACCGCACAAGGCTGGCCATGGTAAATCCTAACCTTAGAAACTCTAGTTATGCAATGTGGTTTTTATAAAAAGTTCTTTAGTCAATTTAATTTTTGAAAGCAATGTAGAGGTCTTGGAACACGTTTTGACTAAAGCAGGTTCTCGTGTACTTTCACACTTTTGATGCATGAAGCAGATTAGAGTTTAACGATTTTTTCTTAACTCCAATCGTGGCTTCGTGCCCTTGCAATTATAACTTCTACTAAACTAAAGCCAATCCAAACAGGTACTAAGGCAAAATAAGTTGTTGCTATAAAGATGAATTTCTTATTTTTACCTGAACTGTGAACCCCAAAGAAGAAGTAAAAGAGGAAGAAATGGACGGTCCGGGCCGTTCTTTGAAGGGTTTTTTGGAGAATTGCTTTTTGTCTAAACCAAAAGCTTTCAAAGGTGCTGGACTACCAGCAACATAGGCTACATGATTCCCATTACAACTAAACCCATTCCCAAGTTTTTCAGATAGTTTCAACCCTCTGATTTGTGATTGGAATAGTATATTAGCTGTACCAAGAACTCCAGCTGTAAAATTAACAAGAGAAGGGTAAAATGGGTAATTCCACGGAAAAAATTTCGGGTAAGATAATTTACGCGAAAAATCATTTTTCTTCTTATTCTCTGGTGTTCGGTTGAAACTTGAAAAATATTTTACTAATAGCAAAACAATACACTAACAAGCACTAAAATAAGTGACTTGCACAAAAAATATATATATATTTATTTTCAACGTTTGTAAACGGTTGGGGGAATAAAAGATTTTATCTTTAATTGAATTTTGAAAAACCAGCAAATTGCTACTTTCTAATTTAAGCTTTTTTCAGCTATTTGAAAGTTGTTTCGATTTTCGCAAGAGCTGTGAATTTTTTTCTGCCAAACATGCACAAATCATTCAGTAATCCCAAATAAGTGATTCTTTGTCGCAGATAAGCCGATCCAAAATCTACTTTCATTTTTCAAAGAATTCTGGTAAATCATTTCATGATTAATTACACTTTACAGCCTCATAATTTACACCAGGTGCCAATTTGCCCCTGTAGTTTAAAATCTAACATACAAGACTATATCTGGAGTCTCTAATTTGTACTCCCTCTGTCCCATATTTAGAGTCCTTGATGCCATTTTTTGATGTCCCATTTTAAGAGTCCTATTTGAAAAGTCAAAGTATTTTAATACACACTTTCCAAATTTGTCCTTTATTATATCCAACTCTTCCCTTTCCTTTTTTGATGTGACACTATAATTTTGAATTTCAAAAAGGGCAATATTGTAAAGTTGAAAATCTCACCAAAATCAAAGTTGTCCCCTTAATAAATTGGAATTCCCAAAAGAGACTCTTAATATGGGACGGAGGGAGTATCAACTTTGCACCTTCCGTTATAATTACTCAAAAAGGTTGATAGGATTCTGACAAAATTTAATTAATTTTGAGGTTTTTAACGAAATGGTTGACAAAATTCTGACAGATTTTGACGGATGGCGCAAATTTAAGAAATTAAGAATTCTTGAGCCTAGTGTATCAACTTTCAAAGTGTAGGAGGCAAAAGAGACATCTAATATAAACTACGAGGGTGCAAAGTCTAATTAATCCAATTGACGGACAACCCAAAAACAATAAATGGGGAAAGTAAATTTTGAGAAAAATATTTTAGATCAAAACAAAATGAGCATATATAGTAACCTATGTTAGTTGAAAATTTTAGGAGCTCCTAAGAGTTTTTGATGCATTATTTTTGTACCTGAAAGGATGACAAAATCACATGCTATATAATCAATTTCATTGAGAAAAACAAGCCATCTCCTACTTCTACTTCCTTTCCTTCTTATTCTTTGTTCTTTGAAAATGTCTTCTGGATTTTTCACCACATACTGGACTTGACATTCTGTTTTAACAATACATCCAGCCTGCTTACAAGAAAAATTTTCATTATAACAAACATATATGATATATGCTTGTATGTATGATTTACAAGGGCATAATTACAAAACATAAAATTAAAACTATACATGTTTTAGTACCAAATTATGTAATTATAGAAAAGTCTAAATTTGGGCTCTATGATAATAAAGGACATCACAATTTAGTACCTGTATTTATATAAAAGTTTTAGGATTAATTATAAAATAGACCCTTAAAGTTTGGTCTCTGTTTCATTTTAGTCCATGTAGTTTTAATTGCGTCAATTTGGTCCCTTAATTTTTTAAATAGAGGCAATGTAATCCACCTGTCCTTTTTTTGTGAGAAAAAGTTGATGGAATTTACTTGCTTGCTATGCACTGTCACACTTTTAGGGGCAAAAATGGAAGACCATATTGTGCACAATAATGGGTGAATTCCGTCAATTTTTCAGACAGAATTGGATATTTGGACTATATTGCTTCTATTTAAAAACTTTAGATACCAAATTATTGCAATTGAAACTACAAGGACTAAAAGGAAATAGGGACCAAACTTTTAAGGGTATGTTTTGTATTAAAACCAAAGTTTTATTTTGGACCCTACAATATAAACGCATGTTCGTATTTTTGGAGTAAATATTGGGTATCACTGTGATACCATGTAGGATTGTATACCCTCTTATATATTTTAAATTTTTGATGAGTTGGAGGATTTTTTTGCTGAGTTGGAGGAGGATTCCCCTGGAAATAGGGGGCCAAATAGATTTATACAAGCTCTCTATTGGCTTGTGATATCACGTACGATTTTATAACAAGTGTAATGAATATTTTCCGTATTTTTGAGGCTTGCGCACTCACCCTTGTCCATTTCGGCATTTTTCCGGATGCCTTAAAGGATTATCCTTCAATGACACACTGTTGCAAATTGAGGCCTTTTTATCTTAATTACAATAGGGGGAGGGGGGATTCGAACTTGCCCTTAAGGCGTAGGGGAGTTGGTATAAGCCAACTCGAGTAAAGTCGTAGTCCTCAAGTTGAGGGTAATAAGTGTTACAATTAATAATACAATGCCCAAAATAGAACTTTGATGTTTAGATTTACTACTTGAGTTACAGTTCACCTTACCAACTAAAAGAAACAACAAAAATGACCATAACAACTTTAATATATTCTACGAATTCATTAGTATATTAAAAATAAAAAATAAAATAAAATAAAATAAAAATGAAAAGACGAATACATATGCTCTCATTTTATACTTAATAATACTTTTGAAAGAAAAACCGTCTTTTTTGACAATTTCTGAATTTTTATTTATAAATAAGTAAAAGTTATTGGGCTATTGTGGTCTTTTTGTTCGCTCTATTTAGCTAAGAAAGCTAACTGCAACAAAAATACAATAGGAGAAGTTAGAGATATTGACCATTTTACCCTTTCAATTTTTTAAGTGCTAAATGGAACTCAATGGACAAAAATGAAGAAAATTACCTCCACAGCAGAAACCAAATAATTTTTATCAGTAGAATTCTTGGCATTATAAGGACACCCAGAAAGACAATTCCCACATGCCAAACAGCTCCCAATCTCTAGAGACTGACTTGAATTTAACAATGATTTGTCTTCAACATCAAAGTTGATGCTCAAATTCAAAGACTTGTGTTCTTCAAACTCATCCCCAGTAATTATTTCCATGACTTTGGAATTGGGAAATTTTATAGGAACACTTTGAATTCTAAGCATGGTTGAGGCTGAAGCTTCACAAATCTCCCAATCTCTCTCCCAATCTTTTGGCCACTTTGGGTTCCTCCTCGCACGAATTGGGGTTGGTACCATAACTCCTGCATTCACTAGTGACCCTCCTCCAAGCCCACATGCCACTGCTGCTAGACACTCATCTTGTTCATATACCTACACAGATTCACAATTTTGGTCCAGATTATAATTTGAATGAATTGGTTTTTGGGTCGGGTCTCGTCCACCTAGCGTTAGGTGTTGGCCAGACCACCTGGGCTTTTTTGGGACCCCAAGCGAACTCATAAAATGGGGCCCATATATATATCCAATTTTTCAAAATTTTTTTTTTTTTACCTCTAGTACTTGTGATTTTTTTATTTTTGTGTGTGAACCTACAATGAAATTACTAAATTAGTTATGAAGTCATAATTTCCTCTTAGTTGCTTCTTAATTCAACAAAATTCACTATACATAACACGCGAAAAAAAAAAAAAAACTGATAGTGGTGAATGTGCAGTGCTTTCATGGTTTGCCGGTACGGTGTTTTGATTTTCATGTTCAAAGTAGTGTAGTATAGTGGAAATGGTTCTTGGTGAATCAAATGGAAAAGATATGGAGGCTGAACTCTAGAATTTGAGTTCGTGTGTTTATAGGTTTTTGGTCTAAGCTTACATATAGATATATATGTATTTTTTAAATTACGATTTGGACTCTTTGGTTTGGGTCGAGTCCTTTTATTGTATTTGAGTTCAAGTAAATTTATTTTTTGTTTTGGGTCTCTAAACATATGAACACAAGCGTGTATTATTTTAACTTAAAAAGTACCCACAAATTTATTGAAAATTTGGGGCACAAAGTGATTACTTTACCGACCTATGCTTGTGCAGTAGTGGCCTAAGCCCACCCACTTGAATTGGTTAAAATAAAACAAAAAAAATCAACTTAGTTCTCAAATTTATATACCAAGTTTGGTTACTAATGATTTGCCAACACAATCACCTTAAGATATAGTGGGGGGATCACTTGATTTTTTTATGGAAGTGGTTTTCAAGTTATGTCGACGGTCCCACTCTGACAAGGGTTTTTCTTTTTATTTTATTATAATTTTTTTGGGGGCGTATGGGCCTACCAATTAGCTTCCACCATCCCCAAAATGTCAAAATGGGCATACTAAAAAATAGGACTTCTAGATATACATCCAACTATTTTAGAACCAAATTTAGAATACAACTTTAAAAAATATTGTAAAGCTCAAACAGAAAAAGCACAATAAAGTGAATATAAAACAGAGCATTAATCAATGGTTGTCTTAAGCAGAATGTAAGAGTGGTAATTTGTTTTCATTACAAAAAGGGTCAAATTCTCGGAGAGACTTGGTGAATTTGAGCCAAGGTGGAGATTATTGAACAATGTCACAAATTCTCGGAAGCTCCTTGGAGCAAGCAGCTCGAGTGAGGGTTGCTCAGGCGAGCTGTTTGATACTGTAATTGAGCAGGTGAGGGAAATGTCGAGAATTCAATGTGCAGGTCGCTCGAGCGAGGGTTGAGCTCACCTAAACTAGATTGACTGCGTAATATGTCCTATTTTGACTAGAATTTGGGCTTCTTTTCTATAAATAGGGTGCTCATAGGGCTTCTAAGTGAGGACAAATTTGGGATGTTTGAGAGTTTAGAGAGTATTGAGAGCACTATAATCTCCAATTGTATTCATAGTAAAGCTTTGGCATCTCTTTGGTGGGGGAGCATCCCGGATTTGGGAGAAGCACGTAGGCGTTTGTGTTCTTTATTACTTGTGATTGTTTTTGCTTGATTATTTTCTCTTATAATTTATCTTAGTTGACCATAGATTTAGATTTCTTAGTTACTTTGAGTTTCTAGTGAGCATTAGTTACTATTGCACACCAAGAGTTGGATTCTATAGCATATCCGGAGTTGGTTACTTTTGTGCTCACAATAATCGGCATAAATCATGCCGATGAGCGTTGTGGGTTGTTTGCACAACAAGTGGTATCAGAGTTGGAAAGTTGGGTGAAATATGTGGGAGTCTACAATGGTGACAAAATTTGATGGAGAGAAATTCAATGGAATTCTCTTTGTGGCGCATGAAGACGAATGCATTGTTGGTTTAACAAGGGTTCACAAAATCACAAAAGGGTAAGGATGCCCTACCAGAGTTGATGAAGGAGACAGAAAATGTACGTGGACTTGATGGAAAAGGCTTATAGTGCAATTCTTTTGTGTCTTAATGATGAGGTTTTACGGAAGGCTGCCGAGGAAGGCACAATACATGGCTTGTGGTTAAAGCTCAAAAACATGTACATGACAAAATCTTTTACCAATCGTCTGTCTTCACATTGTAGATTCAGAAAGGTACGTCGAATTTGAACCACCTTGATGCATTCAAGTTGTGATGGATCTAAGGAATTTGGATGTAAAATTTGATGATGAGGATCAAGCAATTATTCTCATGTGGTCCTACTTATGAGCACTTCATGGATACTATGGTAGAGATACCCTAACCATGGAAAATATGGAAGTAATCTTGACCTCGAAGGAATTGAACAAAAGGCTTTTTGAAGACTGGTTGGTTATGAGAGGGAGAATGGAGAATAGGTTGCAGAACCAAAAAGAAATTCAAGTTTTACTTGTGTCACGAAGACCGGCACTTTAAGAAAGATTATCCTAGGAGGTTTGACAAGGGTAAAAAAAAAATAAAGCTACTAGTTCAGAGGATAGTGCAGGAATGGCGAAGGAAAAAGATTCAGATGATGGGCTTCTCCTAGTAGATACCATCGGTTGCTCGGGTGATGAGTGGATTCCTAGATTCGGGATGTTCCTTCCACATGTGTCCCAATAAGGATTGATTTACCGGATATCAATCAATAGATGGTAACAAAGTTCTTACAAGGAACCATGATACTTGTAAAGTGGCTAGAAAAGGGACGATGAAGATAAGGATGTGTGCAGGGCATTGAGAACATTGGTAGATATGCGGCATGTTTTGTATCAGAAGAAGAGTTTGGTTTCTCTTGCTGCATGGATTCCAAGGGTTGTCAGTATATGGAAACAAGTGGAGTCATGAGGATATCTAAATGGGCCCGGGTCACAATAGAAGGATGTAACAGGAATGATCTTTATGTGTTGTAAGGCAGTAGGGTTATTAGAGGAGTAACAGGTAGTGGATCATCTTCGGGTGAGAAATCGAAAAACTCTCAGTCATGGCATATGGAGTTGGGTTGGGTGTTGACGAAACCAAGTGTCAAGTTTAAGGGAGACATGGACTTGACGTACATATGTGTTTGAGGTGGAGCCCTTCGGCGCAGAACCCTCGGGGCTGGCAGGGTGATAATGGAATAAGTTGGACTATGAAGAAGTTTGGTGAATTTGAGCCAAGGCGGAGATTGTTGAACAATGTCTCAAATTCTCGAAAGTTTGTAAGGATCGCTCAAGAGAGGTGTTTGACATCGTGATAGCGCAGATGAGGGAAATTGTAAGAATTTAGTGTGCAGTGCATGTCACTCGAGCGAGGGTCAAGCTCACCCGAGCGAGATCACGCAAGGTGTCCTATTTTGACTAGAATTACGATTTCTATGCTATACAAATAGGATACTCTTAGGGCTTCTAAGTATGGGTGAAAATGGTTCGGTTCGGTCTAATTTTTATTCAAACCGATCGATTTTGGTTCAGTTCAGTTTGGTTTGGTTTGGTTTAGTGTAATATTTCAATTCGATTCATTTTTATACTGCATAAAAATTTTAAAAACCAAACTGAACCGATCGAATCGGTTGGTCCGGTCGGTTTGCTTACACCTCTACTTCTAAGTAAGGATGAATTTGGGCTATTTGAGAGAGTTTAGACACCTCTACTTCTAAGTAAGGATGAATTTGGGCTATTTGAGAGAGTTTAGAGAGAGTTGATAAGTATTGTGATCTCCGATTTTATTCATAATGAAGCTTTGTTATCTCCCTGGTGGTAGAGTATCCCGATTTGAGGAGAACCACATAATTGTTTGTATTCTTTATTGTTTGTGATTGTTTTTGCTTGATTATTTTTCATAGAATTTATCTTAGTTGATCTTAGATTCAGATTTCTTAGTTCTTTTGAGTTTCTTGTGAGCGTTGTATACTATAGCATATCAAGAGTTAGTTGGTTACTTTTGTGTTCACAACAATTGATATAAATTGGAGTAAATTTTAAACGGTGAGTGTTGTGGGGGTGTTTGCACAACAGTTTTTCATGAGAAGATCATAGGGCTAACAAAAATAAAATTTGGCTCAAACTCCAAGAGATGAACTTTGGTTTAGTCTCTTGTAAGTTCGTTTGTATTTGAAGTTTGTTTGTTGATGTTTTATTGTCCTTACTTCATAGAGTAGTATGGTACTTAACTTTGCCATTCGAATCCACCTTGTCTTTGTCGCAAAAATAAAAAATAAAATAAAATAAAATAAAAAAATCCACCTTGTGTCTTGTTTGTGAAAATATTATTTATTCATGAACTTATATATGTGATCCAATGTGAATAAATAAATATATGACCACTTCAGCCAGAGAATTATACTTTAAACATTCCCAAACAAGCCCTTACTATGCCAAATTATATGCCCACTCCAGCCACAGCATTGTTTCAAATTCAATTTATGGAACTAACTCATATAATGGTCCATACTTTGAATGTTTAGAGAACATTTTTATAGACTCATTTTACCTCACTTATTCTTCATCCCGTATTCTGGTTAACATGTGTCTCATTCTAGTAATTATGTTAATAATACAGGAGTAAAATGAAAATGAAATTATGCTGATAATAAAAGGACAAAATATGTCGATAATACAGGGACAAAATAGAAATGGATGTGTCACATGTCACCCAATGAAAATATTGAAAGTATGGCCGAGCAAAAATGCTATCGAATGATTACTGACAATCTTACATCACAATATATTAGAATCAAATTAGAAATGAATGTGACACATGTCACCTAATGAAAATATTGAAAATATGGCCGAGCAAAAATGCTATCGAATGGTTACAAACAGTCTTACATCACAACATATTGGAATCAAACAGAGAGAGAGAGAGACCTGAAAAAGAGCATCCTTTGGGCCAAAGCTGACACCTAAGTCTCTGTTCTCCATCCTCACAGCAGACAATATCTTCAAACTATCAGTTGGAAAATCATGAGCTTCCCATTTCCGACCTTTCTCAGCCAAACAGACCTTAAGCCCAGCCATTGACAATCTACAAGCAGCCACAGAGCCACCATAGCCAGAACCCACCACAATAGCATCATACCCATCTTCTTCTTCTGCTTCTTCAAACCCATAAAAGCAGCTCTCTGATTCTCTTCTCTCCATTTTTTTTTTTTTTTTTTTATTTTCTTGTAAAGCTCGAAAATAAAAGGCTTTGTTGGCACTAGAATCTTATGTGGCTGCCCAAACAAGCGAATGTGAGCAAGTGAATATTGTAGGAGAATTTTGAATCTCAGATTCCTGTGTATTTATAGAAGTTTTATAATAATTTACTGTTATAAAAATATCCATTTTTAAAAGAGTTACATACATTTTACTCGTGTGGTTATTGTGGTTAGGGACATTTTAACTTTACTCTTGTGCTTCAAAAGCAGACACTTAAACTCCTGTAATTTTAGATTAAAGAGAAATTGTTAAAATTTTACTCAAAATTGGTGAAAATTTAAAACTGGCCAAAAATATTAACACTAAAAGCACCTTTGTGATGTTAATTTGATGGGTTAAACCCCTATATGGACATGGGCGGAGCCATGTAGGGTCGAGGGTAGGCCTAACCCTCCTCTCAATTTTTAGAAATTACATTTTAGACTTGTAAAAATTTAAAAATTTTATTTAGACCCCTCTCAATTTTTAAAGTTTAAATGTATTTCTTATTTGGCCCCTCAATTTTGAATTTGGCCCAAATCAAACTTGCCCCAATTGTATAAAATAGACCAAAAATATTTATTAAATGTAATATTGTGGCTCAATTCTAATCAGTAAAGTTATGTTTCTTATAAGTAATGATATGGTTCCCAAATTTTGTGTTTCAAGTAGTTTTCATTGCAATGGTGTCACGACCCATTCTGCTACGGGCAAAAAATAGGACATGTGGCACGCCATTAAGGCTCATCCAATTCGTTAAAAGATTATAGCAGCGGAAAAGAACTTAAAAAGAAACTTGAGTATTCAAAACTTTTTGAAATCATACTCTTCAAGTTATAAAATCCGTATAAATTTGAAAATGTAATTATATGTTGAATCGAATGAATTTATGTTGAAAGAGGTCCTAAAGATACCCTAAGAACAAATCAAAATATTCAATAATTTCCGAAAATGGTAGAAAAAGATTTCATGCATGGGTCATTTTGACCAGTTGAACGATCCCCTTCGACCGGTCGAATGACCCTTGGCAAAATTCCTACTGAGCAGTGGGGTACTTCGACCGGTCGAACTGACCCCTTTGACGGGTCGAATGACCCCCTGGCAGAACTTTGCCTAGAAATCACTCAACCTACAACAACATTCATCTGTGGTCTCAACCTTCCCAACCATATCAAAACTATAAGAATTATACAAAATCCTCAACAAACATTGAAACGGAAACGGAAAGGAATTAAGCTAGGACTCGCGTGGATCAATCCACAAAGCTCTATCCCCCTTCATTCAAGATCCGAAATTTTTAAGTTAAGCATTTCAAACATTAATCCATAAGTTCGGATTCGCTACAAACTTAACCAAAGGAGGTTTCAAAACTTATTACAATATTACATAGCCCTTCCATAGTTTCCAAGTTAAACAAAACATAGTTCTAGTACTCGGAACTCATTGTTTTACAACATTGACATGAAAACAAAAACATATACAAAAGGTAATTCCCGACATTCCTAACGGCCTCACTCTTCTCGTTTCTTCTTCCCTTTCTTCTTATTACCTGCAATAGAGTAAATCTTCACTGCTCAGCTGTATGTTGAATGCACAATTCTAAACATATGCTTGTATGACAATTCATGATCTAAACATCAAAACACATCAAAATAGTCTTCGGGGTAAGAGATACGCATTCATCTGATAATGAAATTATAAAATTGATGTCGTGGATGGCCTTCTCCCAACCACTCATCAAGTGCCCTGGTAGGGCATTCTCCCAAACCATGCACTGTGCCCTGGCAGGGCATTCTCCCAAACAATGCATTGTGCCCTAGCAGGGCCTTCTCCTAAACCATGCACTGTAGCTGTCACTACAAAATCCTCAAACATCGAGGAGCTTACCCCGGATAAAATTGTATCAATCCTCCATTTGATCCACGTAGACACATAGCCTAATCACTCATACGTGCTTTTCTTGCATTTTCATGTGCAAAATTAACGGCTTTAATTAATACATAAATTTTGCCCGGATCCAAAATATCAAGTCGTATATTTAAAAACATCAGATTCCTTATAAATCACAAGTCTAGAATTCATACCTTAAGCTATGCTCCTAAGATTTCAGGAGAAGTAATAGGAGACTGAATCTACACCGAATCTCCAATTATAAGCGATTCCTATAAGTATTACCTGACTTTTCCCAAATTCCTAGAATTAGAATTTTTATAAAACTAAGTAAAACAAGGCCTAAGAGGTATTAAAACGAAGCACTTTTCTCAAGGAGTTAGAGTATGAAATTTGAAAGAAAACTGACGAACGAACGAACGTCAATTGGCATCGTGAAGCTCTAAGCAATAAATCTCCCTCTTGATTTAGGTTTTGGAAAAATTTATAAATGAAAATATCTCGTAACTTTCTATATATAAGCAACACTCTCAAAAATTGTGTTTACCTCCCCACGAGTTCTTAAAATTTCTAATTATTCCCTGAAACGTCTTACACGTCTAATTCATTACTTCACGAGTGAAAGCTATAAATTATAGATGTTTTCATCTAAGTTCCGTTTGTTGCCGTAATTACATTCTAGAAACTATTTTCGTGGAATTTCTAGATAACCTACCTTTTATGCAACGCATCCTACCGATTATCGTTAAAACAATCAAACTGATCTTAATCAAGATCCAAACTACCAAAAAATACCTAAAAAAAGGTAAACTTACTATTCACATATACCAGATATATCAAATAACATTTAATCACATAAATGTCATTTAATTATTATCAATGCCTCTTTGATAATCTGATTACCGTGTCCTCAATTGACACTCTCCAGTGACCCTCAGCCAACTCCAAACACAATTATCTAATAACACTAATAATTCTCAAAACTTCAATTATGCATTTTAAAACAAAGGAATTTCGGGACGGGTGTGACTACTCTCCCCTCCAAAAAGGAAATTTGACCCCAAACTTATACCTCATGAGTCGAAAAGGTGCAGATACTCATTCCTCATCTCTTCCTTATTCTCCCACTTAGCCTCCTTGACCGTGTGACTACGCCATAACACTTTCACCATTGGAATCGTCTTCGTTCTCAACACTTGTTCCTTTTGATCCAAGATCTCTACTGGATGTTCTACATAAGTAAGGTCCTCCTAGATCTGCGATGGTTCTGGTACTATGATCTTACTTGTCACGACTCAAGTCTCGCTCAGTAAGATATTGTCTGCTTTAGGCCCAAACCCACACGAATTTGTTCTTGGGCCACTACCCAAAAGGCCTCTTACTAGGGAGACTTAAAACCACACATATATAGCACATTACTCTTCTTTCCCTAGGCGATGTGGGACGAAATCCCCCTATAGCACTCAGCACCAGGGTCGTTACATTCTACCCCCCCTTAGGGCCCAACATTCACATTGGCACGCTTTCGGCTGTGTCAGGCTTTGATACCATTCTGTCACGACCCAAGTCTCGCTCAGTAAAATATTGTTCGCTTTGGGTCCAAACCCGCACGGATTTGTTCTTGGGCCACTACCCAAAAGGCCTTTTACTAGGGAGACTTGAAACCACACATATATAGCACATTACTCTTCCTTCCCCTGGCGATGTGTGACGAACTTCCCCTACATCACTCAGCACCATGGTCGTTACATTACTTATATCCGACATACACCGTCTCAACATCGATACGTGAAACACATTGTACACAAATGCTAACTTGGACAATAAAGCTAGTTGGTACGCCACCGGTCTTACCTTTTCTAGTATCTCAAACGGTCCTACGAATCTCGGGTTAAGCTTTTACTATATCCCAAATTGTACAATGCCTTTTAAAGGTGATACTCTCAAGTATACAAAGCCTCCTACGTCGAATGTCATTGGTCGTCTCTTAGAGTCTGCATAACTCTTAAAACGACTCTGAGCTACCTTAAGTTGCTCCTGAATTAACTTCACCTTCTCAGTAGTCAACTGTACTATCTCAGGTTCTATCAACGTTTCCTCCCCAACCTTGGTCCAACACACCGGTGAACAACACTTATGCCCATATAAAGCTTCTACGGTGCCATTCTGATGCTTGACTGAATATCGTTGCTGTAAGCAAACTCGATTAATGGCAAGTGTTTCTCCCAATCACTTCCAAAAGCTAGAACACAGAATCTAAGCATATCCTCTAGTGTCTGAATCATTTGCTCTGACTGTCCGTCGGTCTGAGAATGAAATGCAGTATTGAAACCCAACTTAGTACCCATAGCCTTTTGCAAACTTCTCCAAAATCTCGATGTAAAACTACTATCACGATTCGATATAATCACTGTTGGGATCCTATGTAGTCTTACAATCTCATTCACATACAACTCCGCTCTAGCCGGTTTAGTCATTTTTATCAGTAGAAAGTGAGCTGACTTTGTCAATCGGTCAATTATAACCCAAATCTCGTCACTCTTGTTAGGCGATTGTGGAAATTTGGATACAAAATACATCGTGATCTCATCCTATTTCCACTCTGACACATGTAATGGTTATAGTAGTCCCACAGGTACTTGTCTCTCTGCTTTGACCTGATGACATACGGAATACTCTGAAACATACTTAGCAACTTCTCGCTTCATGCCTCTCCACCGAAAGTTCTCTCGAAAGTTTTGATACATTTTACTACTTCCCGAATGGACTGAATATTTGGTACTATATGATACCTCTAGGATTCGTTCCTTTAAGTCCTTCAACTTAGATACACATAATTGACTCCCACATCAATACTCCTTCCTCCAAAGTACATCCGAGTTGCTTTCACAAAGGTATTTCGTCTCTCATTTTGCACAAGTAGTAATCATTGTACTGTTCTGCTTTAATCTCATCTTTAATGTCTGGGTGAGCTATGATTACCATCATTAGGCCACCATTGGTCTATGAAATTACATCTAACTCCAAGAGTTCCATTTCTCTGACTAGTTCCTTTAGTTTTGTTAGCTCGTCGGCTAAGTTCTCTGTTGTCTTCTGGCTTCAAGCATTGGCTACTACATTAGCCTTCCCCGGATGATACTTAATCAAAAGATTGTAATCCTTCATCAACTCTAGACATCTCTTTTATCTCATATGCAAATCTCGTTTTGTGAAAATGTATTTCAAGCTCTTGTGATCCATGAAGATCTCACATTTTTCACTGTACAAGTAGTGCCTCCAAATCTTCAAAGCGTAAATTTTTGCAGCCAATTCAAGGTCATGAGTCAAATAATTAACCTCATGTGTCTTCAACTGTCTAGACACGTAGGCAATCACCTTTCCACTTTGCATAAGTACGCACCCCAAACTTTGATGCGAAGTATCACTATAGATCACAAATCCTTCGGTTCCGGATGGTATTGTCAAGATAGGTGCTCTTGTCAAACGCAACTTCAACTCTTGAAAATTGTCTACATATTCTAAACTCCATTAAAATTTAATACCCTTCCTCATCAACTTTGTCATAGGCAATGAAAATTTTGAGAAATTCTCAATGAAACGGCAATAGTATTCCACTAATCCAAAGAAACTTCAAATTTCTGATACAAAAGTCGGTATCTGCCAATTAGATACGGCTTCCACCTTGTAAAGGTCAATCAAAATGCTGTTCTTGTCAATCACATGACCAAGAAAAGCAATACTAGGTAGCCAAAATTCACACTTCTTCAATTTCCCAAAAAGTTGCTTCTCTCACAATCTCTGAAGTATAAGTCTCAAGTGTCTCTCATGTTCCTCCTTACTCGGTAAATAGATAAGAATATCGTCTATGAATACGATCACAAAGTCATCTAAATAGTCCTTGAAGACTTGGTTCATAAGGTCCATGAATGCGGCTAGTGCATTAGTAACCCCAAATGGCATGACTAGGAACTCGTAGTGTCCATAGTGCGTTCTGAATGCTGCCTTCACAGCAACGGATACTTGTTTTTGATTATCAACTTGTTTAACTCTCGATAGTTGACACACATACGCATTGAACCATCTTTCTTCCTTACAAATAGCACTGGAGCTTCCCACAGTGATATACTAGTTCGAATAAAACCCTTATCAAATAGTTCTTGTAGTTGGATTTTCAATTCCTTCAATGTACAGGTGCCATTCTATACGGTTCTTTCGATACGAGTCTTGAGTTCGGCATTATCTCAATGGTAAACTCAATCTCTCATTCAATTAGTACATCTGTCAAATCATCTCGGAATACATTCGGATACTCTTGTACTATTGGAATGTCATCTACCTTGAATTCAGTCACTGCAGTATCAATTATTGAACATAGAAATCCCCGACATCCCTTTCTCAATAACTTACCCAGTCGAATAGCCAAAATCAAATAAGGTGGTAGTGCAACCCCACTCCCATGGAAACAAATACTCCCATGCATCGGTGATTGAAAATTAACTTCTTTCTGTTCACAATCTTTCATGGCTTGGTTAAGAGATAACCAATCCATTCCTAAGATCACATTAAAATTGTTCACAACAAGCGGTATAAGGTTTACAGTCATCAACTTCTCGCCTAGTTTGATCTCACAATTCTTATATATCATAAACATTACTACCAGCTTACTAAAAGGTACTGTAATGGATAATTCATATCATAAAGGTGTCAATCTAACATTCAAATGTTCAACAAAATGGTGCGACACAAATGAATGCGTAAATCCCGAATCAACAAGTATGCGTACTAGATGCGAACATATAGGCACTATACTTGAGACCACTGTATCTACAGTAGCCACATCTCCAGATTCATCTGATACGACCTCCCCTGATGTTGCTCTATCCCCTGCCTCCTATCAGTTGGCTGCTTAGGCTTCAAACCATTAGAAGCCATAGAGCAAGCACCTTGTTGGGGACGCTTCCTCGGATAGTCTTTGGCTCGATGTCCGATGGTACCATAATCAAAACACTTGATTTGTGAATGCAGTGTAAAACTTGCACTATTCACCCCTTAGTTCTTGTTCTGAAAGTTAGCCATGAAACAACAGCCTGTGTGCGATCGATTACAAAGCGAACACAGCGGTATGTTACTTAGTGCTCTCCTGGGTTCACTGAAACTAGAACCAGAGTCTCGAGTAAAGGGCCTCTTGAAAGATCCACCATGATTGCGGTCACTACTTTCATTACCTTGCTTGCCTTGCTGATTTTGTCTTGATCTCTCCATTCTACTTTCTGCCACAAGTGCCATTTGTTGTACCGCTGCAACTTTTGAGTGTTCATAGGTCTTCACTCTCAAGCGAATATTCTCCCTTGGTCTTTCCTCGAATTTCCTTGCTCTATCCTCTTCTATTGACACTGAACCTTTCCAAACCTCAACAAAGCATTGTACTTAGAAGTATATTATGCTATTGTCATGTCTCCTTGTCTAAGATAATCAAACTCTCTCTTTTTCGCATTGTGAGTGGCTCGCGGAAAGAATCGATTGAACTCCGCCTAAAACCCTTCCCAAGTTATCGGTGCCCCTTGATCTAACACATTAACCCATCAATTCTAAGATTCACCCTTCAGCATATCACTAGCGTTCTCAATTTTTAGTGCATCGGACATCATGATAGATCTAACAATCCTCTCGATGTCCATAACCCAATGCTCTGCTAGTGTCATGTCGGATGTTTTTTGAAACTCCATCGGTTTCTTTATTGTAAATTGTTCTGATACGGATCATCTACTTATGTTCTCAGGAATAGGCACAATGACTATTAGTGCCGCCTCAAATGGAGGTGTTAGAGGTAATCGTTCTGCTATATTCAGTACCAAATCCCCGATATTTCCCTCATCTCTGACAGATGGTCTATACGAGCATGTGGTCATTGCTTATGTTCATCAATCACAATTCTTAACCTATTATCCGCAATACATAAATACTATGCATGTATGATAAAAAAAAATTTATGTATGTACAACAACATACCATATGCATCAAATATCTCTACAATGTGTGAATGCATTCTAGAATATGTGTTACAACACTCAACACTCCACTCAACGTCAAATGTTCCCAAAGGTTTGTAACCTATAACTCTAAGACAAATAAATGTCACGACCCATCCCACTATGGGCAAAAATAGGACACGTGGCATGCCACCAAGGCTCATCCAATTTGTTAAAAGATTATAGTAGCGGAAAAGAACTTAAAAAGTATTCAAAACTTTTGGAAGCCATACCCTCTTAGTTGTAAAATCCGTATAAATTTGAAAACATAATTCAATTTTGAACCGAATGAATTTATGTTGAAAGGGGTCCTAAAGATACCCTAAGAACCAATAAAACATTTAAATAATTTCCGAAGGGGTGGAAAATGATTATCAACCAATCGAACAATCCCCTTCCACCGGTCGAATGACCCTTGGCAAAATTTATACTAAGTAGTAGGTACTTCGACCGGTCAAACTGACCCCTTCGACCGGTCAAATGATCCCCTGGCAAAAATTGCCTAGAAGTCACTCAACCTACCACAACATTCATCCTTGATCTCAACCTTCCCAACCGCATCAAAACTATAAGAATCATACAAAATCCTTGCCAAACATTGAAACAAAAATGGAAAGGAAATAAGTTAGGACTTGTTTGGATCAATCCACAAAGCTCTATCCACCTTCATTCAAAATTTGAAATTTATAATTTAAGCATTCCAAACATGAATCCATAAGTTTGGATTCGCTACAAACTTAACCAAAGGACTAAAGGAGGTTTTAAAACCTATTACAATATTACATAGCCCTTCCATAGTTTCCAAGTTAAACAAAACATAGTTCTGGTACTCGAAATTCATTGTTTTACAATATTGAAATGAAACTAAAAACATACACAAAAGGTGATTCCTGGCATTCCCAAAGACCTCACTCTTCTCGCTTCTTCTTCCATTTCTTCTTATCACCTGCAATGGAGTAAATCTCCACTGCTCAGCTATATGCTGAGTGCACAATTCTAAACATATTCTTATATGACAATTCATGTTCTAAATATCAAAACACATCAAAATAGTCTCCAGGGTGAGAGATACGCATTCATCCGGTAATGAAATTATGAAATTGATGTTGTGGAGGGCCTGTCCCACCCACTCATCCAAGTGCCCTGGCAGGGCGTCCTCCCAAACTATGCACTATACCCTGGTAGGGTATTCTCCCAAACCATCCACTGTAGCCGTCGCTACAAAATCCTCAAACATCGAGGAGCATGCCCTAAATATAATTGTATCAATCCTTTCTTTGACCCACGTAGACACATAGCATGCTCATATAATCACGTATACGTGATTTTCTTTCATTCTCACATGCATAATTAACGGGCCTAATTAATACATGAATTTTGCCTGAATCCAAAATGTCAAGTCGGATATTTAAAAACATGAGATTCCTAATAAATCATAACTCTAGAATTCATACCTTAACCTACGCTCCTAAGATTTCAGGAGAAGTACTAGGAGACTGAATTTATGTCAAATCTTCGATTATAAGCGATTCCTACAAGTATTACCTGATTTTTTCCAAATTCCTAGAATTAAGGTTTTTATAAAACTAACCCAAACAAGGCCTAAGAGGTATTAAAACAAAGCTCTTACCTCAAGGAGTTAGAATATGAAATTTGGAAGAAAATTGACGAACGAATGGATGTTGAATGGCGTCGTGAAGCTCTAAGCAATAAATCTCCCTCTTGATTTAGGTTTTGAAAAACTTTACAAATTAAAATATCTTGTAACTTTCTATATATAGGCAACACTCTCGGAAATTGTGACTACCTCCCCACGAGTTCTCAAAACTTCTAATTATTCCCCGGAATGTCTTACACGTCTAATTTATTGCTTCACGAGTGAAAACTATAAATTATAGAAGTTTTCTTCTAAGTTCCATTTGTCGCTGTAATTACGTTCAGAACCTATTTTCGTAAAATTTCTAGATAACTTACCTTTTATGCAACGCATCCTACCGGTTATCGTTAAAATAATCAAATTGATCTTAATCAAGATCCAAACTACCAAAAAATACCGAAAACAGGTAAACTTACTATTCACATATACCAGATATATCAAATAACATTTAATCACATAAAATTCATTTAATTCATATCAATGCCTCTTTGACTTTTTGAGATCCTCAATTGACACTCTCCGTTGACCCTCAGTCAACTCCAAACATAATTATTCAATGAGTTTGTCACACCACGCATCACGCTGATATGGTATGAACACTCAATCTCTTAACCGTATATATGCCCCCCTATTTGCAGGGAATCATAACAAGTGGTTGGTGATATTTCAAACTAATAAACATCCAACCACTTATCATGATCCCTAAAAATAGGGGGCATGTGTATGGTTAAGATTGAATAGTCACACCACGTCAGCGTGATAACGTGGTGTGATGGGCTTACTGAATAATATCTCCCATTTGGGATACAAAATTTGATAAGCATTTCATTACTCATACTTGTTAAAGTGTATCTATATAGCACATATGTGGCACATGTGAATCACTAGTAACTTAGAAGAAGACGAAAAGTACGAAAGAAAAAGCAATGAAGTGTTATCATTCAGTAAAAGCTTTGTTTGATATAAAGCTCTCTAATGGTTATACTCATATCTTAATCCAATATTACTATTTCCTTTTAAAAAAAAATTATAGAGTTTTAGTAAGAGCACCTCCAACCCTACATCAAATCCCATGCAAAATCAAATTTGAGTCAAAATCTTAGAAAAGCTACTCTTTCAATCGTATTAAAATTTGAGTTTGTAAATATTCTTCTTTGAATTTCACTAAGGTTTGAGTAAAACTCTATTTGGTAAGGATTTGAATTAAGGATAAAGGAGGTTTTTGAAGTTTTATACCCAAATTTTAATTTAGTAGGAGTTTTGACTTTTGAGTAGGTATTATAGTAAATAAACCAAATACCCAATGGCATGGTGATATATTTATACAAAATTTCTACCATAGAGAAAATGCAATAAAAATGTACACAATCAAGTGAAATTCAATCTATGAAATAAATTAATATCCTGGTGCATGTGTGAATTGTCGTAACGCCAAATTAATTATTACCGCATAGCTAGTAGGCATAGAAAAATGGCTGACTCGATCTGGCTTGATTGGTGGCGGGTCGTTGGCGGGTTTGGTGCGTTGAGGGCCCTAAGCCCTCCCAAATGCCCTAGGGGTATGGGCTTAGAGTTGGGCTTGAGCTTGGACTTTGGGCCAGGGGCTTCGAGCTTTTACATTATTTAATTTTTATTGAAAAACTAATTAATAAAAATATAAATTAATTAAATGGTTACCTTGTACATTTTTTTTATAACAATTAGCCAATTAATGAAACAAAAATATACTTATTGGACAAGTGTATAAATCCATTTTGATCAAGAGATTTGGTAGATAGATTATAATCTATTGAGTAAATGTAAAAGAAAATGAATTAATTATTTTATTTAAATAGAACCAATGTAAAGTTAAATAAAGAAGTGGAAAATTGCATTTTTATTTTACTGTTAATGTTATGTGACCATGAAAAGGTACTACATTAAAAAACAACTGGTCAGGCATTACATTCAAGCCTTTTCAATTGTCGGGTCTGTGCGGGCCGGGCCGGGTCGGGTGGACTATATCATTTTAAATTATCGGGGTTGGGGTTGGGCATGGGCTTGGCCCGCTTGGGCGAGACTAGCCCGAGGTACAGACCAAGCGGGCTTCGAGCCCGTCTTTTGGGTTGGGCTTTCTAGGCCGCCCGCGGTCCCTGACCAATTATTCCATGCCTAATAGCAGGGAAGCCATTGATTTATGTACGTATACAAGTCTTGCTAGCTTGTTAAGGCTTTGTTTGGTTCTTGGATTTAGTGAGAGAAAAGAAAGAAAAAAAAATAGAGGAAACACATTTTCTTTTGTTTGGTTAATAAGATAAACAATGAGAAAAACAGGAAAGAAAATAGCATAAGCTGAGAATTATGTTAACATTTTAATGTTGTTGGTCATTTCTCTTCCTTTGTTTTTTATAATACTTTGATTTTTAATGTGATTTAAGCATGAAGAAAAATACGAAAAAATTACTCCCTCCGTCCCTTTTTTTGAGTCCACCTTTGGGAACTCAACTTATTAAGGGGACAAAAAGAATCCACACCTACTTTCCACAATTGCCCCTAATCATTGTAGTAACTTTTTTAGTTTTGTCTTGGTGTAGATTTCAAGGAAGGGTGGTTTTGGAAAGTAAGTAAAAATTGTATGCCAATTTAGGAAAGTGGACACTAATTTTGGGACATCCCAAAATGGAATATAAGACTCAAAAAGAGGGACGGAGGGAGTAGTATTTATTTAATTTTTCTTTTCTTTTCCTTTTTCATCACTGAATCCATAAATCAAAACTGAGCCTAACTAAGTGTAGTAGGATATTATTTCGACTAGACAAAAAAGTCATTCTCATATCTCATTATAAGATGACAGTGACACTGACACCAAAGAAATTTAACTTTAAACTGGCCTCTTGTAAAATTAGTTGTGACAGTAACTCGTTAATATCTATATTTAGGTCTAGGTCTTGGTCACTATCTATATCTATATATAACATATAAATGCGTGTGTTTATTCTACATATTCACCATTCTCATGGTTTTCATCGAATCCACTATGTTGTTTTCCTAATGCGCAATTTGCCGCACTATTTATTAGCATAGGCTTGATGTTTTGCATGAAGAAAACAATGCATTAGAGATGGATTACAAAATTGAGTTAAATAAACACAATATAATTACCTAGTAATATGCTCCTTAAACAATGTACAGTTTGCAACAATTGGCAACCACAGAAACTTATAGAAAATGCCACATAAAGTTTTGTCCCATTACAAAACATGCAACAGAACAAACGTTTGCATAGTGTTGTTTTTTTGTACTGAAGAAATGTAAAGAAATGAAATGTTTTCTCATTGATTAAATCTAATCAATACACAAACCTTCTCTTATAGAGTTGAGAGAGGTTAGAGATGCAGTTACAAAGACAGTTGAATTGAGTTCAATCAGCAAAACAGAAAAGATTCTAACTAACTCAAGTTGTATATTGAGGGAAACTATCTCATGTTAAGGAGTACACAATAGCATTCGTGTACCAAATCAAAGTGAACACAGACTCTATATATCATGATCTAACAGTCCTCCACAAGCTGATGTGCTCAGCCAAGCAGCTGAGGAGAATCAAACAGTGCTTGAGAGGGCATCAGCTTGTCTTTAAGATATTGAAACCTTGAAATAGGGAGAATTTTGGTGAAAATATCAGCTATTTGATCAGTAGATGAGATATGTGCAACCCTTAGTTGTTTGGAAGCCACTTTCTCTCCTACAAAGTGAAAATCCACCTCAATATGCTTGGTTCGTGCATGTAGAACAGGGTTAGCTGCTAAAGAAAGACCTCCAAGATTATCACACCATATAGTGGGAACAGAAGGTAGTGGTATATGAAGATCCTTCAGCAATTGATGAATCCATATTAGCTTAGCAGTAGAGTTAGCCAGGCCCTTGTACTCTGCCTTTGTACTGGAACGAGCCACAGTGGCTTGGTTCTTGGCAGACCAAGATAGGAGATTAGTGTAACACCCCGTCTTTTCCTAATATAAATATTCATTTTTTTTAACATGTTAATGAGGCAACTTGAATTTTAATGTGTACTGGTTATGTGCATTTATATTTTTATGGTCATTTATTTATCTGTGTATTGATTTTAATTATTTTTAATTACTGTGTGAACTTTTATAGAGCTAAGTGGTGGAATTAAGTTGTAAAAATTTAAGTTGAATAAGTTATTGAAGTTTTGATGTATTTCTTTTTGAGTAGTGCTTAGAGGCCCGTAAATGTGTTAAATAGTATTTTTAACATTTAAATTAAGTACCCGGGTCATGTACACCCATTGAGCCATTTTAGTACTTTGGAATGTATTACGGGCCCATATGAAGCCTTTTTGTGAGCCTGTAAGACAAAACGTAATTTACATGTTTATGTGTGTTTTTTTTTTACATGTGTTGTATGTGTAGTATACATCTACTATACTATAAAAACGAATAAACAAGCACATCAAATAATATGAACTTCCTCTTTTGCCCTTCACTGTATCATAATTACTCATATATCTATTTATACATCGTAAGGATATATTGATTTGTGTGAGGGTAAATCTGTCATTTTGGACAAATAATTACATTCAAGTCATACTATACTATAAAAACGAATAAACAAGCACGTCAAAAAATATGAACTTCCTCTTTTGCCCTTCACTACATTATAATTACTCATATATCTATCTATACATCGTAAGGATATATTGATTTGTGTGAGGGTAAATCTGTCAGTTTGGACAAATAATTACATTCAAGTCAACTTTTGAAATTTTATTTAATATAATAATGAGGTTTTAATCAACAATCTTGTGTCTAATTACATTTGGATCAACAATTTTTGGGATATTTATTATTGACTTCAGAAAAAAGTCAACAAAAGTGGCTATTTTGGTGGCTATTTAGGAATTGGTCACTAATATTTACAATTTGGTCAACTTCTTCTCTCAAATGAGGTTTCAATCAACAATTTGTGTCTAATTACATTTGGGTCAATAATTTTTGGGATATTTATTATTCACTTCATAAAAAAATAAAAAAAGTGGTTATTTTAGTGGTTATTTAGGAATTGGTCACTAATATTTACAATTGCTCAACTTCTTCTCTCAAATTTAGGATTCCTATATTGTAATATGTGTAATTACATTTAGGTCAGCAAGTTTTGGGATATTTATTATTCACTTTAAAAAAGTTTTAAAAAGTGGCTATTTTAGTGGCTATTTAGGAATTGGTCACTAATTTCACATTTTGGTCAACTTCTTCTCTAAAATTTAAGTTCTTGTATATTTAAAATGTCAAATAAAGTGGCTATTTTAGTAGCTATTATGAATTGGTCACTAATATTTACATTTTGGTCAACTGCTTCCCTCAAATTCATGATTTATAGATTGTATTCGAATATCAATTAAGGCCTACAAACACATTTATGCCCCTTTTTAGAGGAAATATCCTACTTGTGTCATATATTTTTAGTGGCGCTTTATTAGGTACCTTTACTACTCATTTATAAGATGGTCACAATTATCAACTTCTTCCGTAAGAAGAGTTTTAGATTAAATAGTTACATTTACAATTTTCTATTTAATTATTTTAACATCTTATTATACACTTTTAACAACCACTTAACCACACGAAACGACACAATTAAATTTCATGCGGAACGCGCAGGGCTCCAACTAGTATATATATAAAGGGAGAAGTAGGTGTACCAATTACTTTTTGCTAGCACCATTATTTACATGAAAATCAATAACTTTTACTTTTCAAAACACTAATATTAGAGGATTAAAATGTCATTGACACACGCCAAATAAAATCCAATAACTGCCAACTCATAACTGTCCTAATATTTCTGGCTTCTCTCCCTAATTATTCAAAAAAAAAAAAAAAGAAGTGTAAAACCGTCTCTCTCTAATCTCGTCACCTTTTTAAAATTTGTAACCATCCCCACCAATCTTACATCACAACCAGTTTTCTCCTCTACCAAAAATTGTATACCACAATCAATTCACTCTCTTTCTCCAACAACCATGGCTTATTGAACATCAACCGAGTTAGCTGTTTGGGATCAATGCCCTATTCATCTTGCATGATTGCCTTTCGGCCGGGCTGACTAATGATTTGGTAATCTTCTACGACATGAAATCATTGTTGAGGTAATCTTTAATGCACCTTCTTCTTCTTCTTCTTCTTCTTTTTTTCTTTCCTACTTCACATGCACTACAAGAGATGTTGAATTATTGATGTGTTAATGCTATGTTATTTGTATATTGAATCTATTGTGTATTATGTTCCCAGTGGTATTTCCTTTTATAAGGTGATGTAATACGTGTTGTACATTTATGTATTTTTTCGGCTTTAGTGAACAAGTCTAATATCAAAATTATTCTCCACCCAACTTTAAAAGTGTTACTCCTATTTGTTTGATAAATTTAGGAATACTAGAATTTAGAACACATACAGTGCATGTTATTTATTGATAGGAATACATAATGTATTCAGTGCGTTACACACGCAATGCGTGTGCCTCAGCGGCTAGTATATATATATATAACCCTAGCCCCCATATTAACAAAAAGAAAAAGTGGGGGAAGAGAAGAAAAGAAAAGAGAGAACAGACGTAGAGAGAGAGAGATAGAGAGAGAGAGAGAGAGAGAAGAAGAAGAAGAAGAAGAAGAAGAAGAAGAAGAAGAAGGGATCACAGGCTCGCGTAGAGCTAGCTTGTCATGATCTAGTCGGTCACCAAATCTTCGTGGGATTTAGTGCGAAAACTTGGTGAGTTAAATATATGTGTATCCCGATGTATATATATGTTAGAATCTAATGGATATGAAACTTCAAATAAACAGCGACAAAACTTAAGATCGAAACACGTATGAATACGTTGTCCAAAAAATAAGTTTACATCCCACACACCGTTGTTTTGTGGACTACGACGCCTTATTCTTGAGGATACTATGATCTAACAATTGAACTACAACTCAACTTCAATTGTTCTACAGAATTGTATATCTATAATTTGCTCTCAATGACTCTAGAATAGATGAAGAAGAGAAGATAAAATCTCAGTAAAAAATATATCAAAACTAACTAACTATATTGTATATATAGAGGTGTCTATTGGGTAAGAGATGTCTCTCTACACAAAGGTTGTGTCCCAACACCTATATACTACATATATATCACTATATCTATGTTTATCAGCCATTAGATCAGATGAAGTTTAAACAAATTTGAATTTCTACAAGAAAAGTTGCAACTCTTCACAAATTGGGTCTGGTCGAACGGAGCCGGTCGACCGGTCGAATGCCCCTCTGCCAGAACTTGTCTAAAACTTCATATGCCCGTTGACCCGATCGACTGGTCGAAGGGACCCGGTCGACCGGTCGAAAACCTCTCTGCTAGAATCTTGAAACTTAATATTATGTTCCAAGCCTTTCCTTTAGCATTGAGCCGGTCCATAGCGATCCTAACAATCCCTTTGAGCTTACATAAGCTACCATTCACACTTCGAATCTAACAATCCACCACATATGAATGATTATGGCTAACTAAACAAAACAAAATACAGAAAAACTACGTGAGCAATTCACGGACTTGCGACGTATTAAGAGAGTGTCTTTTGGACTTGAACTTTCCTTTAGTGAATATCTAATGGATTTACTCGGTGACGCAGTGTACATAAAGTATTGAACTGTTCAACCTTTTAGTGTAAACCAACACTAGATAATACACACCACATATCCTTATACATACTAATCATTCAGTTATGTTCATTTTGGTCCTGATCAAGATCCTTATTCATGAGAACTCTTAGAGAACTAAGCCTTTGAAGTTCTCATAGAAGGGTCCCCACTTCCATTCTCATATAGGTGATACCAATTAAGAGTACTAACATTACTCATCAATATCATTAAATGTAAGTACATAACCTCAACAAATTTTATTACACACTTGAACAATATACATGAGTGATTGCCACAATGAATGTGTGTTTACAACATAAACTTTCCTATCTAGTTTTCCTATTGAACCTAGATCTTGGGATCTCCGGTCAACTAGGTTAGGTTTCCGCCAGGTTGTTCAAAGTATTGGCTTTAGGCCAATTCATTTCATCGTATATTGAACTTGATCTCTTGGCAATCCTTTCATAAGAGGATCCGTAATGTTTTCCTTTGACTTAACATAGTCAATCGTGATTACACCACTAAAGAGCAACTGCTTGATTGTGTTAAGTCTTCATCTTTTATGTCTTGACTTGCCATTATACACGGCATTCTTAGCTACGGAAGATGTCGCATTGCAGTCACAATGCCAGATCCGAAAAGTCAAGTCTCGATCAGTGCACAACTATGGCCGTTACTGACTTTGGCTATAACGGAATATTTGTTAGGAAGTTTTGAAGCCATTCTGTTTCCTTACCTACCTTATCTAAGGCTATGAACTCCGACTCCATCGTCGAACGTGCTATACACATTTGCTTAGTTGATTTCCAAGAAATTGTAGCTCTAACTAAAGTGAATATATATATCCACTTGTGAACTTAGTCTCTTGACTATCTAAAATCCAATTCGCATCGGAATATCCATCTACCATATGTGGGTATCGTGTGTAGTGCAAACTATAGCTCATGGTATGCTTTAGATATCTTAACACTCTCACAAGAGCATCCCAATGATCTCTACCCGGATTGCTAGTGTATCTAGCAAGCTTTCCCACTGAATATGCAATATTCGGACATGTATAGTTCATAATGTACATCAAACTCTCGATTACTTGTGAGTACTCAAGCTGAGATATGCTTTCACCCATATTCTTCCTTAACTTACAATTAGAATCAAACGGTGTTACAACCGATTTGCAAACCAATTGTCCAAACTTCTTTAATATTTTCTCAACATAATGTGATTGTGTAAGAAGATATCCTTCGGAGCTTTGTCTCACTTATATGCCAAGAATAACATTGGCTTTACCCATGTCTTTCATGTCAAAGCTTGAGCTTAATATTTTCTTGGTTTCATTGATTACTTTCTTACTCGTTCCCATAATAAGTAAGTCATCAACATACAAGCATACAATAACACATGAGTTTTCAAACTCCTTGACATACACACAGTTATCGCATTCATTGATTTTGAAACCATTTGCAATCATGGTGTGGTCGAATTTCTCATACCATTGCTTTGGAGCTTGTTTCAAACCATAAAGAGACTTAACGAGTCGACACACTTTACGTTCTTGTCCCTTTACAACAAACCCTTCCAGTTGTTCCATATAGATCTCCTCATCTAGATCTCCATTAAGGAACGCGGTCTTCACATCCATTTGATGTAACTCTAGGTTATAGATGGCGACTATAAAGATTACTATCCTAATGGAAGTAATCCTAGTAAGCAGAGAATAAGTATCAAAGAAATCTATTCCCTCTTTTTGTCTATAGCCTTTTGTGACTAGTCTAGCTTTGTACTTATCTATGGTACCATTGGCTTTAAGTTTCTTCTTAAAAATCCATTTGCAACCAATTGGTTTACTACCTGAAGGTAAGTCAACCAACTCCCACGTATGGTTTTGCATAATGGAGTCCACCTCACTATTTACCGCTTCTTGCCAATAAGGCGCTTCGGGTGTACTCATAGCCTTGTTAAAGGTTTGAGATTCACCTATGGTAACTAATGTCACAAAATTCGATCCAAAAGAAGTAGCTTTCCTAGCTCTTTTGCTCTTTCTAGGAGCAATTTCGATTTCTTTGTCATTCTTAGAACTTGAAGAATTCTCTTCAATACTTCCTTTAGGTGCTGAATTTTGTCTTCCTTCCCTAAAAGGAAAGATGTGTTCGAAGAACTCAACATCTAACCATTCCATGAATGTGTTGACACGAATGTCTACATTCTCGAACTTAACCACAAGGAATCGATATGCAGTGCTATTATTAGCATAACTGATAAATACACAATCTACGGTCTTGGATCCTAATTTCGTTCGTTTAGGAAGCGAAACTTGTACCTTAGCTAGACACCCCCACACTTTGAGAAACATCATAAGGAGACTTGCTAGTGTTCTTATGTGGAATTTTATTAAGAATGACATTTGTCGCAAGAATGGCATCCCCCCACAAGTTATGTGGCACTCCCGAGCTATTTAACATAGCTTTGCCATTCCTTAAGGGTTCGGTTCTTCCTTTTGGCTACACCATTTTGTTGTGGGGTATACGACACAGTTGTTTCATGAATAATCTCATTATTAGCACAATACTCAGCTAGTGGAGTTGAATCATATTCACCTCCTCTATTCGATCTAACCCGTTTTATTGTTCTAGATAATTGATTTTCAATTTCAGCTCTATATGTCTTAAACATATCCATGTTTCATCTTTAGAACTAAGTAAGTAAACATAACAATATCTACTACTATCATCTATAAATGTAACAAAGTATTTCTTTCCACCTCTTGTTGGAGTTAGTTTTAAATCACATAAGTCAGTATGAATTAAGTTCAGTAACTCACTTGTTCTATCTATGGATTTAAATGGCTTTCTACCAAATTTTGATCGTACACATGTTTCAAATCTATGTGATTTGTCAATTTCAAATTTAGGCAATAATCCTAGATTATCCATTTTATGCATGTATTTTGAAATTCATATGTCCTAATCTAGAATGCCATAACGAACATAACTCAACAATATAAGAAGAAGCTATAGCATTCTCATTAATAATAATTTTAGGAGTACAATTGACCTTGAAGAGCCCTTCATTGAGGTAACCCTTTCCTACATACATTCCTCCTTCAGTTAAAACAAACTTATCGGATTCGAAGACAAGCTTGAAACCTTTCTTACCCAAAACCAAATTCTTACGAATTTCGAGAACATGCAATACATCCAAAAGAGTCATTTCTTTTCCGAAAGTAAACTTTATAAACACATTGCCTTTGCCTTCAACGGTCGCAACTGTGGCATTTCCCAGATGAACCCTCTCACTACCATCTGACTTTGTGTAGGTAGAAAACTTGTTTCAATCCCCACAAATGTGCTTGGTAGCCCTAGTATCCATCCACCAACCTTTTGAGTCAATTACAACACAAGACTCCATGATTATCGCCGCAAGATAGTCGATGTCCATCATGTTAGCTTGGTTAGGCTTCTTGTTCCCATTCGGTCCTTTCTTATGATGACATTCGCTAGCACGATGTCTGGGTATTCCACATACCCAACAATTCCCTTTTATCTTTTTGGGATCTCGGTCCTTAGACACATTGTATGAAGACTTCCTTTTTCCTCCCTTATATTTAGACTTAAAAGTGGGTTTTGAAGACACACCTTCAACAAGATTTGCTTTAAGTTCCGAAGTACCTTGCTGCCCCTTCTTATCTCCCTTGCGATTATCTTCCTCGATTCTCAAACGGACCACCAAATCCTCTATCGAAAGTTCCTTACGCTTGTGCTTGAGATAGCTTTTGAATTCTTTCCACAAAGGTGGCAACTTCTCAATTATGGACGCCACATGAAATGGTTCACGAATTGCCATCCCCTCTAAGATGATTTGATTGATGATCACTTGAATCTCTTCCAATTGCTTGACCACTGGATTTGAGTCCACCATTTTAAAGTCCAAAAATCTGCCCACAATGAACTTCTTTGTACTGGCATTCTCGGTCTTGTATTTTTTCTCCAAGGATTCCCATAACTCGTTGGCGGTAGTAATAATCAAATAGACATTGTAGAGAACATCTTCCAGCCCATTTAGGATGTAATTACGACATAGAAAATTGGAATGATTCTATGCTTCCAATGCAACTTGTTGTTCCTTTGACATATTTTTGGTAGGAACCACCGACTTATCTTGTCATAGGATGTGAGAAAGGTTAAGGGTTGTGAGATAGAAGAGCCTCTTCATTTGCCATCGTTTAAAGTCTTCTCCCTTGAACTTTTTGGGCTTCTCGACATGAGCATTCTTCACAATAGTTGTGGTAAAAGTAGATTCTCCAGTCATTATTCCACCTACTAAACTTGTATTTCGATTATTGGAATATAATGGATATGAAACTTCAAATAAACAATGACTAAACTTAAGATCGAAACACGTATGAATACGTTGTCTGAAAAACAAGTTTACGTCCCACACACCATTATTTTGTGGACTATGACGCCTTATTCTTGAGGATACTACGATCTAACAATTGAAGTACAACTCAACTTCAATTGTCATGCAGAATTGTATGTATATAAGTTGCTCTCAATGAGTCTAGAATGGATGAAAAAGAGAAGATAAAATCTTAGTAAAAAATATATCAAAACTAACTAACTATACTGTATATATAGAGGTGTCTATTGGGTAAGAGATGTCCCTCTACACAAAGGTTATGTCCCAACACCTATATACTACATATATGTCAGGATCATCATGTTGAGGTTTAGGAACCCATCCGACATAATTACCATTATACCCCTATTACTAGTATGCATGTTAATCGCTTTTTTATGTATCAATATGAAGTATAGGGACCAAAGATACATTCGTTCCACGAAATCGCATCAAGGTGAGCCGTCTTAACTCACTTGGTATGATACGCCCAAAATTATGGGCAGTTTCCTACTCAAGTTAGAAGACTAATGGAAAGTGCATCTATTTCCTAATCCAATTGGGAAACCCCCACAATTAATGTCAATCAATCCTAATACAATTAGGAAGCTTACTTGATTGGTGTCAACCACACCCTAATAGGATTATATTTCCTTATCCATGTATGAGTAGATCTCTTACATCTATAAAAGAGACCTCTCACCCCCCATTGAGGGGGCGGCCAACTCTTTAGTCTACACAGCACCTCTACAAAATTCACCATTATATGCATACACCCGGCCGGTATTACTGGTAGTGCCGCCCCTCTTTGTTGGCTCACCAGGCCCGCCGGTGATCTGCTAGTGAACGTGCTCAGACACACCCGTGGACGTAGGTACCTTCATTAACAGGGCCGAACCACATACAAAAAATAGTCTCTCACTCTCTCTCTCTCTCCTAAATCACTCTTACCAATTTTCGGCATCATCAGTTTGGCGCCGTCTGTGGGAAACGACAATTCTTCTCATCAACAAATTCTTGACTGATCAATATGCCACCAAAGAAGGGTAAGAAGGCTGCGCAGCAGTCCGACCGGGATGTTCCTTCGGCCCCTGCGTCGACTGCAGCAGTCCTGATATCTGAGCAAATCACCGCAACCCTCACACAACTCTTGGAGGGCCAGCGTCAAATCCAGCAACAGATCGAAGCACTGCTAGCCCAGCAAAACAATCCTCCAGTGGCCGGGAAACGACCCGGGAACGTTGCGTACGGTCGGGAACCGATCTTGACCAGACAACGGACCCGGGCCAACCCGTCCCATTTTGCGAATGCCAGAGACATCAACAGTGGGCGTGCTGCCCCAAAGGAAAGGCGGGAGCGTATGGCCCGGGAATCAGTCCAGGGTCACTCAGTCAAGAGCCGAGTTGTCCCTAGGCGAGCGGTTATCCGGAGTCATAGCCGAGCCCGATCCCAAAAGACAGTACCCCGCCATGAAGAAGCATCTTCCACCAACCCGACTAGTTCCTCAGATACCGGTCGGGAAGGAGTGAAAACCCGAATCAAGGACTTGCAGAGGCAGATCGACGGAGTGGCCAAGAAGCTTGGTCAAAATCATGCTCAGAATCAAGCCAATACCGAGACAGAATCACCATTCTCCAGCCAGATCACGAGGTTCTCTATCCCGCGCAAATTTAAGCAGCCTCGGCTAGATTCATATAACGGCTCGGAAAGCCCAGTCGACCACGTCCGGATCTATAAGGCTCAGATGGCCTTAGCCACCAACTCCGACGAGCTACACTGCCTAGCCTTCCCCAGCAATTTGAAAGGCCCGGCCATGAAGTGGTTCTACTCCTTGGAGCCCCGATCGGTCTGCAGTTTCAAACAACTCAGCAAGCAGTTCATCAACCAGTTCGCCGGTATGCATGAGCGGCCAAAGCCAGACATGCAGCTACTAATAGTCAGGCAACGGAATAATGAGTCCCTCAAGGAGTTCACCGACCGGTTCAACCAACAGAAGCTTCAAATCCGCAATCTCAACGAGACAATTGCCATCCTAGCCTTCTGCTCGGGAGTTCAACACACCAAGTGCGCCGCGTCGTTCCACAAAAACCCACCGGAAACTTTGGTTGAGCTCTCTGAGAGGGTTGGAAAATACATCGACATTGAAGAGTTTTTGAAGACCAAATGCACCGGGCAAGAAAGCAACGAGTCTTCCAGAAGTAAGCGAAAGCGAGATCAGCCCGGTAGTTATTATAGTCCTTCCAGTTCACAGGGATCTGAGTCTGGCAATCCCGACCCGACCACCGGTTCACAGCAGTCTGGGTCAGGTAGCCCCGGCCGGATCTCTAGCTCACAACATGCATGGTTCGACAGTCCTGACCCGACCTCCAATTCACATAGGTCAGGATCAAGCAGTTCCGGCTTTGCCTCCAGCACAGAGAGATCTGGAGCCTGACGATCCTGATCCGACCTCCTGTATCCATCGGTCTGGATGAGCCCGACTACAGTGGTACTTGCCTGATCCCGCGTAAGGCTCCACCGATTGTCAGAGTTTACACAAAGTCCTCGGGCCTAACCCCGAGGCATACAAAGACCTCGGGCCTAACCCCGAGGCATACAAAAAGACCTCGGGCCTAACCCCGAGGCATCTAAAAGACCTTGGGCCTAACCCCGAGGCACGAAGAAGACCTCGAGCTCCGAACTCAGGCACTAAAAGACCTCGGGCTCCGAACCCAGGCACCAAAGACCTCGGGGTCACGCCCGAGGCACCGGCTTCGCTTAGGTCCAGCCGACGATGGGGGCAAACCCCCTAGGTGGCCGACGATGGCAAGCTTCAAAAGACCCTGCAACCACCATGTTCCAGGTCGGTTACCTACAGATCATAGTCTCTTTAAGACCCTCGTCTTAGTGAAAGCTTGGGGGGCAAGATGGCGTAGTGAACTAAACAGGTAATCACACCGGGTATTTACAGGCCTCGCGGATAACTAAGTCAAAATCTTGGACAACCCGAGCACCTACAGTACTCAGAGCCATTCACTCCACTTAGGTCCAGACCGACGATAGAGGTGACTAAAATCTCTTAGGTTGGCCGACGATAGAGGAGCAAAAGGACCCTAAAGCAACGTGATTTAGGTCGGCTCCGCCAACATGGTCAAGCTCTTCTCCCAACGGCCTTGACGAAGGCTGGCCGGGTGGAAGACAACCATCCTGGGGAGCTAACAGTAAAAAGGACCCTAGAGCAATACGCTCTAGGTCGGCTTTTCCAACATGGTAAAATCCTTCTACCCACAGCCTTGGCGAAGGTTTACGGGCAGAAGATAACCATCCTGGGAGCTAACTCAAGCAAAAAAGACTCCGAAGTAGGCCGAGTCTCAACTCTTGGTCACTTCCCGAGCATTCAAAGACTCCGAATTAGGCCAGGTCTCAACTCCCGGTTAGTTCCCGAGCACCTAAAGGTCCCGAGCTAGGCAGGCTCTCAACTCTCAGCCAGTTCCCGAGGACTCACCAGGCTCAGAAGCCCCGAGGCAGCTTCCTCAAGCACTCAGACAGTGGCAAGTGGCATCAACTAATTTCCAAACTAGCCCCGATATAGCATCTGGCCAATCTTGGAAATGGGGGGCAGCTGATACGCCCAAAATTATGGGCAGTTTCCTACTCAAGTTAGAAGACTAATGGAAAGTGCATCTATTTCCTAATCCAATTGGGAAACCCCCACAATTAATGCCAATCAATCCTAATACAATTAGGAAGCTTACTTGATTGGTGTCAACCACACCCTAATAGGATTATATTTCCTTATCCATGTATGAGTAGGTCTCTTACATCTATAAAAGAGACCTCTCACCCCCCATTGAGGGGGCGGCCAACTCTTTAGTCTACACAGCACCTCTACAAACTTCACCATTATATGCATACACCCGGCCGGTATTACTGGTAGTGCCGCCCCTCTTTGTTGGCTCACCAGGCCCGCCGGTGATCTGCTAGTGAACGTGCTCAGACACACCCGTGGACATAGGTACCTTCATTAATAGGGCCGAACCACATACAAAAAATAGTCTCTCACTCTCTCTCTCTCCTAAATCACTCTTACCAATTTTTGGCATCATCATGGTATATTATAGAAATACTCCATGCGTATTATATGAATATTTTGTGTGTCCTATGTGGACATATGTGATGAGTATTATATGTGAGTAAGTTAAGATTACTGCTTATATAAAAATGCATTTTTAGATAACTATACTCCCTGCTTGATTGATAATCGTTATTAAGATTCGTGCTTATCACGTTATATGTCATACGCTCACATGAACACTCATATGAAGTAGTCGAGTCGTGATGTCAAAGTTGACGTCTGCATAGTTAGTCGAGGAGACTAACCCAATTATATTATCATACACGTTTGAGTGGACCATGGAGGTCCGAGTAGTACAGTCAAATCAATGGGAACAACGATAAATGCTATGGGGCCCTGTTAGGCGACGATAGCAAATGTACCCATTCAAATGAATGAAGTTAATCACGAGTTGTTGGTTTATACGCTATAGGGCCCTATTAGGCGATAATAGCAAAATATCCATCCATGTCTTGAATACAATGGTTACCACTTATAATACCATATGGGGCCCTGTTAGGCAACGATAGCGCTATAACCATTCTATTCTCCAGGCAAGGTCACGAGGACCTAGGAGTAAAACGATTACAACTTTTTAAATCAAAACTGCTATGGGGCCTTGTTAGGCGACGATAGCAACGTGATCATTCTACTCTCAATAAATGGAGGACACTGGTAATGTAACATATTACATGAGTTAGTGATTGTGTATGGGTAAAAATTGAATATATCGATACTGCATTGTGTTGTCACTATCTCACTCATACTATCATGTCATACTTGTTAAGATAATGCTTATCAAATGTTTAGTTTAAGATATCTGTTGTAATTGTATTTTGTTTATATTAGGAGTGATCGGTTAGGTCAATTCATTTAGCCTCAAAAGCTAACGGCTCTGTTGCCCTGGTCATTTTATATCTAGGTTATAATGAAGAAGGACATCTAGGTAACTATAAAAAAGAGTATCTCGATCCTCAAGAAGGGCACTATCAGGAAGGTTACCCTGAGGGAGACTTTTCAGAAGAGTATGCTGATGAAGGGCATGGGTATGCTAGCTAAAAACAAGATTCTAGCTTATTATCGTATTAAGATTTCCTTTACGATGTAGGACTATCTTTTGTCTAATGTAATATCTTAAGTGGCGTCAATTCGCCCAAACTTATATTTTTGTGGTTTTCATTTGGAACTGTTGTAATAGCCTAGTAGCAAAACACTTAAAGTTCTCCCATGAATATTATTAGACGCTTCATAATTTCTTTTTATTTTATAACCATGTTAGAGTACTTGCAAGGACAGGTCAGTCTTATGTAACTAGTCATGACTCACAGATCCGGAAAGAAAAATTTTATTTCCCTCTAATTTTCGCTACTCTGGGGCATGACATGATCTTTGGTATCAGAGCACTAGGTTTAGTTGTGTTCGCTGACTGTCCGATACTCTTAAGTTAAGAAACCTAAGATACTCTAGGAATAGCAACCGATACTAAAATAGTTTTCTTCCAAACAGGTAGGATGGAGTGCCAAAGGAACAATAAAGCCAAAGGTGGAGAACATAGGACCACTATATATAAGAAAACCACTTCCCAAGGTCTAGTCTGTATTGGTGCCGCCATCAGGCGTAGTGCTCATAAGAAGATAAGGAGGGTGACGAACTGTTTCTTCCTTAGGAAATATGTTCCTGAGACTACTCATCATAGAATCATAGCACTACACACTATGCCTATAGAGGTGGACGAGATCTCTCACATTTCTGATAACACCTCTTGAGATCCCCTCCAATCTAATTGAAAGTTCGGATAATGAAGAGATGGAAATAGATCTAGCTGAAAAGGATCTAATAAAGAAAGGGAAATTGTACTTGTATGATCCCGACTGGCCAATAGGTTGGGATAATGAACGATGGATGGCATGGACCCCCCCAAAGGAGATTGAAACTTTCGGAGAATTTCCACAGCTAGAAGATTAAATGCCCTAGTTAGTTTATCTTTTGATTAGTGTTGTAAACCCACATTTTGGTAGAAGTATATGTCAAACCTGTATTTGAATTCCTCTCTTGTAAAATCTTTCTTATTAATGAAAATCTATCTATTATTTTCTAAACTGGATGTCTACCCATATTCGTATTATTCGCCAATAAAATTATCTGATTAAATAAGTTAACAGGTTGATCACTGGATGATAAACCTTAAGATACTTCGAACTAGTACCCATACTAAGATAGTTTCTTTTAATTGAATAGGTAAAATGGAACCTACCTGCATCCCCGACAACTTTGGAACTAGGACGTCTAATCTTTCCCAATCGTATAGTGCCGATGAACCCAAACGTATATCATCACAAGATCTGACAAATTACTAGGGATGGAGGAAAGAGAAATTTGTGGCTCGATATGAGTAGGCAAAATATCAATGACCCAGAGATACTATGCATAGAAGCTATCTATGATGCCGAGATCATCAAGAAAGTCTATGATGAGATGATTAAGTTACTCAAGCACCCGGAAGACTTCCAAAGGATGTACACCGGTGCTTATCAGATGCCCCCACCACCTCCAGTATTTCTCCAACCACCCCCTCCATTCCTAGGAATCCCTGCAAACCAGACACAATTCCAACATCCAAGCTACCATGTCAATAACGAATTCGAAGGACACATGATTTACCCCAACTGAATTGAACCAACCGACCCAAGAGAATTCATAGAGAACATAAAACTAAAAGCTCGTTAAAGCCTCTGAGGCAGGTTGAGAGTCCAACACCATGTGTTCCATATCTCCGATCGTCACTGACTACAAGTTAAGGCCATTCATACTGCATATACCCAAGGGTTAATGTCGGAAGAGATAAGGAAATTAGCAATGGATGACAACAACTTTGAACCATTAGTGAACCAGATACTACAAGAACCATCACTCCACCCAGAAGATAACCTTGTCTTAGTACCTGTCAAGAATGTACCTACAGAAGTAGTACCCCCAGTAGTAGAGCCTGCTACAAACCTTAACAATGCAGTCTTGTCAGTTGATGAACCGGGTATGTATTTGGAGGAAGAAGACGACGAAAAAGAGGATCCTAAAGAAAAAAACCCTAAAGAGGAAAACCCCGAGGAAAATGAAGGAGGAGAGGAACCCGAACAGGTAGTATCCCTTCATCCTATGTGGAACCAACCCGTAGTAGAAATACATGTGGACGATGATGACAACGAGGATGATGAGGGCGAAATTGACATCGAGGATTGGGACATAGGTGAACCCAATTTAGAGGAAGATGGACCTTGCAACTCTGACATAGGAGAGATCACATCCGAGTCGGATATGGATGACTAGTTTAAGTTAACCTTATGTAATAGGCTATTAGTTTAAGCTTATTTATGTTTATGTTAACTTGGGTTGGCAACCCTTTGTTGGAAGAATACATGTAACAGGGTAATACCCCCACTTTTGTATCCATGTATTCTAGGAGGACTTTAATTATGTAATTGTTATCCTATTGATAAAAGAAGACGTTTTAATACCATACTTGTTCCAATGATTGTATTGCTTACTTAGTTGTTTTATAAACATATTCATAGATACCCAAATAAAGCCTATATGCAAGATTTCTAAGTAGAATACTTCTGTAGGTAAACCAAACAAATAATGGCAGACAGACCAAGGAGAAATCGATACATAGGACCCCCAAACCACGTTGAAGGAGCACAAGAACCTATTCATGTAGGAATGGACCCCACTGGAGTATTTGGCGCATTCCTACAACGTTTAGAACACATTGGGAACAACTGTACCCAATAACAACAATACCAACAATAGCGCCAACAATAACCCCATAGTCCCACCTAGACTACATAAAGATCGTACGATGGAACATTTTTGTGGAATGCATCAAGACAAATTCAATGGAATGACTGAACCATGGGAAGCAGAGCAATAGCTTTGCAGAATAGAGATCACCTTTGATACCTTGGGATGTTCTGAAATCAAGAAGCACCGATTAGCTACCTACCAACTGACTTATACTGCAGTTGATTGGTGGGAGTCAAAAAAGGCAACACTAGGAGGAGCTGCACAAAGGATGACATGGGTGGAATTCAAAGAACTATTCCTGGAAAACTACTTCCCCCAAATAGAAAGGAACCGAAAGGAGAAAGAGTTTATTGATCTAGTCTAAGGGAACTGGATGGTACGAGAATACACAGTGCAATTCTAACGTTTTCTCGATTTGTGAACCACATGATCGATACCCCAGAAAAGAAGAATCGAAAATACCATCTTGGACTTTTCCTACCTCTGCAAAAGTTATCTTATGGCCACCTGAACCAAACATTCAATGCTCTAGTAGGAATGGCCCATGGCTTCAAAGAAATCACCGGCCACGAACATAAATGTTTTGTGAATTGACCACCCCCTCCAAGGTTCAATCAAGGATAGAGACAAGCTCCCACTCATAACCAAGATTACAAAAGAAACTGGAATGGCAAAAAGAAGCCATAGACAGCACCCTTCCGTAACAAGCCAGCTATGCCATTAAAATCGACTCCACCCCAAGGACAATCAGGGACAATAAATGACAACTGCGGAGTCTGCTTTAACTGAGGAATCCTTGGACACATGTCTAAGGACTGTCATGCCTTCAAGAGGAATAGCTAAATAGATGTGGTATGCTTTAACTGTAACAAGAAAGGACACCTGGCTAAGGATTGTAGGGCACCCCGAGGCAGTTACTATGGAGGATCTGTACAAGGACAGACTCGCCTCAATGCTATTATCCCTGAAGAGGCAGGATTCGACGAAGAAGAGTAGCAGAACCTGGAAGGTACTCTAACCCTATTTAACAGTCAAGTAAAGCTTTGTTCGACACTGGCGTATCAAACTCGTTCATTGTAATTAGAATCGTACAACGCTTAAGCCTAGTACACCAAGCGATGGACATAGCTCTAAGTGCTACATTACCCCTAGGAGTGAGCATTAAGTTGGAAAAAATATACAAGGACTGCCCTCTAAACTTAAAAGATCAGAATCTTCCCGCTAATTTGATAGTTTTGTCGATGAAGGAATTCGATGTGATCTTAGGAATTGACTATCTTGCGAAATACCATGCCAAGTTAGATTGTGCTAGCAAATCAATATCCTTTTCAGTACCCAAAAGCAAACCTTTCAATTTTAAATGCAATTCCTCGTGTGATGTTTTCCTCACCAACTGCTTGGCTACTCTTGGAACCACGAGTGATGAAATCCCTATTTCACAAATTCTTGTAGTCCAAGATTTCGAAGGCGTTTTCCAAGAAGTTAAAGGACTACCACTCAAGAGAGATATCGACATCTGTAATGATTTGATACTTGGAACTTCATCGATATAAAAAAAATCCATACCGAATTGCCCCAATGGAAATGCAAGAACTAAAGATGCAAGTGCAAGTGCAAGAGCTTAAAGACATCGGATTCGTTCATTCGAGCACTTCACCATGGGGAGCACCAGTACTGTTTGTGTAATACCCTATATTTTCAATAATTATTTATGCACAGAGATTCTATAATTTCCCTTGTCAATACTTGAAATTTCACCTTTGATCGATCGAGGCACTTTTAAGCGATCGAGCATTCTCAAGTTCAAGCGATCGAACATTGTTCAATCAATCAAAACCCTACCAACCTAAATTTATGACGTGGTCCCCACTTCAATCGATCGAACTATCTTTAATTGATCAAACCTGACCGATCTGAGCTCGAGCGATCGAACTACCTTCGATTGATCGAACATGTAATCATTTGAATTCTCAGGTTTCCCGCAAACAATGACACCTGCCCATCCCTCCCCTCTATATATAAAGCTTATTTGTGTGTATGAAGTTCAAAATACTAGAGAGTTTGAGAGAGAGTATGTGTGCTTGTGTGTTAGTATATATATACACACACCTATATATACTTACAGCTAGGAGAGAGAGAGAGAGAGAGAGAGAGAGAGAGAGAGAGAGAGAGAGAGAGAAGTAGAAGCACGAGAAGAAGAAAAAGAAGAGAAAGAAAAGGCAAAGAGAGAGATAGAAGATACAGTGAGACAGAGGAGGAGAGAAAGGTCACCATTAAAGCTCCGAAGCTTGAACTTGTCAAACGTGCCCTTAACAACTTTTGGTGAGTTCCAAACTCACTCAGTAGCTTAGTTATGATGCTTTATGAATTCTAGACATATTAATAAGGACCCAAACACACCCTACCAAATTTTGCACATTTATTGTAGAATCTAGAAAAGATGAAGTTCGACCGATCGAACAAAGTTCAATCGATCGAACCATACTAAGTCTCAATCGATCGAAAAGACTTCAAGTGATTTCAATCGATCGAACCGCACTTTCCTCAAGCGATTGAGATGACTTCAATCGATCAGACATAACAGAACATGGATGTGTTCCTTTAAGTTTATAATTCATATATGTAGATGTTTAATCATTATTTTATGTTCCTAGTATGCGATATTATGGCTTACGGAGGTAATGGGATACGATAATGAGATTGAGATAACATGGTAAGTACCGTAGTCGTGTTTGGGACGTTAGTAATAATACGACGTGAGAATGAGATAAGGTTGGAGATAATAACACCGAGTAGCATTGGATAACTGGAAAATTAGTCAGTGAGATATTAGTATGTTTCGAGGTTATGTGAGTCAAGCTAATGATTTGCTCAGGTTGAATTAAATAAGTGAGTCAGAAGGATTTGACTGAGATCATGAAAATTATGGGTGCACAATATTTGCAAGCGATCTTAAAAGTGGTAAATAGTAAGAGTTCTTAAAAGCAATAAACAAGAGTAGTTGTGGCATATGCATGGTTTATATTTACCAGAGCTATGTATGTACAATGCTCGTAAGTGTTCTTCAAAGCGGTGAATAGTAAGAGTTCTTAAAAGCGATGAATAAGAGTACATGGTACATCTGTAGATGAGTCCTTATATGAGATCGATGGCTAGTGTTCACAAGATTTCTTAAAAGAGGTGAACAATAAGAGTTCTTAAAAGCAGTGAACAAGAACACTAGTATGTCATGAGGATATAATCAATTCATGGTAATCAGATAAGATGGGTTAGTCAATCTTAGAGTTGGAAGATGATGATAATCGGTTTATGTTGTGTCTGAATGAAAAGGAGAAAGGATAGTATTAATATCACTGCTTATTATCGTTCAAGACTAGTAATTATGTTATATCTATGAGACTGTGTTAGTTAGTTCTCACTCAACTTTCAGTAAACTGACAGCCATTATTGCCTGGACATTCCTCGTCCAGACTACCCTGTCCCTAATAATATAGGTATTGGAGCTTACGATAATGGATACTACTCGGAGTTGGATTATACAGAGGGTGGTCCCACAGATGCCGGTTATACAGGAGAAGAGTATTATACTGACGACTACCCTTACGCCAGCTGAAGATCGAAATATAGTTATAATTAGATATTTCTGTTAGACTCTGTTTTGTTTTAGTTAACGGGTACTTGGGCACATGTTGTCTCCAGACCTATTGTGATCCTGAGGACCACACTTTGATGTTTGTAATAGTGATACTTATATTATACTGCAGTTGATTATTGTTGTTTCTGTTTATCTTGTGAACTAGTACTGTATGGTGTGGATAATTAGTGACTTTCACTTGTCATTCCCTATGGACCCAAAAAAGGAAATTTATTTTTCTCTATTTTTGCTGCTCCAGGGTATAACAAGATTTTTGGTATTAGAGCCAAGTTGTGATACTTGCATTCACTGATAGATTCCACACCATCTGGTCCTAATATCTAAGATCCTTGAGATGGGATATGAGTTTAAGATAAGTTTGTCCTTCTGACGATAGTTAGTTTCCTTTGCAGGTTAGCATTATAGATCCAGAGTTCCATAAGTTTGTGACTGATGCTTATAGAGGACACGTGATTCACGGGGATACTGTAGAGCCTACTGACCCAGAGTTTTATCATGACTTCATACACTAGACAACTAGTAGATATCTAGAGGAAGATATGTGGAAGGCTCTCTACGTGACCGGGAAGACCCACCCTACAGAGATACGCATGGATGCTTATCATTCAGCAAGGATTGGTAGGGATATTTACCAGGATATTTTATGTTTAATCTAGAGTAAGCTTGAGATGGACACTATTGAGCCTCTATCCATTCTTAGAGGACCTATTAACGCAGCACCAGTAGTGGCACTGATCGGGAGAGAACAAATCCTATTTATACGCCTTAACGAGCATTTGTTAGTACTTTTTTATCCTGTTTTTGTATATTTTTACTTTGTTTTCTATTTTCTGATAGATTTTGGAAGAAATCAAGTATATCAGGCTAAACAGGGTGAAAAAACAGAAGAAAAGAAGCTAAAAAAGCCAAGTCGCGCGCGCGAGCTGCGGGCGCGAAAATCCGAGAATCGCTCGCGCGAGAACCCAAAAATCGCTCGCGCGATCCGCGCGCGCGAGGAGCCAATGTCGCGCTCGCGCGTTATGTGTAAAAACCAAAGTTGCGTATTTCAGTATACTGAAGACTCCTGTGCAAACGAGACATCCTAACTGCGTTCAGATTGTAAATTATATCAGTTTTAGTGCGTTTCGAGTTGGGAAAGCTTCCAAAAACTTGTTGTAAATCTATATATACCCTATTTTACTTCAATTAAAGGGTGAGACATTGTTGGTAATTATTATACACACATCCTACAACCATACTTTCAGCCATTGAAGGGAGGGAAGCAAGGAGAAGAAGAAGAAGACCAAGGATTTCCATGGCCTCCTCCATCAACTACTTGCCATCTACCACTTCCATGGACAGCTAGACCATAGATCTAGGGTTTCAATGAAGCCCTAGTCGAGTAATAGGGTTTTATTTATGTTTTTATTTCAGTTTTATTATGTATGGATGACAGTCACATGTTTAGAGGATTTCTATAAATAAATCGTACTTCTATTGATTAAATCATTACTTTCAGAATTTATTCTTGTCTTAGATCTATTTTGACTGTGATGTGCTCAACGATCTATGCTTGCTGTACTTGTTTAGATTGTTTACATGTGATGGTGCTTTATTGATTTGTGCTATCAAGTATCCGAATAGTCCATGCCTAGGTTAGACGGATTAGATCACAGGCACCACTATCACCAGTACCTGAGGTACCCATTCTAGAGCCGCATGAGCAACCTGAGGAGCTAGAGTTACCAGAGGCCGAGCCGATGGTAGATGCCAACCTAGAGGAGGATCCCGCTAAGGACATTGAGCCAGTTTATATGATGATGAGCCGAAGGATGACCCGGAGGAGCCAGAGGGCCCAGTAGAGGGAAACGAGATTTTTGAGGCACCAGTAGAGGATGTTCCTGATGAGGGGGTAGATGTACCAGAGATACCCATAGAGTTTGATTTACCTGCAGGACCTGTACTACATATGGCAGCCATTGCCAATATGGCAGCCGAGTGGGTAGCAGCAATGGTTGCACAGCCAACTGGAGTTCCGATAGGACAGGCTGCATTAGCAGATGCTATGGCCCTAGTTAGAGATTTTGTAGAGTTGATCACCGATGTCGCCTAGCCATCATTTGACGTTGAGGATATGGGTATTAACGAGATGATCATTGAGGATTGGAATATTGGGGTGGTAGTTGGAGGAGCAGCAGCACCAACTGAGGATGACCCACCAATAGAGATGGACATTGCACCAGGTGATGAGGCACCAGCAGGATCGGATGCTGAGGACTTTTGAGTCAGTATCTATTGAGGTTTAGATTTTTGCTAGTTTTATATCAGGACATGTTGTCCACATGATTTTTGGGAGCTTGAGAGATAGCTATTAGACCATATCTTATATTGTATAGCTAGATGCCACTAGTATAGTTACCCTTAGTACTGTATTTTGCTTATGTCCCACGTGGTACATGGTACAACTACTATGTACTCTGTGGTACATACTTTGTCATATATATATCTGAGTAGTACTTTTGATATTTATTGTACGGTTGCTTTGATGTGTTCTTTAGTAAAACTGTTAGTTCTTATTGCTTCTCACCCTATCTCATTTTTGTTTTTACAAGAAGACTTTCAGCTAATCGATGTGCTCTTGTAGGTAACACTTGTTATCATTATGGTAGGACCCTTGAGAAATCACCAAGGGCGTATTGGAGCCCCAATCCCAGAGGGAATGGACCCATCTGGAGTCTTTGAAGCATTTATGCAAGGGATGGAACATGTAGGGGATACCTACAATCATGCTACAAATCAACGACCTGTCCAACTCCCAATTACACCATTCCAGTAGGAGCAAATATGGGACAAGTTACTAGCAAATTTATGTGGGTTATGTCCCGAGAAGTTCGATGGACTAAAAGAACCATAGAAAGCCGAACAATGGATAAGAGAAATGGAGTTGATTTTCGAAGCATTGGAATGCATCAAACAAGAGAAGCGTCGTCTTGCTACGTTCCAGCTCACCTACGCCACCGCAGATTGGTGGGAAGCTAAGAGAGCCACTATTGGGATAAATGCTACGAGAGCAATGCCTGGGGGGCCATTCCGAGAGAGATTTTCTGGAGAAGTATTCCCAGAAGATGAGAAGGATCAACAAGAGAAGAATTTTTTCAATCTAGTTCAAGGAGCAAGGACTATGCGAGAGTACACAACATAGTTTAAGTGTCTATCTCAATTCACCCAACATATGATAGAAGAAGGTGAAGAGATTTCACCAAGATTGAACCCCCACCTCAGATATATAATGGTTGGTCACCTGAATTAGTCATTTGAGGGAATTGTCAAATTTGCTGTAGGACTGGAGAAGGACGCTTATCCAGCACAAGGACCACAGATGAATCGACCTCAGTCGTCAAGAGGATTTCAGTCGCAGAATTTCCAGAACCAACCACCAAGAAATACCCAGAGTTAGAGACCTCAGGGAAATTTTCAAGAAAACAAGAGAACCTAGGAGGGAACCAGAAAGCCCCAGCAGTATCGTCAACAAGGACCATAGCCGCAGGCATTGCTAATAGCCCCACCAAGCAATAATGGAGGATGTTTTAATTACAAAAAGCCAGGGCACATTGCCAAGTTCTGCACAGCCCCTAGGGTTAACCGCTGAATGGATTTCATCTATTGGAATTGTAATAAGCCGGGACATTTGAGCAAGGATTATCGTGCACCACGAGGAGGATATTATAGGGCACCAGTTCAAGGAATTAAAGGACCTCCAAATCAGACAAGGATTAATGCTATAATTCTAGGGGAAGCAGGTTTTAATGCCGATGAGCAGCAACATTTGGAAGGTATGCTTGTACTCTTTCATAGTCCAATTAAAGCTTTATTTGATACTAGAGTTGCACGTTCTTTTATCGCTGTTAAGATTGTGCGTTAGTTTGGTTTAGAACCCAGACACTCGAGCCAGCACTTAATGATGTGTCACCGTTGGGAGTGACTGTTAAGCCTGGTAAAGTGTGTAAAGATTGCCCTCTGACCTTGGGAGATAGGAACCTTCCGACCGACTTGGTAGTATTGTCGATGTTAGATTTCGACATCATCCTAGGTATGGATTAGTTAACTAAGTATGATGCCAACCTAAATTGCCCTACTAGGACGATTGTATTTCCAATACAAGAAAGACTGACAATCTGATTTCAATGTCAGTCAACAAGCGATATGTTCTTGAACTTCTACCCAATCAGGAGCACGAGTATGGAACTAACGATGGATCAGATTCCTACCGTACAAGACTTTTAGGATGTATTCCATGATATTAAAGGACTTCTACCCAAAAGAGCAATAGATTTATGTGTGGAACTAGTACCTGGTACGTAGCCAATATCAAAGACTCCAAATAGGATGGCACCAACTGAGATGTTGGAACTGAAGCAACAAGTTCATGAACTTAAAGATCTAGGATTTGTCCGTCTGAGCATGTCACCTTGGGGAGCACCAGTTCTATTCATAAAGAAGAAAGAAGGGACACTTCGACTCTGTATGGACTACAGGGAGTTGAACAAGGTCATGATTAAAAATAGATATCCCCTACCTCGGATAGACGATCTATTCGACCAATTACAAGGATCAAGGATCTTTTCCAAGATTGATTTATATTCGGGATACCATCAGCTGTTAGTTCGACCAGAGGATGTATCGAAGAGTGCGTTCAGGACGAGATATGGGCATTATGAGTTTCTAGTTATGCCTTTTGGATTGACGAACACTCCAACAGTATTCATGGACTTAATGAATAGAGTATTCAGACCATATTTAGATAAATTCACTATAGTATTCATTGACGACATACTGATCTACTCGAAGACGGGGGAAGACCACAAGGAACACCTGCGGATTGCTTTACAGACACTTCGAGATAATCAGTTGTATGCAAAGTTCAACAAGTGTGAATTTTGGCTGCAAGAGGTCAAATTCTTGGGATATGTTATATCTCATGATGGTATCTATGTAGACTCATCTACGATCGATGTAGTCTTAAGCTGGAATAGACCGGCCAATGCGACGGAAGTTAGAAGTTTCCTTGGCTTAGCAGGATATTATCGAAGATTTGTAGAAGGATTTTTCCAAGATAGCAGGGCCATTGACGAATTTGACGAGAAAGGAGATGAAGTACGAGTAGACAGACAAGCATGAGAGTGTATTTTAGGAGTTAAAGGCAAGATTGACTTCTGCACTAGTACTCGCGATACCTAAGAGTGGAGGAAAGTATATGATCTACAGTGATGCATCGCACCAAGGACTTGGATGTGTACTTATGCAAGACGAAAATGTCATTGCATACAGATCAAGACAATTGAAGGTGCATGAGAAGAATTACCCTATGCATGATCTGGAATAGGCAGTAATAGTGTTTGTATTAAAGATTTGGAGACACTATCTCTATGGAGAGAAGTTTGATCTGTTTTCTGATTATAAAAGCTTGAAATATTTATTCTCTCAGAAGGAGTTGAACATGCGACAACGAAGATGGATAGAGTTACTCAAGGATTACAACTTTTCATTACAATACCATCTAGGTAAAGCAAATGTCGTAGTAGACACCCTGAGTCGTAAACCTCGACTAGTGATCGCTACATTATTAATTTGAGAATGGAAAGCATTAGAAGTTTTAGCTGAATTCGATCTTCAGCCAGTGGAACCAATGAAAAGACAACATTTTGGATGTCTTATGATACAACTGACTTTGATCAGCCGTATCATAGCAGCCCAATAGATAACGGAAGATTTGAAGTTATGGTTCACCAAGATGGCAGCCAAAGAACCAAAAATCAAGAATATTAGTACAGACGGAGACTTACGATGTAACGGTAGACTCTGTGGGCCTGACGAAGAAAATCTCCAGAAAGAAATATTAGATGAAGCACATAAGTCACGGATGACTATACATCCTGGAGGTATGAAGATGTACTAGGATTTAAAGAGGAATTTCTGGTGGGAAGGAATGAAGAGAGAGGTAGCTAAGTATGTATCTCAGTGTCTTACTTATAAGCAAGTGAAGGCAAAACATCAGAAACCACCTAGATTTCTACAACCGTTACTGATTCCTCAATGGAAATGGAAACACGTAACCATAGATTTTGTGGTAGGATTACCGAAGTCACAGCAAAGCCACGACACTATTTGGGTAATCGTTGATCGACTTACGAAGACAGCACATTTTATCGCCTACAGTATGACGTATCTAGTAGAAAGTTTGAGCCGAATATATCTACAGTACATAGTACGGTTACACGGAATACCTATGTCTATTGTGTCAGATCGAGATTCACGATTTACTATAGAATTTTAGAAGAGTCTCTAAACAGCGATGGGAACAACATTAAACTTGAACTCAGCCTTTCATCCACAGACCGATGGGCAGAGGAACGAGTCAATCAAGTGATGGAGGACATGTTACGCAATTGTGTTATTGATTTTGAGAATTCTTGGGAAATACACTTTCCATTGATCGAGTTTGCCTACAGTAACAGTTATCATTCGAGCATAGAGATGGCGCCATCTGAAGCTTTGTACGGAAGACCTTGTCGATCGCCGCTATGTTGGGCTGAAGTCGGAGATACTCAACTTCTTGGGCCACAGATAGTACGAGAAACCAGCGAGAAGATTCAGATTATATGTGAGAAGATTAAGATAGCTCAGACGCGACACAAGAGTTATGTTGACAAGCGACGCAAAGACTTAGAGTTTGCCGTCGGAAATCACGTGCTACTCAAGGTTTCTCCTGTTCGAGGTGTTGTCAGTTTGGTCAGAAGAGAGGCAAGCTATCACTATGATTTATCGGACCATTCGAGATTCTACAACAACAATGTGACATTCAACGACAATGTTCCACATCAGTATGCTGAGGAAGTGTGCTCATAATCTAGCACACGAGATCAACTTTGAGGATATTGAAGTCAATGCAATGTTACATTCAACGACAAACCGGTTCGCATTCTAGATCGTGGGTCAAGAAGCTCAGGAACAAGGAGATTCTGTTAGTGAAGATCCAGTGGAAGCATCATGATGAAGAAGAAGCTTCGTGGGAGCTAGAGTTAGAGATGCGTGAGAAGTTTCCATTTTTGTTTTAACTCTGTATGCTTCTGATTTCGAGGACGAAATATTTTGTTGAGTGGTGGATGATGTAATACCCTGTATTTTCAATAATTATTTATGCACAGAGATTCTATAATTTCCCTTGTCAATACTTGAAATTTCACCTTCGATTGATCGATCGAGGCTCTTTTAAGCGATCGAGCATTCACAAAGTTCAAGCAATCGAACATTATTCAATCGATTGAAACCCTACTAACCTGAATTTATGACATGGTCCCCACTTTAATCGATCAAACTATCTTCAATCGATCAAACCTGATCGATCTGAGCTCGAGCGATTGAACTACCTTCGATCGATCGAACGTGTAATCATTTGACTTCCCAGGTTTCCCGCAAACAATGCTACCTACCCATCCGTCCCCTATATATACAGCTTATTCGTGTGTATGTGTAAAGTTCAAAACACTGGAGAGTTTGAGAAAGAGTGTGTGTGTGTGTGTGTATGTGTGTGTATGTGCTTGTGTATTAGTATATATATACACATACATTTATATATATGTACACACACCTATATATATACTCACAGTTGGGAGAGAGAAAGAGAGAGAGAGAAGCAGAAGCAAGAGAAGAAGAAGAAGAGAAAAAGAAGGCAAAGAGAGAGACAGAAAAGACAGCGAGACAAAGGAGAAAAGAAAGGCCGCCATTAAAACTTCGAAGCTCGAACTTACCAAACGCGCCCTTAACAACTTTTGGTGAGTTCCAAACTCACTCGGTAGCTTATTTATGATGCTTTATGAATTCTAGACGTATTAATAAGGTCCCAAACACACCCTACCAAATTCTGCATGTTTATTGCAGAATCTGGAGAAGACGATGTCCGACCGATCAAATTAAGCTCAATCGATCGAACCATACTAAGTCTCAATCGATCGAAAAGACTTCAAGCGATCGAGACCATCTTCACTTCGATCAATCGAGAGTACTTCAATCGATCGAACCTTACTTTTCTCAAGCGATTGAGATGACTTCAATCGATCGAACATAGTAGAACATGGATGTGTTCCTTTAAGGTTATAATTCATATGTGTAGATGTTTAATCATTATTTCATGTTCCTATTATGCGATATTATGGCTTACAGAAGTAATAGGATACGATAATGAGATTGAGATAACATGGTAAGTACCATAGTCGGGTTTGGGTCGTTAGTAATAATACGACGTGAGAACGAGATAAGGTTGGAGATAATAACACCGGGTAGCATTGGATAACTGGGAAATTAGTTAGTGAGATATTAGTATGTTTCGAGGTTGTGTGAGTCGAGTTGATGATTCGCTCAGGTTGAATCCGATAAGTGAGTCAGAAGGATTTGACCAAGATCATGAAAATTATAGGTGCATAGTATTTGCAAGCATTCTTAAAAGTGGTGAACAGTAAGAGTACTTAAAAGCGGTGAACAAGAGTAGTTGTGGCATGCCCATGGTTTATATTTACCAGAGTTATGTATGTACTATACTCACAAGCGTTCTTAAAAGCGGTGAACAGTAAGAGTTCTTAAAAGCGCTGAACAAGAGTACATGGTACATCCGTAGATGAGTCATTATATGAGATCGATGGCTAGTGTTCGCAAGAGTTCTTAAAAGCGGTGAACAATAACACTAGTATGTCGTGAGGATATAATTAGTTCATGTTAATCAAATAAGATGGGTCAGTCAGTCTTAGAGTTGGAAGATGATGAGAATCGGTTTATGTTGTGTCTAAATAAAAAGGAGAAAGGATAGTATTAATATCACTGCTTATTATCGTTCAAGACTGGTAATTATGTTATTTCTATGAGACTGTGTTAGTTAGTTCTCACTCAGCTTTCAGTAAACTAGCGGCCTTTATTGCCTGGGCATTTCCCGTCCAGACTACCCTGTCCCTAACAATGCAGGTATTGGAGCTTACGATAATGGATACTACCCGGAGTTGGATTATGCAGAGGGTGGCCCCACAGATGCCGGTTATACTGGAGAAGAGTATTATGCTGACCACTACCTTTACGCCAGCTGAAGATCGGAAGATAGTTATACTTAGATATTTCTGTTAGACTCTGTTTTGTTTTAGTTAACGGGTACTTGGGCGTATGTTGTCTCTAGACCTATTGTGATCTTGAGGACCACACTCTGATGTTTGTAATAGTGACACTGTTATTATATTGCAGTTGATTATTGTTGTTTATGTTTATCTTATGAACTAGTACTGTGTGGTGTGGATAATTAGTGACTTTTACTTGTCGTTCCATATGGACCCAAAAAAGGAAATTTATTTTTCTCTATTTTTGCTGCTCCGGGGCGTGACAGTTTATCAAGAAGAAAGATGGAATGCTTCGACTCTGTATTGACTATAGAGAATTGAACAAGGTTATAATCAAGAATTGGTACCCACTACCGAGGATTAATGACCTATTTGATCAGCTATAAGGAGCTACAACATTTTCATATAGTTCTACGGTCAGGATACCATCAACTACTTATTCAACATGAGGATGTATCCAAGATGGCATTCTAAACTAGATATGGACACAATGAATTCATGGCTATGCCTTTTAGACTGACCAATGCCCCAGCAGTATTCATGGATCTAATAAACCGGATCTTCAGACCTTACCTAGATCAGTTCATTATTTTGTTCATAGACAACATCCTTATCTACTCTAAAACCAAGACAGAACATGAAGAACATATAAAGACCGCATTACAGACCCTACGAGACAATCACTTGTATGCGAAGTACAGCAAGTGCAAATTCTGGCTAGAGGAGGTCAAGTTTTTAGGACATGCTGTCTCACAAGAAGGAATAGCAGTGGATTCATCAAAGATTGTCGCTGTCTTGGATTGGAATAGACCAACCACAGTAATGGAAGTCAAAAGCTTTCTTGGTCTAGATGGATACTACAAGAGATTCGTGGAAGGATTCTCCAAAATCGCAGCTCCTCTTACCAAATTAACCAAAAAGGACCTGACTTACGAATCGAACGACAAGCATGAACATTATATCAAGAGTTAAAGAAGAGATTAATCGCGACACCAGTGCTTGTAATACCAAAAAGCGGCAAATAGTTCACCATATATAGCGATGCATCATACCAAGGACTTGGATGTGTGCTAATGCAGGCCAGAAGAGTGATAGCGTACAGATCACGACAATTAAAACCACATGAGCTTAACTATCCTACGTATGATCTCGAGCTAGCTATAATTGTCCTTGTGCTCAAGATTTGGAGACACTACCTCTACGGAGAGAAGTTCGATCTATTTTCAGATTACAAGAGCCTGAGATATCTATTCTCCTAGAAGGAGTTGAACATGAGATAGTGATGTTGGATGGAATTGTTAAAAGACTAGATTTTTACTCTGCAGTACCATCCTAGTAAAGCAAACGTTGTTGCTGACGCACTAAGCCTAAAGCCCCGTAAGCTCATCATATCCTCCCTTCTGGTCAAGGAATGGAAACATTGGAGACTTTAGCAGAATTTGATTTTTAGGCTACCGAGTCAAGTGATGGACAACTCTTTGGATGCCTCGTAGTGCAACCAATGCTTATAAATCGTATCCTCAAAGCTCAAGGAAAGGACGAAGGACTTCGTCAATGGTTTGAGAAAGCATCGGCAAGAGACCCCACCGAATAGAATATAGGAGTTAATGGAGGATTCAGGCATCGCAATTGAGTTTGTGTACCCGATGAGGACAACCTAAGGAAAGATATTTTGAATGAAGCACACAAGTCAAGGACTCCAGAACGAAAATGTATAAGGATCTGAAGAGAAATTTCTGGTGGGATGGAATGAAAAGAGAAGTAGCAGATTATGTATCCAAATGCATGACCTGTAAACAAGTCAAAGACGAACACCAGATACCAGGAGGACTGTTACAACCACTACTAGTTCCCGGATAGAAATAGGAAAGATGGATTTCGTTGTAGGAATGCCAAGATATAATAGAATCATGATGTTGTTTGGGTGATCGTGGATCGACTCACCAAATTGTCTCATTTCGTCGCTTATAGCATGACCTACCCAGTCGAAAAACTAAGTAGAATGTACATACAGCAAGTTGTTCGACTACATGGAATGCCTGTATCAATCGTGTCAGACCGCAATTCACGTTTTACGTTAGGATTTTGGGAAAGCTTACAAACAGCACGAGGAACTTCATTGAAGTTAAGTTCAGCATTTCACTCCTAGACCGACGGACAGACTGAGAGAATAAATCAAGTAATGGAGGACATGCTCTGAGCATGTGCGATAGATTTTGAAAGTTCAAGGGAAGAGAACCTACCGCTGATAGAGTTCGCATACAACAACAGCTACCATTCAAGCATAGGAATGGCACCATTCAAAGCTTTATGGAAGACCATGCCGATCGCCCTTATGCTGGGCAGAAGTTGGAGATGACACATTGCTAGGACCTGAGATGGTTCTAGAGACGAATGAAAAGACCAAGATCGTCAAGGAAAAGATGAAAGTGGCACAGAGCAGACAGAAAAGCTACACAGATAAGCACAAAAAGGACTTGGAATTTAGTGTTGGAGATCACGTATTCCTAAAAGTATCCCCAATACGAGGAGTTATCAGATTTGGACAAAAGAGAGAAAAGCTTTCGTCACGTTACATCGGGCCGTTCGAAATTCTGGAACGTGTGGGAAAAGTTGCCTATAGACTTGCACTACCACCTAAGATGTCTGGAGTGTATAACGTCTTTCATATCAGCATGCTAAGGAAATTCGTGCACGATCTATCTCACGAGATCAAGTTCATGGATATCGAAGTAAACGACAATGTGACTTATAATGAAGGACCGATGAAAATTTTGGTACCAGGAACTAAGAAGTTAAGGACTAAGGAAATCCCTCTAGTAATAGTCTAGTGGAAGCATCATGATGAACGTGAGGCCTCTTGGGAACTACAATAAAATATGCACGAAAAATTTCCTTAATATGAGGTCTTTATAATTTCTAGTTAATAAAATGGGTTCCGTATTTCCAGAACCTTGTGTATATATATAGACGTATTTATAATTAATAATTTGGACTGTAAGTTGCAGACCCAGACTGACATTGTCATGTAAACCTATAAAATTTGTATAAACCAGACTGTACGGCACATAGTTTCAAGCGACGTCAAATCATACAAATATAGAAATAAAAGTACCACTTATGATACCTGATGTACCATCTCCCCAACTCGTAACCATGGGATATTTTCCTCACCCAAACACCCCTCTACCCGCCGAATCTCCTCCAACACTCCCAACCGTCAACCTCCCTTGTCACCCAAGTACACACCACCTCAAATCACCTCCTCTCAATCACCCTCACATCCCTCTATCAACCTCAAATAGATATGCAAATTTGTTTATATATGTGTAAGTATATGTGTGTTGGTGTATATATATCGGGACCATGTAGAGAGAGAGGAGCAAAACCCATGACACAAACCCCTCATTCCACTCCCTGAAACTCCCTCTGCCTTACCCTTGATCCTTAGTCCAATCCACACACACACACGGGCTACACACAGAGATAGAGAAGGAGAGTTGCCGGAAGAAGAAGGAGAGAGAGAGAGAGAGAGAGAGAGAGAGAGAGGACCCTAGACTGAGGTATAGGACTCCTATACCCCTCTATTTATTTTTAGATGTTTCAGGCACCTCACACACACACCCAGGTCCCCCATGCTCGAACCAAACAAAGCCTTAAGCTCTGAAGATAACAGAGCCACCATTAAAGCTCCATTGAGCTTTGATTTTCAAGCCAACACCAAACTTTCTCAAATCTACACCAAACAGACCCTATAGGTCCAAGATAGACCCCCCATGAACAGCCTAGAGGTTGGAATATGTTTGGTCAGCCATGCATAGCATTATTCTTTAAAAACCTTAAAAGAATAAGGGGTCGTAGGAACCTTAAATGAGATAACCCAGACCTAGGCTTATAATATGTCATGGAGGGGACCAAACCGGTCCTTTTGGAGTTGGTTTGAGCCATTTCTATGGAGAAACGGCCAAGATATGGCCATTTGAAGTTTTCCAACGAGTGCGACGACGAATCCTCGTCGGAGAAAAAGGTGACAACCCATGTGGGCTCGGGTTATAATACCCGGTACGGGTTGGGTTAGGGGAGGGATGGTATGTGCGAGGAAGTGGGTAAAGATAGCGGTTCGGATTTGGTTTAATTAAACCCGTGGGTTTTTTTAAATGGAACGGCGTCATTTTGACGCCAGGGTAGGTTCGGGTTTTCGGGTCGGGTTCAGTTGTGAGTAAAGATGGGTTAAGGATTTGGTTCAGGTTTGGTCAGGTTTGGGTATCCGGGTAGATTAGTCTGTTAGTATACATGGGTTAGGACTCGGGTTAGGATTTGACCCGAATAGGTATTGGGTTGGATCCTTATGTGAGTGAATATGGGTAGTCCATTTACGTATGGTCGGGTTCGGGTTCGGGTCGGGTTGACCCGCGAGTTTTCACTCTGGACTCTATTGAGTCTGTAAATGAGTAACCCGAATAGCACCGGGTCAGATCAGGTTTGACCTGCGGGTTTCTGATTTATTATTTTAAGTTTTAATTATTCTGTTTTATTAATAAATAAGTTTTGCATAACTTTTAAAGGCTTTAAATTATGTAAAAATATATTTTAAATGTCAAAATTAAATTTCAAATATTCTGAAATATAATTTTAGAATAATATTCTTATATTCTGTTATTATATTGTATAAATTTTATATTATACTTATTATTTATTTAATGTAAATAAATCCATTAAATAAATAATAAGAATTTGTTCCAAATTAAAATAATTAGGTAATAAATACCTAAGGGTCATTTTAAAATATAGGAAAATTATATCAACTTTCCGAAAGGCCTAATACCTTTGTTTTATAAGTTAGTATTTGTAAAGGATCCGTTTGGTTGTCTTTTAATTTATTTAAATACCAAACGAATTCCAAAAATTAGGAAAAAAAATACTACAAACCTATTTTGTGGTCTAGTATTTAATAAAAATATTTATAAGGACCCAATGTCTTCCTAACTTATATTTTGTAATTATAGGATCTTGTAGACTATTATTATGTGATTAAGACTTCAAAAATTCATATTAAATAAACCCAAAAAAAATACATAGTCAGTTTCCAGAGTCTTAGAATAATGTCTAGATCATTTCCCTTAAGTTTGGTGACCTTTTGACAGGGTCAAAAATTCAGCTGGTCTTTAGGGCCCACACTGGTATAGAAAACACAGCCTTATACGTGACGGACTCCGATTTGAGTCTAGTCAATGGCGTTAGACTCAAAATGATGTTAGGATCATCATGTTGAGGTTTAGGAATCCGGCACAATTACCATTATGCCCCTATTATTAGTATGCATATTAATCGCCTTTTTATGTATCAATATATATTATAGGGACCGAAGCTACATTTCTTTCACGAACTCGCATCAAGGTAAGTCGTCTTAACTCACTTGGTATATTATAGAAATACTCCATGCGTATTATATGAATATTCTGTGTGTCCTATGTGGACATACGTGATGAGTATTATATGTGTGTAAGTTAAGATTTACTGCTTATATGAAAATGCATGTCTAGATAACTATACTCCCTGCTTGATTGATAATTGTTATTAAGATTCGTGCTTGTTACATTATATATCATACGCTCACACGAACACTTATATGAAGTAGTCGAGTCGTGATGTCAAAGTTGACGTCTGCATAGTTAGTCGAGGAGACCAATCCAATTATCTTATCATACATGTTTGAGTGGACCGCGGAGGTCCGAGTAGTACAGTCAAATCAATGGGAACAACGATAAACACTATGGGGCCCTATTAGGCGACGATAGCAAATGTACCCATTCGAATGAATAAAGTTAATCATGAGTTGGTGGTTTATACGTTATGGGGCCATGTTAGGTGACAATAGTAAAATACCATCCAGGTCTTGAATAGAATGGTTACGACTTAGAATGCTATGGGGCCCTGTTAGGCGACGATAGCTCTATAATCATTCTATTCTCCAGGCAAGATCACGAGAACCTAATAGTAAAATGATTACAACTTTTTAAACCAAAACTACTATTGGGCCCTATTAGGAGACAATAGCAACATGATCATTCTACTCTAGGCTAATGAAGTTACACTGGTAATGTAACATGTCACATGAGTCAGTGATGGTGTCTGGGTAAAAATCGAATATATCGATGTTGCATGGTGTTGTCACTATCTCACTCATACTATCATATCATAATTGTTAAGATAATGCTTATCAAATGTTTAGTTCAAGATATCCGTTGTACTTGTATATTATTGTTTGTATTAGGAGTGATCGGTTAGGTCAACTCACTTAGCCTCAAAACCTAACAGCTATGTTGCCCTGGATGTATTACGTCTAGGTTATAATGAAGAAGGTCATCCAGGTAACTGTAAAGAAGAGTATATCGATCCTCAAAAAGGGGCTTATCAAGAAGGTTACCTTGAGGGAGACTTTTCAGAAGAGTATGCTGATGAAGGGCATGGGTATGCCAGCTAAAAAGAAGATTCTAGCTTATTATCGTATTAAGATTTCCTTTATGCTATAGGACTATCTTTTGTCTAATGGAATAATTTAAGTGGCGTCGATTTTCCCAAACTTATATTTTTTGTGGTTTTCATTTGGAAATGTTGTAATAGCCTAGTAGCAAAACACTTTAAGTTCCCTCATGAATTGTCATACCCCAGAGTAAGCCAAAAATAGGGAAAATAAAAAATTTTCCTTTATGGGTCCGTAGACACGTGACTGGTTGATTAACCGTCCTGTCCTTCTAACTCCGCACAATTAACCGTATGGGAATTGCTAAAGTATAAGCATAACTTAACCTTAACACAGTGCAATTACAACAATGGAAATAAACGAGTTACATTAACATCAAGCATATTACATAAGGGTCATACTAAACTTAGTACATAAACATAAACATAAGAAACAACAGAGATAACTATCTTCAATCTCCAGCCCAGCTCTATCCTCCTTAGCTCCTCAACACTGCTTTCTAAGCTCACCTCCCTTTTTAACAAATTAACCTGCATCACTCTGGACATAAGAGTGTCCAGGACGTAACATGCCGTCAGCTTTGGAACAAAGCTGAGTGAGAGTCCAACTGCACAATAATCAATAAATACAAATATCTCTCCACTCACGTTATTGTTCAGTGTCTTAGGATATAGTTAATCTCTTATCAAAAGACGCATTCTTTCACGGGCATAGCAAAGGTCTCAACAAAACATGTAAACAATTAAGCATATAATCGCATTTCATCATCAAATACATTCTCCTTTCATCAACATGCTCGTGTGTGTCAAAGTACGATCAATACTACTATCTTCACGTTGGGATGTCGGATCCATGACCTGAATAATGAACTCACAATACTTGTCCAGAACCAAATGTCTCATTCATCAACCATTTCTCATCACTTCCTCTTACTCATTCGTCTGTTGTCTGACTAACAATTTATCTGTCTCCCTAACAGGCACTCTAACTATCGCCCAACTGGCATTCACACTATCGCCCAACTGGCACATTAACTGTCGACCAACTGGCACTCAAACTGTCGCCCAACTGGCATGTTAACTGTCTCCCAACTAGCACTCAAACTTTCGTCCAACTTGCACATTAATTGTCGCCCAACTAGCACACAAACTGTCGCCCAACTGGCACGCTGACTATCACCCAACTGGCATATTGACTCATGTCATGAAATGCAAGTGTCCATTATCAATCACTCTTATACATCGCCACTTGTTTCATTTACTTAGTTAACATGCCACACGTTACCTACGCTGATTAGCCATCATCACAAAACGTGCATCTAACATCTTAACAGCGAAAACTTTCTTATCTTGGGTATGAATTCTAAATGGTTAAATCATATTATATTCATAATAGCAAAAGTATAGCATATAGCTCATGGATCTTTAAACATGGATTTGATATCAACAATTAAATAGATAAAACCCTTAACATGCTCACATACATGATAACACTACCATAGCACAAATAATCATAGCGATATAGATTCCAAGGGAAAAATAGCATCATACATAACACATTACTATACAATACATCGTTCAGACAGCTTGTAAGCATCTTTAATTAATCCTATTAGGATTAGAGTAAGATTAGGAAACTCACCTTAAGTCACTGATCCTCGGTAGCAGATAACCGTCGAGTTCTAGCACAATAAACGAAAGAAACAATAATAAAGAATGAGTACCAACTATAGAGGCAGTATGGTAATTATACCCAATGAGGATATAAACCTCAAGGTAGTGATCTACGTGTCATTCTAAGTCCAACGCCATTGACTAGACTCAAATTGGAGTCCGTCGCGTTTTACGAGGTAAAAGGTAGGGCTTACTACACTAATGTGAGCCCTAAGGATAAGCTGTATTTTTGACCGAGTCAAAAGATCACCAAATTTTAAGGGAATGTTCTAGACATTATTCTAAGACTCTGGGAACTGACCGCGTAATTTTCAGAGTCCTAGATTATTTATTATAAATTATTGAAGATACTATATATCATAAAATACCCGAAAAGGCAATTAAATACATAATTATAATTATACTGAGGAATCAATACTTAGAGGTATTTATATTAAATACTACCAGTATTATTTCATAATTTCCGGAGCTCGTCTGGTATTTTTAATAGTTAATATACTAGTAAAATAGCTCATTCTTAATTATTAAAAATACTAAGATATAATGTTATAACTTTATAACTTATGGCATAGTATAAAATAGCCTTGGATATATATATATATATATATATATCCCAAATTTCTATAATTAATAATAAAACAAGGTATTTAATTTCTTTTTAAATACCATAGAAAAACAATGTTTATTATTTATTTTATACATATAAATAATAAATATATGTTATTATATAACATTAATATACGGAATATACGAAATACTAATTAATAATACTGTATAAGAATATCATTAGGAATACATCCCGAATTTTTTGGAATTAAATAATAGATTTTGGTATTTAAAATCTATTTAAATACTACATGAAACATTCATTTATTATTTACATAAAACTATTATAAATTATAATTATATTATTTTTCATAATTTAATTATTCCCAGAATATTGGAAATATTATTTACAATTATTCTATAATTTAAAAGCATAAACATTACATTAAACTTATTTTAAAACCAATTTAAACTACTGAAACAATTACTAAGTAATTAGTATAAATAATAAAATAATAATAATAATAATAATAATAACAAAAACCAACGGGTCAACCCGAACAGACCCTAATCCAAATGGGTGACCCGAATACACTCTTAAGGGAACCCAAACCCTTTTTGACCCATTCGGGTCAGACCAACCCGACCCGTACCTAACCGAACTATCCATAACAACTCACATGAAGACCCAGCCCATAAACCCATTTGGGTGGACCCGAACTCAACCCATACCCAAAACCCAAACCCACTTATACTAACAAACTAACTCGACCCAAATACCCTAACCCGAATCTAAACCCGGACCGTACCCGAACTTGCTTGCAGACACAACGTGGCCCGCCCTAGACCTGCACCCGACCCAAACTCTAACCTGAAGCCCAAAACGGCATTGTTCCACTTAAGTGGACCCGGACCGACCCGCGCCTAATTCGGACTACTCGTTTCCACTCACATCCTAACCCACCCAAGCCCGAACCCAATTCCTATTGTTATAACCCGAAGACCCAACGGGTCTTCTTTCTTCTCCGGTGAGTTACCCGCCGTTGGAGACCCGCGATTCGCCAGAGAAGCTCCAAATGCCCATAACTCTCTCATCTCTCCATAAAAATGCATGATTCCAACGCCAAATCGTTCATCTTCCTCCCCTTTACAACATAATAGATGCTAGAAGATCAATTCATTCATCTAAGGGTCCTACCAGATGATTATTCTTTTTCAATTTAAAGGGAATAATCCCTTGCATGGTAGCCTAAATGTGATCCATATGAGAAACTGCTTTAAGGGGGTCCTAATGGGATCAAGGGGGTCTGCTTGATGCAACTTTTGTGGGTTTTGGTCATACTTGGAAAATCAAGCTCTCAAATGGAGCTTTAATGGCCACCAGAGTGTGTAGAGAGCTTAAGGCTCTGATTGGCTGCGTGCATGCAGGTTCTGGGGGTGTGTGTGTGACATGCAATGTTTAAAATGAACAGGGAAGGGTTGGGTTACCTTGGGGAGTCTCTGATCACTCTTCTTCTTCTCTGATCAGTCTCTCTCTCTCTCTCTTTCTCTCTCTCTATATATATATATATATCTCTTTTCCTGCGTTCTTCTTTCTTCTCCTCCGAATCTTCTTCTTCTTCTGAACTAGACAGAATGTGTGTGGTGGTTGTACAAAGAGGGGCAGAGAGGGAGTATGTGGTGTGGTGTATGAACGGGAGGGTGTGGATGTTTGGTTTCTCTCACCAAAGCTCTCAGGTTATCTCTCTATACACAATCTGTGTGAACAGATTTGTGGGGAGAAAGAGAGTATAATAGGGAGAGATGTAAGGGTGTATTTATGGAGGGAGATGGGAGGGAAGTTATCCCATGTGCAAGGGTGCACAAAAATGTACTAATGTGTGCATGTTTGTGTGTCCAAGGGTAGATATTAAGGGGACAAAAGGTGGTGGTGGATGCATCATGCATGGCTGCCACGTGGTAGAATGTGGTCCATTCTCTCGTTGTGTACCCTAGTGTGCACAAGTGCCTAGGTTCACGTGTTCAACTGTGAACCTGAATGCAAAACCTGAAACATGTACATACGGGGCTGTGTACAAGTCCAAATTCAAGTCTGTCTATGGATTCTAAAATAGATCTACAACGCAGAGGATACGACTATTCTAGCAGGTACTAGATTAGAATTATTGTCGTCGTTGTTAAGGTGTTAACTATGGGATACTATGAAGATTCCTAACTAAGGTTTTCCTAATGGACCTTCTGTAACCGTCCTCATGGTGACATCATCACTTCTAATCCTACGTGGAATGTCTAAAGAAATTTAGGGTACTACATGAATACCATTAGATGCTTTATAATTTCTTTTTATTTTATGACCATGTTAGAGTACTTGCAAAGACAGGTTATTCTTACATAACTAGTCATGACTCACGGATCCAGAAAGGAAAATTTTACTCCCTCTAATTTTCGCTACTCCAGGGCATGACAGTTGGTCTATTTCATGTGTATTTAGACATTGTTTATTGACATCAAGAACATAAGGACTAGCCTTTCGATGTGTACTCAAATCCCAGTGATACCCCATGGGAGTTGGGATCGGAGTGGGCTCTTTCGAAATCCTTTTTGTTTTCTGCTCTCTCTTTTTACACTCTCTTTTCTATTCTGAGTTATAATACTCTTGATCAAAAAATGTAAACTGAGAAGAGAGCCAAAGCAGCATATATATAGGCTAAAATAGGGACCATAAGAAGTCAATAAGGACTGGGCTTTCTTATGGAATTAGGAAACCCTAATTCGAACTTAATCAGATTCCTATTTCCATAAATTATAATTTATATCACTAAAATTAAAATTGCACTCCTACCCTTACCTCAAAAATATATTTTGAGCTCAATGTTATAAAATACTTATTATCTCCCCACGTTAAGATTACAAATATTCATTAATTAAATATAATTACTGACAATCACATTTAATTAATCTCTTAAAATTTCTTGAGATCCTCTGCTTAACTTATCTAATATATCAGATACAAAATCCACCTGCAGGGTTTGACATAATCAAAACTTATAAGCTTTCTCAAGGGAATATCATCAATCCCAAAATTGAGACATGGATTCCATCATTAATTAATATCCACCACACAATTAATATTGCCACCCAATCCAATGAGATATTGACCCATTTAAGGATCTCACCATTTTAGGGATCAAAGTGTAAATATCAAATGAACGTATTTATAAATTAACTTAGGATTTAGAGCATAAGCACTCATAATAGCCATGAGGTATTAATTATCTTATAAGTCAGTGCAAAGATAATTATCCCAAGTCGGTCCCGTTTAATACACAAAGTGTACCAGCATAGAGAGATGAAACTATATTGTTTTCCGAAGTCAAGACAAACCTACTACATCACCATACTACAGTCCTACCATTGGTATGTCCAATCACATATAAGACTGTAAACTAAAATCTTACATTATATAATACCCGATGGTCTGATCTTCCGTGTGTAAGCCGAACTCTACACACCAAACCACCTACTATATAGAATAAGAGACACATATGCACAATATTAAATCAACAATATAATGCAAACATTGCCCACACTGATTCTCATAAAAATATAATAACTAATATTATTAAAATAATAAATCAACTACATAAAACATGGCTTTTAGTATATATATCCCTAACAAGTATTACGTTAGGAGACACATGGGATATATGTGTTGGCTAAACCACGGATGGGTGGCCAAGATGGTGAACATAAGGTATAATTAAATAAAATGCTTGTGATGTTTAAATTTGCGGCTATACATTGTATTATAATTCATTATATCTTATTGTAGTCGAATCCTAGAAATTAATAGATGCTTAGTAATCGTCATATCAAAAAACTTTGTGTGTATCCGTTAGCTTAAAACGTAGCCTTCTATGTGTAACGTACCATTTTTGGGAACGTTGTAATTTGATAATAAACAAAACCAGATTAGTAAATTGAATGTTTTGGATACTTAGACTATATTTTATGGTTGTTTTGCATAAACAGAAGTAAAACGATGATCCAAACAACTTTTATGTTTTACACTTTCCCTTAAAACATCATCTTGACACTGTTTTTGTCGATTTTCAAAATCTGCTGAACATCGTCTATCTAAGAGCTGAAGTTTAATAATAAATTTCTGAATTATCTATTTAGAATTAATGAACGAAAATGAGAGTCTTTCATTGGAAATTTTATTCTGGACATTTTTCATATTTTAAGTTTTGTCTAATTACAGCTCTTTGTTGGAGATAAATTCATTTTAATTAATAGCACCTTGTTATTGGTTATCTATTATTGTGTTAATTTCTATTTGTACAGGATGGTAGGCCCACTAATGGTTTATAGGTATCGACCTACCATAGTTAAGAAAGGCAAGTATTTAGCTATTTCAATTCGGGCTAGAAACTACTTACCACCACATAAATGGAAACTACTCTATTGTCCAGATGTGTGTGTGGAACTACCTGTCTTGGCCCAAAAATGTTGTAGTGTGATTTGTAGTCTACGAGTTCAAGTTGGATCCCTAAGACTTATGTTTTGTTTAACTCATACCAGTCATGTGACTGACCCGAGTGTGTTATGCATTCGGGGGCGTTTCTATATGAAACGTAATCGAATGTATTTGTGCACGTTTAGTATTTGGGAATTTCTGTGGAGGTGTTGATGTCTTGGAGTTGCAGTTGTGTAGTATCATACTTTGCATTAGTTGTATCTTATTTAATTTTGTTTCTGGCATTGTGGGCCATATCTGTATTATTGTAATAAGGATTATATATTGGGTATTGGAAACGTTGTAGTTACTCTGACCAATGGATGTATTGATTTTATTCTTATTCATTTTCTCTCCGCTTAACTCTATAAAGAGAGTTTTATTTAATAATATTTCTTTTGTAAATCAAAATGATATAATTTGTGTAATAGAACTTTATTTCTTTTGTAATGAAATGAATACTTTGGAAATGAAACAGTTTAGTAATTGATATTATGAAACAGAGAGGCCATGGGTTCAATTTAAAATTAAAATCCAATTCTATTTTTAATAATTTTCTTGGAACAGGTGTAAGAGTTGTCAGCTCAGCTTTTGGGTAGCGATTATCAGTTCGGATACAAGCTCTTAACTGAATTCAGTTGTCCAAAGTTCGGGGTAAACACAGTGACCAGAAGTAGATTTTTCGTCAATATGATCTCTGGCCTAGTCAGAATCTGTGTAAGCAAATAAATCTAGAGGACCAGCTTGAAACATCAAGCCATGGTTGATGGTTCCTTTTATATACTTCGAAATCCTTTTTACAGCAACAAAATGATGATTAAGAGAAGTTTTCATAAATTGACAAACCCAATTAACTGCATAAGAGAGATCTGGACGAGTAATAGTTAAGTACTGAAGAGAACCCACTAAACTTCTGTACAAGGATGGTTCAGAAAAGGGAGTTGTGTTTAGAGCATCTGGTGGTTTGGAGGCACTGGGGGATGAACAGGGTTGCAATCTTGCATAGAGGCTTTAACAAGGAGTTCTGAAGCATATTTGCTTTAAGAAAGGAGACCCTGAGGTATAGACATAGCTTCAAGACCCAGAAAATAATGAAGAGTACCCAATTCTTTCATGGCAAAAGGGATTTTCATTGCTGATATAAGAGTTATAATGTCAGTAGAGGTGCTGCCAGAGACTAGTATATCATCCACATATACTAAACTATCATGACATGACCAGAATGATGGTAAATAAAGTGGGAACTTTCAGAAGCACTGTTACTAAATCCATATTGAATCAAAAACTTGGAAAAGGTAGCAAACTAGGCTCTTGGCACCTGTTTCAAACCATAGAATGCTTTATTCAATTTGCAAACATGATGAGGTAAACAAGAATCTATAAACCCTGGGGGTTGTACCATGTAAACCTCTTCTTCAAGTACCCCATGCAAGAATGGATTAGAGGCATCAAGTTGTTGCACTTTTCAGCCAAAGTGCAAAGCTAAAGAAATCACAATTCTGATGGTGGGTTGTTTAATGACAGGGTTGATTGTTTCAAAATAGTCAAGACCTTCAACTTGATGAAACCTTTTGGCAACTAATCGAGCTTTATATCTGGCCACGCTGCCATCAGCATGATGTTTTATTTTAAACACCCATTTGCTGCCTATGGCAGATTTTTTAGGAGGTAGGGGGACAAGATTCCAAGTATGTTAGGAGAGGAAAGCATTATATTCATCAGACATTGCAAGTCTCCAGACATGAGAAGTATTGGCTTAAGAAAAGATGGTTGGTTCTTGGAGAAGATAAGGTTCAGAGGAAAGGACTTTAGACACATGAGCTGAAGGTTGAAAAGGATGCTTAGGCTTATAGACACCTACTTTGGACCTTGTGACCATTGGATGTGAGTTAAGAGGAAAAGAGGATGATGGTTTTGTGGAAGAAGCTGAAGAAACTGAAGAAGGAAAAACAGAAGAGATGTAGGAGGGATTTGGAGAAGATGATGTAGATTGAGAATAGTAGGGGGGTCAAAAGTAGAACGAGGATTTACAAAATCATAGAAAGAGAAGGGATTAGAATGAGAAGCTGAAACAGGAGTAGGGGCAAAAAAAAAGGATAGATGTACTGGTTGAAGATAGAGGAGAAGAGAAATTGATCCTCAACAAATCTTACATGTCTAGAAACAAAAATAGTGCCAGATTGGGGATCTAAGCAACTATACCCTTTAGTATCAACAGCATAACCTAGAAAAACACATGGTTTGGATTTTGGAGACAGCTTAGAAGTCCTATTGGGCTGAAGCCAAGGATAACAACAACACCCAAACACTTTCATAACAGAATAATCTGGTGGTATGTGAAAAAGTAATTCAAACGAACTTTTGTAATGAAGAGTAACTAAAGGTAATCTATTGACCAAATAGGTAGCAGTGAGGATAATGTCAGGCCAATACTTAGAAGGAACTGAGGAGTGTTGTAGCAACGCAAGAGTGACTTCAACAAGATGCCTGTGTTTACGTTCAGTGATACCATTTTGTTCAGGTGTGTGTTGATAGGTTCTTTGATGAATGATCCCATTTTGACAAAGAAAAGTGATAAATGAAGTATTGATGTATTCACCACCATTATCAGTTCTCAATACTTTGATAGGAATTTTGAATTGAGTATGCACCATTCTTTTGAAGTGCACAAACTTAGAAAACACCTCTAATTTGTAAGTGATAGGATGTAACCAAGTGAACTTAGTACAATCATTAATGAAGAGAACATAAATCGATAACCAAAGGATGAAGTAGAGGTAGTAGGAACCCAGACATCTCTGTGAACCAGAGCAAAAGGTTGAGTAGATGAAGTGATGGAGGATGAGAAGGGTAATTTGTGACTCTTGGAGATGTGACAGTAGTGACAATCAGAAATAGAACTTAGAAGGGGTATTGAAGTAGGATCATTTTTGCCAACCATGGACAGAATGTGTGAAGAGGGGTAACATATACGAAAATGCCAAAATTGGGATGAGATAGGAATTGACACAAGTGCACTAGTGGATGAAGAATCTAGAATATAGGAAGCAATAGAATAGAGACCTTGTTGACAAGAACCTTGAAAGATAATCTGATCGGTGGATTTATCTTGAATGAAGAAGATATTAGAGTCAAAAATCACCCTACAATTGTTATCTCTAGCTAGCTGATGAACTGAGAGAAGATTGTGGTTAATTTGGGGAACATGAAAAATGTTAGAAAGAATGAAAGATTTTGATGGAGTGGGTAGGATCCATCACCAGTGTGAAGAATTGGAACTTTTTCTCCATTTCCTACAATCACGGATTTTGAACCAGTATAGACCTTGAGAGAATTGAGTTGATTCATATTATTAGTTAAATGACTTGTTGTACCTGTGTCAAATAACCAATCATTGTTGGAAGAGGTAAAAAAAGGCACTAAGGGCAGATGTGTGAGTAACAAAGGCAGTATGTGGTAAAAAAATCTGAAGGAGAGGATAGAATGGAATTCTGAACCAGAGATGAGTCCAAGACTGAAGAAGAATCATTATACCAAGTTGGAGAGGGCAAAGAATTGGATGAAGAAAGAGGTTGAAAGACAGGAACCATAGTGGGTGAGTAGAAGGGATTGGGAGTTAAAGGGGGGGGGTGTTAGGATAGGGATGAGGAATGGGATTGAGTTGTGGAATAGAATGAATAGGAAAATTGGTCTGAGACTGAGATGGAATTTGAGTCATAGGAAGTGAAAATTCTGATTGATGAGTATGTGGTTGAGCAAAATAAGCATGAAGAACTTGATGTTGTGAGTGAATGTGAGAATTAGAGCTATGTACATACTCATGAGATTTATTAGGAGAAGAAGTTTGAACTTGAAATGTTGGATTAAACCGATGATAACATTCTGATGCATTGTGATTGTTCTTTCCACAGACCAGACATTGGAGTTTTGGAAAATTATTCCTCCCAAATCCTCATCATCTCGAGTTTCTGTGCCTTCCTCCCCCTCCTCTGTAATAACTAGGATTCCCAAAATTCTGAGAAGACTGTATAGGATGATTGAAATTCTGAGAAGACTAGAGAGAAGGATTGAAATTCTGAACATGCTGCTGTTGTACTTCCATGAATTGAGGTTTTACAGATGGCACATTCTGATTTGCTACAACAGTTAGTGTTGTGTTTTCTACACAGTTCATCATTTTCATTTCACAAGCAGTGTGAATTTATTCTGGTCGCAGTAAGGTTTGAAGATTAGAGAAAGAAACTAATTGAGAAGTAGCTCTCAGAGTGGTCTTCAAAGATGAGTATTCTTGAGAGAGACCATTTACTGTATATAACAATATATCTTCTTCACTGATTGAAACTCCTGAAGCAGAGAGTTTATCAATACAATCTCTGATACCATTAGGATACTCATCCATGGAGTTTTGTCCTTTTGTTGCATTGAGAAGCTTCAGCTTTAGTTCATGAACATGTGATCGAGACAAAGAAGCATATCTTCTGACTACGTATTGCCAGATGTCTAAAGCATGATCGAAGCCTACAACTTGTGGTAGGATCAATGGTGATATATTAGCAATCTACATCTTACAAGTTGTCTGTTAATGTTATTCCAAGCTATAAATTCTGGATTTGTGATGAGATTACCTTGATTATCTGCAATTTGTTGAATTATTGGAGATCAAGATCCATCCACGTAAGAGAGTAGGTGATTTGCACGATGAACATTACGTACTTGCATTTGCCAAACCATATAATTGTTTGATCTAGTCGAATTGTGACCAGAGAATTCAAGTTTGATACAAAAAAATATGAGATTAGGAGGGATATTCAGACTATTCAAAGTAATCGCCATTGATATACAGATTGGAGTTCTTGGAAGAAGAAGAAGAAGAAGAAGAAGAAGAAGAAGAAGAAAAGCAGGCTTATTGATCGTTGTGCTCTGATACCATGAAGAAATGTAAACAAATTTCTCATTGATTAAATCTAATCAATACACATACCTTTTCTTATAGACTTGAGAGAGGTTAAAGATGCATTTACAAAGACAGTTGAATTGAGTTCAATCAGCAAAACAGAAAAGATTCTAACTAACTCAAGTTGTATATTGAGGGAAACTATCTCATGTTAGGGAGTACACAATAACATTCGTGTACCAAATCAGAAGTGAACACAGACCCAGTATATTATGATCTAATATGTACTAATTGTATATATATATCATGTATACGACTTGTTTGACCATACCAATTGATGCTCTTTTTCTTCTCTCTTTTTTTTTTTTTTCCTTTTTAAAGTCAATCTCACTTTGCATACTTGAGATGGGTTTTTCTAACATAGTTTAGATTCAGTATACTCTTTGGTCGGCGATTAGATTCAGTGCGTTTCGAGGATATAAAATATCAATAATGTTCGACCCACTCCCTATTCCAACCAAACCATCTAAGTAAAATTGTAAAATTAGTAGAACCCATTTTGAGCACAAATAAACAAACAGAGCATTTTTGCTCACCCCATTTTGCTCACCCATGTCTCCACTGTGTGACATATGTCTCATTTCATTCTCATTTTGCTCCTATCCAATCAACATAATTACTGAAATTGGACACATATCACACAATAGAGACATGAGTGATCAAAGGGTGAGCAAAATGGGGTGAGCAAAAATGCTCTCATAAACAAAATACTTACTTTCCCTTTCAACTTCACTAGAGCATCAGCAGACAGCAAACCCACAAACACAAAAGAACCTCACTAACCCAGAGTTGTTTCCACAAATATTGTAGTTTAATAACTTAATTTTTAAACAAAAGTGTATTGAAACTTAAAGGCATTTCCAGTGTAAATCGTTCTTGCTAAAACTGATTTTGTAGAGTCGTTTTCACTAAAAATGAGTACATTTTTAAAATCAGTTTTGCTAAAACCGAGATTAATGTTGAATTTATTATATTTCTACAAAATATTTAAAGAATTGGAAAAAGGGGAAATTGAAAATAAAATCAGTTTTAGTAAAACTGAGTATCTGTAGTCATTTTTACATAAAATGACTCCAAAAAAAGTCGGTTATACTAAAAACGACTTTAGATCAAATCGGTTATACAAAAAGCAACTTTAGTCGTCTCTGTCTTTGATTGGACATTTCTGACTACAGGGATGCAGAATAATTAAAAGGTCACTAAAGTCGTTTTTGCCAATCATGACTTTTAAGTCTGTTTTTTATCCATCAATCTCGTTTTTTCTGATCCATCCTCTCTCTTTCCTTCTTCTCTCCTCTCTCTCTGGCGATCTCTCTCTCTTTCACTTCCATTTTCCGACGAGGTTTCTGACGTTCTCTCTCTCTTTCCAACGAGGTATTTATATATTTATATATTTATATATATGTATATTTATATATGTATTTATATGTATATGTGTATGTATATGTATATGTATATGTAGATGTATTAATTGATATAACACTATTTAAAATTACATTTATCCCTCGTTAATTTTTTTTTTTTGTTAATTACATTTACCCTTATGCATTTACCCCTTGTTAATAATTTTTTTATTTTTTAGTTTGTTAATTAATTAAATTTACCCCTTGTATGATTGCACTGTGAAGAGACAATTGGTTAAAAAAGTGATTGTTTGTTAACCCTTGTGTATATTTTTTTCATATGAATTTATTATGATTGTTATTTTTTTTTTAGACAAATCCAACTAATTTCAAATTTGTAAACCCCCCCCCCCCTAAAATGATTTATTAATTGGGTAATTCTTTTTAATTACATTTACCCCCTGTTAATTTTATTTTATTTTTTTGTTAATTAAATCTACCCCTTGTACATACGAATTGTGAAAAGGCAATTGGTTGAAAAAATGATTGTTTGTTAAATTTACCCCTTGTGTGTATCTTTTTTCATGTGAATTTTTTATGATTGTTTGTTATTTTTATTTTAATTTTTGTTAATTTGTTGAAAAAAATTCAAAATATGAACAATTATCATATTTAGTTTATAATGAATACGGACTCACTTATAAGTACCAAAAAAATTGAAGATCTGATGAGGATCTGATTCTAGGTTATGTTTCAGGAAAGATCCGACGTTGTTTTATACAGATACTCTAGGAGATAAGAGTCAAAATTGAAGTAAGTCGTTATGATTCAACCAGAGGGCGTATAATTTATTGACTCTTCAATAAAGATTCTAAGGATTAGGTGGTTTTTCAACTTCAACATTCCTTTCCATGGGAATACAACTCAAGATTCAAAATTTCAAAAAACAAGTACACTTCATTAAGCGAAAACACGAGTACAACTAATACATAGAGAGAATTACAATGAAATGATAGTATAACAACAAGCCCTAATACATAGAGAGAAATACAATGTAACAATAGTAAAACAACAAGCCCTAATATATAGAGAGAATTACAATAAAGCGATAGTAAAACAACAAGCCCTAATGACATTTTAGTACCGCCCATACATAGCCACTCACTCCTTATCCATTTCAATTACATGCTGAAGATTTTTCAGAGTTCTATTTAGATATGCAGAGTTGCGAGTTTGCCTGAATACGACTATACTAATTAGAATCAATGCGACTCCCGGGACGATCTTACCTTGCCATTTAGGATCGTCAAAGAACTTGTAATGGATATTACCATTGATCTTCCCAGTGTGATCCTTAATAACACTAAGGAAACAGCCGAGGCCAGTTTGCATGGCGGTTATGCTTTTCAAAATACCTACGACAAGAGACGGATGACCAGGGCTGTTGTGGAGAATTAGTGTCGCGATGGGATTCCACTCTTCCATGTCTAAATACCCATAGTTGATGACTTGTAGCCAAGGGTTTTTACTGAATTCCTCGTCCTCAGTGGTCTCTGCAACCAAGGATAATGTAAGCTTCGATATCCATCAAAGTTGTGAGCGTAGTTTTCGTTTAAATTCAACGGAGACAAACAAGGGGACTCAACATTAAAGTTTTCAGGCCCTTGTGTCAGCAATCGAGAAAACGGTCCAGATTGAATACTTTGCGACCAGGGTCTTACAAGATGATGGACCTTCTCGATATAAATCTTAACACATCTTACTGCCGAAAATAATGAAGGAATATGAAGTACCTTATCTAGTATCAAATCATCCACTATGGAAAGAGCAATGTAATTCGTGATAGCTCCGTATTGGTTGATTGGAAAACTACAAGTGAATTTCAAATCGACAATTTCACCTTCATAGACTACTTTATGATATACCAACTGAACTAACTCAGACAGAGTTGTTCCGTGATTCACTTCTTGAATATCCTTGGCCGAAATGTTGTATTTAACACCTCCTTAGTTATGATCCATTATCATACTACAACACCCCCCCCCCCCCCCAAATAAAATGCAATGAATGTCGACATTGTCTAAGGAAGAAATTTCAAAGAAGAAACAAAACAAGGTCTACAAGCAAGAAGGAAGAAAAAGAAATAAGAAGAATTAAAATAATGAAGAAGTAAAGGAAGAAGAATTAACTCAGAAGAGTTATGTTGGGTTTGCAAACTGCCTAAAGTTGGTTTTACTAAAACTGACTTTAGGGTGGCAAACTTTTTCCCTCTGCCATTTGATTGACAACACTCTGAACACTGAGTCATTTCTTGCAAAGTCGGTTTTACTAAAATCGCCTTTATAGAAAAAGTCATTTTTAGTTTTAGTAAAGCTGACTTTAAACTTGCTTTTGGTAAAACCGACTTAGGGTGGGCAAAAGTTACCTTGATTGACAACACTCTGAAAAACATAGATGTCATTTCCTAAAAAAGTCAGTTTGCCAACAATGACTTTTAAGTCGGTTTTACTAAAAACGTCTTTATTATAAAAGTCGTTGATGACTTTTACAAACGTTTTTAAGGTCATTTTTGGTATAACCGACTTTTCCTAAAGTTGTTATTACCAAAACAAAAATAAAAAATAAAAATAAATAAATAAAAACCCAACTACCTTATATTTGATTTTAGTAAAACCGATTATATTTTCAATTTTTATTTTCTTTTTTTAGGTATAATTTCAGAGAAAAATATTCAATATTAAACTCGATTTTAGCAAAATCGATTTTAAGTATATACTCGTTTTTAGTATAAAAAAAAACGACCCTACAAAGTCAGTTAGGGGTGAACAAAAAACCAAAAAATCAAAAACCGACCAAAAACGACCAACCAAAAAACCAATTGGTCGGTTTATAAAATGCATGTACAAGCTAAAATCGACCGAAAAACCGACAAAAATCACAAAATCGACCGAAACTAAACCTATTGGTCGATTTAAAATACACAAAAAATCGACCGAAGCCGACTGCGTACACCCCTAGAGTCGGTTTTAGCAAGAACGATTTACCCTAGAACTGTCCTTAAGTTTCAATACACTCTTGTTTAATAATTAAGTTATTAAACTACAATATTCGTGGAAACAACTCCACTTACCCACCCCAAGACCATCCTCAATCCGGCTCAGCTCTCCCTCTCCGGTGGCTGGATTCTTCTCTGGCGATGGCCACGGCGCGGCAATGGCCGGTGCTCCACTTTCTGCGACCTTCTCTCTCTCTTAATCAGTACACTCTCTCTCTCTCTCTCTCGATATACATATATATATATATATGTATATGTATTCTTGTGTTTTCTTGTCTATAACAAATGTTGATGGTAGATTTCATTTTTTGATTTCTTTTTTATTTTGATGCTCTTCATTTTTATTTCATTAAATTTCATTTTTTTTATTTCATTTTTATTTCATTCTTAAGTTGAATGAAATTGGAGATGCAATATCTTGATTCCTCCATTCCTCTAGCCATAGAACTAATATAAGTGGAATTATTTGCTAGGGTTGAGAATGGTAGTTCCAAATGAACCCAAATTAGCCTACCCATAGAAAAATAAATAAAATAAAAGAGTAATGCTAGAGTCACAAAAGAGATATTCATAAAAGGATGTGGCACCTATGTGGTAGAGTTAAGTGTGATGGGTCCTACTGCCACATGAGATGCCACGTCCTTTTGTGAGCATATCTTTGTGACTCTTTTGTGACTCTAGCATTACTCTAAATAAAATTGTGTTTGAGAACCATATAAATATTCTTGTTTTTGATTGAGAGAACCATATAAATATTCTTCGTCTTTTATTTTATTTTTATTTTTTTCATGTATACTTCAAATCATTGAAGACATCTACAAAATCCTTGAAACTATGGTTGTAACAAATGTGGATGTTAGTTCTAATGGTTCTAATGAACAAGGAAATTTGTCCAAGTTGCAATGGTGAAAAGATTAATGTTTTTTGATAGGAGGATTAGGAATGTAAAAAGGGGCAAAGAGGACTTTGTATATGTTTAAACCATTCCATCCTCTTGAGAACAATAGACTTGGCATTGTGAAGGGAAAAAAAAAAGGCACTGAAGCTTGTTCATATGCTCATTTTGCACATTGGTTGGGTTGGATCAAGCTTGTTCATATGTTCATTTTGAACATTTTCAGATTTCATTATTATAAGTCCAACATGCAATGTGATTTCTTCCAATGGTTTGATCCACCTACATCACCATGTGAGAATGAATTTGGCATCCATATGCTAAGGAGATTGGTGGAAATGGAAGTGTGGAAATATGAGTTTGAAGAGTTGTAAATGATCTACGGCTAAAAAATGAAGAGTTAAAGACCCTAAATTCCTACTACATAGCAAGAGAGAAAATGTGAAAATTAGTACATATTGTTGTTCTTGTTCTATGCTTTGCTGTGTGCCTAAATGGGCATATGTTTGTAAACAATGCTATGAATTTGTATTTAAGTAATGTTTGATAGGGACAACACAATCACCTATTCTTCTTAGGATCTATATTTTGTTATGTAAAGATATCCTAACATATGGTTGTAAACAATGCTATTAAATTATATTTTGGGATTGATTTTGTTCTGGTTCATGTCCTGTAGCCAACTAGTAAGGATACATAGTAACAATAATGCACCATGGTAACGACAGTAACGATACCTGAAAATGGATACGTAGTAACAATAATACACCATTGTAATGATACCTGAAATTCGATACATAGTAGCAACAATGCACCATAAAGGTGCTTAAAAGATACATAGTTTAACCACTATCTACTAATAATGCACCATAAAGGTGCTTAAAACATCCATAGTTCAACTAATCTAAATAACAAAGCATCAACCAATTTGTGATGGGTACTCCTCTTCAAGAATAAGAATAGGTACTCCTCTGTTTGAAGTTGATGCATGCATATTTGTGAAATCATAACCAATCCAAATGGATTTTGATTACCCTGCACAAATTAAAAATTAAACAAATTAATGAAGAAACTAGTAACGTGTACAACATTGTACCTGAAATGTAAAGTGTACAACAAATGAATAAAGAAAGGAGCAAAGTTTATACCTAAAATTGTCTACCATCCATCTCTCCAAGTCCCATGTTTGGTCATAATGCAAAGCTCCCCAAATTTTGCTCAAATGTAAAGTTTCCTCCAACTCCTATATTAGTTGTCATTAAACGTACATTTGATGTACTTGTCCTCTTTTTTGCTTTTGATTTTTCTTTACTGCTTTCTCAACATTCCCAACTTTTCTTTTACTTAATGGTCTCCCCTTACTATGAGTAACCAACGGATCAAGTATATTCCTACTCTATTTAGATATCCCTATACCATCCCCATATGATGTTGAATCCTTATGCGTACTAGTAAGAATGGGCATTTTGCTTCCACCAATTTCAGTCATTCCTTTGTGCCTCTCTTTCATTTGAAGTACTTGTGCCATCACCTCATCAGACCCAGTTTCAGTATTTGCTACAACATCACAAACCTCGGAGAATGCATTGGACAATTATCAAACCTACATGCTTCAAGTCTGTCCGACCAGTTGTCATAACTAATCTGAATTTTAGTGTGTCCCCTTTTGACATTATTACTCCATCTATTTTGGTCAAAATTGACTTGCAGACATGGGCGGAGGCAGCATAGGACCAGGGGGAGCACAGGCCGCCCCTAAGATTTTGAGAATTGAAATTTTACCCTACATTTTTAATAGTATTTTATATTTAGGCCCCCCCTCAACTTATTTAGGCCCCCATCAACTTCTGTTTAGACTCCCCAAAGGGGTCCAAGGGCCAATTTAGTGTCATTAACTACATATATATTGATATACAGGTAAATACAACTCAAAAGGAAAGGTGCCTAGAATTTTGAAAATTACACTTTTAGTGTGAGAATTTTATACATTTTAGAAATAGGCCCCTCTAGAATTTTGAAAGACACTATACAATATTTACGTGTCGCCAAATAGATTCATATTATAAGCATATCCCAAAAAAATCGCAATTGTATACAAGCACACCCTAAAAAAATCGTCAATTATGTATAAATAGACCCCAAAAATTCACCTCGGGGGCGCCTCCCCCAAACCCCCGTATAGCCTAGGCCCCCCTGACTAAAATTCCTGGCTCCGCCCCTGCTTGCAGAAGCAAAGTTGTTGTCAAGCGGCAAACGCCATCTATTTTGGTCAAAATTTAAAGAACTTGTATTTTCCAGTTTCCCTTGAGTTTCCCAGTTTAATTGAATTTTTAAAACCGTGAAAATGAATTAAAATGAACCCACTACCACATCATTTGGGTAATAGGGACCAGTTGAATTTTGATTGGATAATATTTATCTGACCCCATTACCACATCATCTGGGTAGCACTTTTGGTATAAAAATTTGGAAGGCATAGCAATACTCTGTAATTAGTAGGCCAAATAATCATATAACTATGTGTGTGCGTGTGTGTGTGTGTGTGTGCATCAAAATATTAAATAAACCATTTAAAAAAAAGGTTGTCCCAAAAGATAACTGTTCTTTTCTTATAAAAATTGACCTATATGTAAATATGTTATAAGTACTAAGTAGCCATTTTGGTTGACTTTTTTTTACGCCAATTATAATTATGGTTACAAAAGTTGATTTTTTCTTACAAAAATTAACCTATATGTAAATATCATGTAAGTAGCCATTTGTAAACGTAGGGGCAACTTCGGCAATCCATATTATCTGACATCTGCTAGCTTGGTAGAGAGCTGTTCTTATAAATAAATAAAAAATGACCTATATGTAAATATTATGTAAGTAGCCATTTTTGTTGAATTTTTTTTAAGCCAATTATAAATGTGGTTGCAAAAATTGATTTTTTTCTTACAAAAATTGACATATATGTAATATTATGTTAAGTAGTCATTTTTGTTGACTCTTTTTGAAGGCAATTGTAATTATGTTGCAAAAGTCGATTTTTTCTTACAAAAATTGACCTATATGTAAATATTATATAAGTAGCCAATTTTGTTGACTCTTTTTTAAGCCAATTGTAATTATGGTTGCAATGGCCAGGTTACAAAAATTTACCTATATATAAATATTATGTTGGTAGTCATTTTTGTTGACTCTTTTTTAAGCCAATTGTAATTATGGTTGCGAAGGGCAGTTCCCGACCTATATGTAAATATTGGAGAGAGAGAGAGAGAGACATCAGTTGTGTCCCAAAAGTTGTGTGAATGAGTGTGTCCCAGGTATTACTCACCAAATTAGTACATTGATTAAAAGAAACGGTTGTCAAAAGATTATCGTTCTTTTCTTACAAAAATTGACCTATATGTAAATATTATATAAGTACTAAGTAGCCATTTGGTTTACTCTTTTTGAAGCCAACTGTAATTATGGATACAAAAGTTAATTTTTTCTTACAAAAATTGACCAATATGTAAATATTATATAAGTAGCCTTTTTTAAACGTAGGGGCAACTTCAACAATCCATATTATTTGACATCTGCTAGCTTGGTAGAGAGTTCTTATAAAAAAAAAAATAAAAAAAAATTTGACCTATATGTAAATATTATGTAAGTAGCCATTTTTGTTGATTTTTTTTTAAGCCAATTATAAATGTGGTTGCAAAAATTGATTTTTTTCTTACAAAAATTGACTTATATGTAAATATTATGTAAGTAGTCATTTTTGTTGACTCTTTTTGAAGCCAAATGTAATTATGATTGCAAAAGTTGATTTTTTGTTACAAAAATTGACCTATGTGTAAATATTATGTAAGTAGCCAATTTTGTTGTAATACTTGTAAATTTCTTTCTATTTTATTTATGTAATTTCCAGACTGTATGCGCTAGACTGTGTTTATTATCTTTCAAATTTCGTAATATTAATACGTATTTTAATTCCCGGTGTCAATTAATTTTATTAAAGCAGTTTATTTTATAGTTATAATATTTATATTATGTTTTATTTTGCTTCACGTTAATTAGACTCGGGTTGTATTTAGACCCAGACTGGAATTTACACACGAACCCGTAATTTTACCTGTGTTGCACGTACTCCGAGATTGTGCGCAATTCAAGGTACGTCACACCAGTCTTATCGGTCAATCCCTTGAATTTGGGAAAGCAACCAACCACCTAAACCCCTTGCACACTCAACCTATCACCTCACCATACCAATCCCTTACATCCCTCAACCAACCCCCTTACATACTTGAGTATACATGTATGTGAGTGTGTTAATGATAGAGAGTGAGTAGTGTGCAATGTGTGTGGCGTGTAAGTGTGCAGTGTGTGCCCAGTGAATGGCAGTGAAGACAAATGGTAGTGATCATGAGGGAGTATGGTGTGTGAGTGAGTGTGTGGTGTATTTGGTGTAAGTGATAGGGTGGCATGGTATGTGTGGCATGTGGCAGTGATAGTGAGGGTAGTGTGTAGTATGGTGATTGAGTGCATGTGTGTATATAATAGATAAATATGTGTGTGTCGTGTATGTGTGTAGTGGTGGTAAGGTGTGTGGAGTGTTTAAGTGAATATAAATTAGTCATGTGTGTGTGGTATTATTTATATAATATGAATATATATGTAGTCTGTGTGTGTGCTCTATATATATACATGTAGTTAGAGGAAGAGACCCCAATCTCCCATTCTTTACAACAAAAGGAAAAGAGTAAAAATAGAGAGTGGAGAAAAGAGAGTCCGAGAGTGAGAAGAAAGGAGAAGAAAGAAAGTTCACCCTCGAGCTACACTGCGACCCCGACCCTACGGTGAGTTCCTAACTCACTCGGTATACTAGATTAATGCATGTATTATCTTCATTTTATTATTATTTCTAGGAAATACAGTGATTTAACATGTGGTGCCTCTAACCTAGGCCCGTATTATCAGTCCGTTTTTATTATTAATATCTTATTAGCTAACCGTAACTCTCGTGATTTAATATGTGGTGTCCCTAATCTAAGTCCATATTATGATTCCTGTTTTATTATTGTTATTATTATTATAAAATTATTTAGTCTGCCGTTTAAACTCATGTTTAATATATTATACTAGATTAATGTCCATATTATTCTGTGAATAATAATGATAATATTATTATTATTATCTTGAGTATTATTATATTTTTGCTTATTATTATTATTAATTATTCTGGTTAAACTCCATGTAACCAGGTTGTACCCTGAACAGATTATTATCCATGTTATTATTCCGTGAATAATATTATTATATTTTTGCTTATTATTATTATACTCCAATAAATCTCATGTTTAACACATATACCCCAAAGATTTATGTCCATATTATTATTCCGTGAATAATACTAATATTATTATTATCTTTAGTATTATTATTGATTTTAGAATCATTATCAAGTGAACCTTGCTTTAATATGTTGTACCCCGAATACTTTTATTTCCGTTATCATTATTATTATTACTATTATTATTATTATTATTGTTTAGTATTATCAGTTTGATTTACCTCATGCTTTAACGTGTTGTACTACGAGCTTAGGGCTCATACTATATTTCAAAAATAGCACATATTTGATTAACTTGTACCTCGTGCATGTCACATGATACACCTCACGTAGGAGTCGGTGTCGTAACGTCAAGTCGACGTGTACGGGTATAGAGTCAGACGGTCGCGGAGACCAAGTCCATATGCATTTGAAAATATGTGTAGTCGACCGCGGAGGTCCGAAAGTTGACATGTAGTGAGTCGGTACTACCAAATGGAATTACAGGATCGCATGTCGGCGATAATTGCTACTATGGCCACGGAGAGGCAAATACGATAGCAAAGTAACCATGTTGATAAGAACAAATCGAGAAATGAATAAACACGGTTAGCCTGTAAGGCGAGATTACTGCTGCGGTCGCGACGACCAACGATAGTAAAGTAACCGTTTCGCAAATCGGCGACGATATTCATAAGGCAAGGTCTCGGGGACCTAGAGTACTTGGTTAGCTTGTAAAGCGAGATTACTACTTTGGCCACGGAGAGGCAAACAACGATAGTAAAGTAACCATAGCTCAACCCACTGAGCGAGTCACTCTAAGCCAACGGCGTTACACTGGTAATGTAACTAGTCATAGCTTACGGACCCAGAAAGGAAAATTTTAATTTCCTCCTAATTTCTGCTACTCCGGGGCGTGACATTTGTTGACTCTTTTTTATGTCAATTGTAATTATGGTTGCAATGGCCAGTTTACAAAAATTGACATATATATAAATATATTGTAAATAGTCATTTTTGTTGACTCTTTTTTAAGCCAATCTAATATATATATATATATATATGAAAGCAGAAGCTTTTGCTTCCACCACGTGGCCACTTCTAATAATTTCATAATATTTATTTATTTATTTATTTTTGCATTACATATTACATTAAATCACATTAAGTAGTCATTGACTTGGATTTGGAATCACATTAAATCACATTAGGAATTTTTGACACACAATTATACTTTTATCCCTCATTTTACAAATTAATGCCAACTTTATCCAAATTTCATAACTAAATTACAACCCCAGCCGATACATACACTTTTACTAGATACTGGTCTATGATTAATTGTAAACCAAATTGGCATTGAATTTTTTTTTTTCAGTTTTATTGTTTTTATTTTTTTAATTGGGTCTCTATCACTGATGCTAGCATTGTTTAGGGCTCATATATACTACTAACAAAATAATAATTTCCAATATTAATTCCTACCATTGTGGTTTATTTGACCTATTAAGAATAGATGAATATTTTTAATTTGTTTTAACTCACTATTTTGCACTCTAGAATAATACACTGTAATATATGTTATATGCATTTAGTTTTTAATTCTTGATTAAGGGTAATAATGAAAAGTAGGCAGAATTTTGCAAATGTTGCCACCAAATGTATTAGCACATTTAGATGCACTTTTTATTTAAAAAAAATACTCATTCACTAAACAATCACTTATTTTTAAAATGCCCATTAAGAAAAGTCCATCTTGAAAAGCCCATTCTAGGAATGAACTTTTGTGTGAGAAGATGTGCCAAACACTACATTAATACTGGTGGAACCACTTCAGTATCCTCCATTTGGGATGCAAATTTTGGAAGTGACTCATCTTCACATCAATTATAGTTAATTTAAAATTTAAAAATGTCAATCTATATGACTTTTTCATACATTTTGACATTTTCAACATTTTTATTTTATTACTTTAGGGTCTATCTGATAAAACTAAAAAATTAAATGCAAAATTTTAAGTACTAAAAATTTTAATCGATTGAATTTGCAATACTGAAAACAGTGTTTGAAGTGCTAAAATAAACTGCATTTAGTGATTTTTTTCAGTAGAAAATTTTCCCTTAGAGTTTTCAGTGAATTTCTCAACCTTTTCAATTAAGTGGTACATTATTAAACGCACTAAATAGAAATAGTGCTGAAACTTTTCACTTTTAGCACTTATATTGGGCTATCAAACACACCCTTAGTTTGTTGAATAGTCCCTTAAATGTCGAGTCAAGTAAAATTTCACTTAATATTTATGTATGCCAAATGAAATTTCACTAAAAATTTTTGTTTGGTGGACCTTTCCCTAATCAAGAGTCTTAATTGTCCTCAACTCTAATCTTATCATAATATCATTTTCACTAATTTCTTCCCCAAAAAAAGTATTTTGCCACCTCAGTGGATATTTGGCCCTCATATTTGAAGACTATTTTATAGAAACGATAACTAATTACGTCTACTAATTTTAAATTAGGTATTACCAAACAACCCTTATTATCTTGGTTGAGAAGGGGTATTTCATTTATTATGAATCTAAAACTAAAATTGTCCACCTAAGCTCTGATGTGGCACACTTCTCGATCTATTTGTGTGTTACATTTTTCACTAAATAATTCAAGAAATAACTAAGTTGATACATCTATTTTGAAGGTAACTTATGAATATTTTTTTCCGCCAAATTAGCATATTTTTGTTGAATGAGAGATAAATGCAGTCAATATATTTTACATATTTTACGCACATGATATAGATTAGATAGCTAATATTTAGGGATGTAGCTGGTAAATTCCTCTACTACCATTACATTTCAAATTTAAATTGTGGTTAAAGGATAAACATTTAAAACTATCCGTATAACAAAAAATTAATTTTACACTATTCTTTTGAAATTTTAAAATTTATTCACAGGATATATGTATATCTTATTAATCGCTTAAATCAAAATTTAAATTGGTCGAATCTGACTTAAGGTCATTGGTTGAGTATATAAATTTTGTGATCTCATCCAACAAATATTAGATTATTTTGTTAATTTGAAGTTTTTGTTCACCAAGTCAGACTTGATTATATTTCTTCTTTGTAACTTGCTTTGGTATGGTGATTGATATCTTTATCTCTTTTTGACTGAAAAAATGACTGTTACTTGATTCAATCATGCCAACCAATCCCCTAATCTAGAATATTTTTGTGACACCCGCTCCCGCGGTTTATATTTAATACTGCTTTAGCATGCATAATTATGAGTTAATGTTAATTGATGTGTTATGTGACACGTATTGGAGGTGGGATTGACCCACTAAGTTGATTATGGGTGTCCAGTTGGGAACCCAGTTTTGGCCAGTATGGCAATCCCAAGTTGGGATATATGTTGATGGGTCCCACTTGAGATGGGACAGTAATATGTGGAACACCCTATGTGCCTAAATGTTTATTAAGGCTTAAATGATTTATTATTTTATTGTTGATAATATCATGCTATTAGGTAGTGACCACTTTTGGGGTCAATTAGGGGTACCTTTGTGAGCACGAATTGAACACGTTTCATAATTAGTAGGTTAATTAGCAACTTCATTTAATTATATGGGACCACTTATGGGACCCATGCGAGACATAGACAAATACCTATTTAGGTTTGGGATAGTTTTAATACAGTTTAACAAATAGTAGGGGCGTAATTGCAAAACTAGTAAACTAGCGGGGGTGTCATAATAAAATGGGAAGACTTATATTATAAAGCCACATAGGAGGATGACTCCTCATCCTCAATTGCTTTAATTTAGTTAGTATATGCAATTGCAGAGAAGAAACGAGAGTTGCAGAAACTTTGACGGTGACGTTCACGACAACGGTTGACGCGCCGAACGACATCGGTTTTTAAAATAGGTTACATATTTGGACTCCTGGGGGTGAGTCTAATCCGTTGGTACTAATTTTATTGAGTTCTGTGATAGTTTTTCCGCGACCCATTTTAGGGTTTAAGCTTATAACTTGTAATTTTTGTATAGGATTTGTACCTGGTTCATAGCAGGGCTATAATTTAACAATTAGGAGCGAAACACAAGAGGTGAGTGATGTTAATTTTGATATGTGGATGATTTTCATGTTTAGTTCAATTGTGATGCCAAAGCATGCCTAATTTGCTTAATTTAATTTATTTAGTTTATTATTGGGCAAAATTCATGTGGCTAAATTAGGCCCAATTAATTGGCGACAGCACGGTGTAATGAATTATTTGAGCATGTTGAGTTGTCTATTTGGGTCAATGGAAATTACTAGTTCTATACCACCATGAGGTAATCGATGTGGTGACGACCACGGCCGCCAGAGGCCTATGGGACCGCACGCGTGAGGGCGTGGGTCATAACTAGGTCACGTGGGCTTAGGGAGTGGAGCCGCGGACTAGTTGGTAGTGGTGGTAGTGAACTAGTAATTGCCAGAGACTATAGTTATTTGTAGAATATTGAATTGAGTGTGTTTATTATCCATGTTCATAATTGGCATTGCTCACTAAGCATATAGCTGATATATATTGTAATGGTTATTGAATAACCATCGTAGGTGATCGCGGCGAGGACGTGGGGAAGTGAGCTGAGATGTGGCTTGGCTAGCATATGGGTTTTTGGGGGTTGATATAATATTGTTAATAGTTACTTAGTTTAAAGCCTGCAATATAGTTGTAATTAGTTGCTTTTAATCTGGTTTGTGGTACGAGTTATACTTTGGTTGGGTGAAGACTTATGTAATATTTTTAGTTAAGCTTTATACTTTAGGTGAATTGTAACTTAACTTCTGTAACATAAGGTGGATTGTGTTAGTTGGGTTTATATTTTATTGTAGTGTTTCTATAACTAATGTTATAGGTTGGGTCGTGTGAACTTGGAGATTTATTCATTGGATTGGTTGTAAATGGTTTTATTTAGTAATTTTCTTAAAGTGCTTCAAACTCTTGCTAAAACAGGGCTTTTTGGGCTAATTGTATAGGCGGGTTTTTTTTTGCCCTTATTGGTTGAAATTCTTTAATTTAAGCTTATTTCAAATTTATTTCGGAACCTAAATCACTGGTGTAAGGCCTTGGTGGCGTGTCACGTGTCCTAGGATCATCTGGGTGGTTCCGGGGCGTGACAATTTTGGCTCTAGAGCACATTTCAATTTTGTGGTAAGTTTATTTCTCTATTTATAATTCTAGCAATATTTATCAAAGATTCTCTAAAGAGGGCCACCTCTCTTTATTAAAGAGAGGACCTCTGTTTTGGCTGTCAGATTGTGTTTAAAAACTGTGAAATGACAAAACTGTCATTAATGAAAACACGATCCGACGGCCAAAACAGAGGTCCTCTCTTTAATAAAAAGAGGGCGCCCTCTTTAGAGCCTGACTGATTATATATAGATATATATATATATATATATATATCTTTGTCCTACTTGAAGGAGGTAGAAATCAATTTGAAATGTTATGATTCTATTGGAAAGAAAAATTGGTTTTCTAAGTTCTGTAACTCGTGTAATTTCATTTTGCTGTTTGGGCAAGTGCCCAAAACACATTTATTTCTTTGCATCTGAGAAAGAGTGTGATGATGATTTTCTCATTTATATCGATTTAATTTCATTGTTAATTTGACGTGATTCATTTAAGGTGAGTGAAAAACATGGTTTGAAACTTAAGTTTCTCATTCATTTGAATTTCTACTAGTAACTTCGGTTTCTTATCAATTTAGATCTCCAATCAACTTAAATTGTTACTATTTATTAATTTTTTTAATTGACTTTCATTATACAACTTATAATTTTTCCAGAAAGAGTGTGCTTTTTATTTTTATTGGAACCTTATCTACAAATTGATGTATATTTTAGTGTCATAACACATTGAAAGACAAGCCCTGAAATTTCATGACTACAATATTTTTACTCTTCTAATTTCACCAACACTATTCTATACCCACATTTTATTTATTTATTTTTATTTTTTTTTACTATTATGTTAATTGAGATATTGCTTTATTTTAAATATAAAATTTTCAAAATAGCTTCCCCGTGCAAGCATGGGTTCACTACTTGTATATATATGAAAAGAGAAATCTTAGGTGCTGCCACGTGTCATTTTTCCTGAATTTCTAATTTATATATATATATATATATATATCCAATTTGCACAATACTCATTTATTACATATTATATTGGTCAACTAATAAAATGCAATCAATTGCTTTATTGCTCCTAATAAAATTAATGATTACTCATATTTACAACATAGGTCTAAGAATCTATGGATTTCTATTAGTAACTTGGGTTTCTTATCAATAACGATCTCCAATCAAATTGAATTTTTATAAGTTCATTTTTTAATGACTTTAATTATTCAATTTATGATTTTTCCAGAAGGAATGTGTTTTTTACCAACACAACTACGTACCTACTTTTTTTTTTTTTTTTGTATTGTCATGTTAATTGAGGTACAATGTTTTATTATCTTAGGTACAATATTTTGTAACATTTGTGCTTATATAACTAAACATTGTATCTTTGGCTTGGGGCAATTTGATATTTTTATTTTTTTTTTTTTTATCTAATTTGTGGGTTTACTTTGGTCATTTTCTTGACTATTTTATTTTTCAGTGATTCTTTTGTTTGGATTTGGTCCGATGCTATCTGTGTGCCCACAAGTTAATTGGGTTTTTGCCCAAGTTCTTTTGTTTAGAGGTGGCATGCCAAAAGGTGTACTGGATCTATGTTGTAACTTGCTTGGCCTTTGAGACTTTACTTAATATAATCAACTTGCTGATGTTTTAAAAAAAAGAGTAATGCTATGCTTCCCAAATAACATGGCAATGAGACCATTGTGGGACCACTGAATTTTGATTGGAGGATGTTGAAGTGACCCCACAGTGATCCCACTATCACATCATTTTGGGTGGAAATTTGGAAAGCATAGTATTACTCTAAAAAAATTAATTTTATATTTGTACAAATCAAGTTGATGCACCGAGATGTTGTGGACATATATTATATGTTGAGTTATGTCATGAAAATATGGTTTATACTATTCCTATCAACTAATTTCGTTATTCTGACAAAATAAAAGAGGTTCAACCAAAAAAAGAAAAAAGAAAAGTATGAGGAGCTTTAACTCTCTTTGTATCAGTATTAATTATCTCCAATTATGTTTTTTTAATCATTTTCTCAAGTATCCGGTGCATTTTGACCAAAAAAACACTACCCCGTGCAATGCACGGGGTTACAACTAGTTGTTATTATGATTACAAATGGCAGTTCCCGACTTATATGAAAAAATTTGAGAGAGATAGACACATCATTTAAGTTGTGTCCCAAAAATTATGTGAATGTGTGTATTCCAAATATTACTCACCAGATTAATACATTTAATGGCAAAGTTAGTTATATCCAAAATCGTTTAAATGTAAAATATGGCAAGTATCAAGCTTTTGCACACACATACTAAACATACTAATTAGTACTATCCAAGAAGAATTTATCATGGGGTGATGGGACTACAAGTAAAAATGACGGCTATATATAGACACCCATCCATGACCGTTGATGGAATGAATAGAGAAAAGGAAAATGGCTTAAGCTGAAACGTAATAAAGAAACAAATTGCACCCACAATTTTTGCGTTCACACTTTATCTTTTATAGAGTTGAAATGGTGCAGAGCAGGGACTCGTGTCAGAAGAGAAAAGACAATAGGTGTAATGGTAAAATAGTTAGTAAAAGTGAGACTAGATTTGGCATTATGAAAAATTCATGGAGCTTTGCTTATTGACTTGTTGCGTTCTTAAACAAATTTTTTTTGCATTTTGGTCCATCAATTAATATTTTGTGACACTTCAACCCCTCTATTACTTTTTAGTGACGGAAAAAGTCACTACTAGTGATGCCAAAAGTGTCGCTAAATGTGACGGAGGTGAACAATCACAAAATATTAATTGAGTAACCAAAATGCAGGAAAAAAGATTTGTTTAGAGACCAAAGTGTCAAACAGGGATATAGTCTAAAATGCATTTAACCCATTTATATACACATACCGATTGAGACAGAGGTAGAGAGCATACCAGAAAGAGAGAGAGGAGGTCGCCGTCCACTACTCGTCGTTGGGATGTCGTCGTCCACTTCTTGTCACGCCGGCCGAATCGATTGGGGGCTGTGAGATTGGGAGGGCTAGGTTACGTTTTTCCTCCAATTTTTTGGTTCTGTGAGTGAGTGAGAGATCCAGGATTTTTTGGCCATGTAAAGTGAAGTTCAAAGGGAAAGTAAGTATATTGTTTATTTGTGCTAAAGGTGAATCCTACTAATTTTACAATTTTACTTGATGTACAGGTTGTGTAAAAGAGTGTGAAATATGGAGTGGATTCAGCATCATTGATAAAATATGGTAATTTTACTTAGATGGACAGGTTGTGGAAAAGAGTGAAATATGGAGTGGATTTAGCATCATTGATAAAAACGGAAATGTTAGATGCATAAAAAAAGTGCACAACCAGCTTAAAATTATTGGATTTCGTGCTGAAAAGTCTGTACACACAAAAAGATAAAAAAAAAATGAGTGTACAGCTTTTTCAGCACGAGGTCTAACAAATTAAAGCAAGTTGTGCACTTCGTTGTGCACTTTTTTTGTGCATCTAGCATTACTCTTGATAAAATATGGTCTAAGAGGTTGGAAGTTTTTGAAAAACGTGCTTTTAGTAAGACACATTAAGAGGTTGTTTGTCATTGTATATTGGTCTATTTTAAGCAGTTCTTGTGGCTCAAACTACTTATTGATCTGCTTTCAAGATTATCTCTTTGTTAATCAATTCCACAACATAATAACCAAACACCAAACTATAATAAACAGTTTACTATTAAACAGTTCTACCAATAATGATCTAGATCGCATAAGTATAAACACAGACAAACAGGCTCTAAGGCACTTATTGTGAAAGTGGGCGGTTTCATCCTATTTGGAATATTTTTTTGAAACACATTTTTGGGTTCAAACGTGCTTCTAACACCCACAAGTATGTTTTGACTGAACTAGCTCCAAAAAATGTTTCAACCAAAATGTAATGCGTGAAACAAGTTGGGGTTTTGGGGTTCTGACAAATTTTTTTGTAAATTTCCATTGTATCCAACTAATTAGGACTTCTGGTTAATCGCAAAAGCTAAAGCCAATCCAAACGGGGGCATGAAGGGTACTTCCAAACGTACGGGAACCCAAACGCAAAAGTCCATTTTGGCTTAAACAGTTCCTTACCTGGTTCACCCCATAGGCCCAAATGTTAAGTGGGAACTGGGAAGTAGTTAGGGGTTTTCATGAATTTTTTTTAATTTTCACCCTCCCCTTATGATTAGAGCTTTTTCTTCCTAAAGGCAAAAGTCACTATTAATCAAAAGGACCTTATGATTAGAGCTTTTTACCTTTTTCTTCCTAAAGGCAAAAGTCACTATTAATCAAAAGGACCTTATGATTAGAGCTTTTTCTTCCTAAGGGCAAAAGTCACTATTAATCAAAAGGACCTAAGAGTTAGAAGTTACTAACTTACTATGGTATAAAAGGAGAAATTAGAGGTTGTTTGGGAAAGTGAAGAACCAGTTCTGTGATTCATATATAAACCGGTTCTACAAATTTTAGTATTTTGTGAGTGTCAATTTCTTGCATCGGTGTCATGCCCATCTAATAACTCCCATTAAACTGGTTTTACCAAACCAACACTACCTTAGTTCTCACAAGAACCTAGACTAACCTTGGTACAATTTCAGAATTTCCGAAACAAACCCTTAGCCTTGAAAAAAGGATCATGCATTAAAATCACGTGTTCATGTCATTGTTTTCCTTTTACCCTCCAGCCATCATATAGCTTTAAAAATTGTACGAATTCTATTAATTTTCAATATTTTTTTTTTTTTTTTTTTTTTTTTGGAAATACTTACCTGGAGTAAAGCCCAAAATCCCAACTCCAAAGCCCCCACAATGGCCCACAGTAAAGTCCAACAAGGGCCACTGGACCACTCAATCTGACTGAAGAACAAACAGAGAGGCAAGCAAAAACTCTCCTAAAGGGGAGTCGGACCCTCAATCTCCCCACTGGAGAGAAAGAGGTAACACCAATGGGGAAAAACCCAGTTGGTAATTTTCAACATTTAGTTTCCACTGTTTAACACTTATACTTTGACATAAGAGAGATGCAAAAACTTGAAATTCGAGGCACTTGGCAAGGCAGAACCAGGAAGTTATACCTAGGAGTTGCTAAGTTGTTTGATTTATTTGAGTCTTTATAAATATTTTGGTGTAGATGATCTAAACTAATATTATAAAAATTAACATAAAAACTCAAATGCTATGCGAGGTTCTACGTATTTGGGGGTGCTCAAGTGTATAACTATATATTTTTAAGGGTATATTTAAATTGTTCTAAAAATCTAAGGGGGCCTTGATCTACACCGTCTACCTCCTCATGGGAGGTCAACGCAATTTATTTAGAGTAATACTTCGCACACAACTTTCATACAACTTTTAGTTCACAATCCAAAAAATGTGTCTCTCTCTCTTGTGATGTCAGTGGACCCCAGAGTGACACAGGAGAGAGAGACATTTTTTAAAGATGCGAACAAAAAATTGTGTGAAGGTTGTGTGTAAAGTATTACTCATTTGCTTAATATGTTGAATGAGTAATATTTTGGGGCACAAACAAGTTTCACAAACACTTACAAGCACACTCTATCTCTCTCCTGGGTGGCACTGTAGGGTCCATTGAAATTATCCGAACCCCACAGTGTCACCCAAGAGAGAGTAGAGTGTGTTTGTAAGTATTTGTGAAACTTGTTTGTGCCCCAAATATTACTCATTCAACATATTAATTCTACATTAAAAAGGCTTAAAATTCTGTGAATAGCCCCCCCATTCAAATCCACGAACTCTAAACAAGACCATTAGATTACATTTTCATGAATACAAAACATATTAATTGAAACCACCCAGGAAAAAAAAAGATAATTACAACTCAAAAGCGTGCATTTGGGTCAAACTCTAGCAATTTCAACCGACTTTTTGAGGGCTGCAAGTAGGCTTCTCATGATTCTAGGCTCACCAGGAGGAGACTTATCTTTCAAGGAACCATTTCTTATAGCTCTGAAAATTGGAGCAGAACCATCAGTTGCTGGAAATACTAAGCAATCTATGTACACAAGCACTTCTGTCTCTCCATCTCCAATTGTAATGAAGCCTAGTCTAATCCCACCTTGAATTTTATCAACCTGGTCCAGTGAAATTCATGGAATCTAAGTTAAGGCCAGTAAGGGACCCCAAAAAAAAAAAAAAAAAAGCATTCAACTACGCAACTTACAGTGTGAAGTCAGTCCAATCTAAGGGAAAAGAGTAATCCTGTGCTTCCCAAATTTAAAATCCCAAATTTGGTTCCAAATGCTCTTAACAGTTGTACCTCTTTAGTGCCAATGGTCGGTGGCACCACATACCAAAAAATGGGGTGCAACTGGTAAAGCATTGAGAACCAAATTTGGAATATAAATTTGGGAACCATAGCATTACTCAAGGGAAAAACCTCAATAATAAAAAGACTAGTTTCAATGCCAAAGTTGAGTACTGAATCATTGGGACCAATAGATGGGTGAGTAGGCTATAAATATAATGGAAAGTTTAAAAAAATCACAACAATCAAATAGGTACCTTAAATAGTTATAATACCCAAAAGGGACTCTTAATTTGGGATAGAGGGGGGTACTAACATACATTTGAAACATCTATCTCGGAGTCAACGTTCAAAGTCCAAAAACTTGTGTATTTCAAGAAGTTTGTTGTGATTGAAAATTGTGCAAATCTAAACATATTCTCATATATATATATGGTATACATAGTAGATCATAACATCTATCTTGCAATCAAAGTTTGAAGCCAAAATCAGATGTTTCCCTATAAACATAGATGTTTTCGAAAAGTTTGTTGTGATTGAAAGTTGTGAAAACCATAAGGTTGACATCTTCTCATAGATATTTTATTTATTAGATGCTAAGATTAAAAAATTGTTATGAATCCAGAATAATCAAACTGTTAGATTCCAATCCTATGTTTCCACTCCAATACTCCAAATATGGGCCTTGAAGGCTAAGGTTCTATTTGGTTTATAGATTAGTTTGGTTAGCAATGAAACAAGCAGGACGAAAAACTATGGTGTAAATAGGTTTAAAACTTCGAATTTTGCAAGTTACTTAGTTTCTTCTTTTATTGAGTTTCCATTATATCTTTGATAACTTTTATTTCTTATTTATGCATGGACGAGAAAGTAAAGAAATAATATTCCTTCTCATTTTCATTGTCATAGGGGAAATTGGAAGGAAACAGTAATAGGTTGAAAACTAAACAGAAAATTATGAAATTCGTGAGTCACTTATCTTCCTCGTTTTCTTGAGTTCCTATTATGTGTTAGAATTTTTTTAATCTCTAATGTCAATTACGTATGGAAGAAAATACAAAAGAAATGGTTTTTCTTCTCATTTTCCTTTTTCCGTCTCTAATCCCTCAAACCAAACACTCATGTACAAACAAGCGTCTTTTGCCTAAGCCGTCTTAACTAAGCATTTTTGACAGCTAAACCTTCATTCAGAGCACACATGTTCAATACAGTATTTGTATAATGAAAGAAATATGCTACAACCAACCTTCAAAGGCACAGGAAGTGGCAGATTGGCTCCTTGGCAAAGACTGTTGCCCCACTGTCAAAAACCAAATTCATAACAGCAAAGAATTAAACAAAAAAAAAAAAACTTAACAATTGCAAACAAAATAGACTGCATTATGAAGTGTCCCATAAATAAGATCATTTTCTAAAGCTTTGGTTCGACATTTCTTATTTACGAACCAATATTTTCGTATGTAGAGGTGATTTTATGAATTGCAGAGCCGGCCCTGGGCATAGGCCAAGAAGGCCATTTGCCTAGGGCCCCCGGAAAATCCCATCTAGGCAACTAGCACTAGTATCTCAGCCCAAGCACACCCTAAAGTCCCAAAATCCATTATTCAACCCGGACACACCCTGAAGCCCAAATAAGCCAAGCCCACCCCAGCCTAGTTGACCTAGTCCCTATCCCAAAACACACCCTTAATTAGCTCTGCAAATTGGAGCCAAGATGGAGACTAGAGTTGCAACCATGGAGAACAAGGGAAGACACTGACGACAGCGAGGCGATGCAACGGTTTTAATTGTGAGAGTTGAATTGGTGGTTTGTATTCACATACTTTTAGAGAAGTCAGGGCCGGCCTTGAGGCCATGCTCCGAGGTGACTGAATGGGGCCTCATTTTTTGGCCTCATTTTTAGGCCTATTTTCTTCTAATTTCTTCCTAATTTCTATGAAACCTCTCATTTTTAGGCATATTTTCTTCTAATTTCTTCCTAATTTCTTTGAAACTCATCATTTTTAGTCCTACTTTCTTCTAATTTCTTCTTATTTCTATGAAACTTATCATTTTTAGGCCTATTTTCTTCTAATTTCTTCCTAATTTCTATGAAACTTACTATAGAGGCCTCATTTTTTAGGCCACATTGAAAGTTCGCTTGAGGTCTCGGACAATTCTTGTCATCTCAGGGCCGGCCCTGTGAGATGAGTTCATAATTTCTTCTATTGTAATTCTAGTTTGGAAACCAGAAACCAGCACACGGGCTTTCAATGGTGCATAATTTGTATTGTAACACCACTTACAGTCAAAACCTGAATTCCTGCACCTTGTGTTGTGAGTTATAAGTTATAACTTAAAATTAACGCTATGATTCTCAAAAAATTTGTCAAATATCTTTTCCAACACATGTGGCAGTGGGACAACCTCAAACAACTTTTCATAAAAAAAACCCTATGGCCCCTGGCCCACAATTACTAAATATGTCCCACATTCACATATGTTGGAATCAAATTTGGGACACAAATTTGCAATGTTTTAAAAACCGGACCGTTCATCAAACCGGAAAAATGACCGGGTCACGGGTTACCGGTTCAACCGTTGGATGAACCGGAATCAAACCGTGATGTCATAATTATGTAATAAATATATTTATTTATATACTTTAATATCAACATAAATTTCTTATAAATAAATATTGATATAAATTGAAATAAAAAAAATAAAAAATAAAAATTATTCCCAAAAATGTATTATTTGAATAATTAGAATTTTACGAAGAAAAAAAAAACTCAAATTCTAGAAATATCCAATTCTCAGCACCACTGTTTTGTGAGCCTTGTGTTGTTGACTTGGCCCAAATCCATTCTTAATTTGCATATGATAATCACGTGCCACCTATTGAGATTTGAGGGCAAACTAGAAATTTTACCTTTTGTCCTTTTTAACCTAAAAGCTTGAAGCATACTTGTTGCTTTACATTACATATGTTCTCTTGTATAAAGGAAGCGGCGGCAAATCTGAGGAGCTCTCTCTCTCTTGCTATGGAGACTAGGAGAGGGAGTCAAAAAAACCCTTTACTTTTCTAAGTTTTCTTACAAGAAAAAACCCAGAGCAGATAAGACGGCTAAGAGAGAGAATGCGGGAAGAGGGAGAAAGAGAAAGAAGATGAAGAATACAGATGCAGATCTGAAGAAAGAAGATGAAGATCTAAAGAATGGTGAGGAACCGGGCTGTTTGACAGAACTGTGGACGGTTCTTTGAAATTCCGATTCAACCGGCCGGTCGTGATGGTTCTTTCACTTTGGAGCGGTTTTCTAACCAAGGACGGTTCCCGGTTTCAACCGGCCTGTTTTTAGGACCGGTCAACGGTCCGACCGGTTCGACCGCCCGGTCCGGTCCGGGTTTCAAAACATTGCAAATTTGAAAACCACCACATTTTTTTTTAATGAAGACTGCGAAATTTATTCTATCATCAAAAGAGGTTACATACTCAGCCATCACTATTAAGTGATGACAATCATTTGTGTAGTAAACCCCCCAAACCTTAAAGCATCTAAACTTTTTGCTAGCTTAGCAAGTAAATCACTAGCTTAAAATTGTATTAGTTTTGTTTCCACTAACCACTTCCCTTCTTGTCAACCGTTCATTTTAACTAAAGTCTAACGCAAACCAAATCAAACCAAGCCTTGTGTCCCAATCAGTTGAGGTCGGCTATATGAATCATTTTTCTTCATTCTGCACAATCAAAAGCTATATATTGACTTAAATTATATATATTCATATCTTGTTGCACTACATACGCCCAGGTCAGTCTAAGTCTGCCCCTCCCTCTAACCATTCCAGACATTACGATCTCATCACTCTTTCGCACAGGTGCATCTAAAGGTCTTCTTTCCACATAGCCGAACCATCTAAGTCTATTCTCCCTCAACTTATCCTCAATTTGTGCCACTCCTACAGTCTCTCTAATGTACTATTTCTAATTCTATCTTTCCTAGTCTTACCATACATCCACCTTAGCATCCTCGTCTCAGCTACGCTCACTTTGCTAATGTGTTGTTTCTTAGTTGCCCAACGTACTGTCCCATTGAGCATAACTGGCCTAATTGCTATCCTATAAATTTTCCTTTCAATTTTGCTGGTATTCTCCGGTCACATAATACTCCGGAAGCACTCCTCCACTTAAGCTAGCCTACTTTAATTCTATGGGTCATGTCATCACCAATCTCTCCATCTTTACTGATCATTGAACCTAGATAGCGAAAGTGTTCCCTCTTTGGGATTTCCTGGTCTTCGATCTTCACTGTTTCGTTATCTCTACTTCTACTGATGCTAAAACTGCATTCCGTGTATTCTGTTTTCGTCCTACTTATCTTTAGCCCCTTATTCTCCAGTGCATCTCTCCAAGCTTCCAGTTTAATGTTGAGCCCCCCTTTAGTCTCATCAACCAAGACAATATCATCTGCGAACAACATACACCATGGGACCTCATCTTGAATGTGTCTAGTCAATTCATCCATAATTAGTGCGAATAAATAAGGACTCAATGCCGACACTTGGTGCAGGCCGACGGTAATTGGGAATTCGCTTGTTTCTCCGATCGGTGATCAAATTGTAGTCACCGCTTCATCATACATATCCTGCACCACGTCAATATAACCCTTGGTCACTCCCTTCTTCTCTAGCACCCACCAAATTAAATCTCTAGGCACCCTATCATAAGCTTTCTCTAAATCATAAGCTTTCTCTAAATTAACTAAAGTCTAAAGAAAGAATTTTTTCCACATGACTGTCACATTGCGCATGCGGCAATAGTTATTTCTCCGTTATTGTGCTACCATTATTAATTTAGTGGTCGTTCAGCAACAGCTTTTGCTTTTGCGATTCAATTGCAAAAAAAAAATGTTTTTGAAAAAATCTACCCATGGTAGCTTTCGGCCAATTGCAAATTTCTGCGATTGTCTGACATTTTCCTTTTCAATTGAATCGCAAAATTTGATTTGCCAAACAGTTTCATTTTAGCTTTTGGAGTTCCATAATCACTAATGGGCACCAAAAGTTGTTGCCAAACAGGGCTTAAATAAATCATGGTGGGCATCAAACAGATGGCAACCAAATGAAATAATTTCTTCTTTTGGGAGCTCAACACAAGTCGTAGCTCCTCACGTGGAGGAGAAACTTTTACGTACTCCCAGGGTACCACGTGGCATGCTGACATGATATCATGTAGCCAATGAGAGTGAGTTATTTAGGTATGACCCACACCTTAGGACCCCCTGTAGGCTGTAGAGGCGTGGATCCCACCCAAATAATCCACTCTAAGTGGTTGCATGCTACCACGTAAGCATGCCACGTGGTACCTTAAATACTTAAAAATGTATCCGCGTGTGGGGTTAAGTTCCTGACAAGAGTGGTAACTCATTGTCAATGAATTACTTCCTTGGCAGATTGCCCCGGAATGGTCATAGTGTCGAACCACCAAAAAAAAAATTTGTGAATTGATTTTTCTTTATGTAACTTACACACTTGAATCGCTTATTTTCTTAGTGATAAATCTGTCACTTGTTGGTATTGCTCTTATTATTTAGATTGCATTTGTCCACAAACATGTGATATATATTCTATACATACAAGATCAAATGTTACATAAAGGAATTTGTCCACAGACATGGGATTTGTATAAGTACACTGAACCCCCTTGACAAGGATGGAAACCTAACAAAGTTAACGTCACATATAAAGTTACCTACACGCCCCTAAAATAAAACATAATTCACTAATTTAAAAATCATCACATTACTAATGGGCAAATTTGAAAATTGAAAAAATAAATAAATAAATAAAATACTTTCATATTCATTTTAGAACAAATAATATATGAAATTTTTATTAACTTTGGTAAAGGTAAATTGGTCGTTAACAAAAAGTTTAAGAATCAAATTATTGTTAAATGACTGTTAATTAACTGGAGGAAGAAAGTGTTACTCAAGTTCAAAGGGGGTATAAGTGTTATTATGTAAATCACGGGAGAGGTCTCGAATTTTGAATTTGTCCCAGGGGAGTTAAATTGTAACATTTCTCAGATATCTAATTTAATTGGGTACAGTTTAATGCTTCCTAAATTTGCTTCCGAACACATTTAACAAACAACTTCCACTGAACATTTAGGTGAATATTCAAGTGGTCCGACACTTCCACTGTATTCAATTTGGTCCCACTATCGTATGTTTTGGTAAAAGAAATTTGAAATACAAATTTATGAATCACACCTATTTGTTAATAATCATAATTAATTAAAAGTACTTTAAAAATTGAGAACCTTAATAATTGATGCAATCAATAAGTAGCTCAAAATAAATAAAAAAAATAAATTTTGAAAAAATTAGAAAGTACCAAAATGTGTTTAGCTCAGTGAGGAAAAGAGTACCTGAAATAGTAAAGTCTCGAATCTAGGGATATCAGTATCAAGTGGCAATTTCATAGTTCCGAGAGAGACTCCGTCGTCTTCATCGGCCGGAGAACCGCCACCATTTTCCGGAGACGCCTTGGAAACGGATCTCAGATCCCGGCGGTAATTGCAAAAATCGCCCAATTTACGATACCGATGGAATTTGTTGTCCCAATTGATGAATACGAGTGACCGATGGGGAGCGATCTGAGGCGACACGAATTGCATTTGGTATCCGGCGAGTGTCTGGTTGAGGAATTGCCTCGCCGTAGCGGAAGCCATGAGAGAGAGAGAGAGAGAGAGAGAGATTGTGTTGTTCTGGTTCTGGCCCTTCTTCTGGGATAGGATAGGCTTTTGGTGGGGGGTTGTGGGTGTGTTTGGTTGCAAGTTCGTGAGGTGAATGCGGGCGTCCAATTAAATCACGACGCGTGTCAGTAATTTGTCTACGATTTTTGTGATACTGTGTATATATAAGAGCATCCACAGTGGGAAGGTGGAACTTAGGCGAAACTTAGCCTAAGTTGTTGTAGGAAGAAGGAGGTGTTAGCAGTGGGGAATAATGGGGCGGCACATTATGTGCCGTGAGCAATGGGGGACGGCACATCATGTGCCATGTGGAGTGGGTGGCACAACATGTGCCGTGTGGAGTGAGTGAGAAGCGGCACATCATGTGCCGTTTGGAAGGGTGCGGCATTTCATGTGCCATTTGGAATGGGGGCGGCAGATCTTGTGCCGTTTCGCCCTACATTAGCAGAACTTAGTGGTACCACAAAGTTAAGTTTTGTTAAGTTTTACTATCCTATACAATAGCAGAAAGGGCTGCGTTGTTAGTGGTTTTCTGTTAAGTTCTCCTAAGTTATCCTATACACCTCCCCACTGTGGATGCTCTAACGCCATACTTAAAGGGTACATATTATTTAGACCCCTTGAGGTTTGCTCTAATCACACTTAGACCCTCTCATGTTTCAGTAATATCACTTCACCTCCTAAGATTTCAAGCGCGTATCACCTAGACCCTCCTCCTTCCATCAATTCACCGTTAAAAAAGTGACAGAGTATGTGGATACCGGGACCCTGATGTTCTTTACTTTTTCAAAACACTTAATTTTTAAAGAAAAATTAAGAAACTATTTTAAAAGCAAACTGATCGTTTTGGAAATCAGACATTTCTAGGTCCGGAGATTATGAAATGAGAGAAGAAGGAGCCCGGCGGACTAAAACACCACCTCTCATCCTATCTCGTGATAGGTCTCTACTCAACATCTTTTTTTTAATTGAATTATTAATCTAAGTATGTTCTCAACTAATACATAGATATACAGGACACTTCTAGTAAGGACGCCCTTACTTTATTAAGTTAAGGACTTCTGTTTTCAACCGTTAGATCATCACTTTAAAAAATGAAATGACAACAATACCCTTAATAAAAACTCTATCTAACGGCAGAGACAGAAGTCCTTAACTTAATAAAGTAAGGACGTTCTTACTAAAAGTGTTCTGCATAGATATATACATATACACATTCTAAAAGTATGTCGAAAGAGGTGCAAGATTGTTAACGATAAAACGGCGTACAAAACCACATAATTCAAATAGCAAGCAAAATGACATGCACATAGAGAACAACGAAACTTACACGGGATCCAGCTGCGATATAGAAACGTGCAATGCATAGAAAAAATAGAAAACCTAGAAAAAGAGTCTATAATTCACGTGTTACACATAAAGCAAGACCTAGTCTAAGGTGTCGTATATGGAGTCGAAAATCAATAAAAAAAATCAAGAAATGAAATAGACGAAAGAAAAGTCGAGAAATCATACCTCAATAGCGCTAAAAAACAATGGTTAGTCAACATACTTTGAACATCAATAATGCCAAATTTCGACCTAAATCTAACGAGAATGGGGAAAGTAACAAAATTTTGAATTCTTTCCATTTTGTTGAAGCCATAACATCCCTATAGATATATAAGCCTCAACGGAGAGCCAGTGTAATGTCCATATAGGTAGGATACGATCTCAACTTAATTGAAAAGAATCCATGACTAAGTTCAACCATTCATAATTTATTTCAATACAAACTAATGTCCTAAGATACAAGCATCACTTCCACATATGATTATGAATGCATGAGTATGACATAAATTATTCATTGATTTAGATCTTTTATCCTCTGAATTTAAAGCTTAATTAATCGTATTCAAGACATGATTTAAATCCTAAAACATGAAGAAAAAAAATATTTAAACCATCATTGGTGAGATTCATCAAATCATTCACAGAAGTCAGGAATTACAGAAAAGAAACCAGATATCTAAAAATAGAAAAGTCATGGTTCTCATGGCTTGATCATATACAAAAGACAATAATCAAACCATCAAAGCGTCGATTCCTCCTTGGTCGGTCTGCCATGGCGTACCTGGTTCACCTACAGAAGTATTCTACTTAAGACTCGGATGCAGGATACATCTAGATATCTACTAACATACTCATAAATTCATCAAACAATCAAGGCAAGCATAAGTATAAGTATAGTGCTAAAACATCCACTTTCATTTAATATTAAAACAGTGATTACAAGATTGACTAGCCGAGAATACATGGTTACAAAATGGGGGTATTACCCTATCGCATGCATTCATACAATAAGATGGGTCATCAGCCCAAGATAACTTAGATACAACTAAACTACTCGCATATAATAACAGGTTGTCCCAAGTTAATCATCCATATCTGACTCGGATGTGGTCTCTCCCATATCAGAGTCGTTAGGCCCATCTTCGTCCATAATGGGTTCACCCAAATCCCAATCTTCAATTTCAACATTGCCTTCGCCCTCTTCATTATTGTCCATAGGCTCTTCGATTATAGGGTGGACCTCCATAGGTTGTTGGGGTGCTTCCTGTTCAGGTTCTTCCTCAGGGTTCTCTTCTTCAGGATCGTCTTCCTCTTCATCCTCTTCTTCTGGATATGCATCTGGCTCATCGTCAGACATCTCTGCATTAGCAGGATTGACAGCAGGTGCTACTATTGGGGGTGCCACACCTGCAGGGGCATTCTCATTTGGTGGCCAGACGAGATTGTTTCCTGGGTAAATGGAGGGCTCTTGCAGTATCTGATTTACTAGTGGTTGGAAGACAGTGTCATTCATGGCCATCCTTCTTATCTCCCCATGCATTAGTCCCTTTGCATATGCAGCATGTATGGTTTCGGTTTGTAGTCGGTGAGGGTCGGTGATATGGAATACTTGGCGCTGAATTCTTAGTCTGCTTTGGAGGCGTCGCTGGGCTTCTTGTCTTACCCTTTCCATAAATTCTTCTGGGTTAGTTGGTGTGATTCCATCCGGATAAATTGTGTGTCCTCCGAATTCATCGTTCACGTGGTATCCCGTTTGTTGAAATGGCACTCGGTTTGTGGGTATTCCCTGATATGAAGAGGAGGGTTGTCTGGTAAGTACGGGGGGCGGTGGGGGCATTTGATAAGCACTATTGTGCATCCTTTCGAAGTCTTCAGGGTTCTTAAGTAGCCTGACCATCTCGTCCTGGACTTTCTTAACGATTTCAGCCTCGTAGATCGCCTCTAAGCGTAGAGTGTCATAGTTATAAACGTTGCTCCTGTTTATTTCAACCCATAAGTTTCTTTTTCCTTCGTCCTTAGCTAATTCCTGGATTTGGTGATGATAAGTATCTGGGTTTGCTGGCACTACGCGGTCGGAGAAGATCAAACGTCCTCCGAAGGGGTCCTGAACGTAGTGGGGCTCCATTTCCTGTTTCAAAAGGACTATCTTATTAAGGTGCTAGTTTGAGGTATCTTAAAGCTTATTACTTGAATTTTAACTTATTAGATCACAAGTAATATGAACACAGAAAAGCAGGAAGCAAATAGGTAGGCTTTCATTAACAACAAAAGCATTTACATGAGAGAAATTTTTTTTTTTTTTTTGAACTACAACTCTTACATATATATCCGCCAAAATGTGGGATTATAGTCCCAATACAACTTTAATACTACATAAACTAACTAGGAGGGAGTTCTTCAGAGATATCCCTCTCTTCTGGCGGGGTAAATGCCATCCATCTCTCGTTATCCCACCCTATTGGCCAGTCAGGGTCGTAGGTGTACAGTGTTCTTTTTTCGATGAGATCTTCGTCAGCCAGGTAGATCTCTACTTCTTCATCATCTGAACTGTCATGTGGTTTGACAGAAATCTCTAGAGGTATGATCTCGTTCTGTGTTTCTTCCAGATCAATCACTGCAGGGTTATTAAGAGTGTCGGGGGCGTCATCCACCTCTATTGGTGCTAGGCGGGGTGCGACGACTATATGGCGCACGGTCTGCGGGACCTTTTTCATAAGGAAGAGGCATCTCATCAATTTTCCTATCTTTTTGCAAGTCTGATGGCGGAAAGCAGCACCAAAGCAAACTAAACCTTGGGGAAAGGCTGTCACACCCCGATTTTTGGATAACCAAATATTTAATCCAAAACATGTATCCGGACTAATATTAAATTACCAAAAATCACGAGAGCGACACCCTCCCATATGCTAACAGAAAATTTATTGAAAACAGTATTTAATACTCCTTAAATAAGGACATGTGATCTTGTGTTTAAAGAAAAACTCTTTATGATTAAACATGTATTCCCAAATATCCATTTCATTGTAAAAGAAATAAAGTTCCATTATAAATATTATATCACTTTTCAATTTTAAAAAAAAAAATCATTTTCATAAATAAAATGTCCACATACAACGTTCAGTGGAAATAAAAATAAATAAGAATAAAATCTATACATCCATTGGTCAGAGTAACTACAACGTCCCCAATACCCAATATACCATATTTATTACAATTATACATACTGGCCCACAATGCCAGAAGATAAAATACAATCAAGTACAACAAAAATAAGTACAACTCCAATAACAAACAACACAACGACCATCTCTTCACCCAAACAGAAGCTCCAACGAAAATCTTCAAAAACTAAACATGCACAAATACATTCGACTACGTTTCATATAGAAATGCCCCGAATGTATAACACATTCGGGTCAGTCACATGACTGGTATGAGTTAAACAAAACAACAAGTCTTAGGGATCCAATTTGAACCCGTAGACAACAAATTATACTACAATACTCTTGGGTCAAGACAGGTAGTTCCACACACATATCTGGACAATAGAGTAGTTTCCATTTATGTGGTGGCAAGTAGTTTCTTGACCAAAATCCAAAGTTACTACGAGTTTCATACTTACCCATTACTTATGGTGAGCCAAACCTGTAATACGTTAGTGGGCCCACCATCCTGCAAATTGAATGATCATAAACCAAGCAAATAATTCTGTATACAAACCGTCCACATTCTAACTCAAACATCGCATTCATTTTTTTCCACGCTTATCAGTCTTATGAAATAATCCATGTTCATTACTTATTAACTATAAATTTATCTTTGCATTCCCTAGCTTCACCACTTGGTCACCCTCCATGGTACACCCACACATATATCCCATGTGTGCCCGGATATAATACTAACATCCACTCTGGTGCTAGTTTGGTTGGGGTATCAACCAAACCAGGTATACACACAGAAGGCCAGTCAATATGCCTAGACGTCTAACAAATAAGCCGGGCATAAGGCTTAGGCCAGCTTGATCACGAAGCCACTGGCAAAAGGGTACACTCAGCAAGTCGAGCTACCAAAAAAAAAAACACAACAACGGGAGTGGTGAACACTAAAGAACTATGTTGCGATTATCACTTATCGTTCGTATTATCCCAATAATTATGAATTTCGCGTTTATCAAATAGTTCCGTCTTATCATCCAATCACATCTCTAACTTTTAGATGCATTCCAATTTCTTACAATAAAGCGTTTTATCAATTAACCCATAACAATTCTTCCCTCATAATTTTCAATCAAATTACAAGATCCCCAATATACTATTCAACGAATCTAATTTACTCATTTTTATCAAAATGACCACAAAATAAGGTCAGTTAATTCAGGTACAATAATCTCAACCCAACATTCAATATTAGCATACATAAAGCACATAATAAGAAATCATATTCTCCAATTTGCACGTTGACCTATATTGAAAACTACTACTGTAATCTTAAATTTCTGCCCAAACGGTGCAGAATCAAGAAAAACTTAAAACACGAAAAGTGTGCAGAATCACGTTTTACATAAGACGCGTGGACAGAATGTTCAAATTCAAAGCCACGATTTTCTAATAATTTTCTGAAGTTTCTGCAACTGTATGAATTACAAAAAAAAAAATGAATTTCACATATCTTTTTTTTTTTTATTGCGATGAATATTTCACATATGGTTTTATCAAACTAACTATTCACTTAACCCTTTCGAATACCCTAATGTCATAATCACAAAGTCACACGAAGGGAAAGAATGTATCTAAATTACTTCAACAATAGCAACGTGTATCGATCCATTACAAAGATTTAACCCTAACAATTAAATTTAACATGCACTAATTTACTCCCATACACATACATATATATACATACGTGTATATATATATACTCGGATACACAAAGTTTAACTCACCTCGTTGATCAAAAATTGACACCCACGAATGCTCCGCGATTCCCCACGTGACCACGAACCCGAGACCATTCTCCTTCTTCTCCCTTTTCTTCTTCTTCTTTTTCTTCTCTCTCTCTCTCTCTCTCTCTCTCTCTCTCTCTCTCTCTCTCTCTCTCTTTTTCTTCTCTTCCCTTTTAGTTTTAATATGGGGGCTAGGGTTTATTATAAGTATATATGTACACTACACACACAACACATGACAATAAAACACACACAAATATATAAATCCCGTTTTTCTTTTTATGGGCTCACAAAAGAGACTCATATGAGCCCAGAATGCAGTACAAAGTGTTAAAATGAGTAGCCCAATGGGTACCCATGACCCCGGTACTAAGTTTTAATGTTAATTACATTATTTAACACATTCGCGGGCCTGTAAACACTATATAACACAAATATATATCAACCCTTCACTTAAGTTTATAAAAATATTCACATCGTAATTTGTACTAAAAAATTAATACACAAAAATATCCAACCATAAACATAAATACCCATAGCTAATTTATCACATATAAAAATTCGGGTGGCCACATTAACATATAAAAATAAATATTAATATCTTGAAAATTACGGGGTGTTACATTCTACACTCCTTAAAGAAATTTCATCCCGAAATTTGAAGCAACGTTATATGTACAAAACAATTATGAATAAAATTAAGCACGCAATTTCATACAAAATTGTGATTACGTTTTGACTCTCAACCATACGAGACCAAGTACGCCGAGCGACTAATCCAAATAAGGAAACCCTCATATATATACTTTATTCTCGTATAATTAATTGTCAAAAGGTAATCAACAACATAAAGTTTGATGCAAAGATTGTGAATATAAACTATGCATGTAACATGCTCACATTTAATCAATGATTTAACTACATGCTCATGTTTACCTCTTACCATGTCCCGAACTCTTACTACTCGGGATACCCAATACTTACAACTCAAATGTATAGCTTCAAGATCATTCAGAACCTTTCACTATGAATAAGAATACCCGTCCAAATTAATAAGTTGTTGTAGATATAAGAAAACCTCTGGCTCAATATACACTCCCGAAAAAGAATAAGGCATAGAAATTCCATGTTGAGAGATACGATAAATGCAGCAGTAGAATATCAGCCGATAATACCAGCTTCATAATAAGAAATCCAAAATACCCGTTGATAGATAAGAAATCCCAGAATACCAATAATAATAGAATCCGCTTCAGAAAACCATAATAATCAATAGAGATAAGAAGACTAGAAAACCAGTTGATAACATAAGAAATCCAGAAATCCAATCCTTGCCTCCAATTGCCGTACAAAATTTCTCAAGTCCATCGTATTCACCCACATAACTATTCCACAAACGAAAATAGAACTCCCCTCGATACAACCCCAATATACCAATACAAGATACATGCACTAACATGCAAATTTAACCATTATCCTATATGCTCATACTTGGTCTAAAAAATAACATGCAGTTAATATCAAGCAAGGAAGCAAATCAATATGTACGAGCATACGGCTCACAAACTATTACTAAGATATAAAGACATTATTCACATTACAAAGCACATAGCAACAAGAAGCACGTAGTAGCACATACTCCCAATCCCAAAGAAATTCGCAAACCTAAAGCTCTGACAAGCCCATAAACCACGATCTGAGAATCACTTACACTCGCTAAGCTAACCTTAGGCTCTGATACCAAACTGTCACACCCCGATTTTTGGATAACTAAATATTTAATCCAAAGCATGTATCCGGACTAATATTAAATTACCAAAAATCACGAGAGCGACACCCTCCCATATGCTAACAGAAAATTTATTGAAAACAGTATTTAATACTCCTTAAATAAGGACATGTGATCTTGTGTTTAAAGAAAAACTCTTTATTATTAAACATGTATTCCCAAACATCCATTTCATTGTAAAAGAAATAAAGTTCCATTATAAATATTATATCACTTTTCAATTTAAAAAAAAATCATTTTCATAAATAAAATGTCCACATACAACGTTCAGTGGAAATAAAAATAAATAAGAATAAAATCTATACATCCATTGGTCAGAGTAACTACAACGTCCCCAATACCCAATATACCATATTTATTATAATTATACATACTGGCCCACAATGCCAGAAGATAAAATACAATCAAGTACAACAAAAATAAGTACAACTCCAATAATAAACAACACAACGACCATCTCTTCACCCAAATAGAAGCTCCAACGAAAATCTTCAAAAACTAAACCTGCACAAATACATTCGACTACGTTTCATATAGAAACGCCCCGAATGTATAACACATTCGGGTCAGTCACATGACTGGTATGAGTTAAACAAAACAACAAGTCTTAGGGATCCAATTTGAACCCGTAGACAACAAATTATACTACAATACTCTTGGGTCAAGACAGGTAGTTCCACACACATATCTGGACAATAGAGTAGTTTCCATTTATGTGGTGGCAAGTAGTTTCTTGCCCAAAATTCAAAGTTACTACGAGTTTCATACTTACCCATTACTTATGGTGAGCCAAACCTGTAATACGTTAGTGGGCCCACCATCCTGCAAATTGAATGATCATAAACCAAGCAAATAATTCTGTATACAAACCGTCCACATTCTAACTCAAACATCGCATTCATTTTTTTCCACGCTTATCAGTCTTATGAAATAATCCATGTTCATTACTTATTAACTATAAATTTATCTTTGCATTCCCTAGCTTCACCACTTGGTCACCCTCCATGGTACACCCACACATATATCCCATGTGTGCCCGGACATACTACTAACATCCACTCTGGTGCTAGTTTGGTTGGGGTATCAACCAAATCAGGTATACACACAGAAGGCCAGTCAATATGCCTAGACGTCTAACAAATAAGCCGGGCATAAGGCTTAGGCCAGCTTGATCACGAAGCCACTGGCAAAAGGGTACACTCAGCAAGTCGAGCTACCAAAAAAAAAAACACAACAACGGGAGTGGTGAACACTAAAGAACTATGTTGCGATTATCACTTATCGTTCGTATTATCCCAATAATTATGAATTTCGCGTTTATCAAATAGTTCCGTCTTATCATCCAATCACATCTCTAACTTTTAGATGCATTCCAATTTCTTACAATAAAGCGTTTTATCAATTAACCCATAACAATTCTTCCCTCATAATTTTCAATCAAATTACAAGATCCCCAATATACTATTCAACGAATCTAATTTACTCATTTTTATCAAAATGACCACAAAATAAGGTCAGTTAATTCAGGTACAATAATCTCAACCCAACATTCAATATTAGCATACATAAAGCACATAATAAGAAATCATATTCTCCAATTTGCACGTTGACCTATATTGAAAACTACTACTGTAATCTTAAATTTCTGCCCAAACGGTGCAGAATCAAGAAAAACTTAAAACACGAAAAGTGTGCAGAATCACGTTTTACATAAGACGCGTGGACAGAATGTTCAAATTCAAAGCCACGATTTTCTAATAATTTTCTGAAGTTTCTGCAACTGTATGAATTACAAAAAAAAAAATGAATTTCACATATCTTTTTTTTTTTATTGCGATGAATATTTCACATATGGTTTTATCAAACTAACTATTCACTTAACCCTTTCGAATACCCTAATGTCATAATCACAAAGTCACACGAAGGGAAAGAATGTATCTAAATTACTTCAACAATAGCAACGTGTATCGATCCATTACAAAGATTTAACCCTAACAATTAAATTTAACATGCACTAATTTACTCCCATACACATACATATATATACATACGTGTATATATATATACTCGGATACACAAAGTTTAACTCACCTCGTTGATCAAAAATTGACACCCACGAATGCTCCGCGATTCCTCACGTGACCACGAACCCGAGACCATTCTCCTTCTTCTCCCTTTTCTTCTTCTTCTTTTTCTTCTCTCTCTCTCTCTCTCTCTCTCTCTCTCTCTCTCTTTTTCTTCTCTTCCCTTTTAGTTTTAATATGGGGGCTAGGGTTTATTATAAGTATATATGTACATGACACACACAACACATGACAATAAAACACACACAAATATATAAATCCCGTTTTTCTTTTTATGGGCTCACAAAAGAGACTCATATGAGCCCAGAATACAGTACAAAGTGTTAAAATGAGTAGCCCAATGGGTACCCATGACCCCGGTACTAAGTTTTAATGTTAATTACATTATTTAACACATTCGCGGGCCTGTAAACACTATATAACACAAATATATATCAACCCTTCACTTAAGTTTATAAAAATATTCACATCGTAATTTGTACTAAAAAATTAATACACAAAGATATACAACCATAAACATAAATACCCATAGCTAATTTATCACATATAAAAATTCGGGTGGCCACATTAACATATAAAAATAAATATTTATATCTTGAAAATTACGGGGTGTTACAAAGGCTCCTTTGTAATTCTCCATACTACCTGTTTGACAAAAAGACTATTTTAGTAGTGGTTGTCGTTTCTAAAGTACCTTAAGGTTCTTGAATTAAGGGTGTCGGACAGTCAGCGAGCACAACTAAACCTAGTGCTCTGATACCAAAAATCCTGTCACGCCCCGGAGTAGCCAAAAATAGGAAAAATTTAAAATTTTCTTTCTGGACCCGTAGGGAATGACGAGTGTAGACACCCCAATTTTGACCGGACGTCGAATTTAGGAGAGTGTCACCTCCGTGTCCGATGATGACAATGACCGAAAAATTCGAAGTATTCCAAGCTCTTCAGAAAATTCTCCAAAACGCGATAAAATTTCACAGAAAGAGGGAAATACCAGGTATTTAGGAAAATTCTGATATAAAATACAACTTTTGGAAAAGATATTCAAAAATAATTTGTTTCAAAAAGAGAAAAGACCTAAAAGAGGAATTTTAGTCAGAAACGGCACACGGCAGGATTCTGCGGCACTCGGTGACTGCCGCACGGCATTCACAGAGTGCCGGCACGGCACTCATCAAGTGCCGCCGCAGGTTTCTGACTGCCGTTTGCTTTTAAAATCTGTATTTTGCAGAGCAATACGTATGCGCATGCAAATAAAAACAAAAAACTGATAAAGTAAGACTGACAAAATTGCGGCAATCCATTAATTGGCGCGGCATTTGATGAATGCCGCGCGGCAATCATTAAGTGCCGCAACGGCATTTGATGAATGCCGCAGCGGCAGTCACGGACTGCCGCGTCAGTGTCTGGACTGCCGCGCTGGACAGCAGTCTGCATAATTTCAGAAAGTACACATTGTACCAACTAATGAGGGAATTACACCTGTTTTTCACTCCGAAATTTACCAAAAATATCTGTTGATTTTGCCTATAAATGAAGAGGTATCTTCATGAAGAGAAGGAGAGAGAACAAAAAAGGAGGGAGAACAAAAAAAAAGGAGAGAGACCAAGAAGAACACCAAGAGTGATATTGGGAGAGAGAGCATATACTTCCATTTCACCAACAATTTTTAGAGAAAACAAGTGTTTTAGAGAATTAGAGAGAAGAGCTTGGAATATCTTCAAAGGAAAGAAAACTTTGAGGATAATTTGGAGGTGATCCTCTAATCATAGATTATTAGCTTATCCTTTCTTCCCATCTCTAGTCTTAAAATCTTTCATTATTCTCTTTGTTCATCAAGTAAACTTAGGAGTTTTCTTTTGTTTCCATGTTATTTTCTTCCATTCTCTTGTTTATTTTCTTCTCTTGAAGGTCTTGGAGATCTTCAATATCTCCTTTGATCTCTAGAGCATGATCTTTTGAACACCTATGTAGGCTTGTGCTTCACATAGGAAGTCAAAGTTTAATTAACACTTCACAAGAGGATCCAAGTCCACACTCATGATTTGGATCTTCTAAACTTGATGTCTTGAGGAATCCCTTCAATATTCCTTTAAGGCTCATGAGTCATGGTCATAACCCCCTCCCCTTTCTCCAATGACCATTAAATGGTAGGAGAATGTAGTTTTGAGTCTAAACTCATCTCCATGGTTTAGATTCTACAACTTATAGATTTCATGAAGTCCATCCATATTTCATTTGAAATCTATGAAGAATAAAGGTTTGTGGTCTCCCATGGCCATCAAATGGTGGGAGAAGTGGTTTGGTTTAACTCAACTTCATGGTTCAATAGTTGGAGTTACCAAATAAAAGTTGAACTAGCAAAATAAAAACAGTGAATTCATAAACTGTTTTTGATCAAAGATTTTTAGTTCGACATCTAACCGTTGAAATCAAGTGAAACCAACGGGAAAGTGTCAATAACACATTGTTCTACCACTGTAATTTTTGTTTTGAGGTGGTTTCGTGTTTAGAATGGTTTGATCATGGTTTTTGTGAAGCAACAACAATCTGTCCAGAATTTCAGAATAGTTTCAGAACAGCAACACTCTTTTGAAATAATTAAATCAGAGTTCTAACAAAGTTTCTATGACCCAAAATAATTTTTTCCAAGTAGATTAATGTGTTAGGAAGTCACCCTAAAAAGAACAAAGCAATTCTAATTTTCTTACTATTTTTAATAAATCGTGCAAGAATTCTGGACAGGAGGTTGTAAGATGCTGAGTGACGTCTAGTGTTTTCCATATTCCCGGAGATCTAACCGTTGAAACTTCGATTTTCTTTTTGATTTGGAAACTAGACTCACAGAGGCATAACATATCCAAAAATCATTAAGATCCAACTGTCGAAAGTATTTTATTCCTATTTTTGAATGTCTGGTCTGCTCTCTGCAATTTTCAGAGTTTTTATGACACATTTGACTTACTTTGTAAATAAGGGCCTAAATGACTTTCTTATGATCTAAGACTTAAACCATGCCTTAATAATGATTAGTTGAGCTTGAATTCAAAGTTTAAGAGTATTTCATAGTTTATCCTTGTCCATGTACATATTCATCCATATGGTTTGACACTTGTGATTAGGACTTATTTGCTTTGGATTTAATTACATTAGATAGATTTAGGCTAGAAATTTAGGATTGTTATTTCTAGCATCATATTTTGTATATCATGTGGACTAACCCCTTGTTTTGTAGCGCTATTAAGGTACGATTTCTCAAATCCCTCTCTAATTTATTAAATTCATTGATTTTATTTGATCTTCGACCTCATGCGCGACACCTTAGAGTTAAGATTTGCCTTATATGTATATATGGATTAGAGACTCTTTTTTTTTTTTTTTTTCTAGGTTTTATTTAATCGCATGCATTGCACGTTTAATATTCGCCGCTGGATCCCGGGTAAGTTCTCTTGTTCCCTATTTGCATATCATATTGCTTGCAATTTGACATATGTGGCTTATGAATGATATTTTTTTTTTCATTAGCAATTTTACACCCTTTGGACATGCTTTTGTGATGTATATGTATATATGTATTAATTGAGGGCATGCTTAGATTAATAATTCGATTAAAAGGATGTTAAGTAGAGGCCTATCGCGAGATAGGATGAGAAGGGGTGTTTTAGTCCGATGGGCTCCTTCCCTTCTCATTCCATAATCCCCGGACCTAGTTAATCTTTGGTTTCGTAAAAGATCAGTTTCCTTTTAAATGGTTTCTTAATTTTCCTTTTAAAAATTAAGTGGCGACTCATTTGTTTTGGAATTGAAATTTAGAAAAGAATTTAAATAGAAAAGCTGTGGGTAAGTCAACCTGCGATATCCACAACGAGTTACATAAAACTGACCTGTCCGTGCAACATACTAACAAAATATATATAGATTAGAGTAAGAAATTTGCAAAAGCTTCTAATGGTATTCATGGGGGAACTTAAAGTGTTTTGCTACTTAAGCTATTACAGCAGTTCCAAATGAAAACCACAAAAGATAGGTTTGGGCGATTTACGCCACTTAAATATTACATCAACCAAAAGATAGTTAAAACATAAGAGTAGTCTTAATGCGGAAGTAGGCCAGGGTCCTCTTTCTATCTGGCTGTCACGCCCCGACGTAGCATAAATAAGGAAAGCGTTTAATTTCCTTTATGGACCCGTAGGTCGCGACAGTTTGAAGGATCGATTCCGTCCCAAACGTCGAACAATAATAGACAATAATAATCAGAGCAGAGCAATCAAGGCTTACAAAAATTTTCTATCTTATTACATCTTATAAACCGGGGTCAACTAAGGCACAGACCGCCTTGAAAACAAAACAATAACTTAGTGTCTGTTACAGTCATCCTTATAAAACAAAACAGTTTAAACTTAAAACTCATAGTAAATAAACAGTTTCTTTATTCCAGAAGCAGTCATTCTCAATTAGCATAGTCGTACGATTCCTCCTGGTTATAACCTGAAAAGCCTGAACACGAATGTCCAGGACGCATCAACGTCGTCAGCTTCAAGAAGCTGGTGAGTATTAAAAACATGACTTTGAATGTAAAACATACCAACTCACCTTTTTCCATTTCCCATTTAAATCCACAAGTTTATAATTGAAGTAAGAAGCTCATTTAGAAAACATTCACAACAATATTTAAAGAGGGTAAATTTACACTGATGGGACCGTGTATGAGAACAATGCACCACACTCATCTTGCCGACTCTTTTCTCTCGACAGCCACAACAACCCACTATCCTACTCCTGGTCTCTTTGAAATACTACGATAGCCACACTTTAGCAACGGGGCGCCAGGGAGTGTCCAGTTTGCCTCACACTTTGGTCCGGGGTACCAGGGAGTGTCCAATGCCTCACACTTTGAATACCCTAACCGCCATGCAAATACCGGGGCAACCCCTCACACAGTATCCAGACTTGAGTTATCAGGGAGTGTCCGTAGGCCACACTTTAGCACTACCATGGGTGCCAGGGAATGTCCGAGTTCGGCGTCACACACTTTAACGCTTCCATGGGCGTCAGGGAGTGTCCATATTTGCCACCGTCGCATTTCAAAGATACCCTCTCCACAATCTCATCCACAACCGCAACCACAGCCACAACCACGACCACAACTACAACCACGACCACAACCACGACCACAACTACAACCCAAACTCATACTCTTTCCACATTACCATTACTCTTTTCCACACAGACTGACACCCACATGCATGTACCACTGACCCCATATGAATGATATGCACTTAAACGTAGCAAAATGCTGAATTAAAGGAACAACGCGCGTACGGGAATTGATAAGTCATACCACGATGTTTTAATCATTCAAACACCACCAAATAGAGTTCTGATTAACTAAATATCCCAAACAGACCCTTAGCAGTACTTAAAAGTTGAACCAAACAGTCCTTTAACAGAAAACAGACAAAAACAGAAACAGCCAAACCTCGCGCGCGCGGGCCGCTCGCGCGAAAGGTCGCTCGCGCTGGCCGCTCGCGCGATATGCCCATCTTCCTTTTTATAATATAACTTTTCTGTCTGCCTGAGGAAGTCAAGGTCGCGCGCGCGGATCGCTCGCGCGAAGGGTTTCTCGCGCGACCCTCGCTCGCGCGACCTGTTCAAATTTCAATTTATATATATAAACTTTACTGATTGCCTGGGGACGCACACAAAGCTCGCGCGGATCGCTCGCGCGAGGGGTCGCTCGCGCGGGCCGCTCGCGCGATCGCGCGCGCGAGGTGATGCAGAGGCTTCATCTTCTTCGTCAGATTACTCTGTTTCAGCAAACAGGGTCTAAAATTGACCCATTTCAAATCTGTAAGTATTTATGTCATGTTATACATGGATCTCTTGGTTTTTAAACAAGGATTAAGAATCTATTGTCGATTTAACATGAATCAATCTATAACTCTCCAATTTTATGAAAAACTAAAACATGTCAAAACTTATTTTCTAATATACTTTTCCATATGAACAAATTAGACTTTAAAACTTCAAACATGGCATGTAGGATGTATATTCTACCATATTCATGTCTAAAAACGAATTTAGATTAAGGTTTGAAAATCTTGATTTCAAGCTATGAATTTTCATACGTAGAGTCAACAATGGTGTTTTACAAAATTGAACAAACACACAGTAAATAGACATGTAATTACATTCTTAGTGAGTTAGTAATACTCACTGATTTGAAGCCTTAGAGATTAAGTTGAGAAAGAAATCACCAATAAGAACTTCAATTCAAAGCTTGTAAGCTATGGAGGATAGAAGCTCTTCTCTCTCTGTAAAATAATCTGTATTAACTCTCTGTGTTTCTCTCTAAGGCTCTGAAATTCAGTTGTGTAATGGCAATTGTGCAGCTTGTGAGTTATAAATAATAAAACTACAACTTGGTGCCCAAGTTGTTTCAAGTTTACTCTACCATTACTCTTAAATCCAATTTAGTTAGGATAACTAAAGAATGTACAGCCTAAACATGAGTTTCTATAACCAAATACATACGTATATATATATATATATATATACACCATCAGATTTTGAAGAGGCAAGTATAGATCAATAGGGGTCAATCTAGAGGTGTTTGGCAATATAGCTTATGGACACAACATTTGCACATATAAGCTAAACATTCCCAAACAATGCCTTATCCAATGATTACTTGCCATAATTGGAAATAAAGTAAATGTCTAAATCGGTCACTTCCAAAATTTGTGGAAGTTAAACACAACATGGACAGTTTTGAACATGAACTGGTATTTTCGGGGCGCGGTGGTCACCAAAAAAATACAGAAAATTCATTTTAACGTAAGAATTGATTTTCTGGTTTCATAAAAATACAGCTTGAATTAAAAGAAAGCATTTCCACCGTTTTGAAATACAGATTTGAAATCTAACACAGGTGTTGTTCAATTTTATAAAATTACAGTTTAACCCCAAACAGAATTTTAATATGAAATAACACAAGGGATAATAATTAGAACATGAGAAATGTAATTAAATGAAGCAGTCAATACCAAATGAAATTTAATATGACAATGCAATTACAAATTAAATATGAAAATGCAGGTTATTACACCCTTCCTCCCTTAAACAGGATTTCGTCCCCGAAATCAAGACTAACTAGTCCTGAAACAACTCCGGGTACTTCTTCCTCATATCAGCTTCCACTTCCCACGAGGCTTCGTTCTCGTCATGGTGATTCCACTGAACCTTCACCAACGGAATGTCCTTATTTCTCAGCTTTTTGATACTCTGATCCAGAATCTTCACAGGTCTCTCCTTATAGGAAACGTTATGACTTGTCTCAATATCGTCATAACTAACCACGTGTGAGGGGTCGCGTATGTACTTCCTCAACATACTCACGTGAAACACGTTGTGAACCCCAGACATCTTCGGTGGTAGCGCCAGTCGATAAGCTACTTTCCCGACACGTTCCAAAATTTCGAACGGTCCGATAAAACGTGGAGCTAATTTCCCTCTCTTGAGACCGAAGCGTACTACTCCTCGGGTCGGTGAAACCTTAAGGAGTACGTGATCTCCAACACTGAATTCCAAATCTTTTCGGCGTCGATCGGCATAACTTTTATACCGGCTTTGAGCGGTTCTCATCCTTTCCTTGACCAAAGAAACCTTCTCGTTGGTTTCTCTAACCAAATCTGGTCCCAACAATTCTGTATCTCCAACTTCTGCCCAACACAATGGAGAACGACATGGTCGTCCGTACAATGCTTCGAACGGAGCCATCCCGATACTCGTGTGATAGCTGTTGTTATAGGCAAATTCAACCAACGGCAAGTGTGTCTCCCAAGATTCTTCGAAATCAATAACACAAGCCCTAAGCATATCTTCCATGATCTGGTTAACACGCTCAGTCTGCCCATCTGTCTGAGGGTGAAACGCAGTGCTCATCTTGAGCGAGGTTCCCATAGCTTCTTACAGACTTTCCCAAAATCCAGAAGTAAAACGTGCGTCACGGTCTGACACAATTGACACAGGTGCACCGTGAAGTCGCACAACTTGTTGTATGTACATCCGGCTCATCTTCTCTACCGGGTATGTCATACTATAAGCAATAAAATGAGCAGACTTCGTCAATCGATCCACGATTACCCAAATAGCGTCATGATTCTGCTGCGATCGGGGCAATCCTACTACAAAATCCATCGTAATGTGCTCCCACTTCCAACCAGGAATAGGCAGCGGTTGCAACAATCCTGATGGTCTTTGATGTTCGGCCTTGACTTGCTGACACGTCAAACACTTGGATACAAACTCGGCCACGTCCCTCTTCATACCTTCCCACCAGAAATTTCTCTTCAAATCTTTGTACATCTTCGTTCCTCCCGGGTGAACTGTATACCTTGATTTATGTGCTTCTTCCAGGATATCCTTCCTTAACTCTTCAATACCTGGCACACATAATCTATTCCTGCACCGATATCCTCCATCGACTCCCACTTTCCATTCTGCCGGGTCTTTTTCTAGCATCTTCACGAACCACGTCTGAAACTTCTCATCTTCTTTCTGAGCTCCAATAATGCGGTCAATAAGAACAGGCTGTAGGATAAGACATCTGAATAATTGTCCTTCTCCTCCTTCAGCACTCTGTACATCAAACTCCGCCAATGTTTCCAATGCTCGCCATTCTCTAACCATTAAGGAGGCGATCGTCTCACGAGTCTATCGACTCAGGGCATCAGCAACCACATTGGCTTTACCCGGGTGGTATTCTAATGTGAAGTCGTAATCTTTGATCAGCTCCATCCATCTGCGTTGCCTCATGTTCAACTCTTTCTGTGTGAACAAATACTTGAGACTCTTGTGATCGGAGAATAAATCAAACTTCTCGCCGTAGAGATAGTGTCTCCAAATCTTGAGTGCAAATACTACCGCCGCCAACTCCAAATCATGAATGGGATAGTTCAACTCGTTCGGCTTCAGCTGTCTAGATCCATAGGCTATAACTCTGCCATCTTGCATAAGTACACACCCCAGTCCTTGATATGATGCGTCACTAAAGATAGTGAACTTTTCCTCAGGCTTGGGTATTGCTAGTACTGGTGCAGTAGTGAGTCTCTCTTTCAACTCCAGAAAGGCGCGCTCATGCTTCTCTGTCCACTCGAACTTCAAATTCTTCTTCGTCAACCCTGTTAAAGGTGCTACTATCTTAGAGAATCCCTCAACGAATCTCCTGTAATAGCCTGCGAGTCCTAGAAAGCTCCGAACTTCTGTAGGGTTGCTCGGTCTAACCCAATTTGATACAGCATCGGTCTTGGATGAATCCACAGAAATTCCTTGAGATGACACCTTGTGCCCTAAAAATTTCACTTCCTGCAACCAGAACTCACACTTACTGAACTTGGCATACAACTGATGGTCCTTGAGCGTCTGCATCGCAATCCGTAGATGTTGCTCGTGTTCTTCTCCTGACTTAGAATAGATCAAAATATCATCAATAAAGACGATGACAAACTGATCTAAATAAGGCTTGAACACCCTGTTCATCAAATCCATGAATACTGCCGGGGCATTCGTCATTCCAAACGGCATCACCAGAAATTCATAATGACCATATCGGGTTCTGAAAGCAGTCTTAGGTATGTCTTCTTTTCGTACCCTCAACTGATGATATCCCGACCTAAGGTCTATCTTGGAAAATGCCGTAGCTCCTTGTAGTTGATCAAACAAATCGTCAATCCGAGGCAAGGGATACTTGTTCTTGATAGTTACGCGGTTCAGTTCTCTGTAGTCGATACACAGCCTGAGCGTCCCGTCCTTCTTCTTCACGAATAACACTGGTGCTCCCCAAGGCGATGTACTTGGACGTACAAAACCTAGGTTCTCGAGCTCTTGAACTTGTTCCTTCAATTCCAACAGTTCTGTGGGGGCCATTCTGTAGGGAACCTTGGTGATCGGTACGGTACCCGGTATAAGTTCAATGCAGAACTCTATACTTCTCTCGGGCGGCAACCCAGAAACGTCTTGAAATACTCCTTCAAAGTCCTTGACTACAGGTATAGATGACGCTGTCACCTCTGTACTGACGACTTCGATGTTGGCTAAACATCTCGTGAGGAACATATCTCCCGAAGGGTTACATTGAAAATCAAAGGGTTGATTCTCATTGTCGGGGAATGTAATTCTCTTCCTCTCACAATCCAACTTCACTCGATTCTGAGAGAGCCAACCCATTCCTAGGATTATGTCGAACTCCTTCATCGATAGGACAATCAACCTTGCAGGGATTTCACGGTCTCCTAGCCGTAAAGGACAATCCTTGCACACGTGTCCTAATCTGACCGCAGCTCCTAACGGGGAAGTAGCCTTCAAAGCTTTCTCTAAGCGATGGGGTAAGATACCCAATCTCCGAATTGTATTAACAGATATGAACGAAAGAGCAGCACCCGTATCAAATAACACTTTAACATGAGAGTTAAACAGAGTTAATGTACCTTCTACTGCTTGCTGATCAGGTTGAGCTTCTCCATAATCTCCTTCTTCATACGTAGTTCCATCATATCCAGCGGCATCAGGGATAACAGCATTCAAGCGAGTCTGTCCCTGTTGACCATAAGTCACCTGCTTAGGAGCAGTACAGAACCTGCTGATGTGACCTGGTTTACCACAGTTGAAGCAGACTATCCCTTGCTGAGTAGCACGCCTTGGTGCCTTGCAATCACGAGCCACATGTCCAGGGTTGCCACAGTTGAAGCACTTTCCACTACTACTTCCTTCTCCCACTCGAGGTTGAGTCGGATAGGTAATAGCCTGAGTCTTCTTGCTTCCGTCGAAATTCCTCTTCTGCCCTTGGGTACGATTCATTGACGGTCTATTCCCAAAATTACCCCTTTGAGGCGGTCGGAATTCAAATTGTTTTCGGCTCATTCGAGCATCCTCTTCCAAATCGGTAGCCAAACCAACAAGTCCTTCAAACGATTTATCCAAGTGGCCGAGAGTCAGGCGACGAATCTGCGGTGTCAGCCCTTGGTTATACTTACGGATCTTCTTCTCCTCAGTATCAACCAGGTGTGGAACAAACCGAGACAGTCTTTCAAACTGTGTGGTGTACTCTTGCACCGACTTGGTTCCTTGCGTCAGGTCCATGAATTCCTTTTCTCTTCTATGCCTCTCCGTAGCCGGGAAATATTTCTCCAAAAATCTCCCCTTAAACGCAGTCCACGTCATCCCCATCGCAGCCCCATTCCCGATAGTAGCTATAACCGAATCCCACCAGTCTGCGGCAGCATCGGTCAGCTGAAACGTAGCCAATCTCCTCTTGTCCATTTCGTTGCATTGGACAGCCTCGAACATCCGGTCCATCTGTCTTAACCATTGTCCGGCCTTCCAGGGTTCTGCGGTACCTGCAAACTGCTCGGGCCTTAAAGCACGGAATCTTTCCAGCAATTTGTCTCCAGTCTGGCGGTCTCGTCGGTTTTCATTCTGATTACTAATCCTTTCAAGACGTCTAATGAAAGCTTCAAATATTCCTGTGGGATCAGCAGCCTCAGGTGCTCCCTCGATTAGATTTCTGTTCCTCCTTACTCCCCCAGCCATTCTATGCATGATAGTGATAGTAGAATGAGAAACATGCATGCAACAGTGTTTTATAAAGCAATTTAAATGACAACAACATTCAAAAGAGTATATTTTATATATATCACTTCTTGTCAAGTTGATACAAAAAGCATGTATGGTCAGATCAATGCCTACCCTATCTGTATGGGTTAGGACGCATGCAAGAGTTAATGTTACAAAAATGGGGTCATTGCCCTACACTCTAATGCATGTAATTACAGTTGCAAAAAGAGATAGAGCTAATAGTCAAAAGTAGTTAATATGTACAAGTCATAACTAGAACGTCAATCATCTCCATAAGCAGCTATCAGGAGATCTAGCGAATCGACAGGGCGAAATCGCTGAACAACGAACGGTCCAACCTCGTCATAGCTGTGAGAGGTGGACGATGAAGCAGGTACAGGAGCATCTGCCTCATCTACCATCTCCTCTGGTAAGGCTAGCTCCAGTGCTAGCTCAGCCTCGAGCTCAGCGGCCAGATCATCTAGACCTATACCGTCCTCTATAATCTCCCCTCCTACAGGGACCACATGAACAATCTCAGCATCATCCTCAGCAATGGGAACCACCGGCGGAGGCATCTCTAACTGAGCCAGATGGGCATGCACGATCTGGATCTCGAGGGGAAGGTAGAAAGCATCGCTACCGACCAACCTCAGAATCTCGACCAGAACCAAACGCTGAGCCTCTGCGAAATAACGAAGCTCTAAACGGATACGGGTCAGGTCAACTAGGCCTACCACGTGAACCTGGTGCCATACATCAGATATAACAGTCGCCGTGGCCAACTGCTCAACAGCCGCATGATATAAGTCAAGAAAGGCTGGGATCACTGCCCCAGGCATCACAAAGTGTCCTCCAAATCTGTCTGGTACATATAGCGGAGGAGCTGGATCCATACATGGTAAGAAGGTACTATCTAAGTCAGAACAAAGATAATCTTAGGCGTTTGGGTTCTGAGTCTATCCTCCCTGTCGTATCGCCGGGTGTGTAACACTTAATGGAATGTGGAATCGGGTCTATACTGGTAAACCCTAACCTGGCTCTGATACCACTAAATCCTGTCACGCCCCGACGTAGCATAAATAAGGAAAGCGTTTAATTTCCTTTATGGACCCGTAGGTCGCGACAGTTTGAAGGATCTATTCCGTCCCAAACGTCGAACAATAATAGACAATAATAATCAGAGCAGAGCAATCAAGGCTTACAAAAATTTTCTATCTTATCACATCTTATAAACCGGGGTCAACTAAGGCACAGACCGCCTTGAAAACAAAACAATAACTTAGTGTCTGTTACAGTCATCCTTATAAAACAAAACAGTTTAAACTTAAAACTCATAGTAAATAAACAGTTTCTTTATTCCAGAAGCAGCCATTCTCAATTAGCATAGTCGTACGATTCCTCCTGGTTATAACCTGAAAAGCCTGAACACGAATGTCCAGGACGCATCAACGTCGTCAGCTTCAAGAAGCTGGTGAGTATTAAAAACATGACTTTGAATGTAAAACATACCAACTCACCTTTTTCCATTTCCCATTTAAATCCACAAGTTTATAATTGAAGTAAGAAGCTCATTTAGAAAACATTCACAACAATATTTAAAGAGGGTAAATTTACACTGATGGGACCGTGTATGAGAACAATGCACCACACTCATCTTGCCGACTCTTTTCTCTCGACAGCCACAACAACCCACTATCCTACTCCTGGTCTCTTTGAAATACTACGATAGCCACACTTTAGCAACGGGGCGCCAGGGAGTGTCCAGTTTGCCTCACACTTTGGTCCGGGGTACCAGGGAGTGTCCAATGCCTCACACTTTGAATACCCTAACCGCCATGCAAATACCGGGGCAACCCCTCACACAGTATCCAGACTTGAGTTATCAGGGAGTGTCCGTAGGCCACACTTTAGCACTACCATGGGTGCCAGGGAATGTCCGAGTTCGGCGTCACACACTTTAACGCTTCCATGGGCGTCAGGGAGTGTCCATATTTGCCACCGTCGCATTTCAAAGATACCCTCTCCACAATCTCATCCACAACCGCAACCACAGCCACAACCACGACCACAACTACAACCACGACCACAACCACGACCACAACTACAACCCAAACTCATACTCTTTCCACATTACCATTACTCTTTTCCACACAGACTGACACCCACATGCATGTACCACTGACCCCATATGAATGATATGCACTTAAACGTAGCAAAATGCTGAATTAAAGGAACAACGCGCGTACGGGAATTGATAAGTCATACCACGATGTTTTAATCATTCAAACACCACCAAATAGAGTTCTGATTAACTAAATATCCCAAACAGACCCTTAGCAGTACTTAAAAGTTGAACCAAACAGTCCTTTAACAGAAAACAGACAAAAACAGAAACAGCCAAACCTCGCGCGCGCGGGCCGCTCGCGCGAAAGGTCGCTCGCGCTGGCCGCTCGCGCGATATGCCCATCTTCCTTTTTATAATATAACTTTTCTGTCTGCCTGAGGAAGTCAAGGTCGCGCGCGCGGATCGCTCGCGCGAAGGGTTTCTCGCGCGACCCTCGCTCGCGCGACCTGTTCAAATTTCAATTTATATATATAAACTTTACTGATTGCCTGGGGACGCACACAAAGCTCGCGCGGATCGCTCGCGCGAGGGGTCGCTCGCGCGGGCCGCTCGCGCGATCGCGCGCGCGAGGTGATGCAGAGGCTTCATCTTCTTCGTCAGATTACTCTGTTTCAGCAAACAGGGTCTAAAATTGACCCATTTCAAATCTGTAAGTATTTATGTCATGTTATACATGGATCTCTTGGTTTTTAAACAAGGATTAAGAATCTATTGTCGATTTAACATGAATCAATCTATAACTCTCCAATTTTATGAAAAACTAAAACATGTCAAAACTTATTTTCTAATATACTTTTCCATATGAACAAATTAGACTTTAAAACTTCAAACATGGCATGTAGGATGTATATTCTACCATATTCATGTCTAAAAACGAATTTAGATTAAGGTTTGAAAATCTTGATTTCAAGCTATGAATTTTCATACGTAGAGTCAACAATGGTGTTTTACAAAATTGAACAAACACACAGTAAATAGACATGTAATTACATTCTTAGTGAGTTAGTAATACTCACTGATTTGAAGCCTTAGAGATTAAGTTGAGAAAGAAATCACCAATAAGAACTTCAATTCAAAGCTTGTAAGCTATGGAGGATAGAAGCTCTTCTCTCTCTGTAAAATAATCTGTATTAACTCTCTGTGTTTCTCTCTAAGGCTCTGAAATTCAGTTGTGTAATGGCAATTGTGCAGCTTGTGAGTTATAAATAATAAAACTACAACTTGGTGCCCAAGTTGTTTCAAGTTTACTCTACCATTACTCTTAAATCCAATTTAGTTAGGATAACTAAAGAATGTACAGCCTAAACATGAGTTTCTATAACCAAATACATACGTATATATATATATATACACCATCAGATTTTGAAGAGGCAAGTATAGATCAATAGGGGTCAATCTAGAGGTGTTTGGCAATATAGCTTATGGACACAACATTTGCACATATAAGCTAAACATTCCCAAACAATGCCTTATCCAATGATTACTTGCCATAATTGGAAATAAAGTAAATGTCTAAATCGGTCACTTCCAAAATTTGTGGAAGTTAAACACAACATGGACAGTTTTGAACATGAACTGGTATTTTCGGGGCGCGGTGGTCACCAAAAAAATACAGAAAATTCATTTTAACGTAAGAATTGATTTTCTGGTTTCATAAAAATACAGCTTGAATTAAAAGAAAGCATTTCCACCGTTTTGAAATACAGATTTGAAATCTAACACAGGTGTTGTTCAATTTTATAAAATTACAGTTTAACCCCAAACAGAATTTTAATATGAAATAACACAAGGGATAATAATTAGAACATGAGAAATGTAATTAAATGAAGCAGTCAATACCAAATGAAATTTAATATGACAATGCAATTACAAATTAAATATGAAAATGCAGGTTATTACACTGGCAAACCCGTAACCCTCGTTATCGAGCTCTTCTTGATAGTCTGTCTCAGGATCACCTTCCTGATAGTCCCCAGCCTGAGCATAGTTATATGCATCTTCATTGTTACTTTGATAGTTCTCCTCATTATAACCTAGACATAAAAAGTCCAGGGCAGCGAAGGAGCCGTTAGCTTTTGAAGCTAAGTGAGAACGTCTTAACCGATCACTCCTAATACATGTAAGGATATACGAGTACAACTTATCTTGAAACAACATTAATGAGTATATGACATGTAGAATGATGACATAATGCATTATTGATATATTCGACTTTAACTCGACCATGAACACCACAACCGACTCATGTGACTTGTTACATTACCAGTGTAACGCCGTTAGCTCAGAGTAGAATGATTACGTTGCTATCGTCGCCTAGTAGGGCCCTATAGCAGTTTTGGTTAAAAAGAGTGTAATCATTGGACTCTTAGGTCCTCGTGACCTTGGCGGCAGAATAGAATAGTTACAGTGCTATCGTCGCCTAGCAGGGCCCTATAGCAGTTGAAAGGTAACTATTGTATTCTGATGGATAGATTGCTATCGTCGCCTAGCAGGGCCCTGTAGCGTATCAATCATCAATTCATGCATAACTTCAATGATTTCAATGGAAACTCTGGCTATCGTCGCCTAGCAGGGCCCTATAGCAGTTTCATTGTTGTTCCCATTTGCTTGACTGTACCACTCGGACCACTACGGTCCATTCAATGTGTAGATTGATATGACTGGGTTAGTCCCCGTGACTAACCATGCAGACGTCAATGTTGACATCAAGACTCGACCATGTTCATATGAATGTTCATGTGACTATAGAAACACAAATCATGATGAACAAGAATATCAGCGATTATTACCTAAGCATGGAATATAGTTAACTAACATGCGTTCAGTATATAAGAAAATAATTTCAACATTTACAATACTAATATTTATCAGTATCGTCCACACAGGACGTACTGGACATACATATATGATCAAGGAATAATTCTATAATATACCAAGTGAGTTAGGATGACTCACCTCGAAGCGGTTGTGTGAAAACAAGCGTAGCGGTTCCTATAAAGTATATAAACACGTAGAACGTTGATTAATAGGCGCATTAGAAGCAAGGGCATAAAGGTAATTGTGCCGGGTGGGTTCCTAAACCTCAACATGATGATCTAGACATCATTCTGAGTCCAACGTCATTGACTAGACTCAAATCGGAGTCCGTCGCATAAAAGGCTGGGTTTTCTATACCAGTTTGGGCCCTAAAGATAAACTGTATTTTTTACCGTGTCAAAAGGTCACCAAACTTTAAGGGAATATTCTAGACATTATTCTAAGACTCTAGGAACTGACCGCGTATTTTTCTGAGCTACAGTTTATTTATTACGAATTTCTGAAGTTTAAAACGTCTAATAATATACTGCGGGTCCCCATAATTATAAAATATAATTTAGGGAGATATTTGGCCCTTATAAATATTTTTATTTAATACTATGCCTTAAAATAGGCTAGGGGTATTTTTCTTGAAATTTTCGGAGTTCGCTAGGTATTTTAAATAATTAAAATACAATCATACGAATACTTTATAAGTAATTAATAATTATTAATATATTAAAGTTAGGGTCTCGTAAGTAATAATTTACAATATAGAGGTACTAGACTTTAGGAAAATTTAATATAATTTTCCTATACTCGAAAAGGGTCATTAGGTATTTATCACCTAATTATTTTAATTTAAAAATATTTACTTATTATTTATTTAAACCAATAAATAATAAGTATAGCATATAATGATAATTCATATTTTTCATAATATAAGGTTATTACCAAAAATAATACTATAGTTTATTAAAATATAATTTATAGTATTATTGAAACCATTTTAGATTTTTAAAACAATTTAAAATCATTTATACATATTTATATTTACTTTATTAATACAAAACATATTATGAATAATATATTTATATACTAATCTTAATTAATAAATACTAATCCTTATTAAAACAGACTATTAACACACTAATTATAATTAACAGAATAATTAACAATTAATTATAAATAAAACAAAGATCCGTGGGTCAGACCTGACCCGAACCATTCCCATGGGTTACCCATATGTACACACGCAGAGATCCAACTTAAAAGGTCCGACCCGACCCACTAGAAATTAATATAACCCGAACCCAAAACCATCTAAACATACATACTAACCTACCCATACTCGAACCTGACCCGACCCAACGGGTAAACGATATAACCCGAAGACCCACGGGTCATATCTTCTCCGGTGAGGCCAGGCCGCCGCCGGCGAGCTCGTTTTCGCCGGAAAACTTAAAAACCTTATATCTCCTTCGTTTTTTCATGAAATTTGATGATTCCAACGCCAATAGGTCCGGTTTGGGACCCTCTATCACATACTACAAGCTGGTAACTCGGTTCATTCGTTTTCCTAACCCACTGTGAGATTATTCTTTTTGGTTTTTAAAAGAATAATGCTATGCATGGTCAACCAAACAGGGTCCAGGCTAAGAGCTACTTATGTGGGAGTATGTGGGGGACCTGAGGATTACTTTGATGTAATTTTTGTGAGCTATAGTTGAGTTTGAAGAAACGAGCTCCGGCGAGGGCTTTAATGGTGATATTGGAGTTGGCCGAGAGCTCGGGCTCTGTCTGGTTCGAAGAGGGGGTCATGAGGTGTCTGTGAGTGTCCGTGTGTGTATAAAAATGTACCTAGGGGTGGTGTTCACCTGCGGGGGCCTCGGGTCTCCTTTCTACGTCTCCGTTTCCGGCGAGCTCCCTCTCTCTGCGTCTCTCCTCCTCTTGCTTCCTCCTTCTCCTTCTTCTGCTATTTTAGTGTGTGTGTAGAGTGAGGGCAATGAGTGAACAAAGAAAGAGGGAATGAGTGTGTGTGAGTTTGGGTTGCTCTGAACTCTCTCTACTCTCGGTTACATTCCCTCTACAACTCCCGGTGACACATATATATACACTAACCCATCTATACAAACCTATACATGCACACACATGCAACCATCTTCTCCACTGACTGATATGATCGAGCTTGGATAAAGGAGCCGGCGTGGGAGGGGTTTGGTTAAGCTTGCACATTACTCTTTTTCTCTCAGTGGTCTGATTATGGACACAAATCCATCCATGTTTACATGCCTCAGCAGGTGCACACACATGCCTACACGACTATGAGCATTTTGTGACATCTGTGGTATTCAATGGTTTTAGGTGGGTTCTTGGGAGGTGTTTGGATAAATGAGTTTAACTGGATTATGTAGTATACTAATGTGCACGACAGTCCAGGTTTGAGTTTTACAGTCCGAGTAATTAATAGTATAAATACGCGTAGGTATAAGTTCGGGTTTCTGGAATTATAACTAAAAATACGGCGACTCATTTCATTATTGATAGAGATTTTACGGGTATTACATCATCCACCTGCTATTAAAGATTCCGTCCCCGGAATCAGAGCTAGCTATACATTAAAAGAGGTAAGGGAACTTCTCACGCATCTCTGATTCTAATCCCCAAGAAGCTTCACGCTCATCATGATGTTTTCACTGAACTTTTACTAGAGGGATCTCCTTAGTCCTCAGCTTCTTAGTTCCTCGTTCCATAATCTTCACCGGTCCTTCATTGAAAGTCACAGTGTTGTTTACTTCGATATCCGTGAAGTTGATCTCATGAGACGGATCGTGCACGACCTTTCTCAGCATGCTGATGTGAAACACATTATGAACTCCCGACATCTTGGGGGGTAGTGCAAGTCTGTAAGCAACTTTTCCCACGCGTTCCAGAATTTCGAATGGTCCGATGTAACGGGGTGAAAGCTTTCCTCTCTTCTGTCCAAATCTGACAATTCCTCGTACGGGTGATACTTTTAGGAATACGTGATCTCCAACACTGAATTCCAAGTCTTTTCGGTGCTTATCCGCATAACTTTTCTGTCGGCTCTGTGCTGCTTTCATCTTCTCTCTGACAATGTTGATCTTTTCATTCGTTTCTCGAACCATTTCCGGTCCTAGAAGTTTGTCATCTCCAACTTCTGCCCAACACAAGGGTGATCGGCACGGTCTCCCATATAAATCTTCAAATGGTGCCATTCCTATACTCGTATGGTAGCTGTTGTTATACGCGAACTCTATCAACGGTAGGTTCTCTTCCCATGAACTTTCAAAATCTATTGCACATGCTCGAAGCATGTCTTCCATGACTTGATTGACTCTCTCGGTCTGTCCGTCAGTTTGGGGGTGAAATGTTGAACTTAACTTCAATGAAGTTCCAAGTGCTGTCTGTAAACTTTCCCAAAAACCTGACGTGAAACGTGAATCACGGTCTGACACAATTGACACGGGTACTCCATGTAGTCGAACAACTTGTTGTATATACATTCTGCTCAATTTCTCAACCGGGTAAGTCATACTATAGGCGATAAAGTGAGCCGATTTGGTGAGTCGATCCAAAATCACCCATATGGCGTCATGATTCTATCGTGACCTTGGCATTCCGACAACAAAATCCATCGTTATGTGCTCCCACTTCCATCCGGGAACGTGTAGTGGTTGTAACAATCCTCCTGGTTTCTGATGTTCTGCCTTGACTTGCTTGCATGTCATGCATTTGGATACATAATTCGATACTTCTCTTTTCATTCCGTCCCACCAGAAGTTCCTTTTTAAGTTCTTGTACATTTTTGTTCCTCCAGGGTGGACAGTCATTCTTGATTTGTGTGCCTCATCCAATATGTCCTTCCTTAGGTTGTCCTCGTTAGGTACACAAAGTCGGTTGCGACATCTGAATCCTCCATTTGTTCCTATATTCCACTCGGCAGGGTCCTTTGCCAATGCTTTCTCAAACCATTGACGGAGTCCTTCGTCCTTTCCTTGTGCTTCAAGAATACGGCTTATGAGTGTTGGTTGAACCACGAGACATCCAAAGAGTCGTCCTTCACTTGATTCGGAAATCTGAAAATCAAATTCCGTTAATGTCTCCAACACTTTCCATTCTCTGATCATGAGAGAAGATACGATGAGTTTTTGGGGTTTTCGGCTCAGTGCGTCGGCAACAACATTTGCTTTGCCAGGGTGGTATTGCAGCGTGAAATCGTAATCCTTTAACAATTCCATCCAACATCGCTGCCTCATGTTCAACTCCTTTTGAGAGAACAAGTATCTCAAGCTCTTGTGATCTGAGAACAGATCAAACTTCTCTCCGTAGAGATAGTGTCTCCAAATTTTGAGTGCAAAGACGATTGCGGCTAGTTCCAGATCATGCGTAGGATAGTTAAGCTCGTGAGGTTTCAACTGTCGTGATCCATACGCTATCACTCTTCTGTCCTGCATAAGCACACATCCAAGTCCTTGATGCGATGCATCGCTGTAAATGGTGAATTGATCACCGCTCTTTGGTATTGCAAGCACTGGCGCTGTGGTTAGTCTTTTCTTCAATTCTTGAAATGCGCGTTCATGCTTGTCATTCCATTCGTATTTCAAGTCCTTTCTAGTTAATCCAGTAAGAGGGGCTGCGATTTTGGAGAATCCTTCTACGAATCTCCGGTAGTATCCAGCTAGACCAAGAAAACTTCTGACTTCTGTTGCTGTGGTCGGCCGATTCCAATCTAAAATCACTTCAATCTTCGATGAATCCACTGCTATTCTTTCTTTTGAGACAACGTGTCCTAAAAATTTAACTTCCTTTAGCCAGAACTCGCATTTGCTGTACTTTGCATACAAGTGGTTGTCTCGTAGGGTCTGAAGTGCTATCTTCACATGTCCTTCGTGTTCTGCCTCTGTCTTAGAGTAGATGAGGATATCATCTATGAACACGATGATAAACTGATCCAGGTAAGGTCTGAAAACTCGATTCATTAAATCCATGAATACTGCTGGGGCATTTGTCAGTCCAAACGGCATAATCAGAAATTCATAATGTCCATACCTGGTTCTGAAAGCCGTCTTGGGTACGTCCTCAGAGCGAACGAGCAATTGGTGGTATCCGAACCGTAGATCTATCTTCGAGAACGTGGTAGCTCCTTGTAGTTGATCGAATAGATCGTCAATCCTCGGTAGTGGGTACCAATTCTTGATTGTGACCTTGTTCAACTCTCTATAGTCGATACAGAGTCGAAGTGTTCCATCCTTCTTCTTAACGAATAGTACCGGTGCTCCCCATGGTGAAGTGCTTGGACGAACAAATCCGAGGTCCTGGAGTTCTTACACTTGCGTCTTTAGTTCTTGCATCTCCATTGGGGCCATTTGGTAAGGCGTCTTTGATATCGGGGAGGTTCCAGGCATTAACTCGATACAGAAATCGATGTCTCTCTTGGGTGGCAATCCTTTAACTTCTTGGAATACATCTTCAAAATCTCGAACTATTGGAATTTGGTTAATAGGAATCTCATCACTCGTGGTTCCAAGGGTAGCTAGGCAGTTGGTGAGGAAAACGTCACACGAGGGATTGCACTTGAAATCAAATGGTTCACCATCAGGTGCTGAAAAAAATATGGATTTGCTAGCACAATCTAACTTGGCGTGGTATTTTGCGAGCCAATCGATTCCTAGGATTACATCGAATTCCTTCATCGACAAAACTATCAAATTAGCGGGGAGATTCTGATCTTTCAAGTTTAGAGGGCAATCCTTGCATACTTTTTCCAACTTAACGCTCTTTCCTAGAGGTGACATAGCATTCAAAGCTATATCCATTGTTTGAGGCACTAAGCCTAAGCGTTGCACGATTCTAATTGCAATAAAAGAATTGGATGCGCCAGTATCGAACAAAGCTTTCACTTTACTGTTAAAGAGGGTTAGAGTACTTTCCAGGTTCTCCTGCTCTTCCTTGTCAAATCCTGCTTCCTCTGGAATGATAGCATTGAGGCGAGCCTGTCCTTGAGTCGATGCTCCATAGTAACCACCTCGAGGTGCCTTGCAGTCCTTGGACAGATGTCCCTTCTTGTTGCAGTTGAAGCAGACCACATCGGAGCGACTATTCCTTCTCGGGGCACGACAATCCTTAGACATGTGTCCAGGAAATCCACAGTTGAAACAGACTCCAGGGTTATTACTTGTGGATCCTGATTGTCCTTGGGGTGGAATTGGCTTAAATGGCACAGCCGGTTTGTTGCGGAACGGGGCTGTCTGCGACTTCTTCTCACCATTCCAGTTCCTCTTGAAACCTCGATTGCGAGCCGGGGCTTGCCTCGGTCTCTGATTAAACCTCGGAGGGGGTGGTCGGTTTATGAAACGCCTTTGTTCACGACCGGTGATTTCCTCAAAACCATGGGCCATTCCTACTAAAGCTTTGAAAGTCTGATTTAGGTGGCCATAGGTCAGCTTCTGTAGAGGTAGGGAGAGTCCCTGATGATACTTTCGGTTCTTCTTTTCGGGGGTGTCGATCATGTGGTGTGCGAATCTAGAGAGACGCTCGAATTGTACTGTGTACTCTCGTACAGTTCGGTTACCTTGCACCAAATCGATGAATTCCTTCTCCTTCTTGTTCCTTTCTGTCTGGGGAAAGTAATTCTCTAGGAACAGTTCTTTAAATGTCGTCCATGACATCCTTTGTACGGCTCCTCCCAGAGTTGCCTTCTCGGATTCCCACCAGTCTGCTGCAGCATACGTCAATTGATATGTAGCCAGTCGGCGTTTCTCGATTTCAGAACATCCCAGTGTATCGAAGATGATATCCAATCCACGAAGCCACTGTTCTGCTTCCCATGGCTCAGTTATCCCGTTAAACTTGTCTGGCCGCATTGCCCGGAATCATTCCACTGTACGATCCTCTTGTGGTCTGGGTGGAACTATGGGGGTGACATTAGCATTGTTGTTTGAGCCGTGATTATTTCTGATGTGCTCCAAGCGTTGTAAAAATGCTCCAAAGATTCCAGTGGGATCCATTCCAGCAGGAATGGGTTCAGGTGCACCTTCGGTTGGGTTCAGAAGTCCTAAGCGTCGATTCCTCCTTGGTCGGTCTGCCATGGCGTACCTGGTTCACCTACAGAAGTATTCTACTTAAGACTCGGATGCAGGATACATCTAGATATCTACTAACATACTCATAAATTCATCAAACAATCAAGGCAAGCATAAGTATAAGTGTAGTGCTAAAACATCCATTTTCATTTCTACACTATACTATAAAAGAGGCTTAGGGGTGGCTTCAATTTCAATTTTGTCCAATTTTGGCAATTCTTGATTTGTTTGAAATGACGGTTTTACCCTTACTTTTATCTTTTGTTCCATTTTCCTTTAATGATTATTTTGAGTTTTTGTCCTTTTGTGAGGGTAGGTTGGTTATTTCACCCACAAAACATCCCTTATTATTATTAGGTCAACTTTTAAAATTAAATTATTTTAGAAATGATCATTCAATCAACTTTTCAACCAATAATTACAAACATTTAAAATTTGATTCAACTTTTAAAATGATTTAATCTATAATCAATCAACTTTTTAACCAATAATTGCAAATATTTACAATTTGGTTCAAAACACCCAAAAGTCAACAAATTGTAGGTTGTGCCTTGTTTGGCATAACCGCTTTTTGGCTTTGTGGTTTGTATGGTTTTTCGTTCTTCCCAAACAAGTCACTAACTTGTTTGGTTTTGTTTTGTTTTGTTTTGTTTTGTTTTGTTTTTATTCTTTTGGGTTTTTCCAAATAAACCACTAACACAAACAAGGCACAACACAACCCGAATTGGGTTATGCCTTGTTTCGTTTTGTTTTGTTTTGTTTTTCTTTTTTTGGTTTTCCCAAACAAAACACTAACATTTGTTTGTGTTTTTTGTACTATTTCTTTGAATTACCAAACAAGCTATAGATAACTTTTATAAATTAATGCATGTTTGGTAAGGCTTGTTTGAGCCTTAAGACAACTTTTTAAGGAATTTTCGAATTACCAAACAAGCCTTCAATCACTTTTCTAAAACAAGTCTTAGATTACTTTTGAAATTTAATGCTTGTTTGGCAAGGCTTGTTTGAGCCTTAAGACAACTTTTAAGGAATCTTATAATTACCAAACAAGTCTTAAGTTACTTTTGTAAATTATCTTTTCGTATATGTGTGTGTGTGTGTATATGTATACATATTATAATTTATTATTATTTATGTGTTTAAAGTGTGTACAATTAGAAATCGAATTATCAAATTATCCTTTTGTAAAATAGAATTATCAAATTACCCTTTTGCCCTTTGTAATTACCCTTGTGTGTATATATATACATACATTATATTATTATATTATTAAAATTACCATTTTGTCTTTTGTAAAGTACCCTTTTTTCAAAGTTTAAAGTGTGTATAATTATAAATTGAATAAACAACTTACCCATTTGTTAAAATTGAATTATAAATTACCCTTTTATTTTTATTTTTTTGTAAATTACCATTTTCTATATATGTGTATATGTATATATACATATTATAATTTATTACTATTATTATTAATGTATTTAAAGTGTGTACAATTATTAATTGAATTATCAAATTGCCCTTTTTCGTTTTGTAAACTACCCTTGTATGTATATATATATTTATATATATATATATTCATATATTGTTTTATTATATTATATATATTGAATATATTATATACCAAAATTGAATAAAATTGTGTACAATTATAAATTGCATAGCCAAATTACTCTTATACCTTATGCAAATTACCCTTTATTTCTATGCCTTAAAGAAAAGAGCTTAAAGTTTAAATTATTTACAATTATAGATTCTCGTTTGTTAAATTGAATTACCAAAAACCCTTTTATTATATTACGATATATATTGAATAATCTAATTACCCTTATACCTTTTACAAATTCCCATTTTGTTAAATCAAATTACCAAATTACACTTTTGTATATATGAGTGTGCGTGCATGTGTGTGTGCCTATATATATATATATATATTTTTATCTATACATTAAAGAAAAGAGCCTAAAAGTTTAAAGTATGTACAATCACAAATTGAATAATCAATTACCGTTTAAGCCTTTTGCAAATTACTCTTTTGTTAATCAAATTACCAAATTACCCTTTTGCCTTTTTTATACTACCTTTTTGTATATATGTATGTATATATATATACATATACATATTTATATATATTTATTATCTATACGTTAAAGAAAAGAGCCTTAAATTGTAGGTTAACATCAATTAATATAGTTGTTAAATCATATTTTTCTAACACCATCTTAAGAATTAATAAAGCTTATTTTTCTTTCTTGTCCACATTAAAAAAAAATGTATATTGTATTTTTTCTATAAAATCCAACGCCCGTGCATTGCACGGGCCGTCTTCCTAGTAATATTAAAACAGTGATTACAAGATTGACTAGCCGAGAATACATGGTTACAAAATGGGGGTATTACCCTATCGCATGCATTCATACAATAAGATGGGTCATCAGCCCAAGATAACTTAGATACAACTAAACTACTAGCATATAATAACAGGTTGTCCCAAGTTAATCATCCATATCTGACTCGGATGTGATCTCTCCCATATCAGAGTCGTTAGGCCCATCTTCGTCCATAATGGGTTCACCCAAATCCCAATCTTCAATTTCAACATTGCCTTCGCCCTCTTCATTATTGTCCATAGGCTCTTCGATTATAGGGTGGACCTCCATAGGTTGTTGGGGTGCTTCCTGTTCAGGTTCTTCCTCAGGGTTCTCTTCTTCAGGATCGTCTTCCTCTTCATCCTCTTCTTCTGGATATGCATCTGGCTCATCGTCAGACATCTCTGCATTAGCAGGATTGACAGCAGGTGCTACTATTGGGGGTGCCACACCTGCAGGGGCATTCTCATTTGGTGGCCAGACGAGATTGTTTCCTGGGTAAATGGAGGGCTCTTGCAGTATCTGATTTACTAGTGGTTGGAAGACAGTGTCATTCATGGCCATCCTTCTTATCTCCCCATGCATTAGTCCCTTTGCATATGCAGCATGTATGGTTTCGGTTTGTAGTCGGTGAGGGTCGGTGATATGGAATACTTGGCGCTGAATTCTTAGTCTGCTTTGGAGGCGTCGCTGGGCTTCTTGTCTTACCCTTTCCATAAATTCTTCTGGGTTAGTTGGTATGATTCCATCCGGATAAATTGTGTGTCCTCCGAATTCATCGTTCACGTGGTATCCCGTTTGTTGAAATGGCACTCGGTTTGTGGGTATTCCCTGATATGAAGAGGAGGGTTGTCTGGTAAGTACGGGGGGCGGTGGGGGCATTTGATAAGCACTATTGTGCATCCTTTCGAAGTCTTCAGGGTTCTTAAGTAGCCTGACCATCTCGTCCTGGACTTTCTTAACGATTTCAGCCTCGTAGATCGCCTCTAAGCGTAGAGTGTCATAGTTATAAACGTTGCTCCTGTTTATTTCAACCCATAAGTTTCTTTTTCCTTCGTCCTTAGCTAATTCCTGGATTTGGTGATGATAAGTATCTGGGTTTGCTGGCACTACGCGGTCGGAGAAGATCAAACGTCCTCCGAAGGGGTCCTGAACGTAGTGGGGCTCCATTTCCTGTTTCAAAAGGACTATCTTATTAAGGTGCTAGTTTGAGGTATCTTAAAGCTTATTACTTGAATTTTAACTTATTAGATCACAAGTAATATGAACACAGAAAAGCAGGAAGCAAATAGGTAGGCTTTCATTAACAACAAAAGTATTTACATGAGAGAAATTTTTTTTTTTTTTTGAACTACAACTCTTACATATATATCCGCCAAAATGTGGGATTATAATCCCAATACAACTTTAATACTACATAAACTAACTAGGAGGGAGTTCTTAATCTTCTAGTTGTGGGAGTTCTTCAGAGATATCCCTCTCTTCTGGCGGGGTAAATGCCATCCATCTCTCGTTATCCCACCCTATTGGCCAGTCAGGGTCGTAGGTGTACAGTGTTCCTTTTTCGATGAGATCTTCGTCAGCCAGGTAGATCTCTACTTCTTCATCATCTGAACTGTCATGTGGTTTGACAGAAATCTCTAGAGGTATGATCTCGTTCTGTGTTTCTTCCAGATCAATCACTGCAGGGTTATTAAGAGTGTCGGGGGCGTCATCCACCTCTATTGGTGCTAGGCGGGGTGCTACGACTATATGGCGCACGGTCTGCGGGACCTTTTTCATAAGGAAGAGGCATCTCATCAATTTTCCTATCTTTTTGCAAGTCTGATGGCGGAAAGCCACACCAAAGCAAACTAAACCTTGGGGAAAGGCTCCTTTGTAATTCTCCATACTACCTGTTTGACAAAAAGACTATTTTAGTATTGGTTGTCGTTTCTAAAGTACCTTAAGGTTCTTGACTTATGGGTGTCGGACAGTCAGCGAGCACAACTAAACCTAGTGCTCTGATGTCACGCCCCGGAGTAGCCAAAAATAGGGAAAATTTAAAATTTCCTTTATGGACCCGTAGGGAATGACGAGTTACATAAAACTGACCTGTCCGTGCAATATACTAACAAAATATATATAGATTAGAGTAAGAAATTTGCAAAAGCGTTTAATGGTATTCATGGGGGAACTTAAAGTGTTTTGCTACTTAAGCTATTACAGCAGTTCCAAATGAAAACCACAAAAGATAGGTTTGGGCGATTTACGCCACTTAAATATTACATCAACCAAAAGATAGTTAAAACATAAGAGTAGTCTTCATGCGGAAGTAGGCCAGGGTCCTCTTTCTAACTGGCAAACCCGTAACCCTCGTTATCGAGCTCTTCTTGATAGTCTATCTCAGGATCACCTTCCTGATAGTCCCCAGCCTGAGCATAGTTATATGCATCTTCATTGTTACTTTGATAGTTCTCCTCATTATAACCTAGACATAAAAAGTCCAGGGCAGGGAAGGAGCCGTTAGCTTTTGAAGCTAAGTGAGAACGTCTTAACCGATCACTCCTAATACATGTAAGGATATACGAGTACAACTTATCTTGAAATAACATTAATGAGTATATGACATGTAGAATGATGACATAATGCATTATTGATATATTCGACTTTAACTCGACCATGAACACCACAACCGACTCATGTGACTTGTTACATTACCAGTGTAACGCCGTTAGCTCAGAGTAGAATGATTACGTTGCTATCGTCGCCTAGCAGGGCCCTATAGCAGTTTTGGTTAAAAAGAGTGTAATCATTGGACTCTTAGGTCCTCGTGACCTTGCCGTGAGAATAGAATAGTTATAGTGCTATCGTCGCCTAGCAGGGCCCTATAGCAGTTGAAAGGTAACTATTGTATTCTGATGGATACATTGCTATCGTCGCCTAGCAAGGCCCTATAGCGTATCAATCATCAATTCATGCATAACTTCAATGATTTCAATGGAAACTCTGGCTATCGTCGCCTAGCAGGGCCCTATAGCAGTTTCATTGTTGTTCCCATTTGCTTGACTGTACCACTCGGACCACTACGGTCCATTCATTGTGTATATTGATATGACTGGGTTAGTCCCCGTGACTAACCATGCAGACGTCAATGTTGACATCAAGACTCGACCATGTTCATATGAATGTTCATGTGACTATAGAAACAGAAATCATGATGAACAAGAATATCAGCGATTATTACCTAAGCATGGAATATAGTTAACTAACATGCGTTCAGTATATAAGAAAACAATTTCAACATTTACAATACTAATATTTATCAGTATCGTCCACACAGGACGTACTGGACATACATATATGATCAAGGAATAATTCTATAATATACCAAGTGAGTTAGGATGACTCACCTCAAAGCGGTTGTGTGAAAACAAGCGTAGCGGTTCCTACAAAGTATATAAACACGTAGAACGTTGATTAATAGGCGCATTAGAAGCAAGGGCATAATGGTAATTGTGCCGGGTGGGTTCCTAAACCTCAACATGATGAAATAGACATCATTCTGAGTCCAACGTCATTGACTAGACTCAAATCGGAGTCCGTCGCATAAAAGGCTGGGTTTTCTATACCAGTTTGGGCCCTAAAGATAAACTGTATTTTTTACCGTGTCAAAAGGTCACCAAACTTTAAGGGAATATTCTAGACATTATTCTAAGACTCTAGGAACTGACCGCGTATTTTTCTGAGCTACAGTTTATTTATTACGAATTTCTGAAGTTTAAAACGTCTAATAATATACTGCGGGTCCCCATAATTATAAAATATAATTTAGGGAGATATTTGGCCCTTATAAATATTTTTATTTAATACTAGGCCTTAAAATAGGCTAGGGGTATTTTTCTTGAAATTTTCGGAGTTCGCTAGGTATTTTAAATAATTAAAATACAATCATACGAATACTTTATAAGTAATTAATAATTATTAAAATATTAAAGTTAGGGTCTCGTAAGTAATAATTTACAATATAGAGGTACTAGACTTTAGGAAAATTTAATATAATTTTCCTATACTCGAAAAGGGTCATTAGGTATTTATCACCTAATTATTTTAATTTAAAAATATTTACTTATTATTTATTTAAACCAATAAATAATAAGTATAGCATATAATGATAATTCATATTTTTCATAATATAAGGTTATTACCAAAAATAATACTATAGTTTATTAAAATATAATTTATAGTATTATTGAAACCATTTTAGATTTTTAAAACAATTTAAAATCATTTATACATATTTATATTTACTTTATTAATACAAAACATATTATGAATAATATATTTATATACTAATCTTAATTAATAAATACTAATCCTTAACACACTAATTATAATTAACAGAATAATTAACAATTAATTATAAATAAAACAAAGATCCGTGGGTCAGACCTGACCCGAACCATTCCCACGGGTTACCCATATGTACACACGCAGAGATCCAACTTAAAAGGTCCGACCCGACCCACTAGAAATTAATATAACCCGAACCCAAAACCATCTAAACATACATACTAACCTACCCATACTCGAACCCGACCTGACCCAACGGGTAAACGATATAACCTGAAGACCCACGGGTCATATCTTCTCCGGTGAGGCCAGGCCGCCGCCGGCGAGCTCGTTTTCGCCGGAAAACTTAAAAACCTTATATCTTCTTCGTTTTTTCATGAAATTTGATGATTCCAACGCCAATAGGTCCGGTTTGGGACCCTCTATCACATACTACAAGCTGGTAACTCGGTTCATTCGTTTTCCTAACCCACTGTGAGATTATTCTTTTTGGTTTTTAAAAGAATAATGCTATGCATGGTCAACCAAACAGGGTCCAGGCTAAGAGCTACTTATGTGGGAGTATGTGGGGGACCTGAGGATTACTTTGATGTAATTTTTGTGAGCTATAGTTGAGTTTGAAGAAACGAGCTCCGGCGAGGGCTTTAATGGTGATATTGGGGTTGGCCGAGAGCTCGGGCTCTGTCTGGTTCGAAGAGGGGGTCATGAGGTGTCTGTGAGTGTCCGTGTGTGTATAAAAATGTACCTAGGGGGTGGTGTTCACCTGCGGGGGCCTCGGTTCTCCTTTCTACGTCTCCGTTTCCGGCGAGCTCCCTCTCTCTGCGTCTCTCCTCCTCTTGCTTCCTCCTTCTCCTTCTTCTGCTATTTTAGTGTGTGTGTAGAGTGAGGGCAATGAGTGAACAAAGAAAGAGGGAATGAGTGTGTGTGAGTTTGGGTTGCTCTGAACTCTCTCTACTCTCGGTTACACTCCCTCTACAACTCCCGGTGACACATATATATACACTAACCCATCTATACAAACCTATACATGCACACACATGCAACCATCTTCTCCACTGACTGATATGATCGAGCTTGGAGAAAGGAGCCGACGTGGGAGGGGTTTGGTTAAGCTTGCACGTTACTCTTTCTCTCTCAGTGGTCTGATTATGGACACAAATCCATCCATGTTTACATGCCTCAGCAGGTGCACACACATGCCTACACGACTATGAGCATTTTGTGACATCTGTGGTATTCAATGGTTTTAGGTGGGTTCTTGGGAGGTGTTTGGATAAATGAGTTTAACTGGATTATGTAGCATACTAATGTGCACGACAGTCCAGGTTTGAGTTTTACAGTCCGAGTAATTAATAGTATAAATACGCGTAGGTATAAGTTCGGGTTTCTGGAATTATAACTAAAAATACGGCGACTCATTTCATTATTGATAGAGATTTTACGGGTATTATAAAAACGCAAACTAAGAAGAGAGCCAAAGCAGCATATATATAGGCTACGATAGGGATCATAAGAAATCAATAAGGAATAGGCTTCCTTAAGGAATTAGGAAATCCTAATTCGAACTGAATCAGATTCCTATTTTCATAAATTGTAATTCATACTACTAAAGAATTATAATTACACTCCTACCCTTATCTCAAAAATATATTTCGAATTCCATGTTATTAAATGCTTATCATCTCCCCGCGTTAAGATTACAGATATCCATTAATTAAAATAATTACTGACAATTACATTTAATTAATCTCTTAAAATTCCTTGAGATCCTCTGCTTAACTTATTTGATATGTCGGATACAAAATCCACCTGCAAGGTTTGACATAATCAAAACTTATAAACTTTCTCAAGGGGATATCATCAATCCTAAAATTGAGACATGGATTCCATCATTAATTAATATCTACCATACAATTAATATTGCCACCCAATCCAATGAGATATTGACCCATTTAAGGATCTCACCTTTTTAGGGATCAAATCGTAAATATCAAATGTACGTGTTTATAAATTAACTTAGGATTTGAGCATAAGCACTCATAATAGTCATAAGGTATTAATTATCTTATAAGTCAGTACAAAGATAATTGCCCCAAGTCTGTCCCGTTTAATACACAAAGTATACCAGCATAGTGAGTTGAAACTATACCGTTTCCCATGGTCAAGACAAACCTACTACACCACCATGCTACAGTCCTACCGATGATATGTCCAATTTCATCTAAGACTGTAAACCAAAATCTTACATTCTACAATATCCGATGGTCTGATCTTCCGTGTGTAAGCTGAACTCTACACACCAAACCAGCTACTATGTAAAATAAGAGACACACATGCACAATAAACAATATAATGTAAACATTGCCCACACAGATTCTCATAAAAATGGAATAACTGATTTTATTAAATGAATAATAAATCAACTACATAAAGCATGACTTTTAGTATATATTCCATTACCTAGGTGATAAGCACTTCAAACCTCAGAGGGTGTAGGTGATATTACTGAAATATGAGAGAGGGAGAGGGAGAGGGAGAGGGAGAGGGAGAGAGAGAGAGAGAGAGGGAAAGGGAGGGGGGGTCTAAGTGTAATTAGAGCAAATCTCAGGGGGTCTAGATGATATTTACTCTCATACTAACGGGCTCGAATGACATTGTAGTAGTTTTTGGTTTTCAGATTTAGTTTTCATTTTCAATAATGATACATACATAGTCCGCTGGAATCAATGGCTAGGATTAAAGTGTGTACAAAAGAGTGTGTATGTATCATTACTCTTTCACATGGGGTCCACTGAAATCAATAGCCAGGATTAAAGTGTGTACAAAATAGTGTGTATGTATCATTACTCTTTCATTTTTTATATTGAATTAGAGGTAGACATCAATACAAAAAAATAAAAACAAAAACTGAAAACCAAAAACTACAACGTTACCATGCAAGCCTACATATTTTTAGCAATTGTCGGGTCGAGTCTTGCGGGTTTTTTATATCAAAATCCGAGAACCGAACCGAATAGTGGAAAAAACACTTTCTGTCAACCGTGACTCATCCGCTAATCCACCCAAAAAAAAAAAATCGGTCGAGTTGGGTCGGGCTTCGAGTTTGTTTGGACAAGTTTCCAATGAATGATTTAGAGCATCTCCAATCCACTGCGCTATTTTTTGTTCTCATGTCAACACTGCTCGTGATTGATTTTCCTACAATCAAAATGCTTAAAATTTTGCTTCAATGATATATTTCACAAAATGTCATTTATTTTACGTAATATAATCATTCTTTTTGTCAAACTACCTTTGAGAATGAGTAATTCTTTGGTGACAACTTTCATACAACTTTCATACAACCTCATAAAAAGATGTGTCTATCTCTCTCCTGTAATGTCACTGGACCCCACAGTGACACAGGAGAGAGATAGACACATTTTTTAGGAGGTTGTATGAAAGTTGTCACCAAATAATTATCCTTTGAGAATAGTTGTTGAGCACGATACAAAAAATAATAAAATATAATAATAAACGCTGGTATGATAGAATATTTTGTTTGAGATGAGAGCCTCTCTAATGTACTTTCTATCATTCGTGCTATAGTCAAATTATAATATAAATGCACAAAACACCTCCAATGGCATTGCTATAATTTGAGAGGATGGATAGAAGATGTATTAGAGATGTTTTATTGTTGCATTCATACTATAATTTAACTTTTGCACTCATTCCAATGAACTAGTGTACAAAACACATATTTAGTGTATAACATGAATAGCCATTGTGCTAAAAAGAATAGTAGTATTTTTCAAATTTTTATTTATTTATTTATTTTATTTTTTTTGGGAATAGCATGTCAAAATATAGTATTTTGACATTGTAGCAATGCCAAATTATAAGTTTAACATGAAAAAAATAATATTTTCCATTTGTCAATTGCTCTGATAAGGATTGGCATTGCATGAGAATGCTGTGATGTAGAATATATAAATCTCGAGGGAGGTCAACCTAATTTATCGAAGAAACATCATTTTTTTTTTTAAATATCTATCAGAATATTAGAGAAAACTGAGCAACGGATTAGCCTAGTCGGTAAAAAGGCTATCCGTGTTACGCTCATACCAAGGTTCGAATCTTCGGGCCCTGACACTAATTTTCTCGCGCGAGACCACTACACCATATAATAATTATAAAAATAAAATAATAACAATTATAATAATAATAATAATAATAATAATAATAATAATAATAATAAGGGAATATTAGAGAAACTAGAGTATGAACTTTTGTTGGAAGTGACATTGCGTATAATATATGATGAAGTAAATTCAGATTAGTATAATGTAGGTGCTTATGGTGGTCCTATGCTGTGCAATAGGGAATTCTGCATATCAGTTCCGAAAATATGAGCTAACCTACTTGCATTTTCATTTCAGTTCTCAAAAAATAAAAAGATAAAGTGTATTCTAATTAAAATTTTATTTGACAAATATTATTGAAATGTCGCATAGTTTCTGTCCAACCTCTCATGTTTTCTATTTTAAGACAAATGTTAATTTTCACTTTATAGCTCGCTTGGTTTGTGGATTTAGAAAAGTAAAAAAAAAATCAATAAGAAAAACTAGTTTCTTTATGTTCTCCTTCATACTTAACAACGTTAACAATTAAAATTTTCTGAAATATAATTGCAAAGTAAGGAAAAAATCCAAAAAAAAAAAAGAGAGAATGGAAAATGACTCACAAGATTCAATTTGTTTTATTTATTTCTCAATTTTTTTTCCTTCCTACTTTCCTTATCGTTTTCCTACATGCTTAAATAACATTAACATTTAAAATTTTCTAAAATATAATGACAAAGTAAGAAAAAGAAATGAGAATGACTCACAAAATTCAAATTGTTTGTTTTATTTCTCAACTTTTTTTTTCTTTCCTATTTTCTTTGTTGTTTTTCGTGTTACCCAAAAAAAGAAAAAATGTTTTTCACTATATTTTTTTCTTTTCCATCACCAAATTTATGAACCAAACAAAACCTAAGACTCCAATTCCATGTTGTCCAACACAGCACAATAGATTTTCAAAGTTCGAATTACATTTTTGTCCAATTCCACTTCCTATTACTAGGCATAATTGTTTGGATGAACATAGCAGTCGGCTTTGATTTAATTTAGACGAGGAAAATAAAAAAACACAAAGCAACAATGAAAATTGTTTTCCTTGTTTTCCATCATGTCCAAATAGTATTCGAAATTCAAGAAATTCAAAATATACTAGAATCTCAAGAAAAGAGAAAAGGAAGTAACTCATAAAATTCAAAATCATGAATTCATCTTTGCACTGTATTTTCGTTTCTTTCCTATTTTTGTTAGACTTTGTTTGACTCGTTGATTTAGTGAGAGAAAAGAAAAGAAAATAGGTTTACTTTATAAATAAATTAAACACTTTGAATGTTATGAGTCATTTCGCTTCCTTTACTCATTTATTAGAATTCTACTTAAGAAATAAAATAAAATAAAATAAATTAATATTATTTAAGGGTAATACTTGGGACACACCCAAAGAACTTTTGGAACACAATCAAGAGATGTGTCTCTCTCTTTCCTGTGTCACTGTAGGATCCACTGACATCACAGGAGAGATATAGACGCATCTTTTGAATTGTGTCCCAAAAGTTGTGCCTTTAAATGTGTCCCAATCTTTACTCATTATTTAAACATGAATGAAAACACACACACACACCCCTTTTCTGTCATTATATCCATGAAACAAACAAAGCCTAATATGCAAACTAAAGACTTCCATGAAGACCCAACTTCCTTCTATCAATCCCAAGTTAGTTGCTTTTCAATCCCAGCACAGAGTTTTCATCCTTTCTACAACTTTAGATGCTCATTAGCTTATGGAACCAAATTTGGGAATCCAATCAACAGAATAACAAAATTCAAATAAGATCAACTTCAACTAGATTTTTCACAGGCCTAACCCTAAAATTTTAAACCCCAAGTTTTGTACAACCTCCATTATATAAATATGAACATAGAAACGTACCAAAGTTCGAGATACACTTTAGTTTTTCTTGGTAAATAGCGTTCCAAAAGGTTTAGAACTCGCCTTTCTAATTCTCTTCGGGCAAGGAATAAGTTGAAAACGGGAAAGCCAACGCACTTCATACAACAATGTAACAGCAGAAGCAACTTCCCGAGAATCGATTTCACCAAAACCTATCAAGGTGAACCATTGTTTTGATCTTGTTTTCCGGGTGTTGGAGTTAAGAAGAAGAGCAAGCTTCAAGCTTGGGAAGGAGACTTCGCCAAGCATCCGCGACACCATTTGCCAAACGCGCCTGTCCCTTTGCAAATTCATGGAAGGCGAGCCCTACATCTAATGTTTTCTGTTCTTGGAAGCGCACAAGCTCTTCGTTCATTAGCCTCACAATCATCTGAAATCTTCTTGTTGCTTCCTCACTATCTGCCTTCAGCTGAATTAAAATACACTATGTCAGCCAAATAAAAATGACTCCAGAAGTGCTTATACATATTTTTATATATATTTGGTAAGTAATGTTCTCCACAAGTATAATGTAACTGCAGATACAGCTGCACGCTGACTAACCTCTTCATATTCATGTTCAGAATCGAACAACTTTTCTGATCTTGTTAGCCTGAGTTTGTTTCTGCAAACATATAGAGATACAATATATATATATATATTCTTCAAACATTTTCGGACCCATAAGCTAAGTTCAAGCATATTTGCAGACAAGCATAGCTAACGTTTTGGTTAATGCTCCGTGTGGTTTGCGGATGTAGAGAAGGAGAAGAAAAAAGAAAAAAGAAGGGAAAACGATACTTTTTTCCTTAGCGTTTTCCTCCAAGCTTAAATAAAATAAGAAATTAAAATGTTCAAAAAAGAAAACGAACTCAAGAAAAGAAGAAGGGAAGTGACTTACAAAATTTAAAATTTTTAGTTTATTTTTCACCCAATTTTCGTTTCCTTTGTACTTTCCTCACTGCTTTCCTTATTAACCAAACAAAGAGAAGTGCTTCCACAGTGATTTCGTTTCCTTTTCCCCCACTAAATCCATGAACCAAACAGAGTCTAATGGAAGCATCACACATAAGGAGCCGTTAAAGGTCAAAGTAAGATTCTCTATTTGCAGATTGATGTCAAATTAAAGACGCCACTTTTACCAGAGGATATGAGAGAGAGAGAGAGAGAGAGAGAGAGAGAGAGAGAGAGAGAGAGAGTTGACCAGAACCATACAGATCTATTTCCTTGAACTTCACTGTTTCAGCGAGTTCACAATGCTGCTTGAAAGCATTGGCTCTCTCTGCCATCGTGGCCTGTTTCAACAAACACAAGCAAGAAAGTTATTTTTATTATAAAAAAATTGGAGTGATGGACATGAAAAATAAGAAATTAGACTCTACCAATAAATCTATCATTATTTTTCATTTTTCCCTACCAACATAAATACTAAAATTGACAGGTTCATTGTTATCCTAGTTAAAATTCTCTGAAGCTCACCTTAATTGATTGCACAGCACGAACATAGTCTTTCAATGGTTCTTCAAAGTTCATTAAGAGGTGGTGAGCCTAAATGATAGAGCGAAGGCATTAATATTCCAAAAAGGAAATCTTCCATCTTGGCTCAGTCAACGAACAGTTCAACCCGAAAGGATGAAGATCAAAATTTCAATTGAAACTTACCTCCTTTTGCAGCTTAATTGATAAAATTTCCGATTTCGCCCCAAGCTCAGAAAATGCCTTCTCGAGGGAATTTTCTTCACAAGCACCAAGAAGCTTCACTGCTTTCCCAAAATCTGACAGAGATTGCCCCAACTCTGGTAATATACAGAAACCAATAGTATATTATGCATATACTTCATTCGAATTCAGGATGGAGGATGAAGGAAAGAAAAGTTGTAAATAGCAGATCAAGAACATGATATAATTAAACAGTAAAGGGCGCTTGTTTGGGAGTACTTGAAATAGAATCTGGCTAATCTCAGGGGCTGTTTGGGAAGGCAAAGAACCAGTTTTGTGGTTCGTGAATTCAAGTGTTCGGTGAATGTCCATTGTTTCCACAGGAGACCGTCCCAATCTAATTTCTCTCTTCAAACTGTTCCTTTGTCAAACAATAGGATCTGGGGTCTCATAGAAACCAGATAGAAAATGAGACGGAACTGAACCAAATCCTAAGTTAAACAGGCCCTCACTTGGACTGAACATGATCCTATTTCAATCATCACTAAACGGCCTCAATGGGACTGAACAAGATCCTATTCCAAGCATTCCCAAACAGGCCCTCAGTCTCAATTTCTATCTGATTTTTATGAGAACCAAGGTTATATTGGTTTTATGAAAGACCCAGTTCTAAAAGGTTTTTTTTTTTTTTTTTTTTTTTTTTGATCGGCAAATAACTTTTCATTAATAGTATAAAGATGCAAAGCATCCATAAATAAGTACACCAGATAGAACCCCAACACTCGCCCAAATTAAAATCAACACCAGCGTCCTAAAGGTCTGGCTAAAGCCCAAATCTATTACACGTATAGGATAAAGCATAGACACTTGTAATAAATAATTGTTCAACAAATACTTAAATTTTAATAACTTATTCACTTATAAACCACATAACCGTGGTTCTTTGCCTCCCCCAAACAGCCCCTAAGCATTTAATCATTGCACCAAAAAATAACAGTAAACAGAAAGTTTGATAATATGTTAAGAAATACATAAAAGGGAAGTCCTTGACACCTCTATGCCTCTTAACTAGACGATATGCATGCTTTTGAGCTTCAGCCAAGTGATCTTCGAGCTCAAAGATGTAATGTTTCAGTTTCTCGTATTCTGGATTTGATTCTTCTACTGGCTTTTCCTTTCCAAGAACCACGTCACTCACTTTAGATTGTACATCCTGTTAAACATATAGACAAGTCAAGGTTAGCTCACTTCATCATTTGAACGGACAACTGGACAAGCTTCTTGTTACAGTGACCTGACAGCCAAATTGCTGCAGTGCCCTCATTGCAAAATCACTTAGTGCCCTCATTTTAATGACGTGGCAAGGATTTTCCTTGTCCAATTATAATTGAACACAGTCCTACTACTTTCATGTATAATGTATGTGTGTGTATATGTATATATCCAAAGGCCAGTCCTGCTCGAGGGAGATGGCCCTCAGAACATATTCAAATATGAAATTTTGACTTAGTGCAGCCAGCAATCTATTCATCCCATGGTCAGCAGTTCAAGGCGAAGTGGCAAACCAACCGGCAATCTCTTCCTCCCATATCTTACAATATAGGACCCAAATATTACTAGTTAAAATTGGAGGACAATTAATTTAAGTCTAAAAGTATTCGAGAAGATGTGTAAGTAAAGCAAGGAACTACTGGGAGTGGGTGCTCCGCACATGGAAAAGTAGGGGCTGTTCAAAAAACCCGAAACACCGAACCCACCGACTGCTTCGAACCGGAATGATTGATTTTGGTTGGAAGTCAATTGCATATGGTTGGTGACGGTTTGTGTTCATCAAGAAAACCGACGGTCGGTTCGGTAAACGGTTTTATAACTTCAAAAGCCGAATGCAACCGACCGACCAGTTCTCACTTGCCAATATAATAAAATTTTATTACAATCATACAGTACCTTCCACATACTGATAAAGTAACTGTTTTAAGTGAAAAGATATATAAGACCAATGCTCTGACATTTTGCCATTATAATAATACAGTACACTCATATCGAACAATATACATAAATGCATGAAAAGAAAAGAAAAGAAAGAAGAAGCAGAGACAAGACCCACAAGAGTCAAGACTCTAAATTCAGCTTTTCACTTTCTCTCTCTCTATCTTTTCTCGACTCATCATCATCATCTCTCTCTCTCTCTCTCTCTCTCTCTCTCTCTCTCTCTCTCTCTCTCAAATCTCCACAAATTCCACCAAGACATTGTTGATTCCAGCTGAAGGTACTGCGTTCCTCAATTACCCTGGTTTTCTCACATTCCTCTACTTTTTCTCCATTCTCAGGATGAGATTTGCACCTCTCTCTGTGTCTATCTTTTTCTTTTGCCTCTTTGGACTGATATTTTGAGTAACTTAACGCGAGCACTGCACACATATGGTGGATTAGTTAGAAATTTAGAACTCTCTGCTCCTCTTTCCACACTTTCGATTCTGATTATTAGCCCAAACTGAACTGGAAACCGACACCAACTGCCCGAATTAATGGTCGGTGATGAACTGCACACCAAAGTTAGTGGTCGAAATTGGTTTACAAATAGTGCTCACCGAAATTGTCAGTTCGGTTGGGATACTTGGTTGAAAACCGACCAACACCAACCGATATCACCCCTATGGAAAAGCAAGTGGTGAGAGCTTCATCTTGTTTTGGACCTTTTGGTCATATTAGTAAATACTGATCAGATGGAACTTCCATATAATTTCTATCAAAGATTTCCCAATAGTCAATACCTTCTGAAATTGAAATACTCTGTTTGGTTTGTGGACTTTGAATGGAAAGGAAAAGTAAACAAAAGGCAATTATTTCCCTAGAATTAAGTGTTTTCTTCATGCTTAACTTTTTGAAAATACAATAGGAAACCAAGAAAAGAGGAAGAGAAATAATTCAAAAAAACTCAAAATTGTTAATTTATTTTCATCCTACTTTTTATCCTTCCAATTTTCCTAACTATTTCCTTCATTAACAAACAAAGAAAACTGTTGTCCTTCATGTTTTCTTTCTTTTCCCTCACAAAATTCATGAACAAACAGATCCTCAAAAATACACTTTGAAGCTGCAGTTAACCAACGCACCAACTTATCATAAGATCTGTGGTAGGTTCTAGTGTGATGTGTATGAGAAATGCAGAGGCATAACAAGCAAGCAAGTTTGTACAAGTGGAACATATGAAATATAATAAAATAATGTGAAAGTGCAGTAGAATAATAATGTATAAAAATGCAGTAGAGAAATGGAAGTCGGAGAATATATGGCTCGAGTGAGAACCAGGGTTGCCCCAAATGAGAGAGAAATCAGTAAGCGTGGAGTCTTAGATGGAGGTGGTAGAATGTGGTAAGACTCTAGTGAAGTCTTGGAAAGTATAAGAATGAGAGTAGATTGCCTGAGGTTATATATTCAGACTGGTTTGTTGCCGGTTTAGATTGAGTTTTTATTGGGTTCGGACTTTGTCCTTGGATGTATTGAATGGGGTTGGTATTTATACAGGGTTTGTGAGGTTCTTGGTACAGCAAGGAGGAGCTGAGTTGGTACCTTTGGAGTGGTTTGCTTGTTTAAGGTAGGTGAGGGACTTAAAATGCGTATATTTAAGGTTGTCCCAACATTAAATGGGATTTTACTAGACAAAGGGGTCTAGCAGCGATGGGTCCAAAGTGTTGTCTTTTGATATGCAAGTGAGTCAATGGGAGCTAGCCTATCATTGGTGCAGAGGTTTAAGCGAGGGAGAATGTCGAGGATTTGCTATTGGTGCAGGGATTTAAGTGAGGGGAAATATCAAAACATTGCTATTGGTGCAGGGGTTTAAGTGAGGTAAAGTATCGAGGCTTTGCTATTGGTGCAAAATATTCAGCGAGGTCGAAGTGATTAGGCAAGGTGAGAGGCAAGGGTTTCAGTTGGTATTGCGGTCGTGGGCCTCTTTGGTTGTTTATGAGACTGGGGGCAGGCATGTGGCCCAGTGGTCACATGTCTCTCTTTCTCTTTGAGACTAATCTTAACTTTGCCTGTGAGGCATTTAGGTAGGAAGATGCCCTTGGTTCTAGCCACCGAGCTATAAGCTCTCAAGTTCCTAGTAGACATGGCCACCCTTAGGTACTGCTTCACAACCAAGGGTGGGGAATCCAGTGTAAACGTGTGTGGTATGATATTGTGACGAGTATCGAGGAGAGATTTGTTGAGGCCCATGAGGATCCCAAGCGAGTGATGACCAGGAGAGTGAGATCATAAGCGATGCGATTGAGAGCGAGTGGCCATTCCAAGCAATGACAAATTCCAACGAGTGGTCATTCCAAGCGATGACAAGTCTCTACGAGTGGTTGGATCTCGAGGGAGTGACCACCTAGTGACCATCCGAGGTTTAAACTGGGGATAATGTCCACGTGTCAGGTGAGTAGTGGTGATATCTAATTGGAGCTAGTGGAGAGAGTAGTGGGTGAGAATGGAGGCCACTTTGCAGGCTTCAGAGTAAGAGGTGGACTTCGGAGTGGGTACTCTAGAGAGGGCTTCGCAGTAGGTTCCTCTGAGAATGGCTTCGGAGTGGGTACTCTGGAGTGGGCTTCGGAGTAGGTATTCTCACGTGGGCTTCTCCTTAGAGTGAGCCTCAGAGTAGGTTGTTAGAATGGGCTCCTCTGCGGTAGGGCAGACGTGCACAGTCTTGGACTGGGCCCATGGTGAGCATATAGGTGGAGCCCATAATTGGTGGCGATATTGAATACACTTGGAGTCGTTGGTAACATGTGCTGGTCAAACTATGTGAATTGTCAACCATTACCTACAAGATCGAAATAGTATATCCACCCTTTTCACTCATGTGTTACCTTAAAGATTTGCATCAAATCTGCTGGCTTCTTCTTGAAAATACCAGTCTCTTGAAATCGTGCCCTTTCCATTGTCTGAAAAATAAGTAACACGGTAGCATTGGGTAACCATTAGAATGTCAGAGAAACAAATTCAAGAAGAGAAAAAATTAAAAATTAAAATTAAAAAAATAATAATAAAACCCTGCCCTTTTTGAAAACATATTAAAGCCTCAGTTCAATTTTCGGAATTAGGGAAGGAAAGGAAAGAAAAAATATAAGTAAAATAATTTACCTTGTGTTTTCCTCCATGCTTAAATAACATTAAAAATTTTAAATAAAAAAAAAAATCAAAACGTAAAGAAGATGCTTCAAGAAGTTTTTACAGCACTAGAAGAATCATTCTGTCTCCATATGCTCTGGACTACATAGTGGACTTTGCGGCAAAGATCATGGTAAAAAATGACAAGCATTTACAATATATGGACATATGAAGATAATACAATGTATATACATATATATATATATGTATATACATTATATATATATGGGGCTTGCTATTAGCATTGAGTTCAAATTTAAATGGACATGAAAAGCGCATGCCACCTCACTAAAATGATGACACTAGAAAAATTTTACAATGAGGGTTCTAGGGTAGTTTACTTTAGATCCTATGCAAGATTGCGTTAGTGCCATCACTTTAACCCAATGGCATGAGCTTTCTTGTCCATTTGGAATGCGGACTTTCAGATATGTAGTAGGTTAGCAACTTAGCACACACACACACACACACACACACACACACACACACACACACACACACACACAGAAGGCATGCATGTTTAAACACAAATCCTCCACAAGCAGGCTCCAAACACAAAAGTATCAGACATGTTCAAAATAAATTTCAGGGTACTTCACCTGTTCATCAGCCTGCAAAAAGGTTCTCAAATCCTCACTTTGCTGAAGCTCGTGATGTGAAGCTATGCGATTAACAAATACGTCCAATGCTTGACGCCTCATCTCAATAAATTCAGCACTGAACCTAAACTTCTCTGCATAAGAGAGACGTAAGTTAGTCACATGATAACCACCAGTTATCTAGCCCAAAGGAGAAACAGAGTTCAAGTACCACGGAAAAGAAAATATTGGGAACACTTTCTTTGTATGGTTAATAATGAAAAGACTGAAGAAAAAAAGAAGGAAAAGAAGATAGGTCGAAAAATAAAATTAAAATTTTGAATTTGAATAGTCACTTCCCTTCCTCTTTTATTGAGCTCCTACTATGTTTCGATATTTTTTTAATGTCTAATGTTATTTAAATTTTAAGCATGAACGAAACCACTAGGGAAATGGTTTTACTTCTAGTTTTCCTTACCATTTTCTTTTAGTTCTCCAAATCCAAAACCAAATGAAGCCTTAGGGAAGCAAACATGTCATTCAATCTTAATTATCCTCTCTCTCTCTCTCTCTCTCTCTCTCTCTCTCTCTCTCTCTCTCTCAAGTTCGCGGTTATAATCACAAATGTCCTTTACACAGTTAAAATTTTAACCCAAAAATCCTACGTCTACCTCCTCTTTTCCAACCTTTTGGGCATTACTTAACACTTGAAACTGTTGGATTTTTGAGAGAGCATTTTTCAAGCTTAGAACTCACAATTGTGAGTCTCTCTTTTATTTATAATGAAAGAAAAGGAAATTACAATTGAGTCCTCAAACTCTAAAACATAAAGATAAGAAATGAAAAAAAAAAAAAAGACTTCTTTCAACACTCCCCTTCAAGCTGGTGCAAAGATATCTCTCATCCCCTAGCTTGGCGAGAATAAAGTGAAACGAACTAGTAAGACTCTTTGTCAGAACATTTGCTAACTGCTCTTCTGACTTCACAAAAGGCGTGCAAATGCTTCCATTGTTTAGCTTCTTCTTGATGAAGTGTCTATCAATCTCCACATGTTTTGTTCTGTCATGCTGGATCGGATTGTGAGCAATACTAATAACAGCCTTATTATCACAGTATAGCTTCATAGAGTTCTTGGGTCCAAACCCAAGATCTGATAACACAATCTGAATCCATAATAACTCACATACTCCTTGCGCCATAGCTCTAAACTCGGCCTCTGCGCTGGACCTAGCCAATACTGGCTGCTTCTTGCTCCTTCACGTTACCAAATTACCGCCAACAAACGAACAATAACCCATAGTCGATCTCCTATCATTTATCGAACCAACCCAATCAGCATCAGTATAGGCCTCAACTGATGTATGACCATTCTTAGCAAAGAATAGTCCTTTCCCTGGTGCTGACTTAAGGTATCGACTGACCCGAAACACGGTATCAAGATGAGTTTGTTTAGGGGCATGCATAAATTGACTAACTACACTGATTGCAAAAGCAATATCCGGTCTAGTATGGGCTAACCGGCTAAGTAAATCAGTTTACCTACCAATCTCTGGTATCTGCCCTTATCAACTAGTTCTCCCTCTGGATCATCCCCCAGCTTTGACTTATAGTCCATTGGTGTATCCACAGCCTTGCTCCCCAACATGCATGTTTCCTTTAGAAGATCCAAAACATACTTTCTCTGGGATATGAATATTGCTTCCTTGGATCTTGCCACTTCGATTCCAAGGAAGTACTTTAGATTTCCCAAGTCTTTAATTTCAAACTCCTTAGCAAGATCAGATTTCAATTTTTTCATCTCCTCCAAGTCATCACCTGTGAAGACAATATCGTCTACATAGAGAATCAAAGCAGTCACCTTACCCTATGACGAGTGTTTAATAAAAAGAGTATGATCACCTTGGCGTTGTCTGAACCATACCTGACCATAGCTTAAGAGAACCAATCAAACCACGCTCTCAGTGACTGTTTTAGTCCATACAAAGACTTCATAAGATGGCACACTTTGCCTCCAGTCTTGCTATTCTCAAACCCAGGAGGAATATCCATGTACACCTCTTCTTCTAAATCACCATACAGAAATGTGTTCTTCACGTCAAACTGATGTAAAGGCCACTCTAGATTTGCTGCTAGGGATCAGAGCCGGCCCTGAGCCAATTTTGCGAAGCAATCGCATGGGGCCTCAATTATAAGCCTCATTTTTAGGCCTATTTTTTTCCTAATTTTTATGAAACTCATCATTTTTAGGCCTATTTTCTTCTAATTTTTTTCCTAATTTCTATGAAACTTATCATTTTTAGGCCTATTTCTTCAAATATTATTACTTACTTGCTAGATACCACAATTACAGAGAAGGAGGGAGAATATCAGAGAGGATAGGAGAGAGAGAGAGGGGGAACCAAGAGATGCCCTTCTACATAACAGAGGGTCATCTTAAATAGAAAAGAAAAGTCTACAGTTCTTTAGACAGGATACTGTAGATGAATAGTAAAAAGATAAAAAGCAATACACGTGTCATTTGGTGATGGAGTCGATCCGATTGCTCTTATCTTGACACTGTAACAAAACCACTGGTTTTCCAAAACGGTGGGTGAAACCTGTGGGCAGAGAAACGTCACTGCATGCGTAATAACTGAGAAATTATGTCATCGCATGCATCATTTATTCCAGCTTGTCATTAGGCTTAATGGATTGGGATGCCGTGGCAATCATGGCATCAAACAGGTCTTCCATTATTGGTACCTGGCTAGAAATGGATGCTGTGTCCATTTCTTCTTCATCATCATAAGGATCTTGGGCTTCTCCTGCTAGACAACCAAAAGCATTTGGCTGTGTAGCTTGGGAAGACTGACCCAGGTCTTTAGTCTGGCTTGTATTAACCTGGCTAATTCTTTTGGGAGAAAATCGTAGAGACTGATGCTTCAAATATTGGTTATGGAGGAATCCTTAAACAAAAGAATCCAAACACTAGTAAAGAAGAACTTTTAAGATTCACATCTGGTGTTTGGAAAGGACCTTCAAAAAATTATTCTACAATTAAAAAAGAAATGTTTTCTATCGTTAAGTGTGTCACAAAATTTCAAGATGACTTACTTAATCAAGCATTTCTTCTCAGAATAGATTGCAGTGCTGCTAAACATATCTTAAAGCAAGATGTTAAGAATTTAGTTTCTAAACAAATTTTTGCTAGATGGCAGTCTGATTTATCTGCTTTTGATTTCCAAATTGAATATATTAAAGGAGATCAAAATTCTTTACCTGATTTTCTAACTAGAGAATTTTTGCAGGAAAAACAAGATGCAACCTCCGGATAAAGGAGGATTTCAATTTCCTCAGAGGCGTCCCAACAAAGGGAAAGGCCAACAACAAAACCCACAAAAGGGTTCAAATCCGAATAAAGGATCTTCTCAGCAAAATAAGGCTGGTCCTCAGCAGAAACCCTCTGCCAAGGACATTCTAACTCAAGATGTTTTCCAACAAAAACAGTTTTTGGAAATTTTTCTTGTTTTAGAAGATATTTCAAATGATGAATTGATAAATCCAGATCCATGGGGTCTTAAAGAAAGATTTTTAAACATGCACAATTGGATGACCCAGGAATCTAAACCTAGATTTGCATTTGAAGCAATTCTTATGGAAACAGGTTCTGTTCAAATTGAACATTTCCATCTGGTTCCAAATGATAAAAAGTCTCCTATAACACATTCTAAGTGTTATATTGTTAAAGTTCTTTTTGCCCATCAATGGGGTCTTAACCCTGCTCAGGCAAGAACTTTAAAAATAAATGGAGCAACATATAATTACTGGGATTATGTTGAAGCTTGGCATAAAGCATTTTTATATAAAAATCCCACCAAGAGTCATACTTGGCTCTTTGTTATAAATGATCAAATTATAAAAGCTGGTCTTAAAACTTTCCCCAACTGGTTTTACCATTGGTGTGAAAAAATGGGTCCAGAAATTGGTATCGTTCCTCGAGATATTCTGGACTATTTTCAAATTTGGTTTCTTAACCATCCTATTCTCAGAGGAAAATCTCTTAACAATATCCCTTATGGAAGAAATACTTTGTTCTTCTTTTCTGAATTCAGATTAGTTTGGATTTGGAAATGGGATATCATTCTTTCGGAAGATTCTCTTAAACTTCCTATTCTCCAGAGAACTTTCTGGGTGAAATGGTGGCCTGGATTTGATATTGATAATGCTCTCTCTAAAATCCAGCCTGCTGTAAAGAATTATATTAGAATTTTTGAGGAAGAAGAAAAGAAAAAAGCTGATGAATTCATGGCCAAAGCTTCTTCTGTTGCCTCTCATTTAAATATGTTTGAGCTTCTGTTTGCTTCCATTAAGGGGAATAATCCACTTCTCTCTCATGATGAAGTTTATGTAAAGGTTATGGAAGCTCTCAAAGAACAGTTTCTTGCCTCCCAGGTTCCCAAAAGAATTAGCCAGGTTAATACAAGCCAGACTAAAGACCTGGGTCAGTCTTCCCAAGCTACACAGCCAAATACTTTTGGTTGTCTAGCAGGAGAAGCCCAAGATCCTTATGATGATGAAGAAGAAATGGACACAGCATCCATTTCTAGCCAGGTACCAATAATGGAAGACCTGTTTGATGCCATGATTGACACGGCATCCCAGTCCATTAAGCCTAATGACAAGCTGGAATAAATGACGCATGCGATGACATAATTTCTCAGTTATTACGCATGCAGTGACGTTTCTCTGCCCACAGGTTTCACCCACCGTTTTGGAAAACCAGTGGTTTTGTTACAGTGTCAAGATAAGAGCAATCGGATCGACTCCATCACCAAAGGACACGTGTATTGCTTTTTATCTTTTTACTATTCATCTACAGTATCCTGTCTAAAGAACTGTAGACTTTTCTTTTCTATTTAAGATGACCCTCTGTTATGTAGAAGGGCATCTCTTGGTTCCCCCTCTCTCTCTCTCCTATCCTCTCTGATATTCTCCCTCCTTCTCTGTAATTGTGGTATCTAGCAAGTAAGTAATAATATTTCTCTTTTTATTCTCTTTATTAATTGATCCTGTTAATATTTGGTATCAGAGCCATGATTGGCTAAATACTTGGAGGTCACCATGGTATATACTGTTGTCCTTATTATGAAAGTTTGAGTTAAATTATTATGATAATTCTTTGGGAGTTGGATATTCCGTTAGTCGCAGACTGAATGACCTGTGAATGCCAAGGAGTGGCTGTCTTGGTTGATGTTCTGTTGACTGGAATAGACTCTATAAGAATTTTCATAAAAATTTATGAAATGCTTCATAATAAGTTTATACTGTGTATACTACGGTAGCCTCATCTTGGTTATGTTTACAAAAACAACCAAGTCTGGACCTGGATCATCTTCAAGATCCAGATCCAATATTATAAATACAGAGCTTGTTGCGTTTGACCAAACGGAACAATTAAATCAATGGACAATTCCATCCATCTCTAATAAACAAATTTACAAAAGTGGTAATTTCACTTTTTTCTCTCAAAAACATATCAAAACTGTTGAACAGGATATTGTCCTTGAAAATAATGAACAAACTCTCAGGCTACTATGTCTAAGAGATATTGAAAAAAGTTTAGAAAAGTACAGTTACATCCATATAGGATGTATACAAGTTGCATTTAAGCCTCTTACATTATTAGGACTTAATGCTTCTATTTTAGCATACCTAAGAGATGCTAGATGAGATGCTAGATGTACAGATTTTGTACCATCTCTTATGGGTATTATACAAACTAGTTTGTGTCATGGCCCTGTATATTTTGATGTTTATCCAAACCTGACACTTTCTTTAAAAGATAAAAATCTGTTTGAAGCTACTACTTTAAAGATTCAAACAAGTGGGTACAACTACCTCCCAGGTATTAGTACTGTTAATACTACATATAGGATATATTTTAAAGTTATGAATACTTTGTGTCCTAATGCTATTTTGAAAAGTATTCCGGGAAAAACAGTAGCAATAGACAGTAATTGTCTTACTACTAATATTGCTACTCCCAGATTAATAAAATGGGAAGAAATAAACTTTCCAGAGGACTGGTGTCTTCCTAATGTTGTTCCCCCAGCCCCAGTACCTCCTTCACAATTAGATCAAATCACCCAGACTAAAGATGGTGATATTGAAATTTCCTTTACTCCTCAAAAATTTAGTAGATTATCCTTAGTAGGAGTAATTCTGTAAGAAGTTTTAATACTGCACCTTCAAAACTTCCTTACACTGTTTCTTATCCCTCTTCTTCTAGACAATCCATGTCTGATCAACCCAGACCAAACATGGATCTGGAACATCTCCAGAATCTAGAAAAAGAAAATATTTTAAAAGGTTTTGTTCACTCTGCACAAAACATTCCTCAGGCAGTTTATGGTCCTGAAGAACAACAAGGAAATAAAGAGAAAAGAGATCCATTTGATCCCTCTTATTCTCATGATGATTCTGCTTCTATTTATGTCTAATGGATTTTAGCCCAGATTCATTTTTAAGACATGTTATCAATAAAGATTTCATGCTGGATAAAAACAAAGATTTCCGGCACGAATATTTCAAAATTTTTGATAAAAAAGATTTAGATCTGATAAAAGACTTATACTACAAAGATCTAAATCAACAACAAACTATTATATAATTTATATGGTTTGTTGACTGGTTTAACAAATGGTTTCCTTCTCAAAAAATTTTGAATACCATTAGTTCAACCAAATGGAGATTACAAGGGGATAAAGGTTTCTTTGAAAACTTACATCCTCCTCCTTTACACATAGACTTCAAGTCAAATGATAGAGATCTTGAAGCTGTTGCTTATATAAGCAAATCTGGAACTGGTGGAGCTGCTGATACAATTTTTAACAGTCACCTAGCTCACCAGAATAATTGGACAAACCGATCCATAGAATCTATGGAGGCAAAATTATCCAGAATTGAAGAAAAAATAGAAAATCAAGAGAAGACACTCAAAGATCTGAGTCCTCTTGAAAAGGGAGAAAGTAGTAAAAAGATTTCAAAATTTGAAGCAGCTACTTTCAAACCTTCTCTTCAACCGGAAAAATTTCGTACTACTACTAAAAAAGAAGAAGAAGAGTTTATAGAACTCTTAACAAAGAAAATACAAGGTATTTCTTTAAATGTTTTGTCAACAACTCCTTCAGACTATCAGGAAGAAGAAGTTATTGCAGAAGAAATATCAGGGGAAGAGGATCTATATGAAAATTTCCATATTATGGAAAATAATTTTAAAGAAAATCCTCCTCTTCAAATTAATAAAATAAATTATAAATATGAGCAATTGCCTTATTATTATAATAAACCGTCTCCACAAGATCTTCTATTTGAAGAAGCTGGTTGGAGATACCAGACATCTTATACTGGTAAAGAAGTAGTAGAATGGAATATTGATGGTTTTACTGAATATCAAATTTTTGAAACCATTCATAAAATGCTCATGTGGGCAGGAATGAGTAAACATTGTGATAATACTGAAAAAGATACTGCAATTATTATCACAAATGGCTTTTCTGGCAGTCTTAAAGGCTGGTGGGATAATGTTTTAACAACACCCCAGAAAAGTGAAATATTAGACAAAGTAAAAGTAGAAACAGTAAATGGTGCACCAACAATGCTCCCAGATGCTGTTATTACTTTAGTACAAACTATTATCGATCATTTTATCGGTAGTAATCCGCAAAGAATGGAAAGGAGTAGAGAACTCCTTATGAATCTTAGATGTCCCTCTTTGACCCATTACAGATGGTATAAAGATATATTTATTTGTAGAGTAATGCAAAGAGTGGATGCAAATAATGAATTTTGGAAGGCAAGGTTTATTGATGGTCTTCCACCGTTATTTGCGGAAAAAGTTAGACAAAGACTTAGAGATCTAAATGATGGATATAATATTCCATATGATAGCCTAAATTATGGGCAGATCCTAGGTGTTTGTACCCAAGTAGGACTTGGTATTTGCAATGACATGAAATTGCAGTACCAGATGCGTAAACAAAATCTTACTGGTAAAAAAGAGCTAAGAGATTTTTGTGGTCAGTGGGGAATTGACATGCCAACTATGCCTACTAAACCAAAAAGAAGGCAAAGTAACAGGCAAAACAACCAAAGACCACCACCTCCTACTAGGAGAAGGAATATTAATCCCAATCCTAGAAATCCTAGACCCAGACCACCTCCTAGAAAAAATAACCCATCTAATAAGAAAACAGCAACTAATGCTGATAAAAGGGTTTGTTGGAAGTGTGGCAAAGTAGGACATTTGGCTAACAAATGCACTACTAAAAAGAAATTAGCAGAGTTAAACATGGATGAAGGCCTAAAGGCTCAACTCTATAAAATTTTATTAAATACTTCCCTAGAAATATCTGAGGAAGAGGACATCCCTGAAGATGATGGATTCTATTCCCAAGAAGAAGAAGAGCCACCACCATCTTCATCATGTGTTAATGGATGCCTTGATGCTGAATATTGGAAGTCTATTGCCACTATGAATGGACTTACTTTAAATGTTCTTACATCAGATCAGAGTGACATGATAAATATAATTGATAATATTACTGATCCTGAACTTAAGGTGAAAGTAATACAATTATGTATTAGTCATGCTAAGAAGACTCCTGAAAGAAAAGAATATCAATTTAAACAATACAGTTTACAGGAAGTCTTTAATAGAATGGAAAAAGTTGAAAAACCCATTTCTATACAAGATCTTAAACATGAAATAAATTTGGTTAAATCTGATATAAGAGATCTCCAAATAGCCTTTTCAAAAATGGAAGAAAAAGTTGATAATTTAAATACTAACCCTTCCATTAGCATAGGTGATAATATTCCTGATAATGAGGAAAATCCTACACCTATAGACATGGCGGGAGATCAATATTTACATCTCCTAAATAAAATTACTTATCAAAAATGGTATGTTAAAATTAATCTTGTTATTCAAGAAGAATATACCATTAGTAATGCTATTGCATTAATTGATAGTGGAGCAGATTTAAACTGCATACAAGAAGGCATAGTTCCTACAAAATATTTTGAAAAAACTATGCAATCTTTAACATCAGCAAGTGGAAGTAGGATGAAAATCCATTATAAACTTTCTGATGTTCTCGTTTGTAATGAAGGAGTTTGTATTCCATCTACTTTTTTACTTGTTAAAGATTTACAACAGCAAGTAATTTTGGGAACTCCTTTTTTAAAACTCATCATGCCAATACAAGTTGACCAGACTGGCATATATGGTAAATTTAAAAATTATGATCTGGTTTTACCCTTTTTAAGAGAACCAGAAACAAGGCTTGTCAATGAATTAAATCTATTAGATTTAAAACATAGGCACCTTGAATTTCTACAAGATGAAGTTAGAAATATGCAAATAGAGCATCAACTTGTGATGCCAAATATTTCTAGAAAAATTGACAAAATTATAAAGGATTTTCAAAGTAAAGTTTGTAGTGAGATTCCTAATGCTTTCTGGATAAGAAAGAAACATGTTGTTTCTCTTCCTTATAAGCAAGGTTTTGATGAAAGATCACAGATTCATACTAAGGCTAGACCAAGCCAAATGAATTCTGAACTCTTAGAACTTTGTAAAAAAGAAATACAAAGCCTTTTAGATAAAAAGCTCATAAGGAAAAGTTATTCTCCTTGGAGTTGCACAGCTTTTTATGTTAATAAAAATGCTGAAAAAGAAAGAGGCAGACCCAGATTAGTGGTAAATTACAAACCATTAAATGATGCCTTACAATGGATTAGATATCCAATTCCAAATAAAAAGGATTTATTGGATAGACTTTATAATGCTTCTATCTTTTCAAAATTTGATTTAAAGTCTGGATATTGGCAAATCCAAATTAAAGAAGAAGATAGATATAAGACAGCATTCACAGTACCTTTTGGACACTTTGAATGGAATGTCATGCCTTTTGGATTAAAAAATGCTCCTTCAGAATTCCAAAATATTATGAATGAAATTTTCATCCCCTTTTCTGAATTCTGTTTGGTTTACGATGATATTTTAGTTTTTTCATCATCTATTGATCAGCATTTCAAACATCTTAAAACATTACAAGACATTATTATCCATAATGGTCTTGTCCTTTCAGCCACAAAAATGGATCTATTCAAAACACAGATTAGATTCTTAGGCTTTAATATTAATAAAGGGAAAGCTATTCCCATTGACAGAAGTATTGAATTTGCTTCTAATTTCCCTGATGAAATAAAAGAGAAAACCCAATTGCAGAGATTTTTGGGAAGTCTTAATTATATTGGGGATTATTATAATAAACTTGCCCATGATTGTGCCCTTTTACACCAAAGGCTCAAAAAGAATCCTTTACCATGGACATCTGAACATACTAAAGCAGTTCAGAGAATTAAACTTAGAGTAAAGCGTCTACCATGTTTTTCTTCTAATTTTTTTCCTAATTTCTATGAAACTTATCATTTTTAGGCCTATTTCTTCTAATTTCTTTCCTAATTTCAATGAAACTTAGTATAGAGGCCTCATTTTTTCGCCCCCTTTGAAAATTCGCTTGAGGCCTCGGACAATTTTTGTCATCTCAGGGCCGGCCCTGCTAGGGATAACAGAACCTTGATGGAATCCATCTTAGCAACAGGGGCAAAGGTCTCCTGATAATCTACCCCATAAAGCTGAGTAAAGCCCTTAGCAACCAACCTTGCTTTATACATTTCGATTGTCTCATTTGCTTTGTGCTTCACAGTGAACACTTACACCCCACTGTCTTTTTCCCTCGAGGTAGTTCTACTAATTCCCAAATACCATTCTTGTGAAGTGCTTTCATCTCTTCAACCATGGCAGATTTCGAGTTAGGATCATATAGACATTCCTGGTACATGGTTAAGAATAGAAACAGAATCGAGTTTTAACACAAAGGCCCTATATGATGAAGATAATCGAGAGTACGAAACAAATTTAGAAATCGAATGTTTAGTACACTCCCTAGTACCCTTGTGAATAGCAATAGGTATGTCTAATTCATCAACAGATGAAGAAACAAAAGAAGGAGAATTAGGAATAGGAGTAGAAGGAATCAAAGGACTAGAAATACCTGGACCTTCATCACATGAAGAAGACAATTGTAATGGGATTGGAGAGATGGTCCTCTTTTCTGTTATCCCAAAAAATTTCCTTCCTTTATTCTTTGAATAGGTGAGAAGTTCATTTCCTTTTCCTTCTCTACTTTCCCCGTCTTTCTTTTCTTCACTTCCACTCCACTCTCCCTCTTTCTTTTCCTCACTTTCACTTATCTCTCCTTCTTTCTTTTCTTCTCTTTCACGCTCCTCTCTTCCTATAGTAAATGGAATAATTTCTACAAGCATCTCTTCGCTATTCTCTTTCTCCCCCTGAAGAGATGGTTGCCGGCTAGGAAGGCTAGAAGTATGGCAATGTCTCATCAAAGGTAACATCCATAGACACATACCATTTACAAGTGAGAGGATGATAACACTTGTACCCTTTTTGTGTAGGTGAATACCCAACAAAAACACATTTAAGGGAACGAAGATCTAATTTTCTTCGGAAAAAGAGAGTGATTGTGGACAAAACAAGCACAACCAAACACTTTAAGAGGAATGGGGAAAATTGAGGACGGATTAGTAAAAAGTTCAATTGGACTTCTTTTACCAAGCACAAGGGTAGGCACACGATTAATTGAAAGAAGATTAGTCAAAAAATTAGGCACATGAAGTACAGAGAAGATAAACAAAGAATTCGACACATTAATGACACATTTACGAGAAACAGGGGAAAGGGAACCATAGGCAGTTCTAACTTTTTCTTTTCCTGAACACGGATTATAAGTAGAAAACTTAGTAGAAATACCAGTCAAATGATCAGAAGCTCCGGAGTCAATAATCCATGGCTGCCTAGAATTAGCACTTGAACAATTAGCAAAATTACATTTTTGGGCAAAAGAAGTAGAGGCACTCGTGAGAGTGTCAAGCAGAGCCATAATACAACAAAGTGTCTCAATATCAGTATGGCCAATATCTCCAGGTGCGGATGAAGGTAAGGAAGCATGAGAATCGTAGACTCGGATTCGGTAGTCAACTTATCCCGAGGTCCACTACCCCGACCACTACTACGGCAAAACTTATAAACTTGGGCTACATTCTCCTTCCGGGAGTAAGTCCGAGCCAGAGGCCCAGAGTGTCCTAAATATCTTGCGCTGCTTCCATAGACAGAAACGAATCTGCTAGTTCAGGCTCCATAGAACGAACTAGCCAATTCATGATCAAGTAACTATCAACTTCCCACTTTGCATAAGAGGTATCATCGCGACTAGGGGCCTTGACTATACCATCGGCATAACCAAACTTAGCTCGACTTCGGAGCCAGAGAGTTGCCGACTGAGACCATGACATGTAGTTCTCACCATTAAACCAGACAGTGGTGATTTTAGAACCAGGATTCTTGGTAATGAAGGGATGTCTCTCATTACCTATAGGAGATCCGGAGAATTCGGCACTCTTCAAAGATTTTTCAGGTGTCACACCATCCTTAAGACATATTGAAGGTTGAACAACACACCCAGTTCACAAGTAAACGAAGGTAGTCAAGGCAATCTTAGTACTTAGAAGTCCAATCTGTGGACAAATCATTGGTCCGATCACGGACCTAACAAACTCGAAAAGAAAGAAGACAATCAGCACCCTAGGATTTTATTGTAGACAACTGACCTAGGGCTGAAATCTAGAGAAAGATATTAGAACACCATATAGGGTGCTAGCGGAACAGTTAGAACTGTTCAGCGGTCCATAGAAGGACCAAAAATTGCCGAAAACAAATAACCAATCAAAACAGCCCACCGATGAACACTGTCGATGAACAACGCCGGTGAACAGTGACGATGAACAGTGTCGCGTGAACAATGTGATGGTTAGGGTTTGGGATTGATTGTGGATGGTGGTGGTGGTGGTGGTGGTGGTGGTGGTTGAGATGAGTCAAACCCTAATTTAGGGTAGCTCTGCTACCATGTTGGATTTTTGAGATAATATTTTTCAAGCTTAGAACTCACAATTGTGAGTCTCTCTTTTATGTTTAATGAAAGAAAAGGAAATTACAATTGAGAGATAAGAAAAGAAAAAAAGACTTCTTTCAACAGAAACCAATAATTAGGATGGAATACTTTATTAGGATGTTCAGCCATTTGTAAGGAAATTAATAAAAGAGGTACCAAGAAATGAAATGGACATTATTATGGCCAAACAAAGCAATAATCAGCATGAATAAGAGCCCATTTGTAGCTTTTTTTAAAAAAAATCTCTTATTCCAAAAGTGATTATTTTAGAAGTAACCCAAATGAGCTCTATATGATTGGAAACTCCCCACTACATGAGCACAATGATAACGACACACACACACATAGGCAGAGTGTATTGGCTTGTTACCTACAGTGCTCTTCTCCGGAAGAGGGGGAATGAAAATACCCTTATATTTCTCAAAAAGGCGATCACGTAACCAAACAAAATCATTATAACGCCGAATAACAATCTTCTCTGACCCTTGGTATTCTGGTAAATTTGTCTGCCAAAACATGTTCCACGAGGTTCAATGAGAAATGGCATGAGCAATACAATTTGAAGCTTCAATTCAAGGTAAAAGAACATAAATAACAACCCAAATGTGATGAAAGGAAATGATGAAGATGTCATCTGCAAGATACTTGCTAAAAGAAAATGCAAACATAATACAATCGCACAATGACTAATTACCATGGTTATAAGAATCGGACGATTTACGAGTCAATTCATACGAGTCGATTCGAACCCCAATGCAGGTCACAATTCAAAATATTGAACTTCGAAGTTTAAGTGGAAAATTTTCAACATTTTGAGCTGAATCTTGTATTAAGTTGCTATTTTGTTCATTTTAAATACTATATGTGGTTTTCTATTTATATGATTCATAATTTTGTCAAACTGATTCAATTTGACAATCTTGCTTATTACTTCCTCACTAAATGCTTATTGGGCATCATGAATCATGATACTAACAAAGCATAATTTTGCAAAGAATTTCTAGCAAAGCACATCATCTGCAGTAGAGTTACAAATGAAGTGCAGTCGAAATCAGCCCAAGGTCAAAGATTTTTCTGCATGATAAGAGAGCCAATAGTAATTTGCGATTTAAGACTTCAGCCAAGGTATACCTAAGAGAATTTATTACTCAGATATAGTATATCAGTACTTTTCCTTACCTTGAAGGAACAAGTACGTGAATGTAAACATGTATTCATCATGGTCTACTACCAGGATATCAATTACTAATATACTATCAACACAAACTGGAAGTGTAGAATTTCATTGGATCTACAAGACTTTCACACCATTGTTGCTTGATAAATATATATTTTGCAAAATTTAATTGTCATCCACACAGATTGAGTCAGTAGTTTCCACAATCAAACGCATGTATGCTTTTCCTGTGTCGAATTTGAAAAGCATCCCATATCAATTCCTATATCGGGAACTGCAACCCCTATGGTTTACGTCTATGGATGAAAGGATTAATGAAGTCGTTGCTTAGGTTAACTCAGTTTAATTCTTAAACTTCCTCGATTAAATTGAAGAAAAGGCACCCAGTTCTAGCACAAAATTCCAATCCCCTCATCCATTATCCAGAACAGCAGATGTGTTTTGTGTGTGTGTGTGTGTGTATAGAACATTTTGAAGTGATAAATAAAGAAGAAAATGTCTCCATATTCATCAATGCTATTGTGAGTATGTGTAAACACCGAGTCAACAAATATAATTCGGATCTATTATTGAGATGTTCATTTGATTGCTTAAGTTTCCAATCTACCTCTGAACTCAATTTCTAATCAGCTGAACCAAGTTCATCTTTTTCATTGGACAATTCACATAAAGCATCCAAATTCTTGCAACGATCATTTCACTTCAAAGAAAGAACATAAAAATTCACATGCATATCTGTATGTATATATATATATATCTGTGGGAAGAAGATTACCTTGGTGATGACCTTATAGGATATATAAGCTTGGACTCCATTGCCCAATTTAGCTGGATCAGTGACTGAAACTGATAGAAAAGGCTGTGTAGAGGGAGATCTAGGGCTCTGTGAAGATCCTGACATACTTCTTTGCTGCATATTTGATTCAAGTATGTGCATCAATATATATATATACACATACATATATATATGTGTGTGTGTGTGTATATTCGTCTATGTTCACGATGAAGGTGGTGGCAGATTCGTAATTACCTGCGTAATCATGTCGTTTTTCCGGGGAGAAGTTGAGAACAGAGAGAGAGAGCGCTTCTGAATTTACCCAAGCAACCTGAGATGTGTGTGTGAGTGAGTCTCTAAAATACGCCGCTGTGCGTAGTTCACTGTTCTGGTGACCACGTATACTTGGAAGATCGCTAAGTTACGCTGAGGGCGGAGTAGTACACGCATTGGTAAAAGTAATTGATTGACGGATTGACCTGCTCACGCAGCTCACCGTGGCTAGAGGTGTAAAGTGGGCTAGGTTTATCCGGCCCAGCCCATACTAATCCGTTAAAATGCCCATAAATCGGCCCGGACCTGTTTAAAGCCTTGTAGAGGTGGTTTTTGTCGGTTTTTTCATGTTTAAGAACCGACTAATAGGGTCGGTTTGGTTGGTTTTTTCGATTTTTTTCAGGTTGGTTCGATTTTAAGTTGTGTATTTTTTAGGGACATTTAGTGAAAAATCCTAAAGAAGTAACTTATTTAGTATTTGGTCAAAACCGTTTTTAATTTTAGAGAAAACTCCATCAACATTTTGATGGACAAAACTACCCATTCGGAGACGCACGCGCGCATATGATGTTCAATCCTCATTTAACTTTTATCTTATGCAGTCACTCACGCCGAAGTTGCTTTATTTTTTTCTAAACTTTAAAAATCCATAACTTTCAATCCAAAAATAATTTATTCGCAAAATTTATATTTTTAGAATCTATTCGACGAGATCTATCAAACAAGTACCATTGTCGCTATAAAATTCTGGAGGAAAAAAAAACTTGTGTGAAATTTCACACATAAGGTTGTGTGAAATTAGCTATGTGAAATTTGTGAAAAGGAAAAAATTATGTGAAATTTCACACAACTATCTATGTGAAATTTGTGAAAAGAAAAAAGTTATGTGAAATTTCACATAACTATCTATGTGAAATTTGTGAAAATAAAAAAGTCAAATGAAAAAACTTCACATAACTAGGTATGTGAAATTTCACACAACTAGCTATGTGAAATTTATGAAAAGAAAAAGTTATGTGAAATTTCACATAACCATTTTGATGCCACAGCTGACATAGAAGAACATGCTTCTTTCAACTTCATCTCTCTCTCTCTAGGTTGTTCTTTTCTCCCCTCTGAATCTTCGTTTGCTTTTCTTGTTGGGGGTACAAATCAACGCTCTGAGTCTGCTTCTGAATCTTCCAGTCCATATCGGAAATGGTGATGGTGGTGGTCAGTGGAGGCGATGGTGGTCTGTGGTCGTCGATGGAGGCGATGGTGGTCGGTGGTCGTCGATGGAGGCGATGGTAGCCATGGCGGTGATCGGTGGCTATGGTGGTCTGGTCGGTGGTAGTGATGGTGGTCATCGACTACATGCGACAGCGATGGTGGTAGTCGTTCGAAGTTGCAATGGCCATGGTCGGATGTGCGAAGACATGCAGTGATCGAAGGTGCAATGGTATTGTCGTCTTCGGCCTGTTCATCATCGTCTTCAGTTACCTCATCTAAAGCAAAGGGTAGAATGGTCATATAGTATGTGTTTGTTACTGAGTCGGTGACTTTAACCCATAAAAGTGACTATACCATGGAGTTTTTTAAAAAATGAATATCGTTTTGTCTTTTATACCGACAAGATTAGTATTGAATGACTTTTTGCTAATATTCGATATTTTTTATAAAAAAAAATGTTTGTGGTGGTCGGTTCGATTGATCTGTTCGGTCCGATCGGTTTGTTCGATGCACAAGTTTTTTTTTTAAGGAAAAATTAGGTTAAGGTCCTTGAAGTTGGGTCAATAAAGCTAAAAGAACAGTACAAAGTTCCTTAGTCCAAAAGGGCCTATTTTTCTCTATTCTTTTGGATAAAGTCCCTCATTTTTAATATTTAATTTTTGGAGGCAAAGTTACCCCTCCCCCACTATTGTACATGTCGTGATGATGTCAACACCCAATTTTATTTATTCTTTTTAAAAATATAAACTTAAGAATTTTAAAAAATAAACAAAAAAAAAAAATTTCCTTTACATCAACTCTTGAAATGTATCTAAAAAAGAAATTTTAGAAACATTTGGAATTTTTAGAGACATTTTTCTCAAAATATCTCTACTCTCTAGATTTAAAGACATTTTTAGACTTTTTTCATAGAATGTGTCTGAATTATTCAGTTTTAGAAACATTCCTCCCACAGAGATAGAATGCTACACAAGAAATTGGCACTCATCAAGCACTTAAATTTGTAAAAATTGATTCAAATATGAACCACAAAATCAATTCTTTGTTTTCCCAAAAATTATAATAAAAACTAGATAAAAAGTGAGAATGTGATGGAACTAGATACTATTTGAACAATCTTAAGGGAAATTGTATTTACACTTACCTAATTTACTCTTTACACCCACAAACTGCATTAAATAGCTGTACAGCAAGGTACTATAAGGCAGCAAATGGGTGTATAGACCAATTAAATAGGTGCATTTAGTATTTCCCTTAATATCCTTCAAAGTGAGATGGCAACAAATGCGTTTACTCCAAATAAAAAAAAATTAAAAATAAAAAATTTAAAAAAAAACGAAAATTAGAAATGAAATAAACAAATACTGAACGAAGCGTAAATCAAACACAAACTAAAATCCCAAGAATTTCACTGTTACATGATTTTTTTTCCCCCTTTCTTTTGCCTCCATTTGGTATCTACAATAATCAGAGTACAAAGCAAACATTGTATCTAGTTTTGGTCATATCTCTGAATAACAGGAGATCAAACACCTCATGAAAGCTATTATCCTATTACTGTTCCATCAACTAAAGATTTGGCTTAGCAGCAGCCACCGGACCGGAGATCAATCTTTGACTACTGTCCGCAGTATCTTCACATCATGGATGGGTCTAGATTAAAAGACAAAGTAAGAATATTGGTCAAAATGCTGAACAAAAATCCATAGCATAAGATAACAGCAAACTGTAACTTTTGTGCGTGTCACACACACACACACGGGGAGAGAGAAAGAGAGATAGGAGGTACTAACTACTAAGCATAAGATTATAGACCCTGGTCAAAATGTAACTTTAGCAACTAGGTTTTTAGTAAGCATAAGATTATAGTAAGCATAAGATTTTAGTGACTATTACTTTCGCAACTTGGGTGGAGGGGTGTGTGTGTGTGTGTGTGAGAGAGAGAGTGAGAGAGAGAGGTGGGGGGTGTGGGTGTACGTGTGTATGTGTGTGTGTGTCCCAATACGTTTAAATGTACTACCTATTAACTACCCATCAACCTTGCGTGTGATTAACTCTTAATTTCAGGTGTAAAAAACTCAGATTAACTCGTAATTTCATACATCAAGAATCAAAATGGGAAGAACAAAAAGATAATTTGTGCCATAGGCAGTGTCGTACTATTTTGTTCAAATGGCACTGAGCATTTAAGCTCTGTGTTAAAACGTAACATTAAAATCTGCTCACCTCGCTAAGAAACAACTGTGACACACTTCAACTACAAGTAAGCTTTCTTTCCCTTGAACCGTATCATGAACCCACAACCTAGAGCTTTAGTGGCTCGCTCAGCAAAGTCGGTATGGGGTTTGTGGGATATCCAAGGTTCAAGTCAATGTTTTGAGATTCTTATAATATACCAAAATAATGCAGGAGCCATATAAGCCATGTAACATGGACACACTTCTAATTGGGTGTTGTCCTCTTGTCAGACGCGCAGAAAACGTATTGATCTTTTTTTATATCGGACACAAGTCGTACATGCGATCGAGACAACCAGAGACAGCAGTGGACAGGCCCGGTAGGGTATGGTGGCTGCTTTATTTATTTATTTGTTTTTTGAGGTAAGAGCCTTAATACAATTACACTGGAGATTAAGTAATGGGTTTAATGGGAAATTAAGAAACCAGAGTGGACACGGCGATATTTTATAGCATTAATAGAATTAATAATTCTTTAATCATGTGTCCGTATCCCATATTTTTTAGATTTAAAGAGTCGTCATGTCCTAATCGTGATGCATCCATGTCCTGTAGAGATCATCTGAGTTTGGCCAAAAAATTGCTTTCACCAAGATGGTAGCATAAAAAAAACAATCAAACCTCAAATAATTTCCTGTTCTCACAATTCCCGGAGTCATTAAGATGCAAGTAGAATCAACAGATGCTACACACCCATAAGTTAGCCTTTTTAAGGTAAAACAACACACAACCTGATGGTTACAGGTCCCTTACTACACCAATTTACTGAGTGAAGTATGAGTTGAATGGCACTAAGCTTTTGAATGGCGAAACCCCCACAAACAGTCACAACCAAATTAGAACTAATTAGTCGTTCTGATGATCTTCTAATCTAAGTTGAGGCTGAGGGATTAAGTCAAAATATATTCAGGAGGAGTTACCTATCAGTGTTATCAGTTTGAACACTACCAAGTCTCTTGATAATTTCCATTCCTCTACATACTCTTCCAAATATTGTGTGTATCCCTGCGCAAAAAGAACCACATCGAAGCATTATCAGATTAGAAAAACCTACTAACAGAGATTAAACAGAGGAACTGAGAGAATGAAACTTCTGATTGTAGCACAAAATGGAGTAACTAAAAAACCACAAAATCACATGAAGAGCGAATGAGGTAATCTGACCGAGCTCATATCTTTATAGCAGAATATACCTTTTATAGCATATTCACCTTAAACACCAGATGATGAATAGAAAACTAACAACTCGAAAACAAATTTGAGAAATGAAAACCAGGGACATCAACATCTTCGAGCATCCCATCCCCTCTTAGACTTTTCAGCATTCACTTCAAAAACAGTCGGATAAAATATACTCCCTCCGTCCCATAATAAGTGTCCACTTCCATTTTGCACATTGTTTAAGAAAGTTAAATTATATTAGATTTTTTGGTTCATTAAAAGTTCACTTTCCAATTTTACCCTTAGATGTGATGTGTGTTTGACTTTTTGCTTGTTTTGAGACCACAAATTAATGCTACTTTGTCTTTATTATAAGGGTAGTTTTGGAAAGTAAGTAAAAGTTATATGTCAATTTAGGAAAATGGACACTTATTGTGGGACATCCAAAAAAGGAAATGTGGACACTTATTATGGGACGGAGGGAGTATCTGCTTTGAATTTTACAAGTTCCACCTAATAATCTAAAACTAGTAAGGAAGTGATCGTGTTATACTCATCCACTACTTCTATAGCTCTTGCAGTATGTAACAACAATCCATATTTTAATATTCAAATGAAAAGAAAACTTGAACACGTCAAAATTTTGCAAAAAAGGTAAGGCAGCACTCTCTTATTGAACTTTCCAAAAGTCAACAACAGCTTGGCTCTAGTCTTTCAATGAAACTAAACTCCCTTCTAAATTGGAGTAAAACATTACTACCACCATTTTTTTTCCACCTCGTGTATATTAAGTAATTCAGGAATTACGTTAGAGGACCCTATTTACACTTCATAGAAACGACAGCCTTGGACTTGGGCTTGGCTCATGTATTGGCTCGTTAGCTCTTCTTTGAAGCTTGTTCATCAATGCTTCCAAGTCTATAAGTGCATACACAAGATTCAGTTGAGCTTGCAGACAAAGTTTATTGGCATTTCTTGTAATTTATGCTAGTCTTATGTTAGGATAATTCTTCATCACTGAAAAGGTAGGAGTTGAAATTTCATACGCAGCATTAGCAGACATGATCGGCCATTTTACTTTACCTATTTGAATTGTCGACAATTTTTGTATTATAGCCATTAAATTCAAATCAATGAGGCATGGCATATTGCCAATGTGATTTATATTTTAGGTTATTCTTTATTTTCATTGAGGGTATGAGTTGCAGCAAGTTTATGAGGAAAAAAAAGTAAATAATACGAATCCGAGGCATTTGCTTGTGATCACATAGATACATGCCTGCACAATAAAAGCCGACAAAAAATGCCACTTACTGTAGTTTGTCTTTTCAGCAATTTTCAATTTTTAACTCAATCGTTTTGATTTAGATGACTGAGGGCATATCACATGGGTGTTTAGTACTTATATGTGTTGATAACATAAGCTGCTTATTACATGTATCATAATCCAGGTTAGTACATCAACCGTCATATAATTTCTTGAAGGTAAACTTTACAAGTATATCTACATGCATAGTCATGTGACTATATATAAAGAAAGGAGAACTGATAATTGCATCGGCCTGTTAAATATGCCTGAAATACGGAGTTCATGTCTAAAGCTTCTCTATCTGCCATTGAAGGAAGAAGGCAAACTTATCAGAAAGAAAAATGGTGGGAGAAAGTAAGCCCAGAACTCAAGCTTGGATGCCAATACATCAAATGGACATTGGAAAAGTGTTCCCAATAGTTTCAACTTTCAAGCATCCATGAAAAGACCAAACACAGATATACTATGTAGCCAGAGAGAGCATAATGCAATTAGATGTGCAATCCACAGTTATAAGTGCTAAAATGCATACCCTCATGACCAAATTTTGGAAGTGAATCTAAGCCTTATCCTGAAACCAAATAGCCCTCATTGGTCATAACTTGGACCTTAAAGAACAAACAATTTTTCATCGCAAACATTATTTCCAGTTCCTTACTGATAAAATCAGCATCTATAGCATCCAACTATAAACAAAAAGTAAACGTCTACATTATTCAAAATGAGATTGACACAACAGAATCTAATGGTAACAGAGTAGAATAGCATCATTACCATCTAGTGATGGTGCTGGCGCCAAGGTAATAAAAAACTGGCTTCCATTTGTATTGGGCCCAGCATTAGCCATGGATAAAATACCAGCTCCAGTGTGCTTTAGTTCTCGATTTATCTCATCCTCGAACTTTGAACTGCAATGTAAGAAACAAGTCAGTCTAACGTTAAAACTTTTAACTTAGAACGCCCCCACCTACATTAATGGTGTACAAATCAACTATGTTTGAGCCAGATAAAGGCCAAAAAACGGGACGACCCCCATATTACAATATTTTGTTTAATGTGACCATACAATCACCCGTGATCTCCAAATCGGTAGTTATGATAAAACAACAATTTTGAGATCAAGAGACATAAAAGCAAAATAATAATCAAACTGTTATGAAAAAGAAACAAAAGGAGGGAAAAGGGAGAACAAAGAAACTATGATTCGGAAAAGCGGGTTTCCATGGAAATAACAGTAGTCATGTGCTCACAGTTGTTTGAGCACCTCCGTGAGGATGCCAAGTGGACACTTGTCGTTCCCAAGGGCCTGCAAGGAGGGATTACTGGACAGGCCAAAAGGGAAGTGCCAGCTATGTGGTTGTGCCATCAGTTATGAGAAGCACGGTATTACAGTCTCGTAAAGGCAGTCATAAAGAGGCTATTATCAGTCTTAGCATGGCTCTCAGCAAAATTAACAGCATTAGCAGGTGCTTTTGTTTGAGGATATTGAGTTATTCACTTATACATAGAAAGCCCTTTCCAGATGTTTCTATTTTGGTGGAATGTTGAATATATGAGCTGTATAGCAAGAATATAGCTTGTGGATCATGTATACTCCATGTGTATGTAACATTGTTCGAAGTATCAGCTGATACCGAGTCGTTTCGGCCGAGTCGACTCGGTATCGTGAGGGTCCGATACGAGATATTGACCGATTCAAGCTGAGTTACAAAATTTTGGAAAATCGTGAGACGTATCGGCCGAGAGGATCGAGTTTTCGCAATATCGGCAAGCATATCCCAAGATGTGTCACGATACCCCGATACGAGAGACGAGATTCAAAAAGTGAGAAAATTTTCAAACACTTGCCCTAATCTTACCAGATCTCACATGCATCTGTCGCCTCCATCTCTTCTTGTCGTATTGCCTCTCTCTCTCTCTTGAACTCCTGTCTCAGATCTACTCAAACACGCTCAGATCTGTGCGAAATTGGAGCCCGGATCTAAGACTAAGAAGGCTACGATCTCTCTCTCCCGGAATCTTCATCGCCTCTCTTGAAGGCTTCATCGAAGCTTGATGCGTCGCATCGTCTCTCTCCTCTGAGCTACGTCGTCTCCATCTCCAGCCAGGTAACGTAACTTTTGCTTCTTTCTTCTTCTTCTTTTTTTTTTTAATTAATTTGGGTCTGAGACTGAGTTGTCGAGATATACAATAAGGGGTGTCACAGTTGTATCGTGAGTTAAATCAAGACATGTGTCTTTTGCTCGTCTTGAAGAGAGGTTAAAATTGGTGTTAGCAGTAAGTAGCATAGCTCGCTCTCTCTCTCTCTCTCTCTCTCTCTCTCTCTCTCTCTCTCTCTCTCTCTCTCTCTCTCGTTGTATCGTGCAACTTCGGCATGTGTGATTTTGTCACAAAACCTTAAGGATGCCCGTTACTTCTAAAACAAAGTTGCCATACATATTTTGAAAATTGGGGGAGAAGCATTAACACTTGTCTTTCCTCCAATATTACCACCACAATTCCAACCAGTACTGTTGCCAACAAAGCACAAGTTCACAAGAAAATCAAGAGAATGAGACATTTTGAATAGTATGCCGTTTTTCACCTTTGATTTCTCTCAAGATTCAAGAAACTTCAAGGTTTTGCAGGGACTCGTTACTGTCTACAGTTTGCTTGTTTAGGCTTGAATAAAGAAAAAAATATCAATCTGAACCAATGGAAGAGCTGAAATCGGCTATGAGCAAGAAAATGGATCAAATGGCACATGAGCAGAGATTCTCAACTGAACTTCGCTCTGGCCTATGACCAGCTAATGAAAATTTCAAAGGTGTTCTTCCACGCCATCAACTGGAAGGTGCCCTCTTCTTTCTCTCTCTAGAACAAAGATTTGACTAATACTAAAGTTGGAACAAGCTGCTGAAGTAGTTGCAGATGACATGGATAAAATTACCCTATTCACGGATAACTTGCTCTAGTTGCATAAAATTCTAAATCAATTTTCATAATTGTTGTATCTGAAACTTGAATATGTTACTACATTTTTTTTCTGAAGGTGTGCTATAGGACAAACGGCTCTATTTCAGTTCCCAAAATTCTAAGAATTCCATTATATACCATCATATATGCGTAGAAATTCTTTTTTCTTTTTTGCCGCCTCTAACCTAATATATCTAGGTTTTGCCCCCAAACTTACAATCCCAAAATTCATGGACGCGCAAACAGGCCCTAGACGTATTAACTATACAAAAAGTGGGAAGTTAAAAAGAAGTACCCATATATAGATTCTCCACCCCTTCCAGTCCCAGTAGGGTCCCCTCCTTGAACAATGAAATCCTGCTCCAATTACAAAATCAAAGTTCATTGTAAATCAAAATTAACACCAATATATACATAATACACAGTTACACATTTATCATATAGATTGGATTTTTGAGAGTCTATAATTTGTGTCGAGAAAATCATAATGAAAAAAAAAATAGAGAAATAGGACCTTAATGATTCTATGAAATTTGATATTGTCGTAATAGCCTCTGCGAGAAAGTTCGATGAAGTTCGTGCAAGTCCTTGGAGCGTGCTTGTAGTACATCTGCATCACATGTACATATATATATATATATATATTCATATAGATATATCTACAGATGAGAATTGGAATGCTCAGAGTCAGACAGATTTAGAGAGAGAAAAGAGGGAAGCATCTGGAACTGACATGCTAATACTTATGCTGTAGAGAGAGAGAGAGAGAGAGAGAGAGAGAGACGATGTTATACCTCGACGGTGAATGATCCCATGGAGGTTTCCAGAGTAACCTCCGGCGGTCCGCCGTCTGAAATGCCCCTCAACTTCGACATGGAGAGAGAGAGAGAGAGAGAGCGAGAGCGCACTGAACTTTTCACAACGTTGAGAAATACTACGTATGTAGGATGTGATTTGGGGCGGCATTGAAATTGAAAATGGGCCAATAAAGACACTCGGACCCAGTAGTGGCAATTGGTCGGGTCAATTTTGGACAGACATTTTTCGGAGCGCATTTTGCCGGGCCGGCCTGGATAATTCAATAATCATAGGGGCACAATGAATTGTATAAATGTACAGTATACATTTGGACCTTGTGCTGAAAAGCCTTTACATAAAAAAAAAAAAAAAAAAGGTGTGTGCAGGCTTTTCAGCACAAGGTCTAACCATGTACTGCATGTTTGTGCAATTCGTTGTGCACCTATCATTACTCTTAATAATTTGGTGTTCTTACTTCTGACGCGAAACATGAATGCATTTTTGCTCACTTAAAAATTGCTCACCCAATACTCACAAAATCTCCCATTGTCAATGCAGTAAGTGTAGACACTCAATTTTGACCACACTCTCAGGATTTAGGGAGAACAACCTCTTAAAGATCTCGATGATAAAAAATACCTCGAAGAAGGTATCTCGGTTACGCACAACGAAAGTTCGGACTCCGGCAAGTGTTTTGAGAACCCAAAATACGCCTTTTAAGCCTAGATTTGTGTTTTTCTCAAAATTAATTTCAAAATATGTCTATGACTTAGGAGAAAATGGTCATTAAGGTCTCAGACATAAATTTCAAGAGTCCGGTAGCTTGATTTCAGATAATCATTCAAAATTGGCGCACGTAGTAAACTTAACTATGAAAAAGAGCACGAAAGAGCACAAGAATTCCGGAAGACTTCTGAATCAAAATTGATAATAAATTCTTATGAAAATTACTCCCAGGATATTTTCAAAATAAAATTCAAATTTACAACTTTCTAACGGTGCGAAAATAGGCGATTCCGAAGGCCAAAAATCACTTTTAAGAAAATCCGGAAGGGCTGTGAACTTGAAATATATATATATATATGAAAGCCAAAGTTTTCTATTCTGCAACTTGGCAAGCTTTGAGAATTTTTTTATTATATATTTTTTTATTTTCTTTAAGATAATACACACATATAACATTGAATGAATGGAAAAATATATATATATATATATATCATTAAATGGGAAAAAAAAAAAGCCTCAATAAAAGTCAAATAAGAAAGGTGACAAAAATTTGAAACCACCTCACTCTCCTTCTTTCTCTCCCTAAAATTTGAAACACAAATTTATTTGTTACATCTTTTTTCCTATTTGGGTATTTTTCTCTAACACCAAATATCACGTGTTCCTTCTTATAAATTTCTTTTATTTAATTTTGATATTATTTTAATGTGTTTTATTTAATGTATTTGATAAGTTTTGATTTGTAATTGAAGTGAGAAGAACAATGTGGGACCAACTATTGCAACAAAGTAGAAGGTTAGATTCTATTTGTTACTTCTATTTCGCATTTTGTCGATCATATTTTCTAATTTTAATCTTGCACTAAAATTGTTACTTATAAAATCTAATATAAATAATTTCATCTCTTAAAATCAACACATTTAAAACAATATCCATATAATATGCACTGTTTAGTTTATGTACAGAGTACTACTGTTATATTTTGTTTTGACTTCTTTTTTTTTTTTTTTTTTGTTGGGGGGGGGGGGGGGGGGGGGGGGGTGTTTACGCATCTTTAACTTACATTGTTGCATGTGGCTTGAGGAAGTGACAGAAAAATGCTAGATTTTTTCAAGACTCATACAGTCCTATAATTAAGGGTGTACTCGGTCGATTTCGGTGTATTTTTTCGTAAAATAAAAAAAAATTGATTAATAATGGTGATCGGTCGATTTTTGAAGCATTCAGTCGATTTTTTAATCGATTTTAACTTGACAAACATTTTAAAAAATCGATCAATCAATTTTTTGATTAATCAATTTTGGTCAATTTTTTATTTTTGATTTTTTACATACACTCGTACCTATAATAATAATAAAAATAATAATAATAAAAAATCACCGAAGAAGATGATGTCGTTCAAACGATCTTTTTGGAATTGACTAATCTAACGGCCAAATAATTTCTGTTGAATCAACCATTGGCTTGCAAAAATTGCATATTTTAGAACTTATCCGTAATTAAGATCATGACACCTGTATTTATCATGATGATTATTACATAGCAAGTCTCTTTTAGGAAGGTTGTGTGAAAGTTGTGTGAAGGTTGTGTCCCAAGCATATATTACTCACAAGATGTGAACCCCGTGCAATGCACGGGAGCCGCAATTGGAAAATTAAATATTATAAAAAAAATATTGATTAACCTTTAAAATATCAAAAAATACATACACATATCATATAAATAAATTTTTTTAAATAAATAAATGTTAAAATTTGAATAAAAAGTTGTCACTTAGGTTTTCATATATCTATTTAAAATGAAAAGTTATAACAGTATTAGAAAATGTACATGATTGAACTTTTTGAGGTTTACAATTTAAAGCTTATTTCTTTATATATAAACAGTGCAATAATACTCTCTTTCATTTCTTAATAAAGGAGTTGTTACAATTCTTAATCTGGCAAGCTTTCTATCACATGAGTCATAAACATATATAATGCGCATATACCTTCATGTGACTTACGTAATTTTTTCAGTCAAATATATACAATTTGCAGTATTACATATCCGCAAATTAGGGACATTTATTGATACACCCAAAATTGGCTCTATCCTACAACCGAGCGGTTCAACTTAGCAACCAGTCCATGTCCCGGTCAAATCATGCACAACTCCTCGGACAAGCATCAGCCCGAGCGGTCTAGTCTACCTGAGACTCACCATCCCGAGCGGTTCATTCACGACCAGACCAACAGGTCGGAAAGATCACACTAGCACGGTCCGTACAGGCGTAGGCTAGCTGAGCCCACAACACATGCCCCAGAATATTCCAGGCAGTTTCCTACTCAAGATAGAGGACTTATGGAAAGTGGATATTGTTTCCTAATCCAATTAGGAAACCTCCACAATAAATGCCAATCAAGCTCAATTGGATTATTTTTCCTTATCCATGTATGAGTAGGTCTCTTGTATATATAAAAGAGACCACTCACCACCCTTCAAAAGGAAGGACTTTTCAATCTCTACAGCACCTCCATAGCAGCCACCAACACGCCCGACCTACCTACGGTAGCTCCAAACTATTGTTGGTTCACCACAGGTGTCACGCCCTGACGTAGCATAATTCAGGAAAGCATTTAATTTCCTTTATGGACTCGTAGGTCGTGACAAGTGAGTATGACCAATTGTCCCTGCAGCAAAATAACTTAATAGCATTTCTAGAGCAAAGAATATTAATAAACATAACCTCCAAAATTAAAACTTACTAACTATTACAGCAGTCATAAACTTAGGCACAAAATGCCTTATTCAAAAGTCTAAAACTAGTTTATTACAACCCAAATTAAAAGACATAGGAAATATAAAGCAGCCTCCTGGCCTGCCTCTAACTAGCATAGTCGAAATACCCTGGCTGCTCCTGACCTGAAAATCTGGACATAGAGTCCAGGACGCATCAACGTCGTCAGCTTATGAAAGCTGGTGAGCAAAATAAACAAGTGCTCGCAATGTATATATAAGCATATAAACAACGGTGCAATTTAACTAGATTCAAGATTCCAATTCCAACATAAATCACAGGGGAATAAAATAAGCAATAAATATGCGACCGTGCATGAACAATGTAACATCTCATCTTTCTGACTCTTTTCTCTCAACAAAACTTGACTTAACCAAACCATTACCTCATATACCAGGAATAATATCCGATCGATATCCAAACCGCACACCACGCTATCGCCTCAGATACCAGGAATAATATCCGATCGATATCTGGGTCGATCACGACCAACCATCGCTTCGGATACCAGGAATAATATCCAAAACGAGCGCCTTAGATACCAGGAATAATATCCGATCGATATCTAAGCCGTACTCAATACCATCGCTTCGGATACCAGGAATAATATCCGATCGATATCCGAAACGAGCGCCTTAGATACCAGGAATAATATCCGATCGATATCTAAGCCGTACTCAATACCATCGCTTCGGATACCAGGAATAATATCCGATCGATATCCGAAACGAGCACCTTAGATACTAGGAATAATATCCGATCGATATCTAAGCCGTACTCAATACCATCTAGGCCTGTCAACGGACCGGATCTAGGCCCGGATCCGGTCCGGATCCGGCTCAGTTAGACAGATCTGAGCTTTTTTAAAGATCCGAATCCGGATCCGGATCCGAATCCGAATAGAGTTGTATGAAAACGGACCGGATATGGATTTAATAGATCCGATCCGCCTAAGACCCGATCCGAATTTGTATATGTTATATATATATAAAATATAATATATGTTAAAGAAATCTCTACCATTGATTTTTTTAATCCAAGGATGGGCTAAAATAATGTTGTAATTTGTTATGTTATGGTAGCTTTGTAAGATTCAACTTAAAATTGGATTGTATTGGCATTTCAAATGAGTAATATTACTTTTTTACAAGCAATATTTTCTATTCGGATCGGATCGGATATTCGGACCGGATATCCGGATCTTTCACAAATCCGGATATGGGATAAACCTCACAGATCTGTCAAATATACGGATCGGATTCGGACTAAAATATTTTTGTCGGATCCGGATCCGGATCTAGCCGATCCGGTCCATATCCGATCCGTTTACAGGCCTAATACCATCGCTTCGGATACCAGGAATAATATCCGATCGATATCCGAAACGAGCGCCTTAGATACCAGGAATAATATCTGATCGATATCTAAGCCGTACTCAACACTGTCGCCTCCAATACCAGGAATAATATCCGATCGATATTAAAGTCGTACACCAGACCGCCACTCTTTACTCTTTTCACGTTTTCTCACACACATGCATGTTGACACAACCTCGATCCTAATATGTATGTCAATGTTCATAATTTGTAGTAACAGTTATTAATCTCAAAGTTGGATGTTCGTTCAACATAAATCTCAGTCTAAAACGTTCTTATAAGTTCAATTCCTAACAGTGAGCCTTTAAAACAGTATATCTGTCAAACAGTTCTTTAAAAACTTTCAAAACCTTTTCCAAACAGTCCTTTATAAAAAAAATACAAAAACTGCTCAAAATGCCCAAGTCGCGCGAGCGGATCGCGCGTGCGAAGGGGGATGGGTCGCGCGAGCGAAGAGGGATAACGGGCCGTGCACGCGAATGGGGCAATGGGTCGCACGAGCGGGTCGTGCGCGCGAGTTATCACAGTTGCATCATCTTCTTCGTTTTTCCCCTGTTTCTGATTTCAAACTGAAATTATACCCATTTCTGTTTTCTGTTTCAATTATGTCATGCCATATATGGATTTTTTTCGTCTTTCTGCGTAGATTAAGAATATGCGATCAATTTAAACTAATACAGAGTGTATCACTAGATATTCGCGATTAAAGTAAGGGTGTCAAAACTTTAAATCAACGGTACGTCGCGATACGGATGAATTACTCCGTAGGATTCGAAACGTAGCTTATTGGGACTAAGATTTTTCATTCCCAATTTACAGATTTCATTTTGGTTGACTTTTGTAAAACTCCAATTTTCAAAGCTTTAATGGTGTATCTATATATATATACACATATACACATATATATACACACTGAAAATATACATATATATATAAGTCGAGAGTGAGTTTATAATACTCACAAAGGTGCTAGTATAAAGAATTTGAGACCGAGAATTCCGCCGCAATAAACCGTCGTCTAAGAAATTTACTCCTCCGTTCTTGATCTTGAGATATATATATAGCTATATATCTATGTTAATGTATGTGACTGTGTGTTTATATATATATAATTTGAGTATATGTGTGTGTTATGTGTGTATGTATGTTCTTGAGAGAGAGAGCAAGAAAGAATGGGAGTCTCTGTGAGAGAATTGTGAGTTATACACAGTTATATAAACTGTTAGAGTTAGGTAGCCTCCAAGCAAAGGAGAGATCACTCGGTGAGGTTGAGCTCACATGCTCCCTCACCCAAGACACGGTAAGGACGCAGATCAAAACATAAAACTGGTATTTTATGGTTGAAATAAAAATACTGAAAATTATATTAATGTAGGAATTAAATCTTGGGTTGTACAAAAGTATAGATATAGTTTTCAAATCCTTAGAAAGTATTTCTTTATTTAAGGAAATTACGGTTTGGCCCCAAATAATTATTATAAGTAGGAAATTAAAATGAAATATACATTTATTAAGGAAAATGAAATTACAGGGTGTTACACTCTACCCACCTTAATAGAGATTTCGCCCCGAAATCTGAGCTAACTAATCCTGAAACAACTCGGGGTATCTAGTTCTCATGTCCGACTCTAACTCCCATGACGCTTCTCCCTCGTCATGATGCCTCCACTGAACCTTAACCAAAGGAACGTCCCTTATTCTCAGCCTCTTGATACTCTAGTCGAGAATCCTCACAGGTCTATCCTTGTAGACAACATTCTGACTCGTCTCAATATCATCAAAATTAACCACATGTGAAGGATCCCGTATGTATTTCCTTAACATACTAACATGGAACACGTTATGAACACCAGACATCTTTGGTGGTAACGCGAGTCGATAAGTCACTTTCCCAACACGCTCCAATACCTCGAATGGTCCGATGAAACGAGGTGCCAACTTCCCTCTTTTCTGACCAAAACATACTACTCCCCGAATAGGTGAAACTGTAAGGAGTACGTGATCACCGATACTGAACTCCAAATCCTTTTGTCATCGGTCCGCATAACTCTTGTGTCTACTCTGTGCAGTTTTCATTATTTCCCTGACCAGTGAAATCTTCTCATTGGTTTCTCTCACCAAATCTGGTCCCAATAATTCTGTGTCTCCCACTTCAGCCCAACACAACGGAGATTGACATGGCCGTCCGTACAAGGCTGCGAACGGCGCCATCCCAATACTCGAGTGACAACTGTTCTTATACGCAAATTCGACCAACGGCAAGTGCGTCTCCCAAGACTCTTCAAAGTCGATTACACAAGCTCTGAGCATATCTTCCATAATCTGATTAACACGCTCGGTCTGTCCATCGATCTGAGGATGGAAAGCAGTACTCATCTTGAGCGAAGTTCCCATAGCCTTCTGCAGACTTTCCCAAAATTTCGAGGTAAAATGTGCATCGCGGTCTGATACAATCGACACAGGCTCACCATGCAGTCGCACCATTTGCTGTAGGTACATTCGACTCATCCTTTCTACTAGGTAAGTCATATTGTACGCGATGAAGTGTGCGGATTTCGTCAAACGATCCACAATTACCCAAATCGCGTCATGGTTTTGTTGTGACCGGGGTAGTCCAACCACGAAAATCCATAGTTATGTGTTCCCACTTCCATCCTGGAACAGGTAAGGGTTGCAACAATCCCGAAGGTCTCTGATGTTCGGCCTTCACTTGTTGACAAGTCAAACATTTAGACACAAACTCGGCTACTTCTCGTTTCATCCCTTCCCGCCAGAAATTTCTCTTCAAATCTTTATACATCTTTGTTCCTCCTGGGTGTACTGTCAGTCTCGATTTATGTGCTTTTTTGAGAATATCTTTTCTCAAATCTCCGGAATCTGGCACATACATTCTGTCTCGACATCGGTCTCCTCCATCGGTCCCAACCTTCCATTCTATAGGGTCCTTTTCTGACATCTTGGCGAACCATGCTTGAAATTTCTCATCTTCCTTCTGAGCTTTGATAATTCGACTCACAAGTGTTGGTTGAACGATGAGGCATCCAAGGTGATGTCCGTCACTTCCCTCAGAAATCTGTATATCAAATTCTGCGATTGTCTCTAAAGCTTTCCATTCCCTTACCATCAATGAAGCAATCGTTCCTCGAGGTTTTCGACTTAGGGCGTCAGCGACTACATTAGCCTTACCAGGGTGGTACTCTAATGTAAAGTCGTAGTCCTTAATCAGCTCCATCCACCGACGTTGCCTCATGTTCAACTCCTTCTGAGTAAACAAATACTTAAGGCTTTTGTGGTCCGAGAATAAATCAAACTTCTCCTCATAGAGGTAGTGTCTCCAAATCTTAAGTACGAACACGACTGCTGCTAGCTCCAAATCATGAGTTGGGTAATTCAATTCATTCGGCTTCAACTGTCGTGAACCATAGGCGATAACCTTTTGGTCTTGCATAAGGACACATCCCAATCCTTGATACGAGGCGTCACTAAAAATAGTGAACTTCTCACCATCCTTTGGTATCGCAAGTACTGGCGCTGTTGTCAATCTCCCTTTCAATTCTAGAAAAGCGCGTTCATGCTTATCAGTCCATTCAAACTTCAAATCTTTCTTAGTCAAACCAGTTAACGGGGCTGCTATATTTGAGAATCCTTCCACGAATCTCTGACAGGAACCAGCTAGTCCCAGAAAACTTCTGACTTCTGTAGCATTGGTTGGCCGAGTCCAATTCGCCATTGCATCAGTCTTTGAGGAGTCAACCGTGATTCCTTGTTCTGAGATTACATGCCCGAGGAACTTAACTTCCTGAAGCCAGGATTCACACTTCTTGAATTTAGTATATAGGCGGTGATCTTTGAGAGTCTGCATCGCAATCCGTAGATGATGCTCATGCTCTTCCTCTGACTTAGAATAGATCAAAATATTATCAATAAAGACAATAACGAATTGATCCAAATAGGGTTTGAATACTCTGTTCATCAAGTCCATAAACACAGCCGGAGCATTCGTCATCCCAAACGGCATCACTAAGAACTCATAGTGTCCGTACCTCGTCCTAAAAGCAGTTTTAGGTATGTCTTCCTTCCGCACCCTCAACTGGTGATACCCTGACCATAGATCTATCTTGGAAAAGGTTGTGGCTCCTTGCAATTGATCGAACAGATCGTCTATCCGAGGTAAAGGATACTTATTCTTGATAGTAACTTTATTCAGTTCTCGGTAGTCAATACACAACCGCATGGTCCCATCCTTCTTCTTCACAAACAACACTGGTGCTCCCCTGGGTGAAGTACTTGGACGAACAAAACCCAACTCTTCAAGTTCTTGAACTTGTTCCTTCAGCTCCAGTAACTCTGTAGGGGCCATCCTATAGGGAACCTTGGTTATAGGTCGAGTGCCTGGTACCAGTTCCACACAGAATTCTATGTCCCTCTCAGGTGGTAATCCTGAAATATCTCGGAATACTTTATCAAATTCCTAGAGGATCTCAAGGACCTTTAAGAGATTAATTAAATATGATTGTCATTAATTATATTTAATTAATGGTTATTTGTAATCTTAATGTGGGGAGATAATAAGCATTTAATAACATGGAGCTCGAAATATTTTTGAGATAAGGGTAGGAATGCAATTATAATTCTTTAGTAGTATGAATTATAATTTATGGAAATAGGAATTTGATTCAGTTCGAATTGGAGTTTCCTAATTCCATAAGGAAGCCTATTCCTTATTGACTTCTTATGGTCCCTATCGTAGCCTATATATATGCTGCTTGGGCTATCCTCTCAGTTTGCGTTTTTCCATTAAGAGTATTATATCTCGGAATAGAAAATAGAGCGTAAAAGAGGGAGAGCAGAAAGCAGAAAGGATTTCGATAGAGCCCACACTCAGTTCGATATTCTGGCAGCAAAGGAATTCGGTAGAAGATCGTGAGCTGTTATAGAGCCCGTGTTCTCGATTCGTCTACTATAGCAATCCGTTTTGCAGTTCAAGGTAACCCTAATTCCGCCCTTGTAGGGTTATTGTAGCTTTCACATAAATTTTTGCAGTACCAACTTTTACGCGCTGTCAACAAATTCTGAGAACACAGTTTTCCTAACAGGACTTAGTAAATTAAAGTACAAACCCACCAAAATTTGCCTCGCCCCGACTATATAATCAATATACTAGTGAGCCCTTATATTTCTATCTCAGTACTATGAAATACTATGGTTATATAAATGACTAACTAATATAACATACTATAAGTAATTTATTTATTTGACCTCTTTAAATGGCAATAATTAGCAAATTTGGTGTAATATCAATATTTTTTTAAACCTTTTGATAATGGAATTGAAAGGAAAAAACAATTGATTTTTTTTTTTTTCCTCTTTGAGTTAAATAAAAAGACTAAGGGTGTGTTTGATAACCCAATTAAGTACTAAAAATGAAAACTTTCAACCACTTATTATATTTCAATGCGTTTGATAATGTACCACTTAATTGAAAAAGTTGTAAAAAAAAACTGAAAACTTTAACTAAGAGTTTTCTATTGAAATAATCAATGAATGCAGTTTATTCCAATACTTGAAATACTGTTTTCAGTATTTCAAGTTCAATTGCTTAAAATTTTTAGTATTTAATTTTCAATTTTATCAAACCGACCTTAATAGTAGGAGTGAAACATAAAACCGAAAAACCAGCAAATCGAACCGAACAGAATCGATCAGTTCGATCGATTCTCATAAAATTTTTTATAGTGTAAAACTGAAACCAAACCGAAAATAAGTCTAAAAATAAAAAAATCGAACCAAACCGATCAGTTGAAAATCCCCCAATACTGACTGAATTGAACCGATTTTACCCTTACCTAATAGGATTGAATTTTTCGTTTTGACGAGGGATGTCAAAGAGAGTGGAGTGAAGTCGAAATAACCATTATTAAAGGAGAGCATTTTTGCTCTCCTTTTTTGGTTCACCATTGCTTATTCAGGTCTTCATTTGGTGACATGTTTTCCATTTTATTTTCATTTTGCCCCTATACTATTAGCATAATTACTAAAATGAGACACATATCACCCAATAAAAGTCTAGGTGAACAAAAAATGCTCTCTTATTATAAGATGAGTAATACTTGGGACTAGGGGTGGGCATTCGGTCGGTCGGTTCGGTTTTGGGCAAAACCGTCAGCCGAACCGATGTGATCGGTTTTCTCTCTAATAGAACCGTCAACCGACCGTTACTGTCGGTTTTTGATCGGTTCGGTTTGTGTCGGTTGACGGTCGGTTGGCGGTCGGTTTGGTCGGTTGGACCATTTTCAGATTGGGCTTAATTCCATTAAATTTTATTTATATTGGGCCTATTTTGAGGACACCACCTATTGGGAATGAGATTATGAGGCTAGGGTTTGATTTCTCAGCCTCTAATAATGTATTATATATCTATATATATCTCTTATGAGTCTTATATAATATATTAAAAGTACATTCTTAAGTTAACTATCGGTCGGTTCGGTTATTCGGTTTTATGCCTATGCAAACCGAGAACCAACCATGAAACCGAAAAAATCATAAAATTTCAACCACAATCGATCGCAGGCCGACATTAAACCGACCATTGCACTCCGGTTCGGTCGGTTTGCGGTCGGTTTAGCGGTTCGGTTCGGTTTTTGCACACCCCTACTTGGGACATAACTTTCACACAAACTTTTTTTACACAACCTAAAAGATGTGTCTATCTCTCTCCTGTGTCACTGTGGGGTCCAGTGACATCACAAGAAAGAAATCGATACATCTTTTAAAAAACTTGTATGAAAATTGTGTGAAGATTGTGTCCCAAGTATTATTAGTCTTATAAGATAGCAGAAATTGGCATAACTCATTAAACGGGCCGGACGGAGCGAGATAGGCAGTAAACGGATACACTCACTTAGTGGGTTTTGATCGGGTAAACCATATAACTTGTAAACGGGTTACTATCAAACTAAACCCTCTACAAAATCCTAAACCCCCATCTCTCACTCCTCTGAACCCTATCTAGAGAGAGAAAGCTTGAATTCCTACATTTGATCCTAAGAACGCTCAGGCTTTGTGTTCATAAGGGTTCGTGGTTGGTCATCAAATGCGACCAATCAGACTTCCTGAATTGCCGATCGGTTCCTTTGAAGGTGGGGTCCGCAGTACCATCAGACGAGCGGTTGTAATCGGAAATGGATTCGCCGGCGCAGAGAATCAATGCTTCGGTCTGGTTCGCGCTTTAGGGCTCTCTCATCGACTCTCTTTTTATGTAAGTATATATATATATATATATATAATTTTTTTTTTCCAAAGGCTGTTTGGTAAAACAAAGAACTGATTATATGGTTCACAAGTGAACCGGTTGTGCAAATTTAGGTGTTTGGTGAGTGCTAATTTCTTGTATAGGAGTATTGTGCCTTGTGACTCTTTGTCTAATAACTCTATTAAAACTGGTTCTTCATGTTTGATAAAATTGTAAATTAAGTAATGGAAATTTTAATCTATTGAATTAGCGGCTCTAAAAACAGTATTTCAAGTAACGAATAGACTGCATTTATTGATTGTTTCAATATAAATGTTTTTACTTCAAAGTTTTTAGTAAGTTTTTGGCTGTTTTTTTTTAGAGAAGTGAAACATTATCAAATACATTAAAAAAATAAGTGCGAAAACTTTTCATTTTCAACGCTTAATTGGTTATCAAACACACCTTTACAGTTTTGGTTCTCACAAGGACCAAATAAAAAGTGAGACCTGTACGGACATGTTTTAGTTTTAGACTCTTCCAGACATACCCTTTAAGCTTGCAATCTGTTTGGTTTACAGGGAATTTTTTGTCTGTTTGGGAATGCATAAAGTAGAATTCCAATTATTTCCCTTTTCATTTTACAAAGATCAATATAGTATTTAATATCATTTTAAAAAGACCAATATAGTATTTAAAAATTAAAGGTGTATTTGGATTGGACACAGACTTGTAGACATCTTGCCAAACCATAAAAAATATTGTTTGGTTGATGAATTTTCTTTATCTTGTGAACCAGTTACATTGGAATCTTTTTTGAAAATTTTCATGATTTTCTTAGAAGTGATTGAAGCTCACAAATTTATCTTCTGATGAACAGAGAAGTAGTTTCTAATACGTTCTTTTACCCCCAAAAAAGTAGTTTCTAATAAATGAAGATTTTCTTTTTCTTTTTCTTTTTCTTTTTTCTGGGGAGGGGTTCACCGTTCATGAATTTGGTCTTCCATTAGTTGGTTATAAGGTGACTTACATGCTTTCATTTTAATATGTTTGAGCACAAATACTGAAATAAGCAAACACGATACATTTCCGAGATCATATCCTGTAATTCTTGCTTCTAGTGACATCTTAGCCATTGCAACACAACTACTATATAAAGATCACAAGGATATCTGTGTTATGTGATTTTTTTTGGTGATAATTACAATGCTGATAATAGAGTTATAACTAATACAAATTTATTTGGTCAAGAAAGGCGAACTTACATTAAGTGTGGTAGGTATACAATACTTTATTTTAGTCCCGCATTCAAGGATTGAAATAACCTTCCAAGAGTATATGGATTTCTTGTTGCCATTGAGACTATATGTTCTGTTGTTTAGCACGTGAGAATTTGTGTTTGTTCTTACTTATTCTTAATTATGCAGCGAGTGACTAGGCCAAGAGGAGGGATCCATGAATGGCTTCATTGGTTACCCGTTTCGCTCCACAAAAAATTGGACCCCTTCATAAGCCGAATTTGTAGAGATTCAGGACTCACAATAACTGTCAGAGGGAAAAATATGAAGCCTCTTCCAGCTGATAAAAATGGTTAATTCATCTTTTCAGTCTTGGATCATGTGTTAACAATTTATTAATGAAGATTGTTGCCTAGTCCCAAAAAAATGGTCAATTTGGAGTCCTTTTGTGATGCGGGAGAACCACGAGAAGAAGTGACAAACAAGAAATTAAGAACATAGCCAAGAGAAGGAGAAGAAAGAATAAAGTTGTAGCATTAATGTATTATCAAAAGATCATTTTCCCGAGTTCCTTTCTCCATCTGCAATATTACAATATATAGGACTTTCTCACTATTACTTCGCACCTAAACATTAAATTCAAACTCAACTTACTAGAAGTAACATTTTATAGGAAACTCAACTTACTAGAAGGAACATTAGAATTATAGAAAACATACTAGTTGACTTCCAACTACAAAACCACCCTTTCAGTAATCAAAGTCTTTCATTAAATATACAGTTTGACATCCAATTGGTCAAAGGGCAGACCTAATGCACTACATCATCCTTCCTAGGTGAAGAAGAACTCGTCCACGAGTTTGAATCCAACTCTTCATGATACAATGATAAGTCTGAACATTAAAAGTCTAGTGAATTTGGATACTCGGAGGAAGCTCAACTTTGTAGGCATTATCATTGATTTTCTCGAGTATTCGACATGGGCCAATCTTCTTTTCCTTAAGCTTATTGTAGGAACTAGAAGAAAATCTTTCTTTCTTCAAATAAACCCAAACAAGTTCCCCTTCGTCCAAAACTTTCACCCTACGATGTGCATTGACAGCTTGCATATACTTCTCATTACTCTCTTCAAGCTTTTTTCCGACTTCATGAATTTTGACCATTGCAGCAGCAAAATCTTCCGCCTTTTTGCTAAATACAGTTGAATTAGGAATTGGTGCGAGGTCTAAATAGTGGTGTGTTGACCGACCATAAATTATTTCAAACAGGCTCTTTCCGGTAGAACGATTTACCACATGATTATAAGCAAATTCTGCCTGGGGTAGAGCCTTATCCCACTGTTTTGGTTTCTTTGATGCCAACACCCGAAGTAAGTTATCCAGAGTACGATTTACCACCTCAGTTTGCCCATTCGTTTGAGGATGATAAGCACTGCTAAAAAGTAAGCTTGCCCCTCCGCTTCCATAAACATCTCCAAAAATAGCTAATGAATTTGGTATCCCTATCCGAGATAATTGACTTGGGAATACTATGGTGTTTAACCACCTCATTAAAATAAAGATTGGCAACATAGCAAGCATCTATAGTTATTTTGCAAGGGATGAAATGAGCCATTTTCGAAAAACGATCAACAATCACAAAGATGAAGTCATTACCCTTTCGAGTTCTTGGCAACCCAACCACGAAATCCATGCTAACATCTTCCCATAGAGCTTTAGTAAGTGGTAATGGAGTGTAGGGACCGGTATTTTGAGCTTGCCCCTTTTAAGTTTGACAAATTTGGCACCTTTTCACAAATTGAGTCACATCTCTGTAGATAGTCTGCCAAAAATATTCTCCTTCACGAGCGAGATGGTTTTCTCTCTTCCAAAATGTCCACCCAAACCTCCCGAATGCAACTCCTTAACAATGTATTCTCTAAGGGAACATTTTGGGATTCACAAGCGAGTTCCCTTAAAAAGAAAATCATTTTGAAGAACAGAATCTCCATGGGACTCTTCCTTCGTAAGTTGCCAAATTTAAGCAAAATCTTCATCATTTGCATACATATCTATAATGGTATCAAACCCTTCAAGATGAACAGTTAGAGAGTATAGAAGAGTGACTCTTCTGCTAAGAGCATCAGCCACCTTATTACATTGTTCACTCTTGTGCCGTAAGACAAAGTTGTACTCTTGCAAAGTTGCAAGAAAGCAACCCAATTGTCATGCCTTCGATTTAGACTTCCTTGACTGTTGATATGCATAAGAGATTCATGGTCAAAATTCAAAATAAACTCCCTTTGAAACATGTAACATCTCCACTGTCAAAGCCAATGTTTCCTGGAACGTGGTTCACCCCGGCGTGTGGTACGGGTGCATGGTACGTCACTTAGCTTGGTTTTGGGGTATGAGGGGGTAGTCTTAGTCGGTTCACTTTCTAGGTTCATGGTTCGCTTTCGTTCCAAATTTTGGTTCGGTTTCGGGTGCGTGGTACGCCAATTAGCTCGGTTTGGGGTACAAGGGGTGTTGGTTCATGGTTCGCTTCCGTTCAAACTTTTGGTTCGGTTAGCACTTATGTAAATAATTATACATAGATGTATAGTACTAAATCATTCCATGACTTCACATAATCAAATTTCAAACACAAAGTATAGGAAAATATGATCAAATTAAGTCTCAAATGCAAATATCTTAGACACTCTCAAAGAAAAACCAAGTAGCAATGTGAAAGTTTGGATTTTATTCATCTTCTTCACAGTTTTGATTTTATTTATCTTCTTCTCGTTTGGTTCGTGAAATTTAGGATCCGGATCCTCTACAAGCCATGATCTGGAACGCAAGATCCGGATCGTGGTTCCATGGGGGGTACCACGATCCTGGAAACCTCCTTCGTCTTCTTCTTCTGGCATCTTTTTTCTTCTTCTTCTTCTTCCTTCTTTCCCCCCTCTTCTCTGTTAGACTGTTTAGTGAGACGTCTGTTTTTTTTTCTTCTTCTTCTTTCCTCCTTCGTCTTCTTTCTTCTTCTTCTTTTGGCTTCTTCTTCTTTCTTCTTTTCCTTCTTCTTCCCCATCGTCTTCTTCTCTATCTGATTGTATCCATAGTCATTTTTTCTTTCTTTTTCTTCACTGTCGGTGGGGTTTAAAACCTCTCGTTTGGCCCTTTTCTGTGTCTTAATGAAGTGCCCAATTGTTATGAACTTATCATATAATATAATATATGTTCTATATAATAGTAGTAGAGAAGTCCTAACTCGTAAGACTACAATATAAGACAATATAATATATACTCCCTCCGTCCCATAATAAGTGTCCACTTCTATTTTGCACATTGTTTAAGAAAGTTGTATTATATTAGTTTTTTTGGTTCATTAAAGGGTCACTTTCCAATTTTATCCTTAGATGTGATGGGTGTTTGACTTTTTGCTTGTTTTGAGACCACAAATAAATGCTACTTTGTCTTTATTATAAGGGTAGTTTTGGAAAGTAAGTAAAAGCTATATGCCAATTTAGGAAAGTGGACACTTATTGTGGGACATCCAAAAAAGGAAATGTGGACACTTATTATGGGACAGAGGGAGTAATATGTAGTAAGACAATATAATATATAATATATATACCAGGCAGAAAATAGTAGAAAATTAAAAAGAATACTAGAAAAAAAAAATGTCTTAATGTCTTAATCTTTGGGTGGAGCACTAGGCATAAAATACTAGAAAATTTAAAAAATCATATAGAAAATACTAGTATATGCTAAAAAAGGGTAGCCAGGCTGCTATATTCTATGTTACATGGACTCTTCAAAGTGTCCGGTGGACATGAGTATGGATGCCATATCCGACATGGGTGCTTCGCATTTCTTGGCTGAAACATATACTAAACTACACTAGAAGGATCCTACTCAAGTGTCATACCCATGTTTGCAAAGAGTCGTGTTAACACGGATACTGCACCTATTTAGAAGAGTCCATGTAACATAGGCTATATTATATAAAAAAAAATATGTATTTTTGTGCCTCGCTTCGCTCGCCTCGCACCTAGGTTCCAGGAGACCTTTACGCCTCAGTGCGCCTTAAATAACCTTGAGCACAGGTGCATTGGACAACTTCTCTTTGACAAGATGGAAACTCTTTTCAACTTTCAAAGTCCATTTGAATTCTCCCTTCTTCATACAATCTGTCATGGGTGCTGCTAGAGTGCTGAAGTTTCTTATGAATCAGCGATAAAATGAAGCCAACCCATGAAAACTTCTTAATTCTTGAAGGTTCATTGGTATAGGCCACTCTTGGACAGCCTTGATCTTGTCTTCATCTACCTTGATTCCCGTAGAAGTTAGCAGCCTAGGAAAGATAGACTGTTCATCATAAAAGGACATTTTTTGGTTTACATAAAGCTTTTCATTTCTCAAAGCGGTTAAAACAGCCCTCAGATGCTCCATATTCTCATTTTTATCTCGACAGACAAGAATATCGTCAAAGTAAACAACAATAAATTTACCCATGAATGGATGGAGTACTTGGTTCATCACCCTCATGAATGTGCTTGGTGCATTGGAGAGTTCAAATGGCTTTACAAGCCATTTGTGCAAGCCTTCTCGTGTTTTGAAAGCCGTTTTTCACTCATCTCTGGGCTTGATACGTATTTAATGATAGCCACTTCTAAGGTCGAGCTTGGAGTACACCTTCGCACCAGCAAGCATATCAAACATATCATCTATTCTTGGAATGGGAAATCGATATTGTACAGTAATCCGATTAATAGCACAGCTGTCCACACATATATGCTAAGTTCCATCCGTCTTTGGGGTTAGTAAGGCGGGCACTACACAAGGACTCATGCTCTCTCACATAGCCCTTGTTTAACAACTCCATGATTTGCCTATCCAATTCTTCATGTTATCTTGGACTCATTCGGTAATGTGCTTTGTTAGTAAGTGTAGCTCTTGGAATGAGATCAATTTTGTGTTGGATGTCTCTGAGAGGTGGAAGCTTATTATGCCACTCATCGGGAGTGACATCCTTGAATTCTTCCAAAAGGAATTTCATTTCATCATGCACCTATATTGGCTGCACTTCATCTTTAGAAATCAAGGCATAAACAACACCACTTTCCTTGCTTTCTTTCACAATCTTGGGTAAAGTCAAGAAGTTGTTCCCCTTTGGTTGAAAAGACTTGCAAGCTTTCTCCCCTCTACTGGGCAAGGGAACAATCTCCACTTTTCCCATTCTAAAGGTATATGCATTTTTTCTCCCATCATGTATAGCATATCTATCAAATTGCCATGGCCTCCCAAGGAGTATAGGACAAACATCCATAGGAACTACATCATACTAAACTTGGTCATTGTAGCTTTTGGTAATTTTTTCCTCATTGCCTTTCCTGAACCGAGCAATGCGATATGGTTTCTGATGGGGTTTTTGGTACAAAGTTTGAGCTTGTTCTCCATCTCCTGAGAAACAATGTTTTCACAGCTCCCGCCATCAATTACAAGCGAACACACCTTGCCATGCGATTTACTTCGGGTCTTGAAGATATTAGAGCGAAGCCAGTCCTCGTCCTTTTCTACTTCTGGACTAGCAAGAGCTCTATGGATCACTAAAATCTCATCTCAGGTTCAATTTCTTCATGCTCGACGTACTCTTCCTCATCATATACGGGCTGATTTGAATCAACTAAAAGGTTCTCATCCCTTTCCTCACCTCCAAATGCAACACGTGCAACAACTTGCCTCTTGGGACACTCACAGCGACGGTGATCATGCTCGCCACAATCAAAACAAGAATTTTGCCTATTGGAGCGGTTGGACTGATTTATAACATGATCTGCAAGGGCTGGTTTTGATGGACTCAAAGCTGAATTCCTGGAATTAGAATTACCACCAACACCACGTGAAGTCTCACCCTGGGAAGGAGGATGAAGACTACGAAATCTACATACTTCTTACTTTCTTAGTACCACTACGAGTAAGTTTAGCCTCTACTTTCAATGCTAGTTGAGAAGCATCATTTACCTTCCATAACTGGTGCATTTCCACTTCGTTCTTAATCAGAAATCTCAACCCATCAATCTCTGTTGTGAAAGGCGCGAGGCGTAGGCGGGCTCAAGGGCTGCGCCTCGCCTAAGGCTAGGCGAGGTGAGTTCAATCAGGCGCTCTAGAGGCGTGCCTTTTCGCGAGTTGTGAGGCACACGAGGCGATCGCCCAGGCAATATCCCAACAGTTTACTGAAAAAAAAGGGAAGAAGAAGAAGAAACGAGAGCACATATCGCAACAGTTTACCAAAAAAAGAAGAAGAGGAAGACACGAGAGCAAGAAGCCCAGCAGTCGCAACCCAGGTATGTTCTTTTTTCCTCTTTCTTCTTCCTCTTCCTTCTCCTCTTCCTCTTTCTTCTTCGCAACCCTAATCAGTCGGGGGTTTTTTTTTTCTTTCTTTTTTTCTTCTCTTTCTTCCTTCTTACCCCCCTCTTCTCTGTCACTGTCTAGTGAGAGTGTTTTTTTTTTTTCTTCTTCTTCTTCCTCCTTCGGTTTCATCTTCTCTTCTTTCTTCTGGCTTCTTCTTCTTTCTTCTTTTCCTTCTTCTTCCCCATCGTCTTCTTCTCATTGTATACAGAGTCTTTTTTTTTTCCTTTCCTTTTCTTCACTGTCGGTGGGCTATAAAACCCCTTTTTGGCCTTTTTCTTTGTTTTAATGAAGTGCCCAGCTGTAAGTCAATATAATAGTATATAATATGTCATATAATATAGTATGACCTATGTAATTGTAGTAGATAAGTTCTAACTTGTAAGACTAAGACAATATAATATATAATATGTTGTGAGACAATATAATATATAATATATAAACTAGGCAGAAAATATTAGAAAATAAAAAAAAAATACTAGAAAATAAAATCGAAAATTTTAAAAATCATATAAAAAATACTAGTATATGTTAAAAAAATGGTAGCCAGGTTGCTATACTAAATAAAAAAAATATATGTATTTTTGCGCCTTGCTTCGCTCGGGCGCGCTCCACAACGTGCGCCTCGCGCCTAGGCTCTAGGAGATCTTTGCGCCTTAAATAACCTTGCCATCAATATACCTTGAAACGAACTGTTCCTTTGTTTCTTGGACGTTGTTGCGGGTCATAAGCTTATAAAATTCTTCTGTGTATTCCATGACACTCTTTAGTATCTTGGCGAAGGTTGTTGAATTGAGAAAAGCTGGTTTGAACAAAATCTGGGGGTATGAACTTCTCTCTAAGTCTTGACTTCATTTTACCCCAAGAAGTAATCTTACGCTTCCCTTTTCGAAGTCTCATTTCCTAAACCTTGTCCCACCAAACTAAAGTGTAACCATGAAACCTGGTACCCACTAGCTTCACCTATGTTACATAGACTCTTCTAAATAGGAGAAGTACCCGTGTCGACGCGACTCTTTGCAGACGTGGGTATGACACTTGGGTAGGATCCTTTACTAGTGTAGTTTAGTGTAATTTTTAGTCAAGAAAAGCAAAGTACCCGTATCGGATATGGCAATCATACCCGTGTCCTACGGACACTTTGAAGAGTCTGGGTAACATAGAGCTTCACACGTTGGTTCTCAGGCGTTTTGTTGTAATCGAAATATTTGTCAACACTACTAAGCCATTCTAGGAACTCTTCAGGAAGAAGACGTCCATGAAATTCTGGTAAACTAATATTGACCGTGTCGGAATCACTATAGTACCTCTCTAACCTTGCATTATCTTGCTGGCCAAAGGGATTCACGTCTGATTCATCACTTGATGAACCGCGAGTTGATCTTCCATGTTCACTACGAGCTTCTTGACGTTCAATGCATAAAACAAGTTGCTCAACTTGTCTTCGAAGGGCCTGGATTTCTTCAGCCTTTTCATCTCTAATACAACACCCCCCCCCCCCCCCCCCCCCCCAATCATATTGTTGCCATTTCTTTCCCTACCTCTATGGGCTGCCATGAAGAAACTAATTGAACTTGGCCCAAGAGGGTGGCACAAGCTCTGATACCAAATGATGCGGGAGAACCACGAGAAGAAGGGACGAACAAGAAATTAAGAACACAACTATCACAGCCCGGTCCCACAATAGCAGAACCGGAACCCGTGGCACGCCACCGAGGCCAACCAATTCATTAACGTTCCTAAAATTGGGTTTTAAGAACACACGCAGCGGAAAACAAAACAAAACATTTTGAAAACTACAATCCAGTCGACTGATCCAAGGTCCGGTCGACTGGAAATTTAAGATACAGAGAGTTCCTAGTTTCAGCAGCCAGTCTAGTCGACTGACTCCATATCCAGTCGGCTGGGGTGTCAAACTTCCAGTCGACTGGTACAGTCAGGTCGACTGAAATCCAGCCTGGTAGAAAGAAAAGATTCTGCTTCACTATCCAATTGACTGTGTCGGGGGACCAGTCGACTGGTTTCCCAAAACTCTGAGGTAGTGTCTAAAACCCACAGGTATCCAGTCGACTACTGGTTTCCTTGCAGCAGAACACTTCCTGCAGAAAACCAAGTTTAAAGCTTCCTGAAGATTTTTAAGGATCAAACACATACCAAACCGATACCGAAACAATCTTAACTGGAATAAAACATTACTGAAACATAATTACAAACGATTACTGTCTATTACAACATCATTAATCCGTTCTAAGGTACTAAGTTAAACATAACTAAAAGTCATGAAATTCTTCTTACAACATCTCTATTACAAAACTACAAGATAAGCGTGTTGTCGTCTTCTAAGTGAACTCCCAAACCCACGTGCTCACTTCTGCGATTCCTTGCCGGCATTTATATCTGCAATGGTTATTTGAATAACCACACATATTCGATTTGTTTAAGCTAACGCTTAGTGAATAAAACAACAATGCGCATGAATGATAATCATGCTTGCATTCACATCTCTACAATTCATACTAGTCGTCAGAGACTCACGTGTACATCCCATACTCCCAATCCGCGACTCCTCGCCAATAAGTCCACGCGAAAGGGTAAGACCCACGATTCTTCTTTTCAATCGTGAGACCTTAATGCCTATATCGACTCCACAAGATGGCTCAGTAACCACGTGCTCCTTTGACCCAAATAAGCAACTCAACATGCTCAAATATATATCACCATGCTCTCGGTAATCAAAACATGTCACCATGCTATTGGGCCTACTTATTAATATAATTGCCCAATATGAACTACACAATATATCTCTATGAATTAATACATGTCATTCACACAAAACATGAATACATGTCAAGAAATCATTCCAAAAACATAGTTGAATCACTCACCTTCGAATAACGCTTTTAAACTACGATCTAAGGAAAATCCGTGCACAAAGAACGTGCAGAAAACCTTCTAGTACAATTCCTATGGATCAAAAGTTCGACTGTCAACTTTTATGAAAAATTCTAGAAAAAGAGTTTTCGGAAAACTTGGCCAAACAAGGCCTAATAGGTATCAAAACGACGGCCTTACCTCGAGAAGTTCGAATACGACATTTGGTGAAAAGCCAGCGGACGAACGGTCGTCGTTTGGTGTCGAGAAGCTCTAAGCAATCCAATCTCCCTTTTGGCCACTTTTTGAGTTTTAGGTTAAGAGTTGTAAAAATATGAAAGTCATCACTTTCTATATATAGGCAACATTTTCCAAATTTTGTGTTTACTTCCCCACTAGTTTTCAAAACTCCTAATTAGTCTCTGAAACTTTCCACACACCTAATTCATTGTTTCACGAGTGAAACCTCCAAATTATAAAAGTTTTTGACTAAGTTCCGTTTGGTTGCTAAAACACGAATTCTTATATGATTTTTCTGAAGTTGCTAATTAGCCTACCAAATTAATAGCGTGCTAATTCTTCCTCACCAGGATACTAAAACTAACAACAAAAATATATTCTAAACCAGAAAATAATACAGATAGTGAAATACACAGGTAAACATTTATTTTCAAATAAACATTTAAAGTATTCCACAATGACCGTCTCATGCTCGGAGAAACTTCACAACATCACAACTCTCATTCACACCGTTTCAGAGGGTTCTCTAACACAAACACCCAAATCGACTCGTGAGTCAAAACTCACTCTCACAGGTGTCATAAGACACAACACATCACATCACATTATCATGCATGACAATGCAATGAAATGCAATAACACAAATGCGGGTGTTATAACAACCAAGAGAAGCAGAAGAAAGAAAAAAGTTCTAGCATTAATGTATTATCAAAAGATCATTTTCTGAGTTACTTTCTCCAACTACAATATATAGGACTTTCTTCCAGAATGCTAATTACTACTACTACTCCCCACCTAAACATTAATACAAAATCAACTTACTAGAAGTAGCATTAAATAGGAAACTCAACTTACTAGAAGCAACATTAAAATTGTAGGAAACATACTAGTTGACTTCCAACTACCAAACCACACTTTCAGTAATCAAAGTCTTTCATTAAATAGATAGTTTGACATTCAACTGGTCAAAGAATAGACCTTAATGCATTACATCAGTTTGGGATAGGTTTTCTGAGGCCAACAGTCACTTAGAAGTGATTATTCAAAAACATGTTGTTTGGATTAGTTTTTTCACAGTTTTTTTTTTAAAACCATATTCTTTTTTTTAAAGCTAAAAAATTGCTTTAATTTTAAAAGCTATAGCCAAACTGGCTCTTTGTGTTGATTTTTTTTTACCAAATATAATAGAAATAATATCGGAGGAGAAACTGATTTGCCTTCATGCTTTAATTTGGTGGTAGTGCAGGGCTATCAGATATTTTAGATAGTGATCCAAAGCAAATTGCAACAATGGCCTGTGAAACATTTGAGAAGTATGTTCTGGGAGCGGTGATTTTTCACCTTTTATTTCTGGACTTACGTGCAACAATGCTTCTCGAATTGCACACTAATTCAGCACCTACATATTAGGATTACAATTTTTGTATACTGATGTAATGTATTTTTAACTTTGTAAGGGATGGCCCGTTATTGCTGGTAGCATCTGGCAGTGATACCATTTCTGTTGCTAGTGCCATAAAACGGTTAGCCCCGGGAAATGTTTTCCTTGTTCAGGTTTGATATTAGACTACCTTTTGATCACATGAAATATGATCGTTGAATGCACACATTATCTTGGAATATGAAAATGTGCAACTAAATGTCACATAGTATGGTATTTTCAGCTTTTATATTCTTAGGCAATTTCCTGGCTATGTGATTAGATTGACGATTTTCTTGCCTCCTTGTAGGTATGTTTTATTTTTATTTCTAATTCACTCATGAGTATTTGAATTACAGTTTCCTGAGAAAATGGTTTTCACTTTATTGAAACAATTTTTAGGTGCTATTGCAGAAATTCTGTCTCATAATTTGTAGTTTTTTGCTTCTGTTTGCTATAAGGGCTTCTACATTTATTTTCCATATTTTTTTACCATAGTGTTTTTCTCATGAAATTGTTATATTAGCCCCTTTATTTATTTATATTTACTTTTTATCAGTTTTTTAGCATTTAATTGACAGTTGATCCGTGGTTGTGAACTTGTGGTCTTTCTTTTTTATTTTTACTTTTTATTATTCAAACAACTATTGCTTCCATTTTTTGTTTTCAGATACAACATCCGCGGTCACATCTTAATAGGTTTGATTTGGTGATTACTCCTCGTCATGATTATTACCCAGTGTCTCCTGAAGCTCAGAAGCAGATTCCTTGGTTCCTTCGTAGGTGGATAACTCCTCGTGAACCTCCTGAGAGACATGTGGTATGTTTCTTATGTAAGAAAATTAACTTTCTGTATTGGGTTCACAGTATTAGCGACTTTGACTGGACATATATGTATTTGTGTGTATATACATAGTTTTTATTTTTATAGTCTAAATATTATAGGTTCAATAAATATAAACCTCAGGTTCTCACTGTGGGAGCTCTTCATCAGGCTGATTCTACTGCCCTTCGGAGTGTGGCTTATAGATGGCATGATGAGTTGGCACCACTGGAAAAACCCTTACTTGTGGTTAACGTTGGCGGACCTACAAGTATTTTGAGCATTTTAAACTTCAGTTATTGTGTTTCTATGCTTCTTTTTGAGAGGGTAAATATACAAAAAATTAATCTTGTTCATGATTGATGCTGGATAAATCTAATATATAAGGAGGACATACTCATTTAATCTGGGTGTTACCATGTTAGGCTTATGGACTGAGGATAGACCTAAACCTCTGATTTTATTTGCTAAACCGAGCATCATATTGCATAGCTCTTCGTCCAACCCGTGTCTTAATGAAGTGAACTGCGTAAAACATAAGGGGAAAAAAAAGTAAGCACTGGGAAGCTTGCATTGGGAAGGAGGTTCAACAGGAAACAAGAGAGTAGAACAAACAAATGTTCATGCAATAGAGTGGAAGAAGTTCTACTAAGCTAAGTAAGCATATGAAGCATTGGGTGTTATATAACAATAATATCACAGAGAACAAAAAATAGCTAAACCATATATGCCTGATCACTCACCAATTTGTGCTCTCAAGCTGTCTTTTAGAGGACGACTGCTGAGAATTTTTATGAAATTGTTGTTGACAAAGAGCTCAGATAAGCTTTTTGTTAGGTTGTATACTCGTATAACATTCCTTATCAAGAAACTCAATCTAGGTCTATTATTCCTCTTCCCCAATGGGTGCAGGCTTTGGTCCTACTTACCAATGGGTGCAAACTTTGGTCCAATGAAGTAGGAATCATTGGGTTTGCTTGCAAACAACACTTTTCCTCTTGCCCCACTTGGATGATTTTGAAAGTATGGAGCAATCTGCCAGATATTTGATACAGAAGCTCTTCTGGCGCAGTTCATGATACACCTTTTTTGACCAGAGTCTATGAGTGCTACTAAATGGCATGCACAAGCTCCCATGTTTTGTCTTGATTCCGATGACCAAACAACTCTGTGATTTGTTGGTTCACATTGATACAGGCATACAGCTAGTTTTTTACTACATAGATGGCATGCATCCAGAGCTTTTGTTATCGTTAAGCATCATCCAAGTCGTTAGAAGTACCTAACTCAAAGTGACCCTATGGACCTAAGTGAAGAGAAGGTTTGCCACCTGGTATTCTTCGTAGATTCTCAATCACCATGGATTAGTTGAAGGAATTGGTCCATTCCTTAGCCATCATTGAGGAAGCCGCATTTACGGATCAAGTAAATTCATATATGATGATCCCAGTCCTATGACCCACATACAACGCTGCTAGAATGAAGAGGACAATAGCACGTCCCGTCTTACTTTGATTTGTTATTATCACAACCAAACAGACAACCATTTCTTTTGAGATCCACTCTATAGGATGTATAAGACGCATTAAAGTCCGCTTCACAAGGGTATCATTTGCATGACGAATACAAGCTTTAGCTAATTGTTGGCATGCTAAGGAGCTCCCATAGTAGAAGAAGGACGCAAGCGGGAAATTAATTGAAGTTACACAGTAGATTCGCAAGAATGAACGAAGAAGAACCTTTTAAGACAATTCAACATCTTTTGTTTATGTTCGACGGTTAAGAATGTTAGAAGCAAGTACGCCTCTGGCTTACACAATCAACCGTCACCTCAGCACCTCGGTTCTCACGCATCCTAGCTTCAAGATCTAGGTTTCACTTTAAAGGGCGACACAACTTGCTAAGATCAAATGAGATATCCCGAGAGAGAGAGAGAGAGAGAGAGAGAGAGAGAGAGAGAGAGAGAGAGAGAGAGAGAGAGATTGATGCAATCCTAGGTTTGTAAAAAGAATAAAATGGAGAACTTTAAGGAAGGCAAGAGAATAAGTCCACCAATCTAGCTTGCAAAATAATAATAATGCAGAGGTATTACAATCAGCCCAGCAGAGCTATAATGCACCTTAATAAACCACAGCTTTATTTAATACCCAAACAGTCACTAAACATGAAAGAGAAGTCCCGAACAAAACTATTAAACTACAAAAAAGGGGGCAGCAGCTGCAGCAAAGAAAAGGAGACAGCAGGGACAACTCAGATTTTGTAGCAAAGAAGAATAAGAGAAGAGGAAGAAGATAAAGGAGAAGAGAAACAACAGCAGATCAAGAGAAGAATGAAGAGAAATAGAAAATAGACAGCAAAGGAGAAACAGGGAGAAGGAGGATCAGAGACGTAGAAGAAGGAGAAGAAGGAGAAGAAGAAGAAGAAGAAAAGAAGAAGAAGGAGAAGGAGAAGGAGAAGGAGAAGAAGAACCTTCTATTTAGAAGATGATGACTGGAAGGAGGAGGAGCAGATATGAGCAGCAGAGAAGAGAAGAGCAGCAGTTGGGAGGCAGCAGCCTTAGGGTTTCTGTCCAAAACAAATCAGTCCCCTCTTGCTTCCCAAAAACAAACGTATATAGATCTCTTCAGTCACTTTAGCTGGCCCCCACTTAAGCATGTGACTTGCATGTGACAAAATAAATGATGTGGACACCCCCCACATCTTAAGGTTATATAGACAAAGAAACAAAATAAACATAACGAAATAAAAGAAAATATAGCTAATGTCAAACATTAAAGTCCACAAAAAAAAAAAAAAAAAAAAAAAAAAAAAAAAATTACTAATAATAAATAGATGGAACCCTAGGTTACATCAACTCTCCCCGGGTGGGAAGAACTCGACTCCGTCGAGAGGGCCTCGGAAAGTCTAGACTGACAAGTGTGACATCGACTCACATAACGAACAACGTCTCTCCTCAACCTAGGCCAAAAATACCTCTGCTCTACAAGACCAATGGTTTTTGTTTGCCCAAAATGACCACTTAGCCCACCACTATGCAACTCATGAATGAGATCTTCCCGAAGAGACCCCTCAAGAATACAGAGACGGGTACCATAGAAGAGATATCCATCATCTATAACGTAAGAGGCAGAAGAGTCGGTACCATTTTGAATGCATGACTCCCAAATAGGACCGAAATATGGATCACTAGCGTATTGCCCCTTCAAAGACTCAAAAGAGACGACTGTTTGTTTCATAGTCACAATAACAAAAGATCTTCTACTTAAAGCATCAGCCACTCGATTAGTGACCCCCGCCTTACGCCTCAGGTTAAATGTGTACTCTTGAAGGAAAGAAGACCACTTAGCATGTCTTTTATTCAAATTCCTTTGGGAATTCAAATATTTTAAGGCCTTATGATCGGAGTTCAACACAAATTCCCTATGGATGAGGTAATGCCTCCAATGCTTCAAAGCTTGAACAATGGCATAAAACTCTAAATCATAAGTGGAATATTTCGATTGTGCCTCGTTCAACTTCTCACTAAAGAATGCTATAGGACGCCCTTCTTGACTTAACACGGCTCCTATTCCTACGTGAGAGGCATCACAATCAACTTCAAAGACCTTCTCAAAATTTGGAAGCGCCAAAACTGGAGCACTAGTCATCTTGGTCTTTACAAGTTGAAAGCTTTTCTCGGCTTCTGGGGTCCACTTGAATACACCCTTTTTAAGACAATCAGTTATGAGAGCTATCATGGTGCAAAATTTCGAATGAAACGTCTATAAAATGAAGCTAACCCATGAAAGCTACGAACCTCGCTAACGGTCTTGGGACTAGACCAACTGTGGATGGCTAGTTGATGTAACCTAGGGTTCCATCTATTTATTATTAATATTTTTATTTTTATTAATATTTATTATTATTATTATTTTTTTTGTGGACTTTAATGTTTGACATTCGCTATATTTTATTTTATTTGGTTATGTTTATTTTGTTTCCTTGTCTATATAACCTTAAGATGTGGGGGGTGTCCACATCATTTATTTTGTCACATGCAAGTCACATGCTTAAGTGGGGGCCAGCTAAGGTGACTGAAGAGATCTATATACGTTTGTTTTTGGGAAGCAAGAGGGGACTGATTTGTTTTGGACAGAAACCCTAAGGCTGCTGCCTCCTAACTGCTGCTCTTCTCTTCTCTGCTGCTCATATCTGCTAATTAGAAGATGATGACTGGAAGGAGGAGGAGCAGATATGAGCAGCATAGAAGAGAAGAGCAGCAGTTGGGAGGCAGCAGCCTTAGGGTTTCTATCCAAAACAAATCAGTCCCTCTTGCTTCCCAAAAACAAACGTATATAGATCTCTTCAGTCACCTTAGCTGGCCCCCGACAGCAAAGGATAAACAGGGAGAAGGAGGATCAGAGACGTAGAAGAAGGAGAAGAAGGAGAAGAAGAAGAAGAAGAAGAAGGAGAAGGAGAAGAAGAACCTGCTATTTAGAAGATGATGACTGGAACTGGAAGGAGGAGGAGCAGATATGAGCAGCAGAGAAGAGAAGAGCAGCAGTTGGGAGGCAGCAACCTTAGGGATTTTCTAAGATGGCGCATTTCATTCCATGTCAAAAAACATCTGATGCATCTCATATAGCTCATCTGTTCTTTAAAGAGATAGTCCGTTTGCATGGCATACCTAGATCTTTCACTTCGGACAGGGACACTAAATTCTTGAGTGATTTTTGGAGAACTTTATGGAGTAGGCTTTGGACTAAGCTTCAATTTAGTAGTGCTTATCATCCTCAAACGGATGGACAAATAGAGGTGGTTAATCGCAGCCTGGGTGATTTGCTTAGATGTTTGGCTGGCGAACCGCCCCATCAATGGGACTTAATTTTACCATAAGCTGAATTTGCCTATAACAGTTCACTAAATAGGACAACTAGAGAATCAACCGTCACCTCAGCACCTCGGCTTATTTTGAAGCTCTAGTTCTCACGCATCCTAGCTTCAAGATCTAGGTTTCACTTTAAAGGGCGACGCAACTTGCTAAGATCAAATGAGATATCCCGAGAGAGAGAGAGAGAGAGAGAGAGAGAGAGAGAGAGAGAGAGAGAGAGAGAGAGAGAGAGAGAGAGAGAGAGAGAGAGAGAATCAACCGTCACCTCAGCACCTCGGCTTATTTTGAAGCTCTAGTTCTCACGCATCCTAGCTTCAAGATCTAGGTTTCACTTTAAAGGGCGACGCAACTTGCTAAGATCAAATGAGGTATCCCGAGAGAGAGAGAGAGAGAGAGAGAGAGAGAGAGAGAGAGAGAGAGAGAGAGAGATTTTCATTGAAATGATGACTTTAGTTTTGCCAAGTTTGAAGGGCGAAATGCTAATGAACCGAGTCTAGAACACCTGTTTATTCTGAAGCCCTTGAATCACACGCGGGGAAAGGAGTGTCAAAGCTTATCGACCAGGGGATGTCTAATGGACCTTGTTTTTGGAGCTTCTAGGTCTCTTTTAGCACAATGGACATATCTGCAACATGCTATGCAATGAGGGACGCTGCCAATTCATGAGAGAGAGAGAGAGAGAGTAATCACATTGGACAAAATAAAGTAATCACGGATCGCGTCCCTTATTTTTTCAATTTCATTATGTATTGTTGTTTATACCATATGACAATTGATGATTTACATCATTTCATGGGATTGTATTGTAGGATGCTGCCAATACGGTGATGACCTTGCAAAGCAGTTAACAGTATTACTCCAGAATGTTCTTTGGAGTTGTGGGAGCATCAGAATATCTTTCTCTAGAAGAACTCCACGGAAGGCATGCGTGCTTCTAGCAGTTTCTTTTTCTTTATTTTTCTGATGGATTGTTATTGATTGTTGAAGCTGTAAATTACAGGTTTCTGATGTCTTAGTGAGAGATTTTGGCAGTAATCCCAAGGTTTACATTTGGAATGGCGAAGGTAAGGTACTCTCTATCCTTTCAGCATAAGGCTTTGTTTGGTTTGTGGATTTAGAAAAGGAAATAGAAAAGGAAGGGAAAATGAGAAGGAAAACTATTTCCCCAATGTTTTCCTTCATTCTTAAAAAACATTATAGATTAAATAATTTCGAAGTATAATAGAGACTCAAGAAAAATGTAAGGGGAGTGACTTCAACTAAAAAATTTCAATGTATTTTTTAAACGATTTTCTTTTTCTTCCTATTTTCTTGACTGTTTTCCTAATAAACTGAACAAAGGATAGTTTTTGCCTCAATTTTTTCTTTTCCTTTCCCTCACTAAGTCCATGAACCAAACAGAGCCTAAAGGATTTGTTAATGTGTCTCAAGGGCTGGAAAATGAGTAGCATGTGTAATAAAATAAAATTATGCATAGATCCAAATCCACACATGGGACATCTAGCTTGGGCCGATGCTTTTGTCATCACTGCTGATTCAGTTAGTATGTTGAGTGAGGCTTGCAGCACCGGGTATGTATGAAATTTGTTGGTGTGTCAACTTCTGAATGTAGTTTGATATATATATATATATATATATAAAACACACACACACACACACGTGTGTTTGATAAGTAAAATTTGACTGTTCTATGAAGAGTTTTTCTCTTATTTTCTTCCCCTCTTTTGCTCAAGTCAATTGTTTTTATGTTTTATGCTGCAGGAAGCCTGTTTATGTAATAGGAGCTGAGCGATGTACATGGAAGTTTGCAGACTTTCAAAATTCACTGAGGAAACGGGGAGTGGTTCGACCATTCACTGGCAAAGAAAATGTGAGTTATCAACTCTTGCATAAATAAGTAAAGGTCCTGGCCAAAACTTTAAAATGTTGTCGTCTCATGACATTAAAAAGAAGGGTGGGGTCAAGGGTTTTACTCACCTTTAGTAAAAGGAGAGCCGAAAAAGAGAGTCTGCAAAAATCTTTACCATACTATTTTTTCCCAAGTTGACGAGAGTTCAAGGAATGTGAACACTCAATTCAGCCTCCGACTGACCTGTTTTTTGACAGTGCCTCCAGTGGGTAAAGAGCATGGTTCAAAGTCACAGTATCGGAGTCCGTTGTGATGACTCGGTGTAGCGGCGATGTGGCCTGGCATCGGGTGATACGCTCCAATCTATGATGCACGGACACTCCAAAAATTGAGCCGCAGGGGTACTTAGTGCGCACCTAGTTCGGGTGTGGCATGTAGTTCTTTGGAGTGCTTTTTGAGTGCTTCCCCTGTTTTGGGTGCGGCGTGGGTGCGGCGTGGACACTTAGGGGTGCGGGAGGGACACTTTGAGAGGGGTGCGGCAGGGCAATTTAAAAAAAAAAAAAGTTTAATAACAAATATTTTATAAACCAGGGGGTCCTAAAATTAAATAACAAAAAGTTTAAAAACCCTAAATAGTTTGATATACAATACGTTAAAGGCTAAAGCAAAAAAAAAAAAAAAAACCAAACACAGAAGAAAGGGGTCTCCAGCGGCGTGAGCTCCATCAGGTTCGTCCCTCTCTCTCTCTCTCGTTTCGTTTCTGTCTCTCTCTCTCTCTCGTTTCTCTCTTTATCTCACAGTCTCTGGTTTCTCTCTCTCTCTCTCTCTCGTTTCTCTCGTTTCTCTCGGTCACTGTTTCTCTCTCTCGTTTGTCTTTCTCTCTCTTGTCAGGTCAGCCCACGAGGAACATAGAGATTGTTAAACCAACAACCTACGAGGCTACGAGGAACCAACAATCTGGTAATTATTTCCCCAGAGATGATTTTTTATTTTTTATTTTTTTTAATTTTTCTGATTTTGTTTTTCTTGCTAATTCCAAATGATTGTTAGTTTTGTGAGTTTTGTTTTTCTGATTTTGCTTTTCTTTCTAATTCCAAATAATAGTTAGTTTTGTGATTTTTATCTTTTTGATTTTGTTTGTCTTTCTAATTCTAAATAATAGTTAGTTTTGTGATTTTTATCTTTCTGATTTTGTTTTTCTTGCTAGTTCACATATAGTAATATATAAAAATATATTTTTAATATTTTATATAACTACCCCTGCCGCACCCGCACTCTTGATTTTGGAAAAAATGCCGAACTCTCCGCACCCGCGTCCTTGCACCTGAATCCCCACACCCGCGTCCATGCTTCCTAGGCTCCAATACGGTAGATTAAAGGTTCAAAAAAATGTGAAAAAATTATGGAAAATTCTAAAGTAATAAGAATAACAAAATTAGCCTAATAGATTACCACAATATACAATGTACCAACTATAGTAGCACATGCCATTCAATTTCATAGGTTGCCGATCTAGTGTCTAATAATTGTACATACATAATTGGATCGAAATTGTTCAATACTACCAAATAATGCATCTATTACATGTATATATATATATATATATATAGGTAACATTTGTCCAACATTATTTATTTCTTCATATACTCCAAAAGTGCTATTACATTATTTATTTCTTCATATACTCCAAAAGTGCTATTATTATATACTAAATAATCTAATATTAAGAAGAAAAAATAAATAAATTACTAAATACCCTTTTTCTTTTTCTTTTTTTTTTTTTTTACCCCCTTGTTTGCTGATCCTACTAAATACCCTTATTAAAGAGAGCATTTTTGCTCACCTCATTTTGGTCACCCATTGCTTACTCAGGTCTCCATTGGGTGACATGTATCCAATTCCAGTAATTATGTTGATAGTACATGAATAAAATGGGAATGAAATGAGACACATGTTAGTATGTAACCAATGGAGATCTAGGTGAGTAATGGGTGACCAAAATGGGGTGAGCCAAAATGCTCTCCTTACTAAATACCATTTTAAAAAAAAGATATTTTGTACTGATCCTTCTAAATACCCTAAGATGTAATATATACTATATTAAGACCAAAAGGGCCAAAACACACACACACACACCGACACACACAAACAGATCACCCAAAACACACACCGACACACACAATCACACACTCGACACACACACACAGAGATCGACTCAGACACACACACGCAGAGATCTACTCAGACACACACTGGACACACACAGAGATCGACTTTGTTAGACACACACACACAAACACACACACACACACACACACACACACACAGAGATTGACTCTGTCACACTCACACACACACAGAGATCGACTTTGTCTCACACACACAGATTGAGACACACACACACACACAGACACACACAGAGATCGCCGAGACCTTACCTTCGGTGCTTGGAGTACTTCTGAAGACTAGATCTGAAATTTGAGAGAGATGAAGATGAAGAGAAGCTTGGAGTTCTTCTGAAGATGAAGAGAAGCTTCGTTTCGGACGATTCATGCAAAGTTATCGTTATCTCGCTCGTATTGGCCGAGATAACTCGCGATCCCCATTTTTTTTGACTCGACCTTGACTTGCCGAGTTAACTCGTATCGGTACCCTCTGAAATCGAGTTAACTCGGCCGATACGTCTCGGTTTCGGCCGAGTTTGTGAACCATGAAGAGAGTTGGCAATTCTTAGACCTACTGATTGGCAGTGTAAAAAAAATTTTCTGCTCTCTTGCTTGTTCATTGGCCATTGCTATTCAGTTGACTCTCTCTCTCTCTCTCTCCGTTTCTTTATCTCCAAAATTTGTTTGTTTTTTTTTTTTTTTTTTGTCAGCTCAAAAAAGCCTCTGTGAAAGATCCATTACGATATCTGCTTTTGTTTCAAAAATTTCAAATGTCTACAGATTAATCCTTGATAAATGCAATTGTATATGACAAATTTAGAATTAACAGGTGCATTCAGTGTTTTGGAGAAAAAGACATACTTTTATAACTACTTCATACTGGATGGATTATCATTTTGGCTGCTCAAGCGAGTATCTATAGTGGCCAATGACACGGACACTTCAATGTGGGTGCCGTATCCGTTTCCAGGGTTGGACATATTTATGACATTTGTCATAAAAAAAATGTGTCAATTTTTATTACCGGACACTCAAAATGGGAGTGGACATGACAGGGTGGCCTGGCCTCTCATTGGAAATGTTTTTAAAATTTTGATGTAAAAGTCTCGGTGTAGAAAAATTGGGAGAACTATTTTATGTGATAGTTTGGGAAATGAGAGTGGACAATGCCCGGTAAATCGTATATTTAATGAGAAAATATAATTCTTTCTTGGTCGTATATCGTGTTCGTATCCTACATTTTTAGGATTTGCACTGTCGTCGTGTTAATATGATGTCGTATCCGTGTACTATATATCCTTGCTACAGAAGTTTTCAATGACAGTGTCATTGAGCGAAATTCAAATTGTATATCTTGTTGTATGATTGTATAGATAGCTGAAAGTTGGAGCTACCCTCCACTTAATGACACAGCAGAGGCAGCTGGCCGAGTTATTGAAGCACTCGCAGAACGTGGATGGAGATTGCAGTCATCATAGGCTTTACGATCCTCTAGTTTATGGGTATGGTTCAAATCTAAACGATTCTTGGAATTTTGAACTGTTTCTCATGCTCTGTTTTTTATTTTATGATGCTTGGAATTGCCTTACTCCCCTTGGTTTTTTGTTTGTGACGGTGCTCTGTTTTTGAGTTTCCTCATTTTTCTCAACCTAAGGCCTGTTTGGGAATACATAGCCAGGAAGCACGGATTCTTCTGAAAAGGCTGCAAAATCTACCAGTGCAGATTCTTCTTGGGTGCTTCAGGGTGCTCTGCTCGTTCTAATCTTTTTGTTTTGTCAAAAAAAACGAGGCCCCTAACATTATTTTAAACTCTTTGGGCTCAATTTTGAGAATGATGGGAGATAGATTATGTGTTAAAAAGCTAATGTTGCTTATGTAGCCTTTATGCTCCTTATTTATGTCTTAACTACATATAAATCGAGACAATGTGCTAGACTGCTAGTACAATCGTTTATCTAATTATAGAGAAGTGTAATTTTTTGTCAATGTTTTATATAATTTGAATCCGCACCCGCATTCTCACATCTACGTCTTTGCACCGGTGCTTGCCAGATAGACAGGATCGGGGTTAGACTTGTTCTCATTTTCATATTATCATGATGTTTGCTTTGATAGTATTTTTGGATTTGACATGGACTTTTGTGTGACAAAAGGTATCATTCAAACACCCAAGATTATGTAGAACTTGTTCTTTTGTGAACAATTGAACTGATTCTTGCACCTCACGCCTAGATAGATCATTTTTGTTCTTTGGACCAAATTACCCTTAAATTTATTACCACCCCAATTATGATGAAGCCAGGAATTGATCTCAATTTTTAGTTTTATTATTGTACTGGAGCCATAGAGGAGATCTTGCTGTATGGCCAATAAGATGTTTCAGTTCTACTGACTGAATTTAAAATTTTGTTTTAAACTGATTTCTACTTTCTCAAATTTGTTTCTTACTTCTCTTTTGATATTATATTTAAACTGCCTTTCACATGGCCAAGAGCCCTACAAGACCAAAGACTTTCTTTTTTTTTTTTTTGGCTGAGAAAAAAAAAGGTTGGATAAGTGTCTCACTGCTACCTCCCTGAGCTTGACCACGAGTACTTGCGGGCCAATGAATGGTACACTTACCAACAAGCTTTCCCCATGAAATGTGCACTAACCAAGAAGTTTGTTTGGCTAAAGCTATCCCCTTGGCCCCATTGAGCCACCACAATGGGAGTCCTATTGCGTAGGAACAATTGCAAGCTAACTTGGGGTTTAACACTGCAAGTAGAGTTCGGTGGCAACAAATCCCCTGGCTTGCGTTCCTCCCAATTCAAACTTGAGACCTTTACCTATTACAAATGATTTATACTTGGCCTTCCTACTTCCTAGCCTACAACGCAGCATATTATTATTTCCTTTAAACTTTTTTTTTGGGTGCAAGAATAATGTCATGCTTCTCAAATTCAAATATTAAATTTTGTTCCCAAATATTTTAACAGTTTACCCCATGCAATTGTATGTTGTACCATTGACAATTGGTACAACTATCAAAGTATGTGAAGACCAAATGTGGGAAGCAGAGCATTAGTCTTTTTGCGTAAGTCAGACAATTTATTTATCTCATAGATGCACTTTACCATAATACCATTTTGAAAAGTAATATTTGCCCCCGTTTGAGAATTTATTCCCTGCAACTGTCAAATTGTGTGATGGCCACTGTGATATCATTATTATAGGAGCCACATAATACTCAAATAATAATGAAAGCCGTACGGATGTGACGATGACACGAAATAATTTCATCGTGGTAGGGAATTGAATTAATATATAACCGTTAGAGGTGTTCCATGGTTTCCTATTATATATTCACATTCTTTTTTGACAAGGTTAAAAAACTTTTTAGTACACTGTAGTTTATATCATAGTTTCACCTTGGACGTGTACTTTCAACTTTTATATTTGGGCCCACAACTTATAAATGTGTAACACTTAAGGAAAATCGTTAACCAAAAAAATATAAAAAAAAAAAGACAGAATGGACCACGTGGCTTAAAACAATTATGGTTTAAAAATACTTTTGTACCATGTAATTAACAAAAGTTCATTTCCGGGACATCTATGTGGTACATTTTGTTATATTTTTTGAAGTCATTAACGATTGTGTTTGTTTAATTGACACGCGTTTATAAATTGAGAGTCCAAAGTATTGTAGTTGAAAATGCGGGGTTAAAGTAAAACTTTGGGAGATTAAGGGTGTACTAAATTGTATTTTAACTTTTCGAGATAAACATATTTGTGCTTTTTATTCTATTTTGACTCGATTAATTTTCTTGTAATGTTCTTATTGTTTAGGGTTTAGTTGTTTCTTGCTTTCCTTTGCATTTTGACCATGGTGGGGGTTGTTTTTGTTTTTGTTTTTGTTTTTTGTTTTTAAATGTTGTATGAGCTTGTACAGGGAAATGTGAACTTAAAAAAACATTAAAAAAAAAAACCAAAAAAAAAAAAAAAAAAAAAAATACAAAAAACGGCGTCTTCAAATCTCTATTGCTGAATCTATTCAGACATGCAAATGATGCAATGCAATTGAAGTTTTTTGAGTCAAAGAGGGTTTAGTATGTGATACTTGTTAATTGATTCCAGAGTTAAAAGAACCCCCCAAAGGCTATTATTCAATCGCTTTTAACAACTAATAAGTATGATTTAATAACATTGAAAAAAAAAAATGGGTATAGTGGATTAGGGACAGAACTCAGAAGGTGGTTGTTTAGTTGAATGATTAATTTTGACAATAAACTTTGTTAGTTGTAGCTAATCTGTACGTTGCCTAAATTAGTTAAATCTATTGCAAAATCGAATTCCTCTCTCTCTCTCTCTCTCTCTCTCTCTCTCTCATACAGACGCATGCAACCCGGTTTGGTATATAAAATAACTACATAAATGATTCTGAAATTAAATATCATCTAGATTCTATGAGGTTTGCTCTAATCACACTTAGACCCTCTCACATTTCAGTAATATCACCTACACCCCTGAGATTTGAAGTGCGTATCACTTAGACCTCCTCCGTCAATTCACTGTTAAATAAGTGACAGACTGACATAAATAAATTCAAAAAATACCCCTGAAAGTTTGGTACTTGTGTCATTTTAGTCTCTATATTTTCAATTGGATCAATTTGGACCCTGAAGTTTTAAATTGAAGCAATTTGATCTAAATGTTTAATTTCTCTAAGAAAAATTGATAGAATTTACTCACATGTTATGCATTATCACATTTTTTAAGGGCAAAAATGGAACACCACCAATCTCCCAACTCGCTTATTAGTGTAATTGTGCATAACAGTGGATACATTCTGTCAATATTTCTCATAGAATGGGGCATTTAGATCAAATTGTTTCAATTTAAAACTGTAGGAACCAAATTGATCCAATCGAAACTACAGGTTCTAAAATGACACAAGGACCAAACTTTCAGGGGTATGTTTTGTATTTATTTATGTTAGCCCATCACTTTTTTAACAATGAATTGACGGAGGGGGTCTAAGTGATACTCGCTTCAAACCTCAGGGGGTGTAGATGATATTACTGAAATGTGATTAAAACAAACCTCAGGGGATCTAAGTGATATTTACCCTAAATTTAAACTGAGTAATGTTTTGGCCACACCCATCCACAACCAAAAAGAGACTGATAGATAGTGTACCCCGCAGTCTCTATCTCTCTTTTCATTGGTCCACCTCAGGGTGTGGATACTTTTTGAGTGTGGATGAGTGTGGCCTTAGCATTGTTGATTTAAACTAGCTATTTCCGGTCAAATTATGTGATGCAAAGTGCAAAATTTGTGACGTTAATCACAAATACTTGCGATTCACCAAAAACTACTATGAGCAACTTTTGACAAATATATATATACTGCTATATCACTGCACCAGATTGACTGATTTGCCATTGCTCTGAGCTGTGACAAAGCTCTGAACTGTCACAATTTTGGGGGTGACAAAATTTTTTGCCTCCGCTAACCGGGATAATATATTGAATCCTAAAAACAGAAGTGATACCAAACAGTCCTAAGTTATGGTGTTATAACTTAGGATGATTAAGTCGCCTCATTAACATAATGGTGGATAAGTAATAAGCTTTAGAGACCTTCCTGTCAAAAAGAACTATAATTTAAACAATTCCACCATATCCATAACAACCTTAATCAATACTTGGTATTATTTGTTTACTTTTTTAGTTTGTGCATCAAAAAAATATATTGTAAGTCAACAAAACTAAGATTCAATGTGTACAATGAAAAAGTTTCCTACTAACTCTTCTTGCTCCATCCATATGGTTACAAAATTCAATTAAATGTAAAGTCATTTTGCCAAGCCTTTCCTCTTTCTCTATAAAAGGCCTTCCCCTCTGCCCATTCAATCACAAGCTCTCTCTCTCTCTCTCTCTCTCTCTCTCTCTCTCTCTCTCTCACACACACACACACACACACACACACACTTTTCCATAAGTTACAATGACTAAGGGAGAGTCAACTTCCATTGAGATTGAGGGGACAAGGAGTGAAGCAAAAGGAAAAGCCCCTCTTTTGGCAATCACTAGAAAAACAAATGGAGGGTACAAAAAGGGCATTGCTATATTTGACTTCATTCTGAGGCTCTGTGCCATTGGGGCTACTCTAGGTGCAAGTGCTGCCATGGGTACTACCGAGCAGACTCTTCCATTCTTCACTCAGTTCTTCCAGTTCCAAGCCAGCTATGATGATTTACCCACTCTACAGTACGTGTTTTCCGAGCTTTTAAGTGTTAACTTTTAAACTATAAAGGGGTAAAGTGATAATTATTCTAACCAAATGTGATAAAATGTATTAAACCGGTTATACACCGAATTTTCTGTAAAAATAGATGAAATTTTTAGGTAATTGGGGGTACCATATGGCTGTTCAACATGATACCCTACAACGCCAATAGGAGTGGTTTTTTGGGTGATGGGATTCACCTTAGTACAGGAGTAGTTGTCTCACTATTGTAGGTTCTGAGTGGAGGTCTCACCCAAAAGATTCACCCTCATTACAGGAGTAGTTGTCTCACTATTGTAGGTTCTGAGTGGAGGTCTCACCCAAAAGATTCACCCTCATTGGTTTTAACTTATATACGTGATATTCTCATAGTTCTTTTAATTTTCTCGTAGAAATATTATCTCACCCAAAAGATCTACTGTTATTGGTTTTAACTTATATAGTATGACATAAAAATGTTACGTGATATTCTCAAAGTTCTTTTAATTTTCTGGTAGAAATATTATCTCTAACTAAACTGGAATGCTTAGAACTCGTTCAGTCGTTCACTAGTGGATAACAGAACCGGTTTGAGGCCGTTGTTATGGGATGTATATCCTCTCTTTATGCTAAGGGGGTGTTTGGGAAGGTAGTATTTAAACATGCGTACATAAATTAATCAACACCACTTTATGCAGGTTTTTTGTGATTGCAAATGCAATTGCTAGCGCTTACCTTGTCCTCTCGCTACCCTTCTCTATTGTCTGCATTGTTCGCCCTCATGCAGTGGGACCCAGGCTCCTCCTTCTCATCTTTGACATAGTAAGCACCCTCATTGTGTTCAAGTTAAAATATGCTTATGGGGGCAGTTGAGTAATTTTATATGACAGAGTCTAAAGTAATTTACTTTTTAACTAATTTATAATTTTATTTTAGTGTCAGCATTTCAACAAAAAGACGGAGACGCGTTATTATTTTTATTTATTTATTTTTTCTATTTAAAAATACACACTTTTAAATATACAGTATTTTATCATGTCAATATACATGTAAGGGCTTGCTATTTTACTAGCTATATGAATGTAATAAGATAAGATAGTATTGTGTTCAAATTTGAATGGACAAGATAAGTTAATGCCATTTTATTAAAATCAACAATGACCTAAAGTTAAATCATATAAATACCCACCTTTTTTCCTAAAAGATGGCATGAATTTTTTATAGTACACTAATGAATGCACACAATAATTTCCTACAAATGCCCATATGAATCAATAGCAAGATCTCAATACACATATAAATATGTATATATATGAATTATTCTTAATTGTAAAATATCAAATGTTGTTGCAGGTGATGGTTGCTTTGACCACAGCTGCTGCATCCTCAGCAGCAGGCATAGTCTACTTAGCACACAATGGGAGTTCAAGTGCAAACTGGCTTGCAATCTGTGCACAGTTCACTGACTTTTGCCAAAGTATCAGTGGAGCTGTGGTGGGATCTTTTATTGCTGTGGTTCTCTTCATGGTCTTGGTTGTGTTGTCTGCTGTGGCAATCAAAAGAAATTAAGATAATTGTTAAGGGACTGTTTGGGTTTGATTTTGTGTTTCTAATTTGTTCATGGTTCCACTTGTTGTCTCTATGTTCATTGTTAATGTCAGGGTGAGAACAGGATTGTAATTTGGTCTGGAAATATGAAAAAAAAAAATTTGAAATGAAAATGTCTATTGTACCTTTTGTGATTACTTCTCTTAAAAGTAGAGAACATTTTTACTCACCCCTTTTTGTTCACCCATTGCTCACACATGCCTCCATTGAGTGACAAGTGTCCCATTCTAGTAATTATTTCAATAACACAAGGACAAAATGAGAATGGAGTGAGACACATGTCATGAAATAAAGGAATGGATAAGCAAAAATACTATGTTAAAAGTAAGAGTTATGATAGATCAAGATACTTGAAAAAGTTACCTAAAACAATGTTGTCAGATGATAGTGAATATATAAATGAATTTTTTAAATTATAAATAATAGGACATATATAACTTTGTATTAATTGGAATCCCAAAATTATAAATAGTTACCTATTGTGAAGGGTTTTCTAATGAATAAAAAAGTTCAAAAAAAAAAAAAAGAAAAAAAAAAAAGAAGCGAGAATCGTCTTTTCTCCCCCCCAAAACTGCACACCTTTGAGAAATTTGTTCGAACAACGAAGTAACCAATCTTCATTTTAACCTAGTTTTGAATCCCTTTGACAATAGCTGAGAATAGAGTAGTTCATTCCAAATATCTGGTACTCCAGGTAGGCACCAATGGCTGCAGTCTTGCGGGGCATTGGGTGGAGTCCCTGGCTCGCGGTGGCTCGATGGGTGACCATCTTTTCTTATCTCTGTTAGATATGTAATATTCAAGAACTGTGCTTTTGTTTTAGCTCTTTGCATTTGCTTAACTGCATTAGAGATCAACACATTGTTGAGTGGCTCAACTTCAAACTTTGTATAGTCTGTTTCTGGTGCTGTGAAAGTGTCACAGTTACCACCTTCATTCCATGTTCCATTTCTGCATTCATAGGAAAAATATGCCGAGATGTTTAAGTACTAGACTTCAAATATAAGGGCCTATTTTGGGAAAGCTTAAAATAGGTTCTAGTTTAGTTCAAAGTTTCACTTTCAATTCTGTTTTTGTGAGAGCCAAAGTTGTGTTAGTATGATGAAGAACCAATTTTAAAAGAATTAGGCTTAGTTTGGCCCCCATATGGTGCTTCTCCTTTTTTAAAGCACAATTTAATGTTAATTCATTTGGTAACTAGTTTATGAGCTTTGCAAAAATTGAATTTAGGGCTTTTTTGGAGGGAGCTTTTAAAAGCTCTAAAATGGAGCTTTTAAAAGCCCAAGGTTGCTTTTTGATTTTATGATGTCTTTTTGAAAAGTAGTGCGTCACTTGTATAAAATTATCAAAGAACTTAGTAATAAATTTCATAAGCTCCTTTTAAAAAGCCACATGGGGGCCAAACTAAGCCTTAGTAGTTTGGACACGGACTCCCTTGAGAGATGTGGGTACTCCAATAACATTTGAATTTATAGGACCGATTCACTTATTAACCACATAATTGGTTCTTTATTATTCCAAACGGCTTCTAAAATTATTTATAGTTCTTAAGTTTCCTTGACTTATGCTCTGTTTGCTTCATGTATTTGAAGAAGGAACAAAGGAGATTAGGGGAACGGACAGAAAATGTTATTTTCTCGTAATTAAGAAAATCAAGAAAAGAAGGGAAGTAGTGTTAACTAATATGTTCCGCATCGAATAAATATGGGATTGGCTATGGCTAGATATACATGTTGGGCCTCTCTACCTAATAGCTTTAGCTTTTGGGTTGGATTCAAAGTTTCTTCATGGTATCAATGCCAGGTCCATTCCCAACCCAATAAAAATAAAAATAGCCCACACCTCCACGATGACAGACCCAACAAAAGGCTGCACGATGTTAAGACCCAAAAAGGTGCACGTGACATATCCAGAAGAGGCTGCACGTGAGGGGGAGTGTTAGCTAGTATGTCCCACATCGAATGAATAGAGTAATTCTTTGGTGACAATGTTCATACAACTTTCATACAACCTCCTAAAAAGATGTGTCTATCTCTCTCATGTGATGTCACTAGACCCCACAGTGACACAGGAGAGAGATAGACACATCTTTTAAGAGGTTGTGTGAAAGTTGTATGAAAGTTGTCACAAAAAAATTACTCGAATAAATATGGCGTTGGCTATGACTAGATATACATGTTTGACCTCTCCACCTAATAGCTTAAGCTTTTGCGTTGGATTCAAAGTTTCTTCAAGTAGCATGTAAAATTTATGTTTTTTTTTAGGGCTCACATGATAACGTAATTATTTTTGGTTTTCAATTTTTGTTTTCATTTTTGTATTGAAGCCTGACTCTAATTCAATACAAAAAATGGAACTCAAAACTGAAAACCAAAAACAACTATGCTACCATGCGAGCCCTTAGCAATCAAACAAAGGCAATCATTTTTTTGTTTTGTTTTCTTGATAAATTAATGAACCCCTGTGGCCCTGTTTGGTTCATGAGATTAGTAAGGGAAAAAAAAGAGAGAAGAAAGCATACATGAAAACACTTTTCTTTGTTCATTGAATAAGGAAAAGAGCGAGAAAAATATGAAGGAAAACAAAATCCAGTAAGAAATAAATAAAAAGTTTAAAAAGTAAGAAATAAATAAAAAGTTTAAAAACTTTGTGAGTCACTTCCTTTCCCATTTTTTCAAATTCTTCTTGTATCTGGAAAAATTTCATTTATAATATTATTTGAGCATGGGGACACAAGCAGAAACTGTAGAGAAACTGTTTTCCTTTTCCTTTTTTATTCTTTTTTTTTTTTTTTTTTAAATCCATAAACCAAATAGAGCCTTAAATGTAAGCATTGCATGGTTTCTATATTTGTTGTATACTTGCCTGTAATGCACTGGGGAATAGCTGCGAAAGATGACATGGCTTTTTTCAGGATGTAAATTTTGTGCTGCCCATGACTTCAATGTTAGAAGGGACCTCCAAAATGCTTCCATTACATCCATTGTCATGTTCACTGTTCCTCCTTCCTGGAAATAGTACCCCCTGTAACACCAACATTATCCAAAATTGTAAATGATGGATTTTATTACAAAGGACATTAAACTAATTTAGTTTTAGACTATTTGTAAAGTGACCTCGGGGAATTTTGCTTAAGAATAGTATTTTTATATGTGTACTAGGATAAAAAATAATAATTATATATATATATATATATGGGGAGAGGATCTAAAGTGAACTGAGTTCAGTGAATTTACCTAGTGAACTGACTTTTAAGCCTGAAAGAACCCGTGGATTGCTCCGCTGACCCGTGCGCTCTGCTGACCCGCGGGTATCGTTTAGGCTTAAAAGTCAGTTCACTGGGTAAGTTCACTCAACCCTGTTCACTTTAGATCTTCACCGTATATATATGCACGAAATTTCTATAGAGATGACGCTTTCTCTTTAATAATGGGAGGGCTTATGTTTTACATAGTGAATTATAGCCTACCACATATCTAATTGCATATTTTAAATTGTACATGCCCCTCATTAAGATTAGAATATTTGGGTAAATTCACAAAATAAAAAATTAAGCAAATTACTTTAGAGTTCTCTTTGTAAAATTTATTTAACTGTCATTATTAATTTTAATAATGTAGCAGAGACTTTTCATATCTATTTAAAATTGGACAAAATGTTGTTCCCTACGTTCCACATTAATAGTCCATTATTTTATTTTGAGATGTCTCATTCTAAGAGTCCATTTTAAAAAGTCAGTGCACCTAACATAGACACTTTTCAAGTTTATCCTTTACTCCCACTTTGCATTTTATGTAACATTAAAATTTTGAACTTAAAAGAATAATTATAAAAAGTTGAAAAATTTCGCAATAATAAAAAAGGATCCTTAAATAGTTAGATTCCATAAGAAACTCTTAATTTGAATCATATGGAGTATTCTATTCATGGATACCAAGATCGTATATATAGTACCGTCGTCCCAAATTAAGGAAACCCATTTGAAAATTTCACCTATTTAAAAAAGCTTCATTTATAGTGGTGAGTTTTTTTACCAACATTTTTCTTTTATTCATACCCTTATTTTAAGTTTAAAATTTTAGTGTCACATTATTCTGGAAAGTAATGTTTTGAAAAATTAGACTGTTGGTCAAACCGTAGAAGTGGCCATATCAAGAGTCACTAGTTCAACTGTCGGATCAACTGAAAATCAACCATGATATCATAATTAAATATTAACAATAATTTATAATAAAAAAATGCTTAAAACAAAATTTCTTCTTTTTTCCAGTACAATCACTGGTTTTTAAAAAGTAGAGTGGTATTTAGAACTTTCTAGCTTACCAGTCCAAACCAGATCGTTTTCATGATCGCACAACGGTTCAACCGATCGAACCAACCAACCCAAAGTCTGATTTTTAAAATATGGTTGAATAGTGAGAAGCTTTCATATAATAAAGGGCAGAGTTAGAAAATCTGTAGTTAAAGTGCATTAACTTTTCAACGAAAACTTTTAAAATGGGACATTCCAAAATAAAATAAAGACTCTCAAATGAAAGAGATGGAGTGCATATGTATAGAGTAATTAATGCTATGTTTTCCAAATTTAATTCTTAAATGTAAGCCATTTGTAACATGCATGGTATATGGTACCACCACCCACTGCAACAAACTGTTAAAGTATTTCAGAAGCATATCATTATTCACAGACATAGATACGTATATATATGGAAAGTCTCTAAAACAGACTGTCCATTTATGGACCGAGTTTTAGAGACGAAATTTGGTTAGTTTATAATATGTTGACTTTTAGCGATGAAATTGTTGATTTTTATCGATGAAATTTCATCGTTAAAACTGTCCATCAGAGAGCCGGCCTCCATATATATATATATATATATATATTTGTTTTTTAAAATTTTTTTTATAGAAGAAAAACTTACGTTTCTTGCACATTCTTCGGAAAAAAAACTTACATCTTGACAGTTTTATCTTGGTTCCACCAATGACCCGCATTGAAAACAAGAACATCCGCCCCGACCCACTTCAACGAGTACCAGTGCAGAGTGTCGACCCGAATTGCGCTTCTGACCTCCTCAGGCGCGTTTTGTGGCGGACGGTCTACAATTACCAAAAAGGGCACCCTATAGTACTCGACGGTGAGGTTATATTCGTAAAATCGCATTGAAAGATAGCCTCTGTGTTTGGTTATGGGGTTTCCATTCTCTTCGTAGATGAGCGTCTTGTTTGGAACTCCCTGTGCTAGCATGCAGACTAGTGATTCCCATTGGTTTCTACCTATGGAGTCACCTGCAAAAACTATGCGCCCATTTCGACTTCTCTCTAGAAGATCACTTGCATTAAATCTGTGTAGAAAAAAAATTGAGAAAAAAAAAGGAGAGAGATTTAATTATAAGCTGATTACGCCATTTTACTTACTTTAGAATTAATGACAATTAAAATTCCTAATTAGAGAAATGTCCTCTATAGATAAATATCAAATGAAATTTTACTAAATCTTGCATAAGTATTAAGTGAAATTTTACTACCTAATAGATGAATATGAAGTAAAAATTTTAATTTCAGGGATTTTTTTAAATAAACCAAGACTTAATTTAGACTTTAAACTCTTGGCAATTGTTTATTTGTTTGTTTGTTTGTTTGTTTGTTTTTTTTTTTTTTATATATATTTTATATTTTTATTTTTTTTATATGGATTTTCGCTTATATTTCAATAGGGTAATGCTATGCGCACATAAAATATGCACATAAAGTGTGCACATAAATATCTGGTCCATTGATTTTGGTGGGGTCCATGCCTGCATACATGGGACCCACTGAAATTATTGACCCAGATATTTATGTGCACAATTTATGTGCATGAATTATTACTCGTTTTTATGGATTTTCGCTTATATTTCAGTAAGGAAACCAAAAAAAATGTAGGAAAAAAAAGCTAAGGGCTATTTGATAAAATTGAAAATTAAGCACCAAAATTTTAAGGATTTGAATTTACAAAAACACAAAGAATGTTCCAAGTATTGAAATATACTACTTTTACTATTTTTCTTCAGTAGAAATTTGTTATTTAAAGTTTTAATAAGGTTTTGGCTGTCTTTTTAATTTAGTGGTACATTATTAAATACACTGAAAATGACTAAGTGCTGAAACTTTTAATTTTCAGTACTTAAATGGGTTATCAAACACACCCTAATAGAATATGCTAGGAATCCAAATAGTTATATATCAGGGCATGTTTGGGAATAATAAAAGTAGGTCCACGCTCAAACCAAAGCTTGATTTTAACAGTTCTTTTGAAAATATGTTTTATGTTAGTTTGATAAAGAACTAGCTCTGAGGTCATTTATAAGTGAAACAAAGAATTTCGTAGAGGTTGTTTTGTTGGGGTAAAACCAAAAAAGAATCCCAACTATTGAGAGTAGCACTTTCTAATCCTGTGAAGTGTGAATTAAATAGAAACCAATTATCCAACCAACAGTAAAATCCGTTCCATCACAATCAACCACAAAAACAATTAATATGACACCCAAGCAATAAAAGCAATAATAAAGAGAGAACAAGAATTTATGTGGAAAAACCCTCCAATGAAGAGGAAAAAAACCACAAGGCAACTCCGAGTAATCCACTATATCAAATAAGGAATACAAATATTCTCTCATGTTTTTGCTCAAAACTTGAGGTATCCAATTTATGAGAGTGAGTACAAGGGTTACTTCTTATGGTCACAACACAAGGAAATCACCAAATAAAAATTCAAGCAAATGCTTCCTCAAAATCCCAAGGATTTTGGTAGCCAAACAAGTCCTTGAACAAAGCTTGAAAGATACTCTCTCTCTCTCTCTCTCTCTCTCTCTCTCTCTCTCTCCTATTTAGTTGCGGCTGCTCGTGAGTAAGAAGAAAACCTGCCTCTATTTTGATACGCGAGTAATGCTAGACTCACACAAAATTCCACACAAACTAATCTTGGTCATTGATTCCGGTGAGTCCCGTGTGGGACCTATGCTAGACCCACATGGGGACCATTGGAATCAAGGGTAGGATCGTTTTGTGTGAACTTTTGTATAAGTGTAGCATTGTTGTATGCAGGTCAAGAAAGAAATAAAGCTTAAAGTCTTTTCGATCTCTAAGCTAATTAAATTAGTCTAGGCCCACCAAGGCCAATAAAGTTTATAATAGACCAGCCCATGTGTATTGACATTAAACACATGGAACCCAACAAATCTCTCCCTTTATACACATGAGAGGAGGGAACACCCAAACCTTGACCCCTCACTTGAAGTCCATTCCGAATAGCTCTCGATAGAGCTCAAGCTTTTCTCTTGGAACAACTTTAGTCGTCATGTTAGATGGATTCTTTTCTGTGTGAATCTTCTTCAATTTCATTTCCTATTTTTCCACCACCTCACGAATCCAGTGGTAATGGACATCAATATTTTTGTACGGGAGTGGTATGTAGTATTCTTGCTCAAGTTCATAGCACTTTGACTGTCAGAATGAACCACATACTCATCCTACATCAAATTCAACTCTTGGAGAATCCGTTTCATCCATAACATCACTTTTTTGCTTTAGTCGTAGACAAGGCAACACATTTTTGCTATTTGGACTCGCACAAGACAGCTCCTCCTACAAAAGTAAACAAGAAACTCGAAGACTTTTAGTCATCAATGTCCCCTGCCATATCTGAATCTGTAAACCCTTCCAAGACTAGTTTTGAACCCAAAAACATAAACACAAACTTGAAGTGCCTTCAAGTACCGAAGAATCCATTTGATTTCTTACCAATGCTCTCTTCTAGGATTGGAAAGGAATCTGCACACCACCTATTGCATGAGCGATATCTGGTCATGTACATATCATCGTATACATACGACTTCCTACTACAGAGGAGTAAGAAACTGATGCCATTTCTTCTCTTCTTTCTCGAGTAGAAGGACACAAGCTTATACTCAGCTTAAAGTGATTTTCAAGAAGAGTGCTAACTGGCTTAGCATCTCTCATGTTGAGCTTTTCAAGCATCCATTCAACGTATTTCTCATGTGACAACCATATCTTCTTGGCTTTCCTGCCACGAACAATTTTCATACCCAAAATCTATTGTACTGGGCCTAAGTCTTTCATAGCAAAGGACTTGAACCACTCTCCTTTAAGCTTGCAAATCATATTAACATCTTTCCTAATAACAAGCATATCATCAACATAAAGTAAAAACATAACAAATTTACCATTATGAATTTTTGCACATAAACACACTGATCTGCAGTGGTTTTCTTGAACCCATGACCCACCATAAATGAATCAAATTTCCTATACCACTATCTTGGAGCTTGCTTAAGGCCGTAGAGACTCTTCTTCAGTTTGCAGACTAAGTGCTCTTTCCCTTTAGCTTCAAATCCCTCTGGCTGTACCATATAAATCACTTCCTCCAAATCACTATGAAGGAAGGCAGTCTTCACATCTAGCTGCTCAAGCTCAAGATCCATGCTAGCTACTAAACCCAAAGCCACTCGATCAGAACTCATCTTCACCACCGGCTAGAGGTGATCTTATCTTGGAATTTCTCTTATATCCAGTGACTGTTTTGGTATTAAATAAAGTTGTGGTTTATTAAGGTGCATTATAATTCCTGGGCTGATTTTAATACTTCTATTATTGTTATATTTTTGCAAGCTAACTTGGTGGACTTATTCTCTTGCCTTCCTTAAAGTTATCTACTTTAATTTTTATAAAACTAGGATTGCATCAAACACCCTCTGTATCTGGTACATCATCGTCATCCACAAATTCTAGAACATCTATAACTGTCTCATCATGTGCTTCTCCCCCATCTGTGGAACCCTGGATGTGGAAGGAATTGCTGTTAGGTTTGGAGCACTACTTACTCTAGGCTGTGAAAGTTTCTCAAAATCTGCCAAAGTCTGATACTCGTGAAAAATTACAGCTCTGCTTCTAATCTCCTTTTTATTTTCTGGATCCTACAACCTGTACCTGAACTCTGCATCTCCATAACCATCAAAGATACATGGAGTAGCTTTATTATCAAGCTTAGATATCTGATCCTTATCAAAATATGCAAATGACTTGCACCCAAACTCCCTCTAATAAGAGTAGGATATATTACCACCAGTCTATACTTTATTTGGAATCTCAAAATTTAAAGGAGCTCAAGGAGACGTATTTATCAAGTAGCAAGTTGTGCGAACTGGTTCATCCCATAATGACTTCGGTAGCATAGACATTCGTAGCATGCATCTGACTCTCTTTACAATGGTACGATTCATCCTCTCAGCCATACCATTATGCTGTGGGGTACGTGGAACTGTCCTCTCATGCCGTATATTGTGATCTGTACAATATGCTTCAAACTCTTTTGAAGTGTACTCTCCCCCGTTATCAGTACGAAAGTTTTTCTTATCTTTCTTTCCACCATGGCATGGAACCTTTGCAAATGCTGAAAGACTTGGTCTTTAGTTTTTAGAAAATACACCCATACTTTACGTGACGCATCATCAATAAAAGTATGAAAATATTTGTTTCCACCCAAAGACTCCACCTCAATGGGTCCACAAACATCAGAATAAATCATACCTAGCAACTTGGTTTTTTCCTTTTACTAGAAGCATGAAAGGAAACTCTATGAGGCTTACCAAATAAGCAATAATCACAAAGGGTTAAGAATTGTATCTTTGGCAAAGGGAATGGGAGACTTTTTTGCTAGAATCTGCAACCCTTTCTCACCCACGTGTGCCAATCGTTTATGCCACAAATTAGGTGAAGACTCATCCTCAAATGCATTGAGTCCACTTGAACATACCTTCACATGAGTCTTGTACAAAGTACAACAAAGTTCCCCTTTTGTAATAACTAGGGAACCTTTGGTGAGTTTCCACTTTCCGCTCCCAAATTGGTTATCATAACCCATTTTATCTAGTGCAACACCAGAAATCCAATTTAACCGTAAATCATGAACATGCCGCACATCCTTCAATGTCATACTACAACCTAGACTAGTCTGAACACACACAACACCTATCTTCTCAATCTTGTAATAGCTGGTATTACCAATCTTCACTGTACCAAAGTCATCGACTTTGTACGAGGTGAAGAACTCTCTCCAAGGCGTAGCATGATAGTAGTCTTTCGTATCAACAACCCACCCACTCTTATTATCTGTAAGACTGCAACATATAAACACTCCTCATCTCCAAATGAGAGTACCACCACATCCTAAAAAACTGCAGCTGTAGTATTTTTGTCGTTCGACTTTTTCTCAGTATTACCCCAGTTCTGTTCTCTTTTCCAGATTCCATAATTCTTTTCTTATGTGGCCTTCCGTGTTACAATGGTGATATATAACTCCTCCTTTTGACTCGGACTTGCCTCTGCTGTTCCTGGATTTGCTCCGACCTTTAGATCATTTCCACACCAGTGTTTGATCTGTACCCATGTCCTTCCACCTTGATTCCTCATTAAACACACTATCTTTGACCATATCAAAGTCAACTTATATACCATTGGGAGCTGAATTACTCAACGACACAACCAACGTCTCCCAACTGTCAGGCAAAGAACTGAACAATAGCAAAGCTTGAAATTCATCATCTAAGACCATCATTATCATAGCCAACCGATTAACCAGACTCTGAAAGCCACTCAAATGCTCAAAACAAAATTTTCATCTTTGAATTACAAGTTCACAAGCCTTCGAATCAAGAAATCTTTGTTCAGTGCGGTCTTCCACTCATACATAGACTCTAATTTTTTCTATAAACTCTATGCATTAACTTCTTCAGCAACGTGGTGAAACACGATGTGGTCAACCACTGTCTAATCTGACCCACTGGCTTTCGATTTAATTTTACCAATCTGTAGCAGACATAGTTGTAGGCTTGGCTGTATCACCCTCAATCAAATCAAACAAATCTTTACAATAGAGAATATCCTACATTCTTGGCTTCCAAATTGCATCATTTGTAGCTATAAGCTTAATCATCGAATGTACATGATGACTCCTCCATTTAATCACACAAGACAATAAATGACAATAACCAATAGCTCTGATACCACTTTGTTGGGGTAAAACCAAAAAACAATCCCAACTATTGGGAGTAGCACTTCCCAATATTGTCATGTGTGAATTAAATACAAACTAAATATCCAAGCAACAATAATATCCGTTCCACCACGAGCAACCACAAAAATAATTAAGGGAGACTTGGTGTAAGCCCCCTAAGGTTGGGCTAAGTTGGACTAAAGGACAAGCCATAATCAAACACCCATATAAGGACACGCTCTAAAAAAACTTTCCCTCCCAAAGTCTTCTAAAATTTAAACTATCCCTCTTAGTCCTATAAAATTTTAAATTTCACTCTAAATGGCAAAATTGCCCATGGAACCCTAAGAGACCACCACCACCATCTCTCTTCTCTCTCTAACTTTCTCTCTCCTCCCCCTCCATAGCCACCACCACCACCACCAACATCTCTCTCTCCTCCCTCTCCATAGCCACCACCACTACCATAGCCACCATCTTCTCTCCTCCTCCCTCCACCATCTTCTCTCCTCCCCCACCATAGCCACTACCACCACCTTCTCTCCTCCTCCCTCTATAGCCACCACCATCACAACCACCACCACTGGAGCTGTCACCGCCGTCGTCGTCGCCGTCGCCGTCGCCACTACTACCAACTCTTTTCTCTCTCTAACTTTCTCTCTCCTCACCATCCATAACCACCACCACCATCATTCTTCTCTCCCTAACTTTCTCTCTTTCTCCCTCCATAGCCACCACCAACACAACCACCACCACCGGAGCCACTACCGGAGCAGTCCTCGTCGTCGCCAGAGCCGTTGCCGGAGCCATCGCCACTACCCCCAACTCTTTTCTCTCTCTAACTTTATCTCTCCTCCCGCTCCATAGCCACCACCACTACCATCTCTCTCTCTTCCCCTCCATTTCCACCACCACCGCCGGCCACCACCATCGCCGGCCACACAAAAATGATGGCCAATTGATCTCAGTCATCCTAAGAGAAATTTCTCTTAAGATGACTGATCTCAGTCCACCTCCACCGACACTGCCACCTCCACAACCACCACTACCAGTCTCTACCGCCACCGTCCCTAATCCACCACCACCACCACTAGTCTCCACCGCCACCACAACCACCATCACCATGGTCTTATTTGATTAGAGAAATTTCTAAGACAAATTTCACTTAGGATATATCCTAAGACAAATTTCACTTACTGAGTGGTCGTCGGAGATTGAGAGAGTGGTGGTCACCGGAGATGGCAGTGGTCACCGGAGATGGCGATGGTGGTGGCTGGAGGTCAATCGAGTGATAGGGAGTGGTCACTAGTGGCTAGGAGTGGCGTTGTGGTGGTCAAAAGGTGCAATGGAGGTGGTCGCCGGAGATGGCCATGTGTTGGTCGCCGAAGATGAAGGTGGTGGTCGCCGGAGATGGCGAGGGTGGTGGCCGGAGGTGGCAGGGGTGGTGGTCAGAGGTGGTGTGGAGTAGTGGTAATGGTGGCTAGGGTTTGTTTAGGGTTAGAGGTTGAAGGTGAGGCTATTTTTGTCTATGGACATTGGGAGGACTCATACCCAATGTGTATTTTAAGTTGTCCTTGATCCCAATAAACCTCTTCTTAATGACCTTTTAGCCAATTTTCCCAATAATTAATATGGCACCGAAGTAATAAAAGCAATAATAGAGAGACACCAAGAATTTATGTAGAAAAAGGCAACTCGGAGTAATTCCATTATATCAAATAAGGAATACAAATGTTCTCTAAAGTTTTTACCCAAAACTTGAGGTATCCAATTTATGAGAGTGAGCACAAGGGTTACTACTTAGGGTTACAACCCAAAGGAATTCACCAATTATAAATACAAGCAAATGCTTCCTCAAAATCCCAAGGATTTTGGTAGCCAAACAATTCCTTGAATAATGCATGAAAGCTACTCTCTCTCTCTCTCTCTCTCTCTCTCTCCTATTCAGCTGCGGCTACTCGTGAGTATGAAGAAAACCTTCTCTGCCTCTGCTTTGATACGCGAGTAATGCTAGACCCACACAAAATTCCACACAAGGTAAACTTGGTCATTGATTCCGGTAGATCCCGTATAGGACCCATGCTAGACCCACATAGTAACCATTGAAATTAAAGGTCAGAATTATTGTATAAAAGCATTATTGTACGCAGGTCAAGAAAGAAAATAAGGCTTAAAGTCTCTATCTCTAAGCTAATTAAATTAGCCTAGCCCACATGGCCCATCATGGCCAATAAAGTCTATAATAGACCGGCCCATTAAAGTGAGCTTAAATCTGATATGTATTGACATTAAACACATGGAACCCAGCAGTTTGGGGAATGCAACGAATCAGTTTTTAGTTCATAAGTGAACCGGTTTTACATATTCAAGATTTTAATGAGTGTCATTTTTTTTTTTGGCATAAGAGTCTATGCTCAGTCTAATAACTCATTTAAAACAGTGTGTGTGTGTCTTTTTTTTTTTTGTCTAGCTAACATTATCTTAGTTCTTATAATAACCAGATAAAAAATGAACCATGAACAAAAGCTTGTACAATTTTAGATTTTTCTAACCCTATGTACCTATTTAGAGCAAATTGTTCTCTGAATTACGAAACAGGTATTTGTGTTGACCAAAAAATCGGCTTAGCTTAGTAAATTTATCACTTGCTGCCCAACTTTCCTTAAAATGAAAGGTTATTGATTTTAAAAAAAAAAATCTTATGATATCTTAAAATGAAATCTTAACGATCAACAAGAAGTGATGACTACTTATGCTATGAGTGAAAATTAGGTCACTCGCATTGCTTTTGTATACATAGATTTTTTTTTTTTTTTTTTTTTAAAAAAAAAAAAACAAAAGAAAAAGAAATTTAGCAAAGAAATTATATAATTTCAAATTTGGTAATTAGAGATAGCATGTAATTTTAAAAAACATATATTTTAAATGTATTTTATAATCCCAAATTCCCAATAGTAATCTATCCCAGCCTAAATTGGCCGAGCACCTTTTGTTACTTTAGCAACCATTGTATAAATTATGACTCTTTTTTTTTTGTGTGCATAAAGGTATAAATTATGACTCTCAAGATGAAAAGAAAGTTTTATACATATATAGGTGTAAACTTGAAAAAATCTTAGTCAAAGTTCAATGGTTTTTCAATGAAGATCTTAAAATTGAAACATTCCAAAATTTTCGTAGACAAGTAATAAGTTTAATTTACCAATTTAACCAACCTATATATTTTTTGATGATTCATTTAAAACTTGACTGGTTTAGTCCGTTCATAATAGTTTTTACCAGTTCAATTGCACACACGGTCTAACCGGTTGAACCAGCCGGTTCTGATCAATTATATGGTTCTAATAACTATATATAGAAACCATACCTTGGAAGATCACAGCCCTCCGGTTGCCACCGCCATCTTTGATAATCCAAGTCTTGTCTTCCACTTCTCTGGCATCGAAAACCAGGATCAAGGAACGAACAATCTTCTGTGTACGATTTAACCGCGTAAGTTTCGTCCCAAACCCATCTTCCATTTGAATAATCACAAACTTTTGATTCTGATTTTCCATTGTTTGGTAGTATTTGAGATAAGAAACCAATACCAAGAAGTGCTTGAGACTGAAAAGGAGTAGTTATGGTGTTGAAGAAGATGAAGATGAAGAAAAGAAGAGAGAGAAAGAGCCATATTGTGTACGTGAGTTCTCTCTTGGCAAAGATTGGGAAAGAGAGATGGCATAGCTTTTGGTGGGTGTTTTGAAGATCCATGAGAAGAGGAAGGAAGAGATTACTTGGTAATTATGAGTATTGAAATATTCTAATGTTTAAGTGAGTGAGAGATGTTAGGAGAAATTATTTAGTGAGAACATCATACTAACTTATTATAGTGATGTGTGGTGTGACACTTCAATTATATGTGGGGTTATGTAACCCTATTTTTAGGTGGGTATGATGAGTAATGCTAGATGCACTCTCAAATGCATAACTAAATGCACAGCGCTGCTTAAAAATGTTAGACTTCGTGTTGAAAAGCTTGCACACCCAGCACACTCCTTTTTTTGTGTACAAATTTTTCAGCACGAGGTCCAACATTTTTAAGCAAGGTTGTGCATTTGGTTGTGCATTTAGAAGTGCATCTAACATTACTCGGGTATGATATGTAGTTGGGGACTTTAAATTTATGGAACATGTCATGCCTTTACTACTTGTCACGTGTCCAAAATTTCCTATTTTTAAGAGTCACATTAGCTCAAAAGACGTCACACGGTTACATTATGACAATGTAGTGGATAACTTCTCGAGATATTGGGAATGTCAGTCGTAAAAAGAAGTAAAAAAAAAGAAGGCTATATTTATGGGATTGATATTGGTTGCCATATACATATGTCTAATTAAGAACAAAAAATGGGGTAAGGTTCCTCACCACTCAACAGCACTTTGGGCAGCATTTGTGTGTTACTAGATCATAATATACATATATATTTATCTTTTTTAAATATATATATATATATATTTATAGTGCTACAACCCCCACATAAAAAAACTGTAGCATAATACTACTGAGGATCCTTAAAGCCAAAAAGTCTTGGGTTGTCGTTTATGGAAAAGTTTGTATTCCACTTCTTATTTCATCAACGTTGAGGGCACGGCATGTTGTACAAATGCACATCTTGAAAAAAATGTACATCTTTTGAGAGTGATATGTATATATATATATATATATATATTTATGCACACATACATATACACTCAAATGCACTCTCTTTTAATTTCTCTCTCTCGCATCCAAAAATCACACAAGTTCCTTGGCGTTTAAGGGAGTGGCTTTACAGGAAACCTTTGAGTTCGAAAACCCCCCCCCCCCCCAAAAAAAAAAAAAAAAAAAAAACACTTCCTTCGTCCCATATTTTAAATCTTCTATTTTATTTTGGGATATTCCAAAATTAGTGTCCACTTTTGTAAATTGATATATAAGTTTTACTTACTTTCTAAAACTACCCTTCTTTGAAATCTACACTAAGACAAAACTAAAAAAGTTATTATAATGATTAGAGACAATTATGGAAAGTAGGTATAGATTCTTTTTGTCCCCTTAATAAGTTGAGTTCCTAAAGGTGGACTCAAAATATGAGACAGATGGAGTAATTATTAAATAAAATATAGAATTATGAACAAAAAAATTGTTGAAAAATCCCTAAAGCCAACTCTCAAGACTTTAGGGTTCACTAAATTACTTAATTGGTTAAATTCATTCATCTATCTATATTATATTGGAACTCATTCTTTGTTGATTAGGACAAACAAATATGACTAGCATAAGAATGCGTGATTATGATTGATTGGATTGGCTAAGGAAGAATGAGTATGATAGATGATTGTATAATAGATACATACACATATACAAGGTCTGTGTATATATATGGAAAAATGCAAAGTTGTTTTTAAAGGATATGCAATTAGTAAGAAAAATTAGAAAGGTCAAATAATGAAAAATCATTACTAAAAAAATATATATTATATTGAAACTCATTCTTTGTTGATTAGGATAAACAAATATGACTTGGATAAGAATGTGTGATTATGATTGATTGGATTGACTAAGAAATAATGAGTATGATTGATGATGGTATAATAGATATATACACATATACATGGTATGTGTATATATATGGAAAAATGCAAAGTTGTTTTTAAAGGATATGAAATCAGTAAGAAAAATTAGAAAGGTCAAATAACGAAAAATCACTACTGAATATATGTGTATATATATATAATATCCAATTAAATTCTCCACAATGGCATGTGCAAGAATGAACAAAGTTAATTATGCACGTCATCTCTTCACTTAAGAACGGTCGAATCAATTACATAGATTGAGAATTAATCTCATTCCTCTCACTCACTCTCTATCTCTATCCCCTGATTTCACTCTCTTTCTCTTCTCTCCATTTATAACGATATCTCTCTAACTCTTGGTGATTTCTCTCTCTCTCTCTCTCTCTCTCTCTCTCTCTCTCACGTTGTAATGCCCCTCTCTATCTCGGGTAATGCTATGTGCACATAAAGATTTGTGCCATTTATTTCGGTGGGATTCATGCCTGCATACATGGAATCCACTGAAATTAATAGCTCAGATTTTTATGTGCGCACTTTACGTGCAAATTTTATGTGCACCAATCATTACTCCTCTATCGCTCCCTGATCGACTTGCTTTCTCACTTCACTATTCTTCTTATTTTTTTTTTTCAAATATCCAATCCATTCTAAAAAAAAATAATCCTAATTGCTTTTCATTCTCTCCCTACTCATGTCTCCTCATTGTTTCTAACCTCCCTATCTTTTGGGCCTCCACACCACCGTGGATGGCTGATGCACCATCGACATCCCAGCCACCACAGACAGCTGTCCTCTTCACTTTCCTCTTAGGTTTCTCTCTATTATATATCAACATATGCACACAATTATTCAGTTCATATCCATATATATATATATATATGTATATAGATTCACTATGGATATATCTATAATTTGTGAGATGTTGTAAATATTACATATTTATGTATGGCTGTCCATATTTTGTATTAAACTAGGGATCTAACTGTAAAGTGATATTTATCTACACACCCCTACCCCACCCTATAAATATGGAGCATATCAATAAGAAAAGTCGCTTCATTTTGTGGATATCGCAGGCTAATCATGCTTTTTAAAACTTTTCAAATTCAAATACGAGTCGCCACTTAAATTTTTTTAAGGAAAATTAAAAAACTATTTTTAAAAGCAAAGTGATCTTTTTTGGAAACCAGAGATTTTCTAGGTTCGTGAATTATGGAATGAGAGGAGAAGGAGGCCGGCGGATCTAAAATACCCCATCTCATCCTATCTCGCGATAGGCCTTTACTTAACATCCTTTTAATTAAATTACTAATCTAAGCGTGCCCTCAACTAATACATAGATATAGACATACATTACAAAAGTATGTTAAAAGGGGTCTAAAATTGCTAACGATAAAAGACATACAAAACCAAATAGATTCATCTAGCAACGAATGATATGCAATAGAGAATAAGAGAACTTACCCGAGATCCAACGTCGATAGAAAATGTGCAATGCATGCAAATAAATAAGAAACCTAAAAGAGTCTCTAACACATATAGACACATAAGGCAAACCCTGATCTAATGTGTCTCGCATGGAGTTCAAATCAATAAAGTCAAGAAATAAATAAATTAGAGAAGAGTCGGGAAATCAAAACTCTATAGCGCTACAAAACAAATGTTAGTTCACATGCTTTAAACAAAATATAATATCGAAACCTAAATATCATACCCAAACTTCTAGCTTAAATCTACCAAGCATGGAAAGAGTTGACATAATCATGAATTCCTCTTAACTAGTTGGAAACACAATATCTCTATAGATATACAAGTCTCAACTAGGAGCCAATGTAATGTCCATATAGAGATTATATAATCCCAACATGATCATAAGGAACCCATGGTTATGTTCAACTAATTATGGCTTAACGCAATACAAGATGATGTCCTAATTGCTTGAATCTATACCTATGCGATGAATGTATGAATATGAACAAGAATAAGCTATAAATCATTCATTGATTTTGATCTTTCAACCTCTGGATTTAAGTTCAATTAATCATAATTAAAACATGGTTTAAGTCTTAGGTCATGTAAAAATCATTTGGGCCATTATTTGCAAAGTTTATTAAATCACTCACAGAATTTTAAAAATTACAAAGAGCGGACTAGACTTTCAAAAATTGGAAAAGCATTCTTTCCATGGTCTGATCTTAATGATTTTTGGACACAAAATGCCTCTATGAGTTTAGTTTCCAACCTAAAAAGAAAATCAAAGATCAAACAGTTCAATCTCTGGTAATTAGATCAAAACCAGACATCACTCAGAATTTGACAACTCTCTGTCCAGAGATTTTGTACGATTTTCTAAAACTAGTAAATAAATCTGAATTACTACAATCTTTTTAGGGGATCTCACTAACACATTTAGCTTTATAAAAAAAATTATTTGAAGTCAAGAATGTTTGATTAAGGCTTTGATCTCTTTAAATTAAAACTGACTTACTATTATAAAATTTTGGACAGAGAGTAACTAGTTTACAAATCCTAAGATCAAACCTTCCTAAACACGAAATCTCATCAAAACAAAAATTGTAATGGTAGATCTTTGTGTCATGAACGATTCGAATTCGTCTCATTCAATTCCAATAGATCATGTTTTAATTAAAAATCCTAAAGTTGGTTTATGAATTCACTGCACCATTGTTAAGGTCACCATTTATTTGCCAAATCTACCAATCAAAGCATAGAGATTGGCTTATCCTAAACCTAATTCTCCTTCCCATTGATGTTCATTGGAGATTAAAGATACCACTCTTATAGATTTCAATGAAGTATAGAGGAACTTCATGAAATCTCAAACTAACAAACCTAAACCATGAAGATAGATTTAGGCTCATTAACCATATACAAAGATAATTAATATCAACCTTAATCCTCATACAAATCATAAATTTACAGAAGATCAAGGGATCCAAGTCAAGGGACTCAAGTGAGATATTGAGGATCTCATGAATCCCAAATAAACAAGAAGAGATAAAAGATAAACTTAAATGATAATCCAAGTTAAATTCCTCTTAGAAGACTTATTTTGTGTCAAACCCATGGTTGTTTAGATCCAAACCAACAAACACATCATGGAAGTCCAATCACAATTCAAGTGATGTGTGATGAAATGAGGTTAGAAGAGACTTTTGAAAAATGTGTAAAAGATCCTAAGGAACTCTATGAATTGTGATTGAACTTGGACTAAGAACTAATTAATATTAGAGGTTACCTCCAATTATCATCAACTTCTTCATAGTTTGGAAGTCTTCACAAGGTTCTCCAAGCACTTCCTCCAATTCTTACAATGATTTTTTTATTCTATCTAAGATTCTCTTAATGGTGGTCTCGTAAGTATATCAAAAGTGGCTCAAGAATTCTCCCTTGTAATGGGGATATCCATCCCCTTATATAGGCAAATTTTAAAGGTCATTTTGGTAAATTCGGGGGTAAAAAACTCTAATCCCAAAGATACTTTTGATGGTATAATGCGTACTATTTTAAAAGCAGGTTGTTGAAAAACGTAACACTTGGTGGAGTTGTCCGCGGTACTCAGTGAGCGCTAGAACGGCACTCGCCAATTGCCGGCATGACATTCATTGAGTGTCGGAACGGCACTCAGAGAGTGCCGTAGACAACTCGCTGACTGCCGTCTTTTTGTGCATCTCATTTTGCCTTGTTTTTGATTGCTTTCTATTTTTTTCTTATTCTTTTTCTTTCTTTTTTACTTTCAAAACTCCTTATTTTATCGCGGCACTCGGCGAGTTGTCCGTGGCATTCAATAATTACTGGGGCGGCTCTCAGTGAATGCCGATACGACACCCAGTGAGTGTCGCTACGGCACCACGTGATTGCCGCAGGCCTCGCCGTGTGCCATTTTCTTTTCTTTATCATGTTCTCCCTTTTTCTTTCCTTTTTCTTTCTTTCTTAATTAATTTTCTTTTTGAAATTGAAATTGAAATTGAAGAGCCTTTCAAAGAGCTTGAATCACCTTGGAAACCCAAAATTTGTCGGACACTGTCATCATCGGTTTTGGAGGTAACAATCCCCTAAATTCGACAGTTGGTCAAAATTGGGGTGTCTACACATTCTGGTTATATTTTCTGCTCTCTTTTATTCTCTCTCTATTATAACACATTATCAGCACGATAGTCTATCAAGAAGCAAACCCTAGGTATTAAAAAAAAGTTCATTCTTCCATTCTTCTTTAATACAGATCAAAGGTCAAAAATAATTTAGTTCACTTCTTCTTCGATTAAGAGAAACCACAGGTAAGAAATCTTAAATCTTGAGATTATTGTTTATTTATTTTTTCTACACTAAGAAGATCCGTGATATATACGTATACATATATATATATATAAATATTAGAACTTGAAGTTCCATATAAATTAAATAATCCAGACCCGAAGATCTATGATGTATATTTTGGAAACCTGAAGTTCCATGTGAAATAAAAAAGTTAGGCCCGCAAATCTATAATGTGTGTAAGAACTCAAAGTTTTGAATCAAATAAATGATTCAAACTAGAAGATTTGTGAGAATTACATTAGAACCTAAAGTTCTATATGAAATATATAAATCAGACCTGTAGATCTGTGATAGATTTATTAGAGTCTAAAGTTCCCAATAAAACAAATAATCTAGACCTGAAGATCTGCGAGAGGTATATTATTTTTGTATATTTCTTAGGAGGACATCAGAATATGAAGTTCTACATTGAAAATAATGTAGAATATGATGTTCTATATTAAATAATATTTATTTTGTATCTCTAGAACCAGAAGTTCTATATGAAATAATATATTTTTTGATGGATCATAGCATGATTGGACATCAATATCATGTGTTATCATGTTTGAGATGTCATGGGGATGGTTTTTGATGAAGGTAAACTCCCATGGTACTGATTCTTATAATAGAACCTGAAGTTCTAATATTTATTTTCATGATAGGGTTAACTTTTGTAAGTTTTTAACAACCCTACAATGGTTAGGCCATATCAATTTTTTAAATTCGATTCAGTCGCAACTATATTATGTTTTAATCTCATTTGTTTGTATATACGATCAATGGCTACACATGGTATTGATACCTAGACTATGTGTTGCAGTCATCTAATAATATTAGGGTTACCAAATGGGCGCTTATTTATTGAGTTTTTAATTCTTGCAAAACACTGGCTCTTTATCATTGATCGATGTTAAGTTCAGTTTTTATTATTATTTAAACGAAGTAAAGGTGACCCGAGGTTGTTTTCTAGTTAATTGAAGGACTTATTGCAAATTAAAGGGTTAGCTCAAATTGGAACTTTCACATGATAAGATTTGAAATCTTGAAGCATTCTAATTTTTATCATGTCCAATTGTATCTCTTCTTTACTTGTTTATTTACTTATTTTTCTCCCTTCAGATGTCGAGTCTTACAAAACTTGAATTTAAATCTCTTGCTGTCAATGGAGGGAACTATTTGTCTTGGCAACTTGATGCCAAACTTCACTTACATTCTAAAAAGTTGGGTGACTCTATTAAAGAAAGAAACAAAATGTCTTCCGAAGAGAAAGCATTTGCAATTATTTTCTTGCGCCACCATATTTATGATGACCTCAAGAATGAGTACTTAACTGAGGAAGATCCCTTGAGCATGTAGAAGTCTCTTAAGGACAGGTATGGCCATCAGAAGATGGTCATACTTCCCAATACATGAATAATTTCTTTAGTTAGAGTTGGTTTTTTTTTTTGTTTTAATTACTTATTTGCATGGGACAAGTTTTATTTGGGACATTTGAATAATTGTTCATTGAAAGAATCTCTAATACTTTATTATTCTTCACTTTATTTTCTTAAGGTATGGACCTTGGGATGCAAAAATGCGAGGATGATATATGTCTGGTCGATAGTGGGACAACTAACACCATATTTAAGTGTCAAAAGTTCTTCTCTACACTAGAATTAACAAACAAAATATATCTACTATAGCTAGGTATGCACAAATTATCGAAGGCTCTGGAAGAGCCTATATTTTGTTACCAAACGATACTCATCTATTCATTCAAAATGCATTATATTCAAGTAGTTCCCGAAGAAACTTGCTAAGTTTTAAAGATATATGCATGAATGGGTATTATATCGAAACTAAAAATTGAAGGTAACAAAGAATTTTTATGCATAATTTCTTATATTGGAAGCCAGAAGCTTACATTGGAAAAATTCTGTATTCTCTCATTGGGATTATATTACACAACAATTGAGATTGTTGATTCACATGCCATTATGAGTCAGAAGCTTAAAGGGAGCCAGAAGCTCAAAGACCCAAGTAATTTAATTCCTTGGCATGATCGTTTGGGTCATCTTGGATCTACAATGTTGAAGAAGATATTGGATAACTCAAATGGGCATACTCTAGCAAACCAATATTTGATTTTGCCTAGTGAACACCTTAGTATTCTTTGTTCACAAGGAAAACTTATTACTAGACCATCATTTATTAAAATTGCTTCTGAGTCGTCATCCTTCTTGTAAAGGATACAAGGTGACATTTGGGGTCTAATCCACCCTGCTAGTGCCCATTTAGATATTACATGGTCTTATTAGATGCTTCTACAAGATGGTCACATATATGCCTACTATCTACATGTAATCTTGCCTTTTCCGGATTACTTAGTCAAATTATCAAATTTAAGGCACATTTTCGGGACCAACCAATAAAGTCTATGCGCCTTAACATGCAATGCGGCTGAATTTACTTCTCAAGTTTTTGATGACTATTGTTCATCCATAGGAATTGATGTTGAAGATCCTGTCCCACATGTACACACACAAAATGGTTTAGCAGAATTCCTAATTAAACGCCTTCAACTTGTTGTGAGGCCCTTGCTTATGCAAACTAGACTCCCTGTTAGTGCTTGGGGACATACTATCTTTCATGCTAAAATGTTACTTAGACTTAGACCCACTTCTTATAATCAATTTTCACCTGCACATATTGTGACATGTTACCACCCTAACATTTCATACTTGCAAAAATTTGGTTGTGCAGTACATGTTCCTATACCACCCCCAAAACGTACTAAGATGGGCCCCCAAAGGCGTTGGGAATTTATGTTGGTTTTGACTCACCTTCTATTATCCGTTATCTAGAACCATTAACAGGTGATGTATTTACTGCTAGGATTGCAGATTGTCAATTTTATGAGACAGTCTTTCTGTTAGGGGGAGAAAAAGACAGTTAATAGCGAACAACTCATTCCTGAAGAACGGCGTGAATTGTCATGGATACTTCCAATTTGTCTCATCTAGATCCAAGAACTTGTCAATGTGATTATGAGATAAGGAGAATATTTCATTTATAGGAAATTACAAACCAATTACCTGACTCATTTAATGATGCAGCTAAGGTGACAAAGTCATATGTGGCGGCTATAAATGCACCCGGTCAAATTAGTATCCCTGTAGGACAAACTTTGAATACGAAAACTAATGAATCTGTTGCATGCCTGTGATAAACATATTATGGTATTTTGTAGATTATGTTTGCGAGATTTGTTTGTGCCCAAAGACTTACTCAAACATAATGCATGTTCAATTGTTAGTTAATTTAAAACAACTTGGAAGGCGCATACACAAATGTCGGTAGAGGTTTTTAAATAGTACATTAAAAAAGTAGTTTCTCTCTCTTCATTAAATGCTCACAATCATGCCAACTTTTGTTACTATTAGTCTATTACGTTTTCAACTCTCTCTCTATTACTCTTGTGTATACTGTATAGTATCAATATGTAGTTTTTTTTTTTTTTTGGCTGAGTATGTATATATGAGTTTAACAAAAAAATACTGTAATTGGCATAGGTTGGAAATTTAGGGCCAGTCTTGAGTATTGGAGGCCTGGGACGAACTACTAAAAGGGAGGCCCTTATACGGGGGTTCAGGGGTAGCGCCCCTGAAGCGATTTTTTTTGGGGTCTGCTTATACATAATTGACAATTTTTTAGGATTTACTTATACATAATTGGTGATTTTTTTGGGGTCTGCTTATAATATGAGTCTATTTGTGAAACTTAAACATTGTATGGTATCTTTCAAAATTCTAGAGGGGTCTATTTCTAAAACTCAAAAAATTCTTACACTAAAAGTGTAATTTTTTAAAATTCTAGGGCCTTTGCTTTTGAGTTTTACATACATGTATATCAATATAAATGTAGTTGATGACACTAAATTAGGCTTTGGAGGAGGCCTAAATGTTAAAATACTAAAAATCTCAAGGTAAAAATGTAATTATGAAAATTTCATGCAGGTCCTCAAAATTTTGTAAACTTTGGTGGCCCTGGGAGATTGCCCCTTTTGCCCCCCCTTTTGGCCGGCCATAGTTGGCATAGCTCTAGTGGTAAAGAGCTTGACATATATAAGTCCCCTCCAATGCATAGACTCGGTGTTCGAACCTCATCCCCTTCCCCCATATTACAAAAAAAAAAAAAAAAAAAAAGAAAAGAAAAGAAAAACAAAAACAAAAACAAAGGGTATATTACACAGACCTCCCCTGAGATTAGGTAAAATTACAATGACCTCCCCTGTGGTTTGCATAATAGTAATGACTTCCCTTGAGGTAAACGGAAGGGCAACGACGTTAGTTTTCTTGTGTAAAGACGATTTTAACCCAAACCCATTCTTTATACTATGAGAATAAGTCACAACTCACAACCATACCATTTCTCTGCAACCCAAAGCAACCCACATCCAAAATCAGTAGCAATATTTTAAAATGCCATCACCACCACATCCATTGAAAGGGGTTTACATATTTCAACCCAAATCATCACCACCACTGCGCATGTCATCACCACCATAACCAAAACCCATCGCTAGCCACAATCATCACCGCCGCAACACCATAACCAAAACCCCCCAAACCCTAGTAGCTGCAAATCAACACCATTTCTCTCCAGAACTGACAATCTCCACCACCACGAACACCATCAGCTGCCACAACCACAGTACCCCTCTGATTCAACTAGATTTGGAAAATTGCCTATAAAATGAGCTCACATGAAAACCCCAATCAACAACCTACATGTTAGCAAAAGTTTTCACATGTCATCTTCAAATCTCCCCACCTATCAACTAATTAACAAGCTACAATCAGCAATTGATACCCCAAATTGAAACCTCAATTGGAGACCCAAATTGACACTCTGTTTTTAGAGGGAGAGAGAGAAGACACAAAATGAGACTTTATAGAGATACATATATATGAGATATATATATATATCTATATATGACTACAGAGAGAGATGGGTTAGAGGGTGAGAGAGATACAGAATATATGGAGGGAGATGAATACATAAATGAGTGCGTGAGAGAGAAAGTGAGGACAACAACAGAGAGAGAGAGAGAGAGAGAGAGAGAGAGAGAGAGAGGACATCGATAGAGAGACAGAGAGAAAAAAACATACTTAATGTCTCTTCTTCTTCTTTTCTTCTTCTTCTTTGACGATGCCTCTTCTTCTTCTTCTTCAACTGTGAATTGATAAATAATGGATTGGGGTTTTTGTATGTGTCATAGGGGCATTTTGGACCTTCTTGGATTATTTTTAAGTGACATAAGTATTTTTCATCCATGTTTTTAACTCTTTATTAACGGAGGGGGTATATTGTAACCTGACCAGTAACCTCAAGGGATGTCATTGCTATTATGCAAACCATAGGGAGGTCATTGTAATTTTACCTAACCCTAGGGGAGGTCCGTGTAATTTACCCAAGAACAAATAATTGCCACTTCATTATTTCCAGCGAAGGAAGAAAAAAAAAAAAGAGTCACAATATCAGCGTGATCATAACTTAGCACATAAATTCGGAAATTGTTAATAAAAAAAGAAGAGGCCCCCTCAAATAAAACTTTTCTAAGCTAAAATTCATGTTACTTTTCTTTAACTCATTATGTCCTTTTTATACCTAAACAACTTCAATTGTTATAAATTTCATTCTACAAGTCCATTTTTCGTAAAATTTGATGTTTTGGAATTAGCCAAACGAGATCTATTAACCGAGATCAACATTGATCATGAAATATTGGGCAAAAAAAAACTAAAAACTAAGCAAATGTGAAAAATTGTGCTTTTTATTTTTTTGCATAAATATAACAAAAACATATTTCTTTCATAAAATTGACACCATAGATGCATAAATCTAAAAAAAAAAATACACGGGATAAAAAAAATCATCCAAAATGCTCAAAAATTGAGAAAGTTATCGCCGTTAATATAAACATATAATATTATATATTTGTAGACAAATAAGGCAGATAACATTATCTGTTAGACAGATAAAATCTCAAAATCATGTTGCAACATATCTTTTTTTGTACAATTTCCATGCACATTGCGTAGATCTCGAAGAAATACATGAAATACAAAAAAATAAAATTGAAAAACTTCATCCCAAAAGGCCAAAAAAGAAGAAAATTGTAATTGTTTAACTCGATATTATTTGTCAAAATAGATAATATTATCTGTTTCAACAGATAAAATCAAAAAATGAGGTTCCCAATACTTTCTTTTGTAGAATTTCCAACTCCATTGCATAGATCTCGAAAAAATACATGAAATAAAAAAATTCACTCATAAAGGCTAAAAACAAGTGAGATATGGTAGTTTAAAGTTGACAGATAATTAATATTATCTGTCAAAATAGATTATGTCGTCTATTTTGACAAATAAAACCAAAAAATGAGGTTCCAAATTACTCTCTTTTGTACAATTTTCAACTCCATTGCGTAGATCTCGAAGAACTACATGAAATCCAAAAAAAATCACTCAAAAAGGCTAAAAAAATGAGTGAGTTATGGTGGTTTAAAGTTGACGGATAATATTAACTAGTTATTACCTCGTGCATTGCACGGGCGGGGAATTGCGAATAAAAATTGTTGTACAATTAGAAAAATTACGTAGTGTATGTGTGAAGATACAAACGTGAGATTAAAGAGATAAAATTAAAATACAAAATGCATGTATTTATGCAGTGTATGTGTGAAGGTTATACAAGCATGAATAAAAAAAATATATTGAGTAAGGCTAGGTATACCTAAAAAGTCACCTAATCAAAATTGTCAAGGGAAACAATTTAGGTGCTTAAATCTGGTGTACTTAGCATTTTTCAAAATAATTTAATAATTGGGTGGAAAAAGCTTGAGAAAGAACATTTATGAATCCAAAACCAATCAACCCCTTATTTGTTTCATTTTTTGACTTTTAAAAAGTTCGTTACCTCGTAAGTAATTAGAGATAGAGAGAGAGAGAGAGAGAGAGAGAGAGAGAGAGAGAGAGAGAGAGAGAGAGAGAGAGTATACCGGTTTTTCAGAGATGGTGGAGGTCGACTATGATGGTGGTGATGGCTGGTAATTGAGACGTGAGTGTGTTTTGGAGAGAGAGAGAGAGAGAGTGTGTGGCCAATGATGGTGATTTTGGCAGAGAGGGAAGGAGGTGGAGAGATATAGAGAGAGCAACATGAGAGGGATGTATGTACAATTTTTCTCTGTAATCTGTGTCGATTAGCTTATTTAGAGGTCAATTTATCCACCATTAGATGTTCACCATTCATTAGATTTATTGGATTATGTGAATTTATTCAAATTCAAATAAGGTGGTTATTGCTTAACGGGAATGAGTGAGAGAAATTAGTGAGATTTCCATATCCATATCCATACATAGAGAGAGGGAAAAAAAAAAGAGAACATGGGTGTTTATTTATTGAGGGAGAGATATGGAGTGAAATCAGTGAGATTATAACAGATAGAGAGAAATCAGTGAGGTGTCATGTTAATACCTAAAAAAATAATAAAATATAGATGTTCACCATTCAAGAAATTTATTTAGATATGTATTTATTCAAATTCAAATAGTGTGGTTATTGGGAGAGAGTGAGAAAAATCAGTGAGATATCCATATACATACATACATACAGAGAGAGAGAGAGAGAGAGAGAGAGAGAGAGAGAGAGAGAGAGAATGAGTGGTTATTTATTGGGGGAGAGAGATAGAGAGGAATCAGGGAGATTATTAAGAGAGAGAGAGAGAGAGAGAGAGAGAGAGAGAGAGAGAGAGAGATGTTATGTTAAATTGTTAATGTGTTAAAAATATTAAACAATAAAAAAATCACAAAATTGCCAAGTGGTGGGAGTGAAGACTTCCGCTTTCTTATATATATATATATATATATAAGATGTTATCTGTCAAAAAACAGACAATATCATTTATTTTGACAGATAAAATAAAAAAAAATAAGGTTCCAAATTACTTTCTTTTGTACAATTTTCAACTTCATTGCGCAGGTCTCAAAAAAATACATGAAAGGAAAAAAATCATTCAAAAAGGCTAACAAAAGAGTGAGTTATTGTGGTTTAAAGTTGACAGATAATATTAACATCATTTGTCAAAACAGATAATATCATTTGTTTAGACAAATTAAAAAAAAATTGAGATTCCAAATTATTTTCTTTTGTATAATTTTCAATTCTATTGCCTAGATCTCGAAAAAAAAAATACATGAAATAAAAAAAAAATCACTCAAAAGGGCTAAAAAAATATGAGTGAGTTATGGTAGTTTAAAGTTGACAGATAATATTAATACCATCTGTCATCTATTTTGACAGATAAGATCATCTATTTTGACAGATAAAATCAGAAAATGAGATTGCAAATTACTTTCTTTTGTACAATTTTTGACTCTATTGCCTAGATCTTGAAGAAATACATGAAATAAAAAAAAAATCACTCAAAAAAGCTAAAAAATGAGTGAGTTATGGTGGTTTAAAGTTGACAGATAATATTGCCTTAGCCATTTTTTTGTTCCAGTGAGGGGCTTTTCACCAAATTCAAAAAGTAATGAGGGATTTTTAAAAAAATGGCCAAATCGTGTGAGTTTTTGACTAATTCACTTAATTTTAAGGGGTCTATGGCCTAATATCCCAAAAAATAAAAATAAATAGTTGTAACACCCGTACCTGGAAAAGAAGATTAGCATGATATTAATATGTGCTAATTTAAGATAATTAATGCATAAGATGGTTTAAGGTGGGGTTGTGAACCCACAGGTAAAAAGGTGTTCAAATGCAGACACAGATGGAAGTTCTGTAAAAGGCAGAATTGGTATAACTGTGGGGCCCAACGAGGGTCTAACTAAAATAATTTGCATTGTAATGTCATTATATGTTTATATGATGTAGGAAAAACAGGTTTAAAACAGTTTTAAATGCGCGGCGGAAAAAACAAAGTTCAAAACTTTTATTGGTTGCCTGGATCTACTACTCGTTAACTCTATAGATGCGTACAGGAGAGGGGACATAATCAATTATCATTAATGCCACTATAAAATGATAATTGCACTCCAGTGCATAAGAACATAATCACACATACATAAGCGATTGCTAGACTTGTATAATATGATACGGATGTCCCTCTACCAAGTAGTATTCGTATCTATCAATGGGATGTATGTTTCAAGATACTGTCGACCCAATAGATAGTACATCTTATATTCCTCGAGTATCATTCACTACGCTTGGATTACTAAATATGTCAACAATAACACTTTGTTGACAAGGCTGGCCAGCTCTCAGTAATCACTCCTAGTGACATTCTTAAGGGAATACTTACTCTTCATTTTATAGAAGAGGGTAGAATTCCATCTTGACAATATATGTTCCCAACGTTGCATACTTGATTACCCAAGATACCCAGGTGTTGATCTTGCAAGACCTCACTGATTGGTAAGTCAAAGCAACCAAGCATACAACTTGCGTCCATAACTGTCTCAGGATTGAGGACATGTATCCCTATACAAGTTTTGAGTTCCTATTGACGGTGACAGCTTTTAGGTGTCAATAGGTTTAACTCAGGTCCGTCAATGCACCGAGTGCACTAGCATATTAACCAAGAGTCAAAGACTCTTATGAATGAGATTCATCATTCTACCCCGTAGACGTTAATCATGCTACAGTGTATACCTAATAAGTTATCCAGACTTATCATCCACTGTGACTTATTTGAAACAACAAGGATTTGTGATTCATATCTCACATGTGTAATCACATACACAAATGAACCACATACAATGTTGTTTAAGGATTCCAGTCTAATATTCATCTCATGAACTAACATGCATAAATGCATTATGATATTCCATTGTCCAACTAACTGGTTTGAGGGCATATTCCCAACATATGATTACTTGTTTAGATGTATAAAGATATCATAATGTCTTATGATAGGTTAAGGGGACCAATTTGGGTACCCATGTCAGGGTGTATTTGAAAACAATTGATAATTAGTAGCTTTAATAGTAACCTCATAATTTATGTGGGACCACGTTTGGTGTGACGCCCCGCCCCGCCACGGTTCCCGGCGACGGGGTGTCAACCGGCGGAAGTACAATAATAAATCATAACAGTAGGCTTTGACACCAATCGATAACTCCCCGAGTCCAAGACTCCGAGGGTTACCTAAATTAAACGTTCATCATTGGAAAACATTTATAAATCAGAAATCTGGTTTTCATTTGAAATATTCTTTTCTTGAAACAAAACGTTTTCAGGATAAGCAGCGGAAAACAGAGTTAAGCCGTCATACTATTTAAAACGAGTGGACTAACATTTGTCCAATTGAAACATCACATGTTCTTTTAAATCAAAGTTTCATTACATAATAAATGATATATAACAGATGTTATTGTGCGGTTATATGACTATACGAGCCTTTGGCTTATGAACTATTAAACCTTCTTTTTCAGGTGATATAGATAAGGGCAAGGCCCCGAAATTTGACAATGCTTCCACTATGGTTTGAAGACCCCGTGTGTGGGGATTATCTTTTAATTAATGTAATAAAATTATGTTTCAAAGGATATGTTATGTTTATTTGGACAAAGGTTAGTCCACCCGCTTTTAAATAAAAGGTTAGCTAAACTCTGATTTTCCGCTGCTTATATTGAAAACGTTTCGTTTCAAGAAAAGAATGTTTCATATGAAAACCAGATTTAAATTTTATAAATGTTTTCAAAATGAATAATTTATATTATTCAGGTAACCCTCGGAGTCTAGGACTCGGCGAGTTCCCGATTAGTCTCAAAGCCTACTATTATTACTGTTATTGTTGTACTTCCGCCGGTTGACACCCCGTCGCCGGGAACCGTGGCGGGGCGGGGCGTCACAGAATGGTATCAGAGCGTAACCGGGTCGAATACTTTGGACGCCGGGTTATGTGCTCGCATATTTAATTTTGTTGACATGTTAGACATGTTAGTTAGTAAAAGACATATGTTTTGATATGTGTTAATATGTTACTTAGTAACTTGAGATGTTAATTGTTTACTTGTTATGCTTGACATACACGTGTGCTATTGAATACACTTTGTGATTAGATCATGTTGTGTGATTCGTTTACTCAATTTGAACTTATTATAGTTATGCCGCCGCGTCGTGAGAATCCCAGTATTGAACTAGAGGCTGACGAGCAGATATCGGCTGCGTCGGTACCAGTTAGAGGCCGAGGTCGAGGTCGTGCTCGAGGACGTGGTCCAGGTAGAGGCCGTGGTCAAGGTCAAAGCCGTGGTCGAGGCCGTGGTCGAGGTCGTGGTCGTGGTCGTGGTCGAGGTCACGCACATGATGTTGCATTTGAGTCTGAAGCCTCTACAGGACCAGTTGATTTTCCTGATGGACCGCAAGGGTTACAGAACGTTGCTGATGTAATTGCAAGGGCAGTTAGAGATGCTATGCCGCCTCCTCCCCCTCGTACTCCGAGAGGTGAGACAAATCCCGCTAGAGCTCGGGAGCGACTGATTACCAAAGATTTCGATGCTAGGAAGCCGCCACAGTTCTCTGGTAGCTCTGACCCGATGGCTGCAGAGGATTGGCTTCAGCATATCACGAAAATATTTGAATTCATTGATCTTCATGAAGATGCTCTCCGCATCAAGTTGGCTACATATTTGTTTTCTGGAGAAGCTACCCATTGGTGGGATTGTACTGTGAGTGTTCACCCACTTGCTGGCATGACTTGGAAGTCATTTAAGAGTCTTTTCCTCGATAACTACTTTCCAGAAGTACAGAGGGACGCAAAAAGGGCTGAGTTCTTTACCCTTCAGCAAGGGGATATGTCAGTGACAGAATATGCTACTATGTTTTCCACCTTGGCTCGTTTTGCACAAGAGCAGTTGATCAGTGATCATTTCAAGGCTACACGTTTTGCCTCTGGTCTTCGACCCTACATTCGGAAGAGTCTGGCTAGCACGCCTATCACCACTTATGCTGATACTTTGACAAGGGCGTTGGGTGTTGAAAGTGTAGATTTAGATCTAAAAAGGGCCAGGGAGATGGTTACTCCAGCCAAGAGCACCGGTCAGTTTAAGAAGGCCAAGGCAGAGACTAGGTCTCAATTGCAGTCCCAACCTCCACAACAACAACAGCAACGAGCCCATTCACAACAAAGATCTTCTTATCGAAGTTCTCAACAATTGGGGTTACAGCGAGGTGTGAATGCTGCTGGGGAGAAAGTTTGTCTCCGATGTGGTGATCCAAATCATTTTATCAAGTTTTGCCCTCAACCACCACCCAAGAAATCTCAGTCAATCGGTTCAACACCATACTATCCACCGTCTCAGGCGATATCCGCTCAGAGCGTGAAACCCTACCAGAATAGAGGGAACCAGGGTAATTATCAGAGGACAGATAACCGTGGTGGCATTCAGCCACAACAACACCAAGAACCCCAAGGAAGGAATTTTGCTCTCCCTGTGTCATCTGCTTATCATGTTTCTGGGAATGCCGGACCTTCTGTGATCCGAGGTATCGTCCCATTATTTAACTCTTGGGCATCTGTATTGTTTGACACTGGTGCATCACACTCATTCATCTCATCAGCATTCGCATCAGTATTAGGGTTAGAGATAGAATGCTTGGAGCATGTCTTATCTGTTGATACTCCAGTTGGAGGTGCTATTCATTTGAATCATGTTTGCCGTAGCTGTATGCTTTTGATAGCAGACCAGCAATTGAGTGTCGATTTGATTGTTATGCCGAATATAGGATTCGATGTCATCCTTGGGATGGACTGGTTGGTCGAGTATCGAGCTTTCATAGATTGTTTTAAGCGTCGGGTTACTCTTTTCACTCCTGAGGGAGACAGTTGTAGATTCGAGGGCGATCAGTTAGATTTGCCGCTACCCTCGTTGTTTTCACGGAGTAGTTTATATTCTTCTCTTGGAACTCTGGCTAGTTTATTGGCCATGGAGAGGGGCACTCCTCTTGTGGAATTGCCACCCATTGTTTGTGAATTTCCTGACGTCTTTCCAGAAGACTTATCCGAATTGCCACCTGTTCGTGCTATCGATTTTGCAATCGATCTTGTGCCAGGCACTTCGCCTATTTCTATTCCGCCATATCGTATGGCACCAGCAGAATTGAAGGAGTTGAAGATTCAGTTGGAAGATCTCCAGAGTAAGGGTTTTATTCGCCCGAGTGTATCCCCGTGGGGAGCTCCTGTTCTCTTTGTTAAAAAGAAGGATGGAACGTTGAGATTGTGTATCGATTATCGAAAACTCAATCATGTGACAATCAAGAATAAATATCCACTTCCTAGAATCGATGATTTGTTTGATCAACTCAAAGGTTCCACTTGTTTCTCCAAGATTGATCTGAGATCGGGTTATCATCAACTCCGTATTCGAGAGTCAGACATCTCGAAGACAGCTTTTAGGTCCCGGTATGGACATTTTGAGTTTATGGTTATGCCATTCGGATTGACCAATGCTCCAGCAGCATTTATGGATCTTATGCAACGAGTATTTCACGATTATTTGGATAAGTTTGTGATTATATTTATTGATGATATTCTCATCTACTCTTCCTCTAAGGAACTTCACGAAGAACACTTGAGGATTGTCCTACAAGTATTGCGTACTCACCGATTGTTCGGTAAATTATCTAAATGTGATTTTTGGTTGACAGAAGTGAAATTTTTGGGACACGTTGTCTCGAGAGATGGAGTGTCAGTTGATTCATCAAAGATTGAATCTGTTATGGATTGGCAGCCACCTAAGAACGTATTTGAAATACGTAGTTTCTTGGGTTTAGCAGGCTATTACCGTCGATTTGTAAAGGACTTTTCTCGTATTACTTCACCATTGACTAAGCTTACTCGTAAAGGGGTGAAATTCATTTGGAATGAGGAGTGTGAGAAAGCTTTTCAGCTTTTAAAGACTCGATTGACTTCTGCACCGGTTTTGATTATTCCGGAGCGTGGTGTTGACTACGCAGTTTATTGTGATGCTTCACTTCTTGGTTTGGGGTGTGTGCTTATGCAAGAAGGCAAAGTTGTTGCCTATGGTTCGCGCCAGTTGAAGCCTCATGAGCAGAATTATCCAACTCATGATTTAGAGCTTGCTGCCGTTGTGTTTGCCTTAAAGTCATGGCGTCATTACTTATATGGAGAACGATTTGATGTCTTTTCAGACCACAAGAGCTTGAAGTATATCTTTACTCAACGCGATTTGAATCTTCGACAACGTCGATGGATGGAGTACTTAGAAGATTATGACTTTAAACTACAGTATCATCCAGGAAAGGCAAATGTAGTGGCTGATGCGCTGAGTCGCAAGTCACGAGGTTCATTGGCTTGTCTGGCCATTCAGGAATGGAACATGCTCGATCAGATTGGGGAGTTTGAGGTAGAACTTGACGACTCTGATGATCGTACTTTGTTATATTCTGTTATGACTCAACCGTCGATCATCCAACAAGTGAAAGATGAGCAACAATCTGATCCTGTAGCATCTACTTTTCGTATGCGAATTCTTCGAGGTGATGTTATAGAAGGTTGGACTTTTGACTCCGAGCGAGGGTTGAAGTTCAAAGACCGTTTGTTTGTATCATTGGCAGTTCGTGAACAAGTGATGAAGGAATTCCATCATTCACGATTAGCGGTACATCCGGGAGGCAACAAGATGTACCATAATTTGCGACGTCAGTTTTGGTGGAAGGGTATGAAGCGCGATGTCGCTAAGTTTGTATCTCGTTGTTTGACTTGTCAACAAGTGAAAGCCGAACATCAGAGACCTGCAGGGTTATTGCAACCATTACCAGTTTCAGAGTGGAAATGGGAGCACGTGACAATGGATTTTGTGACAGCACTTCCTAGGTCACCACGCGGTCATGATGCTGTTTGGGTCATTGTGGATCGTTTGACGAAGTCTGCGCATTTTCTGGGAATGCGTTTGACTGATTCAGTTGATGTCCTTAGTCGCTTGTATATTCGAGAAATCATTCGGTTACATGGAGTCCCTGTTTCGATTGTGTCGGATCGAGATTCGCGGTTTACTTCATTATTTTGGGAGAGTCTCCAAAAAGCTTTGGGGACAGAATTGAGATTGAGTACGGCTTTTCATCCTCAGACGGATGGTCAGTCAGAACGTACTATACAAACCTTGGAAGATATGCTACGAGCTTGTGTTATGGACTTCAAAGGTAGTTGGGAAGACCACCTACCATTGATCGAGTTTGCATATAACAATAGTTATCAAGCAAGCATTCAGATGGCACCGTTTGAGGCCCTATATGGACGACCGTGCCGTTCTCCCGTATGTTGGACAGAAGTTGGAGAAGCGTCTCTGTTGGGACCAGATCTAGTAAGGGAAACTACTGAAAAGATAAAACTAATTCGTGCGAGGATACTTACGGCTCATAGTCGACAGAAAAGTTATGCTGATAAAAAGAGAAGACCTTTGTCCTTTGAAGTTGGAGATCATGTGTTTCTCAAGGTTTCACCTCGTCGTGGTGTACTTCGTTTTGGACAGGATAAGAAGCTTTCACCTCGTTTCATTGGACCTTTCCAGATTTTAGAACGTGTGGGTGAAGTTGCCTATCGATTGGCTTTGCCTCCGCAGTTGGCAAAAGTTCATAATGTATTTCATATCTCGATGCTTCGGAAGTATGAGCCTGATCCGTCTCATGTTTTAGATTGGACTGATTTACCATTGGAGCAAGATGCGTCCTATGAGGAGCAACCAGTACAGATTCTGGAAGCTAAAGAGCATGTACTTCGTGGTAGAACAATTCGTTTGGTTCGAGTATTGTGGCGACACCATGGTACCGAGGAGACTACTTGGGAGAATGAGAAAGAGATGCGCGATCGATATCCGCAATTATTTGCTGCTTGAGTTAATTGTTTTCTGTGCTAATGATTATCTATGTGCGAATTTCGCGGACGAAATTTCTTTTAAGGTGGGTAGGATGTAATACCCCGTATTTATTTTCGCGTTTTGATTTAAAAAATATACCAGTTTTGAATTTTGAGCAGTATAATTTTACCTGTGTGTGTGTATCATCGCGTGAGCTCAACACACACGATGATGTGAACTTAGTGCACAATGTGTGTGCAGTGGGTTAGTGCATATACACAGTGCGTGTGTGTGTGTATGCACTAGTGTGTGTACTTGTGTGTGTAGTGCAAGCATATTGGTATGTTTTATATGCTTGGTGCCTAAGCACTCAAAGTCTATTTATATACACCTAAAGTTCTCTCATCACACTATCACCTAAAGCTCTCATCAGTCTCTCATTCTCTCCACTACCTCTCTATCTCGGGGACACACACACACTCATGCAACTACTTATATACATACATGATTCTTACTCATTCCAGTGAGTAATTGAACAAGCAAATTTGGCTCTTTTGTCTTGATTTCTTTCTCTCTCTGCAGATTCAAAATTGGTAAGCTTATGTACCTCTTCTAATGTTATTTTCAGTTTAGTTAAACTGTTAAGAGTAGATATATATAGAAATATATATAGATATTTCTTGTATATTGTTAAGGGTCCAAAAATAGCGAGCAGAAAAACAGTCGCAGAAATGTGATTTCTTTATATCAAATGAAAGGTCTCGATCCCACGAGGCTCCATTTCAAATTTCAAAAGCTAATTCGCAATGGTTGCGACGAACGGTCAAATTAAAGTTTTGTCACCATTCGTTTTTCGATAAAATCAAGAGCTGTGTTTCAATTCTTGAAAAACTGATTTCATATTTGAAATCTACGCGGAAAAAGGAAGAGATTCATATATTGGAAGTCTAATTTTGATTCAGTTTTCAAAATGGGTAAAAACCAACCTTTGATTTCAAAACAGAAGAAAAAAAAAATAATAATAATAATAATAACAATAATAATAATAAATAAATAAATAAATAAATAAAGGAGACGACATTGTGACATCTCGCGCGCGCGACCAGGCTATTTTGAAATTTGTTTTTAAAATAAACACGTGACCCTTCTGAACACACTCCGCGCGAGCGAACCGCGCGAGCGAGGCCTCGCGCGAGCGGCCCGCACGCGCGACCTCGGGCAGTTTATTAAAATATTCTGTTTAGTTATATTTAAGTCTATTATGAGCTAAAGGACTTTGTACCCTAAGCTTTAAGAGTTGTACTTTACTTTAATAGTAGTTGTACTCATGCTTTGAGGTGTTGTACCTCACTAATATACGCGCATTATTGTATATTGAGATTTGTAACAGATTGAGCAGTTCCAGTTTCAATTCCGATTAATTATTCAGTCTATCCTCGGTGAACGGTAGTTCCGTATGACCCTCAATAAAGTTGTATAACATGTTAATAGTGTATTTACATGTTCACTTGAGCTGCTATGCCTTAAGTGGATTATTTGAGTTGCTATGCCTTATGTGTTTACCTGGATAATTTCAGCATGCCTATTGTGTTGCTTTGAATTGATAGCATGCCTTAATAATATGTCTTATGAAATATTGAATATGTCTGGATGCTTAGAACTCGCATATGTCATATCATTTCATAAGCATGAGCATCAACACGAAAATCACGAAAATGATTTTGGGATGAAAGACCTTAGAGGCTTTCAATTTTTTTTTTTAAAAAAGGAAGACCTTAGAGACTTCCATGCTTTAAAAGGGGAAGACCTTAGAGGCTTCCATGCATAAAACCCTCTAGGGGGGATTTTGTTTTGAAAAGTTAGAAATCCCGGATTTGTGGGTAGGCGTGTGAGATGGGTACCACTAGGAACTCGAATTTGCGGGATGTGTTGCAAGAAACCCCCGTAACGTTGAAGGCTAGGCCTCCGTGTAATTCGTAAGGCCCAAAGTCCCGCACGTTTGAGGCTAGGCCTACGTGGACGGGAAGCCCATGGTCCGGGTAATGATATTGACGATTGAGGGTGAGTGTTTAAAAAGGCATGAAAATGGTTTTCATGCATTGACATTGGCATTCATTACACTCATGCATGATATATAACAGATGTTATTGTGCGGTTATATGACTATACGAGCCTTTGGCTTATGAACTATTAAACCTTCTTTTTCAGGTGATATAGATAAGGGCAAGGCCCCGAAATTTGACAATGCTTCCACTATGGTTTGAAGACCCCGTGTGTGGGGATTATCTTTTAATTAATGTAATAAAATTATGTTTCAAAGGATATGTTATGTTTATTTGGACAAAGGTTAGTCCACCCGCTTTTAAATAAAAGGTTAGCTAAACTCTGATTTTCCGCTGCTTATATTGAAAACGTTTCGTTTCAAGAAAAGAATGTTTCATATGAAAACCAGATTTAAATTTTATAAATGTTTTCAAAATGAATAATTTATATTATTCAGGTAACCCTCGGAGTCTAGGACTCGGGGAGTTCCCGATTAGTCTCAAAGCCTACTATTATTACTGTTATTGTTGTACTTCCGCCGGTTGACACCCCGTCGCCGGGAACCGTGGCGGGGCGGGGCGTCACATTTGGGACCACGCAGGACTTAGATTAAAACCTTTTAGAAAAGATGGGTAGTTAACGTAATTAACATGGGGGTTTCATAATAAAGCTTAAAGAAACTCCGGGGACGTAAATGGAATTATGAAAATTATATGACAACACATATGCATGGGATGCATATGTGTCTCAAGCTTGTAAAAACACAGTTGGGAATTGAATTGAATAGAGAACGAGAGCTCTAAGTCGGTGACGGAAATCCACGGGGACTTTTCTTGCCGTTTCTTCGCCGTTCGGCGTTGGATTCACGAACCGAGACCATTTTTGGACTCGTGGAGGTAAGAGGATCACATGCACATTCTTTATTTTCATTTTTGGCAACATTTTTCTGACGGCCGTTCTTGATAGACAATGTTTTTGGTACCAAACTTATGTAGGATTATCACCGATTAACAATTGAGCTAAAACTTGGAAGGAATTGGGGTTTCTAGGCTTAATTTGCTAACAATTTGAGAAGGTGAGTGTTCTAATCCCAAAATTGGATGTTTAGTTATGTTTATGTGGTGATTATTGTTAGTAGATGCTTAACTCTTGCTTATGTACATGTATATTGATGAATTTGGGTAAAAAGTATGTCAAGTATGTGAATTTGTTATGCTTATATGCAAAGTTGCTTATATGCTTATCTAGATCAAAGGGAAGTCAAGTAGTGGTCACCATTTATAGGTCCCATATGTAAGGGATAGGAAGTCCTCAATGAGTAGGACGTGGTGACGACCACAATGAAATGCCGGTGACGCCTTTGGGGTCACAAGAGAGTGTGTGCTGTGCTATATGCGCCAAAAGTGAGAAAGATCCGGGGTGAGAAGGACCCGGGGGTGGTGGCTGGAATGACTTGACTTTCCGGGGATCAATTTGTTGTTGATTATAATGATTGTTGCATTTGCATATTGAACATTCCAATAGGATGATTAGTTCCCTCACTAAGCGAAAGCTTAAACGAAAATATATTTTCTATTGTGGTTATTGAATAACCATCGCAGGTACGGCACGTGAAGGAGAGAGAAAGTGATCCACGCGACGGGTTGGACATGGGAGTTGAGTCTTTGTGAATATGTTCATAGGTTTAGCTAGTTTATGTTTAAAATGTAGCTCTTATTGTCAATATATAATACCTTGTATTTTGGAGTCCTTGTAATATGTCAAGTATGGTTTGATGGGGTTTGTGTTTGTAGTAAGTGTTGAATCTACTAGTTTTAAACTACTTATGGTTGGAAGTGGACTTGGGAGAAGGATTGAGTAGTTTTGTTGTGAATTGAGCTTGATTTCCCCTTTGGTTTGGATACTCATGTATTTGTTGGAAGAAATGGGATTTTGATGCAAATTATGATCCATATGAGTAAATTATGTGTTTTAATTGTTGTACCACACTTGATTTAACTTGTGTTGATGATTGGGAACACTTAGAAATGGTTTTGGAATGATCTTTAATGCTTTTACAAAGTTTTGGGATGTTTGGAAATATTTTGGACATGAAAAACTAGTGTTTTTAGCAGCAGGGAACCATTCTGCAGAAGTCGGATCGATCCGGCCTTCCCGCGGATCGATACGCCCCTTTCCGGGGGACTTTCTGTTTGAAAATGCCATTATGGATCGATCCGGCCTTCATCCGCCCCTGTTTCTGGCAGTTGCTGACTTTTACGAAAACTAGCATATCTCCTTCTACAAAAATTGGATTCGCGCGCCGTTTTTGTGTCGGAACCGGGACTCAAAGACCTATCTTTTGGTGTAAAATTTGGACATACTTATTTAATGAAAATTTTGCCCTTGGGGCTGTTTTGTGTCACTAAAGATGTTTGAAGAGGTCTAATCTGTGTTTTCTTAGTAACTTGAGGGAGATTTGGCTTGTGGGCTTTGTTACACGTGTCCTAATCCGCCCGAGGCGAGTTGGGGTGTGACAATAGTTGTATTGTAAGATCTTAGAAGTGGCATCGAATGTTAAGCCATGAATATTAAAAATTTTAAATTTATTTGGTCCGTAGGTTGTGAATTTCCTCTTCATGTGCAAAGTTGGTATTGCGCATGACTGTCTGTGAATCACAAGAATAACCGGATTGTAGACATAACTCAGAAATAATACAATCATATATATATTTATGTAAGATTATAGCTATAACACAGATAATATTCAAAATCTTTTTAATTTTATTTTGCTAATGTCAAATTTGGAAATGTCTCCAAAAAATAAAAAATTCAGATTAGAAAATGTCTCTAAAATCGAACATTTTAGATACATTTCTATAAAACAAATGTCTTTAAATCTGAAAAATTCAGAGACATTTAGGATAAATGTCTATGAAATCGGGTAATTCAGACACATTCTATGAAAAAGTTTCCAAAAATATTTCTGAAAATATCTTTGTTTCTGTAGAATTTAGAGACATTGTGAGAGAAATGTTTAAAATATTTTTAGAGACATTTCAAAAGTTGACATCAACAAAAAAAAAAAGGAATTCCTTTAAAAAAAAATATGGTTTCTTTAATTTTTTTAAAAAAATCAACATTGATACCAGCGCGACAAGTACAATGGGGAAGGATAATTTTGTCTGAAAAAATTAAAAAATTAAAAATGAGGGACTTTAGCCAAGAGAGAGAGAGAGAGAGAGAGAGAGAGAGAGAGAGAGAGAGAGAGAAAACATGTTTTCTTTTGAGGTGAAAGAATTTTGGGTTGTCCTTTGGCCTTATAGACCCAACCTCAAAAACCTTAACCCAGTTTTCCATCTCTTTCTTTCTTTCTCTCTCTCTCTCTCTCTCTCTCTCTCTCTCTCTCTCTCTCTTGTGAGTGATGAAAAGGAACACAAACAAGAAAATCAAACATGGTCTACATCAGCAAGAACAAAAGCATGAAAACAAGAAGGCAGACTGCCCTAAAAAATAAAGAAAGCCCTGCGACTCTTAGCATGTCGAGCAAGGTGATGAACAACTTTGTTATCATTTTGCCGCACATGAGAGAAAGTGAAACATTCCAAATCCTCCAATAGAAGCTTAGTTTCCTCAATCAAATGACCAAAAGGCGCTAAGCAAACCTCACTTGAGTTCAAGGCCAGAACAATAGTTTGCACATCAGATTCCACTTCTAAACTCCCAAAGCCCGCTTCAATTGCAACTTCAACTGCCTTAAGCACTGCTAAAGCTTAGCTTCCATCGAACAAGCATCCCAAGGTCCATGAACAAAAACCGATAGCCCCCAAAGCACACTGTCATTTCGATCCCTGATAACGACTCCAATACCACCACCGAGCACTTAGAAAACAAGCCGCATCCACATTAAGTTTGTATTGAAACTGTATGGGTAGTTTCCATCGAGCATCAAGATTATGTGTTGGCACAACCTCCACTTGATTAGCCTCTTTGTACTCTGCCCAAAACTGTTGGCAAAGAACGAAACTTGATCCGTCATAAGAGCATTTTCAAATAGAGCTTTGTTCGTCTGTGCCCATATCGCCCAAGCAGTAAGAAGGAGATTAGCTGCCACATCCACATCATCCTTATCCAAAATTGCATCAAACCAATTGCCAAACTGCAAGGATTGCTCTGCTGAAGCAAAGTCATTCGAGAACCTTGTACACCAAACTTGTTGAGCAAACTACAATGGCTAAGAACATGAGAGACCGTCTCTTCTTCCCCACATCTGAAACAACGACTATCAATTGGCCAAGATTCTTTTCTTTCCTAAATTCACGTTATAATGTAGAATTTCATTAATCTTAGTGGGAATCGGAAGTGACCACACTCTCCCCCATTGGAAACCTAGATTGGTAGAAGATGAACCAGTGTTATTCTTAAGGACTTTCCAACGCACGCCGAGCTGATACGATGATCTAACCTTGAAGGCACCCTTCGTTTCCCCATACTAAATGAGCCTATCTTGAGAAGCTCTTGGGTGAATAGAAATGCTAAGGATAGAATCTACCTCCTATTCAAAAAATAACTCTCTAATCAAAGTCACATTCCACCACCAGTGTTTGATTCAATGAGGGAAGAAAAACCGAATTCTTGACTGAGTTTGACAGCGGCGAGCACGGCAAAAAAGAAAGAGGTGTTGGTAGCCATGGGTCAAGACCCACCCAAATATTCAAGCCATCTCTCACATGTCACCGCAACCCTTTTTTGAAAAACTTAATAGGCTTCCAAATATTCCGCCAAGAAAAGGATGGATAAGAACCAAGCCTTGCACTCAGCACATCCCCATTAGAGAAATACCGAGTGTTGTACACTTGCGAGATAAGAGATTCTGGGCACTAGAGTAACCTCCAAACTTGTTTTGCAAGGAAAGCTTGGCTGAACACCTCCATGTCCATGAAGCCAAGACCACCCTCTTTCTTAGAATGACACAATTTATCCCAAGCAACCCAGTGAATCTTCTGCTTTTCTCCCAAACTTTCTCGCCAAAATTTTGCAAGATAGTTAAAAACATCAGAAAGAAGAGAACTTGGGAGACAAAAACAAGACATGGCATACGTGGGTACAGACTGAGCTACTGATTTAATGAGGACATCCCGCTCCCCTTTAGAGAGGAACTTCTCCTTCCTCCCCTTAACCTTGTGCACAATCCTGTCCCGAATAGTAGTGAAGATCTGCTTCTTGGAGCGACCAATTCAGGACGAAAGGCCCAGATACTTTTTATGCAATGCCAAAGAATCCACCCCAAGGCTAATTGATATTCTCGCACTCATCTACCTGAGTATTGGGTCTAAAGAAATCTAAAGATTTATCAATATTTATCTGTTGTCCCGAAGCCTCTTCATAATCCTTAATCGAGCCCAACAGGGGATTATAATCTTCTTCTGTAGATCGGCAAAAGAGCAAGCTGTGATCGGCAAAAAATTGAAGGAAAAACAGGTTTAAAAATTTATTTAAATGCACAGCGGAAAAATCAAGTTTGAAGAATTTATTGGTAGCCCGAATTCACTACTCGTTAACTCTATAGATGCGTATATAAAAGATGGAGAATAGTATATACTTCAGGTCTTGAACCTAATTCTGATTTTCTTCTTTCTTGATGGTGCAACAGCCTCCACTAGGTTGTCTTCACTCGTATGACTCCTACGGATGCTTGCCGGAAAGACTAGGGTTGGTGGGAATCCTAATAGAGAGGATGTAATACCCATAAAATTTCTACGTTATATAAAATGAGTCCCCGTATTTTTGTTCTGTATTCGCAGAACCATAAATAGCTAATACATATTTATTTCTTAATAACTTAGACTGTAAGTTATTAGCCCGGACTGACTAGTCACATTAACCCGTAAAATCTGTGTAGAATTTAGACTGCAGGACACGTAGTTCTTAGCGACGACTAACTATACATATATAGAAATAGGAATCTTACCCTAAATGGGTATTGTTCAAACCCAAACTACCCTAGATCTTTTGGATTAAAAGCTCTACCCAAACACCCCTTCAAACCCGCCGGGTTTACCCCCCACACACCCTAAACCGCTGGCCACTTTTTCCTCCCCCTAGGATACCATTTCAATCAACCTCCTCAACAAATCCACTCCATCTAATCCATTGCAGAATTACAAGTCTGCATATCTATACTTGTATGTATATGTAGTTGGGTGTATTTATATGAGAACATTGGGAGAGAGAGGACCACCAAGAGTTTTGAGAGAGAGAGAGATAACACCCACACATTCCCTACCTCAACACTTTACACACACACTGAAGGAGGAGAAAGGGAAGAAGAAGAAGAAGCAGAGGAAGAATAAGAGCTAGAGGAAAAGAGAGAGAGAGAGAGAGAGAGAGAGAGAGAGAGAGAGAGAGCTTACCGGAGAGAAAAGAAAGGAAAAGAAGACCCGAGACTGGTATACACTCCTACACCCCCCTCTATATGACTTCTATGTGTTTTAAACATCACACATACACACACACACACACACGAACCCCTTGTCTGAACCGAATAGAGCCTTAAGCTCAGGACAAGCTTAGACTGCCATTAAAGCCCCTCACCAGAGCTCAAATTTTCAAACTCAATTATAGCCCCTAAAAGTTATACCAAACGGACCCTAAAAGTCCCAGATAGACCCCCTAATAGTAGCTTTTGAAAAGAACAACGTTTTGATGGCCATGCAGAGCATTATCCTCATTTTTACCAATTAGGATAATGGATGGGTAGGTATAGCAAATGAATAAACCAGCCTTTCATCTCATTATATGTGATAGTGGGCCCTATTTCGGTCATTTTGGCGTTAAAATCATCGATTTACATGGAGAAACGAATAGGTTATGGTCTCTGGAAGAATTTTCTAGCGAGGCCTGATTTCCGGCGACTTAGTCTCGTTGGAGAAGAAAAAGAATTTTCGGGTTATATCATTTTTGTTTGGTTCGGGTCAAATAGGACCCGTGGGTCTTTTAATTGGAACGACATTGTTTTGACGTCTCGGGTAGGATTCGGGTTTTTGGGCGGGTTCGTTTGTGTGTATAGATGGGTTAGGGTATTGGGTCAAGTTTTAATTCGGGTTAGGTCTGGGTTGACCCAATGGGCCATCCATCTGGACCCCTCTGTGTGTATATATGGATTACCTGTTTGGTTCGGGTCGAAGCGGGTTTGACCCGCGAATATTTATTTTATTTTTACTTTATTCTATTTATTTATAAATGGGGTTAATATGGTTGTTAATTATTTTAAATTATGTAAAAATTTGTTTTAATAATAATTAAATTTCTGGAACATTATAATTTAATATTCATAAGATTCTGAAATTATAAATTACATATATATTATATTAACTATACACTTGTTTTAAATAAACAATAAATAGTAGTGTATTTCAATAAATAATTATTGATAAATATTAATGGATTTAAATTACTTTAAATTGAGTTATAATATCAAAACTAAGTTTATGTATTTCAAAATATTATATTACATAATACTCATATACCCCAGTGTTGTAAGGCACTAATTATTTTTTACGCTTATTATTTATTTAGCCAAAATAAATAATAAGTAATTATTTTAAATTAAAATAATTAGGTAATAAATACGTAATGGCTAGTTTAAAATATAGGAAAATTATATTAAATTTTCCTAGGGACTAATTGCCCTTGTTTTATAAATTTTATTTGTAAAACCCAAACTTTAGTATTTTCTTAAATAAATATTAATTATTTATATAAGACCTGTTTAGATGTATTTTAATACCAAACAAAGTCCGAAAATTATGAGAAAAATATCACTAGCCTATTTTCAGGCTTAATATTTAATAAAAATATTTATAAGGACTAAAGGCCTTCCCAAGTTATTTTTTTTGTAATTATAGGACCTCGCAGTCTATTATTGTGGGATTTAAACTTCAATAGTTTGTAATAAATAAACTGTAGTTCAGAAAAATACATGGCCAATTCCCAAAGTCTTAGAATAATGTCTAGAACATCCCCTCAAAGTTTGATGACCTTTTTGATAGGATAAAAAATACAGCTTATCTATAGAGCCTATGCTGGTATAGAAACCCTAGCCTTTTATATGATGGACTCCGATTTGAGTCTAGTCAATGGCGTTAGACTCGTAATGATGTCTAGATCATCATGTTGAAGTTTAGAAACCATCCGGAGCAATTCCCATTATGCCCTTGTTACTAGTATGCTAACCGCCGTTCTGTGTATCGATATGAATTGTAGAGACCGCATCTACGCTTACTTTTACGAATCCACATCGAGGTGAGTCGTCCTAACTCACTTGGTATATTATAGAATTATTCTATGTGTGAATACCTAGTATGTCCTGTGTGGACATATCTGAGGAGTATTATTTATGTGAACATTAAGATGTACAGTTTATATGATGAACGCATGTTTAGATAACCATACTCCATGCTTGATTAATAACTATTGTTTTGCTTATTATGTTTTACGATTTTACAATCACATGAACATTCATATAGATGCAGTCGAGTCATGATGTCAATGTTGACGTCTGCATGGTTAGTCGAGGAGACTAACCCAGTCATATTAACACACATGTTTGAGTGGACTGCGGAGGTCCGAATGGTATGGTCATATCAATGGGAACGTATAATGCTATAGAGGCCCTGCTAGGCGACGATAGCAAAAGTACCCATTTGAATCAATGGAGTAAAGCATGAGTTGATGGCTTATACGCTATAGAGGCCCTGCTAGGCAACGATATCAAACTATCTATCTAAACTTGGAATATAATAGTTATCTTTTATAATGCTATAGAGGCCCTGGTAGGCGACGATAGTGCTGTAACTATTCTATTCTCCAGGCAAGGTCACGAGGACCGAAGAGTTCAATGATTACACTCTTTTTTAAAATCAAAACTGCTATAGGGCCCTACTAGACGATGATAACAACAGAATCATTCTACTCTAAGCTAACGGCGTAATACTAGTAATGTAACAAGTCACATGAGTTAGTAATGGTGTTTGTGTAAAGTCGAATATATCGATACTGCATTGTGTCATCATACTAATATGTCATATGCTTATTTAACGTTTAGTTCAAGATATTTGTAGTACTTGTATACTATTGCTTGTATTAGGAGCGATCGGTTAGACGAACTCACTTAGCTTCAAAAGCTAACGGCTCTTTCTGCCCTGGACATATTTCGTCTAGGTTATAATGAAGAAGGTAATGAATGTGACTATGAGGAGGAGTATCACTATCCTCAAGAGGGGGACTATCAGGAAGGTTACTCTAAGGAAGACTTTTCAGAAGAGTATACTGGTGAAGGGCATGGGTATGCCAGTTAGAAAGAAGATTCTGATCTATTACCGCATTAAGATTTCCTTTATGTTTTACAAACTATCTTTTGTTTGTTGTAATAATTTAAGCGGCGTCGATCGCCCAAACTTATCTTTTGTGGTTTTCATTTGGAACTTTTGTAATAGCCTAAGTAGCGAAACATTTAAAGTTCCCCCATGAATACCATTAAACGTTTTAAAATTTCTTACTCTGATATATGTATGTTAGAATGCTTGTATAGACAGGTCAATCTTTTGAAACTAGTCATGGCTCACGGATCCGGAAAGGAAAATTTTATTTCCCTCTAATTTTCGCTACTCTGGGGCGTGACATATGTTCACAACCCTATGAGCATGACATTCCCAAGATACCCAGGTGTTGATCTTTTATAGACCTCACAGATTGGTAAGTTAAAGCAGCCATATCCACAATCTGTGTTCATAATAGTCTCAACATTGAGAACACGTACCTTATACAAGTTATGAGTTCCTATCAACTGTTGACAATATTAAGTGTCAATAGGAAAACTCAGGTCCATCAATGCACTATAAGCACTAGTATATTAACTAAGAGTTACACTCCAGTGATTGAGATTTATCACTCCATCCAATAGTAGTTAATCATGCTACAATGTAGTCCTGATGAGGTATCCAGTCTCATCATCCACTGTGACAAATTTTAAGCATCAATGAATAGTAATTTGTATCTCCCTTGTATGTATCTTATTCATACACGAATTACCCACAATGATACTTAAGGATAAACAATCATCTCATGAAAGACATATATAAGAAAATGTAAGGCTGATATCCATATATTAAAATGCCAATGTCTTATACATATAGAAATGGTTTGAGGGCACAAACCCAACAAAAATTAGGTGTATAACTTGAGGACCAACATGCCCTAACTTGACCCCCTTAATTTGTTTTTGGTCTCTAGCCCTATTCAACAGAGCCGATCAAACATCAGCGCACAAGATAAAAAGGTAGGGAGAAAGAAGGTCCCCCCGTTGAAGGCCACGTGTGGATGTGAACTGTTCAGACATACCACCATTAATAGAAACCGAGTACGTGACCGTTTGAACACACTCCAGAATACAATCAATCCAGATACTGTGAAAACCCATTCATTGCAAAACCACCCTCAGAATAGACCACTCCACACAGTCATAAGCTTTGCTCATGTCAAGCTTAAAAGCCATATTGTGCACTTTTCCCATCGTTTTCGATTTCAAGAGATGCATAACCTCAAATGCCACCAACACATTATCCGTAATTAATCGCTCGGGCACAAAAGCACTCTGGATACGAGAAATAATACTTGGAAGAAACATTTTTAATCAATTACAAAGAACTTTTAAAATTACCTTATACACCACATTGCAAAGACTAATCGGGCGGAACTGAGTGATGAGCTTAGGATCCTTCACTTTTGGGATAAGCACAATATGTGTATGGTTAATATCATGCGGGAGGCGGCCCTTATCAAAAAATGATTTGACCAACAAGAAGACATCACGACCCACAATTTGTCAATATTGTTGGAAAAATAATGCACATATTCCATTTGGGCCAGGTGCTTTTGTGGGACCCATTTGGAATAGTACAACTCTAACCTCCTCCTCGGTAATAAGTAGAAGTAGTCGGTCATTCATCTCCTATGTGATACAAGGGGTAACATAATAAAAAATGTCACCAAAATTCCTTGTTCGAGGAATGCAAAATATCAAGAAAAAAGTCTATACCAGTAGACTGTACATCCCCATCAGAGGTACGCTAAGTCCCATTCGAGTCTATAGGACCGTCAATAACATCCACTCTCCTTCTGTGGGATGCTCTCTTGTGAAAGAATGAAGTATTATAGTCGCCTTCTTTAAGCCATGTCACACGAGACTTCTGCTTCCATAAATTTTTTTCATGCTCTAATAGTTTATTTATTTCCTTGGACAAAGCTCGTTCACCATTTAGATCCTTAGCGGAATATGGGACATTCCGAAGTTGTTTTAAAGCCTCTTGTTTAAGGCGCAAGTTGTTTTGAACATTACCAAAAGTGTGTCGATTCCAATCTAAAAGCTGGGAAGTACATTTTGTAATTTTAGTTATGATGCTACTGGAAGTTCCCTTCTCAGTCCAAGCATTTGAAACCACATCTTCACACTGAACATGTTTCACCCATATAGCTTCAAACCAGAATCTTTTAGCTGCTCCACATTTAGATCTCCTCCCATCATCCAAATGTACCAAGATTAGAATGTGGTTAGAGACTAGAGCAATCAAGTGAAAACTTTAGCAGTTGGAAAAGCACAACCCCACCCCGTTGAGGCCACAAAATGATCCAGCTTCTCTTGGATGAAATCGGATCGAAATGATTTTTCTACCACGGAAAATGAGTACCAAAAAAGTTGAGATTGTGAAGTTCACAAAAATTATGTGCGTCCTGAACTGAACAAACCTGAAGCCAAATAATTAAGTGGATTCCCACCATCTTTCTCCTAAGAAAACAACACTTTATTGAAATGGTCCCCAACAATCCAAGGCAAGTTAGTAGCAGCTTTTAGAGACTTCAATAAGTTCCAGGTCAAGTACCGCTTCGAATGATCAAGACCATAAAAGCTAGTAAGACGCCACCATTTGTCCCTATCAGACTCCTCAATAATAACATCAATATGGTATTTGGACATTCTTAATAAAGAGACCACCGTGTCCTCATGCTATAAAAAAGCAACACCACCACTATAACCAGTACAACTAACAGAAATACAGTTATGAATACCAATACTACGGCTAATCCTCTCCATACAATTATTGAACATCCGTGTCTCTGATAAGAAGACAAAAGTGGGAGCTTCATCCTTGACCAACTGTTGCAAGGCCCGAACTACTTATGGGTTCACAAGTCCTTGGCGATTCCAAGATAAGAGACTCATTGGGTTAGGTGGTGCTGCTTAGTAGCCACCACCTGAGAATCGGAAGAAAAAGAATTATAATCCAATAGAACCTTAGCCTTCTTCCATGGATGAGAAAAATCCCCATGCCCCAAGGAAGACCTTTTATGAGAAACGTTTCCCTCTACTTTATTCATGAATAAAGTTTTCCATCTTTTGATTGGTAAAAAGTTGGAAGGATTGGGACTTCTAACTTGTTACCAATCAAAAGTTAGAAGGATTGTGAGCATTTAATAAAGAGAGAATTCCTAAAAAAAAATAAATAAAAATAAAATGAAGAGAGAGAAACAATATTTTTAATGTCAATGTCAAATGCAAGAAAAAGTGTGAATCGTTTAATCACCTCTACTGACATTAGTGTGCACTGTCCAAGTTGTTCTAAATTAGCTAACAACTACACATGTGTCATTTTTTGGTTAGCTGAAAGAACCACATCGTCTTTCTATTGGGGTACCTTTAGGGTACATAAAAATTTTTCCTTCTGAGCGCGCTCATTTTATAAGGAATTATATTGTGCTTCCCAAATTCTTATCCCAAATGATGTGACAATGGGACCACTATGAGATCATTTCAACATCCTCCAATCAAAATCTAGTGGTCCTACTACTAGATCATTTGGGATGGAGATTTGGGAAGAATAGTATTACTCTTTTATAAATCAAGAATGTGTAGACACCCCATTTTGTCGGCTATCAGATTTAGGAGACCCATAGCTTGGTGGTTCACAATGATCGAAAAAGACTCAAAAGGACTCCTGAAATTTAGTTATATTTCTCAAAATGCTCAGAATGACCAAAATGCCCCTGAAAGCCCGAAAACTCCCAGATTTGGTCCAAAAGTTCTGAAAACATGATATGTCGTAAGAAAAGTAAAAAAATGAGTTTTTAAGTAAAATCAAATGAAATCGTCAGCTCCCAGAGACCCCCGGAAGTCCCGGAAGTTCCCGGAAAGTCCCCGTTGACCGATTTGACCAAGGTTTGACCAGGTTTGACCAAGGTTTGATCAAGTTTGACCAAAATCGTCCAAATTCGCCGGGATCATTCTAGATCATGTGGAAAGTATTAAAATGAGTTTTAAAAGAAGATCGCACGAAAACGTCAACTCTTGGGAGCTCCCAGAGGTTTTCAAACTTCCCGTGAATCCCAAGTTTGACCAGTTTGACCAAAATTTGACTTTGAAATCGGAGCACCATAACAATTTTCAAACATTTTTCATAGATACTAGAGGTCAATAGCTTTCCGACGATATATCGCACATAATTTTTGGATTTCAAATGAATCTATTATGAATTTTCGAAGGTGGAAAAGGCGATCAAATCGGCTTTTATCGTGAATACCGCAAAACTTTTCAAAGTAACCGATCTCCGAAATATTTTTTTATGTAAATTAGACTCCTTTACCTTTCCAACGGTATATCACAACCTTAATTTGGAGTTCGTATGCATTTTCTGTGAATTTCGGACAAAATAGGGCCTTTTCGCGAATACCGGAACCTCTGGGGGCCTAAACGTAATTTTCTAGGCATCTGAGGAGCAGTGCCACGACGGTACTAGGCCACTGCTGCGGCGGCACATGGCCAGTGCCGTGGCGGTACTCTCCTCCAGAACAGTCCATTTTTGCAATTTCTTTTGGGGGTCTATTTTGATTAATTAGAAATCAAAACGACGTAGCTCTATGTTTTCAGTTGTTTGGGACCAATGGGAGTACTTCTAAAATCCCAAAACCACTCCAAATTAGCCTATATAAACCCCCCATTGCTCTTCATTTTGGGGGGGCCAAGTGAAAAGCTTGATAAAGTTGTAGAGAGAAAGAGAGATAGAGATAGATTTAGAAGTGAGAAAGGAGCTTCCTCCTACTAATTTTTTTTTTTTATAGAAAGTGAGTTTCAATCTTGTTTTCCTCCACCATTCTTCTATATATTTCATCATCAATACACCTAACCACCATTTTTCTAAGAATTTTTGAGTTAGGAAGCTACTTCCATGTCCAAATGTCAACATCTATGCGTGAAACACCAAGCTACAAGTCCAATATCACATTGATTATCATCTATTGATTGTTATTTACTTGCTTGTTCATATTATGTTCATCTCTTCCTAACCTCATTTCTTTTTTGACATTTTTATTTACTTACTAGTTCATCATCCTCTAAATGATGACATGAAGTTTGAGGTGAGTGAATCCTTATGGATAGTAGCTCTTGACCTCAAAAACATGTTTGATAGATGATGATTATAACTTCAATACCTGCAAGGTATCCTTGAAGTTATGTTCAAAATAAAAATGAATCTCTCTAATAATATTGCGGGTTCTTGATGATGAGTTTGATGTTGATATTCCAAGAGGTTATAATCTCTATTTGATGTTGAAAATATACTTTCAAAACCTCTATTTCAAAACCCCTCTCAATCTCTCTCATTTTGATTTCAAGAAGAAAACTCAAGTTTTTCCCCAAAATCTTCAAAACAGTGAGTCCAAACAGTGAGCAATTTGAGTTCAAAGATTTCTATAAAACTCAATACTCAATGTATGGATGCAAGGCCACTTGGAAAGTCTTCCTAACTCATTAGAGAACACCCATGATATTTGGTTTGACTTGGAAATACTTGAAAATGGTCCATTTTGACCCAAACATTCCTTCCAGATATTCTGTTTTTGCTGTCACGACAGCTTGGTCCACTTTCAACTTATTTTTCAGAAAACTTTTCGAAAAGGGGTGGTCCTAACTTATTTTTCTCTTAAACTTCAATGTCTTAGGGAACGTTCTGTATAATATGAGCCCCTAGATCATTTGTTTTCATTTTCTAAGATTTTCTAACATTTCAGTCGACAGTACAGACTCTGTTTCTGAGTGACCTCTATTGTTTATATGATTTCTCTTAATATGTGATAGTTATTAAAGATTAGAATTTTGGATTGTGTTCTAGACACAATAAGGAAGATCTCCATAAAAAATCATGCATTGAAAACATTCCTAACTCCTCTTTTCAATTTTCAAAAGATCGTATTACTGTTCTGTCCACTATTCATAGCAAGCACACTTTTACTTTCCCCCTTTGATTTGATGCTTACATGCACTCCAAATTAGTTCATATCTTAGGAAGTAGTTCATACTACATTTGTACATATCTCATGATGATTTCATTCCATTCATTCATGCACATTCTAGACTTCTAAGTCATTCTAGGAATCCATGAACACAAAGCACACTACAACCTTGGCACATTCTTGATACAAACATTGCATCCATACAAAGATTTGGGGCTTTTGTGAGTCCTAATCTAAGAAGGTTATAAGGAATTATCATGATCATACGTTCATGCTTCCCCTCGATCTAATCCTCCTTTCTCACCCCTCCCGGGGATTGAGAGATCTTCTTTTCTCAAAGATTAACATGCATCATACTAGCTTGCTAAGCATATTTCGATTTATTTGATTATTTGTTTCAAGAACAATTCATGTCCCCTTTAGATTAGGGAAACTTAATTACTTGATACATGATTAGACGACTTTTTTTCCTAGGTTTATTTGTGTGATTTTTCACTTTACATTGTATGATATTTGACTTAGATCTTATGAATGATATTTTATCTTTAGATCTTCCATTTCAAATTTTCTTATGTGATGTAATATACTATCATAGTATTAATTGTCGAACCATTCATAGTATAAGATAATTATTTGGATGCTAATTGAGGCCCGTCAAAAGACGGGGCAAGTTGAGGGTGTTTTAGTCACAACAAAGGCTCCTTCCTCTCTCGTACCAAAACCCCGAGCCAAGTTCTTTGGTTTTGAAGGGCCGTTGCCCTTTATTCATTTAGGTGAGTCAAAATTAGGTTTCTTGGTGCCTTAAAAGACCAAGTGGCGACTCTGTATCTGTTTTCAACAGACCTTTTCTTTTCCTTTTCAAAACAATCTAAAACAAGCAAGTGGTGGAATCCTGCGTGTCCACAATCTGGCGACTCCACTAGGGATTTTTTTTTATTTTAAAACAAAATAATACAGAGGTTTGACTCATAAGAAGCATCCTTAAAATCATCTTTTTACTGTGTCTGGTTCACCGCATTGCACTTTGCATTTTCCCCCTTCGACTGTGTCTGAAACGCTGTGCTGACATTGTTCAGGTCTTGCTGTGCCAGGGCACAAGTCACCGTTGATACTGTACCTTCCAAGGTATATCAAAAAGAGTAAACACTTCCGTACTGTCTCTCTGACGGTATATTGGAACTTTCGTCAACGAACCCTCTTTGACTAAACCCAGCCTTTGCATATAGATTCCTGTAGAACCTTTCATAGGGCTGTTGATTTATCTTTTCAGATAGGACAATATGATATAACTGCTGTATGCCCTGGTGGGATTACTTGCGCGGTGTAGACGCTTATGTGGCATAGAACAGAACCTCTTTCTTATGATTCCCAAGGCAATCACTCACTGTGATCACATTGAGTTGACCTGCCTAGGCACCATGACAAGGACGTCTGCTCCACGTTCACAAAGATATACACTGCAAACCTTGTTTGTTGGTCCTAAGACATAGGAGTATGAAAACTTGCTAGACAGTATAATCGCCGTCATCCAAATCTCCCAAATTTTCCAGATATAACAATTTCTCCCAGAAACTCTGTCCGATTTTTCCAGATGTACCAGTTTTTTCCAAAAACTCTGTCTAAATTTCCCAAAAATACCCAAAGTACCTGTTTTCTCAGAAGCTCTGCCCAAATCTCTCAGATTCTCCAAAAATCCCAGTATCTCTGCCCAAATCACCTAGAAATGCCCAGATATACTTGTTTCTCCTAGAAACTCTATCCATATTTCTTAGAAATACCCAAAATACTAGTTTCTCCCAGAAGTTCAGTCCAATTCAACCAGAAATCCCTATTTCTCCTAGAAACTCCCATAACTTCTGGAAATTCCTCCGAATCTTCCAAATCCCTGTTTCTCCCCAGATTACCCAGAAATCTCAGTTTCTCCTAGGAACTCTGATATACCTATTACTACTGAAAATTCTGTCTAACTCACCCATATATGCCAGTTTCGCTTATAAACTCTGTCCGATTTAACCAGATATTCCTATTTCCCAGAAACTCTACCAAAATCCATCTAAACTTCCTAGAAATTCCCGTTTCCCAAAAACTCTACTAGAAATCTCTGCTCCCCGAAAACTCTCCCAAAATCCACCAGATTTCCCAGAAATCCCTTTTCCCCTAGAAACCCTAACAAGATCTCTGAGATTTCCCCGAAAATACTTGTCTGAATCATCCAGATATTCCCGCTTCTCCCAGAAGTCCTATTCGAACTCCCTAGGTATCTTTGTTTCACCTAAAATTCTGAAAAATCCATATTTCTCCGGAACCTCTACCCAAGCTTCCCAGAAACTCCAATTTCTCAGAAACTCACCCAAATATACCTATTTTCACAGAAACTTTGTTTAATCAGCCTAGATTTCCCAGAAATCTATGTTTCTCCCAGAAACCCTGAAATCCCTGCTTTTCCCATAAGCTTCTCCCATAAACTCTGATTTTCCAGTCTTCCCCCAAAAACTCTGTCCAACTCGCCCGAATACACTTGTTTTTTCCAGAAACTCTAAATTCCCAGAAGTCCTTGTTTCTCCCATCTCCCGAGTATCCCAGAAATTCCATATTTCTTCCAGAAAATTCTAATTCTCTCCTGTCAGTGATCATACTAGAAAGAAAGGTTAGCACACTCTGTATGACTAGGACCTTACTTGTTTAACTGCTATATGTTAGAAGTAGGGGGGTCATATAGATTAGGGCTTGCATCCGCATGCTTGTCTCATATGCATACACAATTTGTGTCAGTCTACATGCACGCACATCTCGTCAGTCTCACACATGTCAATCTCTACACATCAAATGCATACATGTCATCATCTTCACTCATGTCAATCGTTATATAGAGGTCATATACATACTGCGACCGTCATCGATTCACATCGATGAATTCTTCAAAATCTTGATCATCTCTCCCCTAGGGGTCCATAAGAAGTATTTTGCACCTCTGCTAATTTAGGCTTTTACTTCTATTTGCAGAAAAACGTAGCCCCGGGTAAGCGCACTTCTATACCTCCTAGAATTCACTATCTTAATCGGGGGCTAGACCATCATCGATCCACCAATGGCCCACAAAGCTCTGGAAGAGAAAGTGAACAAGCTACAGAACACTGTTGAGCAGCTGAATTTAAGGGTGAGTCGATTTGAGAAGATGGCGCAGAGCATTGGTAAAGAGCTATCTGAAATAGGAACCATGATAAAGGATGCCATCAGAGAAGAGATGTTCAAGAAGGATAAACCCCAACACCAGTCCAAGAGACCTAAATACTCTCGAAACTCCCCGGATGTCAATACCCTGTGTAGCCAACCCATGGCATACCCTCCCCGGCTATACCAATCCTCCAACCAAACCACTATTCGCCCTTACCAGAAAAAGTAACCACGTACCTTTGCCAAGCTAGAAATCTCCCTCTCCTCATCCCTGGAGTGCCTGCTCAAAAAGGGGCACCTCCAAGTCCTTCAGTCTCGTGCCGATTCCCCACCACCTAACTGTGACCTGTCCAAGCGATGCGCCTATCACCAAGGCTCAGGCCACGATACCGACCATTGCATGCGCCTCCGCCACGATATCCAGGACCTCATCGATCGAAACATCATTGAGCCACCACCCATCTAATCCCATGACGTCAGCTTCGTCAAACGTAAAGCTCCTGGCCTATCTATTCAAGCAATCCTTTTCGCTGAGGACCATGAATGTTGAACTTGTGCAAGTGAAGTGGTGGTGTTTGGGACTTTTGCTGGCAAAACAAATGAGGATGCTCTTTAAAAAAAAAATAAAATAAGCGAGTCATCGTGACACTCTGTCGAGTCTAGTCGAGTCTGTCCTATGTTTTGAATCTATTTCAAGTTTAGTCTTGTGGTCGAGTCTATCTACCATCGAGTAATGTAATCCCTTTCTCTTGCTAATGGAATGAAGTCTCATTTTGCCTAATCTGATGTGTATAGTCATAAGTGCATGAATCGCTGAACTGAAGGGTCACTTTGCAAATTACCATGGATATTACTGTGCTAAATTTTTTTTTATTGCATAAAACAAAAAAAGAATCCCGAAAAGGTCAAAATCAATTTTGCGCTGACACCGATGAAGAGCCGAGAATTGATTAGTCTTAGTTTAAGAATTTAAAGATGCTTTTGCTCAAATCTTGAAAAACACATACTTAAGACTGATTTGGGGCTTGCCCAACACCCTTTCCACCATTTCTACCATTTCAAAGCCTTGGGCCCAACCCAATTGATAGCCATGCGAACCTGTGCGGACTTGGTCATTGATGGTAGCCAAACATTTTAGTGAATTTCATCTCCACTTTAAAAAAAAATAAAAAATAAAAAAAAATAAAAGCTCGCTAGGTTGAAAACCCAAAAGGGTACCTAGGTAAAAGTTAGAGCTGAAAAAGGTGTTGATTTCCAAAATCCGACCTTAGCCAGTCAAAATGACGGGAAAAATGAAAGGAAGAAAATTTTGGTGATACAGAGAATTGTACACTTCAAGGTACGTCATGAGAACATGCCTAGATCACATTTTAAAAGGCTCGGAACGACCACAAATAAATTCTGAGAACTGATATGCACATTCTGGAATTCTGAAATTGTAATCAAAAGATCTCACAAGAATCAACTATGTGAAAAGGAAAATTGACTGGCTAGGCGAAAGTGACAAGGATCAATCCTCAAAAAAAAAAGAAAAAGAAAAAGAAAAGAAAAGAAAAGAAAGGGAGATAGAAACTGAATCCTCCTCTTCAAGGCTACCATAAGTAACCAAAGTTTGAACTTCTTTGACGATTGGTTTGAAAAACCCTCATACCCAATTTCTTTGAAGCCCTGCCTTGGACTACGCTTGACCTGATTCCCAATCGGGGATACGTAGGCAACTGCATTGGTTCGGTCGACACCATCATAATCATCCCCCTTTTCTTTCAAAACTTTGGCCCGAACTACATTGAACCTGATCCCCACTCGGGGGTAAGTAGGCAGATTTTCAAAAAGAAAAGAAGGATGGCTTGCTAGGTCGAAAATTCGAAAGGACGCCTAGGCAAAAGTTAGAGCTGAATCCAAGGTGAGCAATAACAAAAGAGAGAAAAGAGCTCGCTAGGTCACCTCACCGGTGCCTAGGCAAAAGTTATGAGCATTTGAGAGATTAAAGTCACGGTCCTTGCCTCAAGCCAGAAAAATCACCTTCCACACTAGGGGCAAACTTCGGCCACCCGCCTCGTTTGCCTGAATTTTACTATCTACCCTTCATACAAGGGGCAAACTTCGGTCACCTACCTCGTTTGCCCAAAACCTTCAAACAACCATCTTTCAAACTAGGGGCAAACTTCGGTCACCTACCTCGTTTACCTATGAACTAGGGGCAAACTCCGTTTGCCTAACACGATCCCTTCACGCCAAAGGGTGAGTTTTCAAGTCACCAAGTTGTTTTGAAAATTTTCAAATAGAGCATCTTTTATTCTGAAAGCTAAGGCACTAATCCAAAGCACATTTTGGGAGAAGCAAAGAATTGATTAGATCAATAGGGAAGAACTTTCAAAATGAGATTTATCATCAAAATTATGTGGAGTGAACTCATAAGAGAAATGGTACATCATTTATGATGAAAGCATATCAAGTTTTAGCAAGTCGAGCTTGTTTCATTTTGGTGTCAAATGTGTCGCCCTCGCGCGTCGGTGTTTGTCAGTTTTTGAGTCTGTCATAGTCTTTTTCAAAAAAAGAGTTTGTCATAGTCTCAAATGTGTAAGTCAACGGTGACGAATAATGATTTTTTTTTAAAATCAAGTTATAAAGAGCATTCCAATGACAATACAAGCAGGAGTACCAAATATCATTACTGCACCAGACAAGGCGTCAGCATGAGAAGTGTCCAAACTTAGGGCAAATGCAAATTTCATCCCTTTCCAAACTGCCAAAAGTTAACCATCATCTTCTAGCAACATAAGTCCATGAGTGGCCGTTGATCTTTCATCTTTCTTCATGCAACATAAGTCCATGAGTGGCTGTTGATGATCTTCCTTTCTCCTAGCAACATAAGTCCATAAGTGGCTGTTGCTCATCTTCGTTCATGCAACATAAGTCCATGAGTGGCTGTTGATGATCTTCCTTTCTCCTAGCAATATAAGTTTATGAGTGGTTGTTGATGATCTTCCTTTCTCCTAGCAACATAAGTCCATGAGTGACTGTTGCTCATCTTCGTTCATGCAACATAAGTCCGTGAGTGGCTGTTGATCTTTCGTCTTTCTTCATGCAATATAAGTCCATGAGTGGCTGTTGATGATCTTCTTTCATCCTAGCAACATAAGTCCATGAGTGGCTGTTGATGATCTTCTTTCATCTATGCAACATAAGTCCAAAAGTGGCTGTTGATCATCTTTCTTCATGCAACATAAGTCCATGAGTGGCCGTTGATGACCTTCTTTCATCCTAAAGCAACACAAGTCAATGAGTGATTGTTGATCACCCTCCTCTTTCAATATCAAAACCTTAACTGCCGAAGACCATCTCCGTATCCCTCATCACAAATAGAATGATACATTGACTCCCATTCAATGGGCGTATTTCCTTCTTCCTAGCAGAGTGCATTATCCATTTCAGTTAAGATTGACAAGGTTTTATCCCTAGTCGAATCTTCTCATCACCAACAAAGTCTTTCCCAACAGAGCTGGTTCATCTCCAGAAAAGTGTCCTAAATGAATATGGTGTATCTCAGTCAAGACCATAGAAGAAACCACTTCCATCCCTAGTAGAGTCGCTTCACCCCCTAGCAGATTCAATTTAATCCCCAGCAGGTATATCAATTCGTCAGTTCTTCTAATCAAGGTTAGTCCAACCGTCAGTTCAATCCATGACAGTTATAGTAGTTCACTGTCGACTCGTCATCTCGATTCGTACATCGACAGTTCAATCATGACAGTCACAGTAGTTCACTGTCGACTCGTCATCTCAACTCGTCATCATCAGTCCAATCCACGACAGTCACAGTAAGTTCACTGTCAACTTGTCATCCCGATTAGTGCATCGTCAGTTCTTCTAATCAAGGTTAGTCCAACCATTGATTCAATCCATGACAGTCACAGTAGTTCACTGTCGACTCGTCATCTCGATTCGTACATCATCAGTTCAATCCTGACAGTCACAGTAGTTCACTGTCGACTCGTCATCATGATTCGTACATCGACAGTTCAATCCTGACAGTCACAGTAGTTCACTGTCGACTCGTCATCTCAACTCGTCATCATCAGTCCAATCCACGACAGTCACAATAAGTTCACTGTCGACTTGTCATCCCGATTAGTACATCGTCAGTTCTTCTAATCAAGGTTAGTCCAACCATTGATTCAATCCATGACAGTCGCAGTAATTCACTGTCGACTCGTCATCTCGATTTGTACATCGTCAATTCAATCCTGACAATCATAGTAGTTCATTATCGACTCGTCATCTCGATTCTACATCATCAGTTTAATCCTGACAGTCACAGTAGTTCACTGTCGACTCATCATCTCGATTCGTACATCGTTAGTTCAATCCATGATAGTCACAGTAATTCACTGTCGACTCGTCATCTCGATTCGTACATCGTCAGTTCAATCCTGACAGTCACAGTAGTTCACTGTCGACTCGTCATCTCGATTCGTACATCGTCAGTTCAATCTTGACAGTCACAGTAGTTCACTATCGACTCGTCATCTCGATTCGTACATCGTCAATTCAATCCTGGCAGTCACAGTAGTTCACTGTCGACTTGTTATCTAGATTCGTACATCGACAGTTCAATCCTGACAGTCACAGTAGTTCACTGTCGACTCGTCATCTCGATTCGTACATCGTCAGTTCAATCCATGATAGTCACAGTAGTTCACTGTCGACTCGTCATCTCGATTCGTACATCGGCAGTTCAATCCATGACAGTTATAGTAGTTCACTGTCGACTCGTCATCTCGATTCGTACATCGGCAGTTCAATCCTGACAGTTACAGTAGTTCACTGTCGACTCGTCATGTCGATTAGTACATCGTCAGTTCAATCCTGACAGTCACAATAGTTCACTGTCGACTCATCATCTCGATTCGTACATCGTCAGTTCAATCCTGACAGTCACAGTAGTTCACTGTCGACTCGTCATCTCGATTCGTTCATTAGTTTAGAATACCTGTTAATATGTCTGTCGTATCTAAAGTGGCCTGGACGTACCTAGACATTCAAGGTTACAATAACCTGTGGAATACTTTAATTAATCTACCGTATCTGAAGTGGCCTGGAATAATTTAAAGCTAATACTAGGCTGACCTACCGTATCAAAGCGGCCTGGGCTCAGCCCTCTTAATTAATCCACTATATCTGAAGTGGCCTGTAATAATTAAGGCTATTACAAGACTCTGACTGGCCTACCATATCTAAAGCAGCCTGGGCTTAATCCTTCCTAATTAACCTACCGTATCTCAAGCGGCCTGGGATAATTAAGGTTACCACAACCAAGACATCCTCTCACCACAACCAAGACATCCTCTCTTGACTTTTTCAATCTCTCCATCACACACCATGCATGTTAACTTATACTAACTCGACTATGCAAATGTGTAACTTATTCTTTTTCTCGTTTATATAAAGGTATTAGAGCGGGCGTACGACTTGTCTCTCTTTACATATTTTCTTATAAAAGTATCGAAGTTGTTATGACCTAAATCTTTCTTTTCGTTTTTTCTTTATAGAGGTATCAAAGCGGTTTCTACTTCCCTAAATATGGTATCAGAGCTATTTATATTTTGATTACTACAAATGGTATTCCAAACGATGGACTCCTATTCTCGTATAAAAGTTTTAGAGCTAATAAAAATATAATTATTATAAATTAAACAACTTAGTCCAAAAAAGTCAATCGTTGACCCAGAATGGTCAAACGGCTAAAAAAAGATTTTCAATTAAAGAGTTTAATGAAGGAAAAAGTGGTTTAAAGTTAGAGTTTAAACGCGCAGCGGAAATAGGTTAAGTTATAAAGCTTTTGGTATTCCAGGATCTACTACTTGTCAATTCCATAGATGCGTACAAGGGGGTGCAAGAATTATACCTTAGTGTCTTGAACCCAATTCTGAAACTTCAACTTCCAGCAGCCTCCACTAGATGATCTTCACCCTTATGACTCCTGCAGATGCTTGCCGGAAAGACTAGGGTTGGTGGGAACCCTAATAGAGAGGATAGGAAGGTTTTGGGAAGACTATGATAGTTTCTGCAGCTTCTGCGTATAAAAATGACGATCACTTACTTCCAGAACGCAGCTGCCCTATTTATAGAATTCCAGAACCGACCTAGACTTCGATCGATCGAAGTGACTTCGATCGATCGAACCTTCGATCGATCGAACCATTCTCGATCGATCGAACCTGTTGACCTCGATCGATCGAACATACTTCGATCGATCGAACCTGTCTTAACAGCTTCCTCAAGTGTCTTTCCAAGCATCCTAGCGGAGCTAAGAGTGGGACCTCCTAGGCTCTTTATTGTTGGCTCAGACCAGTTTGTTAATTACCATGACCAAACTCTTTGATCAGCAAACTAACTAACTGGTCAGTTAACGTTTATTCCACTATAAAACGATAACTGAACTCCAACGCAAAAGAACATATCCGAAGCGATAACTAGACTTTATGGTGTACTAATGTCCCTCTACCGTCAGCATTCGTAATCATATTCAGGTAGTCGGATAACTGTTACTGTCAACCTGAATCATGATTACTTCTTATAATCCTTGAGTCACATTCACCTCTCATGATTACCAAACATGTTGATAACTCTTATCAACAAGACTGCAGTACTCAGTAATCGACTTGGTGACATTCTCAAGGGAATGCTTACTCTGAAACAGAGGGTAGATTCTATCTTGACAATTTATGTTCACAACCCTATGGACATGACATACCCAAGATACCCAGGTGTTGATCTTCTATAGACCTCACTGATTGGTAAGTCAAAGCAGCCATATCCATAGTCTGTGTTCATAATCATCTCAAGATTGAGAACACGTACCTTATACAAGTTATGAGTTCCTATTGACTGTTGACAGCCTTAAGCATCAATAGGAAAGCTCAGGTCCGTCAATGCACTATAAGCACTAGCATGTTAACTAAGAGTTAAACTCTAGTGATTGAGATTAATCACTCCATCCAATGGTAGTTAATCATGCTACAGTGTAAACCTGATGAGATATCCAGTTTCATCATCCACTGTGACACATTCTAAGTAACAAAGAATAGTAATTCGTATCTCACTTGTATGTATCTCATACATACACGAATTACTTACTATGATACTTAAGGATAAACAATCATCTCATGAAAGAAACATACATAATGAAATGTAAAGTTGATATCCATATATTATAATGCTAATGTCTCATACATAAAGTAATGGTTTGAGGGCACAAACCCAACATTTAAAAGTCCCGCAAATAGTTCATCTAGATCCCCATATATCAAATATGATTTTTGTAGAATTTTTGAAAGGAAGGGAACTTAGTAAAAATAATGCGCCAATGTTATACACTGTGCAAAATTTGGTAATTTTGCCTTCGGAGGGAAAGTTGACTTTTATCTATAAGGAATTGATTTTTAAAAGTATTTTTATTGAATCCAAATGGGGGGTATTTCATTAAATACATTCAAAACTTAAGTAAAATAAAAAATGGAAGGGAGAAATGATTTGCTTAAATGGCATGAATGGAATTAACATGCAGTGAAGGAACTATTTAGTGAAACTAAATAGATCATTCTATCACAGAGGGGCAGGACCGGTCTTGGTCTTTTAGCGGGACCGATCATGGTCATGTTTTGCCACCGGTCATGGTCACGATCGGTCTTGGTCAAGTATCACGACCGGTCCTGGTCGTCTTCAACCTCAGGACTGTACAATTGCAGAGCTATATACAAGTTTTACAAATTTGAACGATACAACAAGTATAATATACCATTCTCTTCATTTTTCCGCGTAGATTACAAATATATAAGTCTTAAGTCTCGATTTCTAATGTAGCTCTACTTATTGATGAAAATCAGAGAGTCACCGAAACTACGATTTCGCCGTACGTCGCAACCATTACGAATTAAGGTCTAGTATTTGAAACATAGCTTACTGTGGTTGCAATCTTTCATTCCCAATTTATAGAAATCATTTTGGTTGAGTTTGGTAAGACCACCATTTTTAAAGCTCCAAAACTATATATATGAATCTATAAGTATATACTCATATTTGGTACCCCCGGCTTGTGCGCAATGACTAATATTACATTATAAGTGAGTTCGAGAGACTCACCGAGCATTAGTTTGGGTTGTGCTACTTGCCGAAGAATTCTGAGATTTTTGAAATATAGGCTATGGCCTCTTTGAAGCTTTGGGATCTCACTGTGAGACTTCTATTTCTGTTTTCCTTTTTTTTTTTCGTTCAATTCCCAGAAGGTATAAGTGACTGATTGTGTGTGCTTGTAAGAGGTTGAGAGGGAGATCAATGGGTCTTGTATATGTGTATGCATATATAGCCAAGAGAGTGAGATAGCAAAAAGGGGATTGAGAGTTCTTGAAAGTGTAATGTATATCTGTATGTGTTTGGGCAAGGGATGTGCTGAGAGTAATGCTTAGGCTTGTTGTGTGAACCCACATATATAGGAAGGAGTTCAATCAGTTTGGCAAATGTAACTTGCAAGCTCATAATTGAATGAGATGATTGAACAGAATATAAAAACTGTGTGAACTGATTGATGGCGTGAAATCAACCCAGTTAAGTTAGTTTGGTTCAGTTAGTCTAATAAGTTAAGTTAGATCAGTTAGGTTGGTTCGGGTAGTCTAAGGAAATACCCACCATAAATATTACGGATCAAAATGTAGTCGATGTGATTAATATTTATTAATGGATTTAATCCTAAATCATAGGGTAACTTAGGGGCGCAGTCTATATCATTATTAAAATAATAAATCGTAGTAAACTAAAACTGGCATTGCACTTAAAATTAAACCCACACGTATTATTAATTTATGTAATTAATACCACAACTAAAAATTATACTTACTAGTAAAATAAAAACTGACATTTTATTTACTAATAGGGAAGTGAAAATACAGGTTGCTACATACTAGTAGTCAGGAATCACTTCAGCAATAGCCTGAAGATACTAGAGCCACTATTATTGGCCTAGATTAGCAGGCTCTGAAGGATTATGCATCAATGACACGTTTTAGTTTGGATAGCGCATTGCATGATTGGCTCTAGGTCAACTTACAACAAACTTATTCCACGAATGTGAAACCATTTACAACTATGATGCAAAAATGGGAGACCAAGTTACCAAGAGCATTGACCATCAAATGACATATATGACGGAAAAGTTGGGTCTAGCTTTATCCTTGAAGACTAATGCTCAGAAAGAGCCTATACTGGTCCCTATTGAGTTATGGGAATGTGAAAATCATTAACTGTTCTGTAGTTCCTAGTTTCTTGAATCATCCTAGTTCTGGCATGTTTGACCATGCATTAAGTTTCAGTAATCAGTCTACTTTCAACCAGGTTAGTCAAGGTTTAGTACTCCTTGAGGCCCAAGGGGTGCTGACTGGGGTTAATCTGGGTACACATCCAAGTTTTCAAGTAGGACAGATGACGGTTCCAGTTCATCTGCCTTATTATCAAGCTTGTACTCAACCTCAACTGCCTACATTTTCATCTTGGGGACCAATTGGAGGGCAAACAGCCCAATCAAGTATTCACATGTAGCATTACCTTATGTATAAGCTCATCAGGGGGAGGGGGGAAGGAGGGGAGGGGAGGGGAGGGGAGGGGAGGGGGGGTATCTACATCAGCCATCAGGACAGACTAGGGAGGGATCTCCATCAGCCAGCAGGACAAGCTAGGGGGCATCTTCATTAGCGAATAGGACAGGCTGGGGAGCATTCCCATCAGCCAATAGCATAAGCAGGAGCGCAATTCCAATAGCCCGGACTACAGACTGGGGGGCACTTATAGGTGCCCACGGTGGGATTTCCAGGTCATTAAGGTGGAAATATTAGAGTTGGTCCATGTCAGCAGCCTGCCAGTAATGAGGTACGTAACCCTTATCAACTTGATTTTAATGATCATATCCCATTATGAATGAACATGGATCAAAGAGTAAAGGCTATTAAAAAGCAAGTTTATGTACAGGTTTAGGAACAAGTGAATGATCAGTTGAGAGAACAGTTTGGGGTAGTGTTTAGAACCCCTTTTCGTCCTTAATGTCAAAAACCTTACCCTGATTTCATTAACAAAATGTTTGAGTTTCCAAGGTATTTCAGAATACCTGAGTTTACTCTATTTTCTAGTGGAGATGGACAGACCATACTAGAACACATTGCACATTTTCTAAGCACGAGCTTTCAGCCTACCTTTCTTTGCCACCCTAAGCGTTTCCTGCTAAGTTGGCTTCTCAGATTCTTCTTCCTCCGATCAAATCGGAGTCTAAAGTGTGGTTTGCTCCAAAGAGGCTCTCTTGCTCATTTCCTTATAATTTAGGCATTTGGTGTCCCTAGAGCTGCGTCGAACATGTGTAGAATTAGGAGCTTTTGAAGGATTCACTTTTTTAGCTTGAGTATTAGTAGAAAGCTTGAAAGTAACTAGCCATGAACAAAAAGAAAATGATCAGATAAGAATGGTTAGAAGTAAATAAATTATTTAGTCTTAATGCTAGATTACCTACTGGATTTTGAGGGGCAAGATTGGTTGATCTGGGGTCTGCCCAAATAGCCCGATGACTGAACGGTGGGGTTCCACCAATTATAGGGCGAATGGGAATATCAAACTGATAGACAGCTATGGTAACTCCCAAAGACGCATCAACCTGTATTACAGGTTCTGCAATGCTAAAATTAGCCAAAGGTGAAAAAAAAAAGTCTTTCTGACCTAGTTTTTGGCAGAAGCATGTAGTTGTTTCCATTTTGGATCTTTCCCATGCTTTTTTTTAAACTCACGTGCCTTCTTTTCCACCCGGTCATGTTTCAGTCTGATCCTAATTTGATGAGCCTCAGAGATTGATTCAGAAGGCTTTTGAGGGTTCCATTTTATTTTGTAAAATTCTTTAAATTTTAAGATGGAGTCGTAGTTAGCCTTGAGGCCAGGATCCATACCTTGACCTTTCTTTCTTTTTCCTACAATCTGAACAAGCAAAGAGTCAACCATTGGTGATGGCGGCAATGGGAGCAAATGTACTGAGCAGTGCAGTGTAATCACCAAAACAACAATCAAAATGCTGATTCTAGAAGGTGTTGAAAAGAGAAGTCGATGCAGGATGATGAGAGAAGATATAAAACTCAAAAAGCCCAAGTAAGAGCTTATTGAGCTCCTCAACCTGCCAGACTGGATCATAAGTCTTAAAGACTGTGCGATTAAGTAAGTCTGGATTGGCTGAAAAGAAATTAGGATAAGGAACTGATTGGGTTAAACCAAATTGGCGTGCACAATAGTGAGGGAAGTAGGACTCCACGCCACATTGATTGTTACCAAAACTTTTTTGGGTTACTCTGTGGTACAAATCCCGGAGTGTAAGATAATATGCCTAAATTTCTGGACAAATGGTAAGGTCAATAAATGAAGCCCTAAACCAGGATTCTAAATGGAGGAGGATGAAAAGGAAGAAATCTAGTGGGATGAGGAGATCGAAGAGAAAAGAAAAAGATGAGACAGTTTGAAAACCCAAAGGGACAGGATGAAAAAGTGTCCAGATTTCGACCATATGTAGAGGGATCAGAGATGGTGGTGCAAGAGGGGCTGACCTTTGGGAAATAGAGATGGAGCTATAATTACAAAATCTATAGAGGGCCTCCCCAAGTGTTTAGATTGTTGTTGATCAGTTTGAAACATCCCCTATAAATTTGGGATAGAATGAAATGGCCTAAAGCCAAAAATTGAGCTAAAGGGAGTTTATACTTGACTACCTTATAAGAAGGGGGAAAAGTGAGGTACTTACTGATCCAGAAGGTAAGGAATGCCAAATACTCCTCATCAGAAATAGGGCCCTCATTCTAAGATAAAGAATTGATAATTTGGGTTCTTTTCAAATTCAGAGGAAAGAGGAGGACTAGAATAGCTAGGTTCGGTCTGATAAAAGTACATTAATAGAATCTCCATCTGGTCTTATCCTAAGGAGGACAGCCAGGTCCAAGAGAGTGAGAGACATCATCCCACAAGGGAAATGAAAAGAGTTAGTGGACACCGACCAAAAAGCTAAGGCAGTAGAAAGAAGAGGTGTATTGAGTGGAAGATATAATGTGGAAAGTTGAATCAGTTTGTGAATATTTTGTCTCTCCCACTCATCTAGCTTATGGGGGTTTGAATCGGGTGAGTCAGGCCAACCAATATGGTAAGGCTTTTGTTGGCCAGAAGCGAATATCATTGCTTTGGTTCCATCTATGCAAAGGTGGGTTCGAGTGGTCGGACAAGAAAAGCCATTACGAGGGAAAAACTTGGAGATTCTGGGAAGGAAGAACTCTTGAGTGATGTCAGGTCCAAGAATAGGTGAATTAAAACTAGGGGAAGGATTCAATACCTGAAGGCTGACTCCTCCAAGGCGACGCTATGAAATTGGCCCAACAATTCTCGAGCTTGGGATGAGGCATCTTTAACAGTCTCCTCTGTGCTCGGTGATGAGGCTGATTGAAGCGGTTTTTCAGTCATGAAAGCAAATGAACGAGGATAATGAAGTCTATGGTAAGTTAGATAGTGCCGAAGGATTGAGAGATTTTAAATAGCAGAATTACATAGAGAAAAGGAAGGGTTTAGAGTTGGAATTGGTTTGAAATAAATTAGGAGTTGGTTAGATATAACAATACAAATCGGTTTAATGGCGGTCAAGTCAACATCAAATCCGAAGAAAGAATATCTTTGTTCTAAAGCCACCTCAGTTTTTCGAAATTGGCAGTTAGGTGTATTGAATATTGAAATGTTTCTTAATGGGTTTTGATCGTTAGGATTTGTGGGCCAGAGACTTATTTGGAAACATCCCTTCAAGTACTAGTTCAATTGACTTTTACTTAAAAGGGATGTTGGGGGACATTGTTTGCACCATAAAATAAAATTGAGTTGGGCCCATATAAAATCTGAAGGGGAAGTTACACGTGGACCACCTATAGAGTTAAAAGCAAACTGATGTGGTCTATCACATTGCTATAACCCAGTACGCATGCCACGTCAGTGGCAGGACAGTTAATGGTAGTTGTGATGGATCAGGGTTGTGACACGTGTAGCCGCGAGGGTCGTGTTACATGCAGGTGCTGTTAAGGGCACATTATTCACAAATCATGGAGATAATGGGTGGTTTTTTAACTGGTATTCGACGGTCATGGTGACTGTGATGTAATTAAGGAAGAACAAGAGAAACAAGAAGTAGCCTAAATCAACAACTCTAATAGCTTTACTCTGTTTATTGTATTTTTCCTTTATCTTTTAATTTCTGTTCATGTTCTAGGAGTAGATTTACAGTAATTCCTCAATTAAAAGGCATGATCTACTTCTGATTGAACTCTACTTGTAAAAGATCTAATGTAAATCAAAGTATATTACTTCTTTTACTAATTCAAGTGTCTCTCACATCGCAAGTCTTTAATCTTTGGTTATAGCATTTGAACCTATAAAAGAAATTGTGTTCCATTGTTGCTTTACTCGTCTGATTAGTTATTTTGTTCAAGTACTAAGAAGGACGTTTGTCTGGCACGATCGCATTTTTATACTTACAGACTTCTGCATTACAAAGTCCCTTAATCTTTATTGAACAAAAAATACCCCCACACTAATACCTTTTATACACACCATATATAGAAACACGCTCTCTCTCCTCTATGTGTGCTCATCAGTGATAAGAAGCCTTAGGTCAAGAGTAAGCATCGACAATCGACAACATTCAACTGTGTTCATCACCGATTTGCAAGTTTATTCGTCACTGATAGGCAATTTCTGTGACTGAGTTTTGTGATCCTTAGTCTACTGACATTGATTCAATTGAAGATCTTTTGTATTGGGCTACTGGTCTCGGTAATTCTGCATTTTGGGGTTGGCTAATTTAAGCTCTGGCTGGTTCTTCCCTTTAATCAGATTTTTTGTTGTGTATTACTATATAATATACATTTAAGAGTGTATTAGGAAAAACATATTCTTATTTATTTATTTATTAGAAATTGTCATATTGGATTCACCCACGTTTAAAACAGTTTTTTTTTTGTAATCCTTATATTCCCACGTTTCTCTAGCAATTCAATGAGCAACGCTCAAAAATCTATTTAATTTCCAACGGGCCTTAGCCCAAACGGTCATAATTTGGAGCCTATAAAAGGCAGTGTGTTTGGGAGTTCAAAGAGATACAAAAAGCAAACAAAAACAGTGTACTCTCAAAAAGTAATAGTACCATTCTCAGCAAGTATTTGGTTAGAAAAAAATTAAGTGAGTTTCGGTTGTGTTCCATACTTTGTCTTTGAGTGTTCTATATAATCTTCAATTTTTTTGTTTCCGAGCAATAAATCCGAAAAGGTGTTTGGTTTCCAATTTATTTTTGTGCAAAATAAATTGAGACAGAGGTGACTTCTGGGCTGTTTTATCCTGGGGACGGCATGGCAATTTGACGAACTGCTTGCACAATTTGGGCAGAGCCGCGAAACGTCTTAAAGAGAGCGAGACCCGCGACTCAACCCAAAGAAATTTTTACGAATTCTACTACCGGTAATATTGTTCTATACTCCCAACTTTAGTTTCAACATTTACAATATTTTTTGGTGGAGGTTTTCTCATTTCTTCGATTGCTGCTTGGGAATTGATTTTGGTCTATTCCTCTGTTCCCTTTGTGTCTATGGCTTCTGGTTTTCCTGCACTAAAGATGGGCTAGAGTATGAGTGGTGTTAATCAATCAATGTGTGTTGTGTATCTCGTGAGCTCTGTCTTGCAATTTTGGTGGAGCTTTGTCTAATGCTAATTGGTTTAGGCTTTGGATTTAGCTTTGTTGATTGAGTTTGTGTTTGAATGCTTGATTGGGCAGTTTGGGTTTTTATTAGTATTATTTTTTACATCACTATTGAAAAAAAAAAAAAAAAAAAACCTCATCACTTTTTAAAACTTCTCAATTCTTTCAAATTTGGTGAAATTTTGAAAGGTATAATTGTTATAAACGAAAAAAAATATCATTATTGATAAAAAAAAAATTGACCACTTTTTTAAATTTCATCACTCGTTAAAATTTGGTGAAATTTCACTATTTTAAACACAGGTATAATCGTCATAAAATATGAATAATTCACAACTAAATTTTTTAAATGTATGTACCTTGTATTGTGTGAGTGGTACACAGAAAAGATTAAAAAATTCAAACAACACAAGGTACATGTATTTAAAGCATAATATGTCAAAAAATATATAAAAAAGTGTATATCCATAGCATTATTGTTACCCCAGGGACATTAAACAAAAGTGCAAATATTGATACTTGTCTTTTAGCCATTAGAATTTCCTAATTAAATATTTAACTAATAGGGCTCGATCTTTGTTAACTACTCTCAGTTTCAGCTCTTCTGCCTCCGACGTCGGCCGTCCCCGGAGCCTTCGCCGCCTCTGCTACTCCTCAGGCTGGCTCTCTCTCTCTCTCTCTCTCTCTCTCTCTCTCTCTCTCTTGTTTTATACTCGCTCGTATTCTCAATTTGTTCTCGCTTTAGTTTCTGATTGGATTGAGATTAATACTTGTGAGATCATTTTTTCTCTTGTTTGATTTTAGTGCTGTTTTTTTTTTTTGGGTTGTTGATTTGATTACTTGCATATATGTAATTTGACAATTTCATAGTGTTATCTATTCATAATTCATACTTGAAAGAGATACCTCTTGCTCTTAGCCTCCTATGTTTCTCTATTTTTGTCCTTTTATCTCCTAATCCTTGCTCTGGTGTAGAGTCCGTTTGGGTTAGTTGAAATATTAAGTACTAAAATCTTAAGTCTGAGCATTGAAATTTTAAGTGCTGAAATATTGAGAGACTTTTTGAAGTTGAATTTTTCAGCTGATTTTTTTAAGTAATGAAATTTAAGCTAACAAAATACTTCCATTTTACAAAACAATCACTTAATTTTTAAGCTAACCCAAACGGGACCTAAGTGCTGAAATTTTAAGTGATGAAATATTAAGCTATTAGGTGTTTGGGTTAGCTGAAATATTCATCATTTAAAAAACAAGAGTGTTTGGCAAACAAGCTGAAAAAAGGTGATCGTTTCTATAAAATGAGAAGAAGAAAAAAAAAAAGACATGTAAATATTATTCAACTCGTTTGTTTTCAGGCAGTTTTGTCTTTTAGCAACTTAAAAGTGAATTAAGTGATTTTTTGAAAAACAAGCTACTTTTTTCAGGTGGTTTTTGGCTTAATTTTCAGCTAGTTTGTGTAAGTGTTGGAATCTTAAGCTAACCCAAACACTTCTATTTTACAAAACAATCAAAAAAATTTTTTTTCTCAAAATCCGCAATTCATCACTTAATTTCTATTTTTCAGCTAATCCAAACGGGCTTGTAAACTTAAAATTGGATTATATGATAGATTATACCAACTTGTTTGAATTGTTACATATTTTTTTGAATTGCTACATTTTAGCAGTACACATTTGGATTTATTGAGTAAATGCTATGCTTCCCAAATTTTTTCCCACAAATTTGGGTTCCAAACGCTTTGTCACATGTAGTGGTATCAATGTTCTAAAAATCGCTAGGCGCTAGTCGGGCGGCGAAGGGGGCCCTAGCGCCTAGGGGCCTAGGCGGACGCCTAGGCGGGGCCTAGGCGGATTTGTTTTATAAATAAAATTAATTATATAATAGATATATATACCAGTTATGTGGTGTTAATTAAAATAAATTATAGATTTGTGGTTCAAATAATAGATACATATATATATATAAAGGTTATGTGGTGTTTTTTTTAAAATAAGTAAAGATTATTAGAAGGTTTAATATTTAAAAAACTATTAGGGATCTCTCCATAATTAACTTAAACCTTAAGTGTATATATATACTAATGTTAGGGTTTTTTTTTTTCCAAAGAGTCGAACCCAAATAAGACTCTCTAGCATTCTCACCCTAGCCCGCCTAGGCGCCGCCTAGCACCGCCTAGCCCCGCCTAGGCTCCGCCTAGAGGCCGACTAATCCACTGGCCGATTTTCTCAAACACCTAGGGAAAATCTCGGCGGCCGGGCACCGCCTAGGCGGCCGCCTAGGCCGATTTTTAGAACACTGAGTGGTATGTCGTTCCACCAATCGCTGCCTCACCATGTGGTAGAACTCTTAAAGCATATGGAAAAATTTTGGGAAGCATGGCATTACTCATCTTCATATGGATTAAATTTTTCATCTTACATATCTTCCACACAGTCTTTAGAAAATCTCGCTCAGTAGCAAAATTAACACTCAATTTTTTCATTCTCTCTCTCTCTCTCTCTCTCTCTCTCTCTTTCTCTCTCTCTCTCTCTCTCTCTCTCTCTCTCTCTCTCTCTCTCTCTCTCTCTCTGGTAGTGTAGCATTGCTGCAAAAAGTCTCTCCAGTTTCACCATGGGAAGAACCCACCCCTTGTTCACAAGTAATGCTCAAATTTAAATCTCAAATTTGGTTCCCAAATACTTTGGCAGTTGTACATGCTGTAGAAGTGGTTGTGCTACCACAGACCAGTGCATGTGGTACCATTCCCAGTACATTTGGGATATCCCAAATGAGGGAACATAGAATTACTCCTACTTCACTTACCCATTGCCATTCCAGCCCACAAATATGCATATGTAGTTTCAATGTCAGAAAATTGTAGTAAATGCATTATTAGTAATTGCATGTTCGAATCCAAGAAACATGTGTAGTAATGTATGAGATTGTGTTGCAGATTTTACGAAGAGTCAGAATGAAGTTGAAGGTAGTTTGGAGGAAAGTCAATAATTATGTACGCTATGATCTGAAAGAAATTGCATTCCCTTCATCTTTTCCAGATCCACCATATATCAAAAAGCGTCGGAAATTAACTTGGAAAGAGCGCTATCTTGTGAGTGTCTCCTGTTATTTTTATCCTTGTCATGAAGATGATAAATACACTTTTCCTCATTGTGTATACTCTTATGCACAGAGTGACACTGACAGTTGGTTACAGTCTCATACATATAGTTGTTTAATTTTAGTTCCTTAAAATAGTCTTGTTGAGTTTTATGCGGTTGTTAAGGGTAAATAAATATGTCCAGTATATTCTAGGAAGCACCAGTGCGGGTTTGGGGATGTGGGTGTGTGGTGTTCATCGATTTTTTGAGAATCTCGGATGCCGGTGCGCAGGTACTATTGTATATTTAAAAATACACTTTTAGAATCTTGAAAATCATTCTACAACTACATGGAATTTTTTGTTTTAATTAATTAACTAAGACATGAATAAGAAGCATAAAGTCTACATAAGCAACACTAGCTTTTTCACTTGTAATCGGACTCCACGCATTCACAAATTGACCCCAAACTTTTTGAAATTATGTTGGAGACCCCCCCCCCCCCCCCCTTTTTTTTTTCCTCGAAAAATTGAAGAAATACCATGCCGCACCAGAGCGCATCCGGTGCGAGTTCTTCAGCATTTTACAAGAATTTGTGCTTCCTTGAGTTTATATTAGCAGGTTTATTCTTGATAGTAGGTTTCCAGAAAAGGTTCAAGTACAATGCAAAATAGAAGCCTTTAGCGGCCATGGTTCAGCTGGTCTCCTTTTGATGTTACATCTCTAGTGATTCAATAAGATTCTGATATAGGTTTGTCTTCTGTTATTATCTCTGTGCAAACTACAAACTGTCTGTACAGTTGTATATTGAATGCTTTTCTCAAGGGCAATCTTTTTCTTCCAGTAAATCACCAAATTCCTTTTACAATTGTCCTTTTAGGTGTTGAAGGAAGCATCTAGGCTTTATGCAGCGAGCTGGGTAAGGGACATTGGTCCCGATCTTCGTCCAAATGATTATAAAAAGAATGAACAGATCGAAGATAAGCCTGGCGGAGAAAATAGTACCACTAAAGAAATAGAACCATCTACATTGGAGGATCTTGGTAAGCAATCCCCTCTACTCCTGGAGTAGATATCATATATGACATTTAACGGATAATCCATAAGATTTTTTAGTTTGATAAGTAGCGATAGCCAATAGCGTTAGTTTGATAAGGCTTTTGAATTACAATTTTTTGAATATAATAACAACTCAAGGAAAGAGGAAGAATATTAACTCACAAAATTTTAAAAATTTGCATTAGCTTTTGTCCTATTTACTTTTTCTTCACTGTTTTCCTTGGTAACCAATCAAAGAGAAGTGTTTTCCCTCGCGTTTTCTTTTCTAACTGTTGGATATTTTCAAAATGAAAGGATGCTAAAAAGTGTACATGTGTCTTTTGATAACACCATTTGGATGTACAAGTGTTAGCACAATTTGGTATCAATTGTACAGGTGGTATTCGTGCAGAAATGGTGGCTAAATTATATAGCACCTTTGGTTTTTACATGATTAGATAGATGTATATCTATTCAAATCAGGAAATGTCAAAGCAAAAAGGTGCCAATGGCAGTCTTTGGATGAATGGGTGCCAAGCACCATTACGTGTTAAACCAAGACCGCTTGGCTAATTATAAAGAAGGCAAAGTCACCATCATTCAGCAGATTAATTTTTTATCAGCATTAAGGACTGTTGTCTTTCTTGAAAGTTCCAATTATTCTCACATCATCAAAACCATATAAAGAGTGTTCTTGGGCTGTTTTGAATTGTGCATCTTCAAATTTCAGCAACAAATTAGAAGGCTTCTTTGTATCCTCAAGACGTTTCTCATATACCCTGTTGCACTCGTGTTTATAATCAGAGGGCGAGAAATTCGTCTAAAAGATAGCGATCACGTGCCTAGAAGTCTGTCTAATTTCTCCCTTAACCCTCTATTATTTTTTCCAGCCCTAATCCCTCACGTAATCCATGGACCCAACACAGCCTTAATGTGTTCGAATACCTTTCTCATCTCATTGTTGTGATGCCTTTGTTCATATAACTTGATTGTATGTTTCTCCAATTCGACTTTCCTCAATGCATTTTTCTGTAATGACTAGCTGTCGCTGCTCGAGGGGGAATGGAGACTCTTAGACCGGCTTTGCAGCGAGTGTACATGACAAGAGCTTCTGCATATAGAGATGCCCTTAAAAGTTTCATTCAAGGATATCAAGAAGGAATACAGCAAGTCATGGAGAAAAAGGAAGAGTCAAAATCTCAACAGGCAGATGATAGCGCTAAAGATTTGACTCGATCCGTGTAGAAAATCGGCAATTTTTGTGAGTCCTTGCTAATGCTATGTTTGGCATGAGGAACGAGAGGAAGGAAGGAGAGGGGTCGGGGCAATAGGGTAGGATCGTTTGTTTGGTATGATAGATGAGCGGAGGGAGAGAAAGATGGGAGGGATGCCCATTCCCTAAGGGCCTACAAATTTCAATCCGTTTTCAAAAGTGAAATGAATCTTTCAACATTTTTGCCATTGAATGAAAATTGTACTATATCCGTGCAAGTAGGGGTGTAACGGTCGGTTCGGTTCTGGTTTTTCAGTTTTTTGGCACTTTGAAAACCGATTGAATAGGCTCGGTTTGATCAGGTATGTTGGCTTTTGTCGGTTTTTTCGGTTTGGTTCGATTTTTTGAAGAACTGGCCGAATTGCTTGTTCGATCAGTCGTTTCGGTTCTTGTGGTTTTGCTTACACTCCTAAATGCAAGGGTATAATAGTAAAATAAGAACACAATATTTCCCTTCTTTCCCAGGGCTGCTTTTCCATCCTTTTCCTATTTAACCAAATATAATGAGGGAAACCCCTTTCCTTTCCCCTGGATTGCTTCTTCCATCCCCTTCTATTTTTTCATATTTCCCTTCCTTCTATGTTTCCACCCCTTCTACGGTTCTACCACGCATGATTGATAAGAGTTGTAACACGTAGGCCTTGCGAGTTGTTTTAGGAAATTGCTTGCACAATTTAACCCTTTGGACAATTTATATCTTGTAATTAAATTCTGTATTTTTTTGAAGTCAATGTATATATATTCCTAGTAAAAAGAATGTTAATCATCAATTTCCGGCTCTGGTTTGTTTCTACCAAATGGTAGGAAGTATCTTCTATGTTTTTATATTTGTAATTTTGTTTATTTGCACTTGTAAGTTAAAATATTTTGATAGTGAGCGAATGGCCCATTTTGTAATGTTGCGGCATGGTTTCTGCAAGGTCGACCTTAAGGTCATGCGGCGAAGCGATTGCATGGGATCCCATTTTTAAGTCTATTTTTTCTTTTAATTTTTTTTTTATTTTCTATGAAACTTACCATTTTTAGGCCTTTTTTTTTTTATAATTTCTTATTAATTTTTATGAAAATTATTATTTTTAGGCCTATTTTATTTGAATTTCTTCTTAATTTTTATGAAACTTAGTATGGAGGATCCGCTTTTAAAAGTTTGCTTGAAACCTCAAACAATTTTTAGAAGGGTCATTTAGATTCAGTCCTTTATTATAGCCCTTTCTAAAAATTGCTCCATTATATAAGTCAATTTAGAAATTGGTCCCTCACCTATTTTGAGGATCAAAATACCCTCACTCCCACAAATCAACGTTTCAAAATTCAAAACCCAGATTTGTTATATATATATATATATATATAGAAAGAGGGAGAGACCATCACTCCCATAAATAACATTCAAAACCCAGATTTATTATATATATATATATATATACAGAACACTTCTTATGAGGACTCCCTCACTTTGTTAAAGTGAGGACTTCTGTTTACAGCCTTTAAATCTAGTTTTCATTAAGGGTAGTGAAGTAATTTCACAGACTGAAAACTGGATCCAATGGCTGTAAACAGAAGTCCTCACTTTAACAAAGTGAGGGAGTCCTCATAAGAAGTGTTCTGTATATATATATACACATATACATATATATAGAGAGAGAGACAGAGAGAGAGAGAATGAAGAGAGAAAATTATGCGAGAGAGAGAAAGAAAAGTGAAAAATTCCTCACTTTAAAATATATCACAGACTATAAGTGAGAAATTTCTCAATAACATAATACGAAATTCTATATATTATTGTGAGAAATTCTCACTTGTAACCATAATGAGAAATTTCTCACTTTAAAAATGCATCATTGACCATAAGTGAGAAATTTTATCTATTATGATGAGAAATTCTCACTTCTAAAAATTTTGATAATTTAATAATACAAATTTCTCACCCAAAAAAAAAAAAAAAAAAATTCACTTTCTAAACTCAAAATGTAAACCTCCACACAAATCAAATATAATTTACTTGAGACTAACACATTATGGAAGGCATCATGATCAACGACCTTGCTTCATCGATGCTTTGCACAATCATGGCTCAATGATTGAGGAAGGCAGGGAGATGGAGATCACTGCCTTTGTGGAGTTTATGGTAATTTTCTTGAAACTGGGCTTCAAATCAGATCTGGCCGGAGGTGTCTTCTTAATTTGCGGAGGCCGATTTGGGGGTATCGGCATTTCGAGTTCTCATAATTGATTTATGGAAATCATTGACAATAATATATATATATATATATACACACAGAGCAAATTGCAAACAAACTCTCTTGAGAAAGTGATTCAAATTTGAAATTCAGATAATTAGGTAACGAGTGAAAACAAAGATCAGATCAAACAAACAAAGATTGGCGAAGAAGAAAGCGAATATAATAAAATCTCTCACTCTCTCTCTCTCTCTCTCTCTCTCTAGAAGCTCTCTATAACTTTCGTTTATGAGGTCAAACATAAAGTTGGGAAGGATGAAGATGTGAGACTTGGTTGGTAATGAGCATTTATTTGGTAAAATGGTCAAACAAGGTAATGATTTTATATGCATTTATTTTTTCGGTTTCTTATTTTAAGGTGATTGGTATATACACACATATGCATATATCTAATGAAGGGCAAATTTGACCATAAAAAATACAGATATTTGGGGAAAATGACTAATTTTTAAATCAACTATTAACTTGGGGATCTATTTTCATACAGACAATATCAATAAGACCAAACTTACTATAACTGCCTATTGAAGGACCAATTCTAATATTTCTATTTTTAGAATATCAGGGCTGGCCCTGTATTTTTTATTTTTGATTTTACGATTTCGTTTTTTTTAGTACTTGTGAATCTTAAGAACAAAAAAAAACAAACGTCGTTGAGAAATGGATAGTTAATTAACTTAATTGGTACGGGGTGGTCTGAAATACAAGAACAATTAATAGTTGGAGTTTAAATTCTGAACGGTTGAGCCGTTAAACAATGGGTTTACGGCAAACACTGCATTAATACCACATCAACAAATTGCACTAATAATTGACAACTCATCACGCATTAGATTACTTTCTCCATTTCCCACGTTGGGCTTTTCCCCTCCAAATCTAGCTTTCTGAATTTCCAGTGTTTTGTGTCTTTAGATTAAAATATGGGGTAAAAAGCATTTGCACTCCTAATGTATATACCATTTTGGATTTTGCACTCTAATATTTCAATTTTCTCAAAATGACCCTTAATGTATATAGCGAGTTGCAATGTGGCCCTTCCGTTAGAATTTCTATTAAAAACTAACGGAAACTCGCCCATGTACTAGTCATGTGACTTATTTAAAGGTATTTTAGTCATTTATTATAAATTAAATGCATTTTGCACCCTTAATGTTTAGGGCGTTTGGACAAGTTTTATTTTTATTTTTATGAAGAAAAATGTGTTTCGACATTATTTTTGGGTGCCTCTACCGCTACCCATTAATAATAGGAAGATGATTAATCCAAATAAAATGAAACAAATCTAAAGTTATCCAACCTATTCTAATTGGAATTTTAAATAAACTCTAATTCTAAAAGGGTGAGGCTAAATCCACCACCTTTTTTGCTCAATTCACCACCTTTTGAGAGCACATTATTTACTTTTACCTTATATATTTTAGGTTATATGTATCTACGTCCCCTCAACTTTTGATTTTTTTTTTTTTTTGGCCAAATACATATATATATATATATATAACTTTTTAATCGCAATGGGAATTATTGTTAATTCAAAGAAGTGTTATAACCAGTGGCGGAGCCGTGATTTGAGCCTAGGGGTGGCTTGGGGGCAGCGCCCATGACCTATTATTCTTTTTTTTTTTTTTTGGAAATATGTACCTTTGGGCTTAAAAAATTGCATCATTATTGCGTGAATTTTAGAATTACCCAAAGATAAACAATTAAATCTCTTCATTTTTTTTTAGAAGATCATATGTGCTATTTCTTCTTTTATTTTTGACACTAGTTTCACCTACAAAACCAATAATCTTTAGAAATTTAGAATCATAGTGAGATTTATGGATCAAAGTCATTTATATAGTTAAAAAAAATTTGTTTGTGAATCAAAGTGAGATTTTTGAGTTTAAAGCGATCAACCACATGTAAATTATGTCCCTTTTCCTTATGCATTTATTCACCCCAAAACACTATATCTGAATCGTTTGAAAATCTTTTGTTGTACTTTCTTTATAATTTATTCCTTCCATTTTATTTCCTTTAATTTTAGAATTAAAGTTTATTTAAAATTCCAATTAGGATATACACTAATTCTACAACACAAAATGAAAGATTTTCAAAGCTATAATAAAATTACACTAAAATACAACTTAAAAGTGAAATATAATTTGATTTTTCAAAAACACACAGGGTTTAAATGCTTTTGAGATTATAGTTTCACGGCTAAAGCTGCAACAAATGAGGCCTTTTATTTTTATTTTTTTAAACCACGATCAGCTGGGTAATCCCAGTTCAAGCACAAAAAAGCTTCATCCTAGTGACAAAATAATACAATAATATAATTAAAAAAGATATAAAGCAAGTATGACACACTCAAACTTATTTTATAATTTTTCACAATCACCCCAAAATCATTAATTACGACTTTATTCATAAATAAAAAAGTGTACGACTATAAATTAACAAAAAAAAAAAAATAAACTATGGACAACTGACACGAACTTCCCAATCGTTAACCATGGAATTTACCAAAACTTCCCAATTAGATGCATCTTCAGATCGAATTTTATACCACTATGGCACAATCTTTGGAATTGGTGCATCTTGTTTCAGCAAGATCTTCATGAAGTGGGAATCATCATACAAAATAATAGGAATAATCTGAAAATCAGCTGGTGGTCCAGTTTTCAAAGGTAAATAAGTGCAAGATTGTAAGGGCGAGAGAACACAAAAAACACAGTTGAATGTGCTAGCAAATAGTAGTCCCATTTCAGGGAGTTGCATCCAATACTTTTTTCCACATCCATATTCAGAAAAATAGTCTAACGCTCTCTCTACCACCTTGTAGTTTTTTTCACCACCCAACTGATAAATATAAGATTCTCTATGCTCCCTTAGTTCATCCAACATAGACCTCCTAACATCCATCCATCCATCATTATTACTCTTACCCAATAATTCAGCGCAAGCTCTAAATCCACAATGGCCATCAGGTGCAACATCTTCCAATTTACGCACAACGTATTCTTTAATTTTTGGATTGAAGAGAGCTAAAACTTGTTCAATAAACTTCTCATCAATTAAATCTTTCAATACTATATTCTTTTTCATAGATTGTTTCTTTTGAGTAGCATTTTTTTATCTGTTGCAGTTCTTCGATGGTATTCGCATACTCAAATTCTGAAGGGTCCCTTTTAGTGTTATGTGCTGCGATCGGTTATTTTTTTGTAATTTTTTCAGATCGCCCCTTCATAGCCCACAACATCAAATCCTATTAGAGAAAGACAAATTATGTTACTTTAAGTGATACAAAAATCACATGTTAAACAAACAGGTAATAAAATCACATACCATAAAAGTTGAATGCTTAGGAACTTCGGATATAGAATACGTAGGAGATGAAAGATCAAGTGTTCTTGGTGAAACGACCTAGAATAAATAATATGAACGATAGAAATTAACACAATCTAAGTAACCCAATATATAAAGAGCAAATGAAAAGTCATTACCTCATCAAAATTAGGATGGTAAGATGCACCTAAATTTATAGGTGACAAGCTTGTACTAGCATTATGTCTGAGTTCGGGGAAAAAAAAAGGTATTATATGTGAGAATAACACTAATAAAAATGAAAATATGGTAACTTGAAAAATTATTTTAGTTACCTCATTTTTTTCTCTGATGGGCAATTGCTTTTGAAGTGCCCTGTTTCCTTGCAATTGCTACACTTTCTTTTTTTTCTTTAGCCTTATTTTCTATCAGATGATTTTGTCTTAGTGATTTTGGACGTCCCCATGAAGGAACATGAAGAGGGTCTGCTAGAGTAAACTCCAAACTTGATAGAACTTGGTTACTAGGCTTGTGTATTGTTTTACTTCCTAGATCACCTCCATTTTCATCACCCTCACTCTCGTCATCCATCGACAAAAGCTCATTATGTACCTTTTCTAAAGCGAGTCCAAGGTGCTTGTATTTTTTTTTTTGTGACTTTTGCCCTTCTTCAGCAACTTGTAAAAATTGTATCATAAGACTGCTTCTTCTTAGAGTGGAACAAATTTGTGTGTCTTCTTGTATCACATCATAATTAGATATTTCATGTATAACCCGCCGCTTAACGTTCATTGTCCACCTTTCTAGAACATACTGTTGGGGAAGAGAGTTAACGAGTGACTTTTTTATAAATACGGTGAGTACATGCCTGCAAAGGATTCCAATGAACTCAAACATGTGACATGTACAAATGGCTTTGTTCTCAAGAAAATAAAGTGAAACCTCATATACTGGACCATGATTCTCGTAGGACAACACTGTGTATGTTTTTGTTAGGCTATCTTCACGATTCTTGCATGCTTTATATTTCTGGCTTGAGAATAGTTCCTTTTGAAATAAGTTAAATAACTTCCTCGTATAAACTTCAGCTGCCTCTGCTTCTATTCTATAACACGTCTTCAAAATTGCACAAGAATTCTTTGTTTTTACATCTTTCTCTTCCTCTTTAAGATATCTAGCATTCATTGCTTTTTCATATTGCAAGACAAAGTCACTTACCAATGTACTAGAACGTACGAAATCCTTAAAAAAACTTGTTCATACTCTCACTTCTTTGTGTTGTTGACATCCCAGCGCAAAATGTTGTGCGTAAGTAAGTAGGAATCCATTTCTCACGCCTTGCATGTAGATCTTGTAGCCAATTGTTTCCCCCTAACTCATGTCTTAAAATTAATTCATTCCATGCCATTTCAAATTCTGTAATTATGATAGTGTCATGAATGCATTGGTGAAATTCTCCTCGAAAAGAAGGGTATGTGTTATACACATGAGCCAAGTGTTCTGGAATCTTCTGTAAAATATGCCACATACACAAACGATGAGTAGTGTTAGGTAACACTTGGGCAATTGCCTTTGTCATGGCTTCGTCATCATCTGTAATGATTGTAGATGGAGCACGTCCAAGCATGGCCTCAAGCCAAGTTTATAATAACCATATGTAAAAATCTGTTGTTTCATTCACTAGTAAAGCACATCCAAACATGATTGACTGATGGTGGTGGTTGACCCCAGTAAATGGAACAAAAGGCATGCTGTAACAATTAGTCAAGTACGTAGAATCAAATGAAACAACATCTCCAAAGTATTGATATGCTAATCTTAACCTGGCATCTGATGGAAAAACCGGTTTAATTTTAAAAGTTTAAACACGCAGCGAAAAAGTCAAATTATAAAACTTAATGGCAGCCCAGGATTTACTACTCGTTAATTCCATAGATGCGCACAAGAGGGGACAAGAGTTATACCTTAGTGTCTTGAACCCAATTCTGATTTTCTTTAACTTCCAGCAGCTTCCACTAGATGGCCTTCACTCTTATGACTCCTATGGATGCTCGCAGGAAGGACTAGGGTTGGTGGGAACCCTAATGGAGAGGAAGGAGAAGGTTTGGTGCTCTAAAACAGTTTCTGCAGCTTCTGACGTTCAAAACGACGAACTTCTTTTCCAGAACGCAGCTGCCCTATTTATAGATTCCCAGAACCGACCTAGACTTCGAGCGATCGAAGATCTTCGATCGATCGAACGTTCGATCGATCGAACCATTCTCGATCGATCGAGACTGCCAAAACTTCAATCGATCGAACATACTTCAATCGATCGAACTTGTCTTGACAACTTCCTCATGTGTCTTTCCAAGTATCCTGGCGGAGCTAAGAGTGGGACCTCCTAGGCTCTTTATTGTTGGCTCAGACCAGTTTGTTAATTACCGTGACCAAACTCTTTGATCAGCAAATTAACTAACTGGTCAGTTAACGTTTACTCCACTATAAAACGATAACTGAACTCCAACGCAAAAGAACATATCCGAAGCGATAACTAGACTTGTGTGTTGTACAAATGTCCCTCTACCTTCAGCATTCGTAATCATATTCAGGTAGTCGGATAACTATTACTATCAACCTGAATATCGATTACTTCTTTTATTCCTTGAGTCCCATTCACCTCTCATGATTACCAAACATGTTGATAACTCTTATCAACAAGACTGCAGTATTCAGTAATCGACTTGGTGACATTCTCAAGGGAATGCTTACTCTAAAACAGAGGGTAGATTCTATCTTGACAATATATGTTCACAACCCTATGAATATTACATACCCAAGATACCCAGGTGTTGATCTTCTATAGACCTCACTGATTGGTAAGTCAAAACAGTCATATCCACAGTCTGTGTTCATAATCGTCTCAAGATTGAGAACACGTACCTTACACAAGTTATGAGTTCCTATCGACTGATTGACAGCCTTGAGTGTCAATAGGAAAGCTCAGGTCCGTCAATGCACTAAAAGCACTAGCATATTAACTAAGAGTTACACTCTAGTGATTGAGATTGATCACTCCATCCAATGGTAGTTAATCATGCTACAGTGTAAACCTGATGAGATATCCTAGTCTCATCATCCACTGTGACATGTTCTAAGTAACAAAGAATAGCAATTCGTATCTCACTTGTATGTATCTCATATATACACGCATTACTTACTATGATACTTAAGGATAACAATCATCTCATGAAAGAAACATACATAACAAAATGTAAAGTTGATATCCATATATTAAAATGTCAATGTCTCCTATATAAAGTAATGGTTTGAGGGCACAAACCCAACAGCATCTGCCCAGAAACAATTCCCCATACAGTTATTTTCATCTACTTGAATGGCATAAACGAAGCCTGGATATTTTGCTTGACACTCTTTAAAGTAATTGTACATTCTTTGCGCATCTCCACATTTTAAAAGTTTTCTCCTTCTGCTTCCTAAGTAATTTTGAATATCAACTGCTACACAACCGACATTGTAATCACCACTAGATTCTTGACTCAACACTGACATTATCTTTCTAGTAGGAACGTCGGCCTCGTTAAGCACATTAACAAGATTTTCTGAGCTAATGTTATTCTTCTATGTCCACGAAGTAAACGTGTACTTTTTGGAGAACATAAGTCATGATTATGCCCTATTACGAACTTGCTAACAATCCATTTTGTTTTATCTTTTTGCAAAGTCATCATTGCTTTACATCCAATTCTAGTAATGTTCTTCTAGCAACTTTGACGATGATGTCCTTCCCTTGAACAAGCATACTCCACTCCAATTAGTGACTTATCTTTGCGTAATAAACGTGTATGACTTTTCTTAATACTGAAACATTTTCTTAATGCATATGCCTTATAACATGTCTCAGCAACTTCGAGTTCATCAAAAATCATCCCTTCACATGGTTCAGAAGGACCACTATATGTACACGATTTGACAAATTCATGCTGCAAGTTTTTATTTGGCAAATTTGAACTATTCAAATCATCCACCACTGTTGGTTGAACATAAGATGCTTCTTTTAATTGGTCATGAGATAGTTCCATTTCAGAACTTTCATTAGAAGTGATTGACATAGTGATTATACTTTAATCATACAGATACATGCTATACATTTATATATACATATTTATATGGAACTAACCAAATAATTTTGTATCAAATGGTCTATGGATTTACAAATTTAGAACCAATAATTACAAATGAATAACTCGTAAGTTGAACAATTACTGCAACCAAATGCACACTAATGGAATTATAGCACAATTATTATATGTGAATTGTAAAACACACACACACACACATATAAACACAGATGTATATGCCTTTAATCATATAGATACATGGTATACATTTATAGATACATATTTATATTTATATAAACGAATATGTGTAATGTATAATTCTTAGATTGCGTCAATATGCTTTTGAAGTATGATTTCATTATTTTTGTTTTTTTTAATGGACTACAACACCTTTTATTTTCTTGTCTCATTTTCTACTAGAAGTATAATTTCAGAAGAAAAAATGAAAAGGCAACAACAAAGAGACGTGCTAAAACAATAGACATGGGTCCCACTGTATATGGTCCAATTAACAAAATACTTGACTAATGTGGGATTCATAATTTGGGAAACAAAACATCATTTATGCGGTAGAGAGAGAAATTTTATGTACCTTATTACAATGATGTGTCTTGGACACTTTAAAATTTGGATCACAAACCTTAGAATATAAAGTCTTCTATGGCGTCACATTGCTTTGGAATTTTTTTTTTTTTTAATGTCGTAGAAGAACTTATACCTCTCTGTCAGTGTCCTAATTTAAATCTAATTTGTTCACTTTATCAATCCAACCAAGGACTCTATATAGCACACTCCCTAGATTTAAGCAGACTTGTTGATTTGGTAAAAGTGAATGGTGCATCAGGTGTATACACTATACTTATCCTTTGCTTACATGTGGCATCACTTTATTGGGTGTCGTCAATTACCACTTATCTTCAAATATTTTTTTGGAATTTGATAATATATTACTATCTTTACTTGGACAGTATTGTAAAGACAGTAACATATGAAATTGGCCATAATTTTGTGTTTGGTTGATTTGAACAAACGTACCTGGTAGCATTACAATGACAGTGACATTTGCTAAAATGGCCATACTTTGCGATCCCGTGGTCGTTTTGGACGAATTTTTTTTTTTTTGATTTGGGTTATTGTACGATTTTTATTTTATTTATTTATTTATTTTTATTTGGGCTATTTTTTCGAGATCTACGCAATGGAAGTGTTGATTTGACAAAAAAAAAATAATGTTTCAATATCCGTGTTGGAGCTGCAAAATAACGTTTTTTTGTAAAACAAGTTTTCTTTATAGCCAATATGGATATGGTAGTGTAGATTTTATTTTGTAGATCACGACTATATAAATTTTATCGAAACCGACTTGTAGTTTGAGAGTTATGACAATTTAAAGATTGACAATTTCACAATCTCCCAGTGCTTGTCTTAACCTAACATGTGACGGGGTAAGCATTACGCGCAACGTACTTGAGAATTTCTAATAATTTAAGCTAACAGTGTCAGAATTTGGGTCTAATTGAATGATTTTTTGAAATTCAAGTACCCAATTGAAAAAAAAAATTTGTTTATGTACCCAATTGAAAACAAGTGTATAATTGATGACCTAAAGTATAATTTGCCCATTATTTTATACAAAAAATCACGCAGAATTATGTTATTTCTATAAAAAATAAATAAATAAATAATAATAATAATAATAAACCACCTGAAATTCAAAATTTGAGAAGTAGAACATCATTATTGCGAGAAAGAAAAATAAATTGTATTACCAGATTTTAATGATGTGTCTTGAAATACTTTGGAGTTTGGACCACAAAACCTTAGAATATCACCTCTTGAATGGCGTCAGTTGCTATTGAAGTCTAAAATCATTGTTTTTTTTTATTTTTTTTTATTATTATTTAAATAGAGTGTTAAGCCTAGGGATGGCAACGGGGCGGGTATGGGATGGGGCCCCCGTATCCCGCCCCCGCCCCGCTTTAGTAAACCCTCCCCCCGCCCCCGTCCCGCCCCGCCCCGCATAGTGCCTCTCCCCACCCCCGCCCCCGCCCCGCCCCGCCCCGCCCCGCCCCGATTATGATTTTTTTTTTTGTTTTTTGGTACACAAATTGAAAAAGTAATTTTTTAATGCATTTTTTTTCCCTAATAGTGCAGTTTTTTTTTTTTAACTTACCCAATTAGTTCCCCAATAGTGCAGTTTTTTTTTTTTAAATGGTAATACACATTGAGGGTAAAAATATAAATACAAGTATATTCGGGGCGGGTTCGGGTTTTTTTGACCCTACTCCGACCCCGACCCGAACCCGACTCGGATTTTGAAAACCTCCCCCATACCCACCCCTAACCCTATTAAGCCCTCCCCATACCCTATCTATTAGGGGCGGGGCGGGGCGGGGCGGGGAACTCGAAAAACCCGCCCCATTGCCATCCCTAGTTAAGCCCGAGTCCTACTAGAAATACAATTCTCGCACAATTGACAACAATGAAATTGATAAGGACTCCTAAATTGACAGGATGATGTAATGAGAATGGGACCCAAGTTGGCAATTGGTTGCCGTATACTCTATGGAGTACGGTTCATCCATATAAAATTTACTCCCTTAATAGTTGATAACAAACTAACCAGATCTAATATTATCCGGACATCTGTTCTTTTATTTCGGGATAAATAATCTATCAATATCTAGCTTTGACTAGTCAACTAATTCACATGAATATACCATACAAAATGGTGGTTTGTGTTATAAAATGTGTCCATTATGTATCACTACATTAATGGATGTCTACAAAGCCTATCACTACATTAATGTATGTCTACAAAGCCTATCACTACATTAATGAATGTCTATAAATTGAGCATCAGCTCAATGAAGAGAGATACGCAGAAGACTTAGAGATCCAGAGAAGAGAAAGAGAGAAAGTAAGGAAAATATTAGTGTGTTGTAATACGCTGATAGTTCAAGTGCCTGAGATATACTATTTTCTCAGGTAATAATACAACTCCCTCCGCAGTGGACGTAGGCAAATTGCCGAACCACCTGAAATATTTGAGTCCCTTTTGTTTGTGTGCTTGCTTTATTATTAATTTTATTACTTGTTTTATAACACGTTATCAGCACGAGCCTATACCAACTGAGTTGATCATATCAAAGGGTAAGGATATTAATTTTGATATTGATAATATATGTACACTATATTTACTTTATATTTCTACGTACATATGTATGAACACTTGAAGAGGATTTTATTGCAAACTTCTGAAGAAGTTATTATGGATAGTCCTCTAAAAGAAGTCATAAGAAAAAATAAATAAATAAATGAACTGCTTGCAAAAGTTGGTTTTATACTCTTAAAGAGTCAGTCTCCTGGGGAGATAATAAATGGACTCCTTGAAAAGTTAGTCTTCTGGGGAGACATTAAAATGACTTCTTAAAGAAGAAGTAAGAAAATTTATCACAGATAAATTAGAAACAACTCCTAAAGGAGTTAATAAAAAAAAAAAAGAAAAACAATCACGGGCAGCCAGATTCGAACCGGAGACCGTAGGAATTAAAGATTTTAAGGTCCTTAGTTCCCACCTCTCGACTACTGCGTGATTGTCTAACCATTATTGAATGAAAATATATATATATATATACATATATGCATGTGCATATTATACCCAGCTTCTATATAACCTAAGCTTCATACTTATAAATATAGACATGTACGAACTTCTCAAAGGTAAAATATATAACATATTTGGATATCCATATATAATAAATTTCACTCTCCTTATCTCTAACAATAATGCTTAAATATTTTTTTTTTATTTTTTTTATCTAATCATAAGTGATAATTTATCTTTCTTATATCCTCAGAATTCTGAAATATGGCAAACCTCCAAGCTCTTAAATTTGTTGCTCTTGATATTTCTGGCAATAATTATTTATTTTGGGCCAAAGACATGAAGACTTATCTAATTTCTGAAAATCTTGGAAAAACAATCGATGAGGAAAATGATGCATCCCCACGGGAACAGGCTCAAGCCATGGTCATCATTCGACACCATTTACATGAAAAGCTGAAATATGAGTATCTTATAGTAGATGACCCTTCAGTGCTCTGGAAAAATTTGAGAGAAAGGTATGACCACCAAAAGGATGTAATTCTCCCAAAAGCAAGATATGACTGGATAAACCTGAGGATTCAGGATTTCAAAACAGTTTCTGAATACAACTCCGCACTATTTAAAATTACTTCTGTCCTTGAATTGTGTGGAGAAAAGATTACTGATGAAGAAAAATTAGAAAAAACTTATTCTACATTCCACGCCTCGAATATGCTTCTACAGCAGCAATATCGAGAGCGCAGATTTAAAAAGTATTCAGAACTGATATCTTGACTCCTTGTGGCTGAACAAAACAATGATTTGCTGATGAAAAATCATCAGTTACGTCCAACCGGTTCCAATCCATTGCCTGAAGCCAATGGAACTACATTCCCTGAAGTGAATGTAAATGTACCTCATAGGCAGAGAGGTGGACGTGGAGGTAGATATAGAAACAGCCAAGGACGAGGTCATGGAAGAAATTACAAATGGAACCGTGGTGGTCATAACCATAAAAATGCAACACCGTACCACCAAAGGTGGAACAGGAATAAAAGGGGGAAAGGTATTCAAAGACCTCCCAAGAGAGATGATGAACTCTGTTACCGGTGTGGCAAGACAGGGCACTGGGCTCGTCGCTGTGATACGCCAAAACATTTGGTTGATCTCTACCAAACCGTCATAAAGGGAAAGGGTAAAGAGGTAGAAACCCATTTTGCTGACTATGATGGTTCAGTGGATATAACCCATTTGGATATGGCAGATTTCTTCGCAGATTCTGATGGAAAAATTGATCACTTGATTGGTGATGGAAGTGTCCAAAAATGAATAATATTGTGTGTTTCTACTATAATTCTATGTTGTATGCTAGTATTATGTTGTATTGTGGAGTATGATCTTCTTGTGATGAATAAAATAATTTCTTAATACTTATGAACCTTATTATTTGATAGATTTCAAAGATGAACAGTGAAGATATATGCCTAGTGGATAGTGCAACTACACACACAATTCTTCGTGACAAGAAATATTTCTTGAACTTAAAACTAGCTGAAGCAAATGTGAACACAATATCAGGCACAACAAATCTTATTGAAGGATCTGGAAGGGCTAGCATTAGTTTGTCAAAGGGAACAATAATTCATTCCAATAATGCTTTGTACTCTAGCAAATCCAAAAGAAATTTGCTTAGTGTCAGAGATATCCGCTTAAATGGATATCACATTGAAACCATTACTGAGAATAGTGTAGAATATCTTTGTATTACCTCTCTTGTTTCAAATAAGAAACAGGTCTTGGAGAAACTCCCTGCTCAAGCTTCTGGGTTATATCAAACGACGATTAGAGTAATTGAATCAAATGCTGTGGTAAACCAGAAAAAATCAGATCCAAAAACTTTTGGACTTTGGCATGACCGACTTGGTCACCCTGGAGCAATAATGATGCGAAGAATCATTGAAGGCTCACATGGACACCCTTTAAAAAATCAGAAGATTCTTCTGTCAAGTGACAATCCATGTACTGCTTGTTCACAAGGTAAATTAATTATCAGACCATCTCCTTCAAAGATCACTGTGGAATCCCCTACATTTCTAGAACGTGTTCAAGGAGATATATGTGGACCAATTCATCCACCATCTGGGCCATTTTATTACTTCATGGTTCTTATTGATGCATTTGCTAGATGGTCACACGTGTGTCTACTCTCATCTCGCAACACTGCATTTGCGAGACTTCTGGCTCAGATAATTCGATTACGAGCACAATTTTCTGATTTTCCTATCAAAACTATACGTCTTGATAATGCTGGAGAGTTCACATCCAAGGCATTTGATGACTATTGCATGTCAATAGGAATTCATGTTGAACATCCCGTTGCTCACGTGCATACACAGAATGGTTTAGCTGAGTCGTTTATCAAACGTCTCAAGTTGGTTGCTAGACCCTTACTTTTGAGAACAAAGCTACCTGCATCTGCTTGGGGTCATGCCATATTACATGCTGCATCATTAATTCGGATTAGACCAACTTCTTATCATAAATACTCCCCTTTACAACTTGTATTTGGACAACCACCTAATGTTTCCCATCTACGAGTTTTTGGTTGTGCTGTGCAAGTTCCTATTGCACCTCCACAACGCACAAAAATGGGTCCTCAGAGACGCCTTGGAGTTTACGTTGGTTTTGATTCACCATCTATAATAAGATATCTTGAACCCCTAATTGGTGATCTTTTTACTGCACGGTTTGCAGACTGTCATTTTGATGAGACCGTATTCCCACCATTAAGGGGAGAAAAGCTGAAGCCTGAAGCTCAACATGAAATTTCTTGGAATACATTGGCAATGTCTCATCTTGATCCTCGCACCAATCAATGTGAACTTGAAGTTCAAAGGATCATTCATTTGCAAAAGGTTGCAAATCAATTGCCTGATGCATTCACTGATGCAAAGAAAGTGATAAAATCACATATACCGGCTGTAAACACTCCAGCAAGAATTGAAGTCCCAAGAGGACAATCTAGTAGTGCAGCGGTAGATGAGTCTACGGCACGATTGAAACGTGGTAGACCTAGTGGTGCAAAGGATAAGGTTCCTCGGAAGAGAAAAATAAAAGGACATATTAACAAAGTGGAAACTCATACAGAGATCTCAAAGAGCGCTATAGAAATACTTGATAAATCCAACGTTGGTCAACAGGGTTCCCCTGGAGAGGAACAAGTAGCCCATGAAGAGGCACAAGTATTTGAGAATAAAGAGATCTCGATAAACTATATGTCCACTGGAAATATGTGGGATCGTAATGGCACGGTCATTGATCACATATTTGCCTTTACAATAATAGCACTAGACATCACCCAAAGTGATGAGGATCCTGAACCACAAAATGTGGAAGACTGTCGACATAGAATTGATTGGCCAAAGTGGGAAGAGGCCATACAAACTGAGTTAAACTCATTAGAAAAACGGGAAGTGTTTGGGCCTGTAGTCCCTACACCTGAAGATGTAAGTCCCGTTGGGTACAAATGGGTATTTGTACGGAAACGTAATGAGCAAAATGAGATTGTACGATACAAGGCACGACTTGTAGCACAAGGTTTCTCATAAAGACTTGGCATCGATTACGATGAAACATATTCCCCGGTAATGGATGCAATTACATTTTGATTTTTGATAAGCCTATCAATGTCTGAAGGACTTGATATGCGCTTACTGGACGTGGTTACAGCATATTTGTATGGATCACTAGATAATGATATACATATGAGGATCCCCGAAGGATTCAATATGCCTGAATCATGTAAGTCAAAACCACGAGATATGTACTCCATTAAATTGCAAAGATCTCTATACGGATTAAAGCAATCCGGACGCATGTGGTATAATCGCTTGAGCGAATATTTATTGAAAGAAGGATATATAAATAATGCTATATGTCCATGCGTCTTCATCAAGAGATCAGAATTCGGTTTTGCAATCATTGCAGTATATGTTGATGATCTTAATCTTGTTGGCACTTCCGATGAGCTCACAAGAACAGCTGATTATCTGAAAAGGGAATTCGAGATGAAAGATCTCGAAAAGACAAAATTTTGTCTTGGATTACAACTCAAGCATTTCCCCGAAGGAATTCTCTTACATCAATCCTCATATACAGAGAAAGTTTTGAAACGTTTCTATATGGATAATGATCATCCATTGAGTACTCCTATGGTAGTCCGGTCACTTGATGTAAAGAAGGATCCCTATCGTCCTCGTGATGATAATGAAGAGCTACTTGGTCCTGAAGTACCATATCTGAGCGCTATTGGTGCTCTTATGTATTTGGCAAATTGTACACGACCAGATATCGCTTTTTCTGTCAATCTGCTTGCAAGATTTAACTCAGCACCAACTCGAAGACATTGGAATGGTATCAAGCACATTTTTCGCTATCTTCGTGGTACAATTGATTTGGGATTATTTTATTCAAAAGGATCCAAATCACCATTAGTTGGATATGCAGATACTGGTTATCTCTCTGATCCACACAAGGCTCGATCTCAAACAGGCTATGTATTTGCTTGTGGCAATACTGCCATCTCATGGCGATCTGTGAAGCAAACATTGACAGCCACTTCTTCAAATCATTCTGAAATCATTGCACTGCATGAGGCCAGTCGTGAATGTATTTGGTTGAGATCTATGATCCAACATATTCGAAAATCATGTGACTTATCGTCTATCAAAGATATCCCGACAACACTCTATGAAGATAATGCTGCATGTGTGGCACAAATCAGAGGGGGATTTATTAAAGGTGATAGAACTAAGCACATCTCACCAAAATTCTTCCATACACATGAGCTCCAAGAGCAAGGTGAAATCATTGTTCAGCAGATACGCTCCATTGACAATCTTGCAGATTTATTCACCAAGGCTGTCACGCCCCGACGTAGCATAATTCAGGAAAGCATTTAATTTCCTTTATGGACTCGTAGGTCGTGACAAGTGAGTATGACCAATTGTCCCTGCAACAAATAACTTAACAAACAATTCTAGAGCAAAGGATACTAACAAAAAAACATAAGCTCTGAAAAAAAAAACTTACTAAACTATTACAACAGTCATAGTCTTAGGCACAAAACGCCTTATTCAAAAGTCCAAACTAGTTTATTACAAAACCCAAATTAAAAGACTTAGGAAATATAAAGCAGCCTCCTGGAAAGTCTCCTGACTCTAAGTAGCATAGTCAAAATACCCTGGCTTCTCCTGACCCTGAAAATCTGGACATACAGTCCAGGACGCATCAACGCCGTCAGCTTATGAAAGCTGGTGAGCAAAATAAACAAGTGCTCGCAATGTATATATAAGCATATAAACAACGGTGCAATTTAACTTTTAAAAGCAATAACTTCAAGGTTCCAATTCCAACATAAGCTACGGGGAAATAAAGAAAGCAATAAATATGTGACCGTGCGTGAATAATGTAACACCTCATCTTTCTGACTCTTTTCTCTCAACAAAACTCAACACAACCAAACCATTATCTTAGATACCAGGAATACTATCCGATCGATATCCAAAAGAGCACACCAAACCATCGCTTCAGATACCAGGAATAATATCCGATCAATATCCGAAACAAGCGCCTTAGATACCAGGAATAATATCCGATCGATATCTAAGCCGTACACAACACTACCACCATCGCTTCGGATATCAGGAATACTATCCGATCAATATCCGAAACGCGCGCCTTAGATACCAGGAATACTATCCGATCGATATCTAAGTCGTACACAACACTGTCGCCTCCAATACCAGGAATAATATCCGATCGATATTGAGGTCGCACAACTAGAACGCCACTCTTTACTCTTTTCACACTTTCTCACACACATGCATGTTGACACAACCTCAACCCTAATATGTATGTCAATGTTTCATAAATAACACCATTAATAAATCACATGAATGTCATCAAACTTTAAACATAAAGGAATTCACAGAATTAAAGAAATAATACGCGTACGGGGATTGAAAATTCGTAATTCATTGCCTTAATCATTTTAAACATAACTAATAGCATTCTAAATAAACTGCTACTGAAATCCTCGTTTTCTGTCCAAACGGTGCAGAATCTGAGAAAATTGCATTAGACGAAAAGTGTGCAGAATCGAGTTTTACTTGGGACAACGCGGGCAGAACCTTAAATTTCATTCGTTTTCCTAACAAAAGTCTGAAAACAAAATTCTGCTACTGTTAAAATTAAAAGAGAAAATATTAGATTGAATTTCTAATATACTTTGAAGTAATGCCATTAAAAATGAGTTATAATTTGTATACATGAATTACATATCAACAGAAAGCTCTTTGAGTCTAGTTTCCAACGCTTCAAACCGTGCGCGTTTTCGAGTTTCCTAGAGGAAGATATGGTCGTTTTAGTAAAAGCCGTCAATGCTGAAAAATGTCAATCGATTGACAAAAGTGTCAATCGATTGAATGACATGTCAATCGATTGGAACACATGTCAATCGATTGAATAACATGTCAATCGATTGGATATGTTTCCAATCGATTGGTATCAGCAGTTTCTCCCCTGTTACGAATTTGAAGCCTGTTTTTGACCCATTTCTCAATTCTGTTCCAACCAAGACATGTAATATATGGATTTCTTCGTTTTTCCGCGTAGATTAAGAATACGCGATCGGTTTTAACTAATTTCAATCGTAGCTCTCGGATTTCACGTAAAACCGAGAGGTGACAAAACTTTGAATCAATGGTACGTCGCGATACGGATGAATTAAGCCGTAGTATTCGAAACACAGCTTATTGGGACTAAGATCTTTCATTCCCAATTCACAGAATTGATTTTGGTTAACTTTTGTAAAACTCCAATTTTTAAGCTTTAATGGTGTATCTATATATATACACATATACACACATATATACACTGAAATATACATATATAAACTTTGGGAGTGAGTTTATAATACTCACAGAGACGATTATACAGAAATTTAAAGGCCGAGAACTTCCGCCGTAATAATCCGTAGTTGAGAATTTCCTCCTCCGTTCTTGATTTTGGTAACCCAATATGTGTATATATATATGTGTATACTGTATGTGTGTTATGTGTGTTATCTGTGTGTGTGTGTGTTATCTGCCGAGAGAGAGAGAAAGAGCTGCAGAGAGAGAGATAAATGAGAGATAGAGAGTCTGAGAGATTGAGAGGTAGTCCAAAAGGGGGGAATTAGTGGGTGTATATATCATATGCAAAGTGCTTAGCACTATGCATATAAAACACACATGACACTTCACACACACTCACAAAGCACTCCAGCACTAAGTTAGGCACACACTGCACTAATGTGTACACAAGATACCCTTGTGTGTGTTGAGCTCACGCAATGATACACACACACAGGTAAAATTATACTGCCCATTCCCAAAACTGGTATTTTACGGTTGAAATAAAAATACAGAAAATTATATTAATGTAGGAATTCAATTCCCGGTTATACAAAAATATAGATATCGATTTTGAAACCATAGAAAATGTTTTGAAAATTACATTTTGACCCCAGATAATTATTACAAAGAGAAATTAAATTAAAATACTCATGGAAATAAAATGCAATATTTATTTATTAATGATAATAAAATACAGGGCGTTACACCCTACCCACCTTAACAGAGATTTCGCCCCGAAATCTGAGCTAACTAATCCTGAAACAACTCGGGGTATCTAGTCCTCATGTCTGACTCTAACTCCCACGACGCCTCTCCTTCGTCATGATGCCTCCACTGAACCTTAACCAAAGGAACGTCTCTTCTTCTCAGCCTCTTGATACTCTGGTCAAGAATCCTCACAGGTCTATCCTTGTAGACAACATTCTGACTCGTCTCAATATCATCAAAATTAACCACATGTGAAGGGTCCCGTATGTATTTCCTTAACATACTAACATGGAACACATTATGAACACCAGACATCTTTGGTGGCAACGCGAGCCGATAAGCCACTTTCCCAACACGCTCCAAAATCTCGAACGGTCCGATGAAACGAGGTGCCAACTTCCCTCTCTTCTGACCAAAACGTACTATTCCACGAACAGGTGAAACCTTAAGGAGTACGTGATCTCCAACACTGAACTCCAAGTCCTTTCGACGTCGATCCGCATAACTCTTGTGTCTACTCTGTGCAGTTTTCATCCTTTCCTTGACCAGTGAAATTTTCTCATTGGTCTCTCTCACCAAATCTGGTCCTAACAGTTCTGTATCTCCCACTTCAGCCCAACACAATGGAGATCGACATGGCCGTCCGTACAAAGCTTCGAACGGCGCCATTCCAATACTCGAATGATAACTGTTGTTATACGCAAATTCAACCAAAGGTAAGTGCGTCTCCCAAGATTCTTCAAAGTCAATTGCACAAGCTCTGAGCATATCTTCCATAATCTGATTAACACGCTCGGTCTGCCCATCGGTCTGAGGATGGAATGCAGTACTCATCTTGAGCGAAGTTCCCATAGCCTTCTGCAGACTTTCCCAAAATCCCGAGGTAAAACGTGCATCGCGGTCTGATACAATTGACACAGGCGCACCGTGCAGTCGCACCACTTGTTGTAGGTACATTCGACTCATCCTTTCTACTGGGTAAGTCATATTGTACGCGATAAAGTGTGCAGACTTCGTCAAACGATCCACGATTACCCAAATCGCGTCATGATTCTGTTGTGACCGGGGTAATCCAACCACGAAATCCATAGTTATGTGCTCCCATTTCCATCCTGGGACAGGTAAGGGTTGTAACAATCCCGAGGGTCTCTGATGTTCGGCCTTCACTTGTTGACAAGTCAAACATTTAGACACAAATTCGGCTACTTCTCGTTTCATCCCTTCCCACCAGAAGTTTCTCTTCAGGTCTTTATACATCTTTGTTCCTCCTGGGTGTACTGTCAGTCTTGATTTATGTGCTTCTTCGAGAATTTCTTTTCTCAAACCTCCTGAATCTGGCACACACAATCTGTCTCGACATCGGTATCCTCCATCGGCCCCAACCTTCCATTCTGTCGGGTCCTTCTCTAACATCTTGGCGAACCATGCTTGAAACTTCTCATCTTCCTTCTGGGCTTCGATGATTCGACTCACAAGTGTTGGTTGTACTACCAAGCATCCAAAGTGTTGCCCGATACTTCCCTCAGAAATCTGCACATCAAATTCTGTTATTGTCTCTAAGGCTTTCCATTCCCTCAACATCAATGAAGCAATCATTCCTTGAGGTTTCCGGCTTAGGGCGTCAGCGACTACGTTTGCCTTACCGGGGTGGTACTCTAATGTGAAGTCGTAGTCCTTGATCAGTTCCATCCACCGACGTTGCCTCATGTTCAACTCCTTCTGAGTAAACAAATACTTAAGGCTTTTGTGGTCTGAGAACAAATCAAATTTCTCCCCATAGAGGTAGTGTCTCCAGATCTTAAGCGCGAACACTACTGCTGCCAGCTCTAAATCATGAGTTGGGTAGTTCAATTCATTCGGCTTCAACTGTCTTGAACCATAGGCGATAACCTTTCCGTCTTGCATAAGGACACATCCCAATCCTTGATACGAGGCGTCACTAAAAATAGTGAACTTCTCACCATCCCTTGGTATCGCAAGCACTGGCGCTGTTGTCAATTTCTCTTTCAATTTCAGAAAAGCGCGTTCATGCTTATCAGTCCATTCAAACTTCAAATCTTTCTTAGTCAAACCAGTTAACGGGGCTGCTATCTTTGAGAAACCTTCCACAAATCTCCGATAGTAACCCGCTAGTCCCAGAAAACTTCTGACTTCTGTAGCATTGGTCGGCCGAGTCCAATTCGCCACTGCATCGGTCTTTGATGAGTCAACCGCGATTCCTTGTTGAGAGATCACATGCCCGAGAAACTTAACTTCCTGAAGCCAGAATTCACACTTGCTGAATTTAGCATACAGGCGGTGATCCTTGAGAGTCTGCAACACGATCTTCAGATGTCGTTCATGCTCTTCCTCTGACTTGGAATAGATCAAAATATCATCAATAAAGACAATAACGAACTGATCTAAGTATGGCTTGAATACTCTGTTCATCAAGTCCATAAACACAGCTGGAGCATTTGTCATCCCAAACGGCATTACTAAGAACTCATAGTGTCCGTATCTCGTCCTGAAAGCAGTCTTAGGTATGTCTTCCTTCCGCACCCTCAACTGGTGATACCCTGACCGTAGATCAATCTTAGAAAAGGTCGTGGCTCCTTGCAACTGATCAAACAGATCGTCTATCCGAGGTAAAGGATACTTATTCTTGATAGTAACCTTATTCAGTTCTCGGTAGTCAATACACAGCCGCATTGACCCATCCTTCTTCTTCACAAACAACACTGGTGCTCCCCAGGGTGAAGTACTTGGACGAACAAAACCCAACTTCTCAAGTTCTTGAACTTGTTCCTTCAGCTCCAACAACTCTGTAGGGGCCATCCTGTAGGGAACCTTGGTTATAGGTCGAGTACCTGGCACTAATTCCACACAGAATTCTATGTCCCTTTCCGGCGGTAATCCTGAAATATCTCGGAATACTTCCTCGAACTCTTTGATTACCGGTATAGATGATACTGTCACCTCTGCACTGACAACCTCAATGTTTGCTAGGCATCTAGTGAGGAACATATCACCCGAAGGGTTACATTGGAAATCGAAGAGTTGATTCCCCTTGTCCGCAAATGTGATCTTTTTCTTTGCACAATCCAACTTCGCATGATTCTTCTCGAGCCAATCCATTCCCAGGATTATATCGAACTCCTTCATCGACAAAACCACCAATCTCGCCAAAAGTTCGCGGTCTCCAAACCGAAGAGGACAATCCTTACACACATGTAATAACTTGACTGTGGTCCCTAAGGGTGAGACAGCACTCAAAGCTTCCTCTGAACGATGCGGTATGATACCCAACTTCTGAACGGTCTTAACAGATATAAAAGAATGTGTAGCACCCGTGTCGAATAAAACTTTAACATGAGAGTTAAACAAAGTTAGAGTACCTTCCACTGCTCGTTGCTCGGGCGGTCCCTCCTCATTGGTACCTTCTTCATACCCTGTCTCCTCATAGCCAGCAGCCTCGGGAATGACAGCATTCAGACGGGCTTGTCCTTGCTGACCATAGTTACCTTTCCTAGGAGCCTTGCATTCTGGACTTATGTGACCTGGCATGCCACAATTATAGCACACAACTCCTGAACGATCCGAACGCCTAGGTGCTCTGCAATCTTTAGCTCGATGACCGGGAACTCCACAATTGAAGCAGTTGTTGTTTTTGACCCCTTCTATTGCTAGAGGCTGATACTGCTGAACTGCTTGTGTCTGTTGAGGTTTCTTCCCTCCATCCCAGGTCCTTTTCTGTCCTTGAGGGTACCCTGGTTTCTGTCCGAGATAACCCTTTTGCGGAGGTCGATTTCCAAGCGGCTTCGAATTCTGACACCCATCATTCTCTAACCCCGTAGCCAATCTTACCAGAGCTTCAAATGACTGGCCCAGATGCCCCATAGTCAAATGTCTGAGAGACAGGTTGAGACCTCGGTGATACTTCTTGATTTTCCTCTGGGGTGTGTCCACCATATGTGGAGCAAAGCGAGACAGACGCTCAAATCGAGTAGTGTACTCTCGGACAGTCAGATTCCCTTGAGTCAACTCCATAAACTCTTTTTCCCTCTTGTCCTTCTCTTCTTCGGGGAAATACTTCTCGAGAAACCTTTCCTTGAACACCACCCACGGCATTCTCCTTGCAGCTTCTTCCCCTATGGTCGCCTTTTCTGCATCCCACCAATCAGCCGCTGCATAAGACAACTGAAAGATAGCCAGACGCTTCTTTTCCAGATCAGTGCACTCTATGGTCTCAAAGATACGCTCCATCTGACGTAGCCACTGTTCCGCTTGCCAGGGTTCATCAGTTCCAGCAAAATACTCAGGTCGCAGAGCGCGAAACTCCTTGAGAAGCTTGTCTCCAGTCTGGTGGGCTTGCCTCCCATTCCCATTGTAATCCCCATTCTGATTATTGTTTCTTGCGTTCTGATCACTAACCCTCTCCAACCTCCTTACAAAAGCTTCGAACATCCCGGTTGGATCTATTACTGGCGGTGCATCTTCAATAGCGGGACGATTCCTGAGATTTCTTCTAGCCATCTGATCGAGAGAACGGTACCTATCCATCAATCAACAGAATTCGGTCAACCTCTCGAGAAGAAAGAAAATTCTAAACGATAGAAAGCGACTAGACACGGAATAAAGTCGAACTAATTCTATCTTAACGGGAGATCCTATGTGTTCTGGACAATTGGTCGAGCCATAACCTGGCTCTGATACCAAAAAGCCTGTCACGCCCCGACGTAGCATAATTCAGGAAAGCATTTAATTTCCTTTATGGACTCGTAGGTCGTGACAAGTGAGTATGACCAATTGTCCCTGCAACAAATAACTTAACAAACAATTCTAGAGCAAAGGATACTAACAAAAAAACATAAGCTCTGAAAAAAAAAACTTACTAAACTATTACAACAGTCATAGTCTTAGGCACAAAACGCCTTATTCAAAAGTCCAAACTAGTTTATTACAAAACCCAAATTAAAAGACTTAGGAAATATAAAGCAGCCTCCTGGAAAGTCTCCTGACTCTAAGTAGCATAGTTAAAATACCCTGGCTTCTCCTGACCCTGAAAATCTGGACATACAGTCCAGGACGCATCAACGCCGTCAGCTTATGAAAGCTGGTGAGCAAAATAAACAAGTGCTCGCAATGTATATATAAGCATATAAACAACGGTGCAATTTAACTTTTAAAAGCAATAACTTCAAGGTTCCAATTCCAACATAAGCTACGGGGAAATAAAGAAAGCAATAAATATGTGACCGTGCGTGAATAATGTAACACCTCATCTTTCTGACTCTTTTCTCTCAACAAAACTCAACACAACCAAACCATTATCTTAGATACCAGGAATACTATCCGATCGATATCCAAAAGAGCACACCAAACCATCGCTTCAGATACCAGGAATAATATCCGATCAATATCCGAAACAAGCGCCTTAGATACCAGGAATAATATCCGATCGATATCTAAGCCGTACACAACACTACCACCATCGCTTCGGATATCAGGAATACTATCCGATCAATATCCGAAACGCGCGCCTTAGATACCAGGAATACTATCCGATCGATATCTAAGTCGTACACAACACTGTCGCCTCCAATACCAGGAATAATATCCGATCGATATTGAGGTCGCACAACTAGAACGCCACTCTTTACTCTTTTCACACTTTCTCACACACATGCATGTTGACACAACCTCAACCCTAATATGTATGTCAATGTTTCATAAATAACACCATTAATAAATCACATGAATGTCATCAAACTTTAAACATAAAGGAATTCACAGAATTAAAGAAATAATACGCGTACGGGGATTGAAAATTCGTAATTCATTGCCTTAATCATTTTAAACATAACTAATAGCATTCTAAATAAACTGCTACTGAAATCCTCGTTTTCTGTCCAAACGGTGCAGAATCTGAGAAAATTGCATTAGACGAAAAGTGTGCAGAATCGAGTTTTACTTGGGACAACGCGGGCAGAACCTTAAATTTCATTCGTTTTCCTAACAAAAGTCTGAAAACAAAATTCTGCTACTGTTAAAATTAAAAGAGAAAATATTAGATTGAATTTCTAATATACTTTGAAGTAATGCCATTAAAAATGAGTTATAATTTGTATACATGAATTACATATCAACAGAAAGCTCTTTGAGTCTAGTTTCCAACGCTTCAAACCGTGCGCGTTTTCGAGTTTCCTAGAGGAAGATATGGTCGTTTTAGTAAAAGCCGTCAATGCTGAAAAATGTCAATCGATTGACAAAAGTGTCAATCGATTGAATGACATGTCAATCGATTGGAACACATGTCAATCGATTGAATAACATGTCAATCGATTGGATATGTTTCCAATCGATTGGTATCAGCAGTTTCTCCCCTGTTACGAATTTGAAGCCTGTTTTTGACCCATTTCTCAATTCTGTTCCAACCAAGACATGTAATATATGGATTTCTTCGTTTTTCCGCGTAGATTAAGAATACGCGATCGGTTTTAACTAATTTCAATCGTAGCTCTCGGATTTCACGTAAAACCGAGAGGTGACAAAACTTTGAATCAATGGTACGTCGCGATACGGATGAATTAAGCCGTAGTATTCGAAACACAGCTTATTGGGACTAAGATCTTTCATTCCCAATTCACAGAATTGATTTTGGTTAACTTTTGTAAAACTCCAATTTTTAAGCTTTAATGGTGTATCTATATATATACACATATACACACATATATACACTGAAATATACATATATAAACTTTGGGAGTGAGTTTATAATACTCACAGAGACGATTATACAGAAATTTAAAGGCCGAGAACTTCCGCCGTAATAATCCGTAGTTGAGAATTTCCTCCTCCGTTCTTGATTTTGGTAACCCAATATGTGTATATATATATGTGTATACTGTATGTGTGTTATGTGTGTTATCTGTGTGTGTGTGTGTTATCTGCCGAGAGAGAGAGAAAGAGCTGCAGAGAGAGAGATAAATGAGAGATAGAGAGTCTGAGAGATTGAGAGGTAGTCCAAAAGGGGGGAATTAGTGGGTGTATATATCATATGCAAAGTGCTTAGCACTATGCATATAAAACACACATGACACTTCACACACACTCACAAAGCACTCCAGCACTAAGTTAGGCACACACTGCACTAATGTGTACACAAGATACCCTTGTGTGTGTTGAGCTCACGCAATGATACACACACACAGGTAAAATTATACTGCCCATTCCCAAAACTGGTATTTTACGGTTGAAATAAAAATACAGAAAATTATATTAATGTAGGAATTCAATTCCCGGTTATACAAAAATATAGATATCGATTTTGAAACCATAGAAAATGTTTTGAAAATTACATTTTGACCCCAGATAATTATTACAAAGAGAAATTAAATTAAAATACTCATGGAAATAAAATGCAATATTTATTTATTAATGATAATAAAATACAGGGCGTTACAAAGGCATTACCAACTTCAACATTCAAGAAGCTAGTGTATAATATTGGGATGCGCCGACTCCAAGAACTTTCATAAAATCATACTGGTGCCAACATGAGGGGGAGCCATTTATTCAATAATATAAGTTATAGACATTCAAGGGGGAGTGTTATAAAATGTGTCCATTATGTATCACTACATTAATGGATGTCTACAAAGCCTATCACTGCATTAATGTATGTCTACAAAGCCTATCACTACATTAATGAATGTCTATAAATTGAGCATCAGCTCAATGAAGAGAGATACGCAGAAGACTTAGAGATCCAGAGAAGAGAAAGAGAGAAAGTAAGGAAAATATTAGTGTGTTGTAATACGCTGATAGTTCAAGTGCCTGAAATATACTATTTTCTCAGGTAATAATACAACTCCCTCTGCAGTGGACGTAGGCAAATTGCCGAACCACCTGAAATATTTGAGTCCCTTTTGTTTGTGTGCTTGCTTTATTATTAATTTTATTACTTGTTTTATAACAGTTTGGTAGTACTGCAAGTTGATTAAGCTGGCAATTAATGTGTTCTTAAGAATACTTATTAGACAGTACAATCTTATTTATGTGCTACTTAAAACCAATCGGTTTTGTTTTTAAAACTTCTTTATTTTCTTTCAAGAAAACATAATAAATAAAAAAAATTACGCTATAAATGTCCTTGGTGAGCTATTCTTTAAATGGAAATGAATGATTGCTTTCACAATTTTCATCTTTTTTTTTTTTTTCTTTCAAGAAGTTATAATGCAAACGCATAAGATGGCATAGTTCAAGTGGCAAAGAGCTTGATATATATAAGTCTCTTCCAATACATAAATTAAGGGTTCAAACCTCATCCCCTTCCCATTCCAAAAAAAAAAAAAATTAAATAAAGTCATAATACAAACGCCGAAAAATGAGAATTACATAAACGAAAAGGGTAGCTAAGATTTTTGAAACAATTGAAAAAGAAATACATTTTACAGAGAGAGAGAATCCTTTCAAAATCATGAATTATAAATTATAAATCTCCTTATTTTTTTTTCTGAATATCTGAAAAATGAGAGTAAAGTCTTGATATACTAGATTTAAGAAAGAACATGTAAGAATAAATACATGGATATAGTATGAAACTGCAAAATGCAAAATTCATTGTAATCTAACATATGGAGCAATTATATTCTAAGCCAATCAAATATTTTAACCAATTTCTATTTCTTTTCAGAGAATATATTCCAGTCTCATTATCTCTCTTCCAAGTGGAAGTGGAACTGCAATTTTTTTTTTTTTTTTTCTTTCCTTATTTCCCCACCAACTTTGCTTTGAAATAAAGCACTCCTCATTGATGCACACTTTTAGGCCCTACATCTCTTACTTTTTTAAAAATATTTTTTGGGTGCAACCTCTTGCATTTATTACACTATATCTAAAGCCATAATGTGCACTATACCATTAACTTTTTTGTGCACCAAACACCTCCATAAACATCCTTTAGTTATTGAAAAAGACTAAGATACATAATTCATTAGTCATTTTTCATACTATTTTGAGTTATAATAGGTCAACGTCTACAAGTATGTCAATATGATATGTGACACATAGGTCAACTCGAGTATCCATGCTCTATTTCTCAACTTTTGAGCACAAAGATAAATTTTTTGTTCATTTGACATCTTTTGTATAGTCAAGACCAGGACCACCATATCAGCTTGCTAAGCTAGTGGTCTAGGATTACAAAAAATTTCTTCAATTCCATTCCCTAGGGATACATTTTCTCACCCTTCAACCTTTTCACACCTCCTATGGAGCATATCATAAATGTATGATTTCTACTGATACATTCATCCAGCATCCTCAAATGAATTTCACTCCATTGGCTCCTAATAACTGCAACCTCTTTTAAGTTTTCATAGGTTCTAAATAGATTTCATGCACTCACTCCATTGATTACATTAACATTGTTTCTCAAATGCCACCAACTATTTATGAAGAAAGCCATTATCTTCAATTCAATCCTAACTTCTCTAGTCCTTCCTCTCATCCAAACACCCTCACAATTACCAATCCAAGAAAAGAAATACCCAAAACTAGTTTGATGAACTCAGGTTCAAATCACCTTGCTCTTAAATAGAAATGAATATCTCATTTCATCATATCCAACTGAGTTTTCTTTCAAAAGACATCCATTTGGATTAGTTTAGGACTAAGTTTCTCTGTGTGGTGTAAAATAGCAAAAATTACTCGAGGGAGAGTAATACTGTGTTTCCCAAATTTAAATACCAAATTTGGCTCCACATGCTAGTTATACCACAACATGTGATATAACTGTCAAAGCATTTGATAACCAAAATTGGGATATATAAATTTGGGAAGAACATCATTACTCTTGAAGGAAAGCCAACCTCAAATTCAACTAAAAGATTTATCGAATTGGTCGAAGAATTTGAGTTTTCTTTACCGAAGTGTTCTTTGAAAATTGAAATAAGGAAATGAACATAGGAATTTTACCATGCTAAACACAACCACAAACATACTTATAGACCAGCAAACACAAATTTGCAACACAAATTTGCAGCACAAAAGTTTCACTGTTACACCAGAAGCAAAAGTACAGAGGAAAACTTCACTTAAAATTAGGCTAATTAGCACAACTTTTCTATGAACAAAGCTATTTTACATATTGGACACTGTTTTATATAAATCTAGTAAAATCACTGGCTAGGCAAAGCAATTAAACAACAAATTTAGAACTTCTCAACGTTTCAATATTCTTAGATTCTGATCTCAACCGGTTAGTTGAGCATTCTTATGACTATTACTCAACGCATTGATCAATAAAGGATTAGATAGCTCTCACCTTTTCGATCGTCTTGCATTCTGGCCTTCCCCTTTGGCTTCCACTAGCCTTGGCTTCAAGCCACTCCCTTGCAACATAGTCGGCCTCTCCTGAACTGCATTGCTCGGATCTCGTGAAGGCCATGGCGGACCCCACTGCCGAGTCGGACTACCAAAGTCTCCGGTGGACCCCATTCTTGAACTAGACAATAAGAGGTCCCTACGACCCTTGTCGGATACATACTTTTGTATATAATCACTGTGACTTCTTCTTTGAGCTTGCTTCTCAAGTTCATATAATTGCTCTATATCTAACCCGTCTCCTGAATTCTGAATACTTGCAGTTTGCATTCCCAAGTCAAATCCATCTGATATGCTCCTCTGAAGAGAATCGCTTCTTCTCCTTGGTTCTTTCCCAGAAACGGTGTTCCTATGTTTGGTTTCAAGATCAATCGGAACTCTCCTAAAATCACGAGCAACCCCAGAAGCACAAGCCCACTTATAGCTCTTGTTATGATTGTCCATGTTCAATTCTATTGAATGAAGGTCACTTTCACCCGAGTCGTCGTCTTCACATTCCACTCCATCATCAACTTCTCCTCCATCTTCTCTTTCTTGATTCTGATTCGAGCCCAAACGAGTCCTACTTGAATAGGCCCCAATATCTTCATCTTTCCTCCTTTCTTTTCCTCTTTTGTTTCTCAGAAAGGATTCAATTTGATTCCTCACCTTGTCAACCACCGCATTTTTCTCCTCAAAATGATTTCTAGCCTCAGAAAGTTTCGTTTGAACTCTCTCCTCACGCAACATTTCTGCTAATTGAAGCATTTCCCTTTCCTTAACCTCTTCGTGAAATTTTTCAGACTCCCTCTTGAGATCTTTGTTTTCGGCTTCATCCTCGTCAATATCTTTGGCCAATTCATCGCACACCTGTTCCATTACCTCTCTTGCTCGCTTCTCGTTCTCAACTTCTTTCACGGCCTTCACGAGTGATGCCTTGGTTTCAGCTAATTCTTTCCCGAGTTTCTTGTTCAGACTCTCAAATCGCCTCCTTAGTTTCTTCTCGACCTCAAGTTCACTAGCAACGGCTTCAATAGCAGCCTCAATTGCTTTCTTCTCCTTATTTTTCCAACCTTCTCTCTCTTCGGTAAAACACTTAATAAGATAATTGATCTCGTTTTGGTCCGACCTTTGTTCTTGGATCATTTGATTGACTTGCAAGCGGGCCCGCTCAAGCTCTGCGTGTAAAGCGGAGACGAGGGACATGCTTGATGAAGGGTGCTCGGCGTGAGCCCAAACACGGTTGATTATTTTCAAAAGCTCTTTAGATGTTGTCAAAGCATTACTAACATCCTTCAAACGGGTCCTACCTCCGGCTGTAGACCCCATAGGAGTCTGTACGCGAGATCTTGTCTCAACCTGTGTATAAAGGACGAAATAAAATACAGTTACGACCTGTTTGGGTGTCCTTGAATGAAACTATCAAATTCATACTTTTACATAACACATGTTAACGAAAAAGACGAAGACTTGAATGGTTTCATTTAGGGAAGCTGTACTTGTTTAAAAAATGATGCTTAAAATCCATAAATGCAGAAATTGCCACAAACGAAGAAATATGATAATATCACCAATTTATGTAAATGGATTTATTCATGATGATGCATTTTACGATTAAGATGCTATGCAATTATGAACGAGGCTATTCAAATTCAAGTGACAACAAAACATGCAATTATTCATCCCCTTCTTTCTTCAAATATATCAGACAAGCGGAAGAATAGAACATTTTAATGGTATTTTATTTCCTTGCTCAAATTAGTTCAAATGCTTTATAACAATCAAACTCATAATTTGATTTCACAAGAAATAGATAACATTTGTGTTCAATGGGGGTAATAATGGGAGAAACCCAAAGAACAATCATTTCCCATTTCAAGCTAATGAAAGAAAGATCACATGAAGTTAGATATAAGTATATACCTCCATGAAACTGGCACTGCTAAGTGAATCCAAAACTCCACCATTGTGCTCTGCGAGCCTATGTCTACCGGAAATTATCGATGATGTCCTCCTGTGGCGACTACCCATTCCTGATCGATCCATCCTCTGTAAATGCAAAAGATACAAATTTAACCATTAGCAAAGAGTACTAAACAAAGATCAACTCCAAAGCACACGAAATACCAAATCTAGTATACTAAATAAGTACGATATAATTCTATGTTTGACATGGACTTCAAAAACATCTTTCAGTTCTCTAAAATAAAAAATTAAAAATCAAGCACTGTTTTACGGCTACTGTCAGGGAATCTGTTTCCTAAGGAATTCTTTGGAAATAGTTTTCTATGTTGCCAGAGACAATTTCATTGGCAATTGAATATGACCCAAAAACCGTATGTCTTGATTTTGAGAGTTTATTTTAGAAATCAAAAACATATTGAATAGAGAGGAAAAAAAAAAAAATCTTTCTGAAAACTACTCCTATATTGGGTCAAAAAATTTTCCTCTTGGAGATCAAAGAAAACAAAACAACAATCTCAACATTAGTTGCATTACATAAGCAAGAAATTGACATGGGTTTTCAGTATTTAGAACACAAACAACATCAAACATAACATTTTAAACCGTCATTTTCGATTAATTTTCCGCTAATTCCTCAGCAGCCAAACAGATAGCAGAGAATAAACATTAATCCACTCTTAATAATCAAACAATCTGAATAAATTTAAAAAGACCAGAAATAGTTTTCAATGTTTTCTGGGAATGCCATTGGCAGTTGAAAATGACCCAAAAACCGTCTACTCTTGATTTTGATTATTTATTTTAGAAATCAAAACAGTTTTTACTATAAAAAGTCCATATTGTTTCAGAAAACTATTCCTATAGTGCACCAAAATTGTGTCAAAAAATAATATAAAAAAAAAACAAAACAAAACATCACTCTCAACATTACCTAACCAAGCAATTGACATGGGTTTTCAGTATTTAGAATACAAACAACATTAAACATAACATTCAAACTGTCATTTTCCGTTAATTTTGCACTATTTTCTCACCAACCAAACACATAATTGAGAATAAATTTCAACCCAAGCTTGAAAATACCATTCAAACTGTCATTATCTGTTAATTTTCCACATACTTCTCACCAACCAAACAGATAATTAATTCAAATCAAAGCTTATATATAAATCAAACAATAAATCTGAACAATAGCATCACCTCTGAAACAGGACTATGGGATGGATCAGACAAATGCGGCGGAAGTGAACCCGAATGAACCGACCTGGCCGCCGCCTCCGCCGCCTTCTTCTTCATTCTCTCTCTAACCCTCATCTTTCTCTTCTCCTCCTCCTCCTCCCCACTCTCTCTCCTCCTCGGAGAAGGAACTTCGTTCATCTCCCAAAGCGTCGCCGCCAGCTTCCTCGCCGACACCGGTCTCGACTTCCCGCCGTTCTGCGACGGCGCATGCTTCGGAGAGTCGACCACAGCCCTCATCGGAGTGCTCGACCTCGATCCGCGAGCCTGACCCACCAAAATGGCCCGTTTGAATCGGTAATTCTGAAGCACAGACGATGTAGACGAGGACGATGAACAACCCCTTTTCCGGATCTTGTTAGATCCGGTAACCAAATCCTCCAGAACACGATTGTGCCTTGGCATTATCAATCTATTTTCCAAAATTGGGCTCAAAATGTTATACTAATCTAGATCATGATTTTGGGGATTTGATTTCACAGCTACTGAGACTTTTATATGGGATTTTCAATTGAATCGGATCGGATGTGTGAGAATTGCATTGGAGAATCGGTAGGTGAAGAGATTAGGAACCCTAAACCGTAGCAAAGAGAGATTATAGAGAGAGGTTAGAGAGATTAGAGAGAGAGAGAGAGAGAGATTTGAAATGATACAGTGGGGAGGGGAGCTTATGAGTTAATGAGGAGATGATGATACGCATGATGAAGGAAGGTAAAGGAGATCAAAAAGATGATTATGGAGGCATGTGAGACTCTTACGTGTCATTATATGATTGGTTGACATTGATGTCTTTTTCTTTATTTTTTTGACTAGTAAATAGGAGGTTTTTTTTTTTTCCAGAGTAAACTACACAAAGGCAATGTTTGATAACCAATTAAGTGCTGAAAATGAGAATGTTCAATATTTATTTTTTTACAATGCGTTTGATAACATACAATTTAATTGAAAAAATAGTCAAAAAACTACTGAAAGATTTAAGTGAAAAATTTCTACTAAAAATATTCACTGAATGCATTCTACTCCCTCCGTCCTATTTTATGTGTCCATCTTGGGAATCCAACTATTTAAGTGGACAAAAAGAATCTACACATACTTTCCACAATTGCCTATAATCGTTGGACCTTTTTTTTTTTTTTTTGGATATTGATTGCAAGGAATGGTAGTTTGGGAAACTATGTAAAATTTGCATCCTAATTTAGGGAAGTGGACAGCAATTTTGGAACATCCCAAAAAGGAAAGATTGACATAAAAATGAGACGGATGGAGTATTTAATGTTTTCAATATTACAAATTCAACCACTTAAAATTTTCAGTACTTAATTTTCAGCACTTAATTTTTCAGTTTTATCAAACGCACCCTTTTTTTGGTTAAAATACAGTCACTCTATTGAGGTGGTAAAAATATACAATGACCACTTTAACACTCGGTATGGTTTGATTGTAAAATAAAATAGAATTGAATTGAAGAGAATAAAAAGAAAAGAAAATAATAAAATTGATTTACAATTCTAATTCTCGTGTTTGGTTTAAAAGAAAAATCAAATAAAAAGAATCATGGCATTTACTATATTGCCCATATAAAAAGAGGAGGTGTGATATATAAAGAGGTAAGTTTGGTATATCATATTTTTACCAAAAAAAAAGTTTGGTATATCATATTATTTCACTTAAAGTGAAATCATTTCACACCAAATTCTATTAAAAGTGGTAGGATTTGTTGTTGGGATAAAACAAGAATTGGTGAAAATTGATTAGAATTAAAAATAAATTCTTTTGTCAAACCAAATAAATTATTTTCTAGTTTGTGGCAAACCAAACGGACCGAGTTAAAGTTTTTCCAATTCGTTAGTCAACTGTCAATTAATCAATTTTTTTTCTTAAATATTTTTGTAATGCCTCGTTTACCCTTACAAAAATTAATACACACTTCATGTAATTTTTATTTATTTATTTTATCAAGAAAGAAAGTAGATTACTCCAAATTCATAATGTCATTACACACTACAAGAAAAAAATGCTATTTATGTCACTTTTAAAATTATTTTTATGTCACTTTTATTTCAGGTGACATAATTATTTCTCGCGTGTGCTTTTTATATCATTTTTTTTAAGTATTTATGTCGCTTTTTAAAAAAGTGACATAAATACTTTATTATTTATGTCGATTTTTTTGTAAAAGTAACATAAATAATAACGTTTTTATGTCACTTATTTTATTAAACCGACATAAATAAGAAAGTTTTTTTGTCACTTTTTAAAAACTGACATAAATAAAAATGCGGCGGCAATTTTGTAAATACAACATAGATTTTATTTCAACCCTAGCCTCGATTCTATTCATCCTTCAGCTTCTCATTTGACACTCTCGAAGCAAACACTTGCTAACATCCCTTCCACTGCTGGTAACACCAGAGCTGCCAACGCCACTGCTGGTCACGTCGCCACTACTCGTCGATGTTGTTAAGGTACGTAGATCTCTCTGTCTCTCTCTCTCTCTCTCTATCTATCTATCTATCTATCTCTCTCTCTGTTGCTCTCACTGAGTGGGTGTTTTGATTACCGTAAACCATTTACCTACTCCCCACAATATAAATGGGCAATAAACAATGCATAGTATGTTGTCAAAGACCGAAAAACTCTACTCCATGCTAGTAGAGAAGAAGGTATCTCTTTCAGTTTTGCATGTTGTCAGAGACCGAAAAACTCTGCTCCATGCTACATAGGATTTGGATTCTAGATTTTGATCCATGATTGTGTTTGAATATGGTGAATTCTTATTTGGTCCAGTAAAACCTCTATCCAGAATTCTTCCACGAATTATCATTAAATGTTAAAACACTAGATCAAGGTGAGACGACTTGAAGAATGTCCCTAACACATAGATCGATGACCCTAATTTTTGGCTTAGCTTAATTCCAGTCTTAGCTTAGGGGTTGGAGTGTTTCTTTGAGTTATTCAGTTTTTGTCCGAATTTGCTGAACTACATAGCAGTTTTATAATAATTGTTTGATGGTCTTGTGAGTGCCTCATGTGACCCATTTTTGGTCACAAGTTAGTTCCATGTGTTTCCTTTGACATCATAAATTTTAATGAATTTATCTTATCATTTACTATTTTTAATAGAATTTACAAAAATAGTGGACAATGATGTTTAGTTTTCTGAGTCATCTCTGAACCGAATCAAATTCCCGGAGTTCTAACCGTTGGATCTTTGAGATTTTTATCAATTCAGAAACAAGACACATAGACCTTTCTTTTGTATAAAATGGGGTCAAAGCACTTATAGGTATATCTATTTCTGTCCCTTTTGAAGTTGAATGTGTTGTGCGTAATTTCTTCCAGAAATTGTTTTGAGCTACAATCCATGAATTGGAATTGCATGCCGTTTCTTCCTACAAGTTTATTTAGGCGAGTAGGAGGTGTAGATTCTATTCCCATTTCGTTCTGAGTGCGGAACCCACTTTGGCCTCTCAAAGCGTCAAAAATTTAGTTTTAAAGGCCTAAGTCTATAAATTTGTGTATTTGCATCTAACTTGCAATCCGTGAATCGGAATTGCGTGTTGTTTGTTCCTACAAGTTTATTTAGGTGAGTAGGAGGTGTTGGTTCCATTCCCGTTCTATTCCGAGTGTCGGAACCCACTTTGGCCTCTCAAAGTGTCAAAAACTTAGTTTTAAAGGTCTAAGTCTAGAAATTTGCGTATTTACGTCCAGTTTGCAATCCGTGAATCGGAATTGCATGCCGTTTCTTTCTACAAGTTCATTTGGTCGAGTTGGAGGTGTGGGTTCCATTCCCGTGTCGTTCCGAGTGCCGGAACCTACATTGGTCTCTCAAAACTTCAAAAACTTAGTTTTAAAGGTATAAGTATGTGAATTTGCATATTTGCGTCTAACTTGTACGTCTTTACTCTTTTATTATTAATTTATATTACTAATGAAAACTTTTTTTTTGTAGGTACAAAGGTTCAAATTTTGATGGGGAGTTCTAACTAACAAGTGAAACCACTTTTTGTTGTGTTAATGTTTTCATAATGATTTTTGTAGTACTTGTGGATGGATATAACATTTATATGTGATTATCTTATTACATGGGGATCGATTGCATTATTTTTTTTGTTGATTCAATTGATTGATATCTTGAGATGAATAGATGATATTTATTGGTTGGAGTAGATTATTGAGTTGGATTTAATTTTGTACAGGGTAGTATTGATGCAATCACCAATTTTTAAAAATTATATTTCAAACATTTATATCGTTTTTAAGAAAACTGACATAAATAAATAAGTATTTATGTCACTTTTAAAGTATTTATGTCACTTTTTATACTTTAATGCAATAATTTTGTTTGGTATTTATGTCGCTTTAAGTTAAAAGTGACATAAATAAAATTGTATTTATGTCACTTTTCAGTATTTGTCACTTTTTATTAACATATATTTCACTTTTATGAAATATATGTCACTTTTTCAAAACATTTGTCACTTTTTGAATATTTATGTCGCCGCCATTTATGTCACTTTCTACTAGAAAAAAAAGTGACACAAATACCTATTTATGTCACTTTTTAAGTAACATAAATAGCAATTTCCTTGTAGTGACAAACAAGATAAAAAATAACATCAGGAACTTTTGCAAACCAAACATGAGTAGTTCCAAGAGCTAAAGCAAGACGAGCAAGATGGTCAGCAACCACTTCTAAAGTCTTTGTTATAACCAATGCCTCTAGAGAATTTACATCAGTAATACCCAACAAAAACTCAACAAAAGATAAAATCACCGAGCCTAGAGAGTCACGCAGAACCACGTCAATGCCCGCTACCTTAGCATCATTAAGTATCGCACCATCCACATTAAGCTTGTAGCTACCAACCGGAGAACATCGCCAATGGGCAGACTGATCACCGTAACCACAATAATCAGACCCACCACTACTAACCGTGACTTTGTGTCGACCAAAAATAAACAACCACTCAGTTCGGATTGCTTCAACCCATGAGGTAATGTCAGTAGCCGATTCCCCCTTCCCTTAATAAAGTAATTTGTTCCTGTTATACCAAATAGCCCATGCCATAAGCACCATCTTTTCCGAAAGTCTAGCCTTTGTTGACTCAAAAATAGTAGCAACCCAATCCACAAATCTACATGATTCACCCCATCTTTTGAATTCTGTTGGGCAAATGGCTACCCACACATTTCGAATAGATGGACAAGCAGCTAGTGCATAAATAATAGTCTTAGAAGCATGCCCACAACCCGTACAAATATCCCGATCCACAATTTTCCTACGTATAAGATTGTATATACACAGAAGAAATTCCTTGCATGCAAGTCGACAAAAAACATTTAACCTTATGTGGAATATTCAAACTCCACAATTTGTCCCGAGAATTATACATCTTGACCTGAGGTTGTGCCCACATTTCATCTAGTACGTAACATGTTAAGAGCGACATAGTAGGCAGATTTAGCTGTGAATCGGCCTTTAGAGTCCCAATGTCAAATTAGCTTATCTTCTGCCATCGAAAAACACAGCGGCAAACTAAGGATAAGAGCTGCTTCATGAGGTAAAAAGTGATGCCTAACAACCACAACCCTCCAATTTGCAGTAGACTCATCAATTAAAGAACTTACATAACTAGTTTTCATATCCCCTTGCATCGGTGAAACTGTCTTGAAAGAAGAAGGCAAAGGTATCCAAGGATCTAAGCCAATCCGAACCTTATGACCATAGCCTATATGCCACCTAACTCCCCTTTTAAGAACTTCCAAAGCCCTCCATCCCCAGTGGGAATCAGGTCAAACGTAGTTCCAAACAAGAACAGGGCTAGGACAATATCAAAACTGAGAAGCGAGTTTAGACAAAGGCAAGACCAAGGTGGGATAAAAAAAGTGAGACTTAAACACGAGTGAGACCAAACCTTTTGAGAGGTTGCCTACGTATCACCTAATGGGAATCAGGTTAAACGTAGTTCAATGATGACATAAGACTAGGCATACGGATCTTTTAAGTTTGGTCAAACAGACAAATTTTTAACTCAATCATATTCAGATTCACAATGAAGAATGAATTTCTAGGGACGGTGTAAAATCTAACTTGGTCTGAATTCAATGCTAAGATCAAAATTGGTGTTCAAAGCTTTTCATGATTAGGTAAGCACATGTTTCGATTATGGTATAACGCCTTCACCCTTTTTTTTTTTTTTTCTCTTTTCCTTTTTTTGCTCTAACTTTTGCCTAGGTGCCCTTTCGGGTTTTCAACCTAGCGAGCCTTATTTATTAATTTTTTTTTTTGTTTTTGTTTTGTCCATGCGAGTCAACTCTTCGTACCTATTCGTTTACATATCATTTCACCATGTTTATTTCCAAAGAGTAAGGTGCATTTTTCGAGTTTTCCATAATAATCAATATTCACTTAGGGATTGCTAACTCTGGTCGCTTCTACTTTTTTTCTTGTCTCTTTTTATCTTTTCATTTTCTCCTTCACTCCTTTTCTTTTCTATTTCTTTTCTTTCTCTCTATTCTTTTTTTTTTCTATTACTCTTTTTCGATTTCTCTCTCTTATATCCTCCCTATTTGAGGTACATTCTACCCCTCTCCGAGTCCACAGGTTTTGGAAAGTAGTATTGACATGCTTATTTCTCCCACATCGTATTGATAGCTTTCAAGGTCTGAGAATTTTTCCTCCATGGATAAATTTTTTTTTTCTTTTTCTTTTTTATTTTTTTTTCTTAGGCAAATGCATTATACCACATGATCACTATAGCTTTGAATTTCTTTCTTTTATTTTAAGCACCAATTCAAGTCGTATTGTAGGATCAGACACAGGTATCGGATAGAAAATGAATGGGTTTGGGACTCATTCTAAGTATGTCTTTTAGAGCTTAGATAGAAATCTTTTTCGATTCTTTGAATAGAGCAACAACTTTTGGCTTTCATTTAGAGTTTAGCAAAGAACTAATCCAAGCGCATTTTAGGATCCTTCTCAATTCTTGAGTTCATATATGGAGTCTCTTCTATGATTTCTTGAGTAATTTTTTTCATGTAATCCATACACTCGCATTTTGACACAATGATATGAACATAAATGAAATTGCTTTTTATTGATCAGATAGAGAAACTATTACATCACTAGACTCCCTTTTTTTTTTTCTTCAAACTCGAGTACTAGACTCTTGAACAAGCACAATTTATTCAAATTCTTAAGACTAAACAAAACTCAAAATAAAACCTAAACTCAAAAAGACTCAAACTTGACTCCATAGGTATATCGTGAACACTTTATTTGAAAACTCTTTCTTTGTTAAGTAGTCCACTAGCATCCATGCTCACGAACAGTTCCTAGAATCATCACTACATTAGCATTCTCATAGCCATCCTTAGATCCAAATCCCGCAAATAGTATGCTCATAGATATGTGGTCCACATTCTCCATCTAGTCTTTCTCATAGTTGGTAACCTCAAGCCCTTCCTCCAGTTCATGCCATATTGAGTCATTGGGAGATTCTCCATCCCATCACTTGATTTCTTGCAACCCAAGGTCTAGTTCTTCTAAGAAGAAGAGGTCTGCCTCATCATCATCTTCAAAGAAGTCTAATTCTTCTCCATAGCTCAAACTATAAATCACATCATCTTTTGGGAGGATAACCACAGGTTCAAGATCAGTTATAGGTGTGATGTATATGGATGGGTCAATGCTAATTAGGTTTATATTTTGTGGCAGATGAACGGCATGGTGGTTTGGTAGCGGGTTGTGGGTAATATTTGGCTGAGTGGACGGGGGTGCAATTATCTTGTTGTCAATAAGGTTTTGGATCTCATGGCGAAGTCTAATGCAATAGTCGGTCTCGTGGCCATGTCCCTAGTGGAAGGTGCAATATTTGGTAGGATTATGTCTCTTTGGTAGTGGGTCTAGTGGCTTGAGATACTCTTTAATAATAAGGCATTCAAGGGCGGTGGATAAGGTCATGCCAAGCTTGGTAAAGGTTCTACGGTCATTGCTTCGGGATGATGTTGGGTTTTGGTCAGTATCTTGGTGGAGGGCATTGATATCGGGTGTGGCATGATTGGCAGAGTGGTTTCCTCCTGTGGGTTTTCTCCTTGAGTTATGCTCTTCCTTTTTGATTTTTCCATCCCTTAGTGCATCCTCTATCTTTATCCCCACATAGAACAAATGCCCAAAGGTAGTGATTGGCATGAAGCACATGCGCTCATGGTATGGAGGTTGCAAGTTCTTTATGATCATGTAAACTTGTTTCTTCTCGATTGGTCTATTTGCCATTTCGGTAGCCTTCTTCCTCCAACAAGTCAAAAATATTGTGGCGATGGACTCCTTTTTGCCTAGTGGTCTCAAGGTCCCTAATAGTTACATCAAGCTCAGTGTAGTAGGCGTATTGCTTCACGAATTCAGTTTCAATATTCTCCCACGGACGGGTCTTAGAGGATTCAAGAGCTAAAAACCATTACAAGGCTCCTCCGGACAGATAGCGGGAGAACAATTGGGCTAAGTGCTCATTCCATAACCCATAAGTCTCAAGGTAGTGAAATACATCTTCGAATGGCTCTTGGGATTCCTGATTCCATCAAACTTCTCCAAATCAGACATCAACACCACGGAATTTCCTTACCAAGCTTTCTAGACGGTCCAACTTATCCTTTATTATCTTTCTGGAATCTCCACATACACCGTCACCAAACCATTCCTCCTCCTTGACAGGATTTGGATCAACGGGGTTCTTTGGAGCAATAGGCAGCAGTGGTTGTATGGGTGGATCAACAGTAGGCAGGCCATGCGGGTTCACAATAGTCTGCACCAAATGGTCTATGATAAGATGTAACTGTTGCCCCTGATGGGCTAAGGTACCCACTAACTATATATTCCATTCTCTCTTGTTCATTAGCCATAGGTATCCCATAATAGTAGCTCGAACTAATCTTCCTGAACCAGGGGGACAGACCCAAGAAGGTATGCTTATGGTCTTCCTTGGAGCTATGTTCACTTATCTTTCTATAATTTCAATTTAAAAAATCTCGTTTAAACCTAGAATGATTGTTTCCCACTTTTGGATTTGAAAATATTTCCCTCCCCCTCCCCTTTTTTTTAACTATTTTTTTTAGGATATGCATGATATGAAAATGACCTTATTCCAGATCAAATCATCATCATATAGCCAATTTATGTCCTAATCGCGTAGTCGAGAATCCCTTTTCATCCCATAGTTACCATAATCAATCTCACCCTAGCCATTCCATGCCTGGAATTTTATATGTGACAGGGTTTATGATTGCCTAGGTCTAATCAGGACTAGCTCTAGCGAATAGGACGTAATTGAGGTTATGATTTGTCGTCCTACAAACTTGTGGTACATAATCCCAGTATAACACCTAAGCACACCATCCTCATGTCATGTGGCGATCATTTCATTTGGGCAGAGTGCTTTCAGTATTAGACAAGGCTATATATCACGTGTTATATAGGCTTCCTTTGTAATAACCTGCATTTTTCTTGCATTGTCATATTTAAAATTATATATATTTTGTCTGCTTTTATTTTCAATCCTTATGTGAAAAATTTATTTCTTGACTAATCTCATTATTGAAATTTCTTTTGGGGTCAAAATACGATTTTCATAAAATCTGGCAATACCTGTGTTAAATTTCAAATCTGTATTTCAAAACGGTGAAAATAATTTCTTTGGATTCAATCAGTATTTTTTATGAAACCAGAAAATCACTTCCTACGTTAAAATGAATTTTCTGTATTTTTGTGATGAACACCGTGTCACGAAAATACCAGTTTAGGTTTAAAACTGTCCGCGCAGTGCTAAATTTCCACAGAATTTTGGGAGTGACTGATTGGACAAATTTCTTTATACCCATTTATTATTGCTGATGCTTTTCTTTAGGCCTTGTTTGGCAAATGCTTGTAGTATGTGTGTTGTCCTTATGCCATAAGCTAGAATTCCCAAACACACCTTGACCCACATCAACTCCACCTACCCCTTGCAATTATCAGTGGAGCTTTATGTGTAGTGGATACACATCATTTTGCACATTCTTTGTAATTAATGGAGGATAGTGGATAGTGAATGGGATGTTAGGCCAATGTCTCTAAGTGGAGTTATATGTGCATTAGTGTATGTTTACATCATCTTGCATATTCCTTATAAACTACCCATTAATTAGAAGTTAGTGGTTAATAAGTGGATTGTTAGGCCATTGTCTCCAAGTGGAAGCTTGGCTATTTATACACTCACATACTCTCTCAAACACACACATTCTACACTTCTAGCATAGAGAGCTTGAGAGAGTCACATAGAGAGATAAGAGAAAGTTTGAGAGTTCAATTTGCTGAAAATTTCTAGAGAGAAGAGCTCCTCAATTTCCATAGCCAAGCTTGTATTGGGTTTCTTGATTTGGTTATCTTTCTCAACAAATCTCTTTGCACTTAATCACGGTGAGTATTACTAACTCACTCAAAATGTAACTCATTCCTTATTTACTGATTTGGGTAGTTAATTTTAACAGTAGCAGAGAAAGTATATTAGAAATTAAATCTAATATTTTCTCTTTTAATTTTAACAGTAGCAGAATTTTGTTTTCAGATTTTTGTTAGGAAAACGAAGGAAATTTAAGATTCTGCCCGCGTGGTCCCAAGAAAAACTCGATTCTGCACACTTTTCGTCTAATACAATTTTCTCAGATTCTGCACCGTTTGGGCAAAAAACGAGGATTACAGTAGCAGATTGTTAATTTTTGTATGAAAGCTTGAAGCTCAAAAATAGTAATTTTTCAAACTTAACTAAAATCAATTCCGTGAATTGGGAATGAAAGATCTTAGTCCCAATAAGTTGTGGTTCGAATACTACGGCTTAATTCATCCGTATCGCGACGTACCGTTGATTTAAAATTTTGTCACCTCTCGGTTTTACGTGAAATCCGAGAGCTACGATTGACATTTTTCAGCACTGACGACTTTTAGTAAAACGGCCATAACTTCCTCTAGGAAACTCGAAAACGCGCACAAGCGTTGGAAACTAGACTCAAAGAGCTTTCTGTTGATATGTAATTCATGTATACAAATTTTAACTCATTTTTGATGGCATTACTTCAAAGTAGACCCACTTGTGTTTCTAATAGCGATAAAAGCATGTTAAAGCATTCTTTGATGAATTCACTGGTTGTTTAATATAAGATTTGATTTCTTCTCGTATATCTATGGTTATCGTTCCCAGTACTTTATATTTCTATATTAAGTCACATATCATTCATGTGGAGTCAGTGCATGGTGAGTGTTGGTAGTATGGAAAAGAGTAATGGTAGTGTGGAAAGAGTATGAGTTTGAGTTGTGGTCGTAGTTGTGGTTGTGGTCGTGGTCGTGGTTGTGATTGTGGTTGTGGTTGTGGTTGAGATTGTGGAAGAGGGTATCTTTGAAATGCGAAGGTGGCAAATATGGACACTCCCTGACGCCCATGGAAGCGTTAAAGTGTGTGACGCCGAACTTGGACACTCACTGGCACCCATGGAAGTGCTAAAGTGTGGCCTATGGACACTCCCTGATACTCGAGTCTGGATACTGTGGGAGGGGTTGCCCCGGTATTTGCATGGCGGTTAGGGTATTCAAAGTGTGAGGCAATGGACACTCCCTGGTACCCCGGACCAAAGTGTGAGGCAAACTGGACACTCCCTGGCGCCCCGTTGCTAAAGTGTGGCTATCTTAGTGTTTCAAAGATACCAGGAGTAGGATAGTGGGTTGTTGGGTGTTGTCGAGAGAAAAGAGTCGGTTAGATGAGATGGTGCATTGTTCTCATACACGGTCACATATGTGTGAATTTATCTTTTAAATAATGTTGTGGTTGTTTTCTAAACGAGCTCTTTATCTTAAATATAAACTTGTGGTTTTTAAATGGAAATGGGAAAAAGGTAAATGAGTATGTTTTACATTCAGAGTTATGTTTTTAATACTCACCAGCTTCTTGAAGCTGACGGCGTTGATGCGTCCTGGACATTCGTGTTCAGGCTTTGCAGGTTATAATCAGGATGAACCTTATGACTATGCTAATTGAGATCAACTGCTGAGAAGAGAATTTACTTTTATATGCTTTATGTTTATGTGCATTTAAGATATGATTTGGTTTTGTAATAAGGATGACTGTAATAGACTTTAAGTTATTGTTTTATTTCAAGGCGGTCTGTGCCTTAGTTAACCCCGTACCATAGGATGTAATAAGTTAGAAAATTTTTATAAGCCCTGATTGCCCTACTCTGATTAATAGTTTTATGTTGTTCGACGTTTTGGGACGGAATCGATCCTTCAAACTGTCGCGACCTACGGGTCCATAAAGGAAATTAAACGCTTTCCATATTTATGCTACGTCGGGGCGTGACATCCTTATCATTTCAAGTAATCCTAAAGGGTAGATAAAGCGTGTGTGCGCACATTGTTTTAGCAGGTCATGCCCTAAAGGATGGGGATCTATGGTTACTATATGCATCAAGGTGGACAGAGTCAGCAAGGGTCCCCCAGCGAGTTTCCTATATACCTCCCATTAAAGGGTTTGGTGTGGTACATGGATAACTTTTTATGCCGTTAGGTGCAAGCTAGGGCAGGAAGTCCTCTGCGGGGGAGATGGGGGATCTGACGTATGCAGGCCCCCGGCTTTGGTCCTCCCAAGATTCCTAAAACTAATGCACGTGTGATCCTCATAATATAAAGTCAAAGAACCTTAAATGTTTTGGAGTCTAACCCATTTGGTTCTTTCCCAAGCACAATTGCCAATTGTGGGTACCAACCAAGCTTGGGGTCTAGAAGGATAGGCCCACTTGATTGATCCCATTTCAAATCTCATGCCAACAACCAACAGTGAGGTTCACCACCCTTCATTAGCTTTTATCCAATCCGATCCAACCGATTTGGATTACTCGTATTTTGGATTCCATGGGGCTTTTTATCCCACCCGAGGTAACAATCAATGCCCATGATCCATATCCGAGGTTACACGAGTGAGTAATCCATATTTTATCCCATAAGGCTAAATCGGGAGAGATCCTTACTAATAGAGTCGCCACTTGGTTTGATAAAGGAAACCAAGAAACTAAATCTATCAAGTTCAATGGATAGAGATCACCGCCCCGTCGTCACCAAAGAACTCGGTTCGGGGTTTAAGGTACGAAAGATGAAGGAGTTAGATTATGCTAAAACACCCCATCTCGCCACATCGTGAGATAGGCCTTTATTCAACTTTCAAGGTATTTGACTAGACATTATGTGGAGCGTTTCAATTATACTAATGCAATCCTAATTCAAGTTATGAACAACTAACAAAAGAAAATCGTGCAAGAAGCTAAGCAATTACATGCAATGCACATGCGAAAACAGTAATTCGGGGACTAAACGTATTACTACGTTCCCCTGTGCATGCGAAAGGAAATAAAAGGAAATTAAACAAGAAAATCATACTCAAAATCCTAGAAAAACATGATATCTAAGCACAAGTAATCATATAGGGAATTCAAATCCGTGTTTTATCCACCTAAGCATGCTTCTATGTGATCTTAAGAAAGCAATAAATAAGAGGGAATGTAGAAACTTACCCAGGATAGCATAGCACTCCCAATTATCCTAATTAACCATGGTTAGGACAATAATAGACATAATAAATAGGATAATCCAAGAATATCCTACTATTCTAGGCATGGATAGTATGTATGCATGTGTATGCATGTGCATGGATAAACATGGATATGAATTAATTCATGAATTAAACTAATTATGAATTAAACTAAGTGAATTAAACTAGTTATGCAAGAACATGAATTAAAGCATGAATATGAATAAAACATGGATAGCCTACTATCCCAACTAATATGGATTACAACATTATTCCTACGTGAATGCCCTAAATATAGACTCGTAGATCTAAATTAAGGTTTCATTATCCTCATGGATCAGATATCCATGGATTGGATACCACCCCCCAGACTCCAGCTACCCCAAAATAGAGGGATAGCTTCGCTTAGGATAACTCCATTTTAATATGGATACTACAAATAAGGAATTAAAACTATCCTAGAACTTTGAAGATCTAAACTACTAATAATGAAGAACAGTGTGAATAAACAAGAACTTTAACCTAGAACTAGGAATATAAAGATCAAAGCAAAAAATAAAGCAAAAAAAAAAAATGAAAAAAAATGAAAAAAGAAAAAAAAAAGAACTTACCCCAAGAACCCCCATAGAATACTCCTGTAGAGATTTGCCAGCACCACGGACTCCAAGACTCGATCCTAACTCTAGAAAAATTTATACTATTCCTAAGGACTTTCTAAGAGTACTTCAGAATCCTCCAGAGGAGTTTCCTTGGGCTATCTAGTACTCAAAATTTTCAGATGTGATGGATGGGGAGGGGATGATTCCCTTTTATAGTTTGAGATTTGGGTGAAAATTTTCATAGCTAAGCGACGTGGGATGGAAAAAAGCACAAATTTTCACATTTTCGGGCGTTTTCACGTGTATTAGGGTCAAATCAAGAGTCCAGAATGCATCTGGGACATTTGAGAGCCATAGTGGCACTCAGAGCTCTAGGGTGGTAGTCCGAGAGGGCCGCGCAGCACTCAGTTGAAAGCCATTATGGCTTTCAGCCCAGAAGTTGTGTTTTTTCTCCAGACTTCCCGAACTTCGCTCCTTTACCTCGATTATCTTTTTTGGGCTTGTGATATACCGTTGGAAAGTATGGGAGTCTAGTTTAAGATGATTTTGGTGTTATTCAAAGAAGGTTTTTAGGTTTTGAGTTATGGTCAAAAGAGTGAGGCTGACTCCAAGAAAGAGCAAACCTGTGAGGTGCAAAAAGGGTAAAAAATTTTAAAGTGATATTTTGGCCAATTTAAGGGCTTGGGTCACTAATTTAGGCTATTTTAGGAATATTTTGTAAAGGGAGTTCTCAGGATCCCACCCCAAGGATCTGATTTTGCCCGGTAAAAGGCAGTTTTTCATCATTTCATGTGAAAAAGCTATCCTAAATTGGGTTTTTGTTTCTAGATTGTGTTTCTTGTTGGGTTTGTGCCCTAAAACCATTACCTTATGTATAAGACATTGGCATTTTAATTTATGGATATCAGCTTTACATTTCATTGTGTATTTTTCTTTCATGAGATGATTGTTAATCCTTAAGTATCATAGTAAGTAATTCGTGTGTGTATGAGATACATACAAGTGAGATACGAATTACTGTTCTTTGATACTTAGAACTTATCATAGTGGCTGATGAGACTGGATATCTCATCAGGTATACACTGTAGCATGATTAACTACCACTGGATGGAGTGATGAATCTCAATCACTAGAGTGTGACTCTTAGTTAATATGCTAGTGCTTATAGTGCATTGACGAACCTAAGCTTTCCTATTGACACTCAAGACTGTCAACAGTCGATAGGAACTCATAACTTGTATAAGGTACGTGTTCTCAATCTTGAGACGATTATGAACACAGACTGTGGATATGGCTGCTTTGACTTACCAATCAGTGAGGTCTATAGAAGATCAATACCTGGGTATCTTGGGTATGTTATGTTCATAGGGTTGTGAACATTTATTGTCAAGATAGAATCTACCCTCTGATTCAGAGTAAACATTCCCTTGAGAATGTCGCCAAGTTGATTACTCAGAACTGTTGTCTTGTTGATAAGTAGTTATCAACATGTTTGGTAATCATGAGAGGTGAATGGGACTCAAGGAATACAAGAAGTATTCATGATTCAGGTTGACAGTAACAGTTATCCAACTACCTGAATATGATTACGAATGCTGAAAGTAGAGGGACATTAGTACACCATACAAGTCTAGTTATCGCTTCAGATATTTTCTTTTGTGTTGGAGTTCAGTTATCGTTTTATAGTGGAGTAAACATTAACTGATCAGTTGGTTAGTTTGCTGATCAAAGAGTTTGGTCATGGGAATTAACAACTGTTCTGAGCCAACAATAAAGAGCCTAGGAGGTCCCACTCTTAGCTACACTAGGATGCTTGGAAAGGCACATGAGGTCAAGATAGGTTCGATCGATCGAAGTTGTCTCGATCGATTGAAGTCTAGACATGTTCGATCGCTTGAATGTGGTTCGATCGATCGAAAGTTCGATCGATCGAAGACACTTCGATTGCTTGAACATTAGGTCGGTTCTGGGAATCTATAAATAGGGCAACTGCGTCCAGAAAAAGGAGTTCATCGTTTTAATAAGTCAGAAGCTGCAGAAACTGTTTTTAGAGCTCCCAAACCTTCTCCTTCCTCTCTATTGGGGTTCTCACCAACCTTAGTTCTTCCGGCAGGCATCCGCATGAGTCATAAGAGTGAAGACAGCCTAGTGGAAGCTGCTGCACCATCCAGGAGAAAGAAATTCAGAATTGGATTGAAGACCTGAGGTATAATTTCTTGTCCCCTCTTGTTAGTACGCATCTATAAAATTAACGGGTAGTAGATCTTGGGCTACCAATAAGTTTTTAAAGCTTAATCGTTCCGCTGCGCGTTTAAAATAATTTTAAACCTGTTTTTCCTACATTTCTAACGTACTTAAGTCTACCTAAAGGTTATTCTAACATATCTCAGAAACCACAGCGCTTCACGGAGTTCTGTTTCATAACTGACAAATCCTGATTTCGATCATCGGGTTGTTCTTGTGGCATGGTCCCTTTTGTCAAACGGACTAACCAAAATGGGATGTCTGCAGACCCGTGGTTATAGTGGAGCGATGTAGGGTGCTCGCAAGAGTTCTTAAAAGCTTTGATACGGTGAACAAGAGCACTCGTATGTCGAAATGATAAAATCGCATCATCTTAGTCAGTCAGGGTTGGTACAGACAGTCTTTAAGTTTGAGGGCGATAAGAATCGGATAATGATGGTTCTGAATAAAAGAGAAAAAGAAATTATTAGTAGCACTACTATTATCGTATATAACTGGTAATGACTTTATACCTATGTGTTTGTGTTAGTTAGCTCTCACTCAGCTACAGTAAGCTGACGGCGTTTATGCCTAGACATTCCCTGTCCAGACGACCCTGTCCCTATTGATACAGGTGATAGAGATTATGACGAGGGCTACTACTCGGAGGGGGAGTATACGTAGAGTGGCCCCACCGATGATGGTTAGGCCGAACAAGACTATTACGCTACCGACTATGTTTACGCTAGCTGAAGATCTGAAGACATATATTAGCTTATGTTTCTACTTTACATTGCTGTTAGCTTTTGTAATAATTGGTACTTGAGCATATGTTGCTTCCAGACCTGTTATGTTTCCTATAGCTCACTTTGTTTATTGCAATAGCTAGACTTATGTAATATTTATCCAGTTGGTTTATATTACTGTTCTTGTTACTTCGAGTTGACTAGTATTGTATGGTGTGGATAATTTAGTGACATTCACCCGTCATTCCCTATGGACCCAAAAAGGAAATTTATTTTTCTCTATTTTTGCTATTCTAGAGCGTGACATTAAGAGAGGAGGAATGACATATAGAGGGACATGATTAAAATGCAAAGAGTAATGATAGGCACACAACGAATTGCACAACGAATTGCACAAACGTGCAGCACATGGTTGGACCTTGTGCTGAAATGCCTGCACACACCTTTTTGTGTGTACATGCTTTTCAGCACAAGGTCCAACCCTGTACTGCATGTTTGTGTAATTTGTTGTGCACCTATCATTATTGAAATGCAAAAGGTGTAAAAACGTATCAAAATTTTTAAAATTTAAATTTAAGAAAGTGATGAAGATTGAGCACAATTTCATTAAAAAAAAACATTTCTCATATGTTACATAGATGTGAGGAGGCTTCTATGCATTTCTTTTTTGGTTCATCCTATTTCCTTCACATTTATTGGGTATTTTGGAGAATCCCTTAACTATACACCAAGACACAACGAGGGAAAAATTCTACACTACATTGTAGTGGTTTGAATGTACCTACGTCTTAATAAGACTTCACAAAAACTAAGGCCCCATTTTTTTATATGTATATTTATCATGTAATAGCATCTTCTTAAAATAAAATTAAAAAAAGGTAATAATGTTTTAAAAAATGTCAATAATTTTTTTTTTTTTTGCTTCAGGCAAAGCGCCCACTAGTGCCACACACACACACAACAGGAGACAGGGGAGGCCAAAGCCCATTTCAAAGGAGACATCCTTTCATAGATGGCCCAAATTGGAACAAACCTCTCACACCAGTACCAGAGGGAGTTGAACCCTCCCCCTTCCACTTGGGGGAGATAATTGATGCCACTAAACTACATGGATCTTGGCAAAATGAATAAAAAAAAAAAAAGTAATGATACTGTAAGCAGTTTCTTATATAAGAAAGCAGCTTTTAGCAGTTGGATGCATACTTTGTATTATTTTATAATATTTTTAGTTACTATTTTGGGACCAAATCTTCATCCAACAATTAAAAGCTACTTTATTATATAAGAAACTACTACAATATTATTACCCTAAAAAAAATGCCCCTATAATGAATTTCCAATAGAAATATACATTTTGATCCCTCAAATTCCAGTCAACATATAATTAGTCACTTTGACTTTGTTAAAACTGAAATTCACCCTTAATCAATGAGATAAAACAGGAATTAGTCCTTCCAGCATATTTCAACCATTTTGTTTGGACTATTGTACCCTTTTTAATATAATTACATTGATTTAGTTTAGAATTTAATTGGGATATTTTCAATGTAATCGATGCCTTTTTTATAGCGAATAGTTAAGTCGTGATTTAAGAAATCATAGACTTTCCTTCAATTGGGGGTAGGTGGATTGATCCACTTTCCTTTTGAAAAATTTCAATTATCTCTCTCATTATATCACTCTCTCTCTCTCTATATATATATATCATCTTCAAGCTTTGTGGAGGTGTCGGTAAAGAACGATGGGTGGAGGTGTCTCGTAAAGGTGAAGAAGTTGTGCCTCATGAAACTTTCACTAATAAATCTGTTGCTTGCTACTCTTATGCACTGGCAGAATTAAGCAATCAGTTTGATTGTCTTGTTGATACTATGGACAAAGATGATTGTGTCCAGGAAGTTTCTACAATGGAAAAGGTTGTGGTTGCTCCTATGGAGACTCAAATTTTTCTGGATAATCAAATGGTGGAACCTAAGGATGTCTCTGAAGAGAATCTTGTTACCAAGAAGGATAACATGATAACTATTCTGATTAGACCTTAAATCATCATCAGATCTTAGCTGCCGGACTCAGCTCTGGGAAGAAGAAGAAGAAGAAGAAGAAAAAGAAGAAGAAGAAGAAAAAAAAATAAGAAAAAGCAGAAGGGATCTCCCTCTGCTTAAGGTAATAACCAACTCCCTAAAATCTCAATGATTAAAATGGGATTTTGGAACATTTAGCCGTCTTAATGACCCCAGTAAACAAAATAAAGTTAGGAGGTTTACCACTTCCAATAATATCCAAATATTTGGATTTTTAGAGATTGGAGTTAGAACCGTGAATAAAGGTGCTTTGCAAAGAATCGTGTTCAAAGATTGGTGTGTTGTTGACAATTATGGTCACTCTATATGGCTCTGTTGTTTTGCTTTTCAATTTTATTGGGTCAGTCAAGTGAATTAAGGTGAGAAAATTTTTTTTTGGAGAGAAATTTGTATAATTAATGGTCACTGGCCATAATTTTGTTTGTTTTGGTGAGAAATTTGTATTATTAATGAAAAATTTATAATTTACTAACCATAATGAGAAATTTCTCACTTATGGTTAGTGTTGCATTTTAAAGTGAGAAATTTCTCATTATGGTTAGAAGTGAGACTTTCTCACGGTAATATACAGATTTTCGTACCATGTTATTGAGAAATTTCTCACTTATATTATTTTAAGTGAGGAATTTCTCACTTTTCATTATCTATTGATAATTTTTTCTGTTAATCTCTATTTCTTTCTAGATATATAGGGTGGGGCTATGGACACCACCTTATTTGCTAGGTACACCACCCTCCCTATATTTTAATCACATATTTACCTAAAAACACACATTTCCAAATATACCCAAATTACGCTTTCTCTCACTAACTCAACCCCCGAACCCCTCTCTCTTCTGTCTCTAAACTCTCTACTCTCTCTCCTCACAAGAGCTCACCACTACCACCATCACCACAGGGCCACTGCAACCGGACCACCACCACCATCACCAATGGCTAAAATCTATCTCCAAAAAGTTGTTCAACATAATCACCGATCAGTTCTAGCTTCATTCTCACTCATCAAAACCGATCTCTACAAAACCCCAATGTACTTTTACTGCGAACCACTTCAAACAGTGATCAATCTGGAAAAACTCAGATGAGGAAAACCAAATTGAGAGACGTTCACTTGATTTTGATGGAAAGCACATTATTGATTTTACATTGGTTGTGGGTGATAGTGTTGATTTGTTGCCATTAAAATGAGATTTGATTTGTTTTGCTGGGCCCTTTCTCTTCTGTCATGGGTTTGATTTCCGAATGAGGCAAAGGTCCTTGGATAGAGAGATGGGGCTTGGGAGTAGTCATGTGGTGCAAGTGGTGGTCTGGTCATGTGGTGGTGGGCGGTGAGAGGGGTAAGAGAGAAGAGAAGAGGTTGGCGGCGGCAGCGGCGGTCATGTGGTACCTTGGTGGTGGCCCGGTCAGTTACTCTTTTCAGATTTGGGTGAGAGAGAGAATCTAGAGATGAAGTGTCTTAGAGACTAGAGAGCTGGGTTAGGTTAGGGGAGAAAGATAATTTTGGTAAATTCAAAAATTGTGTATTTCAGGTACGTATAAGATTAAAATATGGGAAGGGTGGTGTACCTAGCAAACAAGGTGATGTGATTTGAGCCATTGGTGATGGTGGTGGTGGTCCAGTTGCAATGGCCCTGTGGTGGTGGTATTGGTGGTGAGCTCTTGTGAGGAGAGAGAGTAGAGAGTTTTGAGATTGAAGAGAAGAGGGGTTGGGCGTTGGGTTAGTGAGAGAAAGGGTAATCTGGGTATATTTGAAAATGGTGTGTTTTTTGGTTAATATGTGATTAAAATATAGGAGGGTGGTGTACCTAGCAATTAAGGTGGTGTTCATAGCCCCACCCTATATAAATATATATAAAACAAATTTGGGTTTTGAATTTCAAAACCCTGATTTATGGGAGTATTTTTCTCTCTATATATATAGCTATATATATAAAAATATATAACAAATCTTGGGTTTGAATTTCAAAACATTGATTTATGGGAGTAGAGGTATTTTAATCCTCAAAATAGATGATGAACTAATTATTAAGTTGACTTATGAAATGAATCAATTTCTAAAAACGACTACGATAAAAAACTGAAATCTAAAGAACCCAATTTCCAAATCACCTCTTATCACATTCCCAATATATGTAATCGGTTAACTATCACACAGAAAGTAGGACCTAATACTTATTTTCTTTTTTTTTTTTCAGATAAAAGTAGGACCATAATGTATACTTGTAACCAACTAAAATGCATCTCTCTCTCGGTTAACTATAACAAAGAAAGTAGGACCTAGCACTAACCTTTTTTTTTTTTTTTTTTTTTTTTTTTTTTTTTTTTTTCAGATAAAAGTAGGACCATAATATGTACTTGTGACCAACTAAAATGCTTCTCTCTCTCTTTTTTTTTTCTAAGAAAATGCATCTCTCTCTCTATATATAGTCAAGTTTTAAGGAGAGCGCCATCTTTTTATTAAAAAGAGGGCTTCTGTTTTGGCCGTCGGATTATATTTAAAAACAGTGAAATGACAACACTGTCCTTAATGAAAACACGATCTCATGGCAAAAACAGAGGCCCTCTCTTTAATAAAGAGAGGACGCCCTCTTTAGAAAATTTTCGTATATATATAATACTATATATAATATCCATCTATTCCTAAAATAAATGCCCCAAACGGTATCTCTTAAATTCGAGAGAATTATTTAGTGAGTCTGTCATACCATATCATTATATTAACGTGGTGTGATGCTCTAATTACATAGGGTTATATGGCCAATAAAATAAAGTGGCATACCATTAAGTTATGGTCCTCTATTTCAAAGGGAACATCCTTCCACACTTGTCATAATCTCTTAACTTTAGTGGCCACATGCATGACTCATGTGATTGGAGTGTCACACCACATTAACATGATGGTGTAGTGTCATGGGAATGGTGGTGTGATGGACTCATTGAATAACTTCTCCTTAACTTCAATGCGTGGAGCCTATCCTAAAGCAAAGAGTAAGTTTTGGGCACAAACAAATCTCATAAACACAATTCACAAATATCACAATGCCTCTATCTCTCTTATTTGTAGACCTCACAGTATTAGTGGATCCCACTAAAAAAGAAAGAGACACATCATGATATTTGTAGATTGTGTTTGTGCCCAAACTTACTTTAAAGCAAAACAAAAGGGAAAAAAAAATCATATGATTTTTTGGCTTCTTCTCTCTCTCCCAGCTTCTTGAAGCTTTTTTCCTATTATTCTTTAAGGTGGGGGAACAAAAATGAATTAGCCATATTATCGATCGAAAAGAACCTTTAAAAAACGTAAACATAAAACTTCAAATTAGTAATTTTGCTTCTCAAAAGGCGAGAAAAAATAAATTTTAAATACTAAAATTTAATTAAACTTATTGTATTATTATTAATGTATGAAAATATAATGAAGGATCCATTTTAGTTCTTTGCCTACAGCCCCAATATGTAATGAGCCGCCCCTGACTTTTATTTAGTGGTGGCTTATTGGGATTTGTCATGTTTGGCAATTTTTTATTTTTAGATTACTTATTTGGATGACAAACGTCAGACATACGCTCATAATTCAAGTAGTAAGAATCCAAGAGGTAAGCCCGATACGAATACACAGGGCGTTCTACAAAGAAAAGAGGGGATAAATCCCTTCTACTCCCCTTTGGGGAGATTCGAACCCATCCCCTCTCACTTGGGGGAGAGGAGGTGATACTATTGGGCCACTAGGGCTTTTGGTATCATGTTTGGCAATTAGCTAGTGCTTTTAGTGAAGAACTTAGATAAAATATTCAGTACAATGGTTATTTTGATGATGTGGTATTACAAGCCAAAAGAATCTCAATTTGAAACACATGTCTATCCTATTTCGGTTGGAACGGATCGGAATACCTTATTTTAGAAAAAATTCCAAAAATTTTGAAAATTAAATAGGTGTTTCAATTTCCGTTCCGATTTTTTCAGAATTTCATTTTCCTTTTTGATTTCGAAATTTTCAAAAATTTTCGGAATTGGAATTTTTCGGAATTTTTTGTAATTTTTTTGCAATTTTCGGAATTGGAATCAGAAATTTTTATAATTTTTGGAATTTTCGGAATACAAATACTATTGAAAGGGTAAGTCATGCTTTTATAGAGAGTCTCCTACTCTCTCCTTTCTCTTCTTATTCGATGTAGGACAAACAAGTCCACATTCTTCCAAATTTTCAGAAAATATTCAGGATTTTTTCGGAAATAATTTTGGAAAATTTTCGGAAACATATTTTTGGAATATTTTTCAGAATTTTCGGAATTCTCAAAACAATTCCGATTCCGTTCCGATTTTTTTTCGGAATTTTCAGAAATCGGAATTTAATTTTTGGTACCAAATCAAAATTTTCTGGATCGGAATCGGTCAGAATCGGAATTTTCATTCCAAATGACACCCATAATCTCTCCTATTTTTATGGAAACTAAGCTTACACATATGTACTATACCCATGTGTATTAGTTTGGTGATAGAGATGGTATGGTGTCACCCTTATATTGAATATTTTCTCGCCTTTTATGATGGTAAAATTCATTCAATAACTATGCAAAAGAACTTAGTGTGTTGAAGAGATGATGTGGTGTCCCTGTTGCATTGAATATTTTCTCCCCTTTTAGGATTATAAAAATTCATTCAACAATTGTGCAATAATACTAGATTCACACAAAATTTCACACCCAACACATCCTGACCCTTGATTTTGATGGGTCCTCTCGTGTGGGACCCACATGGGGTCCACTGGAATCAAGGACCATGATTGTTGGATGTGAAATTTTGTGTGGATTTAGCATTACTCATTTGGTTCTCAAATGCTTAAATAATTGCACCATATGATGTGGCAATGGTCAATGATATCACATAATACTGTGGTACAACTGACAAAGCATTTGAGAACTAAATTAGAGATTGTAGCTTTATTTGTTTGCTTTACTTTACATGTTTTACTTTATAGGTAATAATATACTTCTCAAATTTGATTTCTTTCTGAATTTGATGCCAAATACTTTACCAATTATATCACTGTTAAGCCTAGTGGAAAAATATCACAAATTCACAACCCAAGCCTAGCAAAAAAATAATTTAAGGCAGGCAAGCACAAGTGTCCAAAGTCTTTTACAAGGCACAGAACTCGTAATACAATCCAGCAGTCAACAAATTAGGGCTGTCAACAACTTTGAATTTTGTATGGATTTAACATTTTAGTACGTAAATTGTAAGTATCTTATTAGTAGAAACACTTATCTTTAGCTGGGAGTTTGGGAGAGGGGGAAAAAGTTTAAAGAGAGGAGAGAAAAGAAGAGAATATAAATGATTATGGTTTCTTTTCTATTGTTCGGAAGTTTAGGAGTTTCATCATGTTTGCAAGTTAAGAAGAAATGAAAGAAAAGAAAAGGAGAAAAAAAAAAGTTACCAATCTATCCATGAAAGACTTCAAGGAATGAAGCCTCTAACACTTCTTACTGTATTTTTTTTTATAAAATGAAGGGGTATTATGGGTATTATAAAAGTTTCATTAATCCTACTTTTCTTTTCTCTCATTTTCTTGCCAATTTGAATAAAAAGATATTGGGAGAAAGTGAGGGCTAATCTTCTCTCCTTAATAAAACTCTCAAACGAAAGAAAGAGAAAGTGAGGTATTTTATCTCATTTTCTCTTCTTTTTTCTCGCTTGTAAGACTCCCAAATGCAATTATAAGGCCGTTGATCTATAAATGTGTGTCAATCAAGGACAACTGTTAACGGCGACAAACAAATATATCAGAATGGACTATTAGTTCACCAAAACCAAATCTCCGGGTCAAATCTGTGCCCATTAATTCCTAAACCATTAAAATATCAATTAGCAAAATTCTGAAATAGTTTCCAAGAAGTCTAGAGTTACAACTTACAACATATTGTTATCCATGGCCATATCCAATTAGTATATAATTGACAGCTTAAAGAATCTAAGTTCCTGCTAGTTACATCAATGAAATGAAGCAACAAATGCAAATATCATTTAGCTCTGTTCGGTACGAGGATTTGGAGAAATAAAAAGGAAAATGAAACTGTTTCTCTAGTGTTTAACTTCACTATTAAAATTAACTTAAGAAATTGATTTTGTTCGAAAAATATACTAGAAACTTACGAAAAGAGGAAGAGGAACAAACTTACAAAACACAAAATTTGCAACTTATTTTCCACACTATTTAATTTTCCTTCTTAAATATTTCTCTTGGATTTCGTTGTTAACAAAACAAACAAAAAGTATTTTTCTTCATCTTTCTTTTTCCTTTTTGCACACTAAATTCAAGAACCAAACAGAGCCTAACGATAACAGAGAGAAAAAGATGCCATGATGGGTTGTTCCACTAGTTTTTGCTCAAATAGAGTGTACGGGAATAACATGTTGAAGGAAAAACTCATATTAATGTCTAATTGTGGCAACTAATATGATAATTGGGTGCCTTTAACAACTATCTATAATTGTTTAACTCAAAATAATAATATAAAAAAAAAAAAAAAATTATACACAAAATCGAAAGTTCTTAAATGATGCAATTTATAATAGAGGGTTTAAAATAAAATTTTGATATAAAGTACATGGTACTAGAGTATATTGACCCTAAATTAGTAAATTCTAACAATAAGATAAAATGATAAATCAATCCTAAGGCACACACTCAGACATGCATACTCTCACATAAAATATATAAAAAAAAAAAATCACTACTCCAACACCTGAACTAGTGAACTGAACTTCCACCAGGGATTTGAAGAATATATACATCAACATGCACATGGAAAACATGGGCAAATAAGTAAATTTACCGATGTCAAATATGCTACTATATGCATTTGACATTGAAACCCAACAAATATCACACCATTACCCAGTTTCTTTTCTTGAATTAGAAAATTAACTCGAAGTGCAACATTCGGTACCCAATTAGACATATCAATTCAAAAAAAAACCTTATTTCTTTTAGCTGTAATAACCAAAGGTTGGATCAGAGTATCAAGCAATCTAGACTAAGAGGTGATTTGGGACCTTGGTAACATAAGAACCCGTTCTTTAGTTCAGGGAAGAACTAATTCTAAATAGTTCTGCATTTGTCTAGCTATTTTTTAGATACATAGGAATCCGTATCCGACTTCAAAATGACCCAAAAAGTGGTTCTTCATCAAACCTAACATAACATTAAATTTCATAATAAACATTTAAAGTTTGACTTGGTTTGAATCTGAACCTGTTTACATTATTTCCAAAGAAACCCAAAGATAACCAATATAGGACCCTTTGGTCCCTTTTGCAGTGAAATAGTTTATAAATATATGCATATTTTCATCCAGTGTACCAAAACCAAATTTCTCCAAGAATTCTGAAATATTTTCCAAGAATTCGAGAGGTACAACACATTGTTCTCAATGTTCATTTCCAATCTGCATATAATTGACAACTTCAAAATTTTAATTTCCAGTGAGTTGCACCAAAGAAGTGAAGCCAATAGCATAGTCACATTACCATAACTTTATTGAAAAAAGTTCCTGCAAAACACAAATACCATTTAACAGGGTAAATATCACCTACCACCCTTGAGGTTTGGCCTAATAACACTTACCTCCCTCCACGTTTCAGAATTAACAGTTACCTCCGTTATTTTTTAATTTCAAAAAACTTACCTCCCCTCCGTTAACAAGCCGTTAGAAAAACTAACGGAATGACGATGACATCACTTAATAACGATCTAAAATACCAAAATTACCCTTCCTCTTAACTCACTTCTTTCGTCAATCTAACTTACCCACTTAAAACATTTGATCGAAAACCAGCTTTCCATTTTTAAGGGTCTTACCCACTTAAATATTTGATCGAAAATCAGCTTTCTATTTTCATCGTCATTCCGTTAGTTTTTCTAAGGGCTTGTTAACGGAGGGGAGGTAAGTGTTACTGAAATTCAAAAATAAGGGAGGTAGGTGTTAGTTCTGAAACGTGGAGGGAGGTAAGTGTTATTAGGCCAAATTTCAAGGGAGTTAGGTGATATTTACCCTATCATATTTTAACTGACTTTAATGGACAGGTCTACATTCAGAGTTTCAAACCCAGCCCAGTTGGTTGCATGTATTATCATATGGGGTGTATGAAGCTTTCATTTGTTCCTCTGTCAAATTTTGAACAACGCTAAGAGCAACTCCAACCATATTATGCATTTTGGTTATGCATAATGCATAATATGGCCCAAATATTATATTTGCATAGTGGATTTTGCATAACCACTCCAGCCATGTTATTCATTTTGATTATCCATATCAATTTTATACCATAATTACAATTATACCATAAAATTTTATACTAACAAAATACAATAGTAGGGGTAAAACAAAGTAATTATTCAAAAAAAAAAAACACTGTTCAGAATTTTAAAAAAAAAAAACTGCTCTAAAAAAAAAAACTGCCCAAAAAGTGATTCAAAAAAAGAAAAAAAAACTTCTTTAAAAAAAATTCAAAACTTGCACTCACAAAGTGAGTGGCACCACACCGTTGCATGGGCTGGACAGTGTAGGCGCAGACTGTGTAGTTGGTTTGGAAACAAAATTTTAAAAAAAATGACCGTTGGGCATGGGAAAGTCCATTTGCATAACCTTGCAGGGGTATGTATATATGGAGTGAAAGGGGGTAACAATTATATATGCATAATGTGTATGCATAAAGGTTGGAGAGGATTTTTTGATCAAATTATGCATAAATGCATAAGATGCTCTTTTGCATCACAAGGTTGGAGATGCTCTAAGAAATAACTTAAGGCTGTGTTTGGTATGCGGATTTGGAGAAGGAAAAGGAAAATGAGAAGGGGAACTATGTCCTTGGTGTTTTATTCCACTCTTAAAATCAACTTTAGAAATTAATTTTGTTCCACAAAATATACTATAAAGTCAAGAGGAAGAGAAGTGACTTGCAAAAGTATATTATAAGGCTCTGTTTGGTTCATGGATTTTGTGAGGAAAAAGAAAAAACAAAGGAAAACAAGGAGGGAAACTATTTCCCTCATGTTTTCCCTTGTGTTTTCTTCATGCCCTTGTGTTTTCTTCATGCTTAAATAACATTAAAATTAAAATTTTCTAAAACATAATCGTAATATACGACTAAAGGAAAGGAAATGACTCACAACACTTGAAATGTTTAATTTGTTTCTCAACTTATTATATTTTCATCCCTATTTTCCCCATTGTTTATCTTATTAACCAAACAAAGGAAAATGTTTTCCTCGGTGTTTTCCTGTCTTCTCCATCGCTAAATTCAAGAACCAAACAAAGCCTAAAGAGGAAGAGAAGTGACTTGCAAACACAAAATCTATTTAACTTATTTTCCACTCTATTCCCTTTTACTCTCCATTTTCCTTATTAGCAAAACAAAGAAACGTATGTTCCACAATATATATATATATATAGATATATATTCTTTTTCCTCACTAAGTCCATTAACCAAACAGAGCCTAAAGATGGCCGAGAGAAAAAAGAAGCCATGCTGGGTAGTTCCGGTAGGTTTTTGCTCCAATGAAATGGAAGAGAATAATGTACAAGATATCATTACAACAAAATGAAGGGAAAATTCATCTTCAATACTAACTCAGGGTTGGCAAAAAAATGTTTGAAATTGTCAAGAAACAATTAAAATGGTTGGTAAAAGTGCATATAAAATAACTCATTGTTCCGTGTGAAGTAATTGGTTAGGAATGATTACTTTGATTAAGAAGTATCTCTTGAAGGAGGAGAAACCTAGCCCTGTTGATTGCGGCAAAGCAGAGGCAAATGTGTTCCTCTAGATCCGTGAGCTGGCGAAAGAAATTGAGATGATTTTTGTGTAGTTGCTTCACTACCTCTTGAATCGCGTGCCTCTCTCTACCCCTCTCCAATCCGAGCCGAATGAGAAGCTTATCTCCCTCAACTTCTGTATACAAACGGGCCACAAGGCGATCAATAGTATCAAGGTCGTTGTGAAGGACGAAAATACCCCTGGCCGCAGCATCAAGCTGCTCATGATGAGCTTGAGCTTTCTTAGTGATCTTCGAAGGAAAGAATGCAGGGAGGATGGGACAAGCCACGAGGGCAACGCATGCGTGGGTGGCTATGGTGACGGCAGAGACGCTGACACAAACGACGGTCCCGATGAGACAAATGGCGGATCCCGTCGTGACATGGCGGAGGAGACGGACTTTGGATTGGGATTTTCCGAGCCGGTGGTCGAGCTGTTGCTTGAGCTGCGTGAAGCACTGGCGGATGTCATGGAAGTTGTGGGAGTCGGGGCGAGGGAAAGGATTGTCGAGCCGGTCGAATTCGAGGAAAATGTTGAAGGCCCAATTGCATTGGGATTCAGAGAGAGAGTTGGAGTCAGAGTCTAGTGGGAGGACATCGAGGAGTTCATGGATCGGAGCATATAGGGAGCGGGCATGGCGGACACTATCATGGAGGTGGAGGCATAGTTGGGAGGTGTGCTCGCTGTGGTCAAAGTATTCCGAGACGAGGCGGTTGAGGGTGTTGGGCCTAGCGTGCTGAAGAGCCTCTCGGACGCACTCGCGGTTTGGCTGAAGTACATCTGTTAAGCGTTCTTCTTCTTTACCGTCCCCTTGTTCGAGGTCTATGTCTCGGTAAGAAGAGCTGTCGGGGTGAATCTTTTTCCATATCTCTCCGTACGAACTGGTTTGGACCGCAAGGTTGTATTCAACAGTGAGATTGACGGTGGGAGAAGGTTGATCGCTCGATCTTGGCGTAGCATCAGTTGAACTCGCTGCAGTAAATTCACACCATAACACGAACAGATCAGATTGTTTTCCTTGAACTTTATTTGGTTTGTGGAATCAAATGAAGAAAAAAAAAATTCTCTATTGTGTTCCATCATACTTTCCTCTATATGCCCAAATAATATCATAGAGCTAAGAGCCCGTTTGGGTCAGCTTTGGAAATAATCACTTTTGGAATTAGAGATTTCTTAAAAAGGAATGAGATTTTGTTAAAAAGCTATTAAAAAAGACAATCCAAATGGTCACAGCTTTTCAAACAATCACTTATTACATGTGATTGTTGACCCGGAGAAAGCAATCCCAATGGACTAAAATTTAAACTTCAATAAGAACTCAAGGAAAGGGCAATGGAAGTGACTCAAAAAATACCATAAACTTATTTACTCTTATTTTCCTCACTGTTTTATTTTTCTTCTTATTTTCCTTAGTGTTTTTCTTATCTTATTACCAAAAGAAGGAAAGTTTCTTTTGCACTATTTTCTTTTCCTTTCTTTCAATAAATCCGTGAACCAAACAGAGCCTTTGGAGAAAGCCAGTAAATTGGAAAAAGACGATTTCAATAGTTTTTACCTTGCAAAGGTGGAGAGCGAGGATGGAGATTTGATGTTGCTGGTGGCGATGATGGCCTCAGACACGGCAGCATTTGGTCGTGCCCTTTGATGTGAGTAACCAGTGGCAGTGGTGTATTCGGGTGTTAGCATCCAAAATTTACAATCAAAGCACCGCAGCACAATAAACAATCTGAAAAGTGAAGGATCAGCTTTCTGAGTCTTCACCTACATGAATGCACATTGACAGGTAAGAGAGTACAGTGATACAAGGGGGTAACCTAAATGGAAGTCAGGATAAATGGAGAAATTTTTGGGTACTCCCAGTGTAGGCATGATGCTTAAGTGGTACCCTGCTGCCAATGAGAGTGAGTCTTTGGGTGGTACCCACACCTCGAGACTCACAAATTATGGATCCCCCTTACGTGGGAACGTGGGTCCCACCCAAAAGACCAGTGGTGGATCCAGAAATGCACATTTGTTGTTGTTGTTGTTGTTGTTGGGGGGGGGGTGTTTCGGGGGCAGCGCCCCCAAGGCAAAATTTTTTTTGAGGATTATGTATACATATATTTATATTAAAAAAAAAAAAATTAACCTTTTGTTCTGTGATGTTTTCTTGCCGTTTCAAGAGTTGAGAGGTTTTGGGCTTTGAAATTCCTATAGTGTATAAAATTATAAATGGTTTGATCTCCCTGTCCCCCGACTCTTACGCCCCTACGTGTATATTATCACTTTTTTATTCAATAAGAAATGATCAATGAAGTTAATTTGTAAAGGTTGGGTGGCTGATGGTAAAACAATTTGGGTTGGACTAAACTTAGAATTGAAAAGAAAATGCATTTATCCAAATATTTAAGGTCTGATTGATTACAATTGCTGTATTATATTTCAACTTCTTATTTAGATATCATGACTTAACTGATAGTTTGGGATGAGTTTGATTACAATTATTGTTGCATAAGTCAAAAAGTAATAAAATGTAGAGCTACTACGTAAATTAACTTTAATTTATGGGTAAATTACATTGACCTCCCTTGAGGTATGCTCTAAATTACACGGACTCGTATTTTGGAAAATTACACTGACCTCCCTTGAGGTTTGTAATTGGGTTACACTCCCCTCCCCACCCCTCCCGTCCCCTCCCGTCCCCTCCGTTAGTGTACCGTAAAATGACCAAACGGAATATTCAGTCTTCTTGCTGTAATAATTTTAAATGACTGAATTACCCTTGGCATAATAGAAACAAATTTTTTTTTTACCAAAAAGAAAAGAATTTAAAAGAAACTTTTTCTTCCCCTTCTCTCCCCTCTCTCTCTCTTCATCCCTCTCTCACACGTACAACAACCGAAGAATAGAGGAATAACAAACCTCTGCTACGAACACCATCCATTCACCCCCTCCTCCTACCTCTCTCATCATAGAAAACTCTCAACTCTCCCTTGCTATGGCCAAAAAATGAAGGGACCATCGAGGATCGCAATTGATAAAATCGACTACACCGCCATAATCGGCATCTATAGGTAATATGAATTGGGGCTGCGTTGTAAATTGGATGTGGCATATGATTTGGGGATTTGTCGATGGGATGTTTGGGGATAAGTAATTTGGCTATGATTTGGGGATTATTAATGTAGCTTTGATTTGGGGGTGACTGATGAAGATAATGTTACAATTATGGTGACAGTGGCTAGTGGAATCAATGATTGGTGTCGAGTCGAGGTGGTAGATGGCTTTGGCTAGTGGTGGCGATGGTTGCAGCGCCCGATAGTGGTGATGGTTGGCGGAGATGGCTGCGATTGGGGTTGAGATGCTGATGGGTGGTTTGAGATGCTATACTGATGGTAAAGTTTGGTTCTTGATTATTTGGCCATAGATGTGCTAGGAGATGAGATGAATAAACCCAACAAAATTGAAATCAACAGTTTTTTTTTTTTGTTGGTCATTGCAAATCAGTAGTTCAAGATCTCTATTTGGAAGGTTTTTTTGGGTCAAAGTTTTGAAGATGAAGATGTGGTGGTGAGTCACGGCTCTCTCTCTCTCTAGGTCTGTACATGTGTGTGTGTGTGTGTGTGTGTATTTGTATAAGTGTAAAAATTGTAAATGTTAAGGCAAAGCAGTAAATTAACTAGATATGTTACTTCCATCTCTCAACAAGTCCTGACAAGGGAGTTAGTGTAATTATTCAAAATACAGGGGAGGTCCGTGTAATTAGATCATACCTCAAGGGAGGTTAGTGTAATTTACCCTGAATTTTTTACAATTACATATACATAACTAGTGTTTTCAAAATTTTGCAAGGGCCAATATATATAATATCTATAATTTTTAAAATTTTATAGGCTAAATAATAATTTTTCAAAATTTTGCGGGGGCCCGGACCCTCTTACTTAGGCATGCCAGGTACCATGTTGCAAGGTACCATGTTGCATGCATCCACGTAGGCATGCCATGTGGTAATGGTACGCTCAAGGTACCCAAAAATTTCTCTGATAGATGAGGCTAGTATGTCATATGGAGATTTCACCAAGGTGATAGAACAGAAAATCACTAACTATTTTTTGTGGACTGTATGGAAAAAAGATATTTGTATGACACCGAGACATGTGGATAATCCAGCTATGATGTTGAAAAGGCAAGAATAAGTTCACAATTGAGACTTGAGAGCACGTAAGGAAAACGCATTTATTAAATTCTAATTAACAATTTCATTAAATAAGATAACATCACACATTACAATAATATATGAGATATAACATCTTTTGTACGTTAAGGATATATCTGCATACCCATACGCCAATTTGGTCACATTCCAAGCTAAGTCCCTATATCCTATGGGCATATTTAAGCATACTTAAAACATGATCTAGTACAGTCCCAGCCTCACTTTCTACCTGGTTTTTACGAGAACCAAGACTGTTGTTTTGACAAAGGTTTAAAGAGAGATACGAGACTAGGCCTAGGCGCTAGTGCAAGGATTGCACACTCACCTAGCACTTTAACTAATAAAACGGATCAACCAGTTCACTTATGAACCACAAAACCGGACCTTCAACTTCCCACCGTTCCAAAACAACCCCTAATATATGGTGTCTTGAGATGTTAGACCCCTAGACAAACATCCTCACCCAATATGCATAACCTACTCTACGAAATGCAACTAAAAAAAATTGAAGCTTCCCCATATTCAATGGAATTCCCCTAGGGGTTTTAGATCAATTCTCTTGGACGTCCTTGAATATGATGGAATTCAAGCAGCTTGCTCAACCTAAATCCATTGACGCATAAAAACAACTAAGCACTACTCTCCAAATTAAAAAGCACCAATTTGGATGCCAAGCAAAGCAAGGACCTCCCAGAAAGTAAAAAGTAGACAGGCCAATTCTGCTTTAGCAATCAAGTCACCTCAGATTTTAACAGTTTTACTATCCAAACAATGTTAAGATCCCTGAAACAGATACTTAACTAAGACACATGAACAAAAATTACCACTACAGAAAGGCTGCGTACATCTAACCTTATGAAGATCTCCCAGTGATGGGAGCCTCGTACTCTAGGTGTGTCCCTTTTAAAATTTCACATCAACTTTCATACTAGATATGAATTAAACATAAATTTAGAGCATTTTCCTAGCTTCAACATTTATAATAATGATTATAAGCAAATCCATTCCTCTCCAACTACAAGATTCGATGCTGAGGGCATCCCCAAAGAGCGGGGGATTTCGTGACATTTCTGATTGGCTGTCTTGTATTTCTAATAAGTTTAATTGTTGGCATGTTAAATCGCATACATAATGGGCTGGTTTAGATCGATCCTAACCGGATGATTATGAGTGACTTCTATTGAATAGTAGAATAGTAAACCCGGTAAGAAGATAATGTCTATCCCCAACAAATAAAGCTGTCTTCTCTAGAATTATCAGTGCGGGTGTAGTGTTTGTGTTCGTGTTCGAGTTCATACCACTTTCCAAATGCCCAAAAAATATACAATGTGAACAGACATAGTTGCAACACAAGTACAGAATCGAAAAAGATACAGTTCAGCTGAATGAATAATCATTTTTACAAATTGTCATCAATTTCTATTTTTGTTTTTCGAATCATTCATAACAATAGTTGGGGGTGTAATTTGCAACACTACTGAGTAATTAACCTAGCTTAATTTTAAAGATAAAAGTTAAAAATGAGTAATCCAATAAACGCCCAAAACCAACGATATAGAATAGTTATATACAACAAACAACAAATAAACAGAGATACATATAAAACCCTAGAAAGGCTTTCACTTCATATGCTATAATTGAACAATCATATATATATAAGCATCAAATAAAGGAAGCGAGAGTTTACCGATTCGAAGACGTGTACACAAGCGGATTTGAGGATCGGAGCAAAAGGGGGAAATATATATATTTGTATACATACATGTATATGTATAGATACACGCGTATATTGTTTGCTTAGTCTTCGAGAAGCTTCCTGAGGCGGTCTTTGACGAAGTCTTTTCGGGCCTTAGTGCGAGCTTGCTGAGGGGCTATGTTTGTGAATGAGAGGTGAGCTCCGACGGCGAATACGGCGGCACCGGCGACGAAGCAAGCGACGGTGACGGCGAGTTGGTTGATCGTTGGTGGGTACGACCACAGTACCATCTCTCTCTCTTTCTCTCTCTCTCTAGTCGTCCTGATTCACTTACTGAAAGAGGGCTTGAACCGGGCCTATTTAAGATATCAAAGAAACAAGTGGCCCAACGAGGTTTATATCAAATCTAATCTAGTATATATATATATCTATTATACTATAAAAACGAAGAAACAAGCACGTCAAAAAATATGTACTTCCTCTTTTGCCCTTATTGGACTTCAAAATTACATGTCTGCCACCGCCTTCTCTTCTTTCTTACCCAACAAATATACAAGTCAATTACTCTACTTTTGTCATTTTAGTGATTACACTAAGGTTTTTTCCCTTAAAAAAAGGCCTGCAAGTGGATTTCTTTGTTCTTCACATCGTGATTTCCGCTGTCTTCAAGTGGCTCTTATCGCTCTTTTTGGCACCGCTTCAAAACATTGGACCTTCGCCGTGATCGTCGCCTGTAGCTCTCGACCTGCTGCTACTTCTTCTTTCTCCTTTGGATGCTTCTTTTTACTTCTAGGCTTCTCAATTTCGGAGGATCAGATAACCCCTCTTTTGATGCAATCAAAGAAGCCCAAAATCACATCTTCTCTGTCTCTTACCCCAAACGAAAACCCAACAGGGTAATTGAAAAACCAATTCAATTAATTTTGTTAATTATGTTCTCTGTTATTCGATGACCAGTGTTTTCAATTGTGGTTATTTGATTATCAGTTTAGCTGGTTTGCTTATGCTTACAATTTTTAACTACTATTAGGTGAATATCAATCTTCTGTTGCTTCAGGATTGTTGATATCCAATAGGGTAATTTTAAACAATAGGGTAATTTAAAAACCAATTCAATTCATTGTGTTAATTATTCGATGATTAGTAGGTGAATATCAATCTTCTGTTTCTTTAACTTTGCTGTGTCTGTTTTCCTGTGCTATGAAATGGGTTATTACCGAATTGACGGGCAATTTCACCACCATCGCATCTCAATGTCTTCAAAAGCTTCCCGCTACCAACAAGTTGTTTACAGTTTGCTATTGCTATGGGAGTCAGAGATGTTTTAACCTTTTTAAAAAAACCCTTGAATTTGTTGCTTATAAAATATTATATCTTTATTCATTTTTTTGAAAATTCCAATTTTGGAAAAATTATGAAGAGTTGGTTTTTTTATTTTTTTTAAATCGATCAATTTTTATTCACTTGGAAGACGAGATCCATCATCCATCTTCCAACTTCAGAGATGTTTGTAAAAGTTGTTTATGGTTTGCTATTGCTGTGGGAGTCAGAGATGTTTTAATCTTTTTAAAAAAGGCTTCAATTTGTTGCTTATAAAATATTCTATCTTTATTTAGACGATTTGAACCTGGAAATCAGCTTTTGTACGCTTCAATCAATTGTCTTCCTAGGGTTTAATCAATTTGGCCTTCAGCTAATACATGTTTTCATACCCATTCTGTTAAATATATATATGTATATAAATCTGTTTCTATCACTTGGGTTTATGGTTGGTCAGCTAAATTCCAGCTACCTGCCATTGACTTATCTTTGTACATGATTATGGGATGCTCATTACCCACTTGGTGAATCTCTGAGCTTCTAACTTTTAGATTCTGGGTTTAAGAGAAACCCACCAGCATAGGGATTTTGGAGGTTTAGCACCCACAAAGATTGATATCTTCAATCCTATTAAGAACATAAGAGGTAAGAATTGTCTGCTTATTCTTCGTAATTTTGTTATTAATTTGACATTTTAGGATCATGAAATTGATCTTTCTTTTTTGGAAGTGGGTTATATTGGTCAATAATCTTGAAGGTTTTGTTTCTTCAATGAATGTGGCATAGAAGCTAAAACAATTTATTGTGTATCAAATACTTTTTTTTTTTTTTTGCCAAACATTTCCTGAATACATAAATGGTAAACTTTTATATCCCGAATTCTCTTCTCTAAATTGTATAGGGCCTATTTCATTTATTTTCTTTTCCCCCTTTGTTGGGGCAAATGATAATGAGCTCAAAATTTAACATGTAAGATATACCATGAAATTTTAAACCATGGTCATCTAAAGGTATGTGCTATTGCTTTTGGCAAATTCATTTTGTGATATACAAGGATTTTGGGTAAATTCATTTTGTGCCATAAAATATTTGGATGCCGGTTACCTTTTTTTAAAATAATTAAATATTCGACGAACATGGTTATATTTACATATAGTTTCTAACGAGCCTTAAATTTTAAGAATTTCGATGTCTTACCAATTATAGAAGTTAAGTTAGGACATTGGAAGGCAAAAATTGCTTATTCTAAGTCACAAAGAGCCAGAGGGTATTGGGAATTAAGTTAGGACATTGGAAGGCAAAAATTGCTTATTCTAAGTCACAAAGAGCCAGAGGGTATTGGGAATGCATGTCAATTTGCCAACATGAAATCTTTTTCTAAACCATCAAACATACTTTAGTTTGACTGTGCTTCTTTATTTTTATGAAACTTTTCCTTTTTAATTCTTGAACTAATTGTATCTTTTCTTATCTCATTACAACATCTGATTTGTTTACAAAAACCATTTATGGCTCATATCACTTTGTAGCATATCATAATATGTGCTTTATTTATCACTTCAAAAGCTAATTTTAGTATCTCTGCCATTGCATATAGAAAATTCAGGATCTATAACTGAAAATTACACTTAGTACAACGTTGTTGAGAATGCGATGAAATCTTTTGACAATGATTTTGATAAGCTATGTTAAAATTTTAAGGCTCACTCCTTCTCTAAATAATACTTGGCACCACTAACTGGGCTGAAAACAATTTATTACCCTGGCTTATACATTATAGCAAATTCACATTTGGTACGTACAGTCAATGTTATGTTCCTAAAGTTGAGCCATGATTGCTTCTTCTTAACATACTAACAATAATTTTTTTGCAAAGAGTGCTGATGATGTGGGCTACCAAAATTTCTACTTCTACCAGGTGGTAGTCATTGCATACACATGTTCCTATAGGTGGCTGCAGCTTCACTGCTTTCATTAGATTATCTTATTTATTTTACACATAAGGTTGGCTACTCCCATTAAATTTTGTGCTCTTCAAATTATGCAGGTCATCATTTTAAATATCAAGCGGAAAAAAAAAAAAAACCCCAAAACTTTTTATTTATGTTTGTACTACAAAAGATTACTCAAATCTTAGATTCATCTCTCTATATGTGGAGTTCAAATCCTCTTCATTTTGTGAAATTGTCGATACAATAACTCCATGTTCTACAATAAGGACCAAAATAGGAAATTTGATTGAGAAAGCTGTCCTCTTTGCATGATATTGTGACACATTTGAAACCTTAATTTCCCTTCAGCTTTATGTCCTAACTCCTGAAATATTTCTTGGTTATTGCCACGACAATAAATATATATATATATATATATATTACCCTTTGGGACATGTACAACATTTGGAACACCCTGTGTTACTGGTAAAATAGATTGTAGGAGGACAATGTTCTGAATACGCAGAATACCAATGCTTTTTAGAGGATTTAACAGAGGAAAAACAAGGGTTGAGGCAATGTTGGCAACTTTCCAACTTGTTTTTATGTGAAAGTTGACAAACATATATATAAGCTTACACTATTTTACTATTCCATTTCATCAATAAATTTTACTGTGTAACACCATTTGTATTTGTACTAATATTTCTTGTGTTCATTAAGATCCATTTGATTGGGCTAACAACTGTATACAGCAACTGCAGAAGTAAGGTAGTGCCAGTTGATATTTGTGGATTAGTTAAACTGTAGTGTCAAATCTACACTACTCATATGAATTCCATGAGCCTAATATTATTCTATTTCTCTTATGTATGTATATAGCGCCTACATGGATGAAACATGCCAATTGTGTAACATTGTTGGACATATTGCATCGACATGTCCATCTTTACACATAAGATGCGTAGTACCTAACTGTGATGGCGTCATGATCTCTCACAACTCGGAGGGCAACTATTTTTTAAAATGTCATCGTGAAATTTGCTCAGGTTACTTGCCCTACGCGCAGCTTGTCGGTGACGAACATTCAACCACTGTGGTTAGTATTTAATTACATTATTCCTTTTAAATGTGTAATTAACTTATGCAAATATTATGTTCTTGCCATCCAGACACCATGCCAAGTTTGCGGTTTAACTGGACACAGACCTTATGAGTGTCCATCATCTAGGCCTTATGGTGACGTACCTCAGCAAAGTGAGATTGAAGTGTTTGAGGAGCCAACTCAAGATTTACTTCATGAAGGTGAGTGTTGACCTAGAATATTTATCTTTCACTTTGATGTAGGCTGTTTATTTTGTGATTAGTGTGGAGCAGAATTCGAGGATCAATAGCTCATGAATATACACTCATATTTGCAAAATATGTAATCTTATAACATGTAGAAACCAGTAGTCTATTAATTAATAAATCCCGTTTTCCTAATCAACTCCCTTTAGATTACCTCTGAAGTTTTTCCTTCTTCGGATAGATATGTACACACCACAACTTTGTCAAATCTGCTATGACCGTGGCCATAATGCACAAGCATGCTCATGGCTTCGAATGAGATGCTTAATTCCCAACTGTGATGGACTCTGGATTTTCAATGATGTTGATGCTACCCAGCCTCTTCAGGCTTACAATTGTGAATGTCCAGGACATAAACACGCCGGCATAGTTTCACATAACCAATTAGATTTCCCCACAGAATTGGTAACCAATTACTTTGATATTATATACAAGTGACATTATATGTTCAACTTTGTTATGTACCTTCTCCAAATTATTTTGCTATGTCTGTTTTGCAAGTTACCTTGTCAAGTATGTGGTATATGTACCCATGAAGCATATCAATGCCCAGATTTGCCAGCATTCTACCATCAAATCCAAGAAGATAGTGGAGTATTCTGCGAACTATGTGGCGCGCATACCCATCAAGTGCAAGAATGCCCAGATGCACTGTTACTGCATCAACAACTTGAAGTAGAAGAAGAACTTGAAGGAGCAGAATTAACCACTACAACAACTACTAACAACCAGTACATTTCATCCCCAAACAATAGTTAGTGTGTATGTATATATAAATGTATAAAAGGCTCATTATACTGAAGAGTTGTGTATAAATGTAGAGTTCTGTGATAGTAGGCAAAAAGACTCCAACTTTAAAAGTTTCTTTCACACAGTTCAGAAATCAGCTAACACATGTCTATTTGTTGTTGAATTAATACTTGTTTTTATACTGTCTCATAAAACTTCTGTTTCAATTTATTTTAATCCAAAAAGTTCGCAAGTTTATTGTCACAATATTCAGATCAGGGGATAGTTTTGACAATTTACACTGAAAAAATCATGCAATTGAGGTCATATGGATCAGTTTCAGCACTTGATTTGCCTTTACATTGCCATGTGATTCATGTCAATACAGTCAATGTCACAAAAACCAATTATGTCATCACTACATAATGACATATAATGACCAGTAAGTAATTCACCCTTTTTAATCTAACTTTTAATCAATTCTTAACCGTTGAAATAAGCGTAGATATTTTAGTCCGTTCGATGGTTTGTCCCACAAAAAATGTTTTAAACATAATCCATGTGATCATCCTGCACTGATTCTTTATTTGGTAAAATCCAAAATTAATACGAAATCTTTATAAAACTTGCCATTTTGAAATTTAAATAACCCATCAACATTTCAAAAAGAACGAAAAATCTAATAACATCATGGCAATATTTAATTTTTTTGAATTTTCTTATTTTTTGTAAAATTATGCAAATAATTCTGTTTTTCTTTTAATGTACACATGTATATGTAAAGACAGTGCCCATGGACACATGTACAGGGGCGGATGCACGTTGGGGCAGTTGCCCCTCTCAACTTTTCAAAATCACTCTTGTACCTAATATATTTCATAAATTACTCATTTTTGCCCCTTAATTGCCCACCCCCCTCCCCCCAAGTTTTCAGAAGAATTATTTTACCTTATATATTGCATATTTTATTTCTTGTTGCCTCTTGATTACACTAGATTTTGAATTTACATTTATATTTGAGAAGCATAACATGACCCAATTTTTTTTGTTTATTTAAAATGCATCTCCGAAAACAAAATCGTAAAATTTAGATGAGCAGACCACATTATTATAATTGCTTAGTAATAATTTCAGAATTAAAGCATTTACAATTAAATATAACTTTTGTGAAATAAATAAAATATCCACTCAAGGTTTTACCTAAATATAAAGTAAAGTTTCAGTAAGCCTTACTGATGGTTTTATCGATAAATACTAATATACACAAACAGGTTATATCAGAATGCCACACACAACAAATGTGAGTACCAACTTCTTCTGTGCTTAATTGTAATTTCATCAACATCACCTTGGAAAACTAACCCACCATGTAACCTACCATTTTCTGCTGCCACGTCTCTGCTCCTGATGAGAACACCTCTAAAGCTCTATCAGGTGCTGCCCAATCCAAACCAGAAGGGTGGAAGATAAACTTCTCCATCAGCGGCACATCAAAATAAGTGCTTTTCAAGTCCCTGATTCTGGTACTCTTCTGCATTTAAATCTACCTTGTATGCAAATTAAGTGCTTTTCAAGTGAGGAACTAGATAATACATTACGTCTTTTTTCGATGAAGACATGTTAGAGTTTAGATTCCACTTGGAAATTGGGTTTCTAGGGTTTAATGAATTTGGGTTTCACCTTCGGATAATAGATTTCCATGTTCAAAGTTTGACCATTTCTCTTTTTTTTTTTTTCCTTTTTTTTTTTTTTGTGTGTTCTCTTTCTCATAGTGCATGTATCTAATTACAACAAACTCAAAGTAAAAATGTAATTATTAAATCAAAATTTTATGAATGGAAATCCTTTTTGATACACCCAGTTCACAATTACATTAAATTTCCCATATAATTTGATGTATATGTTTTACATTAGGGGTGGCAATTTTTGCCACGACAAACTGTTTCATTGAGATAACCTGAACACGACACGCCATGATACGATTCATTTAAAATAATTTATATTATAAATGAATAGCACTCAAAACTAAAAATCAAACTCAAAGCATACAACTCGATTAATGACACGACTATAACACGAGAACTCAAATTCACAGCTCTATAATCTACATAAAACCAAGCTTTTATATTCATAAACATAATTTACCCCTAAAAAATGTAATTCAAAAAATACATATATACATGTATACAAATTCTTAAATTCTATCTAATAATATTTAATACTTACCTTGCAACAGCAAACTTAAAGACAAATACATAGGTTGTTTTGCTTAGTAAAAGGACAGCTTGCAGCTTCAAGTCCTCCACAGGCTCCACGTATTACTGCCTTGCCTGTTCTCTCTCTCTCTCTTTCTCTCTCTGCGCCGCTTCAAACAGCCCTCACCTCCAACCAATCCTTATCTGCTCTTTTCTTTCAATTTCCTCTAATTTGTCTCAACATTTGGTTTACTCTCTCTCTTTCTCTCTCTCTCTCTATTTCTAATTGAGTGTTCTCTGTCTCTGCACCGCTTCAAAATGGGTCTTCTCTATCTCTTTGCGGCGCTTAAAAAATTGCGACCTCGTAGTGCTCGCCGTCTGCTGCTCCTCTTGGATTACGTGCTTCAAGCAGCCGGTACTTATCTTTTTCCCTCTTCCCACTTTGTTTCATTATTTCTTCTTCTTCCATTGTGTGTTTTGCCTTGGACACCAACTATCCTAAACGTGCTACTCCCCCTTTCTTCCACGATTGCCTTTGATCAGAAATACTATTCTAGGTACATGCAATTAGTTCCTTTTGATTCTTATGCAATTTTTTAAATAAAAACCTGCGAATTTATATGTACACTTTTTGAATTATTTTGGGGATTTTTTTTAGCATTTAATTAATTTGAGCTGAAGCTTCAATTACTACATTTTGGACAGCAACACCTGATTACTGTAACAACAAATCTCGCAGTTCCGTTTCCTTTCACAGTTGCAGGTACTTTGGGGTTTACCATTAATTGTATTTGATTCTTTCTGGCAGACTTGTTAATTGTGTATAAAGTGTTTGATTTTGGGTGTCAATGGCAATACTATCACAAAAGGATAGACGATTGCCATTATAAATAACCAATGAACCATAGACTTTTTCATTCAACATCAATTAATCAACTAATAGCCAAACACAAGCCCTGGATAACGAAATATGCACTAGGTGACTGCTTCAACATTAGTCAAAGAAACTGTGTAGAGCTAGCAATAATTGATTCATTTGAGCAATTTGATGCAACAATTGATTAATTTTCTGCAAATGAGTGTGAAAATTCAGAGCAGCTAAAGGAACCATAAAAATGTAACCACACTAGAATTTTATAATGCAATAACAAGGACAACAAAGATCTCATCTACCATTTTTTCCCCAAGCCATTAGAAAAGCTAGAGAGATCAGCAACACAGTCTTGTGTTCAACCATGATAATGTCAAAGCCCCCATTATCCTTATAGTATCCTACAGAGATGTTTTAATTACTAGGTAAGTATTGAAGCACTCGGCCAATCCAGATAAATACTTGGAAATGGTCAAATGGCTTAATTAATTGACAACTTAAATCTATATTATATATATATATATATATTACCTATAAGAATGAATAAGCTAAGACATAAAAAAATCTGAACTTCCTCTTTTGCCCTTCACTACACCATAATTACTCATACATCTATTTATACGTCGTAAATTTATCACTTGCATGGAAGAATGACCTAAAAAACTGCATATTTTCCCCCTAATATGTATTTGCTATGTTGCAGTAACAAATTAACCAAACAGTTGGAATCCTCTCTTACTAAAATATGGGTATACAATTTATCACTACTTTTAAATAAGCAATACACCTCACGTGGTCAAATGAGAGAGTAATATTGACTACAAATTGCGTCATCAATGTTGTTTGAATGTGCCAAAAGCAAACTATGATACCACTTTTCACCAGAACTTTTTTTAAAAAAAATTTATGAGAAATATGATTAATTTATGCAGAAACAAACTGTTTTTTTTTTTTTTGGATGTGCTCATAAGTTAATAGTGATTATAAATGCCTTGTATGCCTATGGTTATACTGTTATACACTACTTGTGTAAAGTAAAATATTGCCATATTTATTTATTTTTTCCCCCCTTGAGTGGAGGATTGACCTTACCGATTAACTACCGTTCAAACCAAAACAATTGTTATATACTGATTTTGTTAGTTTGATAATTTCGCTAAATGTGTCCACAGTTCAGCTACTAGGTAATGTCCTGTTTGGTAATTGTAGCTAGATACACTTTCCCAATAATATATATTGCTTTCGAAACATTTTCTTTTTTATTTATTCTACGAAATGCCTTGGATACATATTCGAGCATCTCCTTTGTTTAAAACAAAACAAAATGATAATTGCTATATAGAAATTGTGCAAAACTGCTTACAATGGAACAAATTTGTAAACTTTATGTATTATACAACATGCCTTGGACAAACACTAATGTACTTTTAACAAGAACGACGTTTCATGAATAAGAAATGACTAATATTTGAAACACAATCTTTACATAATTTCACACAACTTTTTAAGAATATGCGTTTATCTCTCTCTCTTTTAATGTCACTGGGCCACATTTTTTTTAATATTTATTATTGACTTCAAAAAAAATTCACACAAGTGGCTTTTTTGGTGGCTATTTAGAAAATGGTCACTAATATTTATACTTTGGTGAACTTCTTCTCTGAAATGTGGTTTGAATGAATACTTTGAGTGTAAATACATTTGGGTCAATAAATTTTGGGATATTTATTATTCACTTCATAAAAAATACAAAAAAACCTGACTCAAATGGTGACCTACACCAACAACTCCTCAGAACTTTGACTTAAGTTATATTTTGCCTAACACATTTAAACAACCTAATCATCATGAGGATTGATTTCACAATTAACATTTCACGATTAGTACCTCATGTATCAGCATGGTGAAAATAGTTGGATGAAACAAAATATATACGTATATAGGGAGAGGCTTTTAAGTGAACTGGATAGCGTGAAGTTACTCAGTGAACTACATTTTAAGCCTAAAATAACCAGCAGGTTGTCCCACTGACCCACACCTCATCCTACACCCTGCCATCCCACGGGTTATTTGCGATTTAAAATCCAGTTCACTTAAGAGGTGTTCCCTACATGTATATACATACATACACATAACAAAATATAGTATAAATGCTGTATATTACAAAAACAGCTAGAATACAGAAGAAAAAAAATGTCTGCTATACGATCATGGTTAATGATGATTCTGACTAATAAAGTGCTGCCATGTGCTGAAATGGTTTCGCTATTAGTCAAGAAAATGAAACTTTAAGAATAAAAAAAATGAAACAATGGTCACATGACACCTGGGCAGGATCACCAACATATGGTCTATGATCCAAGACTATGCAAAAACTGCTAAAAAAACATGCCAAATCAGCTCATACTGATGAATTATAATTTGTCCGTATCATTCTTTTGTTTGTAGTCAAATATGAGAATTCCATGCTAATTACACCCATCCAATAATTTTTAGTATTACATCCATCTGGATGCACTAAGCCATCAACATACACATCATGAATTATCTAGGTAGACGTACAGAGCAATTAGAAATACATGTTCAGCAAATACTAACTCCCTCGTTCCTATGTCATCTAAAAACACTATTACCATTCTAGGTACATGCAATTGGTTTCTCTTGATTCTTATGGCTTTTTTTTTGTTAAATCTGCGAATTTATATATAGAATTTCTGCTTTATTGTGGGAATTTTGTTTTTAGGATTTCATGAATTTGGAGTAGACCTTCAGTTAATACATATTGGACAGCAACACCTGATTACTGTAACAACAAATCTTGCAGTTTTCCTTTCCTTTCATAATTCCAGGTACTTTGGGGTTTACCATTAATTGTGTGTCATTCTTTATGCCAAACTTGTTAATTGTATATAAAGTGCTTCATTTTGGCTGTCAATGGCATTACTGATTACAATGTTACATAAGACCTACAATATAAGCCAATCTTCTTATTCCTTGATACTTTACTCCCAAGATACATGTAACTCAAAACCTTTCTCCCATATTTTATTCTCTATAAATCATCTCAATCTAAAAACACATAACCTAACTAAACTAAGAATCATAACCCAACTAAACTACCAAATGAATCCATAACTAAGGCTCATCTTAACTTCATCCATGTAAAATAACAATCAAATAAATTCCAACAACATGACGAAATAGGTACTACTACTACATTTTGCAACTACTACGTTACATTGTAGCTTTACCATTTTACTTGTATTTATTTCATTTCGTCTATATAGCTTCTTTATCTTCCCTTAAGTGTATGAATATTCACCGTTTAATATACGTCCATTTCCATTCTTACTTTTCCCATCTACTTACGATTTTGTATTCCATAATGTGCTTATGCTTACACTTAAAACTTTAATGCAGACTTATATACACAGCATGCCACCCAAAGAAAAAAACAAACAAAATATTACAACATTGACTACACATACTAACCTAACCATCACGCAAAAGAAACGATATCGTACACAAAGACAACGTACAAAGGCCAACAGCAAAGTTCAACCAAAAGAAACTACAATACATGACAACAAATTAACGAATAAATATATTAATAAATACACTGACACAAATAACCTTGGAAATATATCACGAAAATTACAACAATCAAACATTCGCACCATCCCAACACAGCCTTCAACATTACCTCCTCCAAGAAAATGTACATTCTGTAACGCAATATTATTCAAACATGAAACTCCAAATTTCTGCTGCAGCAAAGGAAAAATATCTCTTCACCCTAATAATATCAACAAGGACTTATATGATTTATACACTGATAACACCGAAGAGAGCCAATCATTCAGACAATATGTTAGATCATACAACAACAAATTTGCATTCACTTCATTAGGTATTGCCTATGACAAAGATTTATGCAACAAAACCAAGGGCATTTACACATTCCGAGTACAAGGACAAGTATATCATTTTATTAACCATCTACAACCTAACAACTCACAACCCACATACTTACAACTTTACTTCTATGATACAGACAATGAATTACAGTATCGAACAGCACAATATGAAAATTTCACAGCACCTATAATTAGCAAATTAATGTCTATTACCTGCAATAACCCATACAGCACATTCTTCCAAACTCTACAAAAACTTCCAAACTTAGAAACATACGAAATTATAATTCGAGCCACGCCTGATTTAGATCAAAGAGTATACAACTGCCCTACAGTTTCGCAAATAGCTGCTATATGGATTGAACATGAAAACAACGATAACCATACAGAGCGTGACATTAGAGTGCATAAACATGATGGCCAAAGTGAAACAATACGCTATTATTATGGCTGCTATGATCCACTACAATATCCTTTGCTTTTTCCACTTGGTGAACCTGGATGGCACGAAGGAATTAAATACACACAACAACATCATATTACTTCATGTACTTTAACATTTCCAGTAAATCCCATGCCAACATCAGCGTCTACAATCCTACAACATGAAGAAACAGGTACTACTACTATATTTTACAACAACTACGTTGCAATGCAAATTTATCATCTCTTTTATTAACCTAGCCTTTTCCGCCAATAATTTGCAGTGCTTCGAACCAATCAAACAAAACGAGGATCCGTCTCCTGCAGAGAATATTATTGTTACAAGTTACAAATTAGACCCAACACAACATCAATCATACTTCATTCAGGACGTTTATTCCAACAATATGTCGTTGATATGTACATTAAAATAGAAACATCTAGATTAGACTACTTCAGACTAAATCAAAATGTTATACGAGCTGATTTATACCAAGGAGTAATGGATAGTGTAATGCAAGGAGAAACAAATCCTACTACAATTGGCCACCGAATAGTATTACCAAGTTCCTTTATTGGTGGCCCACGAGATTTAAGGAAACGTTATATTGACGCAATGACTTTAGTACAGAGATATGGAAAACCTGATATTTTCCTAACAATAACATGCAATCCTTCCTGGCCAGAAATTACTGAACAGCTTATTCCTACAGATAATACTCAAAATAGACCAGACCTAATTGCTCGTATATTTCATAGTAAACTACATGAGCTTAAATATGATCTTATTACACACAAATTATTTGGACAAGTAGCTGCATACACATATGTTATTGAATTCCAAAAAAGAGGTCTACCTCATGCTCATTTCCTCTTAATATTAACAAAAGATTCAAAAATTACATCATCTGATGAATATGATTCATATGTTTCTGCTGAGATTCCTAATGTTGAAACACATCCTCATCTAAATGCAATGGTACTAAAACATATGATTCATGGTCCATGTGGAATACTTAATAAAACAAACATATGTATGAAAAATGGACAATGCAAAAATCACTACCCCAAAACTTTCATCAATACTACTACTACTGGAAATAACTCATACCCAATATATAGACGTCGCGAAGATGGAAAACAAGCACTTATACGCAATCAAACCATCGATAATCGATGGGTAATACCTTATAACCCCTACCTACTTGCAAAATATAATTGTCATATAAATGTCGAAATATGCTCAACAATTAAAGCAGTTAAATATTTATACAAATATATTTACAAAGGACATGACCGAATATCATTTCATATAAGTCAAAATAACAGCGCAGACACAATTGACGAACTACAACAATTTCAAAGCGCTCGATGGGTAGCTGCTCCTGAAGCTATGTGGAGAATTTACAGATTCCCTATGAATGAAACTTTTCCAGCAGTTGTTAAACTACAACTTCATTTAGAAAATGCACAAATGATTACATTCCAAAAAACAACCAATTTACAATATATTGCTAACAATAATAAATACTCAAAAACAATGCTTACTGAATTCTTCCTAATGAATCGAACTAACGAAAGCGTGCGAAAGAAAAACTTACTATATCGAGAATTCCCTGAACATTACGTTTGGTGGCCAGAGGATAAAATATGGACTGAACGGAAAACACGACGAGTTATTGCACGTATTATAACAGCAAATCCAAGTGAAGGTGAAAGATATTTTCTACGACTTTTATTAAATCATGTTCGCGCTCCAACATCTTATGAATACTTAAGAACTATTGATGGCAAAATAGTACCAACATTTAGAGAGGCTGCAATTTTACTCAATCTATGTCAAGCTGACAACAACATTGAAGAATGCCTACAAGAAGCAATCCTCTATGAAATGCCCAATTCACTACGCCGACTATTTGCAACCATTTTAGCTTACTGTAGTCCTAGCAATCCTCAATATTTATGGGACAAATACAAAACATACATGTCTGAAGACTACGTAAAAGATACAACATTAACCCTAGAGAAAACCAGCTACAAAGCTTTAGAAGACATTAACCAAACTCTTGAATCAATGGGGAAAACAATTGAACAATGTGGAATTACAAAACCTAATAACCTCAAGAATGATGACAACGAAGATTGCAAAGAAATCCAGGATGAACAAAATATTATTCCCTCAACAGCAGATTTAACATCAATCTCTCTATTAAACAATCAACAACGTAACATATATGAACAAATTATTCATCATGTTTTAACAAATAAAACTAAATGTTTCTTTATAGATGGCCCAGGTGGAACTGGGAAAACCTTTCTTTACCGTGCAATATTAGCCACAATAAGATCACACAAAATAATAGCTCTTGCAACAGCATCTTCAGGAGTTGCTGCCTCTAATCTTCCGGGAGGAAGAACAACACATTCACGATTTAAAATCCCTATTGAAGTTGAGACTACAATGACTTGCAATGTCAGCAAACAAAGTAATCTTGCAAAACTTTTGAAAGCTTGTAGATTAATAATATGGGATGAGGCACCTATGGCAAGAAGAGAAATTATAGAAGCAACCGACACAATGCTACGAGATATCAATGACTGTAATTTACCATTTGGAGGGAAAATTGTTGTATTTGGTGGTGATTTCCGCCAAGTGCTACCAATAGTTCCCAAAGCCTCACAAGAAGAAACAATCAATACCAGCTTATTAAAATCACCAATTTGGAATTATTTAACCAAATTTACATTAACAACAAACATGCGCGCACGATCAGATCCCTCATTAAGTGCTTTTCTACTTCGAGTGGGAAATGGAACTGAATCAATGGATCATGACAAACAAATACAAATCCCACCATCAATGATCATCCCTTGGACTAATACAATCGATTCGGTAAACTCTCTAACAAAATCAGTGTTTCCAGATTTACATATACCCCAACAAAATACAACAACAATGATGTCTTCTGCTATTTTAACACCTACAAATGAAATTGTCAATGAACTAAACAACTTCCTAATCAACAAATTCCCAGGTCAAGCAATTCAATACACAGCCATAGACAAAGCTATTGATCAACATGAACAAGGACAATATGAAGATTTTATTAACTCTCTAACTCCAACTGGACTTCCTCCCTACACATTACACTTAAAAAAAGGTGCTCCAATTATGCTTCTGCGAAACATAGATCCACCAAAAGGACTTTGCAATGGAACACGTCTTATTTGTCATGAATTTACACGAAATCTTATATGTGCCGAAATAGCAACTGGAGATCATCAAGGTGACATCGTGTTTATACCAAGAATTCCTTTACAACCATCTGAAAAAGAAAAATATCCAATCCAATTTACAAGAACTCAATTCCCAATAAAATTATGCTTTGCAATGACAATCAACAAAGCCCAAGGCCAAACATTAAACAAAGTTGGCATATACCTAAAACAACCTGTTTTCTCTCACGGCCAACTCTATGTCGCATTGTCAAGAGCAACAAATGCAGCATCTATTAAAGTATTAATACAGCCAACTACTGAATCGAAAATAGAATCTACACGAACACGGAACGTTGTTTACCAAGAAATATTACACCTAGCACATTCTTAATACTACTTTGATTATTAACATAACCAACAAAAAAACCAGCGAAATATACTATATACAAAGATTCTCTTCGCTTCTATTATTGACAAAAATTTTCTACAGGAAAATGCCACCCCAACTATTGATGATTAGGAATATCACAGATAAATCAAAGAGTTGGGAAGTGCACGTTCAAGTTGTAAGCAAAGAAGATCCCAAAGATAGCCAATCCAAACAAGCCTCTACAACCAGATACCAAAAACTTCTACTCTGTGATGCCGAGGTATGCTTTAAAGAAACTACAAATATTACATTTAATTAATTACTTTTCAAATGATACATATTTTGAGTTTGTCTATATGCCTCATAACTGTAATTATAAACTTCAACTGTAGTTTTCTTTTCCTTTTATTCTCTCTTCCTTTACATCCATGTTAGTTTGAAAACTTTGCTAAATATTTGCTGCATTACACAACATTAAAATGACTATTTATTGTATTCAAGAAATATCACCTCTCTAAACACCCATCTTACACACAACTTCTTTGCTGTTTCATGAAATACTCTTACGACCCTTCTAACAATATTGTTATTTAATTAATACTATTAATTTTCCTAATATCACTTATTCTTAACTAGGGAACCCAAATACATGCAACAATATTTGGCAAGGAAATTGCTGCAAGAGCAAGATCACTCATACCAAATAAATTTTATAGTATCAAGAGTGCATCTATAAAGAGGACACCAGAACAATTCCGGCGTACTTCAGGAGAATTCCAATGGACAATAGACCATTTAACAATAGTTACAGAGCTTCCCGAACTTGAAAATTTTGATAGATTTGAAGCTTTAGACTACACAAGCTTTGATGAATTTCCAAGATACCTCAACACAGAAATCGAAATCAGCTAAGATCTTATCACTTGATTATCTACCATATCAGATACATATATAAGGAAAAACTAATATTTGTATTCACTTTTTCCTTTCTCCAGATATATTAGCTGTTGTGGCTCATGTACTTCCAAAAAAGCAAATTAGAACTCATACCCAAGTTACTGACGGTCGTGAACTTGTACTTGTAGACCCAAGGTAAACAAAATTCAATATTAAATAACATTACTACTCCTACCTACACATTTAAAGTAACAACTAACACTAAGTTATCATAAACAAATCATACAGGTTGGAACCATTCATCCTCACACTATGGAGGCAATTCATTGAAAATGAAGGCACTCAGCTAGCCCACATGCAACGCTCAAAGCCAATTATAATCGGTATCCACCTCAAAGTATCAAGCCACGGTGGTAAGTTCTCATAGTACATCATCTTTACTTACAATTGACTCTAACTTCAAACTAATACAAAGGCTTTATTATAGGATTGTCATTAGCCACAACACCAAACAGTAGCCTTTATATAAACCCTCAGACAAATGTTGTTGCAAATCTACGGAATTGGTAAGAGGTCATCATTATCTAAACATCAAATTCTTCACTTCATGCACAAATTTATGCGCAATAACTCATATCTAACTTTTATACAGGGCAACAACTCATGCAGAAGCAATTGAATCAATTCCAAAGGACATTTCCACACGCTATTTGGGCACACAGGCATTACCTCCTCCATTGACTGAATTCACTCTCATCAACCAACTTCCAACCCCTACCAAACAGGTAATCCAAATACAATCTAAATTATGATATTTATTACTACAATATTACCTCAACAATTCAAATATATTAAGCACAACAACATCATATTTTCAGAAACAAATACGCTGGGTTAAAGCCCAGGCATCAATCATGAATTACAACCAAAGGTTCTGGTTTCTAAGTTGCAACTTATGCCATCAACTAATGCGAGGAGAAATAGCTGAAGTTACAATATGCCCCAGCTGTCAACAACTAACCCATATAGAACCAAGGTAAATTCCTGCCCACATCAATAACCAAAAACTAAACATCATGTAAACATTTGGAACCTTCTACTTACTTTCTCTACAAATACATACAGATGCCGAGTGGAAATTATACTAGAAGATGCAAGTGGAGATACAGATGCTTTAATTTATGGAGAACTTGCTGAAAAATTGCTTGACATCAAGGCAACAACCCTTGCAGAATATACCTCAGAAGAAAACAACATAGTTGCAATGCAAGCATTCAACCCACTTGCACCAACAAAAATGCATGCCATACAACTTCAACTACAAGAAAGAGAAAGAAGACAAGACACAACCCCCGCAATTATTGTTCTTTCAGTTGATTTACAAGATGAAGAGGCCACCAATATCAGTACTTCGACAACTTCGACCAAAACCGACCCCACTACAAAGCGCGGCCGTCCTCCTTCAACCATCTCAAATACAAGCACGACTACCTCCACAGGCCAAGCAACCACAACAACCCACCAAAAGGCCAAAAAAAAACAATCATAACCCAAAAAACTACAGTGATCTTGTATGCATGTGCTTCAATGAATGTATTTTTTTTACTTTAGTTCAACTAGGGGAAATATATGTGGTGGTTGTAATAACATACATTATGGAGCTTATTTGTGTAGTTAGCTTACAAGTACTTATTGTTTTCAATAATTTGTGAACGTCCTTGTACAATTGTGTGGCAATATTTTACTCATTTGTCTCCAGCCTACATCAAACTGCTACTAGGGCAGGCATATACAACCAAAGTGACAACCACAACCATAAACACACAACCATTACTGCATCCGATTACATGGACACTAAACAAGCTCTCACTACTCCACATTTTGCTTCGATGCTGCCACTACGGCTATCTCTCTCTCTCTCTTTGCGTTCTGTTTTCAACTGGGTCTTCTCTTCCTTTGCTGCGCCTAAAAAAAAACCCCTTTCAACAGGATCTCTCTTTGCCGCCTTCAAATGTCTTTTCTCTGTCTTGTTGTGTGTGCGCTACTTCAAAAATTGGCCTTTCCAGGTGCTCGCCGTCTATAACTCCTCTTCAAAAGCAGCTGCTAGATTCTTTCCCCTTTCGTTTGTTCTTCTGTACTTTTACGGTTTTTATGCTCTAACATTCATAATTGTCGAATTAGGGTTTTCCCCCAGGGAACAGTTCTGTTAAGTTATTTACTATTCCAGAAATTAAGCCTTTTTCCTCCTGCCATTTGCAGCTTGCAATTATTGCCATTTTTGGGGTGCTAAAATTAGTATGCTTTACAATTGAAATTGGCGTATAAGATGGACTGATAATGTATAAACTATGCTTCTGTTCAAGAATTACCAAACTTTTACTGTATTCCCCTTCAATATTTACTTTCCTACAATGCAAAAAACCCACTTTGTCTTTAGTATCCAACATATTGTTAAAAGAAACAAACACAGAATTATGCTTCAAATTCTGCCAGCCCCAACCAAGCACCTTCTTTTGATCATACGAGTGTACAATAGCTGTTACAAATACAATGGGAAAATGAAAAGCCACATTATCCACTCAAAATAAATACCAAAATTTGATTGGGTATGTATTAGTTTAATAAACAAACACACGCACCTATTCAATTTCCAAGCGAATGAAGCACTGTGTTTAAACTTTGATGATGATTGATCATTATGTTTATGTTGAAATAAAAAACTTTTCAAATAACTAATTAAGATGCTTGTATATTACTTCCCTTTTTTTTAGGGATTAATTTAATAACAATTTAGATGCAACTGCATCTACCTATCCAGTGTCTGTTCACAGTACTTTAAAAACTCATCTTGCCTTCATTTTCCCACCCTTATTCCTATTTTTAATGCTCTTTCAGGTGTCACATTGCAGCCCACAAGATTCATCAAAATCCCCCACAACAGAAGCTGCTTATCCTACTTGCTTACAGGTAAGCTGAATAGCCTACTTCTTTTTATTGAATTAACTTATACATCTCTTTTTTTGAACCCTTTTGCTTTAGTCTGCTCAGCTTGCTCATGAGAAAGGTCAACTAACGAAAATAAGCATTTCGCATAGTCAGCCTTAATTTATGCATATGTATAAGTGCATGTGTTTCAATCCAACTTTCGGTTAACCTTAGTTTGACTACGGAAATTGTACCCCTGCTGTATTAACTTTTATTATGAAGACCATCTGTTTAGTTAGCTTACAAATGCTGATCTGTGTTAGTTAATTCTATATCATATTAAATGAATACCTTCAATGTAGGAAACAATTTAAAATACATTCAGTCTATTTAAAGTCATAATATTGGCTTGACAAACAATCAGTTTCAAATGTCTCTCTCCAAAAAAAGGAAACATAGATCTTACCAACCAGTAACCATAGAAAGAAACATGAATCTCTGTATAATCCGCAACACTAACTAAATAATTCACTACTTTTGAATTTTATACAACTAAAGTATATAGTCTTTGTTTTACTGTTAGCATTTTCCCAGCTTACAAAGCAGTACATAACTACTGACAATAGCCAAACCATTTACAAAAACTCACTCTCATGCTTATACTTTTTCTTTGGATACAATAATCCATGAATTTGGACACCTTTTACAACTTAGAACAACTTAGAACTTCCTATCAAATTTCTCCTTCTCCTTCAAGGCACAAACACAAAATTACGATTAAAATTATGATAGACCCAACCAAACACCCTCTTTTTGTTGCAAAACCAATAAATGCTCGTATTTCCAAACATTTACAATAAGTAAAATTTAATGTATATGTAAACATACAAATGCTTTATTATATTGCGCGAAGTAGATTTATGTTAAATGGACAATGAAAATCAATGTTTCTATCTATTTTGAATTTCAGAATGTACCATTATTTCATTGATTCATGGATAGTTAAACTGTTTGTCCTGTTCATGGTTCTACAATATAGACACACCATAACAGTGAAGTTTCTTTAATTACGGATTTGGCAACCAAGATTATTTAAGTGCTTAGCCAAAATCTCTTATCCTTATAACAGTGACAGAGTACGGTTGTCAACTTGTTATAGCAACAGTTAAAAGTATCCAAACCAACTAAATGTAAATAAAATATAAGCACTAAAAAAAAGGAAAAAACCTGAGAAATTCTATTGTTCATTTAACCAAAACATGCACAAATCTTCTTCCAACAGTTTATTTATCTTACGTGTGATGAAGCAGTTAACTGGGATGGCCGAGGACAGGCTGCTTCATTGGTCGGTTAGAACTAGCCAATTTGGTATGGAAATGGAAATCTAACCAGTAAAGAATACAAAGGCTTCGGCGAATTGTTGTTCAACTGAAACCAAGCCAGCAAAACATCCCTTTGTGCTATTGCTAAGTATGCTTCTGTTCATTTGGTTAGGGAGATGATCAGCTATTAGGGCCTGTTTGGTGCTACAATCAAAGCAAGGAATAGTTTTGATGCACTGCACATTGCTGGCAAGGAAGGAAATTTAGGTATGTCTTTGATTATCATATCTAATTATGGTTAGGAATGTAAATGCTTCTTGCGTAATATTTATATCAAAACCCAATATTTAATGACCATGTGTAAATGTTGCATTCTTTAGCGGTTATACAAAAATGATAGAAGAGTGCACTTATTTCAAGTGGGGTTGGATAAGTTTTAATACAGCATATCAAATTGTACTTTGCAAGTGAAAGAGGGGTAAATATACGGGTATATATGGACTTCTCAATCGCTTCTGTAGGAATATGAATAGTGAAGCAATGGTAACTCTCTAATAAACCAAACAGACACCATGAGAGCATTGAAAGACAAGTCACAGAACATAAAGCCAAACTTGCAGCATTACCCTCTCAAATCGTACACATCAAAAAGCTGTGAGGGAGAACTTCATAATACTTCAATCTTTAAACTAAGAATGATTTAGATTTTCTTTCCACCTTCAAATGTGGATCAATGTATATGCTTAATACTCTAAATCAATTGGAATTATGAAATAGACATTGTGAACTTGCTCATTCCTATTCTTGTTCACAGAAGAACAAATGAAAGCATGCTTTGTCTTTTTCTTACAATTTAATTTAAAGTTATGCCATCATTAGAAGTAAATCCTACTACTTACTGTGGTAATCCTTAATTAATGGATATTTATATGTATATGAACTTCCTATTTTGCCTTTCACTACATCATAATTACTTATATATTTATATATACATTCTAAGGATATATTGATTTGTGTAAGGTTAAATTTGTCATTTTGAACAAATAATTACATTCAAGTCAGCTTTTAAAAACCAAAGTACCAATGACAAACATAAACACAACCATTACTGCGTGCAACGCACGCAGTTCCAAACTAGTATATATATATGAAAACAGATTCTTGGCTGTTGTCACGTGTCACTTTTTTAAATTTTAAATTTTTTTTTAAAAAGCATTTTTTTTTCATTATTTTAAAAAAATAAAGTAACTATATCTTTGTCACACCCGTTCCAGAAATTTATGATTCTGAAAATGTATCATTTGAGATTTTGAAATTATCAATGTTAGTTGATAATGGTGATGAGGTTGACTGTGAGTCAACGGTAAGGTGTTAGTGAGTACACGGGAACATGGCAGTTCATATTGCATGAGCATGAGTAAATAACATTTATATGATTTAAATGTTATTTGACTCTATCTGATATTCCTGTGAATAGTAATTATACATGTATAGTATAATTCTGGTATTTGAATACTTTGGTATACCTTTTTGAGAACGTGAGTGATACGTTAATTAAAAGGTAGGTTGTGTAGAGATTCCACAGAATATAGTTTTCGGACGTTATTTTTGGATCCAAACGAAACCTAGTCGAAAACTTTTGAAATTTATAGTTTCCACTCGTAAAGTTATAAAATGAACGTGTGCAAAGTTTCATGGGTTAATGAGAAGTTGTGAGAAACTTGCGGGGAGGTAAATATAATTCCCAAAAAGTTTGCTTATATATAGATGAGATCTCATCCAAACTTTCTAAAATATCTAGAGAGAGGAGGGAGAATGGAGATTTGGTTGCCACGAGCTTGCCAGTGACATACGACGACCTTCCGTCCGTCAGTTTTTCTCCAGATTTCGTATTTGAACTCGTGGAGGTGAGATCTACGTTTTGATACTACTTAGGCCGTGTTTGGCCAATTTTTGTAAAAATCTTAATTTTAGACTTTGGAAAAAAAACAGGTATAAACTTGTAGAAATTTTCTCAAATTCAAAATCCGACGATTATTTAGCCTCCTAGTCGATCCTTCAAAGTTTGGGGGAAATCGCACGAGGTATGAAGTTCTAACTTGTGAAATATAAAGAAATACATATTTTATATTTCGACGATGAAATTGAGATCCGGGCAAAATCCATGTGTTATTTATAGGCCCGTTAATTATTCACGCGCTAAATTATGAAAAGCATGTCTAAATTTACGCGAGCACGTTGAGTTGTCTATGTGGGTCAAAGGAGAGTCTTATACAAATTCATGCCGGAGTAAGCTTCTCGATGTTTGAGAATTTGAGTAGCGACGGCTACTGTGCATGATTGTAGGCTTGGACTTACCATGACACTTGTTGGGATGTAATGGTTGTAGGCTTGGACTTGCCATTGACATCGCGGTTTAAGGCTTGGACTTGCCGCTACCGTTTGAAGGCGTATTTTTCTCCTAAAGACTATTGATATGATTTATGAGATTAAAGCATGTTTATCATATATTGCATATGTTAGAACTTGTACGCTCAGCATATAGCTGAGCAGTGGAGATGTACTCCATTGCAGGTAAGAAGAAAGACAAGAAGAAGCGTGATGAGTGAGGCCGTTAAAGAATGCGGGGGGAATCACTTGTTTATATTTTTGTTCCTATTTACTAAACTGGTATCAAGGAATTGGGTTATGTAATACGTTGTAATAGATCTTTAGATTGTTCCGTAGTATGATAATCCTACTTTTGAACGTCTGTGGTTAAGTTTAAATGTTGTAATTCAGTTATGGTTGTGATTGTTGTTGGTGTGAAGAAGTGTGAGTTATAAATTTTCACAACAGGGCTGCCCAGCAGGGGAGCAGTCGACTGGACCCTGTATCAGTCGACTGGATCCCGTGTAATTGAGACACTGAAAGTGAATAGTAAGAGCCGCAGTCGACTGGACCCTTTACCAGTCGACTGAACACTGTTGATTTTTGGCTACTGCTTCTATTAATGACAAAACCAGTCGACTGGACCCCCTGATCAGTCGATTGGACCCCTTTTGAATATGTTGCGTTTTTGGTTCTGCATAACACAATCGACTGGGGGAGTGAGTAGTCGACTGAACCACTGTAGATTTTAGCTACTGATCCAAATAGTAACTAGTGCAGTCGACTGGGTTCCTTGATCAGTCGACTGGACCCTTGTTGAGGAATTTTAGGTTTTGGTTTCTGCTAGGCACATTCGACTGGACCCTAGGCACAGTCGACTGAACCTCTGTTTTCAGAACTGATTCTTTTGAATGTGTTTTCACTTGGCCAAAACTTTTTATAACTCCAATTTTCAAGGGATTCATCCACTCAGAGGGAAATGTTCCTAAGTTTTAAAACACCCAGGGTTGTTTTAAAGTTCTTTCCGCTGTGTATCGTTATATTGATGTTTGGATGAGCCTTGGTGGCGTGCCACGTGTCCTAGTTCCACGCGTAATAGGATGGGTCGTGACATTTATTGGTATCAAAGCTATAGGTAACAAAACTTTGGGAACGTTCGACGACGAGAGGAATGTTGAGTGATTTGACACATGTTCTCAATTGCATTCATACATATTAAAGATGTTTGATGCATATGTATGCTGTTTTACATACATGATATTGTTATTGTTGTACATGCATAGTGCTTATGCATTGAGGACTACAGGATTGTGATCATGAGTGACGAAGAGTGAAATCTATCGCCACACATTCGACGTATGAATGAAATGGTAGAAATGATGGGGAATATGGGGGATATGATACGGAACATAGCGGAACGATTGCCTCCAATACCTCCATTCGAACCACCACCATTAACTGTGGTACATCCACCCGAGAATAGGAGTATAAGATCCATATCCGAACAATTCGCTCGAAAGAAACCAATGGAATTTCATGGGACACCTGATACTACGCTCGCAGAACATTGGATTATGGACATGGAGAGGATTTTTCGATCTATTCCGATGAACGACAGAGAGAAAATGGAAAATGCAAGTGATGTGCTGAGGGGTGAAGCTCAGAACTGGTGGGTAAACGTTTTAGATCAAGGAGCACCGATTACTTGGGAGGGGTTCAAGGCGGAATTCAATCGCCGATTCTTTCTGCGAGCTGCCTACAATGTAAAGAAGTGAGATTTTGATAACCTGAAGCAGGGAGATATGACTGTAACCGAATATACTTCCAAATACAACGCTTTGTTGAGATTTGGAAAGGGTTCTGTGCCAGAGGAGGAAGATAGGGCAAGGAAATTCGAAGAGGGTTTACTGGAAAATATTCGTCTAAGGGTGGAAACCTATGAACATTCGACTGTGGCAGCAGTACAACAAATGGCGCTAGTGGCCGAGAGTGGAATGGAAAGGTCGAGGCAGAATCAGCACGGTAAACGAAGTAATGAGAGTGGGGATAGGAACCAAGGCGGATCTTTCAAGAGGTCGTTTAAAAGAGGCTCTGGTTCCAGTTTCAGTGATTTCAGGAGAACACCAAGTAACATACCGTTGTGTTCACTTTGCAACCGACCACACTCAGGTCGATGTTTTATGACCAAACCCCAGAACAAGAACCAATGCGGGGGTAGTACTAATTCGACACCCGACATGAGAGGCAAGTGTTATGATTGTGGAGTATTTGGGCACCAAGCCAAGGATTGCCCGAGGAAGTATCCTCATCAAGGAGCTAGTTCTATGGCTTCCAGTGGGTCGAAGCCTAGACAATCCAATGACGGGGGATAAAGGACAGAACAACATCAAGGAAGAGCCTATCAGATGAACCCAGGAGATATGACTGCTTCCGAGACAGTAGTCTCAGGTATGGTGCTTGTATGTTCGCTCTTAGCACGCATACTTGTTGACTCGGGATCTACGCATTCATTTGTATCGCATGCTTTTGTTGAACATTTGAATGTTAAATCGGCACTGTTAGGATATGAATTGTCTATTGCTGTGCCACTTAGTAAATCGATAATGCGTCTACTGTATATAAGAACTGTGAGATCAAATTAGGCGAGAAGTTGATGACTGTAGACCTTATACCGATTGTGGTGAACCATTTCGATGTGATTCTGGGATTGGATTGGTTAGCTCTTAACCAAGCCACAATAGACTGTGAACGGAAAGAGGTTAATTTTTTATCACCGGTACATGAGAACTTTTGTTTCCAAGGGAGTGGGGTTATATCACCGCCGTACTTGATTTCAGCTATCCGAGCGGGAAAGTTATTGAAAAAGGGATGTCAGGGATTTCTATGTTCAGTGACTGATGTCTCAGGGACCGAATCAATAGTAGAGGATATCCCAGTAGTGCGAGAGTACCCGGATGTATTCCCCGATGACTTACCAGACGTTCTGATTGAGAGGGAAATTGAATTCACCATTGAGGTAAAGCCAGACTCAAGACTGGTATCCAAAGCACCGTATAGAATGGCACCCATAGAATTGAAAGAGCTGAAAATCCAACTACAAGAGTTACTTGATAAAGGTTTCATCCGACCAAGTGTATCACTGTGGGGAGCTCCAGTGTTGTTTGTAAAGAAGAAAGATGGCTCAATGCGTATGTGTGTTCATTATCGGGAACTGAACAAGTTGACAATCAATAACAAGTATCCACTACCGAGAATTGATGACTTATTTGATCAACTTCGTGGGGTTCAAATATTTTTGAAGATAGATTTGAGATCAGGTTACCATCAGTTGAAAGTGAAGGCTGAAGATGTTGAGAAAACAGCTTTCAGAACGCGTTATGGACACTATGAGTTCTTAGTTATGCCATTTGGAGTTACCAATGCACCAGCTGCGTTCATGGATCTTATGAATCGAGTATTCAAGGATTATTTGGATGACTTTGTGATTGTATTCATCGACGATATTCTTATCTATTCACCGAGTGAGATAGAACACGAGAATCACTTGAGGTTGATACTTCAGAGATTGCGAGAGAAGCAATTATTTGGTAAATTCAAGAAATGTGAATTTTGGTTGTCTAGTATTACTTTTCTTGGTCACGTAATTGACAAGAATGGAGTATTAGTTGATCCTCACAAAGTAGAAGCTGTATCTAATTGGCAGAGGCCGACATCCGTATCTGAAATTCGAAGTTTCTTGGGATTAGCGGGATACTACCGCCGTTTTATTGAATATTTCTCCAAGATTTCTTTACCTATGACAAGGTTGGTGAGGAAAGGAATTACATTTAAATGGAGTCGGGAATGTGAAGACAGTTTTCAAGAATTGAAAGCACGACTAACGAGAGCACCTATTCTGACAATACCATTTGGAACCGAGGGGTTTGTGATCTATAGTGATGCGTCGCATCAAGGGTTGGGATGCGTGTTGATGCAAGGTGGTAAAGTAATTGCTTATGCTTCTAGACAGTTGAAGACACACGAGATTAATTATCTGACTCACGATCTTGAATTAGCCGCGGTAATTCATGCTTTGAAAATTTGGAGACACTACTTGTACGGAGAAAAGTGCGAGATATTCACGGATCACAAGAGTTTGAAATACATTTTCACCCAACGGGACTTGAATATGAGACAACGAAGATGGTTGGAATTGATGAAGGATTACGATCTTTCGATTGAGTACCATCCGGGAAAGGCGAATGTAGTAGCCGATGCATTAAGCCGGAAGACGCCTAGGAATTCAGCCGACGAGCTAACACAACAAAAGGAATTGGTAAAAGAAATGGAACGTTTGGACTTGGATGTGATTCCAGAGATTAGTGGTGGCTTAATGATGGCGATTGTAGCACACCCCGATATTATTGATGAAATCAAGAGGGAACAGTTTTACGATGTTTACTTATGCAAAATGAGAGACGAGATACCTTTGGGAAAGCGACTTGGTTTGGTATTAGAACAAGGAATTCTGAAGTTGGAGAACCGATTATGTGTACCGAATGTGAAAGACCTGAAGGAACGACTTTTGGAGGAAGCTCATAGTACGAAATATTCAGTGCACCCGGGAAGTAATAAGATGTACAGAAACCTGAGGGAAAACTTTTGGTGGAAGGGTATGAAGCGTGAAGTCGCTAAATTTGTATCCGAATGTTCGACATGTCAACAGGTCAAAGCAGAGAGACAAGTACCCGCGGGGTTACTACAACCATTGCCAGTGTCAGAATGGAAGTGGGACGAGATCACGATGGACTTTGTTTCTGTTCTTTATTTATAATTGAACAAAAGCGAGTACGTTTGTATGTGAAAGAGATTGTAAGACTACATGGGGTACCAGCGGTGATTATACCCGATCGTGATAGTAGTTTTTCGTCAAAGTTTTGGGAAAGTTTACAAAAAGCTATGGGTACAAAATTGAGTTTCAGTACTGCATTTACCGACGGACAGTCAGAGCGTATGATTCAGACCTTGGAAGATATGTTGAGATTGTGTGTCTTAGACTTTGGGAATGATTGGGAGCACCACTTGTCGTTAATTGAATTTGCTTATAATAATGGATTCCAGTCAAGTATCGGAATGGCACCGTATGAAGCTTTGTATGGGTGTAAATGTCGATCACCGGTTTGTTGGACCGAGGTGGGAGAAAGAAAGTTGTTAGGACCTGAGTTAATACAGGTGACTACTGAGAAGGTGAAGTTGATTCAGGAGCGACTTAAGGTAGCTCAGAGCCGATATAAGAGTTATGCAGACTCGAAACGGAGACCGATGACGTTGGAAGTAGGTGACTTTGTTTAGTTACGAGTATCGCCTTCGAAAGGCATTGTCCGATTTGGAAAGAGGGGAAAGCTCAATCCCAGATTCATAGGACCTTTTGAGATTCTAGAGAGAGTAGGGCCGGTGGCTTACCGATTGGCTTTATCATCAGAAATGGAACATGTGCACAACGTGTTTCACGTGTCTATGTTGAGACGTTCTATGACTAATTCGAGTAAGATCATTGTACCTGAACCGCTGCAATTCAGGGAGACTTGACTTATGTGGAACAACCGGTCGAGATTCTAGATCGAAAGGAACAAGTCTTAAGAACTAAGACGATCCGATGGTAAAAGTATTATGGCATAGTCACACGGTGGAAGAGGCTACATGGGAAAGTGAGGAAGACATGAAGAATGAGTATCCGTACTTATTCGACGCATGAGGTAATGTTTGGGGACAAACTTCCTTTTTGGAGGGGAGAGTTGTCACACCCGTTCCAGAAATTTATGATTCTGAAAATGCATCATTTGAGATTTTGAAATTATCAATGTTAGTTGATAATGGTGATGAGGTTGACTATGAGTCAACGGTAAGGTGTCAGTGAGGACACTGGAACATGGCAGTTCATATTGCATGAGCATGAGCATGAGTAAATGGCATTTATATGATTTAAATGTTATTTGACTCTATCTGGTATTCCTGTGAATAGTAATTATACCTATGTAGTATAATTCTGGTATTTGAATACTTTGGTATACCTTTTTGAGAACTGTGGTGAGAACGTGAGTGATACGTTAATTAAAAGGTAGGTTGTGTAGAGATTCCACAGAATATAGTTTTCGGACGTTATTTTTGGACCCAAACGAAACCTAGTCGAAAACTTTTGAAATTTATAGTTTTCACACGTAAAGTTATAAAATGAACGTGTGCAAAGTTTCATGGGTTAATGAGAAGTTTTGAGAAACTTGCAGGAGGTAAACGTAATTCCCAGAAAGTTTGCCTCTATATAGATGAGGATGAGATTTCAATCTCATCCAAACTTTCCAAAATATCTCGAGAGAGGAGGGAGAAGGGAGATTTGGTTGCCACGAGCTTGCCGGCGACATACGACGACCTTCTGTTCGTCAGTTTTCTCCAGAATTCGTATTTGAACTCGTGGAGGTGAGATCTATGTTTTGATACTACTTAGGCCGTGTTTGGCCAAATTTTGTAAAAATCTTAATTTTAGACTTTTGGGAAAAACAGGTATAAACTTGTAGGAATTTTCTCAAATTCGAAATCCGACGATTATTTAGCCTCCTAGTCGATCCTTCAAAGTTTGGGGGAAATCGCACGAGGTATGAAGTTCTAACTTGTGAAATATAAAGAAATACATATTTTATATTTCGACGACGAAATTGAGATCCGGGCAAAATCCATGTGTTATTTATAGGCCCGTTAATTATGCACGCTGTAGACACCCCATTTTTTCGGCTATCAGATTTAGGAGACCCATAGCTTGGTGGTTCACAATGATCAAAAAAGACTCAAAAGGACTCCTGGAAGTTGGTTCTATTTCTCAAAATGCTCAGAATGACCAAAATGCCCCTGAAAGCCCAAAAGCTCCTAGATTCGGACCAAAAGTTCTGGAAACATGCTACGTCATAAGAAAAGTGATAAAATGAGTTTTTAAGAAAAATTGGATGAAATCGTCAGCTCCCAGAGACCCCCGGAAGTCCCGGAAGTTCCCGGAAAGTCCCCGTTGACCAAGGTTTGACCAGGTTTGACCAAAGTTTGACCAAGTTTGACCGAAATCGTCCGAATTCACCAGAATCATTCTAGATCATGAGAAAAGTATTAAAATGAGTTTTAAAAGAAAATCGAGCGAAAACGTCAGCTCCTGGGAACTCCCAGAAGTTTCTAGAACTTCCCGGGAATCCCAGGTTTGACCAGTTTGACCAGAATTTGACTTTAAAACTGGGGCACTGATCGGGAGAGAACAACTCCTAATTATACGCCTTAACTCACATTTGTTAGTCGTTTTTATCCTATTTTTGTGTAATTTTACTTTATTTTCTATTTTCTAGCAGGTTTTAGAAGAAAACAAGGAGATCGGGTTAAAATAGGTGAAAAAGCAGGAAGAAAGAAGCAGAAAAAGACACATCGCGCGCGCGGTCCGCGGGCGCGAAAATCAGAGAATCGCTCGCGCGATCCGCTCGCGCGAAACCTTATAATTCGCTCGCGCGATCCGCGCGCGCGAGATGCCAAATGTCGCGCTCGCGCGACCCGCGCGCGCGATATGTGAAAAAACCAAAGTTGCGTATTTCAGTGTTCTAAGGAGTCCTGTGCAGACGAAATCACTGGAAGACGTCCAGATTGGAAATAACTGCTGTTTCAGTGCAATACGAATTGAAAGAGGCTTCTAAAGACCCTTGTAAACTATATATATCTAGTTTTGATGATTTTCAAGGGTTACACACTTTGAGAGCAATTCACCAATACATTCATTCAGCACTTTTTGAAGGCAAGAGGAAGGTTTCTAATGGCTTACATCAACTCCATCTTCATGCTTTCACCTATCATGAGCAACTAAACTCCTCATCTAGGGTTTCAATGAAACCCTAGCTATGTAAAGGGGGATTCTATGCTTTTCTATTTTAAGTTTTTATGTTTATGGATAGTGATTGTATGTTGGTGGATTTTATATAATCAGTTTTTAATGTTAATAATCAAGAGTACTTTGGATCTATTCTTGTCTTAGATTTTTCCTTATACTTATTGAACTCAATAGTCCTTGATATCTGTGATTGATAGGAGTATTTACATACAATGGTGCTTATGTGATTGTGATGTTTACTTCTTTTATAATCCATGCTTAGGAAAGATGAGTTATGCTACACCCTAGTTATAGGTAGATGATTCATGTGAACCGTAGATGGATTATGTTTAGATTAAACTAACGATATCTTCTTGACGATACTATTGGGCTTGTAGCTACAATAGATCATAACTATCCAAACATAAAACTTAGAATAAGAAGTATAGACCCTCAATGCATAGTTAGTGGTGGATTTGTAATCCTAGGTCTCATCTCCATATATTTAAACCAATTTCCAATTTTGCATTTAAGTTTACTTAGATTTAATTCTAGATCTTAATTCTAAAATTTCATAGTTTAAAGTAGTAGTGGTAATAAAAACCTAAATCAATTCAACTTCCGATTTTCTTATAACTAGATAGATTAGATTTTAGTAATTAAAGGATTAAAAGTTAACAATCTCTGTGGGTTCGACCTTTACTTTCCACACTACAAATCTTTTGAAAGTAAAGCAAAAATAAGCATACTTTTATATCTTGATTTTGACGAGATCAATTTTTGGCGTCGTTGCCGGGGATTGAAATAACTTTTGCCATTAATTATTAGAATCATAATTTACTTAGTTAGTAAATATTAGTTTCCAGTTTATTCTCTTTGTTTTTCGTTTTACTTTTGAGTTGCTAAATTTATCCTTGTCCTGCAGTTCACAAGTCATCAAGATCTAGTACGTTCGAGTGGAGCAGCTGTGCACGCCAACGGAGCTTACGCGAACCTGAAAAGAAAATTGCAATAAAAAGCAAAAAAAAACAAGTAAATTCGCTAAGTTTTTAAATTTCGCATCAACCACTGTAAGTCAGGGCGCTGAGACGCAATACTTGCATTAGGGTAGGTGTGGAGTGAGCACTGCATTAGCTAGGAAACCCGGGGCGCTGGGCTTGACGCGGTCATTGCATTACAGGATAATTTCATGCATCATATTAGTCTTGTGTGCTTGCATGCTTGGTTATTAGCGTAGCTATTTTTGTTTTTAGTGTTTTATTGAGTCAACCCTTAGTGTATGTTTGGAACTCGTTCAACTAATCCTAAATTAAACCCACTTGATCTAGAACTTGAACGAACACTTAGAGGCTTTAGGTCATCAGCCCAAGCTTCGAGAGCTTGGTTGATGTTGGACGACGAGTCCACACCTGAACCGTCATCTTCATTTGAATTAGAAATCCGTAGTACGCGTAATCGTTTAAGAAAAACTAAAACAATAAAAATTGAACCGATTCCGATGGCCGATTTTGGAAATAACCAGAATAATGGGAATAATCGGAATGAGGGGGATAATCTGAACATACCCCCACCACCACCATTAAAGGACTATTTCACTCCTACGGCCTACACGCCACCGTCGTGTATTGCATTGCCGGAAGTGACGGCAGCTCATTTTGAAATTAAATCCTCAACTATTGCGCTCCTGCCGTCATTTCACGGGCGTGTTAAGGAAGACCCTTATAATCACCTAGGCGAATTTCAGGGTATTTGTGCGACTTTAAAGATTCAGAACTTAACAGACGATGAATTAAAAATGCGCCTGTTTCCGTTTTCACTTAAAGATAAAGCTAAGTACTGGCTCCAATCGTTGGAGCCAAATTCAATAAGAACATGGGATGAGTTGCAAACTGCGTTCCTACAAAAGTTTTTCCCCATAACTAGAACGAATCAGATTAGAAAATCAATAACTAATTTTACAATGCAAGATGGGGAGACACTTTACGATACGTGGGAACAATTTAAAGAACTTCTCCGTTCTTGCCCTCATCACCAGATACCCAAATGGCAGCTGGTGCAAGTTTTTTATGAAGGATTGATTCCTGCCGTTAGAAATACCGTCGATGCTATTTGTGCGGGGACGTTCCTCCACAAGAGTGCCGATGAAGCATGGAAGATATTTGAAACATTAAGTGAAAACTCTATGCATCAAGCGGTATCCGTACGACCTGAAGGACACCTTCTACCTAATCCAAAGAGAGAAGCGAAAGTTGAGTCTAACCATTCTTACGAAATTCAAGAACTAAATAGAAAAATGGACCAACTTATGATGATGGGTCGCGTGCAAGGCCCACCTCCTTCGGCTGAAGTATGCCAGTTATGCTCAGATTCGTCACATTCAACATTAGCATGTCCGACCGCATCCCAGTTCCCGGAATTTGTCGAACAGCATATAAATGCGGTTCAACAGTTCCAACGACCGAATTATAACCCCACGGGGTATAAACCAAACACGACATGGGGAACTTATCCGAACCTGTCATGGAACTCCAATAGTGAGAAGCCGTATTCGAAACCTGATACAACCAATTTTCCTAATGCGTATAAACCACAATCTAATCAGTATCAGCAGCCTCCGAATCAACCAAATCAATACCAACAGCCCTCCTTCCGTGCTAATCCTTCTAGGGATAAAACCTTCGAAGAGAGCGTGTTGGCATCATTAAAGACCTTAGAGGCCCAATCACAATCGCAGTCTCAACTGGTAAATTCTCATACGCAATCTATAGCAAAATTAGAGTCCCAAATGGGACAATTAGCTAATACATTGAATAGACGTAATGAGGGAAAATTACCAAGTCAACCTGTTCAAAATCCTAAAGGTCAGTATGAGGTGAGTTCGGCGAGTGATCAGGTTAACGCTGTCTCAACAAGGACAACTGAACGTCCCGAGGAGGTCGTACCTCCTCCCGAGGCTAGGAAAGATAAAGATAAAGAAAAGGAAAAGGGTGAAAAGGAAGAGAGTTCTACTCCAGTTTCAAAAGACGCTAAACCTTTGATATCAAATAAAACATCTAAAGCGGTAAACCCTTCCGATTATGTGCCTAGGATGCCATTTCCACCGAGCGGGGAAGCCCCGGCTCACTTCACTAGAAAAAGCACGAAACCGGAAGATATTCTTGAAATATTTAAAGAAGTCAAAATCAAAATATTCCACTACTAGATGCGATTAAACAGATACCCCCGTATGCTAAGTTCTTAAAAGATCTATGCACTCAGAAGAGGAAGTCTAGAAACCATCTATCTAAGAAAGTGTTCCTAACAGAAAAGGTTAGCTCCCTGTTTACTACTAACACTCTCAAATATAAAGACCCGGGTACTCCAACCATCGCTTGTCACATAGGTGATAAATACATTCAACGGGCTCTTCTTGATTTAGGTGCGAGTGTGAATTTGATACCCTATTCAGTTTATGAACATTTGGGTTTAGGAGAACTGAAACCGACTGCGGCCACCTTACAATTAGCCGATAGGTCAATTAAAGTGCCACGGGGGGTAGTAGAGGATGTATTGGTCAAAGTTGATAGATGTTATTATCCGGTCGATTTTATTGTACTAGACACCGAACCTGTCCTAGATGCTAGTAAACAAGTTCCAGTCATTCTAGGACGCCCTTTCCTAGCTACGGCTAATTCAATTATCAACTGTAGGACTGGTGTGATGGATATAACTTTTGGTAACATGACTGTGCGTCTTAACGTTTTCAATGCATCTAATCAACCATATAGAGATGATGAAGAGGCAGACTGCTATGCCATAGACTTAATTGATGAATTAGTTGAAGAGGCAGCGCCTTTTATGTTAACTAAGGAAGCGTTAGAAGCATGCTTATCACATTTCAATTTTAATGATTTCAACATTGACACAAATATTGAAGATGTAAATACTCTATTGGAATCAGTAAATACGACTAATGCGCCTCCATGGAAACCTAAAGTAGAGGCGTTACCACCTCTTTCACATGAACCAGCATTACCATCCATTGAGTGTCCTCCGACGCTCGAACTTAAGCCGTTGCCAGATTCTTTAAAATATGCATTCCTAGGAACGAACGCAACCCTTCCTGTGATAATCGCGTCAAATTTAACTGAAATTCAGGAAGTACAACTACTACAGGTTCTAGGTAATCATAAAAAGGCGATTGGATGGACGGTCGCTGATCTAAAAGGAATTGACTCGTCAGTTTGCATGCATAGAATAAATTTAGAAGAAAATGCTAAACCATCTAGGGAAATGCAACGACGTCTCAACCCTAACATGAAAGAAGTGGTTATGAAGGAAGTGATTAAACTCTTAGATGCCGGTATTATATACCCGATCTCCGATAGTAATTGGGTCAGCCCAACTCAGGTTGTCCCAAAGAAGTCAGGTATCACGGTTGTACCCAACGAAAAGGGAGTCCTTATACCCACCCGTCAAACTACCGGTTGGCAGGTTTGCATTGATTATAGAAAACTTAACATGATGACTCGTAAGGATCATTTCCCTCTCCCTTTTATTGATCAAATCCTAGAACGTCTGTCCGGTCAGAGTTATTATTGTTTCTTAGATGGATACTCTGGTTACAACCAGGTGCCCGTTTACCCAGATGACCAAGAAAAGACAACGTTCACCTGTCCTTTTGGAACCTTTGCTTACCGACGTATGCCGTTTGGCTTGTGCAATGCACCGGCAACCTTTCAACGGTGTATGATGGCAATCTTTTCGGACATGGTTGAGAAGTTTCTAGAAGTGTTTATGGATGACTTCTCAGTTTTTGGTCCAACATTTGACGAGTGTTTACAAAACCTTACGAAAGTCCTCGCCCGGTGCGAGGAAGCGAATTTGGTTTTGAGTTGGGAGAAGAGCCACTTTATGGTTCAAGAAGGGATCGTATTGGGTCACGTTGTATCCAAACGGGGTATTGAGGTAGATAAGGCGAAAATTGAACTAATTGATAAACTTCCACCGCCGTCGTCCATTCGTCAAATTCGGTCTTTCCTCGGTCATGCCGGCTTTTACCGACGATTTATAAAAGATTTTAGTCAGATCTCACGACCTTTGTGCAATTTGCTCGCCAAGGATGTGCCTTTTGTATTTGATAATGAGTGCCTCAAGGCATTTGAAACATTGCGAACATTATTGTCTACGGCCCCGGTGATCCAATCCCCTGATTGGTCACTCCCGTTTGAATTGATGTGTGATGCATCCGACTATGCCGTAGGGGCTGTGTTAGGTCAAAAGGTCAATAAAATTCCTCACGTGATATATTATGCGAGTAAAACACTAAATGACGCGCAATTGAACTACACAACAACGGAAAAAGAATTACTTGCGGTTGTATTTGCCCTCGACAAATTCCGTTCTTATTTATTGGGTTCAAAAGTCATCGTTTATACTGATCATGCGGCATTGCGACATTTGCTGAATAAGAAAGAAACGAAACCTAGGTTAATCCGATGGATTTTACTCCTGCAAGAGTTTAATTATGAAATACGGGATAAAAAGGGTTCTGAAAACGTTGTAGCTGACCACTTGTCACGAATTTATATAGAATCTAACGATATAACCCCTCTCCAGGATTCATTTCCGGACGAGCAATTATTTGCATTATCTGCCGTCAATCGTCCATGGTTCAGCGACATCGTTAATTTCTTAGCTACGGGATATATCCCGCATACGTGGTCTCGTTTAGATAAAGATCGATTCTTTTCTCAAATTAAACACTATTACTGGGATGACCCATTATTATTTAAACACTGTTCTGATCAAATTATACGACGTTGTGTTCCGGAGAGTGAGTTCAAATCCATATTAAATTTTTGTCATTCTCTAGAATGCGGAGGACACTTTGGTGGCCATCGTACGGCCGCTAAAGTCCTCCAAAGTGGGTTATATTGGCCAACATTGTTTAAAGATGCACATGAATTCTGTCAGAACTGCGTACGTTGTCAACAAACAGGGAATATGTCACATCGTGATGCGATGCCCATGACCCCAATTCTTATTATAGAAATATTTGACGTTTGGGGCATCGATTTTATGGGTCCGTTTCCCTCGTCTTGTGGTTTTGAATATATTTTAGTCGCGGTCGACTATGTTTCTAAGTGGGTGGAGGCAGTGGCGACGAGAACCAACGACCACAAAGTTGTGGTTTCATTTATTAAAGATAATATATTTTGTCGATTCGGTACGCCACGAGCGATTATAAGTGACGGGGGGAAACATTTCTGTAATCGTTATTTCGAAGCCCTTGTCCGAAAATATTCTGTCACCCATAAAGTAGGAACCGCATACCATCCGCAAACCCAAGGCCAAGTTGAAGTGACTAATAGAGAGGTCAAAAGTATATTAGAAAAAACGATACGTCCAGACCGTAAAGATTGGTCACAACGACTGCCCGATGCGCTTTGGGCTTATCGTACAGCGTTTAAAACCCCTATTGGGATGTCTCCTTACCGCCTAGTGTTTGGAAAAGCGTGCCACCTACCGGTGGAACTCGAACATCGATCCTATTGGGCCGTAAAAACGTTTAACCAAGATATAAAAGCGGCAGGATGTCATCGTAAACTTCAATTACAAGAACTTGAAGAATTGAGAAATGAAGCGTATGAAAATTCAAAAATCTATAAAGAACGATCTAAAGCTTTTCACGATAAAATGATTATAAGAAAGAATTTTGAGGTCGGACAACGCGTCTGGTTGTTTAATTTGAAATTAAGATTATTCCCGGGAAAGCTACGGTCCCGATGGGACGGTCCGTTCACTATAACGCAAGTGTTTCCGCATGGAGCGATTGAGATCCAAGATATGAATGGTGGGGCACCTTTTAAAGTAAACGGACAACGGCTTAAGCCGTATCGAACCGAGGAAACAGAAGAGAGAGAAATCGAATCTATAGACCTGGTAGATCCGGTCTATCTCGACTGAGCACGTGCATCGGTCGAGCTAGCGACGTAAAATTTAGCGCTTCTTGGGAGGCAACCCAAGCATTAGTTAGAATTTTCTTGAATTTTGTACACTATTTAGTAGTTTTTGGCCATTGTCTGAACATCTGAAAGCCCAAAAGATGCAAAGTTTAAGTTTTATAACATATATACAAGAAAACAGAAAAGAAAATTGAGAAATTAGCATCTCGCGCGCGCGGCCCGCTCGCGCGAGATATCCCCTTAGAAAAAATTCTTTTAGCCTCTCAAAAGAAGCCTCAGCTTCTGTTCGCGCTTGGAATCGCGCGAGCGAGGCCCTCGCTGGAGCGGCCCGCTCGAGCGAATCTGAGACTTAGAAAAATTCTTAAAAACTATAAAAAGAAACCTCAGCTTTTCCTCGCGGAGGGATTCGCGCCCGCGAGCCTCGCTCGCGCGATCCGCTCGCACGAGGTACCCCTTCCTTTATATATAGGGCTGTGCCCTAATTTCTCTGAAATTCCCTCACCCTTTTTTTCTCTTCGTCTCTCTCTCCCCTGCGAACCACAACCCACCACTACCACCACAAGACACCACCACACTCACCTCCACCAATCAATCTTCATCACCAATCAACGCCGCCACCGGACCACCAAACAAGCCGCTGCTGCCGCCACTGATTCACACGAATCCGCAGTCAAAACCACCACTAACCTCGAATCTTTGAACCACAGGTATATATATACTCTTATACATATATATATATATATATATGTATATGGATGTGATATATACATATATCTATACTTATATACTCATATATACACACGGGATCCTAATGTTGAAACCCTAATCACTGATTTCAACACCTAAGTTAAAGTTTTTGGTTTTTTTTTGGGATTGATAGATCCCTATATGTATATATAGATCTATATACACACCCACACACACACACACACCTAATCACATTTAGGGTTTGAAGTTTGGGGGTTCTTGAAACCCTAAGTCAATCTCATGAACCCTAAGCCACATTCACATGAAGCCACACACTCACTGTCGTGTATTAGGGGTTTGTGTTTGGGGTTTCGATACTCACTGTCATCTATATATACCTATATAGATTTTTACAATTTATAACCCCAGACGCTGTTCATATGCTCTATTTCCTATTTCACACTTAACCCAAACTCTATAACCTAAACTGAATTGAATCCATATGTACGTTCATTCTAAGATGGAAGTTAGGGATTTTTCGTATGTCCGCATTTGTGTGTACTGGCAGGCGTATACTTAAACACATATCCATATATGCTCATAAAGATTTAGATTCATAAACAGTAAGCCCATTCATGCATATGGAGCCGTATATATGACTCTACACATTGGCTTAAATTAATCTCTAGTCACACACAAACCCTGAAGTGGATTAGGAATATTTTCTTCGATTAAGACGTCATCATGTGTTTAAAACTGCCAAATACACACCCACTGAATTGTGAATACACGGATCCTAGTCTTTGAACTATAAAAGCACTGAAGAATTCTTTTAAATTGTTAACTGGACCTGTGAATCTCTACTCATAGAAGTACGCATGTATGAACAGAATTATTCAAATATATCCAGTTAACCCACACATGGCCTGAATTCCAGCCATGTGTGGATGGTTTAAGGTTTGTGAGAAAAGGGGGGGGGGGGGGGGTTGCCACATTTGGCCACTAAATTTACTCGTTGATTTCTAGACAAAGAGCCACAAATACAATGGTTGGCAATCCCCCATCCTTGTTGAAACTTAATCAATTCCGCATTTTTAGAATACGAAAGATACTTGTAAAATTGATTTCAATTGTTACAGACTTTAAATTTCTCATTTCTTTGGGTTTATATTGAAACATATCTCAAACCTACGTCACGTCATGAATTTTATTTCAAAGACTTGGATAATTTGCGCATATACTTCAAATTGGGACTTTCATGTAATAACGGCACGTGTAAACTGAATTCACTAGTTATGCGCTTTACCTATGCTTCTATTAAACCAAAACTAACACGCACGTTACGTTAGATTTGAACTTCGTCTTTAAACTCAGTTTAGTTTTTGTATCTACGTGACTATCTAAAGATTTATATACATTGAACACGCGGCAAGTACCCCGTGACTTGCCGCAAAGTGTGTGCCCTTGTCGGGACAGTGGGTGGGAAGGGATCGGCTCTTCTCACAGTTGCTGGGTGTTTCCCCGTGAACCCCAATTTCTTTTGAACTGTTGATTATATGTTGATTGTGTCCCTTGCCGGGATTGTTTTTCTTGCAGGTGACCCATTCCCCCTATCCCTTTCTTTTTTTTTTTCTGGGCACATTCCTATTTTAAAGCCGACATTTTCAATTTTTTTCTAAAAATCCGTACCTTCTTTTTAAAATATGACCAAAAGAACCGTTCGATCCGCTTCTTCGTCCCAACCGCCACAGAAAAAAACCAAAGGCAAAGAAAAACAGACTGACCCACCTCAACCACCTCCCCCAGAAGACCCTAACCCAAACGAATTAGGCCCTAAGTACGCCACCCGCGGCCTCAATTACGAGGCCGTTATAGATGCTGAGTACTTCGCGTCTGATAAAGACACGAAGTGGGGCCATAGTAACTTAGTAGCCCGAAAGCTGGCCCCACAGCTATACTTTAGAAACCCAGACCTAATTAGCTACCCCCGCCTCGTCCGCCTATTTTACCAAAACCTACGCTACCATAAACAATCCCTCAGCCAACATGCCTTTATCTCCACGACCCTAGATGGCCATGACATCACCCTCAACCCAGACAACATCGCTGAAATCCTTCAACTCCCCTCCCACTCATACCAAGTTCCCAAATTAACCGTCCTCAACAAAGCCCACTCCTTCATTCATATCATTCAGGACATGTGTGGCGGCCGCTCTGGTTCAGGGCAATCTATTCGACGATCTCATATGCCCCGCCAGATGTGGTTCGTCGACCATGTCTTTAAACGAAACCTGTACCCCCTTGGTCACGAGCAAGAACGGACCAAGGCAATCCACCACGCCCTCCATGCCGTTTACCGTAGTGATTGGTTCCATCCTGGCCTCGTTATTATGGATGGCATGCGCCACACTACTCAGGCCATTGATAATGCCATAGACCCTAAGACCCTTCTGCCCTATCCTCGCACCATTACGGCCATTCTCCGGGCTAAGGCCTTTCTTATCCCTGCCGATGAGCCCATTGACGCGCATATTCCAGACTTCGCTTCCGCTGATTGGAAGCTGAGTTTGGATCGACTAGATTTGGAGGTGAGGAGGGCACGTGAGGTAGCCCAGGCCCGTCGCGAGCAGGCGACACAGCGTCCACCTCCCCCGGAGGATACTCCTTACGCTTGGACATATGGGGACGTCTGTGCTTTCCGTGGAGAGACCCTGAGGCTTCAATCCTACATGCGCTCATATTTCCAGCTGGCTCATCCGGATCAGCTGGATGACATTTTAGCCCAGGGCGAGGCTGCATATCAGTCAGCTTTCCCGCGACCAGCTCAGCAGGTGGCCGAGGAGGAGCAGGGTGAGGTGCAGGGCGAGGAGGAGGAGGATGGGGATGCTGGTGATGATGACGATGGGAGTGACGGTGATGGGGATGGTGATGATACTACTGGCCAGGGGAGTACTGGGTTGGAGTTGGTTTTGATTGAGGGTGGTGATGACTGAGTAGGTTTTGGTTGGGGGGTTAGACATTTATTTTCCCTTTTCTTGTATTTGTTGGGAGATTTAGACATTTTCAGACATTCAGGCCTGTATATTATTTTATTTTGTTGTTTTTCTTGTTTATTTTTTTGGTTATTATTAGGATTTTACTGTACCCGGCTTCGACCGGTTTAGATTATTTCCTTTTTATTTTATTTCCTTTGGGTCTGTAAATAATTTATTTTTGCATTTCTCTTTTGTTTTGTGGTTGGCTATATGTCTGGACATTATATTCATTGCACTGGTCTTATTGTCACTTACTGTTTATGATGCTTTACTTCATTACTGATCATAACTTCACAAGCAGTCAATTAGTAATTAGTAATTATCAAACCCATTGCACGCTAACAAGAATTGCTTAGACTCAGGTTTGGGGGAAATTATGCTGAAATGTCCATTATCTATTCCGAATTATTAATTAAACGTGAATATGATTTAATTTTGATCAATATAATTCCACATTAACCTATTCACTACGTTGACTCTTAGCGCATGTAACTGATTAATAATGTAGGTTCATACATCTACGTGTCGATCATTTTTGGTATATATTATTATAATCTTGATTGTCACCTATGTCTTTCATGACTAATAACTTGCGCTAATTATATTTCGGTTGTGACGTTTTTTTTAATTTTTGGTTTCAGGACATATCGCTACTACATATACATATAGTTATCCAAATCCTCATTTCTCCTTATCATCTTTTTACTATGGATCATCCTATTTCACCTCCCACTTCCCCTGATAAGTCTCCTAGTCAGTCGCGTTACTATTCTGACTCTAGTTCATCTTCTGATACTTCTATCCGTAGTCCTAGGCTAGCCAAACCTGACGGTCAGGTCGGTCGTCCCGGCTGGTGTCGTCGTCGTCCTCATAGGCCCATTCTTAGCTGTTCTGATTATTCTGACGAGGACGACCTGTTTGGTGATGATCCTACTTCTCTTGATGGCCCTTATGGCGCTCCTCCTACGTCTTCCGAGTCGTCATCGTCTGAATCGGCCGAGTCCTCGACCGATGATGATGATGAGGATGTTATCTCAGGTGCCTCTGCTATTTCTTTATATGACCCCGTTGAGTCTAGTGTGCCTACACCAGAGGTTACCTATCCATATAGGAACCTACCTGATTATGTACCGGACGTTGTTCGACAGCGTCCGGGTCACCCAGATTGGTCTCCCGAGGATATTACATCCATATTTGCGCCGTATTCCGGTCCTGAGGATGATACGGTTGATTTGGGTCCGGGTACTGATGAGGAGACTGAGGTAGCTGCAGGTCCCGATATGCCCGATGAGGTTGATGTCGATGAGATGGGACCACCATTCGACCCTGCGGAGCATCCAGAGTGGGAGCTTATGGATTGGTACTTTAGATCTGCCGTACAGCCTCCGTCAGATATTTTTCGTGGAGTAGACGTCCTGGTGATCTTTCGGGAGGATTGCATCCATGTCATTGTCATGTTCCCCTCTGCATAGGGACATGCAGTGATATGGTTTGGGGGGAGTATATGGATTCATTTTAGTATTTTTGTTTCGTTTTATCATTTTTGTTTCATTTTATTCGTAGAGTTTTTCTTGTTTTCGTACTTTAGAGTATTTTTGTTCTTTTATTCGTTATTTCATTCATTTGTTAATTCATATTCATAAAAAAATAACAAACATTGTAGTAGTGCTATAAATAAATAAAATCAGTTTCTTAATACTGTTCAATATTGCGTTCCTTTTGATTATAATTACATTTCGTTGAAATTTTGAGAATTAAGAGAGTATATAATCGAATGTCTATCGTAGTTATGAGAATACGTCTTCAGAATTGTATATCCTCGGAATCATTGTTTTATATCTTATACTTGCATATCTTGTCGCACTGCACGTAGTCATATGGATGTATATTAACATTGAACTGTAATATGACTTGGATTCCTAAATAGTAAAAAGTGTGTAGACTAAACCCGGTGAGCTTTAGAGCCTATTATTCTTTGTGAGGGTTTAAATTTATCGAATCTCTTTGACACATCGCACTATCTCGTTGATTGGTCTCATTGTTTCTTCATTTTGATTGAAAGTCGAGTGAATATTAGAATTACCATGTTAAAAAAAAGAAATTCTATTTCCTTTTATATGATAACATTGAAAAATCATGTAACTTTAGAAAATGACACTAGGCCGTTTGTTCTAATAAACCTTTTTGACCTTTGGCCTACCCATTATAAATATTTTTTTTTTATTATATCCCTTGTTAACCCATTTGAGCCGTTTTTAATTAAGCCATTTCTTTGTTCACCTATTATCTTACCCACTCCGATATGGAGTTTGCCAATATTAAATAGTACCTACCCTATGTCCGAAAGTAGTTAGAGAATAGTTTTCATAAAAAAATCGGGCTATTAAAACGACTAGAAGAAAAATATGATGTATCGAGTAGTAAAAGAAAAGGATCTAAAAAAATAATAATAATAGTTATTAAAAAAAAAAAAAGGAAAAAAGGGATATGATCCTCTTGGAAAAAGAAAAAAGTGATATAACTAGTCGTTGTAGTAAAGCCCTTGTGTTCCATGTTAAGGCGGCTATTTCTAGATACTTACGGACATTTTGAATTCCTTTTACCTTTCTTTTCTAAGCCTTACCCCTTGACCAATATTACAACCCGTGTAAAGTCCTAGTTGATTCTATAAAAACATGATTTGAATATGTGACCGATAAGGAAAAGGAAGTAAAAGCATGGTGGTGATGATATTTACTTGACGATCGATATCTATTCGTGAGACTATTTTATTTCTGTCGTGTCATACGTTGTTGAGAGTCATATGCGAATTTATTTGTTTTGCACAATAATTCTTTCTCGCATATATATACACAGATGAGTGTTTACACCTGTTTCAGAATGATTTCATGTTAGAGTATAATAACAACGTGAGATTTGTAGTCGAAGCATCACTAGATAGTTATCTGATTTATATTCCAAGTTCATAGTTGCAGTGTATCCACTTGACTACCATTTCACACACATGCGAGTCTTAGATATATGCTATTGGTTCTGGTGATATATGTTTTCAGATTATTTTTCATAATGTAGGAGGGCATCTGATTGTTTTACTCTTGATAGTTCTAGAATTTCATTTGAGGTTGATTTTATCTAAAAAGGATGTGACATTGACATATTTAAATTTTGAATAAAATCTTTACAAGTTAATAAATATGGTTGTGGGTGACTTGTTGACGAGAACCCTCACGAGACTTCACTCGTCCGACTAGGGACACCTAGAGGTTTAAAAGGCTTGTTGCACAGGCTAAGTGCAATCGTTATCCATACGAAAATGGATTAGGAATTTTATTATTAGTAGTTTATATTATTCTTTTTGCTCGAGGACTAGCAAAATGTAGGTTTGGGGGTGTGATCGGGAGAGAACAACTCCTAATTATACGCCTTAACTCACATTTGTTAGTCGTTTTTATCCTATTTTTGTGTAATTTTACTTTATTTTCTATTTTCTAGCAGGTTTTAGAAGAAAACAAGGAGATCGGGTTAAAATAGGTGAAAAAGCAGGAAGAAAGAAGCAGAAAAAGACACATCGCGCGCGCGGTCCGCGGGCGCGAAAATCAGAGAATCGCTCGCGCGAAACCTTATAATTCGCTCGCGCGATCCGCGCGCGCGAGATGCCAAATGTCGCGCTCGCGCGACCCGCGCGCGCGATATGTGAAAAAACTAAAGTTGCGTATTTCAGTGTTCTAAGGAGTCCTGTGCAGACGAAATCACTGGAAGACGTCCAGATTGGAAATAACTGCTGTTTCAGTGCAATACAAATTGAAAGAGGCTTCTAAAGACCCTTGTAAACTATATATATCTAGTTTTGATGATTTTCAAGGGTTACACACTTTGAGAGCAATTCACCAATACATTCATTCAGCACTTTTTGAAGGCAAGAGGAAGGTTTCTAATGGCTTACATCAACTCCATCTTCATGCTTTCACCTATCATGAGCAACTAAACTCCTCATCTAGGGTTTCAATGAAACCCTAGCTATGTAAAGGGGGATTCTATGCTTTTCTATTTTAAGTTTTTATGTTTATGGATAGTGATTGTATGTTGGTGGATTTTATATAATCAGTTTTTAATGTTAATAATCAAGTGTACTTTGGATCTATTCTTGTCTTAGATTTTTCCTTATACTTATTGAACTCAATAGTCCTTGATATCTGTGATTGATAGGAGTATTTACATACAATGGTGCTTATGTGATTGTGATGTTTACTTCTTTTATAATCCATGCTTAGGAAAGATGAGTTATGCTACACCCTAGTTATAGGTAGATGATTCATGTGAACCGTAGATGGATTATGTTTAGATTAAACTAACGATATCTTCTTGACGATACTATTGGGCTTGTAGCTACAATAGATCATAACTATCCAAACATAAAACTTAGAATAAGAAGTATAGACCCTCAATGCATAGTTAGTGGTGGATTTGTAATCCTAGGTCTCATCTCCATATATTTAAACCAATTTCCAATTTTGCATTTAAGTTTACTTAGATTTAATTCTAGATCTTAATTCTAAAATTTCATAGTTTAAAGTAGTAGTGGTAATAAAAACCTAAATCAATTCAACTTCCGATTTTCTTATAACTAGATAGATTAGATTTTAGTAATTAAAGGATTAAAAGTTAACAATCTCTGTGGGTTCGACCTTTACTTTCCACACTACAAATCTTTTGAAAGTAAAGCAAAAATAAGCATACTTTTATATCTTGATTTTGACGAGATCAGGCACCATAACAATTTTCAAATATTTTTAATGGATAATAGAGGTCAATAGCTTTCCAACGGTATATCGCACATAATTTTCGGATTTAAAACGAGTTTATTATGAATTCCCGAAGGCGAAAAATGCGATCAAATCGGCTTTTATCGCAAATACCGCAAAACTTTTCAAAGAGACCTAACCCAAATTTATTTTATTTTTATGTAAAGTAGACTCTATTACCTTTCCAACGGTATATCACAACCTCAATTTGGAGTTCGTATGCATTTTCTGTGAATTTCGGACGAAATAAGGCCTTTTCGCGAATACCGGAACCTCTGGGGGCCTAAACAGCATTATCTAGACGAAGGAGGAGCAGTGCCGCCGCGGCACTGGCCCACTGCCGCCGCGGCACTGGCCCAGTGCCGCCACGGTACTCTCCTCCAGAACAGTGTGTTTTTATAATTTCTTTTGGGGGTCCAATTTGATTAATTAAAAATCAAAACGATGTAGTTTTATGTTTTCAGTTGTTTTGGACCAATGGGAACACTTCTAAAATCCCAAAACCACCCCAAATTGGCCTATATAAACCCCCCATTGCTCTTCATTTGGGGGGGCCAAGTGCAAAGCTAAGAAAAGTTGTAGAGAGGAAGAGAGATAGAGATAAGTTTAGAAGAGAGAAAGGGAGCTTCTCCCATTGATTTTCTATAGAAAGTGAGTTCCAATCTTATTTTCCTCCACTATCCTTCTATATACTTCACATCCAAATCCTCCCCAATCACCATTCTTGAGCATTCTTGAGTTGGGAAGCAACTTCCATGTCCAAATGTCAATATCTATGAGTGAAACACCAAGTTACAAGTCCGATATCACATTGATTATCATCTATTGATTTCCATTTACTTGCTTGTTCATATTATGTTCATCTCTTCTTACCTCATTTCATTTTTATTTTTCTTTATTTACTTACTTGTTCTTCATCATCTAAATGATGACATGAAGTTTGAGGTGAGTGAATCCTTATGGATAGTAGCTCTTGACCTCAAAAACATTGTTAGCCTTAAGGTTTATTAAGGCATATTTAATTATGTTTTGATGATGCCAAATATGCTATCATAATTACATGATTGGGGAGAAATATGAGAAGTATTGGGGAGAAGTTATTGGGTAGTTATCATTCATGTTCCTTAACATTTGATATCCATTATGAATGATAATATGAAAATGACCAAATGTGCCTGTATTGGTATATCCTTCATTGGTTGTTTGCCATCATCAAAAAGGGGGAGATTGTTAGCCTTAAGGTTTATTAAGGCATATTTAATTATGTTTTGATGATGTCAAATATGCTATGATAATTACATGATTCATATTGATTCATTCATTGTTATTATCATAGTCATTTTCATGCTCATATATAATTTCATGTATTAATATTGTATCAATGTTTTAAGATCTTTGTGTGCATGAGATTCAATTGATGTAGATCAAGATTACAAGGAGCTCAACAAGGATCAAGCTTGAAGACTTAAAGATAATTCATCCTTGGTTGTAGTCTAGGACCATCATTGTAAGGCATCTTGATCTTACACTCTTAGGGGCTCAAACAAATGCTAAAAGTTAAAGTTTTGGAAACAAATTTTAAATGGGTCATCTTTAAAGCAATGCCCCAACCAATTGGAGAATAATTAGATGTTGAGTTTTATATGGTTGGAAAGGTATTTGAATCTAGTTTCCAAAACATCAAACGGATCGCAAATCCGATTTTTGTAGAGGGAGTTATGGCCATTTTAGTGGAGATGTGTCAGTCTGCCAAACAGGGAGGGGCAGTCGACTGAGGGCCTGATGTAGTCGACCGAAGTGAGCAGAATGTAAACAGAACCCTCTGTAAACACATCTCAGTCGACTGCTTCAAGGGTCAGTCGACTGCTTCATGTTCCAGTCGACTGAATCGACCTGAAAAGGCAATAACGGCTAGTTTTTAAAGGGGTTTTTAATTACCAAATGTGCCACCAACGGCTATAATCTTCCAAGGCCTATAAATACATGTTTTCCCAAGCTATTTGGTGTTGAGATTTTGATTGGAAAAATAGTATTGATCACTCATCTCTTTGATCTTTAAACATTATTATTTGGGCCCTAGTTTGAGTGAAAAATCAATTCACTCTAGATTTCAATTGTAATTCTTGAGAGAGCAAATTGTAGTGATCTTTTATTTGTATTATCTACTCACTAAGGAGTTATTGTGTGAGCTTCAAATTGTATTATCCACTCTAGAGAGAGAGAGTTTCAATTTGTATTCAAATCAATTGTAAAGAGTGAGGGTTAGTAACCCTTGTGTGCAAAGAAGATGTGTTCTTCTTTGGGAGAGATTGAAGGCTCTTGTAACGGTTTGGTGCACACCCGTAAGTGCTCCGGGATTAAAGGAATCCTCAAGAGGTGTTCTTGAGGGGTGGATGTAGGCCGCGGGGTGCGATTGCCGAACCACGGTTTGCAAGTATCTCTTCCCTTATCTCTTTAGTTAATTGTTTATGTTTGTGTTTAATTTGCAATTATGTTTTTAAAAGGTTAATTTCCGCTAAAACCTTATTCACCCCCCTCTAAGGTTTCCACATTTGGGCCAACAATTGGTATCAGAGCTTCGGCTCTTCTATTTTCAAAAGATTTTGAAATTTTTGAGTTAAGATCCAATGGAAACCGACTCTTCTTGCATTTATTATTGTGAGGGTCAATCGACATTAAGACCACCATGTTTTAATGGCTCAAACTATGCCTATTGGAAAAATAGAATGAGAATCTATATGATTTCTCAAGATTTTGATTTATGGCAAATTGTGGTTAAAGGGCCTCATCTACCTACAAAAATTGAAAATGGTTTTTCTATTCAAAAGACGGTAGATGAATATAATAATGCCGATAAGAAACTCATAAAAATAAATGCTATGGCAATGAATTTATTATATTGTGGTTTAGACCCAAATGAATACAATAGAATTTCATCTTGCGAATCCGCAAAAGAAATTTGGGATAAACTTGAAAATGCTCATGAGGGAACAAGCCAAGTTAAAAAGTCTAAAATCAATTTGCTTGTTCAAACTTATGAAATGTTTAAAATATTGCCATATGAATCTATTGGAGATATGTTTTCTCATTTTACCATTCTTATTAATAACTTGAAAAACCTTGGTAAAGTTTATACTAATGAAGAAATGATTGAGAAAGTGCTTAGGTCTTTACCAAAGGATTGGCAACCAAAAGTCACGGCGGTTCGTGAAGCAAAGGAGCTTTCAACACTTTCCTTGGAACAACTCATGGGTTCTCTCATAACTCATGAAATGGAATTGGCCGTCTTCGAAAGTGAAGACAAGAAATTGGAAATGAAAGAGGCCAAAAGGGGAGACATGGCTTTAAAATCCTTAAGCTCAAAGAAAAAGAAGAAAGATGTTGAGAGTGATGAGGATGAGGAAATGACAAAGATCACCCAAAAATTTGCAAAGTTTCTAAAGAAAGAAAAATCGGGAAAGAAGTCACCCAAGGAGGAAAAACACAAAAAGAAGAAAATCAAGGCCACAAATAGTAGTTCCGAGAGCGAATCATCGGACGACGACTCAAATGGTAAAGAGATTGTCAATCTTTGCCTCATGACATTGGAAAGGGCCTCTCCGACCACCTCGGCAAATGGAGCATCCAAGAAATGCTTGGACAAAGGTTAAGTATTGATTTGGTAATAATAGGTTAGTAGGTAATTTTGTTTTGATTTGTTTTCATCATCCTACTTAATTTTGTTTTAATTGATTTCATATCATACACTTATTTGTTTCAAATCATCATTCTCTTGATATTGCTTATTTGAAAAATGATGATATGTTTTTTGTTTGATTAGACAAAGTTTTTAGAATGATTAAACAAAATGATGTTTTGTGAATCATTCAAATTTTTGTTGCTGAACTGTCATTTTTATGAACTGCTGAACAAAGCAGTCGACTGGTACCCCGACACAGTCGACTGATTCAGGTGTAAGGCTTTGAACTTTTTGATTCTGTCTTAGTCAGTCGACTGAGGAGTCGACTGGTTTTGCATCCATAATCCCTGCCTTCTTCCGTCGACTGAGGCGTCGACTAATGTCTGTTTGTTTTCGTCGACTAAGGCTTATTTAAATTTTATTTCAAAATTTTTTCTTTGGTTCAGTGGACTGACAAGTCGACCCAGTCGACTGTTTTGATAATTTTTTTTTTATCTTTGATTTTGTGTTCTCCAACTTTATTATTGGTATCGTTTGGGAGAATATGCTCTCATTCATATCTTTTGGTATCTTTTATCATTGCACATACTTAGGGAGAGCACCTTCATGTATTCATTTTCTCACATGTGGTTATATTTGTTTTTTTTTTTGGTATCATTTTGGCTTTTTGATTTGTATGCCAATTGTGAGGGGGAGCTTTGTGTTTTATCCCCAAATCTTTTTGATAATGTCAAAGGGGGAGAAATATGAGAAGTATTGGGGAGAAGTTATTGGGTAGTTATCATTCATGTTCCTTAACATTTGATATCCATTATGAATGATAATATGAAAAAGTTATTGGGTAGTTATCATTCATGTTCCTTAACATTTGATATCCATTATGAATGATAATATGAAAATGACCAAATGTGCCTGTATTGGTATATCCTTCATTGGTTGTTTGCCATCATAAAAAAGGGGGAGATTGTTAGCCTTAAGGTTTATTAAGGCATATTTAATTGTGTTTTGATGATTTCAAATATGCTATGATAATTACATGATTGGGGAGAAATATGAGAAGTATTGGGGAGAAGTTATTGGGTAGTTATCATTCATGGTCCTTTACATTTGATATCCATTATGAATGATAATATGAAAATGACCAAATGTGCCTGTATTGGTATATCCTTCATTGGTTGTTTGCCATCATCAAAAAGGGGGAGATTGTTAGCCTTAAGGTTTATTAAGGCATATTTAATTATGTTTTGATGATGTCAAATATGCTATGATAATTACATGATTCATATTGATTCATTCATTGTTATTATCATAGTCATTTTCATGCTCATATATAATCTCATGTATTAATATTGTATCAATGTTTTAAGATCTTTGTGTGCATGAGATTCAATTGATGTAGATCAAGATTACAAGGAGCTCAACAAGGATCAAGCTTGAAGACTTAAAGATAATTCATCCTTGGTTGTAGTCTAGAACCATCATTGTAAGGCATCTTGATCTCACACTCTTAGGGGCTCAAACAAATGCTAAAAGTTAAAGTTTTGGAAACAAATTTTAAATGGGTCATCTTTAAAGCAATGCCCCAACCAATTGGAGAATAATTAGATGTTGAGTTTTATATGGTTGGAAAGGTATTTGAATCTAGTTTCCAAAACATCAAACGGATCGCAAATCCGATTTTTGTAGAGGGAGTTATGGCCATTTTAGTGGAGATGTGTCAGTCTGCCAAACAGGGAGGGCCAGTCGACTGAGGGCCCGATGCAGTCGACTGAAGTGAGCAGAATGCAAACAGAACCCTCTGTAAACACATCTCAGTCGACTTCTTCAAGGGCCAGTCGACTGCTTCATGTTCCAGTCGACTGAATCGACCTGAAAAGGCAATAACAGCTAGTTTTTAAAGGGGTTTTTAATTACCAAATGTGCCACCAACGGCTATAATCTTCCAAGGCCTATAAATACATGTTTCCCAAGCTATTTGGTGTTGAGATTTTGATTGGAAAACATAGTATTGATCACTCATCTCTTTGATCTTTAAACATTATTATTTGAGCCCTAGTTTGAGTGAAAAATCAATTTGCTCTAGATTTCAATTGTAATTCTTGAGAGAGCAAATTGTAGTGATCTTTTATTTGTATTATCTACTCACTAAGGAGTTATTGTGTGAGCTTCAAATTGTATTATCCACTCTAGAGAGAGAGAGAGTTTCAATTTGTATTCAAATCAATTGTAAAGAGTGAGGGTTAGTAACCCTTGTGTGCAAAGAAGAGGTGTTCTTCTTTGGGAGAGATTGAAGGCTCTTGTAACGGTTTGGTGCACACCCGTAAGTGCTCCGGGATTAAAGGAATCTTCAAGAGGTGTTCTTGAGGGGTGGACGTAGGCCGCGGGGTGCGATTGCCGAACCACTTGAAAAATCGGTTTGCAAGTATCTCTTCCCTTATCTCTTTAGTTAATTGTTTGTGTTTGTGTTTAATTTGCAATTAAGTTTTTAAAAGGTTAATTTCCGCTAAAACCTTATTCACCCCCCTCTAAGGTTTCCACATTTGGGCCAACAAACATGTTTAATAGATGATGATTATAACTTCAATACCTCCAAAGTATTCTTGAAGTTATATTCAAAATAAACATGAAACTCTCCAATAATATTGGGGGTTCTTGATGATGAGTTTGATGTTGATATTTCAAGAGGTCATAATCTATATTTGATGTTGAAAATATACTTTCAAAACCTCTATTTCAAAACCCCTCTTAAAACCCCTCATTTTGATCTCAAGAAAGAAAACTCTAGTTTTTCCCAAAATCTTCAAAACAGTGAGTCAAAACAGTGAGTGATTTGAGTTCAAAGATTTCTCTAGAACTCAATACTCAATGTATGGATGCAAGGCCACTTGGAAAGTCTTCCTAACTCATTATAGAACACCCATGACTTTTGGTTTGACTTGGAAATACTTGAAAATGGTCCATTTGGACCCAAACATTCTCTCCAGATATTCTGTTTTTGCTGTCACAGCAGCTTGGTCTACTTTCAACTTGTTTTACAGAAATATTTTCCAAAATGAGTGGTCCTAACTTATTTTTCTCTTAAACTTCAATGTCTTATGGAACTTTCTGTATAAAATGGGCCTCTAGATCATTCGTTTTCATTTTCTAAGATATTTCAACATTTCAGTCGAAAGTACAAACTCTGTTTCTGAGTGACCTCTGTTGTTCATATGATTTCTCTCAATCTGTAATAGTTATTAAGGATTGGCTTTTTGGGTTGTGTTCTAGACACAATAAGGAATATCTCCATAAAAAATCATGCATTGAAAACATTCCTAACCCCTCGTTTCAAATTTCCAAAGATTTAGTTACTGTTCTGTCCACTATTCACAGCAAGCACATTGTAACTTTCATTCCTTGATTTGATGCTTATATGCATTCCAAATTAGTTCATATCTTAGGAAGTAGTTCATACTAAATTTGTACATGTCCCATGTTGATTTCATCCATCCATTCATACACACTTTAGACTTCTAAGTCATTCTAGGAATCCATGAACACAAAGCACACTATAACCTTGGTACATTCTAGATACATACATTGCATTCATGCAAAGATTTGGGGTTCTTGTAACTCCTAATCTAAGAAGATTATCAGGAACGATCATGATCACACGTTCATGTTTCCCCTCGATGTAATCATCCTTTCACATCCGTCCCGGGGATTTAGAGATCTTCTATTCTCAAAGATTAACATACATCATTCTAGCTTGCTAAGCATCCTTGTTTTCTTTGATTAATTGTTTCAAGAACAATTCATGTCCCCATTTAGATTAGAAAAACTTTATTACTTGATATGTGATTAGACGATTTTTCCTAGGTTTGTTTTGTGTGATCTTTCACTTTGCATTGTGTGGTAATTGACTTAGATCTTATGAATGATATCTTATCTTTAGATCTTCCATTTCAAATTTTCTTATGTGATGTAATATACTATCATAGTATTAATTGTCGAACCATACATAGTATAAGATGATTATTTGGATGCTAATTGAGGCCCGTCGAAAGACGGGGCGAGTTGAGGGTGTTTTAGTCGCGACAAAGGCTCCTTCCTCTCTCGTACCAAAACCCCGAACCAAGTTCTTTGGTTATGAAGGGCCGGTGCCCTTTATCCATTTGGGTGAGTCAAAATTAGCTTTTTTGGTTCCTTAAAGACCAAGTGGCGACTCTGTATCTGTTTTCAACAGACCTATTTTCTCTTTCTTTGATCCAAATCAAATTTCAAAACATAACAAAGCGGTGGAAGCCCGGTATCCACAATCTGGCGACTCTGTTGGGGATTTTGTTTTTTAAAACAAAATAATCCAGAGGTTTGACTCATAAGAAGCATCCTTAAAATCATGTTTTTACTGTGTTTGGTTCACCGCATTGCACTCTTGCATTTCTCCCCCTCCGACTGTGTCTGAAACGCGGCGCTGACATTGTTCAGGTCTTGCTGTGTCAGGGCACAAGTCACCGTTGATACTGTACCTTCCAAGGTATATCAAAAAGAGTAAAAACCTCCGTACTGCCTCCCTGACGGTATATTGGAACTCTCGTCATCAGACCCTCTTTGACTAAACCCAGCCTTTGCATATAGATTCCTGTAGAACCTTTCATAGGACTGTTCATTTATCTTTTCAGATAGGACAATGTGATATAACTCTTGTATGCCCTGACGGGATTACCTGCGCGGTGTAGACGCTTATGTGGCATGAGGCAGAATCTCTTTCTTATGATTCCCAAGGCAATCACTCACATGTGATCACATTGAGATGACCTGCCTAGGCACCATGACAAGGATGTCTGCTCCATGCTCACAAAGATATACACCGCAAACCTTGTTTGGCGGTCCTAAGACATAGGAGTATGAAAACCTGCTAGACAGTATGATCACTATCACCATATTAACCAGTTTTACCAGAAACTCTGTCCAGATATCCCAAATATAACCGTACTAACCCGTTTCTCCCGAAAACTCTGTCCAGATATCCCAGATATAACCATACTAACCCGTTCCTCCCGGAAACTCTGTCTAGAAATTCCAAATATAACCGTACTAACCCGTTTCTCCCAGAAACTCTGTCTAGATATCCCAGATATAACCATACTAACCCGTTTCTCTCAGAAACTCTGTCCAGATATCCCAGATATAACCGTACTAACCCATTTCTCCCGAAAACTCTGTCCAGATATCTCAGATATGACCATATTAACCAGTTTTCCTAGAAACTCTATCTAAAATGCCCCGAATAAACTAGTTTCTCCCAGAAACTCTATCCAAATTTCCTAAAAATACCCAAAGTCCCTGTTTCTCCCAGAAACTCTGTCCAAAATTCCCGAAGCATCCCAAAAATCCCTGTTATCCCCTGGTGGTCATACTGGAAAGTAAGTTTAGCACACTCTGTATGGCTAAGACCTTATTTGTTTAGCTGCTATATGTTAGAAATAGGAGCATCATGTAGATTAGGGGTTACATCTGCATGCATGTCTCATTTGCATACGCCTTTCCCGTCAATTGGCACGCGCTGTCTCAATCATTCTTACGCAAGTTAGTTCATGTTTGTTAACACCACTGTCTGTCTAAAGTCATCACTGTCAAGATCTGATCTAGTACTCTCGAAATCTGTTAGGTCATTATAGATTCCCAAAATCAGCCACTGAGATCCCCATCCTGGGTCAGAAGTTCGAACAGTCATTTGGTTAGAATCAGTCCGCCGAGAAAATTCAACATGAATTAGGAAACTTTGGAAGCCAAGGTCACTGAATTAATCAACCAACAGTCAGATCGGCTGACTCAAGTTTTGAAATTTATGGAAGAGTTCCGACAACAGCAACCACAGTACCCACCTAGGTTCCCACCACCACAAGGGTTCATGCCACCACCACCGCCTGGATTTGGACCGCCTCCCGAGAACAATGGGGAAGAAGAATGGTTTCAATGGGTCTTGCCGCCTGTATATAAGAAAAAGCTCCAAGAGAAAATGGACAAGGTCGTCAAGCTTGAGAACATACTAAGGAAGAATAAGGGAGTCGACGATTACATGTTAGATCTGGAAGGATTGTTTGAGCCCAACAAGGTGAGGCTACCCGAGAACTTTAAGATGCCTGAAATCGACCGTTTTGATGGAACTGGAAATCCGAAGAGCCACGTGAAGTTTTGTATGAGCATTTTTCAGTCAATGGGATGCACCCATGAGCACATAGCTATGCTGTTCCCTCAAACCCTCCAGAAAGCCGCACTATCCTGGTTCATAACCCTTGAAACTTCCAAGACCCGAGTTTGGGAAGATGTTGCTAGAACTTTCATTGATCGCTACTCCTATAACCAAGAGCTTGATGTCACCATCCGAGATCTGGAAACTACCAGGCATAATTTTAATGAGTCCTTCATTGCATTCTTGAGCAGATGGAGGAATAAAGTAGCCCAAATGATCCACATGCCTGTTGAGAAAGAGCAAGTACGTATGCTGGTCAAGAACCTGCAACCAGTATACCATGAAAAACTATTCTACCAGTCCATCTCAACATTTGAAGAGTTGTTTGAGGTTGGAACTAGAATCGAGGATGCTATTTGTGAAGGCAAGATCAATGGAGCTGGGTCACTGAAAAAGGAGAAGAGACCCCACACCTTTGGTGAAGATCAAGAGAGCCTAGATGTCAATGCCTTAAACCCATCATCAAGCCAAAATGACTGCAGTAAGAGGCACAAGAAAGGAAACCAAAGAGTCTTCACACCACTTGACACGAGCTTATCCTCCGCTCTCAATCACCTTGTTCAAAAGGGCCACCTTGTACCTTTGGAGCCCAGTAAGCCTCCTAATCACCCACCTCCTGGGTATAATGAATCCAAGTATTGTGATTACCACCAAGACCAAGGCCATGAGACCGACAACTGTAAGAGGCTCCGTCACTCAATTCAGGATCTCTTAGATGATGCGCCGCACCCCAATCCAATCCACTACCTCGGTCTCGACCAACCCTTGACCTAACCGCTCGAATGATCCCCTTTGCTGAGACCCACGAATGTTGAACCTGTGCAAGTGAAGTAATGGTGTTTGGGACTCTTGCTAGAAAACCAAAGGAAGATGCTCTTCAGAAAAAGAAATAAAAAGAATAAGCGAGTCACTGTGACATTTCATTTGAGACCAGGTCAAGTCTAGTAGAGTCTATTTTATGTTTCGAGGCTATTTCAAGAGTAGTCTTGTTGTCAAGTTTGCCTGTCATCGAGTTGTGTTGAGTCTGTAATCATTCTCTACTGATGGAACGAAGTCTCATTTTTCCTAATCTGATGTGCCTAGTCATAGATGCATGAATCGCTGAACTGAAGTGTCACTTTTCAAATTACCATGGATATTACTGTGCTAAAAAAAAGGGTAATTTTTTTTACTCAAACAAAAAAATCCTGAAAGGTCAAAGTCAATTTTGTGCTGACACCGATGAAGAGCCGAGAATTGAATAGTCTTACTTTAAGAATTCAAAGATGCTTTTGCTCAAAACTCGAAAAGACACACTTGGAACTGATTTGGGGCTTTCCCAACACACTTGTCCACCATTTTAAAGCCTTGAGCCCAGTCCAATCAAGAGCCACGCAATCTGTCCGATTGAAAGCAATGCAAACTTAGCCCTTGATGGTAGCCAAACATTTCAGTGAGTTTCATCTCCACTTTCAAAAAAAAAAAGCAAAAAAAAAAAAGAAAGAAAAAGAAAAGAAAAGAAAAGAAAAAGCTCGCTAGGTTGAAAACCCGAAAGGGCACCTAGGCAAATGTTAGAGCTGAAAAAGGTGTTGATTTCCAAAATCTGACCCTAGCCAGTCAAAATGTTGGAGAAAATTTTGATGAAACAAATGAGAGAATCATACGTTTCAAGATACATCTTAAGAACGTGCCCAGATCACATTTTAAACGGCACGGAATGACCACAAATAAATTCTGAGAGCTGACATGCACATTTTGGAATTCTGAGATTGTGATTGAAAGATCTCACAAGAATCGACTACATTAAAAAGCAAAATTGACTGGCTAAGCGAAAGTGAAAAGGATCAATCCTCAAAACAAAACAAAAAGAAAAAGAAAAAGAAAAGAAATGGAGATTGAAACTGAATCCTTTTATTCAAAGCTACCACAAGTGGCTCAAGTTTGAACTTCTTTGACGATTGGTTTGAAAAACCCTCATACCTCAAACCAATTTCCTTCAAGCCTTGCCTTGGACTACGCTCGACCGGATTCCCACTCGGGGATACGTAGGCAACCGCATCGGTTCGGTCGACACCATCATAATCAAACCAATTTCCTTCAAGCCTTGCCTTGAACTACGCTCGACCTGATTCCCGCTTGGGGATACGTAGGCAACCACAACGGTTCGGTCACCCCACCTACCTAAAAATCAACCCGCTACTTTCCAACCATGGCCCGAACTACGTTGGACCTGATCCCTACTCGGGGGTACGTAGGCAGACTTTCAAAAAGAAAAGAAGGATGGCTCGCTAGGTCAAAAATCTGAAAGGACGCCTAGGCAAAATTAGAGCTAAATCCAAGGTGAGCAATAACAAAAGAGAGAAAAGAGCTTGCTAGGTCACCTCACTAGTGCCTAGGAAAAAGTTATGAGCATTTGAGAGATTAAAGTCACGGTCCTTGCCTCAAGCCAGAAATCACCTTCCACACTAGGGGCAAACTTCGGCTACCCGCCTCGTTTGCCTGACTTTTACTATCTACCCTTCATACAAGGGGCAAACTTCGGTCACCTACCTCGTTTGCCCAAAACCTCCAACGAACCTTCCTCCAAACTTGGGGCAAACTTTAGTCATTTACCTCTTTTGCCTATCGATCCCACTTCATGCCCTTCAAACTAGGGGCAAACTTCGTTTGCCACCCAATCCCTATAAGCCTTCAAGTCACAAGCATTGTCTTGAACAGATGGAAATGGAGCATCTTTTATTCCATAAGCTAAGGCACTAATTAAAAGCACATCTTGGGAGAAGCAAAGAAATTGATTAGATCAGTAGGGAAGAATTTACAAAATAAGATTCACCATCAAAGTGATGCCACGTTAAGGTGAGAAGTAAACACAAAAGAGAAATGGTACATCATTTATGACAAGAGCACATTAAGTTTTGGCAAGTCGAGCTTGTTTCGTTTCAGTGTCGAATGTGTCACCCTCGCGTGTCGGTGTCTATCAGTTTCTAATCTGTCATAGTCTTTTTCAGAAAAAGAGTCTGTCGTAGTCTCAAATGTGTAAGTCAATAGTGACGAATAATGAATTTTTCAAATCAAGTTATAATTAAGAGCATTCTAATGACAATACAAGCAGGAGTACCAAACATCATTACTGCACCAGACAAGGCGTCAGCATGAGAAACGTCCAAACTTGGGGAGAATTTCATCCTTTTCCAAACCGTCGAAAGTTAACCATCTTCGTTCATGCAACATAAGTCCATGAGTGGCTGTTGATCATCTTTCTTCATGCAACATAAGTCCATGAGTGGCTGTTGATGATCTTCTTTCGTCCACGCAACATAAGTCCATGAGTGGCTGTTGACTATCTTCCTTCGCTCATGCAACATAAGTCCATGAGTGGCTGTTGATGATCTTCCTTTCTCCTGGCAACATAAGTCCATAAGTGGCTGTTGCTCATCTTCGTTCATGCAACATAAGTCCATGAGTGGCTGTTGATGATCTTCTTTCTTCATGCAACATAAGTCCATGAGTGGCTGTTGATCTTTCATCTTTCTTCATGCAACATAAGTCCATGAGTGGCTGTTGATGATCTTCCTTTCTCCTGGCAACATAAGTCCATAAATGTCACGCCCCGGAGCAGCATAAATAGAGAAAAATAAATTTCCTTTATGGGTCCATAAGGAATGACAGGTGAAAGTCACTAATAATCCACACCACGCAGTACTAGTCCAAAAGAAAAGCAACAGTAAACAACTGAGAATAACACACAGTGCTAACTATTACAAAATATCAGAGTATGGTCCACAGGATCACAACAGATCTGAAGACAACAAATGCCCAAGTACCCGCTAACAAAAGGTTTAACAGAATAATTGAAAATATAAAACTAGTTATAACTCCTTCAGCCTTCAACTAGCGTACGGATAGTCCTCAGCGTAGTAATCCTTCCTGGCGTAAACGTCATTGGTGGGGCCCTCCTCTGGATAACACTCATCAGTGTACTGGTTATTACCTGCAGAATAAGGGGCAGGATATTCTGGACGGGGAAAGTCCAGGCAATAAAAGGCCGTCAGCTTACTGAGAGCTGAGTGAGCATAAACTAACGAGGTACCAGTTATCTGAAGTAAACACGAGCTTATGAAAACGCGGGTTAACATCTTATTATAAAGATAACATTATCTTGTTCCTTTATCTATCCTTGTAAACCGACCCTTATCGTCTTGTTACTCAAATCACGACATTTAACAAACTCTGATTTCATGAACTGACTCAATCGTTTAACTCTAGGGATACACCTCCATTTCGTCCACCGCTTTTAAGAACATATGCACAACTCACCGCATGTCATGGACTCCACGTCAGTCCGTCCCCCAGCTTTTAAGAGCATATGCACAGCTCACCGCTTATTAGGGACAAAACGTTTCCAATAAGGCATATCATTCTATTGCCACGACTTAACGTCATCTACTAGTGATTCCAGCTCACCGCTTTTAAGAGCATATTCACAGCTCACCGCTTTTAAGAGCATATCATAGATCATCCAGTCTATCTTAGGACTTATTTGGTCTAGCTCACCGCTTTTAAGAGCATATCATGACCGAACGTCCATCCCCGTACTATTCCCAGAACTTATCAAACCTACTTACGTTCCATTCTAACATCGACACATGACAATTCCCAATGTGGCCTGACTACTCTGAATGAAAGAAAACGGACATCGAACTCATACAAGAATTTATAGTATCTAACGTTGTCAGATTTATACATATGTTATTAATCATACTTATCCGTGTTGTCACATTATCCCTGATAACCTCCAAATCGTAAAATGGAAGTCCGTATTGGAAATCGAACAACAAAACCTCTTATAAAATAAATAGGCAAAGAAAATCATGTTCTGATCATTCCAATCGATTGGGACTAAGTCCAATCGATTGGTATACAATCATATCAATCGATTGAGAAAATAGGCGATCGATTGGGTCTTAAATAGTGGCAATCGATTGCTAACATTTTCAATCGATTGGGATGTCAATCGATTGGATCTCTATCCAATCGATTGGATCCAGACTGATGGCAATCGATTGAGATTTATGTCAATCGATTGGCACTTCGTCCTCACCAGCAGATTGTAAAAACAGCTTATATAAACGTACACTACATGCATTTAACCCATCTAAACTTCATAATAACTTATATAAACTTCATATAGAGGGACCAAGTGAGTTAGAACTCACCTAGGGTGCGTTTGGCTTGTGTTAAAGCTTGAAATCTCCAAGCTCTCTCTCTCTTCCTTCTTTCTTCTTCCTCCTTGTCGGGTTCTCTCTCTTCTCTTGCTTCTCCTCCTTCTTTCTGCTTCTTCTTCTTCCTTCCAACTGCCAAGGGCAGTGAGTGTGTGTGAGGGTGTGTATAAATATAGATATATAGATAGATATATGTATATCTCTCAAGAGGTATGTCTCTCTCTCTCTCAAGGCTGCCAAAATGACCCAAGGCCATAAATATGGTCATATATATAGAGATAAGGGAGTGCCACGCGTTAAAAGCTCAAGAAAAGAAGAAAATATGTCTCAGCTTATACCAATCGATTGGGACACAAGTCAATCGATTGGGAACAGATATTTGTAGTCAATCGATTGGAATAATGTCAATCGATTGGGATGTTGACACGTAGTAAATTTTAGTCGGTAAAATGGCAATCGATTGGGAATATGTCAATCGATTGGCATCCGAAAAGTGTCATTAATCGATTGGGAATATGTCAATCGATTGGTATCAAAATTTATAAAAAAGAAGAGAAAGTTTATACGAGTATAGAAATGAAATAACAAGTCTTATTAATATACCAAAATACAGGGTATTACATCATCCACCACTCAACAAAAGATTTTGTCCTCGAAATCAAAAGCAACAAGATCTAAAACAAAAATGAAAACTTCTCGCGCATCTCTGACTCTAGTTTCCACGAAGCTTCTCCTTCATCGTGATGCTTCCACTGAATTTTGACTAACGGAATCTCTTTGTTCCTGAGTTTCTTGATCCCTCGATCCAGAATACGAACAGGTGCTTCATTGAATGTAGCGTTACTGTGGACTTCAATGTCTTCAAAGCTAATCTCATGCGCTGGGTTGTGAACACACTTCCTCAGCATACTGATGTGGAAAACATTGTGCACTCCTGACATCTTTGGCGACAATGCAAGGCAATAAGCAACCTTCCCAACACACTTTAGAATCTCAAATGGTCCGATGAAACGTGGCGATAATTTGCCCCTTTTCTGACCAAATCTGACGATTCCTCGAACAGGTGAAACCTTGAGTAATATGTGATCTCCAACGGCAAACTCCAAGTCTTTGCGTCGCTTGTCAGCATAACTCTTGTATCTGGTCTGGGCTGTCTTCATCTTCTCACGTACGACTTGAATCTTCTCACTAGTTTCTCGTACCATCTCTGGCCCAAGAAGTTGACTATCTCCGACTTCGGTCCAACATAGCGGCGATCGGCAAGGTCTTCCGTACAAAGCTTCGAATGGCGCCATATCTATGCTTGAATGATAACTATTATTATAGGCAAACTCAATCAGAGGTAAGTGTATCTCCCAAGAACTCTCAAAATCAATGACACAAGCGCGTAACATATCTTCCATCGCTTGATTAATTCTTTTAGTCTGTCCATCGGTCTGCGGATGAAAAGCTGAACTCAAGTTCAATGTCGTTCCCATCGCTGTTTGGAGACTCTTCCAAAATTCTACAGTAAAATGCGAATCTCGGTCTGACACAATAGATATAAGCACTCCATGTAATCGTACAACGTGTTGTAGATACATTCGGCTCAAACGTTCTACTGAATACGTCATGCTATAGGCAATAAAATGTGCCGTCTTAGTAAGTCGATCCACGATTACCCATATAGCATCGTGATTCTGCTGTGACTTTGGCAATCCTACCACGAAATCCATGGTTATGTGTTCCCATTTCCATTGAGGAATAGGTAACGGCTGTAGAAGTCCAGGTGGTTTCTGATGTTCTGCCTTTACTTGTTTACAAGTAAGACACTGAGCTACATACTCAGCCACTTCTCGCTTCATTCCTTCCCACCAGAAATTTCTCTTCAAGTCCTTGTACATCTTCATACTTCCGGGATGAATCGTCATCCGTGACTTATGAGCTTCATCCAATATGTCTTTTCGGAGACTTTCTTTATTAGGTACACAGAGTCTATCTTTACATCGTAAAGCTCCGTCGGTACTAATATTCCAGACTTCTGGTTCCTTGGCTGTCATCTTGGCGAACCATAACTTCAAATCCTTTGCTGTCTGTTGAGCCTCTATGATACGACTGATCAAAGTCGGTTGTACCATAAGACATCCAAAATGTTGTCCTTTCATTGGCTCCACTGGCTGAAGATCAAATTCAGCAATTTCTTCTAATGCTCTCCATTCTCTAATTAGAAATGCAGCGATCACTAGCCGAGGTTTACGGCTCAAAGCGTCTGCTACTACGTTTGCTTTACCGGGATGGTATTGCAAAGAAAAGTCATAGTCTTTGAGTAATTCCATCCACCTTCGTTGTCGCATATTCAACTCCTTTTGAGAGAACAAATACTTCAAGCTCTTATGATCGGAAAACAAGTCAAACTTTTCTCCATAGAGATAGTGTCTCCAAATTTTCAATGCAAACACTATTGCTGCTAATTCCAGATCATGCGTAGGATAATTTTTCTCATGTACCTTCAATTGTCTTGATCCATATGCGATAACATTTCCATCTTGCATAAGCACACACCCGAGTCCTTGGTACGATGCATCACTGTAGATCACATACTTTTCTCCACTCTTAGGTAATGCGAGTACTGGTGCAGAAGTCAATCTTTCTTTTAACTCCTGAAATGCACCCTCATGCTTGTCTGTCCATTCATACTTCGTCTCTTTCCTGGTTAAGTTTGTCAAGGGTCCTGCTATCTTGGAAAATCCTTCGACGAATCTTCTGTAATATCCTGCTAAACCGAGGAAACTTCTGACTTCGGTCGCATTCGTCGGTCTGTTCCAGCTTAAGACTGCATCAATCTTAGATGAGTCTACCGAAATACCTTCCTGAGATATAACATGTCCCAAGAATTGGACTTCCTGTAGCCAAAACTTACACTTGCTGAACTTTGCATACAACTTGTTATCTCGAAGTGTCTGCAAGGCAACTTGTAAATGCTCCTTGTGATTCTCTTTTGTCTTTGAGTAGATCAGTATATCATCAATGAACACAATAATGAATTTATCCAGATATAGTCTGAATACTCTATTCATTAAGTCCATAAATACTGCTGGCGCATTCATCAATCCAAAAGGCATAACTAGAAACTCGTAATGCCCGTATCTTGTCCTGAATGCAGTTTTCGATACATCCTCTGGTCGAACTAACAATTGGTGGTATCCTGAACGTAAATCGATCTTGGAAAAGATCCTAGATCCTTGTAACTGGTCGAATAGATCATCTATCCGAGGTAATGGATATCTATTCTTAATCGTAACCTTGTTCAACTCCCTGTAGTCTATACAGAGTCGAAGTGTTCCTTCCTTCTTCTTTACAAATATAACTGGTGCTCCCCAAGGTGACGTACTTGGACGAACAAATCCTAGATCTTCAAGCTCTTGAACTTGCTTTTTCAGTTCCAACATCTCGGTTGGTGCCATCCTATATGGAGTCTTAGAAATAGGCAATGTACCAGGTACTAATTCCACGCAGAAGTCTATTTCTCTTTTCGGTGGAAGTCCTTTAATATCCTGAAATACATCTAGAAAGTCTCGTGCAATAGGAATTTGATCCATCGTAAGCTCCGTACTCGTACTAATGATCGTAGCCAAACCACTCGTAAGAAACAGGTCGCTTGTCGGTTGACACTGAAATCTGATCGTCGGCTTTCCTTGTATTGGAAATACAATCGTCCTAGTAGGGCAATCCAAATTGGCACCATATTTAGTTAACCAATCCATCCCTAGGATAACATCGAATTCTGACATCGACAGAACTACCAAGTCTGCTGGAAGATTCCTATCTCCCAAAGTCAATGGGCAATCTCTACACACTTTACTCAACTTAACTGTTACTCCCAACGGTGACACAACATTCAGTGTTGACTCAAGTGTCTGGGGTTCTAAACCCAACTGACGCACAATCTTAACAGCAATAAAAGAACGTGCAGCTCTAGTATCAAATAAAGCTTTAACTGGACTATGAAAGAGTACAAGTGTACCTTCCAAATGTTGCTGCTCATCAGCATTAAAGCCTGCTTCTTCTGGGATAATAGCATTCATCCTTGCCTGATCTGGAGGTCCTTGAATTCCTTGAACTGGTGCCCCGTAGTATCCTCGTGGTGCATGACAATCCTTGCTCAAGTGTCCTGGTTTGTTGCAGTTGCGACAGACGATATCTGGCCTGCGATTTGATCTGTAGACAGTGCAGTTCCTTGAAATATGTCCTGGCTTTCCACAGTTAAAACATCCTCCACTATTGCTTGGTGGGGCTGTTAGTAATGCCTGCGGCTGTAGTTCTCGCTGTTGATTTTGCTGGGGTCGATTATAACCTTGCTGAGGTTTCCTGGCTCCTTCCCAGATTCTCTTGTTTCCTTAAAAGTTTTCCTGAGGTCTCCTTCCTTGGGTATTTCTCAGTGGTCGATTAGGGAAATTTCTCTGTTGAAACCCTCGTGACGACTGAGGTTGATTTGTTTGTGATTGTTGTACTGGATTAGCATCATTTTCTAATCCTGTAGCAAATCTAACAATTTCCTCACACGACTGGTTTAGATGACCAACCATCATATGTCTGAGGTGGGGGTTCAGTCCTTGGTGAAATCTCTTCACCTTCTTCTGCGGAGTGTCTATCATATGCTGAGCAAATCTGGATAAACGCTCGAACTGTGTTGTGTATTCCCGTACATTCCATCCTCCTTTGATCAAATTGAGAAAGTTCCTTTCCTGTTGATCTCTCTCATCTTCTGGAAAATACTTATCCAAAAATCTGCCTTTGAATGTCTCCCACGACATAGCTCTAGCGGCATCGATCCCAATTGTGGCTCGCTCAGCTTCCCACCAATCTGCGGCGGCATAAGTGAGCTGAAACGTAGCAAGGCGACGTTTCTCTTGTTTGTTGCATTCCAATGCTTCAAATATTAACTCCATTTCTCTTATCCATTGTTCTGCTTTCCATGGTTCTGTTAGTCCATCGAACTTTTCGGGACGTAACCCACGAAAATTTGCTAACAGCTTATCTCCAGTCTGTCTTGGTGGCGGGGGTGCAAGAGGTCTCTGGTGGGTGGAGTGATTATATGTATCCCCCACATGCTCCATCCTCTGCATAAATGCTTCGAAAATTTCCGTCGGATCCATCCCTTTCGGAATAGGTGCTCCATTACGTGCTTGGTGATTTCTCAAGGGTCCTACCATGATGCTAACGAGTATCGCCTACAAGAGACATATTGATCAGCTAAAAGTCTTCTCGTAGAAACGAACTCAAGATAGAACAAGAAACAGCAAAACTAACAATTCTACTAAATAACACAGCACAACGCAACAACCAAACAATAACAAAAGTATCGCTCGTATATATATATATATATATCAAAAGATGTACCGTATAGTACACACTAGTCAAACTGTGTACCATATGGGACAAGAGTTACAACAACTAAAGTCAGCTAATACTATACAAAGCTATGGTCAATAGCTATCTCTCAAGCTCCCAAAAATCTGGTGCACAACATGTTCTAATGTAAACTAACCAAATCTATACCCTTCAGATCCTGACTCAAAAGTCGTCAGCATCTGATCCTGCTGGTGGTGCCTCGTCCTCTGGGTCTATATCCATCTCCTCGAGTGGATCATCCTCAACTGGTGCGACAAGATCCCCGACTACTACCCCTATATCCCAATCCTCTATCATCTCTGCATCATCGTCCTCCATCACGTCTGCTATCGCCTGGTTAGCGACATCAACAGCTACTGCAGCAAAACCGTCAGCTATGTCAAGAGCTCCTGCTATAGCCACCTCTCCCATAACAAAATTTACTGGCTGTGCTACCATCTGAGCTATCCATCCTACTGCCATATCGGCCATGGCTGCCATATGCATAATGGGTCAGCTGGTATCTGAAGCACTACGGGTACCTCCTCATCTACTACTACGTCTGCCTCAATAGCCTCTGGGTCTGGTACTGGATCCTCTGGCTCAAACTCTGGCTCCTCGGGGTAATCCTCAGGTTCATCATCATCTACATCGTCTGCATGCTCATCCTCTACTGGGTCCTCATCATCTATCGGCTCCTCCTCTCCATCTCCATCTCCATCCATGTCCTCATCGGGATGCTCATCCTCAGGCTCTAGATCTTCCTCATCCTCAATTGGCTCAGGCTCTGGCTCTGGGACGGGTACGTCGGGCACTGGTGATGGTGGGGCTGCTGCTGCTGGTACAGTTATAGGCTCTGGTGGACCAGCTACAATGGCTCTCAACTCAATCTCATCCATCTCTGACTTACTCAAAACTAGTCGTAACATCTTCTGGAAAATGTCTCTACCGACCCTCGCAGTATGGTAAGCATCCATGCGCATCTGTGTCGGGTGAGTACTCCTGGTCACATAAAGCGCTCTCCATATGTCTTCCTCTAAATGTCGACTAGCTATCTGGCACACACGCTCACGATAAAACTCTAGGTCAGCTGGCTCCACGGTATCTCCATGGATAATATGTCCTCCATAAGCATCAGTCACAAACTGGTGAAACTCCGGATCCATGCTATCCTGCAAAGGAAACTATCTATCATCAGAAAGACGAACTTATCTTATACTCATATCTCATCTCAAAGAAATTCTATCATACTAGGACCAGATGGTGTGGAAATACTTAGTGAACAAAAGTATCACAACCTAGAGTACCGAACCTAAGCTCTGATACCAAAAACCCTGTCACGCCCTGGAGCAGCATAAATAGAGAAAAATAAATTTCCTTTATGGGTCCATAAGGAATGACAGGTGAAAGTCACTAATAATCCACACCATGCAGTACTAGTCCAAAAGAAAAGCAACAGTAAACAACTGAGAATAACACACAGTGCTAACTATTACAAAATATCAGAGTATGGTCCACAGGATCACAACAGGTCTGAAGACAACAAATGCCCAAGTACCCGCTAACAAAAGGTTTAACAGAACAATTAAAAATATAAAACTAGTTATAACTCCTTCAGCCTTCAACTAGCGTACGGATAGTCCTCAGCGTAGTAATCCTTCCTGGCGTAAACGTCATTGGTGGGGCCCTCCTCTGGATAACACTCATCAGTGTACTGGTTATTACCTGCAGAATAAGGGGCAGGATATTCTGGACGGGGAAAGTCTAGGCAATAAAAGGCCGCCAGCTTACTGAGAGCTGAGTGAGCATAAACTAACGAGGTACCAGTTATCTGAAGTAAACACGAGCTTATGAAAACGCGGGTTAACATCTTATTATAAAGATAACATTATCTTGTTCCTTTATCTATCCTTGTAAACCGACCCTTATCGTCTTGTTACTCAAATCACGATATTTAACAAACTCTGATTTCATGAACTGACTCAATCGTTTAACTCTAGGGATACACATCCATTTCGTCCACCGCTTTTAAGAACATATGCACAGCTCACCGCATGTCATGGACTCCACGTTAGTCCGTCCCCCAGCTTTTAAGAGCATATGCACAGCTCACCGCTTATTAGGGACACAACGTTTCCAATAAGGCATATCATTCTATTGCCACGACTTAACGTCATCTACTAGTGATCCCAGCTCACCGCTTTTAAGAGCATATCATAGATCATCCAGTCTATCTTAGGACTTATTTGGTCCAGCTCACCGCTTTTAAGAGCATATCATGACCGAACGACCATCCCCGTACTATTCCCAGAACTTATCAAACCTACTTACGTTCCATTCTAACATCGACACATGACAATTCCCAATGTGGCCTGACTACTCTGAATGAAAGAAAACGGACATCGAACTCATACAAGAATTTATAGTATCTAACGTTGTCAGATTAATTTATACATATGTTATTAATCATACTTATCTGTGTTGTCACATTATCCCTGATAACCTCCAAATCTTAAAATGGAAGTCCGTATTGGAAATCGAACAACAAAACCTCTTATAAAATAAATAGGCAAAGAAAATCATGTTCTGATCATTCCAATCGATTGGGACTAAGTCCAATCGATTGGTATAAAATCATATCAATCGATTGAGAAAATAGGCAATCGATTGGGTCTTAAATAGTGGCAATCGATTGCTAACATTTTCAATCGATTGGGATGTCAATCGATTGGATCTCTATCCAATCGATTGGATCCAGACTGATGGCAATCGATTGAGATTTATGTCAAACGATTGGCACTTCGTCCTCACCAGCAGATTGTAAAAATAGCTTATATAAACGTACACTACATGCATTTAACCCATCTAAACTTCATAATAACTTATATAAACTTCATATAGAGGGACCAAGTGAGTTAGAACTCACCTAGGGTGGCTTGTGTTAAAGCTTGAAATCTCTAAGCTCTCTCTCTCTTCCTTCTTTCTTCTTCCTCCTTGTCGGGTTCTCTCTCTCTTCTCTTACTTCTCCTCCTTCTTTCTTCTTCTTCTTCTTCCTTCCAACTGCCAAGGGCAGTGAGTGTGTGTGAGGGTGTGTATAAATATAGATATATAGATAGATATATGTATATCTCTCAAGAGGTATGTCTCTCTCTCTCTCTCAAGGCTGCCAAAATGACCCAAAGGCCATAAATATGGTCATATATATAGAGATAAGGGAGTGCCACACGTTAAAAGCTCAAGAAAAGAAGAAAATATGTCTCGGCTTATACCAATCGATTGGGACATAAGTCAATCGATTGGGAACATATATTTGTAGTCAATTGATTGGAATAATGTCAATCTATTGGGATGTTGACACGTAGTAAATTTTAGTCGGTAAAATGGCAATCGATTGGGAATATGTCAATCGATTGGCATCCGAAAAGTGTCAATCGATTGGGAATATGTCAATCGATTGGTATCAAAATTTATAAAAAAGAAGAGAAAGTTTATACGAGTATAGAAATGAAATACCAGGTCTTATTAATATACCAAAATACAGGGTATTACAATAAGTGGTTGTTGCTCATCTTCGTTCATGCAACATAAGTCCATGAGTGGCTGTTGATGATCTTCCTTTCTTCTAGCAACATAAGTCCATGAGTGGCTATTGATCTTTCACCTTTCTTCATGCAACATAAGTCCATGAGTGGCTATTGATGATCTTCCTTTCTCCTAGCAACATAAGTGCATGAGTGGCTGTTGATGATCTTCCTTTCTCCTGGCAACATAAGTCCATAAGTGGATGTTGCTCATCTTCGTTCATGCAACGTAAGTCCATGAGTGGCTGTTGATGATCTTCCTTTCTCCTAGCAACATAAGTCCATGAGTGGCTGTTGATCTTTCATCTTTTTTCATGCAACATAAGTCCATGAGTGGCTGTTGATGATCTTCTTTTATCCTAGCAACATAAGTCCATGAGTGATTGTTGATCACCCTCCTCTTTCAATATCAAAACCTTAACTGCCACGGACCATCTTCGTATCCCTCATCGCAAATAGAATGATACCTTTACTCCCATTTAATGGACATATTTCCTTCTTCTTAGCAGAGAACATTATCCTTCAGCTCCCGAAGGCCCTAACCGGCTCTTTTGGATTGAGCATTACAGAATCTGACCAACCACGAGAGATTCAGAAATGGATCCTGGAGAGATTCTCAGAGAGTCCATCAGCTCCCGAAGGCCCTAACCGGCTCTTTTGGATTGAGCATTATAGAATCTGACCAACCACGAGAGATTCAGAGATGGATCCTGGTTCTAGGTCAAGAATTGAAGAGAGATTCTCAGAGAGTCCATCAGCTCCCGAAGGCCCTAACCGGCTCTTTTGGATTGAGCATTACAGAATCTGACCAACCACGAGAGATTCAGAGATGGATTCTGGTTCTAGGTCAAGAATTGAAGAGAGATTCTCAGAGAGTCCATCAGCTCCCGAAGGCCCTAACCGGCTCTTTTGGATTGAGCATTACAAAATTTGACCAACCATGAGAAATTCATATTCGAATCCTGGTTCCCGATCAAGAGAAGTGGTTGAAGAGAGATCCCAGAAAGAGTCGCTTCATCCCCAGCAGATTCAGTTTAATCCCCAGCAGACATCTCGATTCGTACATCGTCACTTCTTCTGGTCACGGTTAGTCCAACTGTTGATCCAATCCATGATAGTCACAGTAGTTCACTGTTGACTCATCATCTCGATTCGTACATCGTCACTTCTTCTGGTCACGGTTAGTCCAACTATTGATCCAATCCATGATAGTCATAGTAGTTCACTGTTGACTCATCATCTCGATTCGTACATCGTCATTTCTTCTGGTCACGGTTAGTCCAACTGTTGATCCAATCCACGATAGTCATAGTAGTTCACTGTTGACTCATCACTCGATTCATGCATCGACGCTTCTTTCGGTCACGGTTAGCCCAACTGTTGATCCAATCCATGATAGTCACAGTAGTTCACTGTTGACTCATCATCTCGATTCGTACATCGTCAGTTCATTAATCATCATTAGTTTACCATCACTCTCATTCAAAATATGTCGTATCATTCTCATTCAAAATCTTAGGCTTCTATGTCATTAATGGGGCTTCCATGTTCATCGCTTGACATCTCGGGATTTCATGTCCATCACTTGACGTCTCAGGACTTCTGTGTCCGTCTCTTAATTTCCAGGGCTTCCATGTCCATCGGTTATCTGTCAAACTGCATCTCCGATTATAGTCCTCTGGGACCCCACATCCAATAATATTCGCTTGCGAAGCACGCTTCCCAAAATTCAGAAGTTTGCTCCAAGACCCAGAGTCTTCAAACCTTGGTGTCCCTATTCGGGTCAATAACTGCATCATAGTCAGAAACATTAGCACGACACAAGTCCACTTGGAGTGGTACACTCCACAGCACCAATTCATGCTAGGATCAAAACACTAGACATGATAGGACTTAGGACAAAATTCATATCACATCCATGCATGGCATAGCACTCTTATAGCATAGCATCCGCCTGATTGTTGTGTATGTGCATGTGTGATTTATTCCTTTGTGCCCTGAACTACGTCCTGGTCTGATTCCCCCTGGGATACGTAGGCAGCTCACGTAGAGCACGACCAGCACTAGACCTCAGCATCATTGCATCTTTTGCAACGCTTTTATCCTAAATTTATAGCCTCCAAAAAAGTCTTGTCTCTTCAAAGCTTTGGCACTCGCTTGCGACATGCGTTGCCTCGCAAGTTCATGCCAAAGAGGGGCAAACTGTAGACACCCCATTTTGTCGGCTATCAGATTTAGGAGACCCATAGCTTGGTGGTTCACAATGATCGAAAAAGACTCAAAAGGACTCCTGGAAGTTGGTTATATTTCTCAAAATGCTCAGAATGACCAAAATACCCCTGAAAGCCCAAAAGCTTCTAGATTCGGACCAAAAGTTCTGGAAACATGCTACGTCATAAGAAAAGTGATAAAATGAGTTTTTAAGAAAAATTGTATGAAATCATCAGCTCCTAGAGACCCCTGGAAGTCCCGGAAGTTCCCGGAAAGTCCCCGTTGACCGGTTTGACCAAGGTTTGACCAGGTTTGACCAAATCTTGACCAAGTTTGACCGAAATCGTCCGAATTCACCGGAATCATTCTAGATCATGAGAAAAGTATTAAAATGAGTTTTAAAAGAAAATCGAGCGAAAACATCAGCTCCTGGGAACTCCTAGAAGTTTCCAGAACTTCCCGGGAATCCCAGGTTTGACCAGTTTGACCAGAATTTGACTTTAAAACTGGGGCACCATAACAATTTTCAAATATTTTTCATAGATACTAGAGGTCAATAGCTTTCCAACGGTATATCGCACATAATTTTCGGATTTAAAACGAGTTTATTATGAATTCCAGAAGGCAAAAAAGGCGATCAAATCGGCTTTTATCGCAAATACCGCAAAACTTTACAAAGTGACCTAACCCCGATTTATTTTTTATGTAAATTAGATTCCATTACCTTTCCAACGGTATATCACAACCTCAATTTGGAGTTCGTATGCATTTTCTGTGAATTTCGGACGAAATAAGGCCTTTTCGCGAATACCGGAACCTCTGGGGCCTAAACAGCATTATCTGGACGAAGGAGGAGCAGTGCCGTCGCGGCACTGGCCCAGTACTACTGCGACACTCTCCTCCAGAACAGTGTGTTTTTATAATTTCTTTTGGGGGTCCAATTTGATTAATTAAAAATCAAAACGATGTAGTTTTATGTTTTCAGTTGTTTTGGACCAATGAGAACACTTCTAAAATCCCAAAACCACCCCCAAATTGGCCTATATAAACCCCCCATTGCTCTTCATTTGGGGGGGGCCAAGTGCAAAGCTAAGAAAAGTTATAGAGAGGAAGAGAGATAGAGATAAGTTTAGAAGAGAGAAAGGGAGCTTCTCCCATTGATTTTCTATAGAAAGTGAGTTCCAATCTTATTTTCCTCCACTATTCTTCTATATACTTCACATCCAAATCCTCCCCAATCACCATTCCTGAGCATTCTTGAGTTGGGAAGCAACTTCTATGTCCAAATGTCAATATCTATGAGTGAAACACCAAGTTACAAGTCCAATATCACATTGATTATCATCTATTGATTTCTATTTACTTGCTTGTTCATATTATGTTCATCTCTTCTTACCTCATTTCTTTTTTATTTTTCTTTATTTACTTACTTGTTCTTCATCATCTAAATGATGACATGAAGTTTGAGGTGAGTTAATCCTTATGGAGAGTAGCTCTTGACCTCAAAAACATGTTTAATAGATGATGATTATAACTTCAATACCTCCAAAGTATTCTTGAAGTTATATTCAAAATAAACATGAAACTCTCCAATAATATTGGGTTTCTTGATGATGAGTTTGATGTTAATATTTCAAGAGGTCATAATCTATATTTGATGTTGAAAATATACTTTCAAAACCTCTATTTCAAAACCCCTCTTAAAACCCCTCATTTTGATCTTAAGAAAGAAAACTCTAGTTTTTCCCAAAATCTTCAAAACAGTGAGTCAAAACAGTGAGTGATCTGAGTTCAAAGATTTATCTAGAACTCAATACTCAATGTATGGATGCAAGGCCACTTGAAAAGTCTTCCTAACTCATTATAGAACACCCATGATTTTTGGTTTGACTTGAAAATACTTGAAAATGGTCCATTTGGACCCAAACATTCTCTCCAGATATTCTGTTTTTGCTGTCACAGCAGCTTGGTCTACTTTCAACTTGTTTTACAGAAAACTTTTCAAAAATGAGTGGTCCTAACTTATTTTTCCCTTAAACTTCAATGTCTTAGGGAACGTTCTGTATAAAATGGGCCTCTAGATCATTCGTTTTCACTTTCTAAGATTTTTCAACATTTCAGTCGACAGTACGAACTCTGTTTCTGAGTGACCTCTATTGTTCATATGATTTCTCTCAATCTGTAATAGTTATTAAGGATTGGCTTTTTGTGTTGTGTTCTAGAAACAATAAGGAAGACCTCCATAAAAAATCATGCATTGAAAACATTCCTAACCCCTCTTTTCAAATTTCCAAAGATCTAGTTACTGTTCTGTCCACTATTCACAGCAAGCACATTTTAACTTTCATTCCTTGATTTGATGCTTATATGCATTCCAAATTAGTTCATATCTTAGGAAGTAGTTCATACTACATTTGTACATGTCCCATGTTGATTTCATCCATCCATTCATACACACTTTAGACTTCTAAGTCATTCTAGGAATCCATGAACACAAAGCACACTACAACCTTGGCACATTCTAGATACATACATTGCATTCATGCAAAGATTTGGGGTTCTTGTAACTCCTAATCTAAGAAGATTATAAGGAACGATCATGATCACACGTTCATGCTTTCCCTCGATCTAATCATCCTTTCTCATCCGTCCCGGGGATTGAGAGATCTTCTATTCTCAAAGATTAACATACATCATTCTAGCTTGCTAAGCATCCTTGTTTTCTTTGATTATTTGTTTCAAGAACAATTCATGTCTCCATTTAGATTAGAAAAACTTTATTACTTGATATGTGATTAGACTATTTTTCCTAGGTTTGTTTTGTGTGATCTTTCACTTTGCATTGTGTGATAATTTGCTTAGATCTTATGAATGATATCTTATCTTTAGATCATCCATTTCAAATTTTCTTATGTGATGTAATATACTATCATAGTATTAATTGTGGAACCATACATAGTATAAGATGATTATTTGGATGCTAATTGAGGCCCGTCGAAAGACGGGGCGAGTTGAGGGTGTTTTAGTCGCGACAAAGGCTCCTTCATCTCTCGTACCAAAACCCCGAACCAAGTTCTTTGGTTATGAAGGGCCGGTGCCCTTTATCCATTTGGGTGAGTCAAAATTAGGTTTCTTGGTTCCTTAAAGACCAAGTGGCGACTCTGTATCTGTTTTCAACAGACCTATTTTCTCTTTCTTTGATCCAAATCAAATTTCAAAACATAACAAAGCGGTGGAAGCCCGGTATCCACACACGCACTAAATTGTGAAAAGCATGTCTAAATTTACGCGAGCACGTTGAGTTGTCTATGTGGGTCAAAGGGGAGTCTTATACAAATTCATGCCGGAGTAAGCTTGTCGATGTTTGAGAATTTGAGTAGCGACGGCTACTGTGCATGGTTGTAGGCTTGGACTTGCCATGGCACTTGTTGGGATGTAATGGTTATAGGCTTGGACTTGCCATTGACATCTCGGTTTAAGGCTTGGACTTGCCGCTACCGGATGAAGGCGTATTTTTATCCCTAGAGACTATTGATATGATTTATGAGATTAAAGCATGTTTATCATATATTGTATATGTTAGAACTTGTATGCTCAGCATATAGCTGAGCAGTGGATATGTACTCCATTGCAGGTAAGAAGAAAGACAAGAAGAAGCGTGATGAGTGAGGCCGTTAAAGAACGCCGGGGGAATCACTTGTTTATATTTTTGTTCCTATTTCCTAAACTGGTATCAAGGAATTGGGTTATGTAATACGTTGTAATAGATCTTTGGATTGTTCCGTAGTATGATAATCCTACTTTTGAACGTTTGTGGTTAAGTTTAAATGTTGTATTTCAGTTATGGTTGTGATTGTTGTTGGTGTGAAGAAGTGTGAGTTCTAAATTTTCACAACAGGGCTGCCCAGCAGGGGAGCAGTCGACTGGACCCTGTATCAGTCGACTGGATCCCGTGTAATTGAGACACTGAAAGTGAATAGTAAGAGCGGCAGTCGACTGGACCCTTTACCAGTCGACTGAACACTGTTGATTTTTGGCTATTGCTTCTATTAATGACAAAACCAGTCGACTGGACCCCCTGATCAGTCGATTGGACCCCTTTTGAATATGTTGCATTTTTGGTTCTGCATAATACAGTCGACTGGGGGAGTGAGCAGTCGACTGAACCACTATAGATTTTAGCTACTGATCCAAATAGTAACTAGTGCAGTCGACTGGGTTCCTTGATCAGTCGACATGACCCTTGTTGAGGAATTTTAGGTTTTGGTTTCTGCTAGGCACATTCGACTGGACCCTAGGCACAGTCGACTGAACCTCTGTTTTCAAAACTGATTCTTTTGAATGTGTTTTCACTTGGCCATAACTTTTTATAACTCCAATTTTCAAGGGATTCGTCCACTCAGAGGGAAATGTTCATAAGTTTTAAAATACCCAGGGTTGTTTTAAAGTTCTTTCCGCTGCGTATCGTTATATTGATGTTTGGATGAGCCTTAGTGGCGTGCCACGTGTCCTAGTTCCACGCGTAGTGGGATGGGTTGTGACAATCTTATACAGTATATATATAATGGTTAGTTTTGTCATATGGTATTTCATATGAATTTTTGGTATTTTAATTTAGTTTTTACATATATGCTAGTCGATAACCCGTGCTATGCACGGGATGCTATCGGCTCGGAAAAAAAAAATACATAACTATTGCATATACTGGCATCATTGAATGTCACGGTACAATATAATCTAAATTATAGGTTTATCCCAAAAAATTCACAACAATGTCACTTTTTATAAGTACACATTATTGTTCTTAATTCATGATAAACATATATATAATTTATTGCTGCAGCTATTATGAATAAGGCGCATAAAGTGCCCCTGATCAAAGGAGTTACATACAATAAATAATTACATTATATGGCAAACAACACAATATTCAATTTGCACCTTTTTTTTTGTTTTTTAATGGCAACACAATTTTATTAATAGAGGAGAGAAGTTGTCCAGATTGCATATCCTCCCCGCTGCAGCTTTATATCAAACATTACATGTGTTTTTTTCTCTGCATAAATCATGAAATACTGATGGTAGAAGTTGCAGAATAATTGTTAAAGAGAAATATATTCTTAGCATGTCCAAAGCGCATTTGTCCCAAAATACAATTTTTTTTTTCTTTTTTTTTTTATGACAATGTTGCATAAATTTGCAACTATTTTATGGAGCAAACAACCTGAATACATACATCGATAAGAATATATCCAGTTTCAATGCTTACATTTCATCACATTGAACTAATACATAAAGTTGTCCTAGCCGCAACATGAAAAGCAGCATACTGATACTTTTAAGAAATACATTTCACCTTGTCCTGACAATCATGCCACCTCTCTAGTGCCTCTCCCTTGCAGTTTCTACCCCATATTTGAGACAACTTGGATGAAACTTTTTTGTATGAATTTAGTATATGGAGCTTGAAAGAAGAGCAGAATTGTGTCTCCCATATTGAATGCAGTTCCTGAAAGAATTAATGGCCAGTGAGTATATTAAGGAGCCAAGAAAATAATTTAATTGATGAAGTGAAGATATGAGATAGTGTTCTAACCTCATCCACTTTCTTAAGCAGTGAGCCTACGCCTACAGTTTGATACGCTTTCTTCAGGCGACTCTAAGTACAACTACTTATTTCTGGCAGCTTGTCCAAAGTTCTGGTTCAACGAAAAGCTGCCATGCACAAGTATAGACAATCATGAACAATTGTAGTAGCCAAGTAAGGAAATCTTAAGGATTCCTTCTCGCTACAACCAAGTACACGCAGGCATGGTAGCCCAATATGCTATGTAAATTATGTTGTCCGCCACAAAACAGAATTCACATAATCCGACTTAACTAAGAATTAGTCAAGACCAATCCCCATAGATCCTTTATTGGTCCAATTTTTGGTTTTATTGTCCAAGAGCAAGTTTATGAGTCCAATCTCCCGTGAATGTCTCTTTTATTATTTCCACTATCAATCAAAAGACATGTACCAAAAATGCTTTTCTATTTTCTTCACTCAACTTTAGAATAGGACAACAAAATACTGTTTTTGCGTTTGTACTTGTAATTGGCCACCCCAATCCCTGAAAAAAAAAGAAAAAGAAAAAAGATGTGGTCCTGCTACAAAATATTTGCCAGACAAAATGTTATAGAGATTTTGTTCAACTCAACTCTAAGTTCTTGCAAACCCACAAAATTTGGATGAAAAGTCCTGGTAGAAAATAACAATTTCATTCATATTTCACAACCAACAATTTTAAAATATTCACCAACTTAATGCTAGTGTAGGATATAAAAAACACAACAATTTGCAATACATTTATAATAAGGTGAACAAAATCTACATCCCAATTATTTATTACTTTAGCTGGGAGTACATTCATGCAATTCAATGAATAAAAACACATCTAAGTATGAAGTACTCACAGCTAGTTGCTTGAATGGTGGCAAATATGCAATACTTAAATAAGCTTTCGAACACCCATGGACCTTCACTAATCATCCAACTATGCCTTCAAAGCTTAGCCTCAGCAGCACACTGCAACACAAACAGGAGCATAAAATATGTTTGGTTTAAAAAAGCAGTAGTTCTAAAACTAACATTTCAACATTTTGAAATGAATAAATCAAAGTTTAAGGCGCTCACTTATACTTGTGCTCATTAAGACCATGTGTAACGATAGTAATACCCCTGAAAAGACTAACCAAACACTCCTATTATTCAAAACAAAAGGAAAAGGCAAAGCCAAAACAAATCTGAAGCTGTAAGTGCTTTAAATTCATGTAATGAGAGACACCCAAAATCAAAACCAAGTACAAAATAATCTTGATTGAATATGGTTAAAGACATGCCAATTATTGATTGCCAAGTTACCGTCTTGAACACTGCTCCTTCAACCTGATACAAACAACAATGAAAATACAATAGATTCGTGAACTTGGGGAAAAAAAAAAAGAAAAACAAATTTAGCATCAAGGGAAAAAAATGGTTGATATGAAGAAGAGCGTGTTGGAAAAAGAAACCCATCTGAGAAACTTTTACTACGATGAATCTGATCGAAAAAATCCCAATTGCCAAGGCTCTTACAAGCTTCAATACATGGAGAAACAAAGTTTGGATTTCGCTTTTTGCTGACTTACACGACTGTGGGTTGTTTCTTTTTTCTTTTTTGTTTGTCTGAATGTCGGATCATGCTTTGAATGTATATGTGCTATTATGTAACCTTATATTTTAGTTTATTATATTTTGCCATTTTCATTGGGATTAATGGATTGGTTGCTTCTTTGTACTTGTGTCCCTTCGTGAAACTTAGGAAAGAAAACCAGGCCTCTGGTGCTCTAGTTTGATTTCATATTGGACTGGCAAATGATGTGTTATTCACCCCTACCAAAACCACTTCATTCCAAGTAATAGAAGGTAACAAACGAACGTGTAGAAACTTTGATTTAGATAACGGTAGTGGAGTCTGAAATGCAAACAAAAGGATTGTAAAAAAACTGGCATTACCAAAACCACTTCATTCCAAGTAATAGAAGGTAACAAAGGAACGTGTAGAAACTTTGATTTAGATAAGGGTAGTGGAGTCTGAAATGCAAACAAAAGGATTGTAAAACAAACTGGCATTAAAGCCTTCAACATGTGAATAAGTGAAGGACCAAAACCCATTTGAGACTTGCATAACAGTCAAAGTTAAGACAAATAATCCCTGCTAGGATCCATCACGCAATCTGGACATAAGGAAACAAAAATAGAGAAAAGAAAAATAAAATTAAGAAATACCCAATTCTGGTACGGTGTAATGTTTTGAATTAAAAGTTGGGAATTAAATCTACATAATTTGAAATTAATAAATTGCTAACCTCTTCAAATTTGGGATTTCCTTTCCACTTTAGGATCACTCACCAGTATCATTTGAAAGTGGGATTTCCATTTCCACTTAAGGATCAAGCACTTCTCCTACGTCCCTTGGTATGCGAATAATGCTACAGGCACTTGTATGATTTGTTGCCTCCAAACTTGTGCAGACTACGTATACCTTGCATGCGACAAAATTATAGCATGTGAGATTCATCAAACTAAACTATATGCCTCCATTAGTGCCTATTTTGTATTTTATTTCTGGGAAAATAAAAACAAACAGATTTCTAAAACCAAAAAACCTGAGAAAGAGTACCAAAAACCAAAAATCTGAGAAAGAGAGTACCAAATCTTTTTGTTTTTTTGTTTTTGAAAAAGAGAGTACTAAAAAACCAAATGGATTTCTAAAACAACAAAATCTGAGGAAGAGAGTAGCAAATCATATATTTTTTTTTCCTTTTTTGAAAAAGAGAGTACTAAAAAACCAAATCGATTTCTGAAACCAAAAAATCTGAGAAAGAGAGTAAAAAAGAAAAGGTAAAACTCATTAACATAAAGACAAACACATAAAGAGCACGTGAAGCATATAGTGAAATGATTGGAATTTAATTTGAAAAAAATCCCAATTAGAAAAACCCTATTGTATCGATTAGGGTTTGAGGCAACCGCAAAATCAATTCAACTACCTGAAAATAATAAGATTAATCAAAAAATAAAAATCAAATAAATAAATTAAACCCAGAGATTAATCAAAATCCATGGATGGGAGCAAATTTATGGAAACAGTAATCAAATCACATTATTCGAATAAAATAGTGAGATAGAGAGAGGATAAAAGAAGAATAGAGTAATAGAGATCAGTTACCTTCTTTAGAGAAGCAATCACATTGAACTTTTCAAAGATCGGAAATGGCGACTGAACCGAAACTCTGCTTATAATACTGCAAGTAGGAAAAATCAGATCTAGAAAACCCTTGAAGGTTTCTTCAAAAAATTCTGAGATTTGAAAACCCTAATATTACAATGAGAAAAAACATTGAGAGAGAGATTTAGAGATTACCTAAGATATGTCGGGCAGAGTGGAGCAGATTGGGGATGTTATGTGAAAGAAGAGGAAGAAGAAGAAACACATTGGGAGAGGAGGCGCCGTTTGATTGATTGGGAAGATGATACACAAAGGGAGGTAGAGGGAGATGCAGGAATGGATTTTAATTCCCATTGATCTAGAGGAGAGGAAGAGACATATGGTATTTTTCGGAAAGGGGGTATGAATGGGCCAGAAAGGGGTAGGTTCTGGAGACTTGAGGCAGAGAGGTAAGAGAGAGAGCGCAAGAAATTAGGAGTTACCACGTTGGATTTTTAGGAGAAGAGTAGAGGCTGAGGTAGCAAACTGTGGAGGCTTGGTTTGCCTCAGATTTTATATATATATAAAATAGATAATAGATGTGTTCAAACCATTCTCTCTCAATCAACTCCCCCCTTACACGCTACCCTGTCTCTCTCAATCAACTTCATCTCTCACGCAATCCTTTTCTCTTTCTCTCCTCCATATATGCCCAAGCCTTATAACTTTTACTTCTGTTTTTGTTTGCACCCAAAAATCGTCAAAGGGTTTTGGCCCAAATGAAGTAGAATCGGGCCGGCCCAAGGGCGCGAACAGTCATCGGGCTGAAGAGGGTGCATGAATCAAAGGTAAAGTACAGCCTTAAGTAGTATGAAGCTTGATAGGCGATATGGGTTAGATGCTAAACAATCTGGCACCGTCCTTAAAATAAGTGAGCAAGGGTAAGTGTTGGAGCTCGATTGGTAGGCTAAGCATGGATAACGTCCATCAGGCATCTGAGAGGCATAAGCTGGTGTCAGGAGAACCCTGATGAATGATTAGGAGAGTACACCCGGCGATCGGGCACCATATTTGGAAGAAACGGTGAAGGCCAGTTGCACAAGAGCATGACAAGTGGGAATATGGCAGCCCGATGGGAATGAAGGTGTAGTTCAAGTTGCATAAGCCCGATTGGTAAGGCGGTTCTGTTCTTGGTTGTTATGGCTGATGTCACCCTGAAATTAAGGAAGCAGCCTACTTTTTGGAATGGGATTGAGCGCATATAGCTGGAGTTGAGGGGATTATCCCGAGAATATTGGGATTGATTCAATCAGAATAAAGATAAGGAAGGAATTGGAGATTGGGAAGGATTCTGCAATATATATCCTGCTTGGAGCGCATTTTAAGGAGTCCTTGCCATATTAGGATTGCTCTAAGGCCGCTATAAATGCTAAGGCAGGCCAACCGTGCAAAGGACCCCGCATCATTCTCGAAAACAGCACTCATATAGCATTCAAAGCATTCAAATCTTTGTGTTTTTCTACATCTATAGCATCCGTAACAAATAGGTCTGCCCTCTTTGTTATTTTTACTGTTTTCACTTTTATGAACAATCAGAGCATGTTCTGATCATGTTCTTTGGTTTTTTTGTTATTTTCCAAGCATTTAATAAAATATCTTCGTATTTTATTAATCATTTGTGATTGTTTACTTGGTAAATTCTTTCACTAATTGGCTTGTGCGCTACAGTACTGGCATAGAACTTTCAGTGAGGCTACTTTCCTACTCACCATACACAATCACCTTGTTAGAAGTTAGATCTCAAAGCCTTGAGTATCACTCACTTAAGAATATAGGAAATTAATTTGCACACACATTGAGCACATTTGGCTCTGGCACGCCCGCGCAAAACAACAAGCAAGCATTTTTGGCACACCCGGTGGGACCAGTAGTGCGAATACATGCCTCCAAAAAAAGATCGGAAGAATGAGAAAAATGGACAAGATGATCCGGCCGTTGACCTAACCACTGAAGAGAGCACTGGCCGCTCTCCACAAGACACTGTGGTAACGCTGGAAGCACTGTCAGAGGTCATGAGGCTGAACGTTGAGCCTGTGAGGCAAGATTACAATGCCTTATTAAGATCGATGGACAACTTTAAGGGGCTAGCAGGCTAAACGACTGAGGTACATCGTGGTCAGATCGACCTGATTATGTCTACTAGGGCAACGCATGCTAAGATAGACGACCTGACCTCAGAAATCTCAGATCTACTGAAAGCCATCTCAGCGCTAATAAATAAATTCACTCCTGAAAGCCCGCAGGAACAAATTGGCACCTCTAGTTGGGCCGATAGGAAGAAGTAGCGCACTTACGTTTGCCCAAATCTCTGAGAGCAGAACGGGCAGAATAAACAACTTGATCCACTAGCAAGATGATTAGGCAATGTGGTAGTCACCGATCCTAGTGGATCGACGACACCAGTGTTCATTCAACCTTTAGGCTGTAACACGTAAACAATCGGTCATACTGGTCCCCCTGCCCACTCTGTTGGGGGGCAAAGAGCTAATGATGTTTTTTGGCCTCATCAAGCCAATAACAACCAACACCAAATACCACCTCCAATACCACCCCCCATGGTGGTAGCTCGGCCCATTGTCCCACAACCGATCAACAAGGAGCAACTGGTGGCAGCTATACATGAAGAATATGGCCCATTCATGAGGAAGATGGAGAGGCCGATGTATAGATGGCCATACCCCCCTGAAATTGGCCAAGTCAATTTTCCCTAAGGATACAAGGTCCCAAACTTTACCTTGTTCTCTGGGGAAAGTGAACAGTCCTCTGTAGAGCACATAGGACGTTTCATAGTGCAATGCGGTCATGTGGGTAGTAATGACCCATTAAAATTAAGGCTGTTCCCAAATTCCCTCACAGGGATATCTTTTTGTGGTATGTTAATCTTCCCGCCAATTTTTTACGGGATTAGCAGGGGATGGAGGAATTGTTCCATGGCCAGTTCTATAGGACTGAGCCCGAAACGTCATTGGCAGACTTATCTAGGATGCTCCAACTAGTAGGGGAGATAGTGGAGACCTACATAGCCCCCTTCAGGAAGGCAAAGTATAGGTACAAGACTGTCTTACCCGAGTGGGAATATGTCAAGATGGCTATGGGAGGGATGTCCTTTGAGCTTCGCAAGAGGTTTGAAGGGGCCAATTTTTGTGATCTAGTCGAGCTGGCCACCAGGGCCGCTCGCTATGAGCATATCCTTCTGGATGAGTAGGAGAAGAAAAACTCATCCAAGGGTACATATTATAAAGATCCCAATTACGAGGTCCATCTAGCAGATTGTGACCTCGAAACGGAAATTGATATGGCCGAGTTAGTTTGCAAACGGCCGATCGTATGCAATGCCTTAAGCAAGCTCATCAATAATAACTGCTGCAAAAAAGATGGTATTTGAGGCAGGAAAAAACTATACTTTTGACATCACTATAGCCGATCAGATTTTCAACGCCCTTCTGGCCAAAAAAGTGATCAAGCTTAGTGAGGGTCATCAGATCCCTAAGGTCGATGACATTAAAAATAAAGAATATTGTAAATGGCACAACACTTGGAAACACTCTACTAACAACTGCGTGGTTTTTCGTAATATGATACATGAAAACGTGGAGAAGGGAGTGTTCAAGTTCTCGGACAAAGCCATGGGAATTGATACAAATTTGTTTCCTCGTATAACCGGCATGAACATGGTAATGCCGATTTGACTAAGCTATCTAGGCCCAGACTGAAGGTCGACCTGTTAGAAACAAAGGAAGAGAGGCCGAGGAAAAGGGAAGGGAAACAGATTACCATTTCGGCCATGGAAGGGCCGAAGGTAACAATTCACGAGCTCCATAGGACTTATCAGGAGTGAAAGCAAGCAGAACGCAAGGCCGAGATTGAAATGGCTCGGTCAAATACAGACACTTTGATCACTGATTTGCGGCGACAACTAGACCTAATAGAGGAAGGCCTCTGCCCAAGATGTAATACCGATATCAGGAAAAAGGTCTCCAGCCTAAGCATGAGGCCTATAGTTAATGAGCACCGCGAGCATAGCCCGAGAAGGCTTGTGCACGAAAGGCTTTCGCTGCCTAAGCAAAGTTAGATTAAGTCCGAATGGCAACCAAAACCATCACCAGCTTTGCAAACCGGCTTAAGAAATTCAGGCCAGTTGGGGGTAAGGCGTCATCAGACGTTTTCCAAACCAAATGTACCAGAAAAGGGCCCAACCTCGGACATACGCCCAAGGATGGTAGTACCACCAAGGGTAAATGAAGGAAAATGGTATAGGGCCAAACACCCAAAATTTCCAGCACTGCCTAAATATAGTAAATCTAAAAAAAAGAGGTTTCAAAGGGTGAGACAGGCTGAAAGGGAAAGACAGTATTGGAAGGATCGTGCTAATAATTCCCCCAGAACTCTTTCAGTTTCTATGCTCGATTGAAAGGAACATCCAATAGAGGAAGAGCCCATTTTCGACAAAAAAAAGCAGGCAAAGGGACAATGCATGCCGCTGAACGCCGAAAAGAGATGTTTAGGCAAGAAAAAGAAACAAAGGAGTGTAAGCCTGAGATGGACTTAATGAATGAGGAGATCGATGATTTTCGAGATTTGGACAACTCACCAATCCAATTCAGAACCATCCCAAAGGGACTATTTTCAAATCTGGTGTTTACTTTACCCATATCCTTCATGTCCAAGCCAGATCAGCCCACAGTCATGAAGGGCGATGTGATGGAAGGCTAGACTGAAGAGTCGGCCATGATAGAAGATATGTTTTTGAGTGGAGGAAAAATCGTCAAGCTTGATGTGGTGGAAGCCACAAGTAAGAATGTGGATGCCACCGATCAACAGTTCGATCAGCCTAAGATAACCATCTTAAGGCCGAGAGGGCAACAAACCTTGGAAAGACAGAAGCCAGGAGGGCCTGTTAAAGTGGTTTTTGAAAGACCCACATATCAAATGTCCCAACACTTGAAACCGCTGTATGTGAAGAGGCAAATTGAAGGAGTACCCATGAACAAAGTTCTCATTGATGGGGGCTCCACCATCAATATCATACCCCAGATCATGCTGAAGGTCATACAGAAGTCTAAGTCGAAGTTGACCCCGACAAAAATGAACATCCAAAGTTTTACAGGAGCACCATCAAGGACTAAAGGCATCCTGCCTTTGGAGCTGACAATAGGAAGCAAACCCGCAATGACTGCTTTCTTTATTGTTGAAACATTGGCTGCTTATAACGCGTTGTTGGGCCAAGACTGGATACACCCCAACTATTGTATTCCTTCCACTTTGCACCAGTTATTAATTTTCTGGAAGGGGGACGAGGTAGAAGTGGTAGGGGCCGATACGAAGCCATTCGTGGCACGTATCAAACTACCGATGCATTATTGTATGAAAATGTCATCGGACCAGTGAAATTGCTAGGATGTGGCAAAATGGGCAAGCCAAACACAATAACAATCATCAAAGAAAATTTGAAGTGGTACCCTCATCTCAATCGGACAGAAGAAGTTAGGCCGATCGATTAAGCTCAAAGAAGAAGATGTGATCAATGAACCAAAAATAGATTAAGGTTCAAAGACAGCTGGCCCTAAGGGCCAGCATGGCTAGGTGGTGTGCATACCTAGCTAATAGAAGAATGGAGATCGACCCAACCGACGGTATGGTTAACTTGGCCGATTGTATCTATAAGGAAGAACTACCAAAGGAGGAAGAGATTCAGATGGAGGAATTAGAAACGGCTATAGCAAAGCTGGACGATCTAAAGGCCGACGTTCAAGATCCCCTTTTGGAAGTCAACTTAGGCGATGCAGGAGAGCATAAGCCAACTTATGTAAGTCAGATGCTAGGACCACAGTTTCAGGCCGAGGTAATAGCACTTTTACATAAGTATAAAGGTTGTTTTGCCTGGGACTATGAAGAGATGCTAGGACAATCTAGGGAACTTATGGAACACTGATTACTAGTCAAATCGGGGCTCAGGCCATTCAAACAGCTACCTAGGCACATATCACCAGAAGTTACACTGGAAGTAAAGGAAGAAATTGAGAGACTCCTTGGGGCTGGCTTTATTCGGATTGCAAGGTATATGGAATGGGTCTCAAATGTGGTCCCAGTGGTAAAGAAGAATGGGATGCTTAGAGTGTGCATCGACATCAGAAATCTAAACCTGGCTACCCTAAAGGACGAATACCTAATGCCCATGGCTGATCAGCTGATTGATTCGTCCGCCAAACACAAAATCTTGTCCTTTATGGATGTGCATTCGGGCTACAACCAAATTTACATCGCCGAAGAAGATGTCCCAAAGACAGCTTTCAGTGTTCGGTGGCAATTGGAACCTTTGAATGGGTTATGATGCCATTCGGGTTGAAAAACACAGGAGCCATCTATCAACGGGCGATGAACTTAATCTTCCATTATATGATTGGATACTCGGGTTATTCAAGAAGCAAAGCCCCCAGCCAATAAGAAGGAGTTGCAAAGGCTGCTCAGGAAGATCAATTTTCTTAGAAGATTTATCTCCAACTATGCAGGGAAGACTCAGGTGTGGACCCCACTGCTAAAGATCAAGACTGACAAAGAGTTCAAGTAGGAAGATAGCCACCAACAGGCCTTTGAAGGGATTAAGCAATACTTGTCAACCCCTCTCCCCCCCAGTGTTGATGCCACCCAAGAAGGGTAGGTGTCTTAAATTATATATATCGGCCTCTGATTGTTCTATAGGAAGCATGTTAGCTCAGGATAACGAGCAAGGTAGTGAACATGCTGTTTATTACTTAAGTAGAGTCTTGACTTCAATCGAGCAGTGCTATGCGCTGATTGAAAAGTTACACTTGGCATTGTACTTTTCATCACAGAAATTAAGAACATATATGCTTCTTGTTTCTGCTTATATTATATGTCAAACTGATGTGATTAAGTACATGCTATCAAGACCTACAATGCGTGGCCGAATTGGAAAATGGACCTTGGCCTTGATGGAGTTTGCCATTCAATATTGATCACCGCAATTGGTTAAGGGCCAAGCCATAGCCAATTTTTTGGCCGATCACCCAGGCCTTAATGATCTGGAAGAGCTGTCACTAGCACCTAAAATTTTAAACACGTCCTTAGTGTTAGGTTTGTGCCCTCAAACCATTAATTTATCTATGAGACATTGACATTTTAATATATGGATATCAGTTTTACATTTCATTATGTATGTTTCTTTCATGAGATGATTGTTAATCCTTAAGTATCATAGTAAGTAATTCGTGTGTGTATGAGATACATACAAGTGAGATACGAATTACTATTCTTTGATACTTAAAATTTGTCACAGTGGATGATGAGACTGGATATCTCATCAGGTTTACACTGTAGCATGATTGACTATCTTTGGATGGAGTGATGAATCTCAATCACTAGAGTGTAACTCTTAGTTGATGTGCTAGTGCTTACAGTGCATTGACGGACCTGAGTTCTCCTATTAACACTCAATGCTGTCAAATAGTCAATAGGAACTCATACCTTGTATAAGGTACGTGTTCTAAATCTTGAGACGATTATGAACACAGACTGTGGATATGACTGCTTTGACTTACCAATCAGTGAGGTCTATAAAAGATCAACACCTGGGTATCTTGGGTATGTCATGTTCATATGGTTGTGAACATATATTGTAGAATCTACCCTCTGATTTAGAGTAAGTATTCCCTTGAGTATGTCACCAAGTTGATTACTGAGTACTGCAGTCTTGTTGATAAGAGTTATCAACATGTTTGGTAATCATGAAAGGTGAATGGGACTTAAGGAATTAAAGAAGTAATCATGATTCAGGTTGACAGTGACCGTTTATCCGACTACCTGAATATGATTGCGAATGCTGACGGTAGAGGGACATTAGTACAACATACAAGTCTAGTTATCGCTTCGGATATGTTCTTTTGCGTTGGAGTTCAGTTATCATTTTATAGTGGAGTAAACGTTAACTGATTAGTCGATAAATTTGCTGATCAAAGAGTTTGGTCATGGGAATTAATCAACTGATCTGAGCTAACAATAAAGAACCTAGGAGGTCCCACTCTTAGCTCCGCTAGGGTGCTTGGAAAGGCACATGAGGATCTTGTCAAGACAGGTTTGATCGATCGATTGAAGTCTAGACAAGTTCGATCGATTGAAGGTTCTTCAATCGATCGAAGGGCTTCGATCAATCGAAGGCTTAAAGTCGGTTTTGGAAATCTATAAATAGGCCAGCTACGTACAGAGTTTAATAATCATTGTTTTTCTATACGAGAGCTGCAAAAACTGTTTTAGGGTTTCCTTAGCCTTCTTATCCTCTCTGTTAGAGTTCCCACCAACTCTAGCCTCTTCGAAAGCATCCGTAGGAGTCATAAGGGTGACGACAACCTAGTGGAGGCTGCTGCATCATCAAGGAAGAAGAAAACCAAAATAAGGTTCAAGACCTGAGGTATAATCTCTTCTCCCTCTTTTGTATGTGCATCTATAGAGTTAACGAGTAATAGAACCGGGCATACCATTAAAGTTTTGTAACTTAATCTTTCCGCTGTATGTTTAAATAAATTTAAACCTATTTTTCCTTCACTTAGTCCCATGGACATTAATTTTTGATGGGTCTAAAAATTTAGAAGGTGCTTGAGCAGGGGTGGTTATTATATCACCCAAATATAAAAAAATGAAAATGTCATTTCGCCTCAATTTCAAATGTACTAACAATCAGGTCGAATATGAAGCACTTATCATTGGACTTGAGATACTCCTGGACATGAGGGCATCATCCATGCACATAAAAGGAGACTTGGGGCTGGTAATTGAACAGATATTAGGGGAATTCCAAATAATAAGTTGGGAGTTATGCCCATTTCACTCAGTTGCCACTCAACTTATGGATTCATTTGATGATATAAGTATGAGTTATATACCCCGGTCTACGAACACCGAGGCCAACAAGTTGGCCAAAGCAGGATTAGCTTCAATCCCGCTCAATGAATTGAAAAATTAAACTGTCATGGTACTAGTTCGATCATTACCATCAATGGCAAAGAGAGACTAGTATACTACCACCAATTCGGTCTTAATGGATGACGATGATTGGAGCATCCCTATCATCGAATATTTAAAGCACCCCAACATTAGGGTAGACTGAAAGGTGAGGTTGTTCGCAGTCCGATTTGTGGTGCTTGATGGGGAGTTGTTCAAAAAACTTATCAATGATGAAGTAATTCTCAAATACCTAAGGAAGAAACAGGCTATGCAGGTGATGGCCGAAGTCCACAAAGGCATTTGTGGAGCTCATCAGGCTGGAACAAAGATGAAGTGGCTCCTGAGGAGATACAACTACTATGGGCCAGGGATGTTAAAGGATTGTATTAGTTATGCTAAGGGGTGGCAGGCCTGTCAGAAGCATGGCCTAATTCAACGGGTTCCAGCCAAGGAGCTTCAACCTATTATCAAGCCATGGTCGTTCATAGAGTGGACGATGGATTTAATTGGAAAAATACCCCTACCATCATCGGGGCAACATTGTTTCATTGTTGTGGCTACAGCCTACTTTACGAAGTGGGCCGAGGCCATACCCTACAGGGCAGTGACTCAAGCCACTGTGATCAAGTTCATTGAAGAGCATATAATACACCGGTTTGGCCTGCCAGAAACCATTACAGCCGATCAAGGATCTGTGTTTACAGGAACAGAAACCACAGCCTTCGCAGAGAGTAGAGGGATCACCATTGTCAATTCCACTCCATACTATGCACAGGCTAACGGGCAGGCCGAGTCAACTAACAAAATCCTCAAAGGGATCATTGAGAAAATGATAAATTAAAACACTAGGGAATGGGATAAGTTACTGTTCGAAGCCCTTTGGGCCTATCAGACATCTAAAAGGTCTAGTACTGGGTTATACCATTTATGCTGACCTATGTGCACGATGCTATGCTACCTATGGAAGTTACAGTCCGATAAGCTAAGAGGGCCCTACAGAGTTAGCTTGAGCCCGCTGAATATACAGAGGCTATGATAGCTGAGTTGGAAGGGCTTGATGAAGCAAGGTTGGCATGCTTGGACTCATTAAAAGTACAGAAGCTACGTGCTGCCCGAGCATATAACAAGAGGATGAAGGAGAAGTCTTTTTGTACAGAAGATCTAGTGTGGAAGGTCGTCTTGCCTATCGGAGACAAGGACAACCGTTATGGTATATGGTCGGTCAACTAGGAATGTCCCTTCATCATCCACCAAGTCAAGAGGGGTGGAGCATACAGGTGGCACGATAGGCATGGAGGGATTAATGTCAGGCTAATAAATGGTCAGTATTTAAAGCCCTATTATCCTACTTTATGGGAGATCATTGACCTAGAGTATAAACCAAATCCTGGACTAGAATACGAACTACTCACCAATTATGAACCTGAAAGAATGATCATAAGCTTCATTGTATTAAATAAAAATTGAGCACAACTTACTTACAAAATGAAGAAAAAAATATACAAGTACAAAAGTTAGAAATCGGCTTCTAAGCCGATTCAAAATTCCTAAGTTTTGCTCTCAGATCTTCCCAGGTTCTCTTTAGCTCCAGCCAGATCTTGCCTAGCTATGTCAAGCTTTTGGGACCAAGCATGGGAGATTGGGATGCTGGTGACACGACTAAATAGTTGTGCGCTCTTGTGCAATACCCAAGTGTAGGTGATCGTGCAAGTAATACTGGATAAGTCCAGGTCGATCCCACAGGGAAGGAATAGGAAGAATGTTTATTAAGTTATAACCTAAAGAAAAGAAAATAAAAATGAATAATTAGAGGTGTACTAACAAATCCTAATTAATTAAATTAAACTAAATAATAAACTAAAGCATATAGAAACATAATTAATGAAACAGATAAACTAAAGGTGACTAAAGGTGTTGGAAACACGTGAATCCATATTGATCCTAACCACCTACCATGCATATTCATGAACGCTCTATGGAGTAGATCCCTTTTCAGTATTCCGTATTTTTCTAAAGATAAAGAATCAATAGCCCTTTCATGACCGGGACTACATCATCACAAGTGATTTAAAATACATGGAAGACGGTTTAAAACAATGGTTATTACTTGCACTCTAAATTAATGGTGTTAGCATTCAAAGTGGTTTTCAAAAGTCATTGAAGAAAATAGTCTTAAGGCTTTAAGTTCTAAAAACTGTTGTGACAAACTGAGTTTATTGGGACAATTTGATGACAAATTTCTAAAACAGAAAGTCATGGAATACTTAAAAGAATCATCTCAAGATTTAACATGTTCGATCGATCGAAGCGCTCTCGATCGATCGAACAACATCATCCTTCAATCGATCGAAATGCCTTCGATCGCTTGACTATGGCCCTGGTTCGATCGATCGAAATACCTTCGATCGATCGAGCCCAAGGTTTATAAAGATTGCATGGTAGAGGTTGGGAATCAATGTTTCAACACATATTCCCAACGTCTAAACTACAGAAACATGATTTAACTAATACAGAAAGAGTAAAACCAAACAATCATAACAACTAGAGTCATAAACAATCAAATAAAGAAAAGAGAAAGTAAAACCTGGAATAAATCTGAAAATAACTTATAATAATCTTGAATCTTCAATAATCTTCAGTATAATAATGAAAAAGAGGAAGAAAAATAAGAATCTAACCTAATCTACTCCTAATCTAACCCTAAAACTACCCTAAAACTGCTGTTTTCTGCGTTCTGGAGCGTCCTCCCTTCGTCTGGCGTCAAAACGACTTATATATAGGGTTCCCGCAGAGTTTACGCAACTTTTGGATGAATATAAAGTTCGATCGATCGAGCTTAGTTCGATCGATCGAAGGTTCGATCGATTGAACTCTGCTCAATCGATTGAACTCTCTGATTTTGACAACTCTGTGCACCGATGGGAGAATAGCCATAACTTTTTACTCAGACCTCGGATTGACCTGCCGTTTGCGGCCACGCGACCATAACTCAAAGATCTACATTTTATATCTCTGGGAAAATATTCCAAATCTGAAGGCTTCATTGTCAAAATTGGCATTTTCTCAGCTGCTTCTGTTGTTCTCTTCACCAGAATCACTTTCTTTAGCTCCACTTCATCGAATTACATCCTAATACCTATAAAATAATGCAAAAACATATATTTTAGCATTAAAACAATAAAAAGAACATTGTTATTAGAATGCACCTAAATATAGGGACTTTGGGGATAAAAGTATGCATAAAAGACCATATAATACACTATAAATATGCACTTTTCACCTCGAATTAGCTGGCTTGTAATTGGTCACTGCATTTCTGGGCATCCGCGCCAAGCTGACCAAGACGTCATCAATAATTACCAGGGCCGAGTCATTGGTAACAACTTCGACCTCACATTGCTCCAGTTGTGCCCTGAGTGTAGTAATGTGGGTTTGCACCCAGGCATCTCGAGCGATCACTTGAGCCCGAGATACCTTCCCAACCTCATATTTTGTTTTGGCAGATTGAAGAAATTGCATTGCCCTTTGCCGAGCATTACATTAAGTTTCGGCCTCGGTTTCAATAGAAGAGGCCGATCAATCCAAGAGACGGCAGCCCAGCAATCTTTCTTGGATCTCCCATATCAGAGAAAGCTGCTCGTCTGATAGTGAACGAGCTAGAAGAGCACTCAGGGAAGCATCAACGTCAATAGTAGATGGAAGGTTGGTCAGGTCATGATTAACCAGCCCAAGGAAAAGGTCATTTGATCGTTGAGTGCTCGAGGGGGAGGCTGCTTCAGGCTCAAATGGACCCAGGTCAAAATGCCCTAAGGTCCAGACCAGTGAAGAACTCGTCAAAAGGTATGAACGGCTCTGGACCTAAAGGGATGTCCTATTCTGGATTCAAAGGTAAGGGTTAATTTTAGCAAAAGACAGAAGAAATATGCCCGAACGTAAAAGCAAAGTACCTGGGCGGGCAAAGATGTAGAGGCCGATGCGTCTTGTGGCACAACCACGTCACTGCTTGGTTGAGAGATAGGAGTTTGGCTCAATTATTGAACGGGCTCAGAAAGGGGGACCAAAGTAGTATTCCCCATCAAAGTTCCAATGCCCACGCCTGCGTTGGGCGGAGCATCTATTTCAATAGTTGGGGCGATAGCTGGAGTACGGTCTTCACCACTTGGGGTCAATGCCTCTAGAAGATTAGAAGCAATTAGAGCGACCATTGTCGTTTCTTCTATAATCTCATCAATTGATCCCGTTGTCGCAGTTGGATCAACCCGATCCATCATAACATAGCAGGCCTGCTCTACTACTAGTCGGTCTGTTTGTTCGACTTCCCCTCCCGTAGTCTCGCAGGTGATGTTGTCATCTGGCAGGTCCACACTGCTGGAGGAAAGGACCACTTGTTTTGGAATGGAGCCCCCAGCAGAATCAACATCGTCGTCTCTGTTTGAGGGAATGAAAGGAGGTACGACTCAGAGGGGGACCACCCTCTTTGTAATTTGTTCAAGAACGGTTGCTACCCGTTCAGGAGAAGTAGGAATGGGAATTGGAGGCGGCGCGACTTGCTGACCGGCAGCTTGAGGTTAAGCTGAGGGTGTTTGCTGCCTAACAGGCAGTATGTCTTCGTCAAAATCTTCATCCACAAGATGAAATAGAATAAATAGGGGATAAGAAGAAGAGAAATCGGATAACATAGAGTTAAAAAGAAGAGTATAATAGCTGAGCAGAAGAGGGAGGAGGCTCCTTCTTCTTGGTCGGTCCTTGGCCCAATGCCTTCTTAGGAGGCCTCTTTGCTACTTATTTTCTGCGGGCTGCAACAGGTGCAGTAGCAAGTTCGTCGGCCATGATGGCCGATGAGACGGTAAATTAGAGTAATGCATCGATGGCCGAAGTCTTGAATATCTGGGTAGTCCGATCAGCGCACCACTTGTTAAACTCATCTGAAGCAATCAGACGATGTTGAAATGGTTGGAAGACAAAAGATTTCTTCAACTTGTCAGACCGGTCAGTGATTTTCTTCACATGCTCATTGGTCACGAGCAAGCCACGTTCTACCCAATCTTGATTGGCGGTGATAGCAAGAGGGACGGGCACCATTTGAGAAAGCCCGAATTGACGGGCAAGGAGTGGGGCAAAGTAGAATTCCACCATGCACTTATTGTTGCTACGGGGTTTGGTAGGTCTATAGATAATGTCCCTAGCTACCAAGTAGCTAGAGAATATTTCGTTATAAGTAGATTGGGTGCCCGATCCCCACTTAGAAGGGTTATTAGAAAGTTAAAAAAAAGGGCAGAAATGAAGAGAAAAGAAAGGTAAAAAGTCAGAAGAAGACCGATTCGAATATCCCTTGTAGAAATAGGTGAAACATTCCTAAAACAAATAAGGAGAGGGAGCAACGTCCATAAAGTGGACAGCAAAAATGAGAACTTTAACCAAGTTCCGTGATGGAGGCCGATGTGCAATAAAACAAGAATGCAGCTAAAGCAGCATGATCTAGATCGGCTCCCTCCAGAACGAAAGCTCGAGTCAATAAAATCTGCAACACCTCGGACAAGGTGTGCCCAGACCACAGTGGCTAAAGCTGGCTAGGGCCAGGGTGGTGTATTCTTTGGTGATGGCTTTACTGACCGATCAAAAAAGATACCTGTTTTACCAGTAGATCAGGAGAGTAGTATGTTCATCATCGGACACTTCTGTCCCTTATGCACCCATACAAGCAGCTATGAACGACCCATATACAATAATGGGTCTGAGGGAAACGGCCCATTCCCAAATTGATTCACTCTGAGGATAGGAAAAGGTGGGGCCGTTCCTACATCTAGACCATGTCTAATCTCTTGCCCATGAGGGTGGAGCCGAGTGAGGTAGCTGGCGTCTTTGATAGTCAGCCCTATTGGCCTGCAACAGAAAAGGAACCTATTGCAGGATTGAGACCAAAATAGAAGAGAATAAAATAGGAGAGGCCGATCAATCTCGAGCTTTGACCGGCTCAGCATAATGGCATCATGGATTCCTGCTCGCTTCCAGAGGTCGGCCTTAGAGGCCGATACTCTAAGGAACCATTTGTCCCAGTCTGCTGAAGGTTAAGGCCAACCTCTGATCGGATGTATGGATGACCAGATGTCGTTCTTGTGAGAGGGGAGTTGGAGGAATGGTTCGTTGGCTGCTGGTGGGAAATAAGAATTGAAGGCTTCTGGAGGATCACCACGAAACACTGTGCCAAGGCCAGGCACCGCCGGTGTACCATCAAAGGTATAATGGTAGACGAAGAAGTCTATGGAAATCTCTGATGCGTGGGTCTTGGCTAGTTGCCTCACTTCTTTGTAGCGGTTCTGTGGAGGAGGAGCCTCCAAAAAAGACTTCTTGGCTTTGGATGAGGTTGCTCTTAGTTAATGTGCTAGTGCTTACAGTGCATTGACGAACCTGAGTTCTCCTATTGACACTCAATGCTGTCAAATAGTCAATAGGAACTCATAACTTGTATAAAGTACGTGTTCTCAATCTTGAGACAATTATGAAAACAGACTGTGGTTATGACTGCTTTGACTTACCAATCAGTGAGGTCTATAAAAGATCAACACCTGGGTATCTTGGGTATGTCATGTTCATAGGGTTGTGAACATATATTGTCAAGATAGAATCTACCCTCTGATTCAGAGTAAGCATTCCCTTGAGTATGTCACCAAGTTGATTACTGAGTACTGCAGTCTTGTTGATAAGAGTTATCAACATGTTTGGTAATCATGAAAGGTGAATGGGGCTCAAGGAATTAAAGAAGTAATCATGATTCAGGTTGACAGTGACCGTTTATCCGACTACCTGAATATGATTACTAATGCTGACGGTAGAGCGACATTAGTACAACATACAAGTCTAGTTATCGCTTCGGATATGTTCTTTTGCGTTGGAGTTCAGTTATCGTTTTATAGTGGAGTAAACGTTAACTGATCAGTCGATAAATTTGCTGATCAAAGAGTTTGGTCATGGGAATTTATCAACTGATCTGAGCTAACAATAAAGAACCTAGGAGGTCCCACTCTTAGCTCCACCAGGATACTTGGAAAGACACTTGAGGAAGCTGTCAAGACAGGTTCGATCGATTGAAGCTAGTTCGATCGATTGAAGTCATGGCAGGTTCGATCGATCGAGCATGGTTCGATCGATCGAATGTTCGATCGATCGAAGTCCTTCGATCGATTGAAGGTTAGGTCGGTTCTGGGAATCTATAAATAGGGTAGCTGCGTTCTGAAAATGATGTCGTCGTTTTTGAACGTTAGAAGCTGTAAAAACTGTTTTAGAGCACCAAACCTTCTCCTTCCTTTCTATTAGAGATCCCACCATCTCTAGTCTCTCTGGGAAGCATCTGCAGAAGACATAAGGGTGAAGACAACCTAGTGGAGGCTGCTGCTTCACCAAGGAATAAGAAAATCTGAATTAGGTTCAAGACACTAAGGTATAACTCTTGTCCCCTCTTGTACGCATCTATGGAATTGACGAGTAGTAGATCATGGGCTACCAATAAGTTTTTATAACTTGACTTTTCGCTGCGCGTTTAAACTTTTAATTTAAACTAGTTTTCCATCAATTGGTATCAGAGCCACGCTTGTTTGGATCTATAGATGCGTTTTTGGAACACTTTTTTGATTTGCATGTTGATTTTAGAACTATTTTCGAACCTGCATCATCACAGATCTGTTTCTGCAGTGTTATCGCAGCAGAATACAAATCTGTGTTTACATAGCATGCAGGTGGGTTCGATCGATCGAAGTAGTCTCGATCGATTGAACATTCTCTGTTCTCAAGCGATCGAACAAGTTTCGATCGATCGAACTTTGGATTTGTTCGATCGATTGAATAGGGTTTGATCGATTGAGATTGATTCTCTGTCCAGCTGTTCTTTTCACAGTTTTGAATGTTTTAAAAATTATTTACTTTAATTTCAAATTATTCTGTAAAATTTTCAAACTCTTCTGTGAAATTGAAAGTTCAATCGATTGAACAACGTTCAATCGATCGAACCTTTGTCGATCGATCAAAGTGTGACAGAGAAATGAGATGCTGTTTTGAGTTCTAATACAGTGCATAAAGAGTTTACGCACTATGTGAATCAATTAAGGGTTCTAGTAGATATATATGTTTGTTATATATGCGTGGATGTGTGTTCGACTAACCCTTTTGCAGCAAGTTAGTCCATTATCTCCCATGGCACCAAGAACTAATTAAATTTTGTATTTAATTGTTTGAGATTGGTATATATTATGTTTTAATATTGTTTTAGCGCCCGACTTCAATCCTACGAAAAGGAAAGTCGCACCGGTTTCCCTAGCCTTTTATTTTATTGTTGCTATTTCTATTTCTAGATAAATTGTAAGCTTCGAAAGAAGCATAGGACAAATGTAATAGAATTAGAAAATCCATGAAGATGGAGCACGGAGCCATTGTCCATGAAGATGGATCTGGAGGCGATCAAATCAAAAGGAGGTTCTATGGAGATAGAGCCATGGGAGATAGAGGCATCGTTTGGATGTCCTTATTTTCAATTTTAGTTTTTTGTTTTATGTGCTTGGTTTGTGATTGGCATTTAATTATATTGTTACTACTTGCATGCACGTAAAACAAGTTTTATAAAATAAAATTCAAAAACCATTTCAACGCATTAGTAAACATTGGATGTTTATGGGTAATGTGTGGAAACATTTTTCAAAAGCAAAATCCTTATTTACTAAATCTTGTAGGAGATGGTTTTATTAATAACACCCATGATCTTCTATTAACGGTTTATTGTAAGATGAATAATGCATTTTGTGTCACCTCGCCAGGGGTGATCATCCCATACGGAGGGTGCATTACTCATTGGTTACTAGATGTGAACTTCCTTTGATAGGATCAATCAGACGTGTTAGAGGGTGACCACCACACGGAGGCGCTACTTGAGACGGTTGTGATTAGATCTTAGTTAATGGTACACACTAGGTAAACTATGGATAAGGGATCCCACACGGGGCATTATTCAGAAACTTAGAGATCAAAAAGGTTCGGGAGTCATAACTTGTTTTGCAAGAGTTGCATAGCGGACAAGTCATGATTAATTGAAAGATCGAACATTGACCACCACACGGAGGCTTTATTCTTTCGTTTCGATATTCCGGCGACTTTGTTTTGAAATAAGAGTTTTTTTAAGGATTCTTTTATTTCAAACTGTCAAATTCTGATATCCATATTTATTTTGTTTGTTTGATTTTCAGTAATCATAATGTCTGGATCAGCATTTAGTCCACTTGCCACCATACTCACTCAAAACAAGTTAACTGGAAACAACTACACTGAATGGAAACGTAACCTTGATATCGTGTTAACTGCGGAGGATCACATATATGTCCTCACCACCCCAAGCCCTGAAGAACCCGCGGCAAATGCTTCAACTGCTGCCAGACGTGAGTTCGAAAAATGGAAGAAGTCGAATGGAATGGCTCGTTGCTACATTCTGGCCTCAATGGCTGATGTGTTGCAACACCAATTCCAATCGAATGATTCTGCCAGTGACATTATCACACCCCTGAAAAAGATGTTTGGGGAGCATGGCAGGTCTGCCAGACAGGTAGCCATGCAGAAGATAATGAGTGCAAAGATGTCAGAAGGGACTCTAGTCAAAGAACATGTTTTAAAAATGATTGGTTATTTAAACGAGCTGGAGACCCTAGGTGCCAACATCGATGTACAGACCCAAGTTGATATGATCCTCAATTTGCTGTCACCTTCATTCGCTCAATTTAAACTTAATTATAATATAAATCAAATGAATATCTCAATGAGCGAATTAATGAGTTCTTTACTCGCAGCGGAAGGGGTGATCAAGCATGGGGTCAACATTTTAAACATTGAGAAAAGCGCTTCTTCTTCGCGATCTACACCGAAAGGAAAGAAAGGGAAGAAGAAGGCTGGCACTGGTGGTTCAAGTGTTGGACCGGTTTCTAAGATTGCAAAATCTAAGGGAAAAGGTAAGGGCAAAGGGAAGGTGGGTGGCCAAGGCAAAGGAAAGTGTTTCCAATGCGGCAACAAGGGCCACTGGAAGAGGAACTGTCCAGAATTCTTAGCTACAAGAGTTCAAGGTATGATTGAATCACATGTGATTGAAGTAAATTTTATAACGGATACTTCAAACACTTGGTGCATTGATTCTGGTACGACTAACCACATCTGTAATTCATTGTAGGGGTTTAGATCAACCAGGAGGTGCGGTGATGGGAAAATCGTACTTATTCTAGGTTCTAGCGCAACCGTTTCTGCGGTTGCTATAGGAGTCGTAGTTTTAGAATTTCTAGACAATAAAGTTTTGATTTTATCAGATGTACTTTACGTCCCTTCAATGAGACAAAATTTAATTTCAGTTTCTAATTTATCGAATAATGGTTATTCTTTTCATTTTGGAAATGAAGTTGTGATTAAAAGAAATAGTTCTTTTATATGTTCTGGTGTTAAATCAAATGGTTTGTATGTGATTACTCCCAATATTTCTAAGGACTCTTGCATGGAACTTAATAACTCAGTGGTAACTGTACCATCTAAAAGGAAGAGACCTTCCACTAATCCAATAAGGCTTTGGCATATGAGGCTTGGCCATATCAATCTAAATAGGATTGGCAGACTAGTCAAAGAAGGGGTCTTAGGCAATTTGGTTCTCAAACCAATGGAAGTCTGCGAGTCTTGTTTAGAGGGTAAGATGACCAAAAGACCCTTTCCTGCATAGGGCAATAGAACCAATGCATTGTTGGAATTAGTTCATACTGATGTGTGTGGACCAATAAATATTAGAGCACGGGGTGGTTATGAGTATTTCATAACATTTATCGATGACCACTCTAGGTATGGATATGTGTACCTAATGCAGCACAAGTCTGAAGCCTTTGAAAAGTTGAAAGAATTTAGGGCTGAAGTGGAAAAGTAATTAGGCACACATATCAAGGCCATTCGATCTGATCGAGGTGGCGAGTACCTCTCTAATGAGTTTATTGATCACCTCGTACAGAATGGGATTCTGTCACAGTTGACTGCACTTGGTACACCTTAGCAGAACGGTGTAGCGGAGAGAAGGAATCGGACTCTTTTAGATATGACTAGGTCGATGATGAGTTATTCTGAGTTGCCATTATTCCTTTGGGGTTATGCTTTGGAAACCACTGCTTACATACTAAATCTAGTACCAAGTAAATCTGTTCTCTGGACACCACGAGAGATGTGGATTGGGCGCAAGCCTTCTTTGCAACATCTCTGGATATGGGGGTGTCCGGCACATGTGCTGAAAGGAAAGATGAGCAAGTTGGATTCTAGGTCAGAAGTATGTTACTTTGTAGGGTATCCAAAGGGTACTTATGGATGGCATTTTTATGATCCAAGGGAACATAAAGTGTTTGTTAGTATAAATGCTATTTTCTTGGAGGATGATTATATCATGAACCATAAACCTAAGGGGAGGATAGATCTGAGAGAAATAGAAGGAGAGCCCTCAGTCCTACCCGCAGTTGATAACGATGTAAATCAAGAAAACACCACTTCTTCACCCTTTTCTGCACCGGTACCTCGTCGTAGTGGGAGGATTATCAGTCAGCCTGATAGATACATGTTCTTAGGAGAAGTTTTTAAAGCTGTCTCCATAGAATCTGAATCTGAATCTGATCCTACCACATACGAAGAGGCAATGGCTAATGTTGATTCAGTTCATAGGGTTAAAGCTATGAAGGATGAATTAGAATCTATGGATTCTAATCAGGTCTGGGATCTTGTAGAGCTTCCAGCTAACATTAAACCCATTGGTTATAAGTGGGTCTACAAGAAGAAAAGAGGATCTGATGGAAAGGTTGAGACCTTTAAGGCAAGGCTTGTAGCGAAAGGTTATACTCAGAGGGAGGGCATTGACTATGAGAAAACCTTCTCACTGGTGGTCATGCTCAAGTCTATCAGGATACTCTTATCCATTGCTGCATGCCTAGATTATGAGATCTGGCAGATGGACGTCAAGACTGCATTCTTGAATGGCAATCTTGAGGAGGACATCTATATGGAACAACCAGAAGGGTTTATAGCTAGTCGGAAAGGTAACTTGGTATGCAAGTTGCAAAAGTCCATTAATGGGCTTAAGCAAACATCTAGGAGTTGGAACATCCGATTTGACCAAGCTGTCAAGTCGTTTTGTTTCATACAAAATCTGGATGAACCCTGTGTATACAAGAAGTGTGAAGGGAAAGTGGTGGCTTTTCTTGTGCTTTACGTTGATGACATTCTACTCATTGGAAATGATGTAGCAGCATTGTCAACGGTCAAGGTTTGGCTAGCTAGTACTTTCGATATGAAGGATCTAGGAGAGGCGAGCTATATTCTAGGGATAAAGCTCTTTCGGGATTGTAAGCGAAAGATAATGGGATTATCTCAAGCTGGTTATATCGATAAAGTGCTAACTAGGTTTACAATGGAGAATTTAAAGAAAGGTTTGTTACCTTTCAGGCATGGTTTAGTATTCTCCAAGGGCCTATGTCCTAAGACACAGGAAGAGAGGAAATGCATGTCAGGAATTCCCTACGCCTCGGCAGTGGGAAGTCTCATGTATGCGATGTTATGCACTAGACCAGATATCTACTATGCTGTAGGCATGGTCAGCAGATATCAATCGAATCCAGGTCCAGAGCACTGGACACCTATTAAGCACATTCTTAAGTACTTGAGAAGGACTAAAGATTACATGCTTATATAGAGCGGTAGTGAGTTAATTCAAGTGAGATATACTGACTCTGACTTTATGTCAGATAAAGATTCGAGGAAGTCGACGTCCGGTCATCTCTTTACCTTGGGAGGTGGTGCTGTTAGTTGGAGGAACATTAAGCAGAAATGCATTGCAGACTCAACTACAGAAGCTGAGTATGTGGCTGCTTGTGAAGCCGTAAAGGAAGCTGTTTGGCTCAAGAAGTTCCTTATGGAACTTGAGGTGGTACCAGCGTCGCTGTCTCCTATTACGCTTTATTGTGATAATAGTGGGGCAGTGGCTCAGTCCAAGGAGCCAAGGAATCATGGGAAAGGGAAGCACGTAGAGCGGAAATATCATCTTATCCGAGATATTGTTCAACGTGGAGATGTGATTGTCACCAAGATTGCCACCGCTGACAATCTTGCTGATCCGTTTACAAAGGCCTTGCCACAGAAGGTCTTTGATCGTCATCTAGATAGTCTAGGTCTCAGATGTAATCATGTATGGTTATGAGTGCAAGTGGGAGTTTGTTGGGTTTGTGCCCTCAAACCATTACTTTATGTATGAGACATTGACATTTTAATATATGGATATCAGCTTTACAATTCATTATGTATGTTTATTTCATTAGATGATTGTTAATCCTTAAGTATCATAGTAAGTAATTCGTGTGTGTATGAGATACATACAAGTGAGATACGAATTACTATCCTTTGATACTTAAAACTTGTCATAGTGAATGATGAGACTGGATATCTCATCAGGTATACACTGTAGCATGATTAACTACCATTGGATGGAGTGATGAATCCCAATCACTAGAGTGTAACTCTTAGTTAATGTTCTAGTGCTTATAGTGCATTGACGAACCCGAGTTCTCCTATTGACACTCAATGCTGTCAAATAGTCATTAGGAACTCATAACTATTATATAAGGTACGTGTTCTCAATATTGAGACGATTATGAACACAGACTGTGAATATGACTGCTTTGACTTACCAATCAGTGAGGTCTATAAAAGATCAACACCTGGGTATCTTAGGTATGTCATGTTCATAGGGTTGTGAACATATATTGTCAAGATAGAATCTACCCTCTGATTTAGAGTAAGCATTCCCTTGAGTATGTCACCAAGTTGATTACTGAGTACTGCAGTCTTGTTGATAAGAGTTATCAACATGTTTGGTAATCATGAAAGGTGAATAGGACTCAAGGAATTAAAGAAGTAATCATGATTCAGGTTGACAGTGACCGTTTATCCAACTACCTGAATATGATTGTGAATGCTGACGGTAGAGGGACATTAGTACAACATACAAGTCTAGTTATCGCTTCGGATATGTTCTTTTGCATTGGAGTTCAGTTATCGTTTTATAGTGGAGTAAACGTTAACTGATCAGTCGATAAATTTACTGATCAAAGAGTTTGGTCATGGGAATTAATCAACTGATCTGAGCTAACAATAAAGAACCTAGGAGGTCCCACTCTTAGCTCTACCAGGATACTTGGAAAGACACTTGAGGAAGCTATCAAGACAGGTTCAATCGATTGAAGCTAGTTCGATCGATTGAAGTCATGGCAGGTTCGATCGATCGAGCATGGTTCGATCGATCGAATGTTCGATCGATCGAAGTCATTCAATCGATTGAAGGTTAGGTCGGTTCTGGGAATCTATAAATAGGGCAGCTGCGTTCTGAAAAGGATGTCGTCATTTTTGAGCGTCAGAAGCTGCAGAAACTGTTTTAGAGCACCAAACCTTCTCCTTCCTTTCTATTAGAGATCCCACCATCTCTAGTCTCTCCGGGAAGCATCTGCAGGAGACATTAGGGTGAAGACAACCTAGTGGAGGTTGCTGCTTCACCAAGGAATAAGAAAATTAGAATTGGGTTTAAGACACTAAGGTATAACTCTTGTCCCCTCTTGTACGCATCTATGGAATTGATGAGTAGTAGATCATGGGCTACCAATAAGTTTTTATAACTTGACTTTTTCGCTGCGCGTTTAAACTTTTAATTTAAACCAATTTTTCCATCAGTTGCTAGAGCAGTTTTGGGAGCCATTGATGTGGGTAGTGGTAGAGTTTGTTCGTCGTAGAAGATGGAGTTTTGAGAGAGAGAGAGAGAGAGAAAGAGGTTCTGGTTTATTAAGAGAGATGAAGACGAAGACGATTTGGGAAGTGGGAAGACTTTTGAAAACCCCATCATTTTATACGCCTCAGCATTTAATATGGAGTGACTAGTGGGATTCTCGAGATTTGATAGGTCCTACATGACAAACACGTGGCTACTTTTAAATTCAAAATGTCACATCAATCAAGGTGGGACTTTTGATATGACATTTTGGGGGACAATTATTTGCACCCAAAAACCGTCAAAGGGTTTTTGGCCTGAATGAAGTAGAATCGGGCTAGCCCAAGGGTGCGAATAGTCATCGGGCTGAAGAGGGTACATGAATCAAGGGTAAAGTACAACCTAAAGTAATATGAAGCCCGATAGGCGATATGGGTCAGATGCTAAACAATCGGGCACCGTCCTATTAGTGAGCAAGGGTAAGTGTTGGAGCCTGATTGGTAGGCTAAGCAAGGATAACGTCCATCAGGCATCCGAGAGGCATAAGCTGGCGTCAGGAGAACCCCGGTGAATGATTAGGAGAGTACACTCGACGATCGGGAACCATATTTGGAAGAAACGGTAAAGGCCAGTTGCACGAGACCGATTGGTCGGAAGCAAGCGCACAACCGTCATCGGACTCATGAGTGTCAGAGAGCATGACAAGTAGGAATATGGTAGCCCGATGGGAGTGAAGGTATGGTTCAAGTTGCATGAACCCGATTGGTAAGACGGTTATGTTCTTGGTTGTCATGGCTGATGTCACCTTAAAATTAAGGAAGCAGTCTCCTTTTTGGAATGGGATTGAGCGCATATAGCTGGAGTTGAGAGGATTATCCCGAGAATATTGGTATTGATTCAATCCGAATAAAGATAAGGAAGGAATTGGAGATTGGGAAGGATTCTGCAATATATATCCTGCTTGGAGCACAAGTCAAGGAGTCTTTGCTATATCAGGATTGCTCTAAGGTCGCTATAAATGCTAAGGCAGGCCAACCGTGCAAAGGACTCCGCGTCATTCTCGAAAACAACGCTCATACATCATTCAAAGCATTCAAACCTTTGTGTTCTTCTACATCCATAGCATCCATAGCAAATAGGTCTGCCCTCTTTGTTATTTTTACTATTTTTACTTTTATGAACAATTTGAGCATGTTCTGATCCTGTTCTTTGGTTTTGTTGTTATTTTCCAAGCATTTAATAAAATATCTTCGTGTTTTATTAATCGTTTATGATTGTTTTTTGGTAAATTCTTTCACTACTTGGCTTGTGCCCTTCAGTACCGCCATAGAACTTTCAGTGAGGGTACTTTCCTACTCATCATACACAATCACCCTGTTAGAAGTCAGATCTCAAAGCCTTGAGTATCACTCACTCAAGCATATAAGAAATTAGTTTGGACACACATCGAGCCCGTTTGACTTTGGCACGCCCGTGCAAAACTATAAGCAAACAGTTATACATAGGAACCTAATCATAGGAAAACCCATTATTAAAAAAAAACTCTCTCTCTCTCTCTCTCTCTCTCTCTCTCTCTCTCTCAATAAAGGCCTAGATTATGGCATTTATGAATTTTTATAATTTTTATTACAAAATACACTTACTATATATAGAAACACACAAAATTTGGTCTACATTTTGGTCAATTATCACCATTAATATTTGGAATAACGTCTAACGTATGGATAATGCTATGTTTTCCAACTTGGAATTCCAAATATGGTTGCCAAATACTCTAATAGTTGTACCACCTGTTGGAGCAAACGGAAGTGGTACAACATACTTTAGAATAATATATAACGTATGGATAATGCTGTGTTTTCCTTCTTCTTTTTTTTTTTTATGCAAACCAAGGAGGAAATTTTATTCATAAGAAGAAGAGATACAATCAGCAGTCACAAAACTGTGACATTCAGGAGGAAACGAATCAACCCACAACTTACAACTTTTGACAATTTTTGCAAACATTGCAAGGAAATAGAAACACCGTTTGCCGGACGAACATGCCGAACCTCCAAAATCTCGAGCAAGGAGAACAACTTTCGAACCTCCACCAAAATGTGACCATACATAACCCTATCAAACTCAGTTGTTTTAACGCTTGGATGACCGCACGAACATCCGACTCAATGATGAAACTATGGAAGCCAAGAGGGATCACTACCTTTAAAGCTTCGAACACCGCCATGCATTCCACGACTTTAACATCGAAAACTCCTGGGACAAAACAAGTTAAAGTAACCAATACATTTCCCTAACCGTCCTGAAGGACAACGCCCAGACCACGACCTCTCAGACTCAAACACTGCACCATCAACATTCGTTTTGAGGATTCCAACTGGTGGAGGAACCCAATCGATTCCAAGCATCACTGCCGAGGGGCTGGATTCTCAGGAACCTGTAGACACCCCATTTTGTCGGCTATCAAATTTAGGAGACCCATAGCTTGGTGGTTCACAATGATCGTAAAAGACTCAAAAGGACTCTTGGAAGTCAGCTCTATCTCTCAGAATGCTCAGAGTGACCAAAATGCCCCTAAAAGCCCGAAAACTCCCAGATTTGGTCCCGAAGTTCTGAAAACATGCTATGTTGTAAGAAAAATGATAAAATGAGTTTTTAAGTAAAACCGGATGAAATCGTCAGCTCCCAGAGACCCCCGGAAGTCCCGGAAGTTCCCCGAAAGTCCCCGTTGACCGGTTTGACCAAGGTTTGACCAGGTTTGACCAAAATCGTCCAAATTCACCGGAATCATTAGAATAGTATTAAAATGAGTTTTAAAAGAGAATCGAGCGAAAACGTCGACTCCTGAGAGCTCCCGGAGGTTCCCAGAACTTCCCGGGAATCCCAGGTTTGACCAGTTTGACCAAGATTTGACTTTGGAATCGGAGCACCGAAATAATTTTCAAATATTTTTCATGGATACTAGAGGTCATTAGCTTTCCAACGGTATATCGCACATAATTCCTGGATTTAAAACGTATTTATTTTGAATTTCTGAAGGCGAAAAAGGCGATCAAATCAGCTTTTATCGCGAATACCGCAAAACTTTTCAAAGTGACCTATCCCTGAACTTTTTTTTATGTAAAGTAGACTCCATTACCTTTCCAACGGTATATCACAACCTCAATTTGGAGTTCGTATGCATTTTCTGTGAATTTCGGACAAAATAGGGCCTTTTCGCGAATACCGGAACCTCTGGGGGCCTAAACATAAATTTTTGGGCGTCTGAGGAGCAGTGCCGCCGCGGCACTGGCCCACTGCCGCCGCGGCACAGGCCCAGTGCCACCGCGGCACTCAACCCTCGTAGAGTCCATTTTTGTAATTTTTTTGGGGGTCCAATTTGATTAATTGAAAACCAAAACGACGTAGTTTTATGTTCACAGATGTTTGGGACCAATGGGAACACTTATTGTAATAACCTGCATTTTCATGCATTATCATATTTAAAATTTTCATTATCATTGGCATTATTATATTCAAAATTTAATATATATTGTCTGTTTATATGTTAATTTCGATTCTTGTGTGAAAAGTTTAATTCTTGAATAATTGAAATTACTTTTGGGGGTCAAAATGCAATTTTCATAAAACTTGCAATACCTGTGTTAAAATTCAAAACTGTATTTCAAAACGGTGGAATTATTTCTTTTAAACTCAAACTGTATTTTTATGAAATCAGAAAACTATTTCTAACGTTAAAATGAATTCTCTGTATTTTTGTGATAAACACCGTATCACGAAAATACCAGTGTAAGTTTAAAACTGTCCGCGCAGTGTTAAACTTCCACAGAATTTTGGAAGTAAATGATTGAACAAATATATTTATACCCAAATTATTATGCTGATGCTTTTCCTTAGGTCTTGTTTGGCAAATGTTGTTGTATGTGTATTGTCCTTATGCCATAAGCTAGATTACCCAAACACACATTGACCCACCTCATCTCCACCTACCTCTTACTTTCATCAGTGGAGAATAAAGGACAGTGCATACACATCATTTCTGCACACTCATTGTATTTAATGGAGGATAGTGGTTCATGAGTGGGGAGTTAGGCCAATGTTTTCTTAGTGGGTATTTGATTATATATACACCCAACCACACTACACACTCTGCACTTCCATCATAGCACAATTCAGAAATTCACAGAGAGTTTAGAGAGTGCAGAGAATTCTTCAGTTGGGTAGAGAGAGAGAAGAGTTCAATCCTCCATAGTCAAAGCTTGGAATTCGGGAATTTCGTAATTATATTTCTTTCTCAACAATTTCTTCAAATCTATATCACAGTGAGTATTACTAACTCACTCCAAATGTAACTCATTCCTTATTTACTGATTTAGGTAGTTAATTTTAACAGTAGCAGAATTTTGTTTTCAGATTTTTGTTAGGAAAACGAATGAAATTTAAGGTTCTGCCCGCGATGTCTCAAGCAAAACTCGATTCTGCACACTTTTCGTCTAATGCAATTTTCTCAGATTTTGCACCGTTTGGGCAGAAAATGAGGATTACAGTAGCAGAAAAAGTATATTAGAAATTCAATCTAATATTTTCTCTTTTAATTTTAACAGTAGCAGAATTTTGTTTTCAGATTTTTGTTAGGAAAACGAATGAAATTTAAGGTTCTGCCCGCGTTTTCCCAAGCAAAACTCGATTCTGCACACTTTTCGTCTAATGCAATTTTCTCAGATTCTGCACCGTTTGGACAGAAAACGAGGATTTCAGTAGCAGTTTTTAGAATGCTATTAGTTATGTTTAAAATGATTAAGGCAATGAATTACGAATTTTCAATCCCCGTACGCGTATTATTTCTTTAATTCTGTGAATTCCTTTATGTTTAAAGTTTGATGACATTCATGTGGAGTCAGTTGTACATGCATGGTGAGTGTTGGTAGTGTGTAAAAGAGTAATGATAGTGTGGAAAAGAGTAATGATTGTGTGGAAAGAGTATGAGTTTGAGTTGTGGTTGTGGTTGTGGTTGTGGTTGTAATTGTGGCTGTGGTTATGGTTGTGGTTGTGGATGTGATTGTGGTTGGAGTTGAAAAAGAGGATGAGGGTGTCTTTGAAATGCGAAGGTGGCAAAAATGGACACTCCCTGACGCCCATGGAAGCGTTAAAGTGTGTGAAGCCGAACTTGGACACTCACTGGCACCCATGGAAGTGCTAAAGTGTGGCCTATGGACACTCCCTGATAACTCGAGTCTGGATACCTGTGTGGGGGTTGCCCCGGTATTTGCATGGCGGTTAGGGTCTTCAAAGTGTGAGGCATTGGACACTCCCTGGTACCCCGGACCAAAGTGTGAGGCAAACTGGACACTCCCTGGCGCCCCGTTGCTAAAGTGTGGCTATCTTAGTATTTCAAAGATACCAGGAGTAGGATAGAGGGTTGTTGGGTTTTTGTCGAGAGAAAAGAGTCGGTTAGATGAGATGGTGCATTGTTCTCATACACGGTCACATATGTGTGAATTTATCTTTTAATTATTGTTGTGGTTGTTTTCTAACAAGCTCTTTATCATAAATATAAACTTGTGGTATTTAAATGGAAATGGGAAAAAGGTAAATGGGCATGTTTTTACATTCAAAGCTATGTTTTTAATACTCACCAGCTTCTTGAAGCTGACGGCGTTGATGCGTCCTGGACATTCGTGTCCAGGCTTTGCAGGTAATAACCAAGAAGAACCTTATGATTATGCAAATTAAGATCTGTTGCTGAGAAGAGATGTTACTTTTATATGCTTTATGATTATGTGTTGATTTGGTTTTGAGGATGACTGTAATAGACTGTAAGTTATTGTTTTATTTTCAAGGCGGTCTGTGCCTTAGTAAACCCTGTACTATAGGATGTAATAAGTTAGAGATTTAATTTTTATAAGCCCAGGTTGCCCTACTCTGATTAATGGTTTTATGTTGTTCGACGTTTTGGGACGGAATCGATCCTTCAAACTGTCGCGACCTACGGGTCCATAAAGGAAATTAAACGCTTTCCATATTTATGCTACGTCGGGGCGTGACACTTATAAAATCCCAAAATCACCCCAAATTGGCCTATATAAACCCCCCATTGCTCTTTATTTTGGGGGGGCCAAGTGCAAAGCTTGAAAAGTTGTAGAGAAGAAGAGAGATAGAGATAGGTTTAGAAGAAAGAAAGGGAGCTTCTCCCATTGATTTTCTATAAGAAAGTGAGTTTTATTCTTGTTTTCTTCCATTATCCTTCTATATACTTCACATCCCAAACACCCCCAATCACCATTCTTGAGCATTCTTGAGTTAGGAAGCTACTTCCATGTCCAAATGTCAAAATCTATGAGTGAAACACCAATCTACAAGTTCAATACTTCATGAATATCATCTATTGATCATTATCTACTTGCTTGTTTATTCATTGTTTATCTCTTCCCACCTCATTTCTTTTTGATTTTCTTTATTTACTTACTAGTTCATCATCATCTAAGTGATGACATGAAGTTTAAGGTGAGTGAATCCTTATGGATAGTAGCTCTTAACCTCAAAAACATGTTTGATAGATGATGATCATAACTTCAATACCTCCAAGGTATTCTTGAAGTTATGTTCAAAATAAAAATAAGTTTCTCCAACAATCTTGGAGGTTCTTGATGATGAGTTGAATGTTGGCATTTTAAGTGGTTATAATCTTTATTGAGTATTGAAAATATGCTTTCAAAACATCTACTTCAAAACCCCTCTTAAAACCCCTCATTTTAATCTCAAGAAAGAAAACTCTAGTTTTTCCCAAAACTTTCAAAACAGTGAATAATCTGAGTTCAAAGATTTTCCTAGAACTCAATACTCAACATATGGATGCAAGGACACTTGGAAAGTCTTCCTAACCCATTGGAGAACACCCATGATTTTTGGTTTGACTTGGAAGTACTTGGAAATGGTCCATTTGGATCCAAACATTCCTTCTAGACATTCTGTTTTTGCTGTCACAGCAGCTAGGTCCACTTCCAACCTCTTTTTCAGAAACCTTTTCCAAAATGGGTGGTCCTAACTTATTTTTCCCTTAAACTTCAACGTCTTAGGAAACTTCTGTATAAAATGGGCTTCTAGATCATTCGTTTTCATTTTATAAGATTTTCTAACATTTCAGTCGACAGTACGGACTCTGTTTCTGAGTGACCTCTGTTGTTTATGTGATTTCTCTCAATCTGTAGTAGTTATTAAATATTGGCTTTTTGGGTTGTGTTCTAGACACAATAAGGAACATCTCCATAAACAATCATGCATTGAAAACATTTCTAACCCCTCTTTTCAATTTTCCAAAGATCTAGTTACTGTTCTATCCACTATTCACAGCAAGCACATTTTAACTTTCATTCTTTGATTTGATGCTTATATGCCTTCCAAATTAGTTCATATCTTAGGAAGTAGTTCAAAATACATTTGTACATATCCCATGATGATTTCATTCATTCATTCATACACATTATAGACTTCTAAGTCATCCTAGGAATCCATGAACACAAAGCACACTACAACCTTGGCACATTTTAGATACATACATTGCATCCATGCAAAGATTTGGGGTTTTGTAACTCCTAATCTAAGAAGATTATAAGGAATGATCATGATCACACATTCATGCCTCCCCTTGATCTAATCATCCTTTCTCATCCGTCCCGGGGATTGAGAGATCTTCTCTTCTCAAAGAATAACATGCATCATTCTAGCTTGCTAAGCATCTTTGTTTTCTTTGACTTATTTATTTCAAGAACAATTCATGCCCCCTTTAGATTAGGAAACTTGATTATTTGATACATGATTAGACAATTTTTCCTAGATTTATTTGTGTGATCTTTCACTTTGCATTGTGTGATATTTGGCTTAGATCTTATGAATGATATCTTATCTTTAGATCTTCCATTTTCAAATTTTCTTATGTGATGTAATATACTATCATAGTATTATTTGTTGAACCATACATAGTATAAGATGATTATTTGGATGCTAATTGAGGCCCGTCGAGAGACGGGGCGAGTTGAGGGTGTTTTAGTCGTGACAAAGGCTCCTTCCTCTCTCGTACCAAAACCCCGAGCCAAGTTCTTTGGTTATGAAGGGCCGGTGCCCTTTATCCGTTTGGGTGAGTCAAAATTAGGTTTCTTGGTTCCTTAAAGACCAAGTGGCGACTCTGTATCTGTTTTCGAAATACCTTCTTTTCTTCGAAATCAACCTCTTGTTTTTCTTTCAAATCAATTTCAAAACAAAGGAAAATCAATTCCGAAACCCCGGAAACAAACAGGAAAAAAACCGGGAGTGGACGACGGATTCCGCGTGTCCACAGAACCCCGCGAGCTTGTAAAAACTCAAAAACAAATGAAGAAATGGCAGCAACCGTAGTTTCAGGCTCTGCCTGAACCCCTTCCACAATCCACTTGTTTTGAGCACTCCAGATCTTCCAAACCGTGACCCTGAACTTGGTTAAAAACTCATCACCCTTCTCCTTTAGCATACAACAAACCCAATCACCAAATTCCATGTTAAGACCAAACCTTTTAAATTCAACCAAGCAAATACTCATCCAGACCGCTCTAGCCTTAGGACACTAACATAAAGCATGGGAGACCGATTCGGCACCCCCACCACACACTGGACACTGATCATCTTCCACAATACATCTTTTTTTAGGTTCGATTTTGCAAGGAATAAACTCCTTACATGCCAACCAAAGAAGATGCCTCACTTCGTTAGGAGCCACCCCCTGCCATAATTTCTTCCAAGGGAAGGCATGTGTAACGCTTGAAGCAGACCCTGCCCCCAACTCCGTTCTCTTTCAAAGCATCTCCACATGGTAGGCCGAACGCACAGTGAAGCAACCTTGTAGTATAACCTTTTTTATCTGATATGGTTGCCAAATGCTCTGATAGTTGTACCACATGTTGGGGCAAAGGTAAGTGGTACCACATACTATTGCATATGGTGCAACTGTTAAAGAATTTGATAACCAAATTTGGGATTCATAGCATTGCTTTTTTGTATTTTTTTTTGGTGGATACTTTTTTGTGACATTTCTTAATTTTTTATTTTTATTTTTGTAATTTGACAACCAAATCATGTCACCTTTCTGAATTTTTTATTTTTAATTTTTTTTTTCATTTAAAGGCCTAGACATGGAATTACAAAATACACTTTCTATATATATATATATATCACACGACCTCCTTGATCTTTCCTAAACTTAACTTCCTTGATTCTATTTTCTTAGTTTTTAATTTAAAAAAATTTTTGTTTTGTCATTTAAAGGCCTAGATTATCTCATTCTTTGACCATTTAATTGCCTTTTAAATTATCAGTAGGAAAGTCTTACACGAGTTAGGCGTCGAACATATCAAACAATGTGTATATGACCATATATATATATATATATCTCTCTATTCAGCTTACTCTTTCTCTTCTTCTCTCTCACACTCTTCCCCAATACACCACAATACCGGGCAGCCAGCATTGTCCGCTACACTACTCTGCTAAGACATAAGAGGCGGCTTTTGTCTTCTCTTTCCGCTCTCTCTCTCTCTCTCTCTCTCTCTCTCTCTCTCTCTCTCTGTCTCTCTCTCTATCTCTCTCACATACACACACACACACATATGCATGCATGCATGCATTTCCCAAGTATTTACCTTCTTTTTTTGCAAGCCCTTATTACAAACTAACAGTCATTGCACTATTTTCCAGATTACGAGCAAACAACGGGAAATAAAGCCAAGTCAATCACACTGATGTTCACCATAGGTTTCTCTCTCTATCTCTCTCATTCTCCATATCGTTACGTATATGCATCTGAAAATGTATGTGTTCCCATTTGAAAACATTTTTTTTTCTCTCTTTAAAAAAAAAAAAAAAAGAACAGTAAGAAATATTGATAAGCCAATACTATATTTTTCACTTATAAATTAACCATAGCATTACCTTTTAGGCTATAAAAGCTACTAAAAGATAAAACTACATAGATTAATAAGCCCTATAAACATAAAACGTCAAACTTTTATTTTATATTTTAACAAAATATATATATTTTTAATAAGTTCTGTCCTTGATAGCTTCGCACATATTGTATGTCTTATTATGTTGTTTTTCATTTGTAATATTGTATTGGGGAATTAATTCTATTCACACCTATCAACTTTAATAAGCTTTTCTCATTACAGTTATACCCTTATACAAAGTGACATACAAGGGCAAATTAATAAAAATAATTTTAAAAAGTTGCTCTCTACACCCACCTATATCAAGAAACCCTAACACACCAATATCTTTCAACATCTTTGTTTTATATTGCAGTTTCAACATTTACTAGCATGTATCCCCCGTAATGTGCGCATACATTCTTTGTCTAACTAATCATATAAATACTCGATCTTGTGTTATAAAAATAAAAATGTTATACTACAAGGAAACATATGTTTGAGATTGTAATACCCTGTATTTCCATTGTACTTTTATAATGCTTTTGATATAAATAAGATTCAATATGTTGATATTAACATTGTAATTTCAGTTTCAATCGATCGAACTTCCTTCGAGCGATCGAACTTTTGTTTTTTCAATCGATCGAAACCTTTTCGAGCGATCGAACCTCTGTCGACCTGAAATATGACGTGGAACCCTTTGTCAAGCGATTGAACCCATCTCAATTGATCGAACCCTGACTAACCTGTTCTGAATCGATCAAGCTCATTTCGATCGAACAAACTTGTTATTATCAGTACACGCAGAACTGCCACCTGCACCCTTCCTCCCTATATATATGTATCACACACACACTCCCAAGGGTTCTGAATTTTGGGAGAGTTAGAGAGAGATATAGAGATTATATATATACACACTCATATATATATACACACACACCTGGATATATATATATATATATCTATATATACAAACACTCCCTTACACACTCTCGGTTTTGGGAGAAGAGAAGGTGCAGAAGGAGAGAAAGAAGAAGAAGAAGAAGACAGAGGACAGAGAGGAAGAAAAAGAGAAGAGAAGAGAAGGAAAAAGAGGAGAGAAAGCTCATCGAGGAACCAGTGGCCACCCCGAGCTCGTCGGCGTCACCGATGTTAACGGTGAGTGCCTATACTCACTTAGTAGCGTAGATATGTTCATATATATGTGTTTCGGCAAGAAAGAATGGACCCCGAACATACACGGGAAGTCCAGTCCATTCTGGGAAGAAAACCAACGTTCAATCGATCGAACTACTTTCGAGCGATTGAACACAGTCCGATCTCAATCGATTGAACTTAGTTCAATCGATCGAACTTTAATATTCTCAATCGATCAAACTTCGTTCAATCGATCGAGCTTTACTTTTGTCAATCGATTGAATGACTTCAATCGATTGAACTTGTCAGAATGTTAAATGTTTAGTTGGTTTATATCCGAGGAACTGTTAAGCTGTATATTATCATGTGTTGATTTATGGAAGCTGTATTGGAATAATACACATGTGGAATAATAGACTTAATGCATTGAACATTAAAACCAATTGCATAACGATGGTGTAATATTGTTAAGCGAATTGAGAAGTCGACATGCATAGTAGTGGGTCTATCGACCGCGAAGATCGATACTATTTATATTTGTGCATATGAATGTGGCCGCTAAGATTGTGTGATGTCAGGTGTTGGATCCCAAGGTGCTTGGATAAGATCGGGACTACGTTTCAGGCTGATGTATGATAGAGTTGGACTACGTGTCAGGTTGACGTATGATAAAGTTGGACTAAGTGTCAAGTTTTACGTATTATAGAGTTGGACTGTGTGTCAAATTTGGGAGCATATGTGATGTAGGACTTCGTGTCAAGTCTAATATATTGGGGCTGGTGGCCGTAACGCATTAGGGTTGGTTTGCCGAAGTATATCAGGGTTGCGTGCTGTACCATATTGGGGCAGCGTGCCGTAATAGTATTTTAGAGCTGAGTGCTGTAGTATGGTTGAGTGCGATAATATTGCTGAGTGCTATAGTATTGCTAAGTGCGTTAGTATTACCGAGTACAGAAGTGTTGTTGAGTGCTGTAGTATTGCTGAGTGTTGTGATATTATTGAGTGCTGAAGTATTGCTGAGTGTTGTGGTGGAGCTGAGTGTTGTGGTATGATGGAGCTGAGTGCTGTGGTATAGCAGAGCTAAGTGCGGTAGTATGTCAAGGCTGCGTGCCGTATATATCATAGACGTGTGACGTAGTATTATATCAGGGCGGGTTGGCATGAACGTTAGGGCTGTGTGTCGGGGTTTGACAGACCGTAGGTATGGTACTACGTGTCTGATTGATATGGACCCAAGAGTCAATATTATGTATTGAGACTGGTTGGGATGACGTCCGTTGTTCTATATTGAGTTGGTGCATACATGCATGCGAATGATGATATGATCCTTTTAACGATGTTGTTTATGTATACTGCATATCTATAGATATTCTGTTAGTATTTGCATTCATTCGGCTTTCGTAACTGACGGGTTTATGCCGCTGGATATTCGATGTCCAGCTGGCCAGGGTTATGAGTATGCAGGAGACGCTTACATGAATAGGGGCTACGAGGATGGAGCCTACGATGATGAAGGCTACGCTGGTGCTGACTATTACGCAAGCTAAAGACTTGAGCTTGCTGTTGATAGTTTATGCTTATGTTGTTAGAGACTCTGTAATAGTTACGTTTATAGTTCGGTGCATGTTGGCGTAATGCTTTAATTACATTTCTGTAGATACTTAAGGTTTGTAATAGTTTAGTATTAAACTCTGATTATATATATCGACCTTAGAACTTTCCGATGCGTGGTTTGAATCATTACTCTGATGATTAGACTTTGGTTATGGACAATGTGGTGACTTTTAACTGTCATGGCCTACGGATCCAAAAAGGAATTTATTTTCTCTATTTTTGCTACTGCGGGGCGTGACAGAGATTGCCAGCAATATGTTGGTTGTATGTGTGCTCAAATTATTACTTTATATGAGAGGGATATAAAATGAAAGATATGAAGAGATAAAGGAAAGTAAACAAAGATGGGAGATGGTGGGTGTAAAGAGATGAAAGTTAGTGGTTTTTTTTTTAATTTTTTTTTGTAATTGAGATGGTAGGTGTAGAAAGGTGTAGGGTTATTTTAGAGATAAAGGGTGGTGCATAGAGTAAATTATTTTAAATTAAATTAAAATAGTGGGAGTAGAGAGTAAATCATTTTAAATTAAAATAGTCCCAGTATTAAATAAAAATTAATTAATGGTGTAAAGCACTAGGCACCACCGCATTAGCCAATAGAAGAGGAGAGTGAGCAATTTTGGGTGAGCAAAATTGCACTCCCAAAAAAATATAATTTATAAAGTGCTTGAAAAAATATAAAGGACTACATATATAGAATCCAAGAGAAGTGATTGTAATAATTCATTGTCATGCACATATTTAGAAGTATTAGAAGTTTTGAAATTAAAAAGGTTTGCGAAAATTAAATGAAAAGCAATGCCTGAATATTAATTGGGTATATGTATGTATGTGACAAAGACCCACATACTAAAATTGTCACAGCCCGGTTCCACAATAGCGGAACCGGAGCCCGTGGCACGCCACCGAGGCTAAACCAATTCATTAACATTCCCAAAATTTAGTTTGAAGAACACACGCAGTGGAATGAAACAAGACATTTTGAAAACCATCCATCCAGTCGACTGATCCTCAGGTCCAGTCGACTGATCTTGGTCCAACAGAAAGTTGGGTTTTAAAACACCATCCAGTCGACTGCTTTCTACACCCAGTCGACTGGGGTTTGAAATTTTCAGTCGACTGGTAAAGTTCGATCGACTGAAGTCCAGCCTGGCCAAAAATATCAGTTTTGAAACCATGATCCAGTCGACTAAAATACCTGAATTATTAATTTTTTTTAAAAAAAATAGAGCTTGAACTCTATAAAACCACATCATTTTGGTTAGATTGAATTATAAAAAGCCTTCCACCATTTAGGTTTTGTTAACTTCTTTATATTCTGTTAATGTAATTTTATTGACCACTATGGCACCACTGAATTTTGATCGTAGCATATTGAAATGAACCCACAGTGATCTCATTGCCACAAGATGTGGAAAAAATATAGTAAAATCTATCTCAAGTATTTTAACATATTACATCACATGTTATTGTATACAAAATCTTTAACGTGATAATAGTACTGCTAAATAATTGAGATTTATAATTTTGCAATGTCATGAATGAGTATCAAATATATACAAGTCACATCACTTTCCTTACAAATCTATAAATATTTATATACGCATATTACATTTTTTTTTTGTACACTCACTTTTTTATTTATTTTTTCATTTTTCCCTTTGGTGCTTAAAAATTAGAAAGGGGCAAACTTGCATCCGAAACGAGTGTACCTTAAATTGCTCTTACTTTTTAGGCTATAAAAGCAACAAAAGGTTCAATCCCGTGCATATTTTCATTTTCAACTAACTTTTATATTTTTTAGGTTTAAAAATATATTAAAACAACTTCGTATTTTCAGGCCCTCACTTCACCTCACTTGTAGAAGTCTCCATCTCCACCGTGCATCACCAGGTAAGTAGTTTTAAATTTTTATATGCATGAATTATGTAATGTTGATTAATGCTATGCTGATGTATCCTTATTTTGTGATCCAATTTAGAATGTATCACCTTTTTTTGGTCTATACTAAGGTAAAATAATATGTAGATTTCTAGATAATGCATAAATATATAAAAAAAAATTTAATTAAATACTAAAACTAAGGAGAGACAGTATACAAATCAGAAAATTTAAACAAGTAATTTTTTTAAAAAAAATGTTAGATGCAAGGATAATGGCTAATGTATGGAATATTTTCCAACATAGTCGCTAACTCAAGAACAAAACCAATGTTTCTAAGTCTACTTCCAAGGAATAGCTAGCATACATACGTATAGGTAGGTGTAGATATAATTCATCTTAAAAATATGGGGGAATTACCGAAAAGTACAATTATGGAATACTTGTTAAGTTTAAATACAATTTAAAAATACACTTAACAAAAAGGATAAAAAGTTGACAGTTGGTGCTTGCACGGTATAAGTGCGCGCACCATAATATCTCCCATGCACAATCCCCTCAACACACGTCACTCCCACGCGCCACACGCGCACGACCCATGCGCGCCCACGAACGCGGCTTCCTTTGCAGACTGCTCGCGCCGTGCTAGCAGTGTACCGTATCATTTTCAATTTTGAAAAATGTTTTTAAACTTTAAACATCCATAACTTTTGACCTACAACTTCATTTTTCGCAAATTTTATACCGTTTGAATCGTGTCGACGAGAGCTACAAAACTAGTACTATTGTTAATATGTTTTGAGAAGAAATTTTTTTTCATGTTTTTACATAGATGAATAATAAATGAAATTTCACTTGATATACATAAAATATAAAGTGAAATTTCACTCAATTCTAGAGCTTTTAAAAGCTCTCCCAAAAAAGCGCTAAGTTCAATTTTTGCAAAACTCATAAACTAGTTACCAAATGAATTAAGATGAAATTGTGGTTTAAAAAAGGAGAAGCACCAAAATGGGGGCCAAACTAAGCCTTAATGAGGTAGCAATGACTTTATTGTTATTCGTCTTTTTTTAATTTTGTTTTTTCTCAAAACATAAAAATTTGGCATACATAAATATTAAGTGAAAATTTACTGAACTCGTACATGCCTTCTTCCTGAAAAACTTGAAGTTAAACTTAACATTCGTGTACTCGATCAGTCAGTGAGATTTCACTTAGTATGTCAAGTGAAAATTCACTAACTATTCCAAAAGTTGCTAGAAGTAACTCTCTAAAGTTTAAGGTCTAATTTGATACTTATTTTGTTAAAAAGTCTCTCGAATACCAATTTAAGTTAAATTTCACTTAATATTTATGTACAAGTTCAGTGAAATTTCACTTAATATTCATGTATGCCAAGTGAAATTTTACTATTTTTTTTCTCTTTCATATTAAACAATGCATATTTGTTTTTTTTTTTTAAAAATCAAATTTCACAAATCAATTATAAAACATAGTTTTTCAATCAAAATAAATGCAAAATTCTTGTAAAATTTCACTACAACTCTCCTTAAAAACAAAGTGAACATTCGGTTTTTTTTTTTCTCAAAACATATCAACTTGGCATACGTGAATATTACGTGAAAATTTGATAACTCATACACAAATATTATGTGAAAATTTTATTAGGTTCGTCTGGAACATGACATGTAAAAATAAGATGTTTTTTTTCCTTTTGCTCAAAAGGTATCAACAATGGTACTAGTTTTGTAGCTCTCGTCCATACGATTCCAACGGTATAAAATTTTTAAGAAACAGAGTTGTAAATCAAAAGTTATGTTGGTTTAAAATTTTAAAAAACATTTTTGACATGGATATCATATGGTATAGCTACTCACACGGTGTGAGTGGCTGAAAGCAAGCAGACGCGGGTTGAAGCCACGTGAGATTTTTTATGGTGCGTGCACTTATACCGTGCGATCAATGGTTTAGATTCCTTTTGTCATTTTTAGAAAATAGTCAAACCAATTGAAGTTTTAAACTTTTGAGAGTTACTTGTAAAGATTTTTTAATAATTTTCTATAAAAATAATGATACAAAATAACTCTTGCCTTTTGCATTCTTGGTCCAAAAGTAGAAAGCCTTTTCGGTTGATCATGTGGACCAGGTTCTAATAAAAATTATTGATACAAAATCATCATTCCCTTTTGCATTCTTCCATTTAATTGAATTTAACTTTTAATTCGCACTATTCACAATCTCCGGTATTTGTATGGTCTAATTGCACTTTACCCCTCGAACTATACACGTGTTTTCAATTGGGTACAAGAATTTTTTTTTTGCAATTGGGTACATGAACTTTCATCCTCTTTCCAATCAGAACCAATTGATGACGCCGTTGGTTTAAAACTAACGAAATTGCCCATAATTGTCCTTTTTTTGCAATTGGGTACATGAACTTTCATCCCCTTTCCAATTAGATCCATTCGCTAACGGCGTGAGATTTTGTTGGATGGAAATGCCCACATGTCACACTCCAACCTGCCCCCGCGAGCTAGGACACGTGTAACAATGACAACAAAGAACAAACAATTAATTTTAGCGTTCCAAAAATGAACATTTTGATGGAAGTATCAGGGGTAAAATATCTTTTTTATCAAATGAATTAATAAAAAGGAATAAAATAAAGGTTTAAAACCGTCAAATGGTACTTGGGCAAAGTTTCTCCTATTACAGCACCATTCACCCTGTTTTTATAAACTAAAACATTTTTAACCCCTGCTGTACTTATTTATTTAAATATTTCAAAACACATCAAAAACCCAACTAGAATATATAGATTCATTCTAACATAATAGAAGTTAAAATCATAACCTCTAATACATATTCTTATACATAAAACTATAATCATTATACCACAACTCCTAAACATCTCCAACTGGTAATTTAAAAATAAATAAATGAAAATTACAAAACCCATCTTAGCAAAAATAGTCCCGTAGTCTCGATCATTTCTCACTGTGATGCTCATCTGAATATGCGTGGTCATTAGCCACAAAATAGAATAAGCTTTCGCTTAGTGAGTACGTGGTGTGCTAATCATGCAATTGGAGTATTTAATGATTCATAACACCAATTAAACATTCACAACAATAAATGGTCGCAAGCGTGTCAAGTAATTAATCGCTATCGTTCTGGATCCCTGATTCCGGGCCATTCTCACTTTTTCCGTCGCATATAGCGAAATCACACTCATTCATTTGTAACCGTAGTCAATTCGTTGTGGTCGTCACTAGTATCCCCTTTTCTCTGAGGATTTCAACTTCTCTCTGTCCCTTATATATGGGCTAATTAATGGTGATTGTCACTTTGAGACCCTTTGACCCAAATAAGCACATAAGCAACTTAACATGTCAACATGACAATTTCAACATGGCAATTTTAACATTTTTGGATACGTTAAATAATAATTAATCACATGCTTTTCGACTTAATCACAATTAAGCAATTTAAGTATTCACTAACAAATAAATAAACATTAAATATCAAATTTTTGATTAGGACACTTACCTCTACGAATAATCAAATAAGTCTAGAAATTCCGAATTTATCCTAGATCCAGCCCAAATATAAACCTACAGCTAATCCTACACAATTTTGATAAACTAAATGTTACCAATACATTTGGGTCACGAAAAATCTATCGATTAAACCCAAATTAACTTATATCATGACTTTTATTTTGGGAATAGAGATCGTACGGTGGTGAAGAGATGACGTCGTAAAGTGGCAAAACCCACTTTTTCTCTCCATGGCCGAACTCTCTGCGTCTCCTACCCCTCTGTTTTCTTTTTCATTTTTTTTTTTTTTTTGTTTCTTTCCTATCCTTTTTTTTTAAAAAATTTATTTAACTAATATAATGTGTATACACATCTCCCACCGCCGCCTACACAACACACCACCCCACGTTTGTCTTTTTTTTTTTTTTTAACACAAGATGAGATGGGAGATGCTATGGCGCATCGCAACTCATGACAATTTGATACTATTTACACTTACACCCCCAATTTTCTTAAGTTCTATTATAACATCCGAATTAATTATATTACTATCTCAATATCTACGTGGATCTATATCTATATCACATATGGGCCCCAAACGTGGTCCCAAATATTATATAAAGGCACTAATTAGCCTACCAATTATACCATGTGTCTAATTATGTCCTCAAAAGGGTACCCAAACTGGTCCCATAAATAATCATGAACAATAATAAAATATTAAATCAATTAACATTTTATCAATTAAGTAATCATATGGCATCAACATGTATTATAATGTACACATTTACATTTACATGTCTACCATTTAATCACATAAATGCATCTTTATACAGTTTATCCAATCTGGACCTCCCGTGGGTCCTATTTCACATTTGTTTAACTGTGCCATTTATCAAGCACTTATCACATCGGGGTAACTAGAACTTACCCAAATCATCACATGCAATTATTTATATTAGTTAATGCATGTTAAAATAAATATTACTACATTTTTCTGGGTACGAGTGTTACACCACGTGTCATTCCCCCAAAGTTTGACCATTTTTTATAAACCCCTTTACTACTTTCGACATCAAAAGGAGAGAAAACCCCCTCGCTGGAATAGAAAAAATGGCTAATTTAGAACCTCATTTTTTGATTTTATATGTCAAAAACAGATAATTTTATCTATTGACAGACAAATAATATTGAGCTAAACAAAATAAGGCTGCAATGTATATTTTTTTTGGGTAAAATTTAGAAGCCCTTTGCGTTGATCTCGAACAAATACTTGAAATAAAAAAATCATCCCAAAAGACTAAAAGATAAGAAAATTAGGATTGTTTAGCTCAATATTATCTGTCTCTCAACAGATAAAATGAAAAAAAAAGAGGTTCCGATTTAACCATTTTTGGAGGAAGAACACTTGGACAATTCTGGCCAACAAAATCTCACGCCGTTAGCGAATAGATCTTATTGGAAAGGGGATAAAAGTTCATGTACCCAATTGCAAAAAAAAGACAATTCTAGGCAATTCCGTTAGTTTTAAATTAACGGCGTCATCAATTGGATCTGATTGAAAAGTAGATGAAAGTTCATGTATCCAATTGCAAAAAAAAAAAGTTCATGTACCTAATTGAAAACACGTGTATAGTACAAGGGGGTAAAGTGCAATTAGGCCAATTTATATTAGTCTAACATGTGATAGATAAATATTATGCGTAACATACATGACAATTTTCAATAATTTAAGTTAATAGTGTCATAATTTGGGTATGATTGAATGAATTTTTGAAGTTCAAAAACCCAATTGAAAAAACAAAAAAAGCTTATGGATCTAATTGAAAACAAGTGTATAATTTAATAGACTAAAGTGTAATTTGTCCTTTTGAAAACGACTCCCATATATCAGTCAGAGCACTACTACTCATACACATTTTCACACTCAATTTTAAATGCATGTACAAGCATGTGATGTATAAAAAAATATATAAAATATTCAAATAGCACTAACATACGTGCATTTAAATGGTAGTATTTGAAAAAGTATGCGAAAAAGTGTGGGTCTCGTAAAAGAGCAAATCAATAAATCCACTCTCTCTCTACACTTTCTGTACGAAAACCTGTAAAGACTTTTGATCGGAAAGATTGGTAGCATTCGGAATCTTCGCCGGTAGTTTTTTCCGGCGGCCACTCTACACTCTTTCCGGCGAACTCGTTGAGGTAAGTTTGAAGAACTTTTGAGCTTGGTGATGATTGTGGTGTTGAGTGATTGTTTTCCGATTAATTTTACTTCTGTTGTTGTTTCTCTCTTCAGTACAGACTGTGTTCTGCTCTGATCTCTCTTTCTCTCTCTATAAATAAAAAATAAAAAAAATTGAGGGCACATTTTCTAAATTAAGGACCCTTTTGTTGTTGATATTGGATTTGCATTAATACATACATATATATATATATATATATGTATATGTATATCACATTTATCTATGCCTTTGGAAGGATTTTCGTCACCAAAAAGTAGAAATTGAAAATTAAAGCAATAGAGATGGGGGTAATGAAGGATCAATTGATCAGTGTGAGAATATCTAAATTCGAATGGTTGGAAAATGATGGTTTCTAGGAGATATAGGGGATAATCTAGGGCTTAAAATTATGAAGATGAGCACTTAATTATTATTCCCTCCAACCCAATTGTCCCAAATTAAGAGTCCTTTTGGGAATTCAAATCATTTAAGGACCCTTTTTCTTATTGTGAAGTTTTTCAATTTTTCATTATTGTTCTTTCTTTAAAGTTCAAAATTCCAGTCACATCAAATGAAAATTTGATATAATAAACGGTAAACTGGGTAAATGTATAGTTAAAATACATTGACTTTTTTTTAAGAGAACTCTTAAAATAGGATATTCCAAAATATAATAAAGGACTCATAATTTGTGACGGATGGGGTACTTCTTCTTAAAAAAGAACTTTGTAAAGAGGATGAAGCTTTAACATGCTAGGAAATTGGAAATGACACCCAATGGGACAGGTATATGAAGAGAAAACAATATCGGCCAGGGGCGGAGCCAGTGTGGGACCGGGGTGGGGCGTGGGGGTTTGTTTGGGAGGGGTTGTGTGTGGGGGCTCAAGCCCCTCAGCCTTTTGAATTTATACTTTTAACTTATGTATTCTGTCTTATATGCATTTGCGTCCCTCTAAAAAAAATTAATATATCCTTTTTAAATACAGAAATGTCACTTCGCTCCTTCAATTTTTATAACTTTCACCCATATTAACATCTTATGTACTCAATTAGCTTCAATTGAATTTGTGGTAAAACTTAAATTGTATTATTTACAATCACAATCATAAGGTTATATAGATTACAAGGATAACTAAAAAGGAAACTAATTAAAGGGAAATAATCTCATAATAATTATGGTCAACATGACCTAAATAAAATCCCGTAATAAAATCAATCTCTAATTCCAACACTCCCCCTCAAGCTGGAGCGAAGACATCAACGAGACCCAGCTTGCCAATAGAAGATTGAAGACGCGATGGACCAACAGATTTAGTAAACACATCAGCGGTTTGATCAGACGACCGAACAAAGCTGGGTATAATAACACCAGATCGCACTTTCTCTCGAATAAAATGAACATCAACCTCCACATGTTTAGTTCTCTCATGAAGAACGGAGTCAGACGACAGCATAATGGCGGACTTATTATCACAAAACAAGGTGGATGATCCCATAATTGGAAAACCCAACTCATCCATAAGGGATCGAAGCTATAGAAGCTCACATGTGCCCTGAGCCATGGCACGGTATTCAGCTTCAGCAGAAGAGCGCGAAACAACAGCTTGCTTCTTACTCTTCCAAGATATAAGATGATCCCCACGGAAGGTGCAGAAACCAGACGTAGAACGCCTATCACTCCTAGAGCCTGCATAATCTGCGTCTGTAAAGCAGGAAAGGCCAGACTGTGCTCCTGCGTTAAAGAAAAGCCCAAGACCAGGACAAGTCTTGAGATACCTGAGGATATGGTAGACAGCATCCAAGTGAGAAGTGCGTGGAGAATGCATGAATTGGCTCACGACACTAACAGCAAAAGTAAGATCTGGCCTTGTGTTCGTCAAATAGATTAGACGACCCACAAGACGCTGATATATCGAAGGATCAGGCAAAAGCTCTCCCATGTCTGAAGTTAACTTCACATTTGGATCCATAGGAGAAGAAGCAGGCCTACACCCAAGCATACCCGTGTCCTGAAGAAGATCAAGTGAATACTTCCTTTGGGATAAGGATATACCTTGGCGAGACCTAGCAACCTCAATACCGAGAAAGTAACGAAGAGGACCCAAATCCTTAACATCGAATGATTTACCAAGAACACACTTCACTTGAACGATTCCAGATGCATCATCACCAGTAATAATAATATCATCAACATATACTGACACAATAATGCATTTCCCTTGAGACTGGAGACGAATAAAGCAGGTGTGGTCTGAATGACACCTAGAAAATCCCATGCTAAGAATCACATCACTAAACCGACTAAACCATGCACGGGGAGACTGCTTCAGACCATAGAGAGACTTCCTTAGGCGACAAACTTTCCCAGAACACTCCCCCTGAGCCCGAAAATCCGGCGGAGGATCCATATAAATAGTTTCAGACAAATCCCCATTAAGAAATGCATTTTTGACATCAAGTTGGTGTAGAGGCCAGGAATAGGAAGCAACTAAAGAAACCAGAAGGCGAACAGTAGTTAGTTTAGCCACAGGTGCAAAAGTGGCACCAAAATCTTTACCAGGAACTTGAGTAAAACCCTTAGCAACCAGTCTAGCCTTATAGCGATCAACTGTCCCATCAGCCAAAAATTTTAGGCTGAAAACCCATTTACAACCAACTGTGCGCTCACCAGCCGGAAGGTCAACTAGTTCCCACGTCTTATTGCGCTGCAGAGCTTCCATTTCTGCTTGCATAGCAGCTACCCACTGAGGATCCTGGAGAGCCTCATGAACAGAACGAGGAATAGGAACAGAATCCACCTGACTAAGAAATGACTGATAAGACGCCGATAGACCCTGATAAGAGACATACTTGGAAATGGGATGGTTAGAACTATCAGCCAAAAGAAAACGAGCAGGGAGGCGACGAACACGAGTGGGATAACGGGGAGGAACAAGGTCAGTAGTAGATAAAGGAGGATGAGAGATACCTGAATCCGGAGAAGTTGTTGGCAGGGGGTCAGCAAGGCGTGGACGGCGAGAGTAAACCTGAGATGGATCACTAGTGATAACAGGTGGCAGAGAGTCACTGGTGGAGTCAAGGATAGGAACCGGACGCGGTAAAATAGAATCATCATCCGCCACGGCCTCCACCGGTGTCTCTGCCATAGAAGGAGACGAACCTGGAAAGAAAGGAACATCTTCCAAAAAAGTCACATCCAAAGAATGATATAAATGACGAGTGACAGGATCATAACACCGATATCCCTTGGACATAGAGGAATACCCCAAAAAAATGCAACGAACAGCCTTATTATCAAGTTTGGTGCGAGTAGGACTCCTATTCTGAACAAAGCATGTACAACCAAACACACGTGGTAAAATAGGAAAAAGAATAGCATCAGGCTTAAGGACATGAAGAGGTGCCTGTCCATTGAGGACACGGCTAGGAGTACGGTTAATAAGGTAGGTAGCAGTAAGGACAGCCATATGCCAAAAATATTTGGGGACATTCATACCGCATAAGAGACATCGAACTGCAGCCATGATGTGACGGTTCTTACGCTCCGCCACACCATTCTGTTTAGGAGTGTAGGGACAGGTAAGTTGTTGGAGTATCCCATCTTTATTAAGGGCAGCCCGAAAGTCATCAGTGATGTATTCTCGACCATTATCTGACCGTATATTACACACAATAGTTTTAAATTGAGTTTTAACCATTTGTAGAAAATTTCTAAAGTGAGAAAACACTTCAGATTTTTTCTTCATAAGATAGACCCAAGTGCACCTAGTGTAGTCATCAATGAATGTGACATAATAACGATGTTGGGACAAAGCTGTAACAGGTGAAGGGCCCCATATATCAGAATGAATAAGATCGAACGCACTAGGTGCTCTATGCATGCGTGGAATATATGAAGTACGAGTATGCTTAGACAATTCACAAACCACACATTTAAACTTAAAGTCTTTGCAAGCTTTATTTAAAGGAGGGAATAACCAACATAAATACTGAAAATTTGCATGTCCAAGACGAGCATGCCACAAGTCTAAAGTCGTAAGGGAAAAAACATATTTATTTGAGTCTGGTAAGACAGAACTAAGAGAAAAAGGTAAAACAGTAGCTTGCAAGCTGGAAGACACCCGGGGAGGCGAAGGAGCACCAAAGTAGTAGAGGCCATCACGCTCATACCCCCTGCCAAAAATCTTCTTCGAAGTCAGGTCCTGCAAATAGCAACACGTAGGTAAGAACACAACAGCACAATTATGATCTTTAGCAAGACGATTGACTGAAAGAAGATTATATGTAAAGTTAGGAATAAAATAGACCGAGGAGAGAGTGATATCGGGCGACAACTGAGCATCACCCTGACTTCGAACAGGAACAGAAGTGCCATCAGCAATACATACAGACTGATCAATAGAGGTAAACGAAGAGACAAAAACAGAAGACTCACCAGTCATATGGTTATTAGCACCAGAGTCCAGAATCCAGGTGGGTTGAGCTGACTTACCATGAAGAGCAGTAGGTGTACCTGTGGCAATGGCAGCCGTGGGACTAGAAGATGAGGAGGAAGAACCCAGGCCCAAATGAGACTGCAACTGAGCAATCTGGGCCTGAAGCTGCCCAAACTCAAGGGAAGGTGAAGTGACCTCAACCACAGCCCCTGTACGAGGAGTACCTTTCCCACGGCCAACAGGAGGTCGACTCCTAGCAAATTGTTGTTTCAACTCTGGATGAAGCTCAAAACAACGATCAATGGTATGGCCAGGCTTCTGACAGTGTTTGCAGAAAAAACGAGACCCAGTGGGACGAGGGCCAGAAGGAGCAGCAAATGCCATCTGATCAGGCACAGACGGAGAAGAAGGGGGTGCAGGAGTCGGCATAGGAGAACTGATACGACGACGGCGCTCATCACCTTCCACAGTGGCAAAAGCCTCAAATAAAGAGGGCAACGGAACAGTATTAAGGATCTGGGTGCGAAGGGCCTCAAATTCGGGCTTCAGTCCCATCAAAAACTGGTAGGTATGTCGGCGATCAAGGCGCCTGGACTCCACAGCACCATCATTAGGGAAGTCAGTAATGGGCTCATACTGAGAGAGCTACTCCCAACGCGTCTGCAGATACCCAAAAAAGTCCGCTACAGAGAGTCCTAAGGTGGACTGGGAAGCATGATCCTGGTAAAGCTCAAAAATGCGGGAATCGCTGTGGGCATGAGCATACATCTTATGGAGGGCAGTCCAAAGGTCAAAAACAGTGCGGTGGTACATAAACATGTTGTAAACACGCTCATCCATAGAGTTGAACATCCATCCCAAAATGATACAGTTGTCGGTATACCATTCATCATACTTAGGATCACTTTCAGCAGGTGACTTCTCCTTGCCCAGTAACCACCCAATCTTATGCTTCCCGCCGAGAAAGAGGCGAAAAGAATTAGACCAAGCGTGAAAATTCTTCCCATTGAGCAATATACTGGTAACGCGTTGGGCGAGTCCAGTATGAGGAAGAGAGAGATCAGGGCGTGGAGCCTTAACAGCGAAAGAAGAATCCTTATCTGTCCCAGTGGTAGCCATGAAAGCACAATCAACAAGAAGCAAACAACCGCAAAAACAGTAGGCAGCCGGACACTCGGCTAAAGAAATAATGGGCAGCCGGACACTCGGCGAAAAGACAATAAGCAGCCGGACACTCGGCTAAACAAATAGAAGACAAAGAGCACACATATGCTCTAATACATCACCCCAGAGAGATGAGACAGCAGCCCAACAGGCTGTGAATAAGAAACAGCAGCCAAAGGCTGCGAACGAACTAGGAGGAGAGAGGCAAGGGCTCGCTCCCTCTGTGGGGGGGTGCCGGGCTAGGATTTGAGGGAAGAAAAAGGGTCGGCTAGGGCTTGGGGGGGGGCTGCGACAAGGGCAGGAAAGGTGGTGGTGGTGTTGCGGCTGGGCTGGGAGGTGGTGGTGGTGGTGCGGCTGGGCTGGGAGATGGTAGGCTCTGATACCAAATTGAATTTGTGGTAAAACTTAAATTGTATTATTTACAATCACAATCATAAGGTTATATAGATTACAAGGATAACTAAAAAGGAAACTAATTAAAGGGAAATAATCTCATAATAATTATGGTCAACATGACCTAAATAAAATCCCGTAATAAAATCAATCTCTAATTCCAACAGCTTCAAGTATTTAACCCCTTACAAGTATCCCTTCTGAGTATATTAAGGATTATTTGTTGTATAAGGGAAACTAGTAAAAAAATACAATAAAAAACTAAGTATATGAACACACTTCTTTAAACAAAGTGTGGAGATCTGAGTTTGTCTTGGACTAATTATGTTTGCTCTTCAGCCCACGATATTGGATATTCATGGAACAATCACACAATTTAAAACCCAGGAAATAAAAAAATTACAATATCTCTAGCAGAAAATTTGTGTCGGGGTCACTATCCCCAAATCCATGTACACATTTGTGACACCTTAGGACAAAATCCTGACTCCGTCTCTTGGGCTTAGGATATCTCCAATCCTTACTCAAAACCTATACTAATTTTAACTTTGGGTGAAAGTCCTCAGAAACTTTCTTCAATCTAGGCTCAAACTCATACCAAAATGAGTTTTACTGCAACTTAAACCCCAATTGAAATAACACTATTCACATAGTCTAATTTTTGATACGAGTTTGTGTAAGGAATGGATAAGAATTTGACTCAAATTTGTTTTGGTATTGGTTTTAGGGTTGGAGATGCTCTTACGCAGATTTTATACCATTTTAGAGAAGATACTAATTTTTTTTTTTAAAAAAATAATATGAGTACAAGCATTGGACAACTTCATATCAAATGAAGCTTTTCAAATTTGAACAAAATATGGCCTTACATGCTCTCTAGTCTCTCTTTTTTCTCCTTGTTCCTTGTGGAAAATCTTGTTGTGTTTACTTAAATCATGCCCTCTCTATGAATATGTTTTGGTATTGGTTTTGGCATTGACTCAAATTTGTTTTGGTATTGGTTTGAGGGTTGGAGATGCTCTTACGCAGATTTTATACCATTTTAGAGAAGATACTAATTTAAAAAAAAAAAAAAATGAGTACAAGCATTGGACAACTTCATATCAAATGAAGCTTTTCAAATTTGAACAAAATATGGCCTTACATGCTCTCTAGTCTCTCTTTTTTCTCCTTGTTCCTTGTCGAAAATCTTGTTGTGTTTACTTAAATCATGCCCTCTCTATGCATATGACTGTCAGATTTAGCTTAAAAGCATATCAATACTGTTCCCAAATTTAGTTTCCAAATGATGCGGCGATTTAAAACAAATGCCAAAGAGAATTCAGGCGGTCCAAACTCCAATGTGATCATTTAGAATCAAGTTTGGGAACTATTGCATTACTGAGCTTAAAATGGTTACTCCATCTAGTAATGGAGTGGAGGTTGCTCTGCAGAATGGCAGATTGTCCAAGTGACTACTAGCAGTTCTCTATCTGGAATATACATATCCAGAACATCTTGGTTTTGGAAGGTGAAGATATGTAAATATATAGACTTAAGGGCCAAGGCAATCCCCACAAAAAACCAAAAGAGAAACTCTGTGGAATCAAGGGGCATCATCGTACTTCGCGGGTTTTGGGTTTTTGTGTTGACTATGTGATACCATGCGCACATTTCGTTGTATTCTCTTACTACTCTTTGTTTGTAATAAGAATCTTGGAGATTACAGTGTCTATTGATGGCAGAACATTGCACTTTACACCCAAAAAAAAAAAAAAAGGCTTAGGAGCATGTAATTTGTATTAACATTTATTCATATTCTATATTCGTACTTCGTATTCATTTACTCTTCTTCCCCTGCAATAAGAATCTTTGAGATCACCTTGTCTGATACTGACAGAACATGGCACAAAACACTAAAAATAGCTTAGGATTGTGTTATTAGTTTTAATATTTTAATTGTACTGTTCTGGCTTCAATTTGTGTAGTATAATATGTGTAATATATATAATTTCTAGTCATGATTCGAATACATATCTTCCACAATGATTCTCATTTAGCAGAAACAATAAGCTGAAGACGATGAAAGGTTTCTCCTCGCTACCTTCCATTGCCAAGAGGTAATTTAGCAATGCTTGGTACACCACTTTGCAGCTATTGATTTCATTATATATTCTAAATTTCAAACGAGAAAATTTGGCCACTAAAGTGAAAATTTTTGCAGGCTAGAAGGTAAGGTGGCATTGATTACTGGGGGTGCGAGCGGCATTGGAGCGAGTGCTGCAAAGCTCTTTGCCAAACATGGCGCTAAGGTCGTGACTGCTGATATCCAAGACGACTTGGGTCATGCCATTTGTAAAGAAATAGGCTGTGAAGATACAATTTCCTTTGTCCACTGTGATGTGTCTATTGAGTCAGATGTCCAAAACGCTGTTAACACCACTGTCTCAAAGTACGGTAAGCTCGACATAATGTTTGGCAATGCGGGAATTGAACCCAACATGGATCCAAGAATCGAAACAATGGATCTCAATGAGGTGAAAAGGGTATTCGATGTGAATCTCTTCGGAGCATTCTTGTGCGCCAAACACGCCTCAAGAGTGATGATTCCGGCCAAGAAAGGCAGCATTTTGTTCACTTCAAGTGTCGCTTCCGTGACTTCTGGCTTGACCCCACATCCCTACACGGTCTCAAAGCAAGCGTTGGTTGGGTTCACAAAGAACTTGTGCGTTGATCTTGGCGAACATGGAATAAGAGTGAATTGTATATCTCCATCAGCGATTCTTACACCGATGTTTAGACAAGTTCACGGGATTTCGGAGAAAAGTCAAGTTGAGAGATTGACTTCGGAATCAATACCGCTAAAAGGGGTTACGTTGGAGGAGGAAGATGTGGCGGAGGCGGCTCTTTACTTAGGGAGTGATGAGTCCAAATATGTGACTGGGGTGAACCTTGTGCTAGATGGGGGTTATAGCACCACCAATCCTGCCTTTGGGGAGGCTCTGAAGAAGCTGCATACTTAAAATTCTGTCTGATTTGATTTCAAAACTTCTCATTAATAAAAGGGTTCAAAACATGTTTGGTATTGACTTCATCTTTGTGTCTTGTGCTTTGTTTCGTTTGCAGATTTAGTGAAGAAAAGTAAATTAGGAAAGAAAAAGGAGAGGAAGGAAAAACCAATTTCGTACTAGTACTTCCCATTATACTCAACAATATTAGAAACTGAAAAATTCTCAAAAAATAGTTGAAAAAAAAAAAGAAATAATAGGGATTGCAATGCAAAAAATAAAAAAATAATGTCTTCCTCATCGTATTCCTTGATAATCGAAGAAGGAAAGTGCTTTATTTTGTGTTCCTTTTTTTAATCATTGCCTAAACCTATTCGATACATGAAGCCTTACTATTTTATTATTATTATTTTTTTTGGTAAAAAGGAAAACTCTGGGAAAATTAATCCCATAGCAATCACCAGACAAAAGCAAATTGAGCCCCTCAGGCGTATTAGCGAGGAAATCTGCACATTTATGTCTTACTATGGGTAATATTCCCCCTGCACCTATTTGTCAGGAATTTGCAGTCTTCGATAGCCGCCCGAAGAGGATGGACATGGTTGTGCTCTCTGATTAGCTTCAAGGCCACCTCTGAGTCTGTCTCAACAATGATAGTATTAGAGATGCCTCTGTCCGTAACAAGCTCAAGAGCCCTCTTGATACCAATGAGTTCAGCCTCCAAACTAGTGTAGTGACCTAGTTTACCACAAAAACACGTAACCCAATGGCCACTCTCATCCCTCAATAAGACTCCCATGCCTCCAAGACCTGGATTACCATTGCTACATTCGTCGGTATTAAGTTTAAAGAACCCTGCAGGTGGAAACAACCAATTAATAAGGGTTGTTTGCATGAAATAATTCATTCGAGGGGTGAGATTAAAAGCCAAAAAAATATCCCTATCATAGTTACGAATCCTGTTAATAACAATATTCGTAGAGGAGAAAACGCTATTGAAGACCACGTTGTTCCTTTGATGTGCCATATGCTTGAAATAAAAACCACAAACTGTTATGGTCCCTCTGTGCGGTTTATAAGGCTTTAGTTTTCCTCTCTTTAACACCTGAGTTTTAAGGAGTTGAATGGGCTGGGCCTTACAAGTGGTATCAGAGCTTGGTTGGGCTTGTCTTCCGGTGTGCCGAGTGTCCGGCTGCTGTGGTCCAGGGTATGCCGAGTATTCGGCTCCTGTAGGTGTGTTGGAATGTCCCACATCGCCTATTTATGGCCCCTCTGTGTGGTTTATAAGGCTTTAGTTTCCCTCTCTTTAATACCTGTGTTTTATGGAGTTAAATGGGCTGAGCCTTACAAGTGGTATCAGAGCTTGGTTGGGCTTGTCTTCCGGTGTGCCGAGTGTCCGGCTGCTGTGGTTCAGGGTATGCCGAGTATCCGGCTCCTGTGGTTCAGGGGGTGTGTTAGATTGTCCCACATTACCCATTTATGGCATCTCTTTGCGGTTTATAAGGTTTTAGTTTCCCTCTCTTTAACACCTGGATTTTAAGGAGTTGAATGGACTGTGCCTTACAAGTCAAACCACGGAAGGCTAGATATAGTGCACGAAGAATTGCACTTGATGTTTTGCATCGGCCAACAAGAGAGGTCAGCAGGGATGGGAGAGGCGATGAGGAAGGTCCAAATATCCATGCTTTGGTGCAATCCCGGAGGAGATGAGAAGTGCTTTCAGTCCAAGTATTACACCTTTTACTAATGGGATCAATTTGTAACATTTCTATTAGTTCTCATCAAGTTAGTACTTTCCAAATGAAAAACTTGAGCTTGTAAGGAATCTTAAGCTTCCAAACAAAACAACCTTCCAAAACGGAAACGAGGTCTCACATTTCTATTGAGAAGAGAATATAGGCTTCCTGGGATTGAATACACCATTTTCAGCCCCATCCCAAGAAGGAAAATCCGGGAAACCTTTTTTTTTTGGGGGCAAATGGACATGAGCTTTAATGCAAGTTCTAGTGTCAGCATTGAGAATGTGATCAATGCAATTAAGGTCCCAATTCCCATTCAGCAATGTTGTTATCCCAACTCTTCCTGATTCCAAGACCACCTCATCTCTATCTGAGCAAAAACAGTGTCCCAATTAATAAGGCACTGGATTTTCCTTCTGTTACGACAATCACCCTATAAAAAATCTCTACTGAGTTTATCAAATTTGTCACAAAACATTTTTGGGAATCAACATAGTTTGCATCAAATGATTAGGAATAGCAGCAATATGGTAAGATTTGATAAGGGTGGTTCTACCAGGAGCTTACTATCACTTGTACCTCAGAGGACATCTCATAAACAAGGTGTAAAAATTGCTATGTAAAATGATGTGGCAACATCTATTGTAGTGGACCGCTTTAGTTTTATTGGAAGTGATTCTAGATAGTCTCACTCCTACATTTGATTACATATTGGGAACCCATAACACTACCATTCAGTATGATACGCACATTAACATTCTTTTTTTTTTTTTTGGATAACTATAATACATTAACATTGAAACCTTGAAGATCAATTTTTGCCATGTTCTCTCTCTCTCTCTTCTCCTTAAAATCTGTTATTATCTCTTTCTTCCCTTAAATCTGTTCCCTATCTCTCTCCCCTTCAAAAATTGTATTATGTGTTTGTAATTTTCAATATTGAAGTAGTTGATGACCCATTACAGATAAATAACTAAAAATGTCTTAGTCAATGAAAATTGTTATAATCTTAAATATGTAAGAGCATCTCCAAGAGGCTAGCTATTTTAACTTTTCAGTTAAAATAGCTAGTTAGAAGTGAAATTTTGAGCTCCAGCAGACTAGCTACATGACTAGCTATTATAACTTCTAGCTTTTTGACTAGCTAGATTTATCTAGCAAGAAGTGGCTCTCTATCTTCTCTCTCTAAATCTTAGCCTTTAAATATTTTTCCAATAGGAATTGGCACAAATCTCAACCATACAAAATGTAATAAAGTAAGATGACTAGGTAATTTAAAGAACACTGTTGGAATTGAAGGTCAAATAGTGAATGGCTAAAATAATTTTTGATTAAAGTAACTAGCTGAAACGCATATCACTGTTGGAGTTGCTCTAAGCATGTATGTATGTATACATATATATTTAATGTTTATGTATGATTGTATCTTTGGTGGGTAAATTCCTCTAAGGATATATATGGAATTAAATAAGTGCGAGCGTGCCAGGCAAGTTATTGCCAATGTGTGTGATATAACAAGTATCCAAACTGCGCCTCACCAGGGAGATTGTGGTGATGTTCAATGCCTTAACAAGGACTTCAAACGTGTAAAGTTATGACAAGTTAAAGAATTTCGAACTAAGTAATGTATAACTACTGCTATTAAAGAACAGTAAATGAAAATAGTAAAGTAACATACTATTTTATTTAGCAAAATAGACTACAATCTAACCTTGCAGATAACTTCGAAGGTGTTCTAATTCAAACTCTAAGGGTATTGATAAAAATACAATAAAAGTATTAGAGTGTATTGATTGATGTTGATCGAGAGATCTCTCATTGATCACAGACTTCCTCTATTTATAATTGTCGAGGCCTCACAGTAACTTCTGTTGAATGATCTTCCTCTCTACTAACTGATAACTGCTCATTCATGTGGCACCGCCCTCATTCATTGACATCTGTCTTCAGTTATTCTTCAAGATCAACACGTGTCCCTTAGTGGTTTACAAAATAGAGCGAGTGGCAAACTGCTTGTAACTGCTTCTGCGCCACTTTCCCAATCAGTTAACTATCTTGCCATGTCAAATTCTTTGTGGCGTTCTTATTGGCTGGATAAACTCATCACAAACATTACCCCCCGCGCCATTTTCCTTTTGATTCGAAAAAGATAGTGGCGATTGTGTCGAGGTAATGCTGGGCAGTTGAGATTTTTATGCAACCTTCTGAACATGATTAGAGGGCTCAAACCTGCATCTACCTTCACATTGGCTGCTATTATCATACCATCTTCACGCAATCTTTGTGTTTACAACTTCACCCGTCACTTCAAATTTACTCCATTAAACATGTCTTCTTCTCAATCCTCGTTTGATACTAATAATCACTTTCCTTTAGATCTTCCTGAAGAAATAATGTTGATAACAAAACTCCCTGAGATTTCTCATCGAACCAATTGGGATGCTCCTGATATTCCTCCTGAACCATCCACTTACTCGAAGTGGGGAAAATGGCAGAAAATGTTAAACCGGCCAAGTGCATCTTCATCAGAACAAATTTCATCTTCGAGCCCTTTGAAGTCAATTTACAATTCTCAAACATTCCCTCCTGCCTGGGAACAACCCATTTCCCATGGTGAAGGTGTAGGATATTACAAAGGCATGAAACTTGAAACACCAACCATAGCACCTTCAGTTATTCATCCAATCTTTGAATATCCTGCAACTGAAGGAATCATTCGAAGTAGAATAATAAAACCATATTATCTATTTTTGAATCGCCTTTCTCGAGAACAAAACTTGTTGAAGGCCTGGCTAATCTCTTCTACCAGTCCTCCTGGTGAAAGACTTCAAAGATGTAACGTCCTAACTCCCCAAGGCAGACCTCCTATTCACATTTTGTAAGGGCATCTCATGAAAAATTTTCAACTGAGCACTACTCCTCAGCTTTCCTTTCCAGATGTAAACTTTCAAAAAAGATTATAAGGAAAGAGTGCTTCTTTTTTATTACTCAATATTGGGTTTTCCTAACACAAAGGTACAAGTGGTGACCCATTTGAGAATATAAGTGATCCTTTCTTAAAATTAGACCAATTGTGCAAGGGTGGCCCATATTCAAACAAATTCCTCCTATTTTATCACCTTCCCCATGCTTAATTACTCAAGCACAAAAGCTTCTAGTAGCCTTCTCACATCTCCCATTCTCTATATTTCAAGAACCAAAGGCTCGAATCAATTTTGAATGGGGTTGCCATATCTTATGTCATGAATGGAGCATTTCAACACTCGTTCGAACCTAAATTGATTTCATCCTTTGAACCTTACCTACTCATGTAAGGTGGTATTCCCATAATCAAGGAAGTATTAATCACTTAAATTACTTTATGGATCTGTATGAAAGTTTCAAGGAAGGTCCAATTGCACTTCTTGATGAAGTAACAGAATTTAAAGACATATACATCTATGGGTATGGAAGCTTTGACGAAGAAAGTGATGTTTCCTATTTCTCGAAACCTAACATCGAAGGTTAAATTGCGTATCTCAAAGATAAAGCCAAAGCTGCTGGCATATCTCTTCGAGGTAAAACTCCATTAGCCAAAGAACTTCGAAGCCTTCGAAAAGCCTTAGCCAAAATTAACACTCGGTTAAATTAGTATGAAGAACAACTCAAGGATGCTTATTTCACCCTTCGAAATGAAGACATATTGGCATTGCAAGCCAGGAACTGAAGCCTCGAGATAGAAATAGAAGCGGAGTATTTTGCTTATTATTGGGATATGTTTCACAATCTCGTGACTTATGGATTTCCACACATTTATCAATTATGTTTGTAATTTGTATTTCTTTTTTAGTTCAATGAATTATAAAAATTCATGTATGTATTAATCAAACTGAAAAGGTTCGTTCTAAACCAGCATACATTCTTATTTAAAATAACGGCTATTTAAGTAACTTCCAACAGCTACTTTATTAATAAATGTGTTTCTTCCCAAACGACACCAAAGGCTATTAGATAAGTGATAGAAAAAACCTTTTAACTTTCACAAACTCATCTTCTCTATTCTACTTCTTTTGCATCCTATTCTTGTTGCAATCACTCTCGTCTTTCTAAAACAAAAATGACAACCACAGACAACATCCAACTCCAAAAGGTTTGCGATGATTTTGAGAAAATCATTCCAGATGAACAAGCCAAGTATTCGAATGGTAAAGAGACGTCACTGATTAATGAAATCCTTGACCCCTTTACTTTTCCTACTCAAGAATCTTCAATCGCTGTAGGTCCTTGCTTGAGTACCTCTAATCTCAAACTTCATGTATATTACCCTAGACTAGAACAACAACATTTAGCATACCAATAGGGAATTCCTATTCCAAGAAATGAATTGAAGTTTTGACATTGGCCTAAACCAGGGAAAGATTGGCCAGATTGGGTAAAAAGGATTTTCGACAAAAAGAGAGAAGCCCTGATTTTAACAAGAATCTACCATGCTGTCAACTTCTCGAAATATCCCATCGAAGCTAACCCTAACCTGCTTGCCGGGGCTCTATGTTTCTGGAACCCTATCTTCAATCATTTCCAATTTCACTTGGTCCAATATGTCCAACTATTCTTGACATTTGTCATTTGTTAGTGTTTTTGTCTCATGGAGAAGATGCTCACCCATACATGGTGGAATCTGATAGTCCCCTAATTCGATCTGATCCTAAGTCTTTAGGATATACCAATTTTATATCTTCTCACAAAAAGTCTTTGAAAGAGGTATCAGATACAGAATATTACTGTTTTGTTCTTTATTGGCTTTTAAAGCATCTATTCTATATTCTATACTTCTTCTCAGAGAGTTATTCTCGAATTTTTCTAATATTGCTAAAGCTCTAGGTACTGGTTAAAGATTAGCTTTGGCTCCTTTTGTGTTAGGATCTCTGTACAGATCCTTTTCTGACTTGTGTTATGATCCCTTCCTCCCAAACCAAGGTGGTCCCTTCTGGATTCTTCAATTATGGCTTATGCTTACTTTCCAGAAATCCACAATTTAAGACTTAGAGAAAATCCTGTCCCTCATGGGATTAACTTTGCTTTGTTACCAATTGTTGAAAAATCTTTCAAGGAATCTCTTTCCTTCTTTTTCACTCTCTCCTCAGTAAGGTCGAATGACCTAATTCAACCTTTTTCTGTCTTGTACAATCCTGATGACAACACCCCTCTTTCCCCTGTATGGCTGTGTCAAAATCTTAGATAGAACAGCAAATGTAGTCAAATCGAAAGCTATATGGGGAAGTTTTTTGATTAGTAGAGATTTACTTTTTGGGAATAGTCATAGTGTCAAATTTTATGGAGAGCTTTATCTTCCAAACCAATTTCAAGACAATTTGGTCTCACTCAGTCAATTCCTTTCCTAATGAGAAGTCAAGCCAATACCTTTATGGCTTATAAGACAACTTCGAGGATACCAGAATCAGTGATAACTACTGTATTAGCAACTTATCTGAACAAAGTTTGCACCCTGGAGTTCACTTCTCTGCCAGTATACACAACCTGCACACCTGTATTCTTAAGCTGGAGGGAGAATTTGATGTCAGTATCAATGGATAAATGCCATCTCTTAAGACATCTTGATCCGAAGACAAAAGGTGAATAGTTTACCAGTTCAATCTCTTTTCTTTTGAATAATGAAAAGAATTTTTAATTAATGTTGTTAAACTAAAAAAATAGGAAAACCAATTAGTGAAAGCTCTTCCTCAATACCCAAAACTTTGAAGGCTGCACCTCCTATCCCAATTTCTTCTGGGATCTTAATTCCTGCTCTTCCACCTTCCAAACCTAAAAGAAGACTTATTCTTCCAGAAGAGAATTCTCCCCCAGCAACTAGAAGCATAGAATCTGATGAAGAAGAAGATTCAAGCCCTACCATAAAGCTCGTACAAAGGAAGAGGGCCAAGATAACTATTGAACAATCTACTGGTTCGAAGGAGATTGGGAAAACTCCCATTCTAGCAATACCCATTTCAAAGGTAGAACCTGAACCTGACTTTGCTCAATTAATTCCATAATTAGAATCTCATGGTCCTAAAGTTTCAGAGATTCAGGAGTCCCCTTCACAAGACATTCAGCATTTGTTGTTTGAATATCAATCAGTGGTAAGTCATTCGAACTTTCCTAGTATTCTTTATGTTTCTGTTTTTTCTCACAAGCAGGATCTAAATAAGTGTTTATCTCTTTGTTGACTAGAATGAACCTGTTACTGGAGTTGAAACTGGTCCTTCGAAGACCAGCACAAGTTCTGATCCTGAAGCTGCTACAAAACAAGATCCATTTGCTTCTCTTGCTGCTTCAGTTCCTTTAGGCTCTGGGGTGTTTCAAATGTCTCTCCCTCCCAATCTTACTCCTGAAAAAGTGACAGATTTCAAAGATGGTTTGAAATATGTTTTGAAGATGGAAGACACTGGTTTGACTGATTTTCAAGAATTTTTCTAACAAATGATGAGCCAAAGTAAGCCAAAGGTGCCTTCGATGGATCCAGTAGTAGCAATTGCTACATTGAGGTTTTTTTTAGTAAAATTCCATTTGAAATTTTTGAAGATAAAAAGGTGCAAAGGGCTTTGAAAATTTTGTGTCAATTCATGTTGGACAGTTCTGAAATTTCTATCACAGACAAAGAAGCAATTTTAGAGCTTATGTCAACCTTCGATTTCAACTGTTTTCTTCTTGAAAAAGTTGTTGAAGAAAGAAAAAGATTGAGATTGACATGGAATACACAATAGAGAAAACTCTTGCAATGAACCAGATGTTAGAAGAATTCAATGCAAGCACCATTGCCATTGATAAATTTTATGCAAAAAGAGACAGTCTTTTAAAAGAGCTCGAGCTTGTGGAAACTGAATTGTTTACTCTGAAGATCAATCGAGAAGATGTTCAAGCAAAGCTTCTGGTTTTGAAGACAGAGTTTGAATCCAAGCCTTTGAAGAACCAAGAATCAGTCTCAAGGCAAAAGTTCATCCTTAGTCAATCAAAATTGTATACCAAATCTTGGGATAATTTTAGACTAAGAGCTCAATTTATAGGTAGATTGGTATAAAGGATTATGCCATAGAATTTTGTAACTTACCAAAAGTCTGGTTTGTAATTATTTCGAATGTGAATATATGGTATTATTTGAATGACACATCTTGATTCTAGATTTCTTGCTTCCCAAACAGTTGGATAATATTGTTTGAGAAATTTGCCATTGATCTTTCTTACATGTATATAACCACTTAAAATTTTTAAATGGCAAAATCCACCTTTAAAAACTTTGTGGATTTGGAATGGACCTTCCCACTTAGGGGACCGTTTCCCATACTTTGGATCTTTAGATCCTATAGGCAATATTATTTTCCAAACCAAATCTCCTTCATCAAATGTTCTAGGTTGAACTTTTTTATTATATCCTCTTGCTGTTATTTTCTTTTGTATCAGGATATTGTTAAGAGTCTTGACTCTTTCTTCATCAATGTCTTCTAATTCAATAACCATTGATGTTTGATAATCATCCAAGGATAATTGATTCTGCTTCATAATTCGAAGAGAATTAACTTTTATCTCAATTGATAAAACTGTCTCATGACCAAAAGTTAAAGTATACGGAGACACCCCTGTACTTGTTCGCTTCGAAGTTCTATATGCCCATAATACTTCTGGCAAAATCTTATGCCACATCCTTGGGGGTTATTTTGTATGAATTTAGCCATATTTTCCTTTATGATTTTATTAGCTGCTTCAGTCTGACCATTATATTGGGCATAATATGGGGTTGATTTTAACATTGTAATCCCCAATTTACTTGCAAAAGCAATCACACCCCCTTTGAATATGGAAGCATTGTCAGATACAAAGGTTTGAGGGATACCAAACCTATAAACTATATTTTCTAAACATCTGATAACTACCATTTGAGTCACAGTTTGCATGGGTTTGGCTTCTACCCATTTAGTGAAATAATTTGTGGCTACAATAATGAATCCATGACCTTTCGAAGGAGGACTAATTTTTCCTATCACATCAATGGCCCAGCTTCTAAAAGGCCAAGGTTTCACCACATATTGAAGATCAATAGTTGGTAAATGTTTCAAAGGAGCATGTTTTTGACATTCTTGATATCCCTTGGCAAATTCAATACAATCTTTTAAGATTGTTAGCCAATAAATGCAATGCCTTCGAAGTAACCATCTCATTTTAATTCCAGATTGATGAGCACCACATAATCCTTCATGAATTTGAGCTATAACCTCAATTCCTTCAAGATTACTTAAACATTCAAGTAGTAATCCGTCACTTCCTCTCTTGAACAATCTTCCACCATACATGACATAATTGACAGATTTCAACCTTGTACTTTGACTAAGCTTTTCATCTAGCACTGAGAGATAATCTATGATTGGTTTTCTCCAATCATCATAAATCTCAACATTTAAGATGTTAACAAAAGGCAATCTTTCTACCAACATAGGCAATAGCTTCCTATAAGTAACTTGTTCCATCTTAAAATTTTCGACACTAGTTCTAAATGCAGATGCTTTTTGAGCCATATCATTGGCTTCTACATTAAAGCTTCTAGGAATATGTAAGAGGTTTATACTATCAAATTTAGATTATAAATCCATTGTAGTGTCATAATATATCTTTAAAGTACTACTCATACATTTATATTCCCCATTCAAATGATTTATAACCAATTGGGAATCTCTAAAAATCTCTACAAATGTAGCTTTAAGATCTAGAAGGGTTTCGAGACCCATAATCAGAGCTTCATATTATACTTGATTATTAGTGCACTGGGTTGAATCAAGTTTAAAACCAAATTTGGTTTTAATTTTCTCAGGTGATTCAATAATGAACCCAATACCTGCAGCAAATTCTATTTTTGATCCATCGAACCATAATTTCCGTGGGCTAATAGTTATATGTCCAATTTCATAGGTTCTCTCCATTTCAAGACAATTTGGGTGATCAGCTAAAAAATCTGCTAAAGCCTGCGCTTTCACTGCCTTTTGTGGTACATAAAATAAATAGAATTATGATAAAGTCAAAATCCATTTACCAATTCAATTACTTAAAATAGGTCGAGTCAACATATACTTAATTAAATCAAACTTAGCAATAATATAGACTTTAGTAGGAAGAAGATAATATCTCAGCTTCATTACTGCAAAATATAAAATTAGACAGTTTTTCCATAAAGGAATATTTGCATTCGACAGGGTACTAAGATAATAAACATCCTGTTCTTTTTTTTTTTCATTATCTTGGGCTAATAAGACCCCAATTGATACTTCTGCTGTTGAGTTATACAACTTCATATGTCTTTCCTTTCTTGGAGGCATTAACACTGGTGGCTTCACCAAATGATCCTTCAAGGCTTGAAATGCAGCTTGGTGTTTATCTTCCCAGTTTAATTCTTCATGATCCTTTAATTTCAATAAAGGAGAAAATATTAGAGTTTTTCCAGCAGTATTGGAAATCAATCTTCAAATAAAATTAACCTGTCCTAGAAATCTTTGCAATTCCTTTTTGGTTGAAGGGGGTTTAGTTTGAATAATTGCTTGAGCTTTATCCTTATCCACTCGAATTCCTTTTTTATGCACCAAGTACCCCAAAAAATTTCTAGTACTAACTCCAAAAGCACATTTCAATGGATTCAGTTTGAGTTTAAAAAACCTCATTCTTTCGAATGCTAATCTCATGTGCATTAGATGATCATCAAATGATTTAGATTTAACAATTATGTCATCTATATAACATTCTAAAAATATTCCAATCATATCATGAAAAATAGCATTCATAGTCTGATAAGTAGCTCCTGTATTTTTCAGACCAAAAGGCATTTATACCCACTCGAAGGTACCTATATTCCCTGGACACCTAAATGTGGTTTTATGAATGTCTTCTTCAGCAATACATATTTGATTATACCCTGAGTGACCATCCATCATAGATATTATAGTATTTCTAGCATATCTATCAATTAACAAATCAACTATTGGCATAGGATATTCATCTTTTGGTATGGCTAAATTAAAATTTCTGTAATCAATGCAGACTCTTAATTTTCCATTTTTCTTCATAACTGGAACAACATTTGAAAGCCATTCAACATACCTAGCAAATCTAATGAAACCTGCCTTGAGCAACTTTTCGATTTCTTCTTTAATCTTCATGGTGACTTATGGTGTCATCCTTCAAGGTTGCTGTTTCACTGGTTTATACCCAACCTTGATAGGCAATTTATGTTCCACTAAGCTTCTTTCGAGTCCTGGTAATTCATCATAATCCTAAGCAAAAGAATATTGAAATTCTTTTAATAATTTGACTAGTTTATTTTGGTCACAATTTTAAAGCTTAGAGCTCAAATAAGTAATTTTTTTTTGTTGTTCTGATCCTAAATTGATCTCTAATAAAGGATCTTGTGACTCTTCTTGTATAGAACTTTCTGGCATTCACAGATAATTCTTCCCTGCCAATATCTTTTAAATCTTGTGGATCTTTTTTGAAGACATAATCTGACCAATTTATGGTCGAATCCTTTTCAATTTTTGATTCTAAATTTTCAATCATTAATTTTTGTAAAATCAGTCAAATGGTCTCTTCCACATTTTCTATTTCTATAGATGTGTGAGTCATTAAACTACTTTGTCATCATCCAATGGTTCTAAAGAACCAAATAGCATATCAGTCAAAATGTCCCAATTCTCCTCTAGAGATTCATCTTGTGACTCTTTAAGGTCAATTGGTTTAACATTCTCTTGATACAATTGAGCTTCGACGCAATTAGAGATAGCATGGAAAGGCTGAGTATCAGCCTTCACTGTTTCAATCTCATGGTCTTCTTTCACAAGCAACAATTTCTGATGCATTGAAGAAGGAACACATCGATTAGCATGGATCCAATCTCTTCCTAGTAAGGCGTGATAACTAGGATTAATATCCACTACAAAAAAAAAAACAGTTTGGATTTATTCGAACCTACTATAGTTTCAATAGGTATTACTCCCTTGGTATTTTTCTTATCACCAGTAAAGCCTGATATCATAATGTGAGTCTGTATTAATTTTGAGCCTTGCTTATTAATTTTCTTCCAAGTGCTTTGAGGAATAATATTAATAGCAGCACGATTATCAACCAATATTTTATTTAACAGAACCCATTTAAACAAGCTCTTATATATAATGGTTTAAGGTGCTTAGTCATTTCTAGTGATTGTTCTTCGAATGAATATACGAGATTACAATCATTAAAAATGAATTTAGGAAGATTTACCTCAGAAACATCTTCAGTAGATGCTTCCATTTCCATTTCTTCATCCACTTGTTGATCTTTTTTTGCTTCGAAGATCTTTGGTAATGTAAAAGTGGCAGTGTTAACTTCCATCTATTCTGGAAATGTGCCAAACTTGATGTGTATATTCTCATTCTTGACGATTTCACCATCGTGTTTAATCTTAGTATTTTCCAAAGTTTGGGATTTCACCGCTGTCATTTCTTCATCTCCTTCATCAATACTCATGCTTTTTCCAATTCTTTAACTTTGGCTTTAATGATACTCTCCTCAGACATAGTATCATTGTCTACCTTACTATTACGATCAAATCTAGGATTAGGCTTCGAAATACTACCAGAATCTTTCTCAATCCTACTCTCCAACTCTTGACCTTGGGTTTTCATGCTGGAAAATTCTTTCCACTAGTATATTTCCTCTGAAGTCTTCTTTGTTGAGTCCTATGTATCATAAGAACCATCTTTTGGTTATTTTATTTAGGATGCTGAAGCACATGCCATGTATTCATCTCAACCTGTGGATGTTTCATAATCCAATTTTTGTTCTGAGATCCTTGTTGATCCATCATATTTTTGATCCTATCATCTTGCATGACAAACCAATTTAGTAGTCCTGGTACCAATGCACACACATCTGATTGTGATGTCTCACCAACTTTTGGTGGTAAATTTGATGTTGCCATATTCATCTCAGCTTGTACCACATTGGCTGGCACTATATATATTTTTGATGGTATAAATTGGGCTTGTCTTTCTCTTTGCACCATATGATATTTCTTTGGTACATGAGATGTGACTGGCCTCACATACTGCATGTTCCTTGATGGCCGAACAGAATTACCAACATAAAAATTCTTCAAATAATTGGCTTTGAAATGAGCCATTGGTCATGGAGAATACCTTGCCATCATTGGTTCAACGTACATCGAGGCTGGATAAATTGGACCTTTGACTTGTCCTCTCCCAACGTTCGTAATTGGCTGAAGTGGAGGTTCATACGAAGTCTTCATTCTCTATTGTTCGAATGAAGGTTGTTTGTTCTTTCTGCCTGTTTTAGCCTCAACCCTTTCATTGTAGATCTCAGCATACCTTTTCTCACAACCATTGCACAAGTTTTTTTGCATACTCTTGGTTAAAAGTGGGAAATTCAAGGCTCTTTTTTACCATCTCTTCGAGCCTTTTCTTTTGGTCCTCTTCCTTTGTGTTCTCCCTCTCTTTGATAAGAGTTTCAAGGAAAATATTATAAACATTGATGGACACTTCTTGCACTACTGGGAATGGATCTACGTCGACCCCCATTTGTTTTTCAGGGAACTTCAACTTCCCTTTCTTGATCAGGTCTTGAATCCTGTCTCGAAAAATAGTACATTGATTAGTTGAGTGAGTCCAGGAATTATGCCACTTGCAATATTTCTTACCTACTAATTCATCATTAGAAGGTAATTTTGTCTCATTAGATAACTTGATTATTTTTCCTTCTAGTAAATGATAAAAAATGTCATGAAGTTTATAAACATCGAATGAGTATTTCTTGAATGATCCTTTAAATATATATGACTTAGCAGAGATATTTTTCTTCACAAGACTTTTGCATGTGAAAGGTTTTTTTTCCTATTATTTCAGCAGCATCTATTTCATAATTAGGATCTTATAATATGTTTTAATGAAGAAGCATTCCTTTCATTTTCTTCCTCCAACAGGGCTTCATATCTAGATACTCGAGCAGTTAACTCGACAAGATCTCTAAATTCTAATGCATCGAACTTCTTTCGAAGTCTAAACTCGAGGCCATTTTGGGCCATTTAACGAATTCGGGCTCTGGCAAAATGATTTTACACTTTGTTCTAGCCCTTTTGAACTTATTTATGAACTGAGTAGCCTTTTCATTAGGTTTTTGACAAAGCCTGGCTAAATCAGCCATAGAAACTTCTAGTTCTATTTTGAAAAACTGAGTATGGAAAGAACATTCCATTTGTGACCAATTATGGATCGAATTAGGAGTCAAATTTATAAACCAAGTGATGCTGTGTCTGTTAATGAATTAGAAAATAGACGCAGCCTAAGATATTCATTATTTCCTGCATCAACACACTGACTAATGAATTTCGCTATACGTTCAACTGTAGATTGACTACCATCCCCAGCAAACGTAGTAAAGGTAGGGAACTTGAATCCCTTGGGGAATTCGACCCTATGAATCCAGCCAGGATAAGGCTTCCTATACACTGGAGTTTGTACCCCCCGAGCCATGGGTCCACAAACTTTATAGATTAAATTAATTATGTCATTCCTCTCAACCATGTTGGGTGGTTGTTGATGGCCTGGTTGACCCATAGGAGGGTTCATTGTTGGTATTGGAGGTGGTTGAGGAACATTATCCATCCTCCTAGGATTTTCGTTTCTTTGATCAACACCTATTCCAGTAGGGTCTGGTTCAAATATAGGATTGTTATTTTTTATCCTATTTTGGCCTATTAATTTTTCCCTTGGCCTAGGTTCTTCAACATTCGTTGGTCTATACATATGATCTTGACCATGTCCTATATGATATCCTTGCATCCCTTTGAACATTAGAGTAGTACGATTAGGGACAGGCATATAGAAGCTTTCTTGTGAATTAGGCCTAAAAGGAGGCCCATTTCCATGAATCGAAGGATTTGGCTTAAATAAGCCATGAGTGTAATCTCTTCCATTCTGTCGAACCACAGACGAATTCTACTAGATGCCATTACTGGTGCAAAGTATGGTATATTGTTGTTAAGGGAAGTGATCAGAGTATTAACATTCTGAATCATGTTTCCCAAATTATCAAACACTAGTGTCAACTGGTTCACCAAATCGTGTTGAACTCCTGAACCAACATTTCTATTGTTTGGAAGTGGATTCAAATTTGTAACTCCTATTTCTAGGTTGTCATTGTTCACATGATTCTCAGTGTTACTACTTTGTGGATCTTGGTGCGACGAACCACTAATTTCTGCATTATTAACACCAGTATTGGCGTTATCCACAGACCTATTGCTTCGAAGGTTTCTGTTTGTCATCTTTTGACACTAGAGTCCCACCGGGTGTGCCAAAAATGTTTGGTGGGTGAATTCCTCTAAGGATATATATGGAATTAAATAAGTGCGAGCGTGCCAAGGAAGTTATTGCCAATGTGTGTGATGTAACAAGTATCCAAACTGCACCTCACCAGGGAGATTATGGTGATGTTCAATGCCTTAACAAGGACTTCAAACATGTAAAGTTATGACAAGTTAAAGAACTTCGAACTTCGAAATAAGTAATGTATTACTACTCCTATTAAAGAACAGTAAATAGTAACGTAACAGACTATTTTATTAAGCAAAATAGACTACAATCTAACCTTGAATATAACTTCGAAGGTGTTCTAATTCAAACTCTAAGGGTATTGATAAAAATACAATAAAAGAATTAAAGTGTATTGATTGATGTTGATCGAGAGATCTCTCATTGATCACAGACGTCCTCTATTTATAATTTTCGAGGCCTCATAGTAACCTCTGTTGAATGATCTTCTTCTCTACTAACTAATAACTGCTCATTCATGTGGCACCGCCTTGGATTGACATCTGTCTTCAGTTATTCTTCAAGATCAACATGTGTCCCTTAGAGGTTTACAAAACAGAGTGAGTGGCAAACTGCTTCTAAATGCTTCTGCGCCACTTTCCCAATCAGTTAACTATCTTGTCATGTCAAATCCTTTGTGGCACTTTCTTATTGGCTGGATAAACTCATCACAAATAGTATCTTACTATTATTCTTGTTATTTGATGAATTATATGCGTATTTTGAAGTGTATGCGTATGTCAGTGTATTTATTTTTTTCCATAAAAAAGTGGTAACTATTATTGAAATAATGTATATAATTTCAGTTATATTTTTTACACTAATGAGTTTACAATTTATTTCAATCCTCATCTAAGCAAAATATAAGGCACTACTGTCGTTTAGACATTTAAATCAATTAAGTATTTATGTATCCATACACTTACATAATCAATTATGCCACCATAACAACTTCTACAATATATTTCTAAAACACCATAACTATCGAAATCAACTATGACTATAATCTTCATAAAGTTATGCATTTAAATGTTCTGACTTTGTTTGAGATCATGAGACATCATATGGTGAAGTCCAAGAGTAATGGAGCTCAACAAGGATCAAGCTTGAAGACTTGAAGATTTTTCATCCTTGGTTGAAGACTAGGATTTACTTGTAAGCATTTTGATCAATCACTCATAGGGGCTCATGTGACTTTTATTGAACTTTAGTATCCTTGCTCTTATACTTTAAAATACTTTCAAGGACTTAAACATACTTAGAACACTCAATTAAGTCCATTTCTCCAAAGTTTTCAAGTGGCTAAGTCAAAATCAAGTACCCTTTGCAAATGGGTCATCTTTAAAGGAAAACCTGATCTAATAGGTAAGGAACTAGATATTGAGTTTTATATGGTTGGAAATGTATTTGAATCTAGTTTCCGAATCTTCAAACCGATCGCAAAAACAAGTTTTTTAGAGGGAGTTATAACAGTTTTAGTAAAGAGGTGTCAGTCTGCGAAAACAGGAAAAACCAGTCGACTGAAATATTTCATCTCCAGTCGACCAGAGGAAATGTTCATTCGACTGAAGTATTTCATCTCTGTTATAAACCAGTCGATTGAAATATTTCTTCTTTGTTATAAACTTTCCAGTCGACCAAACCTTCGATCCAGTCGACTGAATTGCGCAGAACTGCATAACGGCTAGTTTTTAAACTATCCAAAAATTGTTTTTAACCCACCCCCCATTCACTTCCAACGGCTATAATCTTTCAAAAGCTATATACATGGGTTATTTTAAAGAGTTGGGTAATCAAGAAAAATCATTCAAACATCTTATTTAATCATCATTCTTATTTGAGCCCTAGTTTGAGTGAAAAATTAATTTGTTCTTGATTTCAATTGTAATTCTTGAGAGAGAAAATTTTAGTGAGCTTTTATTTGTATTATAAACTCACTAAGGAGTTATTGTGTGAGTTTTTAGTTGTATTATCCACTCTAGAGAGAGAGAGAGAGAGAGAGAGAGAGAGAGAGAGAGAGAGAGAGAGAGAGAGAGATCATTTGTATCCAAATAAGTCATTTGTAAAGAGTGAGGGTTAGTAACCCTTGTGTGCAAATTATGTTCTTCTTTGGAAGTGATTGAAGGCTCTTGTAACGGTTTGGTCTTCACCCGTGAAGTAGATCGATTAAAGGAATCCTCAAGAGGTGTTCTTGAGGGATGGACATAGGTCGCGATGTTCGGATTGCCGAACAACTTGAAAACTCGGTTTGTAAGTTTCTCTTACCTTCATTATTTACATGATTGTTTGTGATTGTGTTTAATTTGTTATTAAGTTTAAAATGGTTAATTTTCCGCTAAAACCTTATTCACCCCCTCTAAGGTTTCCATTTTGGGCCAATAATAAGCATATGCATGAAGAAGTTTATTTTAGGATATGTGCAAACGTGGTATGAACAACTTCCTAAGGTATGAGCTAATTTAGAATGCATGTAAGCATCTAATCAAAGAATGAAAGTCAAAACATGTTTGCTGTTAATAGTGGACAGAAAAGTGGACTGATCTTGTAAAAATGGAAAAGTGAGGCTAGGATGATGTCAAATTTATGAAATTTCATGGATATCATCCCTACTGTGTCTAGAACACATAGGAAAAAGCCAAATCAAGATTGAAGTTATAGATTGAGAGAAATCATATAAACAAGAGAGGTTACTCAGAAACAGAATCTGTACTTTCGACTGAAATGTGAAAAAATCTTAGGAAATGAAAACAAAATATTTGATCACTCATACTACACAGAAAGTTCCCTAAGAACTAAAGTTCAAGGGAAAAATGAGTTGGGACCACTCTTTTTGTAAACGTTTTCTGGAAAACAAGTTGAAAGTCAACTAAAGCTTGATAGAAAAATAAAATATTTGAGAAGAATGTTTGGGTCAAAATGGAACCCTTTCACATGTTTTAAAAATCAACCAAAAGTCATGGACATTCCCTAATGAGTTAGGAAGATTTTCCAAGTGGTTTCACAATGATCCATTAAGTATTGAACCCAGAATACTATTTTCAAGTAGAATATCTCATTGTTTTGGGGTTTTTTTTTTTAGAAAACAAACATTTATTTATTGGAATCAAAATGTGAAGGTTTTAGAAGGGTTTTGGAAAGAGGGTTTTGAGAGTGTATTTCCAGCACTTAAATGGAGATTACAACCACTTAGAATATCAACATCAAACTCATATCAAGAACTTCCAATATTATTTGCAAAACCTTGTTTTGTTTCGATTATGACTTCATGAATACTTAAAGAAGTATTGAAGTTGGAATCATCACCTATCAAACATGCTTTTGAGGTCAAGAGCTACTATCCATAAGGATTCACTCTCCTCAAACACCTCATCATCTAGATGATGATGAACAAGTAATGAAACAAAGAAAAATAAAAAAGGAATGAGGTAAGAAGAGATGAACATTAAAGTAAACAATCAATCAATAGCAATCAAAGTATGATGATCAATGAGATATTGGATTTGTAGCTTGGAGTTTCACTCATATGTGGTGACATTTGGATATGGAAGTAGCTTCCTAACTTATAAATACTTAAGAAAATGGTGGTTGAGTATATTGAATGTGAAGTATATAGAAGAGTAATGAAAGAAAATATGTTTAGAACTCATTTTTCTATAGAAAATCAGTGGAGGAAGCTCACTTTTATCTCTTCTAACCTTATCTCTCTCTCTCTCTCTCTATAACTTCTCCTAAACTATGCATTTTCTACCTCCAAAATGAGGAGTCAAGGGGGATTTTTATAGGCTAATTTGGGAGGAGTTTGGGATTTAAAAAGTTCTCCTATTGGTCCCAAACATCTGTGAACAAGCAACTACGTTGTTTTGGCTTTCAATTATTCAATTTGGATCCCCAAATAAAATTATAAAAATGGACTATTCTGGAAAAGAGTGCCACGGTGGCATTGGGCCCTTGCCGCGGTGGCACTGCTCCTTAGATGATCAAAAAATTACATTTAGGCCCCCAGAGATTTCGGTATTCGCAAAAGGTCCTTTTTTCCCCGAAATTCACAAAAAATGCGTACAAACTCCAAATTGATCTTGTGATATATTGTTGGAAAGGTAATGGAGTCTACTTTCCATAAAAAATAGTTCGGAGTTAGGTCACTTTGAAAAGTTTTGCGGTATTTGCGATAAAAGCCATTTTGATTGCCTTTTTCACCTTCGAAAATTCATAATAAACTCTCTATAAATCTAGAAATTATGTGCGATATACCATTGGAAAGCTATTGACCCCTAGTATCCATGATAAATGTTTGAAAAATGGCACAGTGCCCCAGTCTCTAGGTCAATATTTAGGTTAAACCGGGGATCTCCGGGAAGTTCTAGGAACCTTTGGGAGCTCCCAGCAGATGACGTTTCTGCCTGATTTTCTTTTAAAACCAGTTTTAGTATTTTTCACATGATCTAGAATGATCTCAAAACTTTTGGACAAAATTGGACGATTTTGGTCAAACCCTGGTCAAACCTAGTCAAACCTCGGTCAAACCGGTCAATGGGGACTTTTTGGAAACTTCTAGGACTTTTGGGAGCCTCTGGGAGCTGACGATTTCATTTGGTCTTTCTTTAAAGCTCATTTTATTACTTTTTCTACGACGTAGGCTGTTTCCAAAACTTTCGGTCCAAATCTGGGAGTTTTGGAGGCTTTTAGAAGCAATTTGGTCATTTATACAACTTTTAGAGTATTTTAAGAGAAAGAACTGACTTTTAGGAGTCCTTTTTGTGTATTTTTTGATCATTGTGAATCACCAAGCTATGGGTCTCCTAAATCTAATAATCGACAAAATGGGGTGTCTACAATTTGCCCCTCTTTGGCATGGTCTTGCTAGGCAACGTATGTCGCAAGCGAGTGCCAAAGCTTTGAAGAGACAGGTCTTTTGGAGGCTATATATAGATTTAGGATAAAAAGCATTACACAAATGCAAGGGTAAAAATGATGCTGATGCTGGTCATGCTCTGCGGGAACTACCTACGTATCCCAAGGGGAATCAGACCATTACGTAGTTTGGGCAAATAAGGGGAAAAAACCACATATACAAATGCACAACAAAACAGGCAGATGCTATGCTATGAGGATGCGATATGGATCATAAACTATGTCTCGTGTTATGATCCTAGCATGAGTTGGTACTGTGGGTGTGCCACTCCAAGCAGACTTGTGTTGTGTTGGTGCTTCGACTCTAATGTATTAGCTAACTTGGATAAGGACACCAAGGTTTTGAAGACTCTGAGTCTCGGGGCAAAATTTTGAATTTTTGGGAATCTGGGTTGTGATCTTTCACAAATGACACGTGAGGAAATGGTGCTCGTCTCAGGTGCCGGGGTCTCTAATTGTTGGTGGTGTTACAATCATTGGTCGATTCTTGCAGTGATTAATCCAGAAAGCCGTTTTGGGCTTCTGGGAGTTTTCTTCTGTGGGGGATAGCCAGGACTCTCTGGGAACCTCTATTGACTATTTATCTTCTATTTCTAATCAGGAACTAGGATTCACTCCCAAATCTCTCATGGTTTGGTCAAATTTTGCAATGATTGGTCCGGGAAGCTGATTCTGGCCTTCAGGACCCGATTTCTTTATGTGTTTCTCTGCTGGGGATATTCAGGACTCCTAGGGAACCTTTCTTCACTATTTACCTTTGATTTTTGATCAAGAATTAGGATTTACTTCCGAACCTCTCACAGTTGATCAAATCTTACAATGATCAGTTCGGAAAGCCATTTTGAGCCGCTGGGAGCTGATTTCTTTCTTTTCTTCTCCGCTAGGGATAGCCAGGACTCCCAAGGAACCTCTCTGGACTGTTTATCCTCAATTTTTGATCATAAACTAGGATTTACTTCCGAACCTCTCACGGTTGATCAAATCTTGTAATGATTGATCCGAAAAGCCGCTTCAGGCCTCCAGGAGCCGATTTCTTTCTATTTTTTTGCTTAGGATATTCAGGACTCTATGGGAACCTTTCTTAACTATTAGGGATAAAACCTCATCAACCTTGAAGAATTGGGCCATTAGGGGCAAATTGGGGCTAGAATTGGGCTGAAATATGCCAAAATAGTGTGAAACAGAGTAAAGTGGGGCCCATGGGTGCCAGTGCCACAGCGGCACTGGGTGGTCAGACTCCATTGTTGTATATTTGGAGTTTTTGAGCATTTAAAGCTCATTCTTGGCCATTTTGGGGTGCTTTTAGAGCTAAAACCCATCAAAAATTAGTTTGTGCACCCTGGGTGAGTAAACTTTTCCCATGATTGGAATTTTGTTTAGTGTTTTAATCTTCCTTGAATTTTATGAAGAAAGTTTGGTTCCAACTTTCATTTCCATGCATATCTATGGCTTGAAGCTCAAAGAGGCTCTCCAAGAAGGCAAAGGGTGAGGATTGAGAGCCAACCTCCGGAGTTGATTTTAAGGGACCCCCAATGTCATCTTCTGCCACAGCTCTAGCGAGTTAGGATTGTGAAACTTTCAATGTTTGGAGACCATTTTTGTGTGCTTGTGCTAGTTTTGTGAACTGTAGTGTGCACCTGGAGGTCGTAGGATGTTAGTTTTGTGATCATTTATCGATTTTGTGAATTTAGATTTTGGAGCTATAAATAGTGATTTTGTGCCTATTTTTTTTTCTTTCCATTTTTGATGCTTATAGGTTCCATAAGTGGTCTTAAAAGGCCACGGTAGTCTCGCCTACGTATTTGCATGGTACACTCACTTGTCGCCCAACGTTTGGCAAATGGTTGATGGGGGCGGCTTCGTCAGTCTGGTTTCAAAGAGCATCAATGACCTGGCGCACTTTTATGCTCTTGCTGAAAGATGGTAGGACACCACTAATACTTTCCATCCATCATTTGGTGAAATGATGATGACACCCATCAATTTTTGATGATTACCAGCTTGAAGGTCGGCGGGAAGCGATTGGTTCTGGATTATTCGTCTGAGACTAATTCGAATGCGGTTGAGACCCTGATTGGGGCTGTTCCTCCTAATCTGGAGGTTCATTGATTCACTTGCGATTGGCTTTATCGGACATATGGGAAGGAGAGGCACAACCTGAATGATCACCAGCTTCTATGGGCCTTTCTCTTATATGTTCTTGGCTGTTCGATTTTTGTAACTCGAAATGACCGGGTGAGTTTGAGACTCCTGGCTTGCTTGGGAAAAATTGATGAGATTCCTTCCTATAACAAGGGTAGTGCTGTCTTGGCTCATCTGTATTAGCACATGGGTAAGGTTTCTCGCAGTGATCTTACATCGACTGGAGGGTTTTGGCGAGCTTGGGAGGTATATCCTGTGACTTTCCCTTTTTAGCCTTTTCTTTTAGATTTCTTATTTTTGCTTTATAATCTTGGCATGTGCAGCTTTGGAGCTTTGAATACCTAAATATGCTAGCCCCTTCCCCTGCTGATGAGTCGGGTGAGGATGAAGATGGCATGGCTCTTATGCCTTTGTTCCCTCGGGGCCTATGATGATGAAGGGATGTTGTTGGGATAAAGAATGGGGCCTATCGTATCATTCTGTTGAGGAGTTTTCTTTTTGAGATGACTGCCACTAGTGTAGAATGGACACCTTGGGATGGCGTTTCTTATGCTGCTCTTGAGGAGATTCAGGGGGTCAAGCCCCTTATTTCCTGCTATTTCCTGATGGAAGCTCTATTGGTAGGCAGTGGTACCTTGGGAAACGAGTGTCGCGGTAGGTGATTGGTGGTCCCAGGTATTATGTTCCTCATACCCCTCCCCTGATAGATGCTGATGATCTTTTGGGTACTACTTTGCAGACGGCTCTGATTGGCACTGATGCTTAGGACCACTTCCGTTCTAAGACTGGTTATGCGACCTACTGTGGCCGGTTTCTAATGCCCAACTTTCCACTTCTAGATGTGAGTTTTTGTTTTTACATTTTTGTCTCTACTCATCACCTACGTTAATGATTCTTCTTTTCCTAACTTGTCTTGTGCCTACAGGTTCGTGGACAATGTAGGAGGCCGACTCCTCCAATCTCTGATCTTATCCCTTATTGGGACCGGACCATCAACGTCTTGGGTACTGCTATCTCTCCTCAGGTTATGGAGGTGCCATGGGTTACCAACGGTACCTTACCCAACCAGCAGGTGTTCTCAAAGTTCCATGGAGTTATGCTGAGGAGGGTTATGCCCTGGCGGCTAGCTTACGGTCTTTGGTCCTCAAGGGGGACCACCGGGTATGTCTCAAATTTTGCGCCTCTTAAGGTTATGAAAGTTTAATCCTAGGCTTTTGTCTTTGGTAGATGGACGGTATGCAATAGTTTGCTACCACCTAGATGGCGTCCTTAGTAAGTTTCTGACTCGACTCCGTTTTAACTTTTGTTGGTTCACGGCGGATTATTTCTGCTCTATTTTTTGTTTTGGTGTGCAGTGTCGCAGGGGTAGTGCTGGTTCATCGAGGTCTAGGCCAAGGTGCAGGGGTGGTAAAAAGCCTTCGCCAATGTACACTCCAGGTTGCCCTGTGGAGGAAGAATGAGGCCTCATAAGCAAGGACTTTTGCTTTATCTCCATTTTTATGTCTTCGATTTGGTTATATCGATGTATTGTGAGTTTTGTGGATGATGGATGATGGATGATGTATATAATGGTTTGTCACCTTTGATAGGATGTTGTTTTACCCTTTAGACCGGATAGTTTCTGGTTTGGAGGCATAGTTGTGTGCTTGTTTCTGTTGGCGATCGTGTGATAATATATATGTGCACTGTGGTTTTGTGATATGTTGATGTTACTGCGATGGGCAGTTTGTGATAGTGAGTGTGTTTGCTTTGTAGGTGGGATTGGTCCATAAAATAAGGAGGTGCTGTCGAAATTTTGAATTTTGCTAGAGCCGCAACAGAAAATATGGCATAGTATGACCCTGCTCATCTCATTGCTTGGCTGAACATCATGGATGGGGTTGAACGGATCAATCTCTTCAGTAATGGCCTGACAGAACTATTCTTTCTTCGCCAAATGGCCCTAAATACTGAGTTCATGTGTGCTGCCATCGCTCATTGGGATCCGGTGAATCATGCTTTCAACTTTAATGGTCTAGAGATGTGCCCCATGTTTGAGGAATTTTGCGCCATCCTTGGCTTTGATCCTGACTCAAACTTGATTCTTCCTCTAGCGGATACCCCCAGCCCTACTCGAGGCTTGGCTGAATATCTTGACTGTTCGGCTGTTGTCTCTCGTCGACTAATTCAAGGTGAGGTCCTCAACATTGCTTCTATCATCGCTACTTACACTAACCCCAGAGATGCCAGTGTTTATAATGCTACCCGCGGAGCTACTCTGATCTTGTGTATGACTTCACACTTCCTATTCTCGAGCACTTCTAGTGCCTTGGTGAATGTCTGCCTTGGACTGAAAATAGGTAGGAATCCCATGGCCATGATTTTAGCTGAAACCCTGAATGGTTTGAATAATGCCTTCAACCAAGGGACTCCTCTTCTCTTCGAGTCGCCCTTGGTGTTTCAAGCTTGGCTATATGAGTGTCTTCAATTGTGGGCGGGTCGTGCGCCATCGATTTATTTTGCAGGGCTGTGCTTCATTCTTACTATAATTTTGCTGACTGGATTGGCCTGAAGAATAACCTGTCTGAGGTAGACATTGCTAGATTGTGAGGCAATGGGGCCTTCATGTTGTGACCACGAGTCTTGGGGATCACTAGCGGGATTGGCTGATGGGTCTGAGAGAAACTTCTTTCTATCATTTACATCAATTGGCTAGGTAGTACAGACAGGTTCAAGAGCCCCCCCCCCCTCGGGATTCTCCAAGAGGATCTTTGCTTCTAGAGTCAGAGCTATCACTTTCGCTACATTCATCAATGGTTGGACACACAGGGTGAAAGCCTACTTCTAAAGACCAAGACCTTTGAAGAAATAAAAGACACAAAATAAGATAGAACTTGACAAATTCTGCTTCCTCCTTCCAATGCCTTTTGATATTTGTGATTTCCTTTTGAAACTTTATCTTTTCAATCCTTCCTACTTATGTAATATTTGAAGTTTGTTTATCGATGATCTAAATTACTATGAGAATCCTTAAATCATGCATATTTGGATTTTTCGATTTCAGCATTTATCTTGCAAAAGCTTTTTAATATTATATTGCCTTGGTACTTGCTTGGATATGCCTAAGTGGTTGGAGGCAAACGAGGCAGGTAGACGAAGTTTGCCCCTAGTTTGGGAATTAGATGCTTTTGAAGCAAACGAGATAGGTGACCGAAGTTTTCACCTAGTTTAGGATAGATATGGGCAAACGAGGCGGGTCGTCGAAGTTTGCCCCTAGTATGAAGGGTGGTTTCTAGGTTATGGTTAGGACCATGACTTTAATCTCTCAGATACTCATAACTTTTGCCTAGGTACCAGTGAGGTGACCTAGTGAACTCTTTTTCTCTCTTTTGTTATTGATCTCTTTGGATTTAACTCTAACTTTTTCCTAGGAATCCTTTTGGATTTTTGACCTAGCGAGCCATCCTTCTTTTCTTTTTAGAAAGTCTGCCTACATATCCCCGAGTGGGAATCAGGTCCAATGTAGTTTAAGTCAAGGTAGGAAGGAAGTGGGTTGTTTTCTGGCGAGTGGGACGACCAAACCAAACCATTTTCGTACGTATCCCCGAGCGGGAATAAGGTTAAGCGTGGTTAAAGGCAAGGTCTTGAAAAAAGTGGTTGAAATCAAGCATAGTATTTTTTGAGGCAATTGAGATTGATTGGTCCTTTGAATTTGACACTGGCGAGGTCCATGAGATTGACTACTCCTTTAGAAAGGATAATTTTAACAATGTAGGGTCCTACCCATATAGGTTTGAATTTCCTACGTGGATTGAAGATTGGGGCTCACAGTTCTTTAAGGACAAGATCTCCTTTGACAATTTTCCTTGTACGATCTTTTTGTTGAAAGCGCGGGCTATCCGTTTCTGGTAGGTTCAAACATGGTTAACAATCGCAAGACGCTTTTTATCTATGAGTGCCAATTCTTTGTACCTTTTCCTTAGCCAATCGAATTCTGAAACTTCGCATTCGGCTGTGGGCACCTCGACCAAGTGTAGGGCTTAGAAGGATTAAGCCCACTTGATTGATCCCATTACATTCCTCGTGTCAAAAATCACAAGTGAGGTTCACCACCCTTTATTAGCTTTTATCCAATCTAGCCGATTTGGATTACTCGTATTTGGATTCTATGGGGCTTTATGTCCAACCTGAGGCAACATCAATGCCCATGATCCATACCCGAGGCTATATGAGTGAGTAATCCAATGTACATCCCACAAGGCTAAATTCGAAGAGATCCTCGCTAATAGAGTCACCACTTGATTTGATAAAAGAAACTAAGAAAACTAAATCTATTGACCAATGGATAGAGAGCACTGTTCCATCATCACCAAAGAACTCAGTTCGAGGGTTAAGGTATGAGAGAGGAAGGAGTTAGATCATGCATAAACACTCCCTCTCGCCCCATCGTGAGATGGGCCTATACTCAGCTTTCAAGGTGTTTGACTAGATATTATGTGGACCATTTCATTTATATCTAATGCAATCCTAATTCAAGTTATAAATATCTAATGAAATAAAATCGCGCAAGAAACTTTACATATACCACACAATGCATATGCTAAAGCAGTAATTTAGGGAATAACATATTACTACAATCCCCTATGCATGCAGAAGAAAAGAAAAAGGAAGTTGTTGGCCCAAATATGGAAACCTTAGAGGGGGGGCGAATAAGGTTTTAGCAGAATTTTAACCTTTTCAAATAAAATTGCAAATTAAACACAATCACAAGCAATTATGTAAAGAGAGAAGGGAAGAGAAACTTGCAAACCGATTTTTCAAGTGGTTCGGCAATCGCACCCCGCGGCCTACGTCCACCCCTCAAGAACACCGCTTGAGGATTCCTTTAATCCGATCTACTTCACGGGTGTAGACCAAACCGTTTCCCGGAGCACTTACGGGTGTGCACCAAACCGTTACAAGAGCCTATGATCTCTCCCAAAGAAGAACACCTCTTCTTTGCACACAAGGGTTACTAACCCTCACTCTTTACAATTGATTTTGATACAATTGAACTATCTTTATAGAGTGGATAATATAATTGAAAGCTCACTACAATTCACTCTCTCAAAGATTACAATTGAAAGCTAGAGCAAATTAATAAACTCACACAACTAGGGCTCAATTGTGAATGATTAAGAATCAACAAGTTGTGTGATTGAAATAGATGTTTTCTAATTGATTGATCAACATAAAATGGTGTGGGAAAACATGTATTTATAGGCCAAGAAAGATTATAGCCGTTGGTGGCAAGTTTGGTAATTAAAAGCCCCTTAAAAAAACTAGCCGTTATGCCTTTTCAGGTCGCTTCAGTCGACTGGAACATGAAGCAGTCGACTGGTCCTTGAAGCAGTCGACTGAGATGTGTTTACAGAGGGTTCTGTTTGCATTCTGCTCACTTCACTCGACTGCATCGGGCCTTCAGTCGACTGCCCCTCCCTGTTTGACAGCCTGACACAACTTTACTAAAACGGCCATAACTCCCTCTACAAAACTCGGATTTTCGATCCGTTTGATGTTTTGGAAACTAGATTCAAATACCTTTCCAACCATATAAAATTCAACATCTAATTATTCTCCAATTGGTTGGGGCATTGCTTTAAAGATGACCCATTTAAAATTTGTTTCCAAAACTTTAACTTTTAGCATTTGTTTGAGCCCCTATGAGTGTGAGATCAAGATGCCTTACAATGAAGGTCCTAGACTTCAACCAAGGATGAAATATCTTCAAGTCTTCAAGCTTGATCCTTGTTGAGCTCCTTGTAATCTTGATCTACATCAATTGAATCTCATGCACACAAAGATGTTAAAACATTGATACAATATTAATACATGAGATTATATGAGCATAAAAATGACTATGATAATAACAAAGAATGAATCAATATGAATCATGTAATTATCATAGCATATTTGACATCATCAAAACATAATTAAATATGCCTTAATATACCTTAAGGCTAACAATCTCCCCCTTTTTGATGATGGCAAACAACCAATGAAAGATATGCCAATATAAGCACAATATGGTCATTTTCATATTATCATTCATAATGGATATCAAATGTTGAAGAACATGAATGATAACTACCCAAATAATTCTCCCCAATACTTCTCAATATTTCCCCCCCTTTGACATTATCAAAAAGATTTGGGGATAAAACACAAAGCTCCCCCTCACAATAGGCATACAAATCAAACGCGTTAATGATACCAAAATAAACAAATATAACCACATGTGAGCTAGTGAAACATGAAAGTGCTCCCCCTAAGTATGTGCAATGATAAAAGATACCAAAAGTTATGAAAAGAGAGCATATACTCCCAAAAGATACCAATAATAAAGTTGGAGAACTCATAAACAAAAAATTCAGTAGGATCGGTCGACGCCACAGTCGACGGAAGTGGGCAGGGATTAAGTTGAGTAAAAATAGTCGACGCCTCAGTCGACTTAACAATGCAGAATCAAAAAATTCAAAGCCTCACAGCTAAATCAGTCGACTGTGTCGGGGTACCAGTCGACTGCTTTGTTCAGCAGTTCATAAAAATGACAATTCAGCAGCAAAAGTTTGAATGATTCACAAAACATCATTTGGTCTAACCATTCTAAAAACTTTGTCTAATCAAACAAAAACATATCATCATTTTTCAAATAACCAATATCAAGAGCATGGTGATTTATGTAAAGACATATCCAAATCACAAGGGGATGAAACAAGATTATGAAAAAAAAGAAATCAAGTATGCATATCAAAACAAAAAATAAGTGATTTGAAACAAATAAGAATATGATATGAAAAAAAAATTACCTACTAACCTACCAAAGTCAATACTTAACCTTTGTCCAAGCATTTCTTGGATGCTCCATTTGCCGAGGTGGTAGGAAAGGCCCTTTCCAATGTCATTAGGCAAAGATTTACAATCTCTTCACCATTTGAGTCGTCGTCCGATGATTCGCTCTCGGAACTACTATTGGTGGCCTTGAATGTCTTCTTTTTGTGCTTTTCCTCCTTGGGTGACTTCTTTCCCGATTTTTCTTTCTTTAGAAACTTTGCAAATTTTTGGGTGATCTTTGTCATTTCCTCATCCTCATCACTCTCAACATCTTTCATCTTTTTCTTTGAGCTTGAGGATTTTAAAGCCATGTCTCCCCTTTTGGCCTCTTTCACTTCCAATTTCTTGTCTTCACTTTCGAAGACGGCCAATTCCATTTCATGAGTTATAAGAGAACCCATGAGTTGTTCCAAGGAGAGTGTTGAAAGCTCCTTTGCTTCACGAACCGCCGTGACCTTTGGTTGCCAATCCTTTGGTAAAGACCTAAGCACTTTCTCAATCATTTCTTCATTAGTATAAACTTTACCAAGGTTTTTCAAGTTATTAATAAGAATGGTAAAACGAGAAAACATATCTCCAATAGACTCATATGGCAACATTTTAAACATTTCATAAGTTTGAACAAGCAAATTGATTTTAGACTTTTTAACTTGTCTTGTTCCCTCATGAGCATTTTCAAGTTTATCCCAAATTTCTTTTGCGGATTCGCAAGATGAAATTCTATTGTATTCATTTGGGTCTAAACCACAATATAATAAATTCATTGCCATAGCATTTATTTTTATGAGTTTCTTATCGGCATCATTATATTCATCTACCATCTTTGGAATAGAAAAACCATTTTCAATTTTTGTAGGTAGATGAGGCCCTTTGACCACAATTTGCCATAAATCAAAATCTTGAGAAATCATATAGATTCTCATTCTATTTTTCCAATAGGCATAGTTTGAGCCATTAAAACATGGTGGTCTTAATGTCGATTGACCCTCACAATAATAAATGTAAGAAGAGTCGGTTTCCATTGGATCTTTAACTCAAAATTTTTCAAAAATCTTTTGAAAAAGACGAGCTGAGGCTCTGATACCAAATGTTGGCCCAAATATGGAAACCTTAGAGGGGGGGCGAATAAGGTTTTAGCAGAATTTTAACCTTTTCAAATAAAATTGCAAATTAAACACAATCACAAGCAATTATGTAAAGAGAGAAGGGAAGAGAAACTTGCAAACCGATTTTTCAAGTGGTTCGGCAATCGCACCCCGCGGCCTACGTCCACCCCTCAAGAACACCGCTTGAGGATTCCTTTAATCCGATCTACTTCACGGGTGTAGACCAAACCGTTTCCCGGAGCACTTACGGGTGTGCACCAAACCGTTACAAGAGCCTATGATCTCTCCCAAAGAAGAACACCTCTTCTTTGCACACAAGGGTTACTAACCCTCACTCTTTACAATTGATTTTGATACAATTGAACTATCTTTATAGAGTGGATAATATAATTGAAAGCTCACTACAATTCACTCTCTCAAAGATTACAATTGAAAGCTAGAGCAAATTAATAAACTCACACAACTAGGGCTCAATTGTGAATGATTAAGAATCAACAAGTTGTGTGATTGAAATAGATGTTTTCTAATTGATTGATCAACATAAAATGGTGTGGGAAAACATGTATTTATAGGCCAAGAAAGATTATAGCCGTTGGTGGCAAGTTTGGTAATTAAAAGCCCCTTAAAAAAACTAGCCGTTATGCCTTTTCAGGTCGCTTCAGTCGACTGGAACATGAAGCAGTCGACTGGTCCTTGAAGCAGTCGACTGAGATGTGTTTACAGAGGGTTCTGTTTGCATTCTGCTCACTTCACTCGACTGCATCGGGCCTTCAGTCGACTGCCCCTCCCTGTTTGACAGCCTGACACAACTTTACTAAAACGGCCATAACTCCCTCTACAAAACTCGGATTTTCGATCCGTTTGATGTTTTGGAAACTAGATTCAAATACCTTTCCAACCATATAAAATTCAACATCTAATTATTCTCCAATTGGTTGGGGCATTGCTTTAAAGATGACCCATTTAAAATTTGTTTCCAAAACTTTAACTTTTAGCATTTGTTTGAGCCCCTATGAGTGTGAGATCAAGATGCCTTACAATGAAGGTCCTAGACTTCAACCAAGGATGAAATATCTTCAAGTCTTCAAGCTTGATCCTTGTTGAGCTCCTTGTAATCTTGATCTACATCAATTGAATCTCATGCACACAAAGATGTTAAAACATTGATACAATATTAATACATGAGATTATATGAGCATAAAAATGACTATGATAATAACAAAGAATGAATCAATATGAATCATGTAATTATCATAGCATATTTGACATCATCAAAACATAATTAAATATGCCTTAATATACCTTAAGGCTAACAGAAGTAAACGTGCAAATCACATTCAAACCCTAGAAAAATAGGAATTCTAGGCACATGTACCATGCAAGGAAATTAAACCAGTTTTATCCCCCTAACCATGCTTCTATGTGATCTAGGAAAGTGGTAAGTAAGAAAGGTGTAAGGACTTACCCGGGATAGTGCAGCATTCCTTATAGCATCTTAATTAGCCAAGGTTAGGATTATATAAGCATAATAACCAAACATGGACACTAAGTGCATGTGTAACCCTTAATCGGAATATCCCACTATTCTATGTATGGATAGTGTGTATGTATATGGATGCATGAACAAGCCATACTAGATTAAACTAGGTTAGATATTGAGAAGCAACAAGAGGAATATTAGGGTTTCATGGTCCCTAGTGAGATTGGAATAGCTATTACTTGGCTACTAATCCCACTAGTGGTGGCTATTCCATGGTTGGAATAGGGACCACTAGGGATAGCCTATCCATAAATGGGATAGTAGGCTAACCTAGAAGCCTAGAAGATCTAAACTACTAATAAAATAGGAAATACGAAGACGAAACAAGAAAAGAAACCTAAACTATGAACTATGAAGATCAAAACCAAGGAAAATAATAAAAGCAAAGAAAGAAAACAAGAAGAAGAAAGCTTACCACAATAACTTCCCTCAGAATCTTCCTCTGGAAGAGCTTCGCTAGCACTGCGATCTCTAAGATCAGAACCTTAAAACTAAAAGATTGAACTATTCCCAAGAACATTGATGAGTGCTTCGGAATTCTCCAATGGCCTTGAGGTCTCTCTAATTCTCATTCTAGTGCCTTGGATGGAGAGGGGAAGGCCCCTATTTATAGTTTCAATTCTAGGCTGTGTTTTCTATGTTTAACCGATGTGGGATGGAAATGCAAGCTTTAAAGGCTTATACCTAGGCTATTTGAGGTGTACCTAAGAGGCTTTGGTCACACTTGTATCTGATTGGTCGAATTTGTGCTATTTCACGCGGATTGGGACTTAATCAATGGCTAAATATTGATCTTGGGCTGAGTTCCATAGTGGCCCTCTCTGAGAGCCGCGCGGCCCTCGCAGAGCGCCACTATGGCACTCGGCCTACAATGTTGTATTTTTTACCTTGACTTCCCAAACTTTGTTCTCTCACCTCGCTTATCATTTTTGGGCTTGTGATATACTTTTGGAAAGGTATAGAAGTCTAGGTTAAGATGCTTTTGGTCTCATTCAAACATAATTTATAGATTTTGAGTTATGATGAAAAAGGTGAGGCTGACTCTGGAAAGGAACTAACCGGAGATGTGTAGAAGGGCTATTTTGGCACGAAAATTTTGTTAGGAAACTGTGTTCCCAGAATCCGTTGACAGCGCATATAAGTTGGTACTCCAAAAATTACGTGAAAACTACAATAACCCTATAAGTGTGGAACTAGGATTACCTTAAACTGCTAAAACGGATTGCTGTAGTAGACGAATCGAGAACACGGGCTCAATAACAGCTCACGATATTCTACCGTATTCCTTTGCTGCCAGAATATCGAACTGAGTGTAGGCTCCTTTGAAATCCTTTATGTTTTTGCTCTCTCTTTTTACGCTCTCTTTTCTATTCCGAATTATAAAATCCTTGATGGAAAAACGCAAACTAAGGAGAGAGCCAAAATAGCATATATATAGGCTACGATAGGGACCATAAGAAGTCAATAAGGAATAGGCTTCCTTATGGAATTAGGAAACCCTAATTCGAACTGAATCAAATTCCTATTTCTATAAATTATAATTCATACCACAAAAGAATTATAATTGCATTCCTACCCTTATCTCAAAAATATATTTCGAGCTCCATGTTATTAAATGCTTGTTATCTCCCCATGTTAAGATTACAGATATCCATTAATTAAATATAATTACTGACAATCATATTTAATTAATCTCTTAAAATTCATTGAGATCCTCTGCTTAAGTTATCTGATATGTCGGATACAAAATTCACCTGTAGGGTTTGACATAATCAAAACTTATAAGCTTTCTCAAGGGGATATCATCAATCCCAAAATTGAGACATGGATTCCATCATTAATTGATATCCACCACACAATTAATATTGTCACCCAATCCAATGAGATATTGACCCATCTAAGGATCTCACCCTTTTAAGGATCAAAGTGTAAATATCAAATGTGCGTGTCTATAAATTAACTTAGGATTTAGAGCATAAGCACTCATAACAATCATGAGGTATTAATTATCTTATAAGTCAGTATAAAGATAATTACCCCAAGTCGGTCCCATTTAATACACAAAGTGTACCAGCATGGTGAGTTGAAACTATACCATTTTCCGTAGTCAAGACAAACCTACTACGACACCATGATGCAGTCCTACCGATGGTGTGTCCAATCCATCAAAGACTGTAAATCAAAATCTTGCATTCTACAAGATCCGATGGTCTGATCTTCCGTGTGTAAGCCGAACTCTACACACCAAACCACCTACTATGTAGAATGAAAGACACACATGCATAATATTAAATAAACAATATAATACAAATATTGCCCACACAGATTCTCATAAAAATGGATTAACTAATTTTATTAAATGAATAATAAATCAACTACATAAAGCATGGCTTTTAGTATATATCCCTAACAAATTCTCCTAAGCGGTTTTTGGCCAACATGAGGACTCGGGCCATCACTTTAAGATAATTTAGGAATGTTTCATAAAGGGAGGTCTCGGGATCCTGCCTCGAGATCCGGAATTTGCTCAGTAAAGGCATTTTTTTTGTCATTTTATGTGAATTGACTATCCTAACTTGGGTTTGTGTCTCTAAATTGAGTTTCTAATGTACCTAAGTCATCCTAGAGGTTAATATAATGTATCTAAGAGATCACAGTGCATCACAGAGTTTTGCTTCACATAATCAATAAATCGTGATTCTAGTCATTGGGTTATTCTTCAGTAGGGTTCTTTCTGTCGAACGGACGAACCAAAATAGGGTGTCTACAATTTGCCCTTCTTTGACAAAGCTTTGCAAGCAACATGCCCCACAAGGGAATGTCAAAGTATGACAACCATTCAGTGAGTCCGGAAGACTTCTGGAATAAAATCAAGAAAATCAAAACATGCAAGCACACAAAAAATTCTAAAAAACAAGTGGTCGCACTCGAAAGAGCTGCCTACGTATTCCTTTATAGGAAATCAGACCAACCGTATCTCAACAAGCACACCACATGCAAGAAACAATTCAAGTAAAACACAATGAATGATATGAGACTTAAACCAGTGCTGATATACAAGTTATAGTTTATAGAGTAAGTAGGATCCTAAACTTCATAAAGATGTCCTAAGTGCGGATGATGCAATTTCGGGGTGTCCTATTCTCAGACAATGCAACGGGGGTGTCCTAAGCATAGACGATGCAATTTTGGGGTGTCATATTCTCAGATAATGCAATGGGGGTGTCCTAAGCGCAGACGATGCAATTTTGGGGTGTCCTATTCTCAAACAATGCAACGAGGGTGTCCTAAGCATAGACGATGCAATTCGGGGTGTCTTATTCTCAAATAATGCAATGGGGGTATCCTAAGAGTGGACGATGCAAGAGTAAGGTGTCCTATTGTTGGATAACTCAATATCTTTGTGCATAGCTCTTCACGCGAGCTATGTGAACACAAGAAAGGGTCCATAGATCCACTTAAGGCGAACTATGCCCGAAATACACAATGATGAGCCAGTTACAGCGAACATCATAAGCATTTGCAATAGCAGTGCAGGGTGCCTCAACATGAGAGCTTTGCATAATAGAGCCTCAAGAGGCAAGCTACGGTTCTAAATGCTATGCATAGTAGCGCCTCGAGAGGCAAACTAGTATTCTAAATGTTGTGCATAGTATAGCCTCGAGAGGCAAACTACTGTTCTAAATGATGTACATAGTAGAGCATCGAAAGGCAAACTACTATTCTAAATGTTGTGCATAGCAGTGCCTCGAGAGGCAAACTACTGTTCTTAATGTTATGCATAGTAGAGCCTCAAGAGGAAAAATATTGTTCTAAATGTTGTCTCTGTTGGGGAAATAAAATAGTGAAAAATTCTGTACAAATGCGAGCTAATTCTGCTTGGAAAGGTATTCACGGAGCCATTCAAGGCAAACCACGAGAACCATGCTGGGATTCAAAATTTATTCACTACGAATGGTGTGATGATGCAAAAAAATCTTCTAATGCAATGCAAATGAGGCTAATTCTTCTACTGGGGATTCACATTCATATGCAATTGCGATGTAATAGAATTCCATGAATGCTTTCAAGTATTTCTTATTCTAAAAATCTCATTCAAAAATGCATTAAAAGGATCAAAATGGGGGGTAATAGTTGGGTCCAGGGACCAAATAGGGCATCAAAAGGGGCAAAAACAAGCAAATCTAGCAAAATTGGGCTGAGGGCCATAGTGGCCCTCCTTGAGGGTCGAGCGGCCCTGGGGGACTACCACCATGGCACTCAGCCTCTTATATGTGCTTTTGACTTCTAATTTGGGGCTTTTCTCTCCAAGAATGCTCTCTTGCCTTCATTTCTCTCTCTAAAATCTTGAGTTTAAATCACCTTCATTTCATTTTCATTTTAAAAAAATTTCATTTACCATTTGGAAAATACTCATTCCTCACTCACATTCCTCAAAATGAAATCAAAATCAAGAGCTTGCTCATTAAATTGCACCATGTCTTCTTCAAGCTCTTCTTACAATAGTGAAGATGAACGTCCACTTCTTCTCAAAACTCGGGAGGGAAAACGTTCCTACTGACCCTCTTCTAACAATTTTCCTCCCGAATTACTCCTTCGCGATTCGGATCGTCATCTTTCCTTCTGTGCTAGAAAAGATGGGTAAACCAACAACCTTCATACTCTAACTTCCATTTTTCCTTTCTTTTCTTCTCTTTTTAATGCAAATGCTATGCTTTATGAATCTAATGCATGTCTATGAATGAATATATGCTCCAATTATCATCTATATAATGTTTGATGCAAAAATGGGGCAAAATTAACTTGCTACCATGCTTATTTCAAGGCGCTCTAAAAATGTGCAAACCAAGTGTTCGTAAAAATGCTTAACTCGCCCTTTTTGCTCCTCTTCATCTTTTTAGGATCCTGAAAAGTCCCTCAAAGGCCACGGATGCCTTACCTACAGATATGAATGGTATAAGAATCTTCTATCGGCCGTGAAAACCAATATCGAGAATGCCGGATTCGGGGAATTCATGAAATTGCTAGTTCCAGGAATCAATGATGGAGCTAAACTTTTTAGCTTATCGGAGCGATGGTGGGATTCTACCAATACCTTCCATTTGCCGTTCGGGGAGATGACAATGACCCCAAAAGATTTTAGCACAATCACAAGCCTTCGAGTTGGAGGGGAGGTCCTTGTAGTCAAATCCTTCATTACTCAAGAATGGGTTATCGAGCTCTTAGGGATATATCTAACAAAAATAGTAAGCAGAACCGTTGCACACACTTGGTTCCATACAAAATTCACACAGATTTTCCAAAAATCTCTATTTACAAAATTTCTCAGATTGTCATTCCTCAAAGAACAAACCTGTCTTTCTCACCATCCCCATAACGGTGATCATCTTGGAAAGAAAAGTTAGCTCAGTTTGTATGGCTAAGATCTTATTTTCTTAATTGCTATGTGTTAGAAATAGGGGCATCATATAGATTAGGGCTTGTATTCGCATACTTGTCTCATGTGCATGCACAATTCATGTCAGTTCGTATGCACACACATCTCGTCAGTCTCACACGTGTCAGTCTCTACACATTAAATGCATACGTGTCATCGTCCTCACCCATCTCAATCACTATATAGAAGTCATATACATACTGCAACCGTCATCGGTTCACATTGATAAATCCTTCAAAATTCTAATCATCTCTCCCCACTACGAGTCCATTAGAAGTATTTTGCGCATCTGCTAATTTGGGCTTTTACTTTATTTGCAAAAAAATCATAGACCTGGGTAAGGACACTTCTATACCTCCCTGGATTTATTGTCTTGATCGTGGGCTAGCCTAGACCGTCATAAGCCCACCAATGGCCTAAAAGCTTGGAAGAGAAACTGGACAAGCTATAAATCACTGTTGATCAGCTACATTTAAGAGTAAACCAATTTGAGAAGATGGTGCAGAGCATTGATAAAGAGAAGTATGGGCCACCCGTCGCCATCTATCCAAGCTCGTTTCCATATCCAAATTGCTACTTGTATCCAAGCCCATACCCTAGCCTTGGTAATCCTAGTCCGTATCTAAACCCAAGAGTGACTCCGAGGATCCACTTGAACTCAAAATTTAACAAAGTCCATAACCCAAGAATCCTAGCCAACCTAGTTATGCCATTGTCTATAATCCTTGATAACCTCATAAAAAAGGGGCACCTCCAACTCCTTCAGTCTCGTGTCAATATCCCTCCGCCTACCTATGACCTGTCCAAATGTTGTGCCTACTACCAAGGATCAAGCCACGACATCGATAGCTACATGCGCCTTCTCCATGATATCCAAGACCTCATTGATCAAAAAATCATCGAGCCATCACCCATCCAACCCTATGTCAATCAAAATATCAGCTTCATCGAACCTGAAGCCCCTGGCTTATCTGTTCAAATGATCCCCTTCACTGAGGCCCATGAATGTTGATCCTATGCCGGTGAAGTGATGTTGTTTGGAGCTTTTGGCTAGAAAACAAATGAGGATGCTCTTTAAAAAAAAAAGAATAAGCGAGTCACCGTGACACTCCATTTGAGACTAGGTAGAGTCACGTCGAGTCCGTTCTATGTTTTTGAGTCTATTTCAAGATTAGCCTTGTGGTTGAGTCTGTCTGTCATCGGGTTGTTATGGATCTATGTCGAGTAATGTAATCCCTCTCTTTTGCTAATGGAATGAAATCTCATTTTGCTTAACTTGATGTGTCTAGTCATAAATGCATGAATCACTGAACTGCAAATGTCACTTTTCAAATTACCTTGGATAATATTCTGCTAATAAATTTCTGCATCAAAAAAGAATCCTAAAAAGTTCAAAGTCGATTTTGCGCTAACACCGAAGAAGAGCCGAGAATTGAATAGTATTACTTTAAGAATTTGAAGATGATTTTGCTTAAATCTCAAAAAGACATACTTGGAATTGAATTGGGGTTTGCCCAACACCTTTTTTCCACCATTTCAAAGCCTTGGGCCCAACTTAATTGAGGGTCATGCAAATCGATCGGATTGAAAGCAATACAGACTTAGTCCTTGATGGTAGTCAAACATTTCAGTAAGTTTCATCTCCACTTTTGAAAAAAGAAAAAGAAAAAGAAAAGCTCGCTAGGTTGAAATCCCGAAAAGGGCACCTAGGCAAAAGTTAGAGCTAAAAGTGTGTTGATTTCCCAAATCTGACCCTAGCCAGTCAAAAGGTTGGAGAAAAATGAAAGAAAGAAAATCTTGGTAATACAAATTGTACGCTTCAAGGTACATCATTAGAACGTGCCTAGATTATGCTTCAAAGGGCGAACAACCACAAACAAATTCTGAGAGCTAACATGCACATTATGAAATTTTGAGATAGCTATCGAAAGATCTCATGTAAATCAACTACGTGAAAAGTAAAATTAACTAGCTAGGTGAAAGTAAAAAGGATCTGTCCTAAAAAAAGGGGAGATCGAAACTGAATCCTCTTATTTAAGGCTACCACAAGTGACCCAAGTTTGAACTTCTTTGACAATTGGTTTGAAAAACCCTCAACCCCCCTTTTTTAAGACCTGTCCTTGAACTATGCTTGACCTAATTCGTACTTGAGGATGTGTAGAAAACTGTATCGGTTCGGTCAACACCATCATAATCAAACCTTTTTTTTTTCAAGACCCTAGCCTTGAACTATGCTCGACCTGATTCCTACTCGAGGACACATAGGCAACCGTATCGGTTTGGTCGACACCATCATAATCAGCCCTTTTTTCTTTCAAGACCCTAGCCTTGAACTACGCTCAACCTAATTCCCACTCGAGAATACGTAGGCAACATCATCGATTTGGTCAACACCATCAATATTAACCCCTCTTTCTCATAACCCTTAGCCTTGAACTATGCTCGACCTGATTCCCACTCAGGGATACGTAGGCAACCACATTGGTTCGGTCGACACCATCATAATTAACCCCCCTTTCTTTTAAAGCCTTGACCTGAACTACGCTCGACCTAATTCCTACTCAAGGATATGTAGGCAACCGCATCGGTTCGGTCGACACCATCATAATGAACCCTTATTTCTTTCATGACTTTGGCTCGAACTACGTTGGACCTGATCTCTACTCAAGGGTACGTAGAAAGACTTTCAAAAAGGAAAAAAAGGATGGCTCGCTAGGTCAAAAATTTGAAAGGACGCCTAGGCAAAAATTAGAGCTAAATCCAGAGTGAGCAATAATAAAAGAGAGAAAAGAACTCGCTAGGTCACCTCACTGGTGCCTAGGCAGAAGTTATGAGCATTTAAGAGATTAAAGTCACGGTTCTTGCCTCAAGCCAGAAAATCACCTTCCATACTAGGGGCAAACTTCGGCTACCAGCCTCGTTTGCCTAAACTTTACTATCTACCCTTCATACAAGGGGCAAACTTCGGTCACCTAGCTCGTTTTCCCAAAACCTCCAATTCACCATAGTCCAAACTAGGGGCAAACTTTGGTCACCTACCTCGTTTGCCTATGAATTCAATCTAGGGGGAAACTTCATTTGCCTAACAACCCCTTAACACCAAGGATAAGTTTTCAAGTGACCAAGTTGTTTTAAAATTTTTAAAATGGAGCACTAATTCAAAGCACACTTTGGATAAGCAAATAATTGGCTAGACTTTAGGGACAAATTTTCAAAAAAGCTTAGATTTATCAACAGAGTGCTACCACGGATAGACGAGAAGCGATCATATAAGTAAAGAGGTACATCAATTATGACGAAGGCACATTGGATCATGGCAATTTGAGAATTTCATATCCGAGTCAATTCTTCTTTATTTGAGTTAATAGTAATCTGATCAAAAGTGTGTCAGAGCTCAAAGCTTCATACAAACTAACCCATCTTGCCTTTCGTCTCTACTTTTGTCAAGTCCACTCATCCCAATGGTCTCAAATGTGTAGATTTAAGGTGACTCCCAATTATAAAGCTTGTGGATGTAAGCAGAAGTTCCAAACACTGTTACTACACTGTCAAGGCTGTAACATGATGAGAGTCCCGAGAATCTTGAGCATCAGTGACACCCTCCAATCACAGTCATTTGCCTTCATAAGTTAGTCCGCAAGATCTACTGGCTATCATCCTCCCGTTCCTCGGTAACCAAACCAAGTCATGTCACAAATTTCCTTCCTCCCCAGCAGAATCTCCTCATCCCCAATAGATTTGATTTATCCCCAGAAATCCAAAATTTCCTCAGACTATACCCAACGGGCAAATACAGAAAGGATTCGGTTCCTGGAGGCTCTAACTGTCTCCTTTTGTTTGAGCATTGCAAGATTTGATCAATCGTGGTAGATTCAGAGAGGAATCCTAGTTCTAGGTCAAGAATTAAAGAAAAACAGTTAAGAAAGATTTTTCAGAGAGTCCAGAACCATCCCCAACAGACAGATATAGAAAGAGATCAGCTCCAGGAGGCCTAAATAGGCTTTTCGGACTGACCGTCACAAGATTTGATTAATCGTGAGAGATTCAGAGAGGAATCCTGGTTTTAGGTCAAGAATTAAAGAAAAATAGTTAAGAGAGATTCTCAGAGAGTCCAGAACCATCCCTAGCGGACAGATATAGAAAGAGATCAGCTCTTGGAGGCCTGAGTAGGCTTTTGATTAACTATGACAGATTCAGAGAGGAATCCTGATTCTAGGTCAAGAATTGAAGAGAAGTAATTAAGAGAGATTCTCAAAGAGTCCAGTACCATCCCCAGTGGACAGATACAGAAAGAGATCGGTTCCTGGAGGCTTAAATAGGCTTTTCAGACCAACCGTCACAAGATTTGATCAACTGTGAGAAATTTAGAGAGGAATCCTAGTTCTAGGTCAAAAATTGAAGAAAAACAATTAAGAGAGATTCTCAAAGAGTCTAGTACCATCCCCAGCAGAAGAAAACAGAGAACACGACTCCTGGAAGTCTGAACCGGCTTTCTGGATTAGTTATCACAAGTATCGGTCGACGATTGAGATATCGTAAACAATTTAGAGATCCCAGCTCTCGAGATATGCATCGTCTACTCATAACCAAACTACTCTATGATACCCAGGGCTCTGCGTCTATCATTTATCATGAGCTTCCTCATCAAACAATCATTGTGAGCTTCCTCACTCCTTTGTCCAAAATCATGATTCCTCACCAAATAGTTATCGTGAGCTTCCTCACTCCTTTGTCAAAAATCATGAACTTCCTCACCTATCAATTATCGTGAGCTTCCTAACTTCTCTTGAGCTTCCTCACTCCTTTGTCTAAAATTGGGGGCCCGCATGGGGAAATTGAACACGTTGTAATCATGAGCTTCCTCACTTATCATGAGCGCACTCAATTATTGTGAGCTTCCTCACTTATCATGATCTTCCTCATCCCCATCCTAAAAAATCATGAGCTTTTTCACCAAACAGCTATTGTGAGCTTCCTCAATCCTTTGTCTAAAATCGTGAGCTTCCTCACTCATTTATCCAAAATCATGAGCTTCCTTACCCATCGGTAATCATGAGCTTCCTCACCAAACAGTTATCATAAGCTTCCTCACTCCTTTATCCAAAATAATGAGGTGCCTTACCCGTCGGTTATCACGAGCTTCCTCACCATACAATTATCATGAGCTTCCTTATTTATCGTGATCTTCCTCACTCCTTTGTCCAAAATCGTGAGCTTCCTCACCACTCAATTATCATGAGCTTCCTCACCCCATTCCTCAAAAATCATGAGCATCATCATCAACCAGTTATTGTGAGCTTCCTCACTTATTGTGAGCTTCTTCACTCCTTTGTCCAAAATCATGAGCTTCCTCACTTATCGTGAGCATCCTCACTTCTTTGTCCAAAATCGTGAGCTTTCTCACTTAACGTGAGCATCCTCACTCCTTTGTCCAAAATCATGAGCTTCCTCACCTGTTGGTTATCATGAGCTTCCTCACCAAATAGTTATCGTGAACTTCCTCACTTATCGTGAGCTTCCTCACTCCTTTGTCCAAAATCATGAGCTTTCTCACCCATCGGATATCATGAGCTTCCTCACCAAACAGTTATCGTGAGCTTCCTCACTTATTGACGACATCCTATTGACGTGTTTTCTTATCACACCCAAGTGTAGGTGATCGTACAAGTAATAAAGTTCTGGAAGTCCAGGTCGAACCCACAGGGAACGGAATAAAATTTTATAAAGTTAGGCAGATAACTATTTTGTCACTAAAAAGAAAATAAAAGATGATGGATTTTTGTGGGGTTTTACTAAACTACTAATTTTTATAGTTTTGTAATAAAAGTAATTAAAGCTATTTTTTTCCTAATTAGTTTATGGTAAAGATTTTCACAGTGCAAAATAAATTGACTAAGATACTAGTAAGAAAAGGAAGATAATAAATAAAAGCTAAATTTTTGTGAGATAAACTTTTTAGATTTAATAATAGCGAAAGATGGAAATAATACAGACATTTAAGCAAAACTATTAAAAAATAGGAAATATTAATTAACTAGGGGGAAATGATTTAAAGGAATTGGGAATATGCAAACCAACACTAGATCCCACAACTTTTGTGCATTTGAAAAGCGTTTAGCATTTAAGACTGCAGAGTTATTCTTTATTTAAAAATAAACTTTCACTAGTCAGGGTCATATCAAGTGTGTCAGGTTTGATATGAAACGACGTTGTTTGGTTTAAAGAAAAATAAAAAGGCAATTGGGCAGTAGCCAGGTTCGTACCATGCCCCGCCGCGGACGTGGGTTATTCGGCGTCCAGTCCCCACCACTCTGCCACTACACAATTGCCTATCCATTATTGGATAGAAATATATATAAACACAAATTTGGAATATTAACTTTGTCATATGAGTTGTTTGAGTATGCTAGGTGTTTTTTATGACAAAAGGCATAGTTTGACAATCCACATAATTAGGCTTTTTATTTCAAATATGTATTCTTTTGAGCCCAATATAGCCATAGTATATAAACATGTTAAATGGTCATAAACTATAGATACATAGATATTTTTGGCCATAAATGGAAAAACAACCCAGCCAGATAAATTTGCCCATTTAAGATTAGTGCACAGAAGTTGTGGTTTCTAAGTTTTTATTGCATATCCCCAATTAAAGTTTTAGCCTACCATTTTGGAATTGAAACTGTCTTCCAAATAGAATTTAAAGATAAATTAAATAGGTGTAAACATAACTGCTCAATTAAAACTAAAGCTATAAAACCAAGGTAAAGGTGAAAACTAATATTATTATATTATTTTCTTTACTTAACATGAGCTGGGGTTAAATTTGTGGAATCTGCAAAATAGCAAAGTTTACTACAACTAGGCTAATAAAATTTACATAAATGGAAATACTGAATTAATAATAAAATACTAAACCTTTGACTTTGGATTCTTGTGGGGTCACAGTGGTTGAACTCCAAGAACACAAATAAGGTCAAACCAAATCTTAATCTACTTTTAGAGTGAGATATGAATATGGTGTGCTTGGGGCTTTGGTAGGTGATTACAACAACTACGTGGCTAAGAAATATGATATTTACTTGCAAAATCTGTCTTCTAGTGAATAAAAATATTGCTATCAAAACTGAAAATTTGGAGTTTCTAACTATTTTAGGGGGCAACTATAAGTACTACTAGACTAGAAATATTAGATCTAATTTTAAATAGGAATATTTTACTACTACAAATTGACAAAGGTCATACAAGAAAACAAATATTTTAAATTTAAGAAATACAGTACACAAAGTTTTGCTACATATTTTTTAACATGAAATCATCAATTACATAAAAGTAAAATTTTACAACTACTAGAACTAGAAAAGGCAAAGAAAAATTAAAGTTTCCTATTTCTAGGGACAATATAAAGTGCTCACATAATAACCTCCCCTAAACTATTCTCTCCCTAACACTGATTGTGAAACTGTGCTTGTTGTGTGTTGTGTTTGGTGTAGGCTCCCTTTGCCTCCTCCTTTCCTTTTATAGACGAGAGTAGATGAGTATTTCATCATCCTGTTCGTCACAAAAGCAATGTATGTTGTCAATTTTTCTTCACGTGTCCACGTTTTTCTTCGTTTTGCTCTGACAGTTTGAAAAAATCCTACAGATAAGAGAGAGACAGAGAGAGAGAGAGAGAATGAAAGAAGGAAAGGAAGAAGAAAACAAAAAACGAATAAAAAAAAAAGTCCACATCCAAGCTATTGCTTGGATGTGTTTTTCCGTTCTTTTTTTTTCTTTTTCTTTTTTTGGATTTTTCCTATTAAAACAGTAATTTTTACTGTTTATTCACTATTCATTACTATTCATATGAATATACTATGGTGTGGTTGCTACTTCTTTCCTTCCCTTTATTTCACTTCATTTTTACCTAAACATATAAAATATGTAAAAACACATATTTACACGCATTTAAGTGACATCACTGTTAAATTATATTAATTCAAATATGCATGTAAAACTAGGAATTTGGGGGATTAAATGAGCACTATGTCTATTATATTGGCACATGAATATGCAATATTCAGTGTTTGTCACTTATCATGAGCTTTCTCACTTCTCTGTCCAAAAATGTGAGCTTCCTTACCACTCAATTATCATGAGCTTCCTTACCCCTTCCTCAAAGTCATGAGCTTCTTCACCAAAGAGTTATCGTGAGCTTCCTTACTCCTTTGTCCAAAATCATGAGCTTCCTCACCCGTCGGTTATCATGAGCTTCCTCACCAAGCAGTTATTCTGAGCTTCTCACTTATCATGAGCTTCTTCACTCCTTTGTCCAAAATCATGAGCTTCCTCACCTGTCGATTAACGTGAGCTTCCTCACTCCTTTATCCAAATCATGAGCTTCCTCACTCGTTTGTCCAAAATAATGAGCTTCCTCACCTGTCGGTTATCATAAGCTTCCTTACCAAATAGTTATTGTGAGCTTCCTCACTTATCATGAATTTCTTCACTCATTTGTTCAAAATCGTGAGCTTTCCTACAACTCAATTATCGTGAACTTCCTCACTTATCGTGAGCTTCTTCACCCCCTTCCTAAAAAATCATGAGCTTCCTCACCAAAGAGTTATCATGAGCTTCCTTACTCCTTTGTCCAAAATCATGAGCTTTCTCACCAAATAGTTATCATGAGCTTCCTCATTTCTCGTGAACTTCCTCACTCCTTTGTCCAAAATCGTGAGCTTCCTCACCAAATAGTTATTGTGAGCTTCCTCACTCCTTTGTCCAAAATCATGAGCTTCCTCACTAATCATGAGCTTCCTTACTCATTTGTCCAAAATCATAAGCTTTCTCACCTGTCGATTATCATGAGCTTCCTTACTCCTTTATCCAAAATCGTGAGCTTCTTCACTCCTTTGTCCATAATCATGAGCTTCCTCACCTGTCGCTTACCATGATATTCCTTATAAATCATGAGCTTTCTAACCAAACAGTTATCGTCAGCTTCCTCACTCCTTTATCTAAAACCGTGAGCTTCCTCACCACTCACTTATCGTGAGCTTCCATACTCCTTTGTCTAAAATCATGATCTTCCTCACTTATCATGAGCTTCCTTACTCCTTTGTCCAAAATCGTGAGCCTCTTCACCTGTCAATTGTCATGTGCTTTCTTACCTGTCAGTTATCGTGAGCTTCTTCACTTATCGTGTGCTTCCTCACTCCTTTATCCAAAATCGTGAGCCCTATCGCCTGTCGATTATCATAAGCTTTCTCGTCTGTTGGCTATCTTGAGCTTCCTCATTTGTCATTTCGTATCAGGGCTTTGCATTCATTGGTTATCATTAATTGTCGTCCTCAAGGACACCACGTCCGATTACATCTTCTTGCGAAGCACACTTTTGAAATTTAAGAAGTTTTGCCCTGAGACCCTGAGTCTTCAGAACCATGGCACCCTTGTCTAAGTCAATCGTTGCACTGGAGTTAAAGCATAACATAAGCCCATTAAGAGTGGCAAATACACAAAACATGTGTGCTAGGACTACAAGTGCTTTATAGAACACCTGGCACAACACGACTTGGTGCACATCCTTATCACATCCATGTATTGAATATCATTCTCATAGCGTAGCAACTGCCTATTCTGTTGTGCATTTGCATGTGTGGTTTTGTCCCTTATTCGCTCGAGCTACGTCTTGGTCTGATTCTCCTGGGATACATAGGTAGCTCACGTAGAGTGTGACCAGCACTAGCCTTAACATCAGTTTTTCTTGCATCTTTTGCAGCGCTTTTATCCTAAATCTATAGCCTCCAAAAAACTTATATCTTCAAAGCTTTGGCACTCGCTTGCGACATGCGTTGCCTCGCATATTCATGCCAAAGAGGGGCAAACTGTAGACACCCCATTTTGTTAGCTATCAAATTTAGGAGACCCATAGCTTAGTCATTCACGATGAATGAAAAAGACTCGAAAAGGACTCTTGAAAGTTAGTTCTATCTCTCAAAATGCTCAGAAAATGGTACAAATAACCAAAATGTCCCTGAAAGCACGATTTCGACCAAAAGTTTGGGAAACAAGATACATCGTAAGAAAAATAATAAAATGATTTTTGTTTAAATCAGATGAAATCGTTAGCTCCCAGAGACCCCCAGAAGTTCCGAAAGTTCCCGGAAAGTCCCCGTTGATCGGTTTGACCAAGGTTTGACCAAGATTTGACCGAAATCATCTGAATTCGTTCAAAAGTGTTGAGATCATCCTAGATTATGTAAAAAGTACTAAAATGAGCTTTAAAATAAAATCAGATAAAAATGTTAGCTCCTGGGAGCTTCCAGAGGTTCCCAGAACTTCCTAGAAGTCCCTGGTTTGACCGGTTGACCGAAAAGTTGACTCGGAGACTGGAGCACTATATTATTTTCAAATATTTTTCATGGATACTAAAGGTCAATAGCTTTCCAATGGTATACCGCACATAATTTTTGGATTTAAAACAGATTCATTATGAATTTCCAAAGGTGAAAAAAAGATCAAATCGGCTTTTATAACGAATACCACAAAACTTTTCAAAGTGACCCAACTCTAAACTTTTTTTTTTTTTTATGAAAATTAGACTCCATTACCTTTTCAATTGTATATCACAAGCTCATTTTGGAGTTCATATGCATTTTTTGTGAATATCGGACGAAATAAGGCATTTTCGTGAATACCGGAACCTCTGGGGGCCTAATACAATAATCTGGGTGTTTGAGGAGCAGTGTCGCTGCGGCACTGGTCCACTGCCACCTTGGCACAGGCTTAGTGCCATAGTGACACTCTCCACCAAAATAGTATATTTTTGTAATTTGTTTTGGAGGCCCAAATCGAATAATTGAAAGCCAAAACGACGTAGATTCTTGTTCACAGATGTTTGGGACAATAGGAGCACTTCTTAAATCCCAAAACCACCCTAAATTGGCCTATATAAACCCCATTTTTCTCTTCATTTTGGGGGGGGGGGGGGGGGGGGGGGGGGGGGGGGGGGCGAGGGGGGCAAGTGCAAAGCTAGAGAAAGTTGTAGAGAGAAAGAGAGATAGAGTTAAAGTTAGAAGTGAGAAATGGAGCTTCCTCCACTAATTTTCTATGGAAAGTGAGTTCTAAACTCAAGTTCATCCATTACTACTCTTCATTTCTTACAATCAAATACACCCCAACCACCATTCTTGAATTTTCTTGACATAGGAAACTACTTCTATGTCCAAATGCCACCATATATGAGGAAAACACCAAGCTACAAGTCCAATTCACATTGATTATCATCTGTTGATTGCTATTTGATTGCTTGTTTATATATATGTTCATCTCTTCTTACCTCATTTCTTTTTTATTTTTCTTATTTACTTATTCATCATCATCTAGATGATGACATGGTGTTTGAGGTGAATGATTCCGTATGGATAGTAGCTCTTGATCTCAAAAATATGTTTGATAGATGATGATTCCAACTTCAATACTCCCCAAGTATTCTTGAAGTTATATTCCAAAAAAAAAATTAATGCTCTCTAACAATCTTGGAAGTTCTTGATATGAGTTTGATGTTGATATTCTAAGTGGTTATAATCTCCATTTAGTGCTGAAAATATGCTCCCAAAACCTCTATTTCAAAACCCCTCTTAAACCCCTCATTTTGATTTCAAGAAACAAAACAATTGTTTTCCCAAAATCTTCAAAACAGTGAGTTATTCAACTTTAAAATGCCATTCTGAGTTCAATACTCAATGAATGATTGCAAGGCCACTTGGATAGTCTTTCTAACTTATTAGGGAATGCCCATGATTTTTTGTTTGATTTAAAAATTCTTTCCAGACATTCTATTTTCTCTGTCATAGCAGCTTAGTTGACTTGCAACTTATTTTTCAGAAATCTTTTCCAAAGTGAGTGGCCTAAACTTTTCCTTGAACCTCAGTGTCTTGGGGAACTCTCTGTATAATATGGGCCTTCAAGTGTTTTGTTTCATTTTCAAAGAATTTGCTATATTTTAGTTGATAGTACGGATTCTGTTTCTGAACAACCTCTTTTGTTTATATGATTTCTCTCAATCTGCAACTTCAAAATTGGTTTGGCTTTTTGATATTTGTTATAGACATAGTAGGGATGATCTCCATAAAAAAATCATGAATTAAAAACATTTCTAACCTCACTTTTCCATTTTTTACAAAATCAGTTCACTGTTTTGTTCACTATTCACAGCAAGCATGTTTTATTTTAATTCTTTGATTAGATGTTCACATGCAATCCAAATTGGTCCATATCTTAGGAAGTAGTTCATACTACATTTGTACTTATCCTATAATGATATTCTTCATGCATTCATGCATATTGCCTAGTCTCAAATCACTTTAGAAAATCCATGAACACAAACACACTTTTGCTTTGCTCATTCTAGGATCATACATTACATCCATACAAGGTTTGGAGTTTTAGTAACTCCTAATCTAAGAGGATTATAAGAAATGAACTTGATCACACATTTATTCTTCCCCCGATCTAAGCTTCATTTCTCATCTGTCATGGGGATTGAGAGATCTTCTTTTCTCAAGAACCAACATGCATACATTCTAGCTTGCTAAGCATATTTTTAATCTCTTTGATTATTTGTTTCAAAAACAATCCACACCCCTTTAGATTAGGAAAACTTGATTACTTGATATGTGATTAGGCAATTTTTCCTAGGTTTGATTGTGTGATCTTTCACTTTTGCATTGTATGATATTTGGCTTAGATCTTATGAATGATATCTTATCTTTTGATCTTCCATTTCAAGATTCTTATGCAATGCAATGTACATATCATAAATATTAATTGTCGAGCCAAACATAGTTTAGGATGATTATTTGGATGCTAATTGAGGCTCGTCGAGAGACAGGGCGAGTTGAGAGTGTTTTAGTCGTGACAAAGGCTCTTTCCTCTCTCGTACCAAAACCCCGCACCAAGTTCTTTGGTTATGAAGGGCCGGTGCCTTTTATCCATTTGGGTGTGTCAAAATTGGGAGTGACTCTGTATCTGTTTTCACATACGACTTCTTTTTTTTTTTTTCAAACATTTCAAAGGAAAATCAATTCTGAAACCCCCGTAAAAGGGGGGGTGGGTGGACCCCTAAGGCCGCGTGTCCACAGGATTCCTCATCACTATGTGGGTTTTAGAGGGCTTGGGAGGTAAGCATTTTATTTAATCTTTTCTTGCTCATTCCTTTTTTATTATCTTTTCCTTCTAAAGGTTGTCTTTTCTTTCTTGTAAGATTTGGGGCTACGAATATTTTGGGATGCTAGCCCCCATACCAATCAACTCACATGCAACCTCCTTTCCTCATGGATTGAAGTGACAAAAAGAAAATGTGGGGGTGAAGGTTGGGGCTCACAACTTTAATAAATGAAGGGATTTCTTCTCAAACTTTATTACAGATGTCGTCAATTGGGATCCTTGGGCCGGATTTGTTCCTTCTATTGTAGCATTCCTCACGGCACCGACTCACCTATCCTCAAATCGATTTCTACTCTTTGGACCTTATGCGTTTGCTTGGTATCTAGGAAAGAGGGTCGTATGGCAAACTGGACTTCGAGATCACTTCGTTGTTCCAAGCTACCCTCCTACTACAATGCTATCATCTAATGACCTTAGAGGTACTGCCTTTAGGGGGGCTCTTGTTGGGACTTTTTCCGTGGAATGGTTGCGACCGGGAGAGGATTTCAACAGCTTCAGGATTTCATTCTTGATGCCCAACTTCCCTCCGATGGGAACTTCTGAGGTAAATTCTATGTAGATTTCTCTTCCTTTCCACCTTTAAACTTTTTCCTTTGCTTTCTCTCCTAACTGAATCATTCCTGACAGGGTGGCCCCTCCATGGGTGGTGCTGGGAGCTTGAGTACTTATTTTCATAGGAGTGGATCCAGCGTCCGTGACAGTAATCCTCCCGAATCTTTTAATGCTCATCTTCCTCCGGTTGATTGGACTGTACCCTCCTTGGATGAAAATGATGGCGACTCGTTCTCTATTCGTATCCCAGAGTCACTCCCTCAAGACTTCCAATCTCTTCCTCTGGGCGTGGATACAATGTCTAGAAGGTATATTGAGGAGCACATGCGACTGGTAGCTAGCATGAGGTTTTGGATCCGTCGGCTCAATGTCAAGGTAACCCCGTACCTTGTCCCTTGTTTTTGAGTTCCTTACCTCTGACTTCTCCTCTTCTTCTCCCTCTTCATTCACAGCTCAAGACGGCAGCTTGTTCTCTTTAGATGTGCACTGCCCAGTCCGATGCTCGGGAAGCAGGCTTGGTAAGCTAAGAATTTTTACGAGCACTTGTGCTAAAAACATTAAAATATGTATTCATGCAACTCTCTTTTCTTCCCTTTTCTCCTTAAAAAATGGGTTTCTTATCTCTTTCAGATTGCCCAATTATGGGCTAGTGAGCTTTGTGCAGCACGACTTGAGTCTATACAGGGATCATCAACTAGTCGTGCTAGCACGCTAGCACTAGGGCAGCACCAGAGCCCATGAGGCATTATTTAGTGTCTAATGTTATGACCAAAATACCCCTAAGATCCCTTCCATATTGATCTCGTCTCCCTTCTTAGTCTCACACCAAATTGCTCACCACCACCATAGATTCTACTGATACCACCACTACACCCATCGACGCCTGTAGTACTCTCTCTCTCTCTCTCTCTCTCTCTCTCTCTCTCTCTCTCTATCTATTTCTATTTCTATCTCGATCTACCAGAGCTACTAGGTGAACTTGAAGATATCTCCAAAGAAAAGGTTTGATTGGTTACAAAATAGGTGAATGGTCTCGTGTTAGTAGTTTAATCTCAGAATTTCTATCTCGGTCTACCAGAGCTAATAGGTGACCTTGAAGATATCTCCAAAGAAAAGGTTTGATTGGCTGCAAAATAGGTGAATGGTCTCTCAGAAATCAAGGAGAAGAAGAACAAAGATTGCAGAGAGAGAGAGAGAGAGAGAGAGTAGAAACCCATTTTATTTCACATATACATTCATATATTTATGTACATCACAACCAACTCAAATATGTACAACTGGCTATCAATTAAATTAGTTGCAACTGTCATGATGATCAGTTGATGTGGAAGACTCGCTAACGTTGGTGAGGACTGAGGACACTTGTCTCTGCTTCAATGGCCTCAAGTGTCTAGCTCCCTGGACTTTATAGCTACTAGTTTGTGGGGGGTAGTTTTGAATAATTTGGTGATGGCATAAGCGGATACTTATGTAAAGTTCATTGAAATTTGATCTGATTTTTGTAAGTAATCTTAGTTTATGTGAAACTTCCTTTAATTTTTCTTGTATAAAAGTTGTGTGAAATTTGACAAAAGTGGGTTTGTTTTAGGCTCTATTTGACAAAGTCTAACTAAGGTTTTTATGTCACATAACTAGTAATACAAAAATTTATTTGAACTCTTGTTATGTAAAATTTCACATATATATATTTCTATATTTATGTGGGTTTATTTAGGTGTAGTTTGGTAAGGTTTTTGTTCTTTACTCGTATTGTGAATTTTACATGACTTATTTTCTCACAATTTTAACATAACCAGCTATGTCAAATTTTCAAACGATGAAGTGAATTTCACAGGACTTTTTCAGTTTATGTGAAAAAAAAACTTGTGTAAAATTTTACGCTAAAAAAAGTTGTGTAATTCACGCTAAAAAAGCTATGTGAAATTTCACAGAACCATTATGAAAAACAAAAGTTGATTCATTTAGGGTTTGCTTAAGAGGAAATTTTTTTTTGCTGCTTCTATGAAATTTTACACTGAAAAAAATTGTGAAATTTTCATCTAATAAATTCTAGAGAAACAATGAGATACAACTCTATCTTTTACATTCTCTCGTTCTGGAATAAAAATTTACACTGAAAAAAGTTGTGTGAAATTTTACTTAACAAATTCTAGACAAAAGTGAGATTTAATCCTCCCCCCCCCCACACACACACACACACACACACTTTTCACACTGGAAAAAGTTGTGTGAAAATTTTATATAATAAATTTTGGAGAAAAGTGAGATTACCACTCTTTGAAATGAATTTTCCTACTATAAAAGTTGTGTAAAATTTCACATAATTTTTTTTTAAAGATTTAAAATTAAAAAAAAATTTTAATTGATACAACTGGTTACATGAAATTTTCAAATGTCACATAGCAATTTCAAATTCCACGTAACTAGTTTATGTGAAACTTGAAAATGTTCACATAATATTTATTTAGATGGGGCATTAATTAGAAGAGTTTTGCGAAAGTTAAGTTTCACATAACTAACTCTGTGAAATTTGAAAATTTGACATTGATGGCACGTAAGCTTCCAAGTTGGGTGTGGTAAGAATTTGTTTATGTCTGGGGCTAATCAATTTGGGTTTGGTTTTAGGCCTTGCTTGGCAAAGATTTTTGCACTTTGTCTTTTTTTGTATAATTTATAATTTTTATATAACTAGTTACATGAGATTTACATAATATGTGAAATTTCACATAATTAGGTATGTGAATTTTCACAACCTTTTTGAATGTGGAATTTCACATTTTTTTTTTCAAAATTTTATATCGACAATGATACTTGTTTGATAGATCTTGTCGAGTAGATCACAAAAATATAAATTTTATGAAAAAAAAATGATTTATAGATTGAAACTTGTGGATTTTTAAAGTTTGAAAGTTCATTTAAAAAGTTAGTTAGTCATGACATACTATCATGACGTCAGCAATGAAGAAAACACGGTTAAGGTTTATGAATTTTTTTTTTTTAATTTTTTTTTTATGATTCTTTCATGTAATGTTATGGGAAATTTCACTAACTATTCTTCTATATAAGGCTATGTGAAATTTCTTCTTTTTTTTTTTTTAATCACAAGGCTATGTGAAATTTCACACAAAAGCTACGTGAAGATTTAAGTGGTACATTATCAAACACACTGAAAAAAAATAAACATTGAAAACTTTTATTTTCAGCACTTAATTGGGTTATCAAACATACCTTTAGTTATGTGAAAGGGCAATGTTAGGGACACTAACAGCTTCCACTAACACTTACTAACACACTCTATCTCTCTCCTAGTGGTACTGCGGGACCCACTGCGGACCCCACAGTACCACTAGGAGAGAGATAGAGTGTGTTAGTAAGTGTTAGTGGAAGTTATTAGTGCCCCAAATATTACTCTATGTGAAAACTTCTTAGCTTTTTGTAACATGAGTTTCACATAACCTTTTTTTTTTTTTTTGATTTTTTTTTTCCAGAATTGTATATTAACAATAGTACTTGTTTGATAGATCTCGTCGAGCAGATTTAAAAAAAAAAAAAAAAGATTTTATGAAAAATTAAGATTTTTAAAGTTCAGAATTTTGTTTTAAAATTTAAATAGTTTTTTTTCCTTCTAAACGTTTGTAAACAGAATTGGTAATGATTAATGACTTACAGTGTATCATGTAATCATGTCATCAGGATTCATGAAATAAGCAAACACGTGAAGGCTAAGCCGCCCATGGGCATTTTTGTCTCGAAAATCTGCTAAGGACTTATTTCTCCAATGTTTTAGCGCGTGAAGCTCTTAAGAAAATTGTTCCCTCGGCATGGCTTTTTTGCTAATTCTCTATTTAATTTATACGTACTTGCATATTGGAAATTAATGCAACTCGTATGTAAATATAATCTTCTTTGAGCACATTTATCGAGTTTAATTTATAAATCGAATTAAACTTTTTTTTTTTTTGGGTAAGAAAAATGGAAATACAGGTAGGTCCCCACAATTCTGCTATGGAGCATTGGATCCCAACACCTAAGACTAATCTGTAGAGGTCTCACACTGTGCACACCTTTATGCGACCAGGGGCGGACCCAGGATTTTTGGTCAGGAGGGGCCTAAACTATACGGGGGTTCGAGGGCAACGTCCCTGAGGCGAATTTTTTAGGTCTACTTATACACAATTATGTGTAAAACTGTAAAATTGGTTTAACACCCCAAGTTTGGGATAAATCGTGCAATTTTAGGGCGCCTATTTCTAAAACCTATAATATATTATATATAAATCTAGAATTTTCAGAAGTCCAGGAAGCATGTGTCTAAAATCTATAAAATAATATAAATTTATAGTTTTTAAAAGTTCAGGGGGGCCTATGTGAATTTTAAGAGGATCTATTTATAAAATCTATAAAATACTACATGTGATTCCATAATTTCCAAAAGTCCAGGGGAGGTGTGCAATGCCTAAGTTTGACGCCACTAATCGGCTATAAGAGGGATATTAAAGTTACATATTATATACGTGTATGATACTTAAAAAGTTTTGTATGTACTAATCACAAATAAAATGTCTAACATTGAATTAGATCATATCAAAGAACTTTTCTTAACGTATTGAATTTGCAGTCCGAACCCTATGACTTCATCGTGTATGGAGTGCTGAGTGCTTACATGTGACTTTTCTTCTTTTGCAATTAATTCAAAAGCTTAGTGGGAAAAGGAAACAAGTCGGTAGTGATATTATAATATGCAGCCGTTTAATTAGAACAACATTTGACTAAAGTTTTACAAAGCTAATGGTGTGTTTGATTACTTAATTAAGTGTTGAAAATGAAAAATTTTAGCACTTATTTCTTTTCAGTGCATTTGATAACGTATCACTTAATTGAAATAGCTGTCAAAAATCTATTGAAAGCTTTAAGTGAAAAATTTCTACTGAAAATATTCATTGAATGCAGTCTATTGCATTTCTTGAAACACTATTTTCAGTACTGTAAATTCAATCACTTAAATTTTCAGTACTTAAAATTCATAACTTAATTTCCAATTTTATCAAACACACCCTAAATATTAATTACTTCCTACGATACAATGTGTGTGTGTGTGTGTGTGTGTTTTTTTTTTTTTTTAAATTTTATTGTAACATTAAGGTACAATACGTTGTTAGTGCATCCCCATCGTGTTGTTACAAGGCAGCTTCATAAGTGAAACAATAATTTCCCAATGCCTTCCTCCTTTGTTTTTATGTTTCTTGAGATTTCCGTCCGTCCAATTTTTTATTTTTTTTTGAAATAACAAAATAAAAAGTTGACATTGGATCTTTAAATTTGGAAAGTCTTTTGACTCTTAAAACTCACTTTTTGTATCATTTTAATAAAGCTGCATACTCAGAATTTAAAAACAAGATTAGAAAAGTCTTTTGAAGATCTGAAACTTTTTAAGGAAAAAAAAACTAGTCAAGGTGTCACATAGCTCTTTAAAGTCAACTTTGAAGGAAAGATATTGAAGACTTGTTAAACATTTAATTTGAGATTTTAAAGGTGTACTTTGCTCAATTTCCAACCTTTAGAGGCTATTTGGGAAGCCGAAGAACTAATTCTGTAGCTTATAAGTGAATCAGTTCTAAAATTTCAAGTGCTTGGTAAATGTTGATTTCTTGCACAGGATTCAATGCCCATCCCACATATCTTGAAACTAGTTCATTGTCAAACCAACATACCATTAGTTCTCCTAAGTACTAGATAAAAAGTGAGACTGGGACTAACTCGAATCCTATTTTAAGCAATTTCCAAACAGGCCCAAAAGAATGATCCATAAAGTCTTTGTCTTGCGGTATACTAATAAATGACACAAACAGTCCCTAAAGAATGATCCATAAAGTCTTGGTCTTGCGGTATGCTAATAATTAAAACAAACAGGCCCTCGATTTGCTCATCTCGATCCCTCCTCGCAAGTTCTAAATTAGCTTCACCCAAATTTTGTATCTTTTATAACGAAAAGAGTACTCAACAGTTTTAATTCATTGAATTTGTTGAGCATAAATGGAGTTTGATCAAGACAATAAAGTGGAGGACATTGGAAGCTTCGTCTCTGTCATTCAACCAGAGGATCTATCATACCGCAGCTTGATGAATTCAATGCAAGACAGAGTCATAAACCTCTCTTATTACACTCTTTATGACTGGAGCATTTACAGAGTTCCTAGCCGACTGCGTGAGCTCAACAAAGATGCTTACACTCCTCGTATCGTATCTATTGGACCTTTTCACGCTGGCCAAGAAAAACTTCAAGATATGGAAGTCCACAAAACTCGGTACATGCAGTCCTTGATCCAGCGTACTGCGGACCCAAGTCTGACCTTTTCCGAATGTGCTAAAGCCATTATGAGCATGGAAGAAAGAGCTCGTTGCTGCTATTGTGAAGATGATCAAAACCTTGGTTCTCTGCCCGAAATTTTACTAGTCGACGGTTGCTTCACTCTTGAACTTTTCCTCCAATACTGGAATCCCACTCATGAAAATAGTAATCATGATCCAATATTCGGTGGTGCCTCGATGACTTATTGTCTACAACGTGATCTGGCATTGCTTGAGAACCAGATACCCTACTTTGTTCTTGAAGGTTTGTTTGAACTTATAATGGCACGCATCCCAAAACACCACGCCCAGTATCCTTTGTCACTCGGGGAGCTTTGCGCTTCCTTTTTCGGTTCAGCGCTGAATTTCAAACAAGATGCAACCAAGAACAACAAATGTTGTCATGGTTCAAGGCATTTGCTAGATGTCATACGCAATGGTTACCTACCCTCCTATTCGAAGACCGAATCAAAGCACAAGTATAGCGGGGAACTCATACATTGCGTCACAAAACTCAGAGAGTCTGGGATCAAGTTTGTAAAGGGTACCTCTGAAAACTTGTTTGACATTAAATTCAGTCCTAGGGGAGTACTTGAAATCCCATGGTTGTGCGTTCATGATAACACAGATTCACTCTTGAGGAACCTAATTGCCTTTGAGCAATGCTGCCGTGGGACTAGTCATCACATCTCTTCATACGCCTTTCTAATGGATCGCCTCATTGACTCCCCACGCGATGCTGAACTACTGCAACAAAAAGGAATCATCACGAATCATTTGGGTAGCGGCGAGGATGTTTCTAAACTCTTCAACACACTCTGCAAGGAAGTATTTGTGGAAGACTTCTTCTTTGCTGCTGTATGCCAACAAATCAATGAATTCTCTAACTTATGTTGGCCTAAAAGAAGAGAAATCTTTGTGCGCGATTACTGCTCGAGTCCTTGGAAATTTATCGGAGTTGTTGTTGGCTCTGTGCTTCTCTTGCTCAGTTTCTTTCAAACAGGGTACACTGTTGCTTCTTACTATCCTCACTAATCTAAGCATTACTCTTTAAATCCTTTATGTAAAGTCTTCTAAATTTTTAATACGGAATACGAGCTTGTTTGGGAGCTCAGTGTTAATTATGTGACCATAATAATACTAATAATAATGGGTTTGAGATTTTATCAATCTCTATGTGTGATATATGTGTATACACACACGCACGTATACATATATATATATATATACTGACTATTTTATTAGTCGGATTGGACATGTACTATGCCTAATTCCATCGGGTATGTTTTCGGGGTGTTTCCAATTGCAAAGAAAAATGAGGAAGTGATGGTTCGCTCAGGTGAGTTGTTCACGCGAGACTGTCATGAGGATGTTCTTCAAAAGGACCAAACCATTCTGAGATGTCGCTTGCTCAAGCGAGATGGGCTGTTTTGGGTTTTGTTTTATGTTTTGATTAGGAAATTGTGTTGGCTTGGGAAACATGTATAGGCTTATATATTTTAGGTTTTTCATTGTATTTGTGTGTGGTGAGAGCACTACCAAGAGATCAGAAGTTCAGAGCCTCTCTTGTATCCCTAGATCATAATAATACTCCCAAAAAGGTGTGGACGTATGAAACACCTTGAAACCCATGCCACACGTGGGGGCTAAGTCAACAAGTGAAACTAGACAAATAAAGAGAAGGAATGGTCCTACGTGGACCTGTCAAATAATGCAGAAACATAGTGGAGGCCTACACTGACTCTAAAAAAAAGTCAACAAGGCAATGGTTGACCAAACAAGGACCAACGGGTCAAAAGAGGGTCAATTGATACAGTTTTGAGTTTATTTATTTGAGGCTTTTAAATTCATTTGGACACCCTTATGCCAAAGAATGGTTTTGAAGAATTTTTTTTAAAAAAGAAAATGTTGGAACAAGTTATCCGTAGATTAAAAACGTTTATGTCCGAAGTAAGAACAAAAGAACAAATGTTAGAACGAATTTCCAACAAAGATAAAACTTTTTTCTCTGAGGTAACAACAAAATAACAAAATGTTAGGACGAATTTCCAATGAAGATACAACATTTTGCTTGTACGAATGGAGGCCTATCAATATAACTTGCTAAGGGAAATGCCTACTCGACACGTAAAAACCAATAGAAACACTACACGAGTTCCCAAAACAAAATATATAGCTACATGCATACATGATATCCAAGAGGTCTAGAGTGATCCACATTATGTGTACATAAGAGACTTAAAATTCCCGGATACATATCCATTCAGCATGTTTCAAATTCGAAAGAGCTTTTTTCTTTTTCTTTTTTTTTAAACAAGGGCTAAACATGTGCCCGGTTACAATACCAAAATGAAAACAAATTAAGTTGTTTGACTGTGATACGAGAGGAGATAATTGTTGGCATTGTGCCATCAAACCTATTACTTTATGCATCATACATTGTGACATTTTTATTTATGAATATCAGTTTATATTTTATTGTGTATGTTTCATGAGATAATGGTTGTATATTTGTAATCCTTAAACGTCTTTGTAAGTAATTCATATATATATGAGATGCATACATGACAGATATGAATTACTATTCCTTCATATTTAGAATTGTCGCAGCGGATGATGAGATTGGATACCTCATCAGGTTTACACTGTAGCATGAATAACTACCATAGGATGGAGTGATGTATCTCATTCACTAGAGTATGTGACTCTTAGTTAATATGATAATGCATGAAATACATTGACGGGCCATGAAATTTCCTATTGACACTAATCACTATCAACAGTTGATAGGAACTCATAACTTGTATACGATACGTGTTCTTAATCTTAAGACGATTATGAACACAAGTTATGTATATCATTGCTTTGACTTACCAATCAGTAAAGTCTTCAAGATCAACACCTGAGTATCTTGGGTAATCATGTCACGCTCTGGAGCAGCAAAAACAGAGAAAAATAAATTTCTTTTTCGGGTCCATAGTGAATGACTGGTGAAAGTCACTAATGATCCACACAATACAATACTAGTCTATATCAAGAATAGTAATAAAAACAAATTGGATATAATAGCCGTTACTTCTATTACAAACATTAGAGTTACAGCGGAAGTATATAAGGTTTGGAAGCAACAAAAGCCTAAGTACCAAATATAACAAAACAGTCTAAACAGAAATAATAAACTAATAACTATCTCCAGATCTTCAGCTCGTGTAAACATTAGCGTAGTCCTCCCAGGCATAGACATCATTAGTGGGGCCACCCTCTGCGTATTCTCCTCCTGGACAGTAACCATCGTTGTAGGCTCCGTCATCTGCAGGATAAGGTACAGGATAGTCTGGACGGGGAAAATCCAGGCAATAAAGGCCGTCAGCTTACTGAGAGCTGAGTGAGTATAAACTAACAAGGTACCAATTATCTGAAGTAAAAACAAGTTCATGAAAACATAAGTTAAATTCTACTATAATGATATCCTTATCTTTACTCAACGCCATTAACCAACCCTTGTCGTCTTGTTACTCGAAAACCGATATTCATCATACTCTGACTGAATGAAACGGACTCAATCATTTAACTCGAGGGATACATCCTTATTCTGTCCATCACTTTTAAGAGCAATATACCCTGCTCACCACATGTCATGGACTCCACGTCAGTTCGTCCCCAGCTTTTAAGAACATATATCCTTCTCACCGTATTTCAAGGACATAAAGTTTCGAACAAGGCATATCATCTATTGCCACGACTCAGCGTCATCTACCATATTCTCAGCTCACCGCCTTTTAAGAACATTTAACAATTCACCAGCTTTTAAGAGCATATCATGAATCCTCTGATTTATTCTAGGACTACTTGGTCCAGGTCATTGCCTTTTAAGAACATTTAATAGTTCACCGGCTTTTAAGAACATGTCATGACCAAACGTCCGTCCACGTACCATTCCCAGAATTTACCAAACCTACCTAAGTTTATATTCTAATATCCACACATGACAATTTCCAATGTGGCCTGACTACTCTGATTAAAAGAAAAAGATAATCGAACTCATACATGAACCGCATAGTACCTCACGTCATTTTATTAGCCCATTGTTCTTAATCATACTTACCTTTTGTTGTTACAGTATCCTTGATCAATCCAAAATCGCATTACGGAAGTCCAAATAGAGAATCGAACATTCGAACCCTTAATATAATAAATAGGTAATGGAATCCATGTTCTGCCAATACCAATCGATTGGGACAAAAGCCATAACAATCAATTGAGAAAACATGCCAATCGATTGGATCCAAAACAATACCAATCGATTGCTAACTTTGGCAATCCATTGGGTCATAATTAATGGCAATCGATTGGAAACTTATCCAATCGATTGGGATCAGACTAATGGCAATCGATTGAGAATCATGCCAATCAATTGGCACTTCGTCTTCTCCAGCAGATTTATAAAACAGCATATATAAATGCCATAAGGACATATTAGGTACAACCAATCCTCATAAAAACTTATAAAACAACAATATAAAGGGACCAAGTGAGTTATAACTCACCAAGGGTGTGTTTGGGAGTGTGTGAGCTTGAACCCTCAAGTTCTTTCTCTCTCTCTCCTCCTTCTCTTGCTCTGTCTCTGCCTCTTTCTATCTTCTCTTTCTCTTCTCCTTGCTCCTTTATTCTTTTTTCTTGTTCCGTTTCTCCTTCTTTTCATCTTCCTTTACCCAAGGCAGTGTGTGTGTATATATATGTATGTGTGAGTATATATATATAACAACTTTCTCTCTCTCTCTCTCTCTCTCTCTCTCTCTCTCTCTCTCTCTCTCACAACCAAAAATAAACCAAACAGACCCAAGGCCTGAAATGGATGCATATATATAGAAATTGAGAGTGCCATATGCCAAACCACGAGGCAAAGAAGAAAACTTATCTCAGCTTATGCCAATGGATTGGAACTTATGGCAATCGATTGGTTACAGATATTTGAAGGCAATCGATTGGAATAGATGGCAATCGATAGGTATGTTTCCACGTAATGAATTTAGGTCGGTAGGATGGCAATCGATTGGTAACCAAAAAGTGGCAATCGATTGGGAAACAAGGCAATCAATTGGTAACCAAATTTCACCAAATGGAAAAAGAAAGGTTATACAAGTATAGAAACGAATACTGGGTTTTAAATATATATATATAAAATACAGGGTATCACTTCATCCACCACTTATTAAGGATTTTGACCTCAAAATAAAAAACAAACAAGGTCTAAAACAAAAATAGAAACTTCTCTCGCATATCTTACTCTAGCTACTATGAAGCTTCTCCTTCATCACGATGCTTCCACTGAACCTTCACCAACGGAATCTCCTTGTTTTGAGGTTTTTTATCCCTCAAACCAAAACGCAAACTGGTCCTTCGTTGAATGTAACATTGTCATTGACTTCAATATCTTCGAAGTTGATCTCGTGCATTGGGTTGTGATCAAACTTCCTCAGCATAAGACGTGGAAAACGTTGTGCACCCCTGACATCTTTGGCTGTAACACAAGTCGACAATCCCTGCTCAATATCTAGCCTGCGATTAGGTCTGTGGGTAGTTCAGTTCCTTGCAATATGTCTTAGCTTCCCACGGTTAGAACCTCCTCCGTCACTTGATGGCGGTGCTGTAAGTAGTGCCTGGGGTTACGGTCCTCTTTGTTGATATGACTGGGGTCGAAGATAACTCTGCTGGGGTTTCCTGGTTCCTTCCTAGGTTCTCTTGTTGCCTTGAAAATTTTCCTGAGGTCTTGAGCCTTGGGTTTTCCTCGGCGGCTGTCTCTGGAAATTCCTCTATTGGAAGTTCCTTGATGGATGTGGTCGATTCGTCTGTGGTCGCTGTACTGGATATGCATCCTTCTCTAGACTTAGAGTAAATCTAACCAGTCCTTTAAAACTCTAGTTCAGGTGACTAGTCATCATATGGCGAATATGGGGATTCAGTCCCTAGTGAAATCTTTTCACCTTCTTCTGCGGTATATCAATCATATCACTCAAACTGTGTGGTATATTCTCTTACCGTCCAATCTCCTTGAACTAAGCGCATGAAATTCTTCTCCTGTTGATCCTTTTCGTCTTCTGGAAAGTACTTCTCCAGAAATCTTCCCTTGAATGTTTCTCAAGGCATTGCTCTCGCGGCGTTCATCCCTATAGTGGCTTGCTCAGCCTCCCACCAATCTGCAGTGGCATAGGTGAGCTGGAACGTAGCAAGACGACGCTTCTCTTGCTTGCTACATTTTAATGCTTCAAAGATCAACTCCATTTCTCTTATCCATTGTTCGGCTTTCCATGGTTCTGTTAGTCCATTGAACTTCTCGGTACGTAACCTACAGAAATTTTCCAGTAACTTGTCCCCTGGATGCCTCTGCTAAAATGGTGAAATTGGGGGTTGGATAGGTCGTTGATTTGTAGCATGGTTATAGGTATCGCCTACATGCTCCATCCGCTGCATGAATGCTTCAAAAACTCCAGATGGGTCCATTCCTTCCAGAATAGGTACTCCAATTCACACTTGGTGATTTCTCAAGGGTCCTACCATAATGATAACGAGTGTTGCCTACAAGAGACACATCGATTAGCTGAAAGTCATCTTGCAAAAAGGAAAACAAGATAGGGCGAGAAGTAACAAGAACTAGCAATTCAACTAAACAACTTATCAAAGCACCCATACAATCAATATCAAAAGTACTGCTCATATATATATATTAAAAGATGTACCGCATAATACATACTAGTCCAACTGTGTACCATGTGGGACATAGGCTAAAACAGTACTAAGGTCAGCTATGTACAATGCTACGACTAATACTATTAACACCTATACAAAGCTATGGTCAAATAGCTATCTCTTAAGCTCCCAAAAAAATCATGTGGACAACATGTCTTGATATAAAACTGACAAAAACATAAGCCCCCTGTAGATCCTTACTCAAAAGTCGTCAGCATCCGATCCTGTTGCTGGCGCATCATCCTCAGGTGCAACGTCCATCTCGATCAGTGGATCATCCTCAATTGGTGCTGCTGCTCCTACTACCACCCCAATATCCCAATCTCGACAATCATGTCATCAACCTCCATCTCTTCAATATCAAATTCTATCTTGGCTGCATCAGCGATCAACTCAGCAAAATCCCCAATAATAGCCATAGCATCTGCTAACGCATCCTGTCCTATCGGAAGTCCGGCTGGCTGTGCAACCGTCGCTGCTACCCATTCGGATGTCATATTGTCAATGGATGCCATATGAAGCATAGGTCCTGCTGGTAAATCAAACCCCATGGGTATCTCTAGTACGACTACCTCCTCTACCTCAGGCTCAACTGTAATATCCTCCACAATCTCATCTCCCACCATTCCTACATCATCCCCTACGGCCATAACCTCTTCATTAACTAGCTTTGGGTCTTCCTCTAGATTCGCCTCTGGCTCCTCAACTGGGTCGATGTCCTCTATAGGATCTTCCTCTGGGTCAGCCTCTACCATCGGGTCGACTTCTGGTGACTCTAGCTCCTCAGGCTACTCATGTGGCTCTGGAACGGGTACCTCGAGTACTGGTGATGGTGGCACTATTGTAGGTGCTGCCTCAATAGGTCCTCAAAGAATAGCTCGTAGCTCGATAGCATCCATCTCTAGCTTACTCTGGATCAAACGTAAAATCTCCTAATAAATATCTCTGCCAATCCTCTTTGAATGGTAAGCATACATACGCATCTAGGTCAGGTGAGTCCCCATCAACATAGAGGGCCTTCCATATATCCTTCTCCAAATAACGACTAGCTATCTGCCATACACGATCCATGCTAAAGCTCTAGGTCAGCTGGCTCCACGGTATCCTCATAGATCACATGTCCTCCATAAGGGTCATCCACAAATCTATAAAACGCTGGATCCATGCTAACCTGCAAGGAAAAACTATCTATCATCAAAAGGACGATCTTATCTCATACTCACATCTCATCTCAGGGATCTTAAATTGCTAGGACCAGATGGTGTGGAATCGTTAATGAACAAAAGTATCACAACCTAGAGCTTTGATACCAAACATCATGTCATACCCCGGAGCAGTAAAAATAGAGAAAAATAAATTTTCTTTTTGGGTCCATAGGGAATGACTGGTGAAAGTCACTAATGATCCACACCACACAGTACTAGTCTACAACAAGAATAGTAATAAAAGCAAACTAGATATAATAGTCGTTGCTTCTATTACAAACATCAGAGTTATTATAACAGTAGAGCTACAACGAAAGTATATAAGGTTTGGAAGCAATATATGCCCAAGTACCAAATATAACAAAATAGTCGAAACAGAAATAATAAACTAATAATTATCTTTAAATCTTCAGCTAGCGTAAACATCAGTGTAGTCCTCCCGGCATAAACATCATCAGTGGGGCCACCCTCTACGTATTACCCTCCCGGATAGTAACCATCGTTGTAGGCTTCATCATCTGCAGGATAAGGAATAGGATAGTCTGGACGGGAAAAATCTAGGTACTAAAGGTCATCAACTTACTAAGAGTTGAGTGAGTATAAACTAACAAGGTACCAGTTATCTGAAGTAAAAACAAGTTCATGAAGACATGAGTTAAATTCTACTATAATGATATCTTTATCTTTACTCAACGCCGTTAACCAACCCTTGTCATCTTGTTACTCAAAGACCGATATTCATCATACTCTGACTAAATGAAACAGACTCAATTGTTTAACTCTAGGGATATACCCTTATTCCGTCCATTACCTTTAATAGCAATATACCCTGCTCACAACATGTTATGAACTCCACGTCAGTATATCCCCAGGTTTTAAGAATATATATCATGCTCATCGCATTTTAGGGACATAACGTTTCGAATAAGGCATATCATCTATTGCCACGACTCAGCGTCATCTACCATATTCCCTACTCACCACCTTTTAAGAACATTTAATGGTTCACCGGCTTTTAAAAGCATATCATGAATCCTCTAATTTATCCTAGGACTACTTGGTCCAGTTCACCGCCTTTTAAGAACATTTAACAGTTCACCAGCTTTTAAGAACATATCATGACTAAACGTCCGTCCATGTACCATTTCCAGAACTTACCAAACCTACCTAAGTTACGTTCTAATATCGACACATGACAATTCCCAATATGGCCTGACTACTCTGATTAAAAGAAACGGATAATCGAACTTGTACATGAACCACATAGTACCTCACGTCATTTCATTAACCCATTGTTCTTAATCATACTTACCTTTTGTTGTTACATTATCCTTGATCAATCCAAAATTGTAAGTCTGAATAGAGAATCGAACATTCAAACCCTTAGTATAATAAATAGGCAAAGGAATCCATGTTCTGCCAATACCAATCGATTGGGATAAGGGTCCAATCGATTGGGACAAAAATCATAACAATTTATTGAGAAAACATGTCAATTGATTGGATCTAAAACAATACCAATCGATTGCTAACTTTGGCAATGCATTGGGTCACAATTAATGGCAATCAATTGGAAACTTATCCAATCGATTGGGATTAGACTGATGGCAATCGATTGGGAATCATGCCAATCAATTGGCACTTCCTCTTCTCCAATAGATTTATAAAACAGCATATATAAACGTTATAAGGGCGTATTAGGTACAACCAATCCTCATAAAAACTTGTAAAATTGCAATATAAAGGGACCAAGTGAGTTATAACTCACCAAGGGTATGTTTGGAAGTGTGTGAGCTTGAAACCTCAAGTTCTCTCTCTCTCTCTCTCTCTCTCTCTCTCTCTCTCTCCTCTTTCTCTTGCTCTATCTCTTCCTCTCTCTATCTCTTTTGTCTCTTCTCCTTGCTCCTTTATTCTTCTTTCTTGTTCTGTTTCTCCTTTTTCTCTTCTTCCTCTGCCCAAGGCAATGTGTGTGTGTGTGTGTGTGTATATATGTATGTGTGAGTATATATAACAACTCTCTCTCTCTCTCTCAACCAAAAACAAACCAAATAGACCCAAGGCCTGAAATGGATGTATATATATAGAAATTGAGAGTACCATGTGCCAAACCATGAGGCAAAGAAGAAAACTTGTCTCTGCTTATGCCTCGATTGGGACTTATGGCAATTGATTGGAATAGATGGCAATTGATAGGTATGTTGCCACATAATGAAATTCAGGTCGGTAGGATGGCAATCGATTGGAATACATATGTTAATCGATTTGTAACCAAATTTCACCAAATAGAAAATAAAGGTTATACAAGTATAGAAACGAATACTGGGTTTTAAATATATATAAAAAATACAGGGTATTACAAATCATATTTCATGATGTTGTGAACGTACATTGTCATGATATAATCTACCATCTGTAAGAGAGTAAGTATTCTCTTGAGAATATCTCCAAGTTGGTTACTGAGAACTGTAGTTTGGTTGATAAGTAGTTATCAACATGTTTAGTTTTCATGAAAGATGAATGATACTCGAAGAATAGAAGATGTATTCACAGTTCAGGTTGATAGTGATTACGAAAGCTGAAGGAAGATGAACATTAGTATTACCTTACAAGTCTAGTTACCGCTCAGATATGTTCTTATGCATCTAAGTGTAGTTATCGTTATTCAGTGGTACTAACATTACTGATTAGTTATTTAATTATCTGATAAAAGAATTTAGTCATAGAAGAATTAATATATGATATAAGACGATAATTAAGAATCTAGGAGGTCCCATTCTTAGCCTTTATAAAGCATGCAAGGAAGGCAATGGAAGAGAGAATCAATCGATTGCCACTCTAGGCAAGCAATCGATGTGGCAATCGATGGACCTTTATCCAATTGATTAGGATTGGCAATCGATTGCCACTTCAAGCAATCGATTACTATTAAGGTCGGTTAGAAAACTAATAAATAGAGGACCTGCAGTGTAGAAATAGATTGTACGTCGTTTTGAGCCACCAATAAGTCCCATGCCTATTTCTAAGTTCTCTAGCCCTAGTCTTTTCAAATTATGTTTGAGAAGACATAAGAGTGAAGATTTTCTAGAGGAAGCTACTGGACATTTGTAGCAAGGATATTAAAAGTTGACTCAAGCATCGAAAGAGGTATGTCTTCTTTACCCCGCATCACTAGATTCAATAAGAAGTTGATCTCTAATACCGAAAAGTTTTTTCACGTATCTTCTATTGCACATTAAGTTTTTTGAAAACTAAATCCTACAATGACATTTAAGTTTAGTAGTTCAAATCTATGCCTAAGATTCCAAATTACTCTATTACAAATCTCCAAAACTGTGCTATGTAGTTGAAATCAAATTTTAAAATATAAGACTTCCTCGAGAGAAATAGAGACGCTAGGGCATCGACTACTCATGAGACTTGCCCATATCAACATCACCTGAAAAGGGGGTTTTATAGATTCATTAAACCCAATGGCTTGTAGAAACATTGTAAAATGACACTATCATCTCTAAATCCGTACAATGTTATGCGGTGCAATGTAAGTGCCATCAAGACTATGTAACTTGTCAAACAGAGATCAACACAATTCCCAATTCTCATGCTCAAATGCACACACACACTGACAACACCGGATAATGGGCCACTCGCACGCGAGAGTAGCATACCAATCTTCAGTAGCTAGCTGAATAAGATTGGAATATTGAATGTTTTAGGGATATGTAAACACCCTAATTTTGACCAAGGCTGTCGAACATAGGAGATTATTACCTCTGAACAATGACGATAATGTCTATAAAAATTCAAGATCCTCAGTAGAACATAATGCTCTTCAGAAAACTTCGTGTCTCAATCCTGCCCAAATAAAAGCCCAAAATCACCAAACACTCTTAGAGTGGCATCTTTTCTGACTTTTTTGTGTAAAGGTGCGTACCAAGACACGAAAATGTTCTTGGAATACTTGATCAATAAATTGCGTTGAAAGATCCAGAAGTCCAAATTGATATAAATCGGTTCAAATCAATTTTTAAAAGAATAAGGTTCTCAAATGTTTTCAATAAATTTCTAGTTAATTTTTATAAAATAGTAGGCTCCAGTACCTTTCCAACGATATAAAAAGATCTGGAGTAAAAAAAAATGCCAAAGAAATGGCATACATTTCCTCTAGATAACAGCACGTGATTGCCAATGTGGCAGTTAGTAAGCGTCGTGGCGACACTTACTAGGTGCCATTACGACACTCAATGAGTACTGTCTCAGCCTCACTATGCTTTAACTATTGCACCACATGCTATGACAATGGTTGATGGCACCACATACCACTGCATGAGGTAAAACTGGAAAAACATTTGGGATTTAAATTTGTGAAGAATAGCATTACTCAGAAGTGATTATAAATTCACAAGGACTTGTAACTTTTGAACACTGTAGTTTTTTTAAAGATTGTGCAACTTCTTTGGGTTTCAAAAGTTGGGTTTTTTTAATATAGGTTAAAAATGTATGATGCCACTTGACTCGATTTCCGCATAGTTTCTGGATTGGAAGATAGACTGCCTTAATTTCATTCATGGATTTATGAAAGGAATAGATCGAAAACATAAAAAGCACTTCCTACTTCTTTGGTTACATTTCATATCCTTTTGTTTTTTTTCTTTATTTTCAGCTAATTTTTTATTCTAATATTACTTGATCATAGGAGAAAAAATAGAAAATTTTGTTTTACTTCCCCTTTTTTCTTTTCCTTCACTGAATCCGTGAAAAAAAAAAGGAAGGCATTAAGATTCAAGGTAAGATGCCTGATCTAAACAATATCGCATATTGTAGCAATGAAAAATTTCTGTGAAGTCAAAGTCTAGTGAAGAATCAGTAGACATACATGAATTAAATGTATGGCTTGCAAAGTAGCTACAATGGAAACAAACTTTACCTGGAACAACATAACCAATAGTTCCCTTAAGGCCAAGAGAGCTACGCTGGTGCATAGAATGACTGACTTCACTACTGGGAAGACACCTTGTAAACCCAAATCACCCACATGTGCTATCATGACATTATCAAGAAGAATGTTACTCGGTTTGAGATCACAATGAACAATTGGGTTTGGACAGCTGTGGTGAAGATACTCCAATGTAGAAGCAACATCAATTACAATGTTCAGTCTCTGAAGTATATGCTTAAACTCCTTAAATTGCCCTTTGCATTCTCTGTATTTAAATCTTCAAGTAGCCAGCTCTCTAGACACTCCCATTGGGTATGAACTCGTACACTAGAGCTTTAAACTCATTACCTTGGGAATCTAAACTTGAACATGTTATGATTTTGACAACATTTCGATGCCTGATGTATCTTAAGGCATTGCACACTGCTAAGAAACTCTTATAAGCTACTCGGTTTCTAAGTTTCAGCACCTTCACTGCAACAAGAATTGACCCTTCATCGATATTACCTTTATATATAGAGCCAAAGCTTCCTTCTCCAATCACATTTTCTTAGGAGGACTCGTCAGTTGCTTTAGAAAGCATTTCATAACTAACCCTTGGAAGAAATTCTATAGAAATAGATTTTGAAGTAAGCACATTTTTTTCTTTACCAATTTCCTAATAATAAGTACTAACAGGATCAAAACTAATCCAAGAGCTACAAAAAAAATTACTTTGAGTCTAAGAGACAATTCTTTTAACTCTGTGTTTTTGCGGCATTTTGGTATTCTTAATTAGGGTATTCCTCCACAAAGTTTGTTGTTCCCGTCTATCGATAGTGCACTTATTTTTTGAATATACCTTCCAATGGTACTTCATCCACAAAATTGTTGAAGGAAAGATTTAAGTATTGCAAAAATGGAAATGTCTCCAAAAATGCAGGAATATACCTAGATAAGCCATTGCGCGAAAAATCTAAATATTCCAACCCTTTCAGAGAACTTAAAGATGATGGAATGTTTCCTTCAAAAGCATTACCCGCCAAAGAAAGTTGTATCAAGGTTATACATCTACCAAGACTACTGGGAATTTTACCAAAAAGATCATTTAGGGACACATCTAATACTGCAAGATTTTTCAAGTTATCCATACTGAATGGAAGATGACTAGTGAAATGGTTGTGGGATAAGCTTAGAAGTATAGACAGAGAGGGAACACCTATAACTTTAGGAATGTATCCACTAAGATTATTGTGTGAAAGGTTGAGTAGATTCAAATTCCTTAATTCTCAAAAGCCTAGAGGTATGTTTCCCTGTAGATTGTTTCCATCTAATCCAAGAATGTTCATGAGTGTGAGATTTCCTAGACATGATGGAAGTTTTCCAGAGATTTTATTTTCGTTTAGACCAGCAATCTGAATCTTTCGAAGCTTACAAAACTTCGAGGAGATGTTGCCAGTGAAATGATTATTCTCGAAGCCCATTACTCCCAAATTGGCTAAGTTACCTATTTCCATTGGGAGATTCCCAGAAATTTGGTTGCTTCCTAGTAGGAATGTTTGGAGTTGGGATACGGATTTTACATTTCGCCTCCCAAGTGATTATCTTGTATAGACAAATATCTCAAACTAGTACAATTAGATAAACTAGAGAGAAAACTTAAATCATATGCCTCCCCACTGCCCAAATTATTAGAGCCCATACTTAAAAATTGGAGGTCAAGAAAGTTTCTGAATTACTGGAAACTTGCCTGGTAAAACCATTGTTTGCAAACCCAAGTAACGTAAGCATTGAAGCATTGGATAATGACATTGGACCAAGTCCAGTTAATTGGTTTCCATCAAAACTGAATTCTTGGAGGTTTGGAAGTTTAAGCCCCAAGTCAGGTGCAATACTTCCTCGGAGTTCATTGAATGTAAGTGAAATAACAGTAATGGATGAAACATTATAAAAGGAAGAAGGAATCATACCAGATGATTTATTTTCAGTTAATCCCAAAAATGATAGGCTATTGAGTTACCAAAAAATATTTGGAATACTATCCTCCAATCCATTCATTGAACCAGACAGTGTTTTCAAAGATGGCAGAAATTCTCCCCATAGATTGTTTAAGTAAAACACAAATTCTTGTAGATTCAATAACAAGCTAAGTTCTACTGGAATCCTCCTGGTGAGCTCATTTTTTCCGAAACCAAGTCCCATAAGGTTAGAGCAGTTGGATAGACTAGCAGGGATTTTTCTAGTTAGAGAGTTGTTGCTAAGTTCTAAAATTTGTAGCTCGAACAAGTAACTGATTTCCTGAGGAAATTCTCCATAAAAGCTGTTATTTGTGAGCCATATCATCATGATTGAGCTAAGGTTAACTATGTAAGGAGATACGGAACTCGTCAAACTCCCAAAATTTATATATATATAGTATCTACCCTTTGAGTCTCACTCTTACAGATGATTCCTTTCTAGGAACAGAAGTGGCTAGAGTCATTCCAGGAACTCAAAATCTGAAGAGGGTCATCATGTATTTAAGCCTTGAATGCCAGCAAGGCAATCCTATCAGTCTCATTTCTAGCTTCAGCCACAGTTGAGGGAACCCAATGCAACAAGCTGATGTATGTGAGAAGAACAACTTGACTAACAAGCTTTAGAAACACCTTCAAATTCATTACTGAAACCCAGCTGATTTTTGTTTCGTAAGAATTGTTTTATGTGTAAAACTTCTTGAAAAAATGGCTTCCGACAAGAAATAACATTTGTAAAATGGATTATTATCATGTAAAACATGACTTTGTTCATTCTAAATTTCACCAGCCGAGTAAAGCTTTACTAGACAACTTCAACAAAAATATCCTCCCCATCCAAGAGGTAGAGACAAATTGAACGTTGGCCATTAGAAGAGCAAAAGCAATATTGATTCTATTCGTGTCTTTTTCAACATGTGGATAACAAAAACTATTGGACCCAATCCTATAATCCTGAATCAAGAAATCATTAGCATCAGTTATAAGCAAGAATTTCTTGAAAACATCACCATATGTCTCTAGAAGAATTATGTCCCTAGAAGAATTCAAGTGTAGATCATAGTGAACCATACTGTCACTTACCAATAAGAAAAACACACACAAAAAATAAATAAATAAACACCCACCCCCTTCCTATCACCATCACAAATCATCAACCAGAACCCATAAAAGACTATTTGGAACTTGGAACTAAACTAAGGTGCTTAATAGTCAAATTGACACTTGATAGTCATCAACAGAAATCTAACAGTCCGTTTGGATTGAGAGAAGTGGAGAGAAGAGAAGCTCATTAAAGCGAGCTTTTTTGCTCACCCCATTTTGATCACCTATTGCTCACCCAGGACTCTACTAGGTGACATGTGTCACATTCCATTCCCATTTTACCCCTGTACAATCAACATATTTATTGGAATTGGTCACATGTCACCCAGTGAGACTTGGGTGAGCAACGGGTGACCAAATGGGTTGAGCAAAAATGCTCTCCTCATTAAAAGAAGAGAAGAGAACAGAAAGTAGGTTCTCTACACCTTATTTGGATAGACAATAGAGAAGAAAAAGAGAAGAGAAACTTTCTCTCGTTTGGTTAGCTTTCATATAAGAGAGAAGAAAAGAAAATCCTTAGAACAATTCTCTTTTATCTTTACCTACTTCCATAAATTTGACATAACTCAGAAATATATTTGTATGTTAAATGAGTATATAATTTCTAATCTCTTCGAGAGGAAATAAATATTAGCACTTTCCTTGCTTTCTTTCTCATTCCTCCATTAACCTTCTCTTCTCTCTTAACCTTACTTACCAAACAAGAGATCAAGAGAGAACGAGGTTCAGTTTCTCTCTCTTCAATCCATTCTCCACAATTCCAAAAGGACTGTAAATAGCGCCAAAAGAATGGATTGCACTGTACGATTAATTCTTCCAATAAACTAAAACTAACCAAAAGACTGTAGCATAAAAATAAGCTAAACTCTAAAATCAAAATTCTTTGAGAAAACGAACACTTGCATTTCGCCATCTTAAACCCGATAAATCAATTACCGAAAATGCGACATAACATGGGTCACTAAACCTCTCTACATTTTCCCACAAACTCAACATCACCTTCCAACAATCTCTTCAAACCTACCAAAAGCTAACAATTGCATTCACATAGGATGTAACAAAAAAAAAAAGTAAAAACAATACATTCCAACTCCAAAAAAAAACAACCAGCTTCAAAGCGAAAACATATATTCCATCCTAAACAAAAACTAATACTCCCAAATATACAAACAAATCAAATAATTTTCACTATATATACAAACACTCATAAAACAATACTAAGTTGCTTCAAGGAACTACATGTCTATAGCTAAATTTACTACCATATTTAAAAATCAACCACACAACTCAACAATTTTGCGAATACAACACAAAAAATTTTCAAAGAGCCCTTGATCAAAGTAGCAAATACATGCTTAAAGTACCAAAAAAATTATTAAGTCACATCCAATCACATTAACATCAAAGTTGTTTAACAAAGCTTAAACTTCACAGTTCCTGTACGAGATGTCTAAACAATTATGCCAAATACCTACCAACAATTCTCCTAATGCCAATTGCTATCATATCAAAACAAATCTACAGTCTCATTTCTCGAACAAAAAAGAAATAGATATCAATGGCACCACAAAAAAAAATTGATCCAACAAGCTCATAATTTATCCCAGAACAAAATATAGAAGCAATAAAAAATGTCAATCATTAAAAATTGTTCAACATGCTCAAATTTAATCCACAGTAAGAAAATTTGGCATATTTAAACAAAACTAACAATAACTCAGTAAAACAAAACCAATGCTAATCTAATCCATTACCATCCAAACAACCCCTCACTCGTTGATGCATACAAATGCATATGAATTCTCAATTCTGCTCTCTGTGATTGATGCACGCTTTCTTCACTGGCCCCCATTTTTCTCATTTTTGCTTTCGAAACTCCCATTCCATCCGTCCATTACCAGTCTGCAAACATTGAGAGGGCCCTGCCTTCGGTCATGAACTTTCTTTGGTCAATAATGAATCTATTCTCCAGTGTGGTCGACGGTTACCAGAGATCCTGTGTGTTGGCGTGCGAGTTCCAGACATAATATCAATTAGTGAAATGACCGGGGAGGTGAAGAATGTGAGCTTTCGGTCTCGGTGAATATAGAGCCTGGTCCTACTTGCGTGAATAGGGCCTTTTTGACAGCTTTTGATTCGTTGGCCTTACTCATTTAGGGCTAGTCTGATCATTCCGAATTCCTCTTCTGAGGTGAAGAGAATAGATTAAGAACAAACTAGGGTTTGGAAGACCAAAACCCTAAAAAAAAGAGCTCTAGGCTCAATTTGATATACAATCAATTCCAAATACAAAATAATCAAAAGCTAATTACTCTCAACCCTAGCATCCTATTTATACCCTATTAAACCCTATGCTACCTCACATGCTTGTGACCTACACCAAATGACAACCAAAATAAATAACATAAAAGACACTACTAATAAAACATTAAGTACTACTATAATTACTGCATCAGACTCTCCCTCTATAGAAAACTTGTTTTCAAGTTTAAAAACAAACTTCGTCATTCGCATTTCAACGGTAGTTCTCTTGATATAAACTTTGGAAAACAACATGATTGCCACACTATGTTCAATTGCATCTTCAAGACTTAAGATCGGAAACAAGATGTAGCTTTCTTCTTCAATTGGATCTTCAGACTTAAGATCGAAAACAAGATGTGGCTCTCTTCTATATAAATATTATTTGAAGCTATGGCTAGCTAAGATGTCGGCAAAGGAACCCGAGGTATGGAGCATAAGCACGGATGGAGCTTTAAGATGTAGAGGTAGACTCTGTGTGCCTGACAAAGATAATCTCCAGAAAGACATATTGGACGAAGCACACAAGTCACGAATTATTGCTCATTCTGGAGGTACAAAGATGTACAAGGATTTAAAGAGAAATTTTTGGTGCAAAGGAATAAAGAGGGAAGTAGGTGAGTATGTATCTCAGTATCTTACTTGTAAGCAAGTAAAGGCAGAACATCAAAAATGACTAGGACTTCTACAGTCGCTACTGATTCCCTAATAGAAGTGGGACACATAACCACAGATTTCGTGGTAGGTTTGCTAAGGTCTCAGCAAAACCTCGATGCTATTTGGGTAATTGTGGGTTAACTAACGAAGACGGTGCATTTTATTGTCTATAGCATGACCTACCCGATAGAACGGTTGAGCCGGATGTACATTCAACAGGTCGTAGGATTACATGGCATACCTATTTTGATCGTGTCAGATCGAGATTCATAGTTCACTGTGGAGTTTTGGAAGAGTCTGTAAACATCAATAGGGACAACACTGAACTTAACTTTGGCTTTACATTCATAGACAGATGGACAGATTGAACGAGTTAATCAAGTGATGGAGGTTATGTTACGAGCATGCGTTATAGATTTTGAGAGTTCTTGGAAGACGCACCTACCAATGATAGAGTTTGCCTATAACAACAACTACCATACGAGTATATGAATGACACTATTTGAAGATTTGTATGGATGACCTTGTCGATCACCGTTATGTTGGGCTAAAGTAGGAGATACCCAACTTCTTTGGCCAGAGATGGTACGCAAAACCAGTATGAAGATTCAAGTAGTACATGAGAAGATGAGAATGGCATGACCAGACACAAGCGTTATGCTGACAAGATCTATAAGGATTTAGAATTTGTAGTTGGAGATCATGTGCTGCTCAAGGTTTTACCCGTTCGAGGAATTATTAGATTGGACAGAAGAGAGGCAAGCTATCACCTCGATTCATCAGACCATTTGAGATCCTGTAATGCATTGGAAAAGTTACCTATAGACTAGAGTTGCCGCCAAAGATGTCAAGTGTGCACAATGTCTTCCACATTAGTATGTTGCTAAAATGTGCCCATAACCCAACACATGAGATTAACTTCGAGGACATCGAAGTTAATGATAATGTCATATTAAATGAAGGACCAATGAGAATCTTAGATCGTGGGATCAAGGAACTCAGAAATAAGGAGATTCTGTTGGTGAAGATCAAGTGGAAACACCACGATGAAGGAAAAGCTTCGTGAGAGTTAGAGTCAGAGATGCGCCAGAAGTTTTCATTTTTATTTTAACCCCACTACTTTAGATTTCAAGGATGAAATATTTTAATAAGTGTTGGATGATGTAATACCATATATTTTTACATATATGTATAATAAATGAGATTCTGTATACTAGCCTGGACCATATCTGTAAAGTGAAGTTCAATCGATTGAAGTTGCAAAGTTTTAATCGATTGAACCCTTTTTGATCGCTCGAAACTTGGATAGCATGAATTTATGACGTGGTCCCCTGCCCCAGACATTGAGTCCTCATCAATCGATCAAACCTGATTAACCTGTTCTCAATCGATCGAACTAGTCTCGGTTGATCGAACGTGTGTAAATTTTTCATCCCCAGTTTACGGGGAAGCTGCTACCTGCACCCTTTTCCCTATGATATATGAAGCCACTTTGTGTGGGAAAAGGTTGTTGATAGCCTTGAGAGTTTGGAGAAGGAGAAATATATATGTTATACACACACTTATATATACACACACTGATATATGTATATATATTCTATGAGAGAAAGAGAGAGAGGACAGAAGAAGCAGAAAGAAGAAGAAGAGAAGGAAAGAAAGAGCCGAAAGAAGAGAGGAGGAGAAAAAAGAGGAGAGAGAGAGAGAGAGAGAGGAGAGAGAGAGGAAGAGAAAGAGAGACAACATTGAAGCTTAAAGCTTCAAAGTTACCCCAAACGCGCCCTTAGTCACTTCAGTGAGTTCTAAACTCACTCGGTAGCATTAGTGTATGATTTTATAAGTTTCGGATGTAAAAAAGTAGACCCAAATGCACCCATGAACTCTGGGCATCTCTGCCCAGAATTTCTGGAAAAGAAGACTTTCGAGCGAAAGAGACGTTTCAATCGATCTAACTCAACTTTTTCTTAATCAATCGAAGATACTTTAATTGATCAAACGTTACAGTTGAATGATGTTCTTGTTATTTATAACCTGAACTGCTTAGTTGTTTAAAAACTATTTCTCATTTTCATTATATGATATGGGTTGAATAAAGAATCCTACGATGTGATAATGAGAGAAAAATTAGAATAATGTGAGAACGTTCGTAATATGTGATAACGTGGTAGTCAAGAATCAGTTTGATATCCCTTTTATTTCACACAGAGTAGTCGGGCCACAATGGGAATTGTCATATGTCGATGTTAGCTCAAAATTGAGGTAGGTTTGATAAGTTCTGGGAATTGATCATGGGCGGACACTTGGTCATAGGTCCTTAAAAGAAGTATGGCGATGATGTCCTTAAAAGCAGTGGGCAGGACCAAGAAGTCCTAAGATGGCCAGATGATCCATAAGGTCCTGAAATGCAATGTGGCAGTGATGTCCTTAAAAGCAATGTGTAGGGATCACTGGTAGACGTCGCAAGTTTTGGCAATAGATTGATATACTATTATTCACACGTTATATCCCTGACATGTAGTATGGTGGTTATGTCCTTAAAAGCAAGGAGATGGATTGACGTGATGTCCATAACACGCAGTGTGGCAGTTATGTCCTTAAAAGCGATGGGTAGAATAATGGTGTACCGACAAAGTTGTACTATCGAGTATGTCCTTCAATCAAGAGTACTATTGTTGGTCTTTAGGTAACAAGATACGAGTAATCGATTAATGGGTTGGAACAAGAGGAAGATATTATTGGTAAAACTATATTTATATCTTCCATAGCTGCTAATTACATTATGCTTATGATACTATTTTAGTTTCTACTCACTTAACTCTCAATAAGCTGATGACATTTTATGCCTGGACATCCCCCGTCTAGATTACCCTATTACTTATAATACAAGTAGTGTACTGTATGATGACAGTTATTATCCATAGGAAGGATATATCGAGGCTGGATCAACAGAAGGGGCATGCACCGGAGAGGATTATTATGCTGATGATTATGTGTATGCCAGCTGACGACATGGGATAGATTGTAGTTCTAATCTTACTTCTAGACTTTAGTATTATGTTTTGTAATCAGGGCATATGTTGCCTTAGGACTTTTATATTATGTTGTAGACTCTGATGTAATAGGTTATAGAACTACTTACCATGTTTATAAGATCTAGTTTGTTATCTTTAGCAAATTACTGTTTGGTACTACATGATGTGGACAATTTAGTGACTTCACCAGTCATTCCCTATGGACCCAAAAAGGAAATTTAGTTTTCTCTAATTTTGTTATTCCAGGGCATGACATAACAAGACTCGTATATTTAGGTTGTTGGAGATTGTTCGTCAATAGTTACAACCTTTCGACTAAAGGTCTGTTTGGCATAATCAAAATTATCAATTCAATTATAAGCCAATTTCTCATTCAATTTTTTAACAATCCCCCACATGAATGAAAATTGTCTACACAACATGCAAATACAATTGCAGACACACTAGAGAGAGTATAATGGAATGACACTGCATCAGAATAGGTAGCTTTTGGCTTTGAACCTTCTATAGTGAAGAACTATCGAATTTACTCGGCTAAATAGTGAACGCGATGCAATGTCTTGAGCTGTTCAGGCTTTGGTGTAAACCTAGACAATAGAACTCACACAGAGTCACATTGAACACTTTCAGTTCTCACGGTTGTGTTCATTTTATCCCTGAACAAATCCTGGATTCATGAGTGCTTCAGAGAATTCAGCCTTTAAAATTCTCATAGGAGCGACCCTTCTTTCACACTCACACATGTGATTTCTTATTAAGAGTGCTTATCCTATTCTCGCTGCAGTCATCACGTTTTTGATCATAGAAATGGGTAGGAGTGTTGAAGTCCTCAGTGATAATCTAGAGTTACACATAATTTAGTTGTCCATTTTGAACCTAGATCTTGGGATCTCTAGTCAGCTAGGTTGGGTTTCCACTATGTCAACTCTTTATTTATGGGCTTTAATTCTATTCTCCTCGATGAATCGCAAGCTTGTTCTCTTGTAATACCTTAATGGTAAGCGGGTCCACAACATACTTCTTTGACTTTTCCAGGTCAATAGAAATAACTTCTTTTGAGAGCAGTTGCTTTACGGTATCATGAATATGACTTATATATCAAGATTTATCATCATACTACTTCCCAATAGTTGATTGGCTATTGCAATGTATATATGCATATAGTGGTCACAAGTTTGGCCATATTTGAATATCCTTTAAGAATTTGTGAAGCCACTATACTTCTGCTTGCTTTATTTAAAGCAATTAGTGCATATTCCACTATAGAGTAATTCAAGTTTTCTTAGGGATTTCTATGATACATTTGACTGAGTAAGCTATTTTCGATCAAATGCAATTCACAAAATGGATTAGACTTTTTAACATGAATACTCATATAAATATAATCTTCTATCGGTATTTTTAGTTATAGGACTTTGACCATACTAGTCCATCAGACTAACTATTATAACATCTGCAACACCTAAATCATCATGTCAAACTCCATGTTCAATATTTCTTTGGTAGTCCTAATCATATCATTATTGCTAGCATATCTTTTGCATGGAAAAAAATAGTGACATAATGAATTTTCTTGCTTTTGACATGCATGATTTAAATCCATTTGACATCATAACATTATCAAATTTCCTCAAGCCAGTGTTTTGGCTCTACAAGTCTAAACACTTTCCTCTCTTGTCTTGGAACAATAAATTCTTTTAGTTATTCCACACTGAATTTCTGGCAATTTAAATACTCATAAATCTTATTTATGTTTCTAGTCTTAAAGCCATTAGCTTCAAGTTCCTATGGGAACCCAGTAGTCATCTTGAAAATTTAGAGTTAATGGGAGTTGACCCCTTAAGGGAGGTTTGAGATAAGGTCCCTAAGATTGGTTTTTCTTGATTTAAAGGATAACACATTAACAATAGCCTCCATAAGGACAAAAGTCCAGGTCCATTTTTCACTCCAATCCATATCACTCAAAAATCACTCCTCAGGTGCATTTCATATTTTTCAATTGCCCTAACTACCCCTTTTTTATCCTCCTCACCACTGTCTCTCTTCTCTCTCTTTGATTTTCTCTCTTATCCTCACTGTCGAAGCACCACCACTTGAGCTGGAGCCAGAGCTGTTGCCGTCATCATCGTTGTCACTGCTGCTCCCATCAAAGCCACTGCCCCACCACCACGAGCGAACACCACCATCATGAACCATCACCAACCATTACTACCACCATGGCCATTGCCACTTGCTACCACCACCACAACCGCCATGGATGTTGATGTAACCACCACACTCACCATCATTGTGACCACCACACTCACCATCATTGTGACCACCACATCCATAGCCATCATTGTGGTCATCGAAAAAGATCTAGACCACTGGTCAAGATTTAGATTTATATGTCATCACCATTGGCAGAACTTGCCAGCTCCGACGACCACCACACAAGACAATGACCACCATTCATGACCCTCGTACATCCCATTGGCATGATGAGGTTACTGTAAAATTTCCATGTAACATATGTTAGGTCAAATTTCACATAGGATAAGTTAAGTGAAATTTGACTTATGATGTAAAATTTTGCTTAACTTTGATTTGCCATAAGTAAAATTTTACTTAACTTTCTCAGTGAATTTCACTTAATTCTTTTAGTGGGGGGAAGTGTTCAGGTTCAGAAGAGGCTGTGTAAATTTTCTTAGTAAAACAATATAGTATTGAATGTAATTTCAGTTCAGAATTAGCCTAAGTCAAATTTGAAGACTAAAAAGTGACAAATCGTCCACATCCATCGTCCACCTTTTGACCGCTGCTGTCCATGTTCATTGACCGCGCTGAAAGGTATTTCACTTCTACTTCTTCTTCTTCTTCTTTCTAGATCTATAACACCCCATCTATACAAAGCCCTAGATCTGTAACTTTAAAGCCTTCTTCTTCTTCTTCTTCTTCTTCTTCTTCTTCTTGTTCTTCTTAGATCTAGCAGAGAGAAAAAGAGTTTTAGAGTGAGAAAGAGAAATAAACAATTTTAAAGTAGGGGAGAAAGAAAGGAGGACAACGGTCGATGGTGGTCACCGAAGATGGTGAGGTGGTGGTCGCCGGATATGACAGTGGTGGCTGGAGACGGCGAGGGTAGTGGCCGGAGGTGCTGGGGTGGTGGTTGTGTTAGGATTATATCACATATAGGATAATCCCATTAATTTAGGGATTATGATTTGGCTAGATTTCTATTGCGATTTAGTTTCCTTGATAGAGTTATATTACTTATCCAACAAGTAATGGGTCATAAACTCTATATATAGGGATGCTATATAGGGATTTAGGGAAGCCCTTGGTGTACCAAGTTTCTCCCCTCATGGGGGTGCATGGTCTAGGGTGAGAGATATATTAATCATTGGGGTTTTCTGTGAGGGTTGTTCACAATGATAATGATGTAAGGTAGGGATGGGTATTTCTTTATCACTGTGATTTCTCTATTTTACAGTGATTAATTGCATCAGGTTCTTTGGGGTATTGAGTGAGGAGAGTACAAGGGTCTTGTATTTAGGTTATGGGATTTAATCCATATAACTCGTACTATGTTTTACTCAATAATGAAAGAATGGATCTCTCGGGTGTGGACGTAGGCAGGTGTTTGACCGAACCACGTAGAAATATGTATGTCTTTTTTTTAGTGTGCATGTTTAATTACTACTCATGTGTGTGTGTGTGTGTGTGTTTATTTGGGGGAATTTGGTTCCTTGTGTTAAATTCCCAACAAGTGGTATCAGAGCTATGGTGGTTAGATCATGATGACAGAGGCGCACGGTGACAGTGGAGATTAGCAGCACGGTGGTGAAAAGATAACACAGGATGAAGAAAAAAAAAAGGAACATGTGAACATGTTAGTAGCGTGGTGACTGTGGTCATGGTAGTGGTCAGATTTATTTTTTAAAGTTTGTCATGGTAAATTATTCTATGTGGCATGGTGTAGCGAAACTTGAATCATGATTGGTTGGAATTTCAAGGAGCTTGTGGGGATTAGTTATGTTGCTTGGAATTTGGGTCAGAGATGGTTCCTAAAGCTTTTGGGTGCTGTATATTCATCTGCTGGTACGGATTTATGAAATCTTACACGGAATTTATTTTTCTTGGTGATAGATCCTATCTATATAGCAGCAGGTTGGAATCTAGGGCTGAAAAATAATTTTGATGCTACTGTGATTGTAGTAGGTTGCGTATGGTGGAGAGGTTCTCTCATTCCCCTCATATGGGCATTTTTCTTGGGTTGTTAGATTCCGGGTACGGTAAGTATGTATTTCTGGAGAAAATAATTTGATGGGTTCCAAGAAGACGTGGGCAGACACAGGTGCAATCACCCGACAGAGGTAATTGCTAGGATACTGCACGTAGGAACGTTGATCAAATATTTTTTAAACAGGTTCGCTATTTGATTGGTGTGATATTGATCTCAAAGTTGTGGAGGAATCTAATATTATTACTGAAATCACACACAACAGTTGAGAGAAGTATGGATGGTTTATATTGTCTGGTTGGTAGAGTTGTACTCCCAAGTACTTGATGAAAAATTCTTATATAAGTGAGTGTGTGGATGGTTTAATCATGGTTTAGACGATTGAGGGGAAATCTGTTGGGGAGAAAGAGGGATCGAGCCTCTTCTCTGGTGGAGTAAATGGACATTCATGCTTGCACATGTATTGGTCATAGTTTGACGAATCAGGGATGTTGAGACTATGTTGATTCGGGGTGTGCATGCTGGTACAGAAGACGGTCAATGGTAAACGGTTGCAAAGTGATCGACTTTGTGGGTGCTCCGGTTGAAGGGGTGCTAAACATGTGTGATACATTGATTGGGCAGTGTCCCCACAAGTGATAGAGGGGGTGATTGTTGGGATTATATCACATGTGGGATAATCCCATTAATTTAGGGATTGTGATTTAACTGGATTCCTATGCGATTTGGTTTCCTTGATAGAGTTATATTACTTATCCAACAAGTAATGGGTCATAAACTCTATATATAGGGATGTTATATAGGAATTTAGGGAAGTTAGTGTACCAAGTTTCTCCCTTCATGGGGGTGCATGGTCTAGGGTAAGAGAGATATTAACCATTAGGATTTTCTGTGAGGGTTGTTCACAATGATAGGGATGTGAGGTAGGGATGGGTATTTATTTATCTTTGTGATGTCTCTATTTTACAGTAATTAATTGCGTCAGGTTCTTTGGGGTGTTGAGTGAGGAGAGTACAAGGGTCTTGTATTTGGGTTATGAGATTTAATCCATGTAACTTGTACTATGTTTTACTCAATAGTTAAAGAATGGGCCTCTCAAGTGTGGACGTAGGCAGGTGTTTGGCCGAAATACGTAGAAATTTGTGTCTTTTTTTTTTGTGTACATGTATAATTACTGCTCATGTGTTTGTATTTATTTGAGAGAATTTGGTTACGCGTGTTAAATTTCCAATAGGTCGGAGGTGGCTAGGGATTGGCTAGGGTTAGAGGATGAAGATGAGGGTATTTTGGTTTATGAACATTGTGAGGACTTATCCCCAATGTCCACTTTAAGTTATCCTTAATCTCAACAAAGCTCCTCTTAATGACCTCTTTTCCAATTTTTCCTTAATTTTAAACCTCTTTTCCAATTTTTCCTTAATTTTAAACCTTGGAAGTCGTTAGACATACCTTCGGTGCTTATTTTTTCCATATAGTCAATCCTTACTTTTTTCTTCTTTTTTTCTTTTTTTTTTTTTTCCTTTTCATATTTGCCTATTCTATTTGGTAATAAAATTGCTCTAGTAACTCATTTTTTTATTTTTTTATTTTATTTTAACTGGTAAAAAAAGTGATTTGAGTAAGAAAGACTATGATTGACAAAAGAAAATGAGGTAAAATACTTAATTGAGAGAGAATTGACATTTTAAATTCAAAAGTTGGAAAATTTCCCCCAAAAAAATGAATATGAAAATTTAGTGAATTTAATTATCAACTTCTGTGATTAAAAAATATATATGTATATTTCAACTTCTAAACTATGCCATATATAATAGAGAGCATTTTTGCTCACCCAATTTTGTTTCACTATTGCTGACACCTAGGCTTATACTGGGTAACACGTGTCTCATTTCAGTAATTACGTTGATAGTATAGGGGTAAAATGGAAATAAAATGGGACACATATTACCCAGTGAAGATTTGGGTGAGCAATGTCGGACCAAAAGTGGGTAAGCATTAATCAAACTTGAAGCTAATGTGTTCTTGAGGAGATAACTTGTATGTTATTCTGTGTTCACTCAATGAGGATTGATTTTGTATTAAACATAGAATAGACAGCATGGAATAGCTGTAACTGAGAAAACTGATAATTAAGAGAGCTCCAATCAACTGTTCATTGAAAAATCAATCATTTTGGTATAAGACAAACTTCATATGTCTGAGTGGGAGATTAAAATTAGAGTTAATGGGAGTTGACCCCTTAATTAAGCCTTGGAAGTCATTACATATACTCATCTTGTTATTGCATTTTAATCCAATGAAGAATAAACTGGTGGAGAGTCAAAATAAAAATCAAATTATCAAACTGAAGGCATGTGAGGATTAATGATGCTTTTGGACAAGTTGAAACTTTTAATTGTTTTATTTGAAAGGTTAGTTCACAGAGCTCGTAATTATTCACACACACAAACAAAAAAAACAAAAAAAAAGAAGAAGAAGAAAAGGAAGATTAATTACATTTTCGTTTATGAGGGTAGGTTCGTTTTAACAATAACTTTGGGGTTTAAAGATTGACATTTAATCCCTTCATGATTCAGTGCTAATTTTTTTTCCTTAAAAGTAACAAACATAACCCTTATTATTTTTTCCTTTTCCAGTTTACTTGTCTATCTTCTTGGTAATAAAATTGCTTTAGTAACTCATTTTAATTTTTGTAGATAATAATATGCACGCAAGCATACGTGTCAGGTTTAGGTCACTTCCCTAGCGGAATAACCCGACGGATCGCCAAACGGTGTTGTTACAAGCCCGGCATCTTCACCCACGAACGGCTGCTCCTTGTTGCCTCCGTGTACTCTCTTATGCATCGCCTAGGTCGTAGAGGATGCTACTTGAGCCATCCACATGATAGTCACCTTCTAAATCCCATGGCACTATGGTGATGTCCTAGAGAGAGAGTGAACCGCGAGAGAGAGAGGGAGATAGAGAGAGAGGCTGCTGAAAACTATATGGTTAGGGCAACCTATATGTGATATATATCATATATATATAGTCACACACATTCACCAAACCCTAGAGCCCCCCCTATAAGTCCCATGGCTTGATTATCTCATACGGAGGAGAAATCTGAAAACCTAATTTCTGGGTATTTTTAAAACGAATTTTTTCAGCAACTTTCAGCCTCTTTTCTGGATGATTTGCTCATCCAATACCTCTGTTTTTTGGCTTAAAGTTGTAGTACTCCGCGAGGGCTTTCCATCCATATAAAATACGCGTTATTTGGATCAAAAACGAAGTCGTGGCGGTATCGCGAAGTAGGTGCCGCGAAACAGCCATTGCTGCGATTTGTTTCTGCTAGGGAAGAAGATGCACCAGGCTGTTATTACAGTTTTGCCCCTCAACTATTTGTTTTAATAAAACAACTTATTTTATCGAATAAAATGAGTTTTAATTGTTTTAAAATTTTGAAAAATGTGGAAAATTATTTTTTCATTTTTCCTATCCTAAGGGCACTAAGTGGGACCAGAAGTAATTTTATAGAAAATTATTTCATTGTTTTTGGTATTTTAGAGCATGAAAGATATGTTTTAAATATGTTTTTAATTGCTTAAAATATCCAAAAAAATATATATTAATTTTTGAAATTAATAGATAGTTTCTAGTACACTGTAAGGGACTCTAAGATAATTTTTGTGTAAATTATCATGTATTTATGGTATTTTAGAGCATATAATTAATGTTATGGACGTTTATTTAATTGCTTAAAATAGCCATAATACATTATTAATTTTTGTAATTAATATGGGACATAAGGGACACTGTTTTAAGACCATGTAAAATTTTGTGGGACCCATAGATAATTTTTGGTAAATTATCTCAATCATATTAATATTTTGGAGCATACAATTGTGTGTTTTTGTACACATATTAAATTGCTTAAAATATTTTTATTGATTATTAGTTCATGAAATTACAACAATGTGTTTAGAACACTAGTGGTAGCTTGAGAAAATCATTTTAGTGTATTTTCTCGCTCTTTGGGACATATTTTAGAGCATATACATTGTGTTAAATACGCAATATTAATTGCTTAAAATATAACCAATGAAGTTGTTAATTCTTGAATTTAATATATAGTGTTTTTGTACACTAATTGGAGACTTGAGAAAATTTTATGAATTATCTCACATTTGTTTTGGTATTTTAGAGCATAAAATTTATGCATATGTGCATTTATTTAATTGCTGAAAATAGCCAAAATAAATTATTAATTTTTGAAATTAATATGGGGTGTTTAGAACACCATATTAGACCACTGAAAATCTTTCGAGAACAAATTCTTGAAAATTTTTGTATTTTTGGGAATTTAGTTGCTCGTAGTTAATTTTTGTTTAACTAAATCAATTTATTTCGTTAAATTGATTCAAAAAAAATTTTTGGGCCTTGGTGAAATTCCGAAAATTTTTATTCCCAATGAAAAATCTGTTTTTCAGTTAATGAAATTTTCCATAAGGTTTAAATTAATTTGTTAATTTAAAGGGCCCTTAGTAAATTGGTTTTAAATTATGTTTTAAGACCTAAAATTGGGTTAAAATTAATGAAAAATCCAAGATTTTTTCATTGATTTTACTTAGCTTATGGGAGCTATCCGGGCTGTGCAATAATCGTTTTATTGCACATTTTATTATTTTAGAGGCTCATTGCATTGTTGGTCACGTTTAATTACTGTTGTTTGTGATTGGTTGACCCTATGACCTCTTATTCCTCCTCCTTAAGTGGAGTGATGGATGAGTCCATTCATTTTATAATAAGACCGCATGAGTGCTTGAAGTATGTGATTAATATAGATTTTAATCTGGCTTAAATGAATGGACAATTAATTGACAATTTGTGGAGCTTGTGTCCTCACGATGTATGTTTAAGGTTGTTTCTGTGTATGTATATGAACAAAGCATCCCTATTGTTTTTTTTATTGGAAAAGCCTACTTGTAAAGGGATGGTTTTCTTTGTTCATAAATCATACACTTGAATTATCTTAACATGAGCTCTAAGTTGTCAATTCGGACCCACGTGGGGGTCCATGCGCACTCTTGTTGTATGGCGCATTTTATATCTTGTGGATGATCTTAGATAGGTAATTGTACCATCTAATTGATGTTTGTTTAGAAAAATCAATTATAAAAGGTTTTTCTTGATTTACAAAATTAAGATTTGATTAATGAGCAATAGCGAATTTTTTGGTCTTAAATTGTAGAAAGGGGAAAACTCATTTATATTTGGATTTTAAAACAAACCTTATGAAATGTGCAAATAATAATGTCAATCCCTTGCGCATGTTCTCAAATATTATTCTTCAACTTTTTTTTGGATTTACGAAAACAAATGTTTTCCAAACCACACTTTGTCGAACTTTATAAAAGTAACAAGTTTAAAAGGGACTAATTTTTTGTAATATGGCACTACAAAGTAACACACCAATAGAATGAGTAAGAGCTTATGGGCTTTAGGCTTATTCTATGGTCCAATCCATTAAACCGAATAATAGGCCTCCGGCCCAATTTCATTATAAACCTTAATAGTCAATAATACTTGGCTCGAGAAGGATCATAGCACACGCTTTATGATAAGCAGCATGCACCATGATCTTGTTGGGAAGTATATGTACTACCCAATAGCCAAGGTATTATAAGATCAGCTCAAATTTGTTTTCGATGGTACATTCACTACTAGATTAAGCATCTAGTTATGAAGTTCGGGAAAGTAAAGGAAACGTTCCAAGTACACGATGACTGGACATCTAAGGTCGATGACAGGTATGATTCGTGATTTCAAAATACTCGGAACATCTTTACTGGCGAACTGCAGTTTCAGGCTAGGATTAGTTCTTTGTCTGATTCGCGGGTCCATAGAAAACAAATCATGATCCACAACGGAAATGTTAAATTTTTGGTTTTGACATTTTCTGACATGATTGAGCTGAGTACGGAGCGCCAAAAGGTTAGGCGAACCGTATAGCTGCACTCTTGACCACTACTTCCATAAGTGGAAGCAAGCGCAAGGCCAGTGGGCCTAAATGCAATGGTAAGGGTAAACCCGCCTAGAGGCAGGGTGGGGCTAGCAAGTTTGCGCCCAAGGCTAATAAGGTGGAAGAGCGCAATCGAGAGCGTTTTTCAATTCGGTGGTAATAGGATGGATACCTTTGGGTGGTAGTGTTACTAGGACATAGTTATCTAGGGATAGCTGCTTAAGAATTATTTTTTAATAATCTCTAGTTTTCTCTGTTGTTCATTTATTCTGAGACATGACATGCTTGACTTGAACACATAGGATGTGATTGGATGACTTGATTAGCTCGAGAAGCCCTTTTTGGGCCCACTCGCTAAGGTTGACCTACCTATGTGTGAGTCTTGCTTAGTTGGCAAAGCATGCCGAAAGCCTTTTAGAGAGGCTATTAGAGCTACTCAAGCATTAGAACTAGTTCACTCAGATATCTGTGGACCTTTGGTTGTAAAGGCACGTCATGGCGCCTCTTATTTTCTCACTTTTATAGATGATTTCGCGCGATGTGCGGATCGCGAGTATTTATCTAATCAGTTCTGGGAACTGTGTGAGGAAAAAGGAGAAACGCAGGCAACTTTCTGTTCCGAAAACTCCGCAACAATATGGTGTTGCAGAAAGAAGGAATAGGACATTCCTAGATATGGCTAGGACTATGATGGCGCAAGTCATCCTCCCAATGTTGTTTTGGGGAGATGTACTCTTGATTGCTGCCTACAAACTAGAGTGCCTCTTCTCAATCAGCTCCTTCTACCCCCTTATGAGCTATGGAAAGGCGAAAAGCTTATTTTGGAGCATTTGCGCCCGTGGAGCTCAGGAGGTTATGATCACTATACCTCGCATAAGTGCGAGAAACTATGTTCGAGAGCTAGAAAGCATTCCTTTATAAGGTATTCTAATAGCTCGACAGCCTATGTTGCGTATAATGAACAAACGGGTATAGGAATGACACAAATGGTGCCACGTGATATTGAGAATGACTTCCCCAGATTTGTATTACTAAGAGATATCTTGACTTCTATGAGCTGGAGGATGTTGAAGACAACATACCATCTTTAAGTGAGGGTGGGGAGATTGAGAATCCACATCCAGTAATCGCTGAAATATGGTACTAGTCTCCAGCCGAGTGGGAGTACACCGCTAGACGCTAGTGGGAGTGTACCAGATAGTGGGAGTGCACCACTAGGCACTCAAGATTCTCAGGTAGTACACTATATGGTGATGAGGAAAACGTTCCCTATCGCTGTTTTGAAATTGAGGAAGACATTTTCATATGTGTGCAAATGTGTGCACAAGTGGATGAGGATGAGCCTGCTTCTTTTGTAGAAGCGTTTTTCTTCGTCTGCTGAAGTTGAGTGGATAGTTACTATGCTAGACGAGATGAGCTCTATGGACGCAAATAAGGTCTGGGAGTTAGTTGACAATCCGCCTGTGCGTAAGATGATTGGAGACAAGTGTGTTTTCAAAATCTAATGCAAGGCAAATGGTTCAATTGACAAGTATTAGGCGCGCCTTGTGGCGATAGTTTGTACCCAGAGGGGGTATAGACCATGGAAACATGTTCTCCCAAAGGGTGAGATCTGACTCCATTCGCCTTATCCTAGCAATTGTCGCATATTTAGTTTTTGAACCTTTTTAGTTGGATGTTTAAACTGCTTTTTTCTCAATGGAGAACAAGACAACGAGATAAATATGGATCATCCCATTGGTGTTGTGACCAAAGGGAATGAGCGCAAAAGTGTGCTGTCTCAAACGATCTATTTATTATCTCATGTTAACAATCGTCTAGGCAGTGGTACAATGTGTGTACATTAAATGGTCCAAGGAAAACGTTCTAATTCTTTATATGTTGATGACGTCCTTTTAGCTGGGAATGAGATGAGTTCCATTGTTGCCATTTGATAGTGGTTGTCCTCTCAGTTTGAGATTGAGGACATGGGTGATTCCAACTATGTGTTGGAAGTTTAGACCGTGAGATATTGTTCTCAGAAGCTCATCTATTTGTCTTAAGGGACTTACAAGATGAAGGTTCTTGAACATTTTCACATGAAAGGCTGAATTACCCATTGACATCCCAAAAGGGACTCACCCTGACCTTACTTCATTATCTTAAGAAAAATGAGAAGAGGAAACAAATGTCCAGTTTGCCATATGCGTCCGCAATAGAGAATCTGAAGTATGCTAATGTGTGTACTCGGTCAGATGTCTGCTATGCGGTTGGTTTAATTAGTCGTTGTCGTAGCAACCATGGTCCTGTCACTAGAGAGTAGTGAAGAGTATCTTGCGATATGTCTGCAGGAGTACTGTGGACCTTGCCTTATGCTGTCCATGATGGAAGCATAATATGTGGTGTGCTCTGCAGCTGTTAGAGAAGCTGTTTTGGTTTAAGAGTTTTTGCAGTGGCTAGGCTCTTTATCTCATAGTGATGAGGTTGTGCTTATCTATGGTGATAACACATAAGCCTGAGCATATGCAAAAGATCTCAAAAATCATTTTAGCACATAGACATTCGTTTTTGTCACATTTTGAGATGTAGTTTGCGCAAAGGGAATTTGTCTTGAGGCATATCTCCAATTGGGGATTTGATGTGCTTAGACATTTTATTGTGATATTGACATTATTATTCAAGTTTTTACAAACTAGTTGGTTTCCATATATATATTTGTTATAAATGGAACGAATGCACATTTCTTATATGTCACCGGGCTTGAATCGATCTGCTCACACGGGTGATTCACCTTGGCGCCGAGATAGCGAACTAGGACATGCGTGTCCATGGCACTTAGATGGCGAGCAAGATGAGACATTGGTGTTCGTGGCGCTTAGATAGCTAGCTAGGACATATGTGTCCATAGCGCTTAGAAAGCGAGTTTGAACACTTATATCTACGCAGTATAAGAACAGCGAGCTAGATATAAACCCTATTATTTCTATATGTCGCCTTAGATGGATCTAAGATGAGACCTTATACTTGGTCGAACATAGAGATATCCCACGACTCTATGTAGCCTGTTTACAGCCGAATGTGAGTTTTCAGATGGGCGCTTAGAGGAGCGACTATGCTGGGAGACTCAGGTTAGACGTTTTGTGTAACGTCTAGACTAAGATTCGTATGGCGTTACTTGTTTTTCCAAACATACAGTGACATGCCCATTTTTATGGAAGAACGCCATAGCATACATATCATACTGTATGTGCTTTTGCGATCGACTGTGGAGCAATGAATGGATTCCTCTTCATTGTTGTGTGAGCCATGTAGCATATCCAAGACATTGGTTATCCTACAAACTGGTTGCCTTCACGACTTGAGACTATGTCATGAAGAGGACGCTTGATGACAGCTACTTTAGCATGCTATCCTAGGACGATGAGATAATTCCGTTCTATGGGGTGTGTCTGGGCAAGCGGTCGAGTTAGTCGGATTGACATGTGGGCTCAGGGAAGACCATTCAATAACACACCATGTTTTTGTGACTCATTAGCAGGCCTGCGACAATCGTAATTTGTTACTGATATGTCATGAGTACATTACATTGAGGTGGTGCAGCAATTCTTTTCACCGAGGGATTGAGAATGCTGTGTCGGGTGTGGTTGAATCGTCTAAGGCATATACGAGAAGCTTCCGAGTGATGTGTCTTGCTGGTTATGGTGATGATTTGGCATTACACTCCTGTCGCTGTACTTTCTTTTCGTAAGGTCGCACGTTCTATTTCCCTGTATGAAGAGATGAGAAGTTCTGTTTGGAGAGATTGGTTTTAGTACTAACCCTATGTGGGTGAGTGGGAGATGTAAGAAATATGTGGCCAGGCCATACGGGCACCCACATATGTTGGACCGGGTCCAATGGGCCCTAGGGTTCATATGGGACACAACCATGCCAAAAAATTGGACCCACATTGGAGTTTGGTATTAGACCCACTTTAAAATCAAAACTTTGAAAATTTTGATAAAAGCTTGAAAAAAATCAACAATGGCAGATTCTATATGGGCAGAATTACGGGCGAATCAACACCTTAATGGCTCTGATACCAATGTAGATAATAATATGCACGCAAGCATACGTGTCAGGTTTAGGTCACTTACCTAGCGGAATAACCCGACGGATCGCCAAACGGTGTTGTTACAAGCCCGGCGTCTTCACCCACGAACGGCTGCTCCTTGTTGCCTCCGTGTACTCTCTTATGCATCGCCTAGGTCGTAGAGGATGCTACTTGAGCCATCCACATGATAGTCACCTTCTAAATCCCATGGCACTATGGTGATGTCCTAGAGAGAGAGTGAACCGCGAGAGAGAGAGGGAGATAGAGAGAGAGGCTGCTGAAAACTATATGGTTAGGGCAGCCTATATGTGATATATATCATATATATATAGTCACACACATTCACCAAACCCTAGGGCCCATTGGACCCGGTCCAACATATGTGGGTGCCCGTATGGCCTGGCCACATATTTCTTACAATTTTCAACAATTTTTTTTTTTTATCCCTGGCGGTGGTGGTTGAGTGTGTGCAATAGTGGTGGTGATGGTGGTAAAAAAAAAAGTGATTTGTGAAAGAAAGAGTATGATGGACATAGGAAATGAGGTAAAATAATTAATTGAGAGAAAATTGACATTTTAAATTCAAAAGTTGGAAAATTTCCCCCAAAAAGCTGAATATGAAAATTTAGTGAATTTAAGTGTCTAACTTCTGTCATAAAAAAAAAAAAAAAAAAAAAAAGTGTCAACTTCTAAACTATGCCATATATAATAATAAAGGAAAAAGGGCCTAAATATATTCTATCACATGTACTAACTAAACAAAAAAAAATTTACAGCTTCAAAAACCAAGGTTACATGATTGATAGCTGGAAAAAGCAAATTTAAAATAAAAAATAAAAAATTATTTGGTGTAGTGGTCTCGTGCGATGACACAAGTGCTAGGACTTGAGGGAGGGGCAAGGATCAAATCCTGGCATCCTGGCATGAGCGTGACATAAAGAGTCTTCTTACCAACTAGGCTAAGCTGTTGTTCTTCAGCATTTTCTATTCTATCTTTCATAAAATACATGAACCAAACAAAGACTTAGACGACAAATCCTCTTTAACAACAAAAAGGTAAGGAAAATGCTACCCACACAGTGAACCATGCGCTTTTTTCACACACAACTTTAAATGCGTGTACCGTCACACAAAAGTATAAAAAAAATTCAAACAGTACAAAATACAAACATTTAAACTATCTGTGAAAATAATGTATGATTCACTTTAGAGATCTAATAGTGCTCAAAAGGTAAAGCAATTTTGGCATTTGATAGTACGATTGTGAAGGGTGGAATTGTAATTGTTGAGTTGATGCTGCCGAAAATTCGCATTCCATAGTGGCTCATCGAATCTTCATCTGAGATCATAAATGCTGAATATTAGGGAGGTCACAACCTCATACATTTCTTTCAGTGCATTTTGCGTTGTTTCTTTCATGTGAGTAGTAAAAACAGTATAAAATTATTATTTTGATCAAATTATTTTTACAGTTTATGTGAGGGGACAACAAGAAAAATACTGAAATAAATGTACTCAAGTTTTTTCCTAGGGAGGTGACTGGTGATGAATGAACTGAACTGCTTCTTTAAACAACCTCCAAGCTAAAGATCCAATCTGATAGTTGCAAAAAGACTTTGATTAACTAAAATCCCTCCGAGTCCCAAGTTAGAATGAGAGACAGAAAGGGAAAGAATATAATCAAATTTATCGGTTACTATATGTCCATATAACATTTGCCCGACTGTGATATTTATTGCAGAGTAATGTTATATTTTTTCAAATTTTTATTCTAAAAATATTTTCTAAATGATGATGTGGTAGTGGAATTAGGTAAATAACTTCCAATTAAAATTCAACTAGTCCCACGATATTAGAGCTGGCCCCCCTGCCACATTATTTGGAATGCATTTTTGGAATTGAAATTTGAGAAACATAGCATTACTCTTTATTTTATGTTCGGTTTGTGATAGGTTATTGTTAGCATTCAAAAAATACATTTTTTAGGTTAAAAATTTGTATAAAACCGATTGGGAATTTTTAATCGGACTAACAGACCGATCATATAAATTAAGAATCAATTGACTAATTCAAAGTTAGTAGGGTCGAATAAATTTTGAGTTAGATTACATTTATTCGGACTGATCACCATCTCATCGAACCATTACACAAAGTGGGCTTGCTTCAATATGACTACACATGAATATTATGTCACCATCGGACTAGTACCACTGTTTATCCGGACTGGCCAATATTTTGATCGGACTGACTGCATCCATTTGGACTGCCACCTGTTCTGCCAAGCATTCAGTCCAAGCTTGTTTGTTTGGCAATCTCAATTGGTCGAATCAAGCAACTGTGGGGTCATATTTTGGCACTACGATGGCTACTTTAATGAAAGAACACATAACTTGGGAATTTTTTTTACCATTTTTATCACTGTGGGATCAATATATACACAACTCCTCACTGTTTTAATTTATTTTTCAAATTCATCACTTTTTAAAAGTCCCTAGTTGAAATAACGACTTCAAAAAAAAAATTTGTAAAAATCGCTAGTCCAACTCGCAACTTCTGGCTGCAACAAGAATTCTCTAATTGAACTAGTGACTTCTCTTGACATACACACAAGAATCTCTCAGTAAAAATTAGAAATCGTTACTTCTCATTTAGCCTAAAGTCGCGAGTTGGACTAACGATTTCTACAGATTCTTTTTTGGTAAAGTCGCTACTTGAACTAGCGACTTTAAAAAAAGTAATGGGTTTGGGAGATAAGTTGAAACAGTGATGGGTTGTGTATATATTAGTCCCACAGTGATGTAAATGGTAAAAAAATTCCCAAATTATGTGTTCTTTCATTCAAGATATTTTATTTCTTTTTCTTTATCTACTTCAGCCAGAACTATAAATCAGCAGGCCAGCAAGCATTCAAGGCACTCCGCATCACACTTGATACACCTCATCCAAAAAAGCATTCTAAAACATCTTTAGCATTCTTAGTTTTTAGGATTTCTTAGTTTTCAATAATTTCTTGTAATTTATCTTTTCTATCAATTAAATAAAATATGTTTTTATTTAATTTCTTTTATTCTCTTTCGAGTAAAGATTGGGACACAAACAAACACACAACTTTTGGGACACAACTCAAATAATGTGTCTATCTCTCTCCTGTGATGTCACTGGACCCCACAGTGACACAGGAGAGAGATAGACACATTATTTGGGTTGTGTCCCAAAGGTTGTGTGTTTGTTTGTGCCCCAAGTATTACCCTTCTCTTTCATCACTTGCTAGGCTTGTGTGCTTCAACACTGTCTAGGAACCTTTAGGTAAGGATACTTTCCTACTCACCTTTCACAATCACCTTTTAGAAATTAGATTATGAAACCTTGTGTATTACTCACACAAATAATTTTATGAAATTTTATTTTTATAAATTTGGGTCTACCTCACAAAACTCTGACACGCCCGAACCACAAAATATATCGAATAGTTACATACTTCAGTCTTAATCATTTGTGAATAGAGATTGCAAATTTTTTTTTCTTCGGTGGTGTCACAACCACTTTGTCACGACAGCGATAAATATTGAGACATTGTTTACGATATTTGTAGTAGTTAAATTTTATGTGAAGTGATTGCAAAAAAAAAATCGTCATTATTATCATTAGAGTAATGTTTGGGCTACATTCATTCACATTCAAAAGTATCTACACTTTGAGGTGGACTAATGAGAAGAGACTGACAGTATATCCTGTCCCATCTCAGGATGGGGACCAATGAGAATAGACTGACAGTAGATTCCGCAGTCTCTATCTCTCTTCTCATTGGTCCACCTCAGGGTATAAATACTTTTTGGGTATGAACAGATGTGACCCTAGCATTATTGTTATCATTATTGTTATCCTTTTTTTTTTTTTTTTTTTTTTTTTGCTGATGGCAAAGCACTCACAGGCGCCACGCATACACACAGGCGGGGCCACATACTCACAACCCAACAAGCCCCACAGGGCAAACTCCCATAGGAGTTGAACCCTGGCCTCCTCCATGGGAAAAGCCAGTCATACCAACTAGACTACTAGGCCCGTGGTTCATTATTGTTATCTATACTATTATATAAAGAGAGAGACAGGGGTACCACAAAAAAAAAAACTTCTATCACTTAAATTTTCATGAAAACCAACAAACCTTTTCATCCAAAAAATAGGCATAGAAGCCCTAAATTGTCATTAACCAAACAGACCCAAAAAAACTGACTCTCTCTCTCATCACAACCGTCGCCCATCTCTCAAAAAATCGCCTCTCATTCTCATCTCAACTGTCTCTGTTAAGTTTAATCTTCCCTCTCTCTCTCTCTCTCTCTCTCACACACACACACACACACATACACACACATTCAATTAAAAGCATACATATAAGGAGAATTGACAACTGCTTGAGAAAGGATGTAGTAGAGGAAGAGTATCAGGGACTGACTTAGTGACTTGATATGACATTCTATGGGTATGTAATTATACTGATTTTTTGTTTTCTTAAATCTTCACTTTTTGGGTATTTTATTTTTGGAATATCCTTTTTGTGGGTTGATATGACTTTTTGATATGACTCACTACCCCAAGTGTTTGTGACTTTGTCTGATTGATTGTTCAATGGAGAATTTTCTTCGGTTTTTTTTCTTTTTTTTTGGTCCAAAAGTTGGGTGTTCAATGGAGATTTTTTTTTGTTATTTGGGATTGGTTGAATGCTATAGTTCGCAAATTTTTGGTTTCCCCAAATGCTATGAGAGTAATACCACATTCAGTGGTATGTCGTATCACAAGTATTTGCCACAATATATAATACAACTGTCAAAGCATTTGAAAATCAAATTAAGGATTCACATTCGGATTACCCTTGGGATAAATGGCTTTTTTTAGTGTATGCTTAATTCAATTGGTAAATATTTTCTTTATGCTGCTTTGGTAATTGGGAAATACTCCTTTATAACTCTTGGCTCTTGAAGTCTCATATTATCGAATTAACTGACCAAATAATTGATACTACAGGATTTGTAGAGTAGGAATTTCTGAATAATAGATTAAGGTATGTAGATGACACTTTTATAAGAAGAGACTTATTTCTCTACTTCAACTCTGTAATTTTGTACCTTTAGGAAAAGAAACTGGCATGGTACAACAAGGTATACTTAAAGAAAATTTGACAAGGTGGTTCTTTGCAAACGTAGGCCAGTTTTATAATTTTGCAATTAAATTTTATTCTTTTCAAAGCATTGCACATACAACGCGTGTGCCCGTCGACTAGTTATTATTACTCCACAAGTGATTAGCATTTAGCGCGTGGCTTTTAACACACGTTCATAAATCACTACATGCAGCACTCAAATTTGATTTTGTTGTGCCTATTGAAAAACTAAAGTCAACTTCGTTGATGAAGTTTGGTTATAACACATTTAAGATTTTAACGCTTTGTTTGGTTGTTGGATTTAGTGAGGCATTAGAAAGGAAATATAGATGAGAATATTTTCTTGTTGAGTAATGCTATGCACACTTTGAAATCCACACTGAATTTGACATCTAGCTTTAAATGCATGTATCTTATGCTGTATAAGTGATGCACAGAAAACACTACAACAAAAAACCCTTATTATGACTTTAAAAAAGAGTCATAAATGTATATTTATGACTCTTTTTTAAGCTTTTAAAATAAGTCATAACATTGCAGTCATAAATAAGTTCGAGTTTGTTAAAAAAGTCATAAATAATTATTACTTTTACAACAGTTCTAAAAAAATAGTCATAAAAAATGAGTGCTTTCAAATTGTTTATGACTATTTTTTAATTGATACAGTCATAAATAATCTTCAAAAAAGTCATAAATAGCCTTTTAAATAAGTCATAAATAATCTTTAAAAAAGTCATAAATAGCCTTTTAAAAAAGTCATAAATAATCTTCAAAAAAGTCATAAATAACCCTTTAAAAAGTCGTAAATAATCTTCAAATTAGTCATAAATAACCATTTAAAAAGTCATAAACAATCTTCAAAAAAGTCATAAATAACCTTTAACTAGTCATAAATAATATTTAAAATAGTCATAAATAATCTTTTTATAGTCATAAATAATCTTCAAAACAGTCATAAATAACATTTTAAAAGTCATAAATAATGACACTATTTATGACTTTAGTAGAACTATTGCTAATTTATGATTATTTTTTATGAAACAGTCATATATAATATAAAACACATTTAAAGAAAAAAAAAATTTTGTTGATAATCCAACAATCAAGATTACACAATTCAAATACATCCTCAAAACATGCATGTTACAAATCAACTCAAGAACCATATTCAGATATTATCTTCCTTCCAACCAAAATTTTTCAATAATCAATCTAATAATTAGTTATGTACAAGAAAAATGTAACAGTAACCACTAAGTATGTATTAAACCAACAAACCAATAATGTATATGTAACATTGTTAAAAAAAAAATAAAAATAAATAAATAAATAAATAAAAACAAGATTAGTGTCTATTTAAACTCTTCAATCTCCGCTAGTACATCAACTTATTTGCAATATTTGTTCCATGTAGTCTAACTGTGTAACACTGAAACAAAAATGAAATCAATGTATTAGATTCTATATAACGAGTATATAATTTTCTTAAATTGTAAAAATATAGATTACCTGGAAAAAGGAAAAAATGTTGAAATTTTCAATACTTAAATGTATTCTTGAATGAACTCAATGAACTCAAGTTGAAGTACATTTAGCTCGTGGCTTTCATATTTTACTTTTTGAGACAACTCTTCCATCTGAAAAAGTTCAGGAAAGAATGAGATGTTAAGAATGTATTCCCTCCCCACAACAACACCACCACCACTTCCAACACATATGAAAAAAAAAATTCCACACTTTATGAATCAAAGTAAAACAAGAAGAAGAGAAAATTTGGCGACACATTTACAAAGAATACTATGATAATACCTTTATCTTGATAGATTTGGATGGATTCTCCATTATCACTTTCATGAAAAGTAACATATAGTATCCACATTCATAATGTCCTGGTTGCTTTGGTCCCTATGAATAAATGTATAACAAATATTAGACAAACAATAAATTACTGCAATCACAAGTCGTGGTAAAACTAACTTATCTTGGAATGAATGTTGACCTAGAATTTCTAAAACTTTCGACAGAGTCTCCTCTATAAATAGAACCTCCCAAAAATTTCAAACAATGAAAACATACCCAGCAACAATTGAATAACCGCAACATACATTATATCAATACATTAACCATAACATACTTAAACAGCTACCATTATATCTACCATGTTTTTATTCAGATTTAATTACCTTTACGAATTGCCAAATTGGTTTTGGCCTTCTTTTCCCTTTGAAATTTAAAGCCTTGAGTCCACTTCAAGACAATATTAAAAGTTAAAATTAGATAATAAAACGTCACTTCAAGACAATATTCTCACACACAACGATTACAACACGAAAAATTATTAGAAAATTCGATGACTAAGCGTCCACAACTTTCTACGATGCAACCACAATAAGAGGTAATTAATTATAATTCAACTTCTAAACGCAAGAATAAAACACCACAAAGTATTTTATTTTATTACACCTTATGTTCACCACCTTGGCCACCCATCCATGGTCCAGCCTACACATATATCCCATGTGTCTCCTAACGTAATACTAACTCTCACTCCGGTCCCAACTCTCATGGGGTATCAATGGGATTTGAGTATACACCGAAAGGCTAGTCCTTACATTCTTGACGTCAATAAAACAATGTCTAGATACACATGAAATAGACCAACAAGCCAGGCATAAGGCTTAAAATAATGAAGAGACAGGTCATTCACGTAGTCGCCGTCTAATCACACAAGGACGGGTCATCCACGAAGTCGTCGCCTAAAATCATAAGGAGCAGTGGTGAACTCTAAGGATTTTCTATCGTTCATACATCCACGTTTTGCACAAAACTCTACTTCATAAGAGATTCATATATCTCAACTCAAATTTTCGTTAAAATTATATTAATAGCTACATGTTCACACAGATTCATAACCCACACAAAATCACACAGTCATAATTTCACAAAACTCAACTATACATGAGAACTCATATCTTTCTATGTACAAATAAATTAATTTATATTAATGAACACGAAATCACACAAAAATATGATATAGCAAATACGCTTATTTTAACATTCATAAAACTGCTACTGTAATATGAATTTTCTGCCCAAACGGTGTAGAATTGGGAAAAATACCATTAGACAAAAGGTGTCCAGAATTGCGTTTCCTACAGGCCTACGCGAACAGAATCACGAAAACTGTAACGTGTGATTTATTAAGAATTTTCTACTAAAATTTGATCAGTGAAAATCCCAAATTCGAAAATTGAATAATTGTTCAAATGTATATCCAAGGCTCATCTATAAATCTCAAATCATAACTTCAATCATTGTAAATAAAAACCTAAATCTCATGACCCATAACCATACTAATTTAATAATCTATACATTTAAATTTCAATCAAACGAGATTGAAAGAAAATAACAAGTTAACTCACCGATTTAGGACTTCAATGTTGATGAAGATTCGCAAAACAATATTTGGGGTTCCTCTTTTCTTCTCTTATTATCTTCTTCTTCTTCTTCTTCTTCTTCCTCTTCTCTCTCTCTCTCTTGACTGCTCTATTTTTCTCATGTCTCTCTTTTCTTTTCTTTTTGTTATCAAAACCCTAGGAGGTATATTATGTGTATATATGATACACCTACATATATTATAACACAAACACACAAAAGGCTAAAAATCCCGTTTTTTGTCTAGGGGCCTCACAAAAAGGCTTTATATGGGCCCGAAATACATTCTAAAGTTCTAAAATGAGTGACCCAATGGGTGTACATAACCCGGGTACTTAATTTAAATGTTAAAAACACAAATTAACACATTCACGGGCCTATAATCACTACAAAAAAATAAACACATCAATTCTTCAATGACTTGTTCAACTTAAGTTTTTACAACTTAACTCCACCACTTAGCTCTATAAAATTTCACACAATAATTAATGAATAAAATAAATACACACATATAAATAAATAACCATGGTTGTATACACAAAAATTTAGGTTGTCTCATTATTTTGTTTTTCTAAATGAATATTTATATAAAGAAAATACGGGGTGTTACATGTATACCAAGTGAAATTTCATTTAAAATTTTTATACATCGCACATTTCCCTAATCAAGAATCTTAACTTTAAAAATCTTAACATATTGTCTTTTTCACTATTTTTCCCAAAAAACAGTACTTTGATTTTAGAATTCAAAGAAAAAGAGTCATAAAAATAAAGAATATTTATGACTACCCAAAAATGAAGTCATAAAAGTCTTGTTATTTATGACACTTTTCTAAATACTTATTATATATGACACTTTTCACAAACATGTCATAAAAAATCTTATTTTTTATGATAATTTTCAAAAAACTGTCATAAAAAATCTAATATGATTCTTAATAAAATCTAAATTTGTGACACTAAAAGTAACTATCAAGTGTTAATAGTCCAATTTCAAAAAGTAATTTCTTAAAAACTAGTCTCTCAAAGGTCGATTTAAGTGAAATTTCACTTAATATTCATGTAAAGATTTAGAAAAATTTCACATAATATTCGTGTATGCCAAGTAAAATTTCACAAAATATTTTTGTACAGAGGACCTTTCCCTAATCAAGAATCTTAACTTTAAAAATCTTAGCATATTGTCTTTTTTTCACTATTTTCCCAAAACAGTACTTACGTTTGATTCTAGAATTCAAAGAAAAATAGTCATAAAAATAAAGAATATTTATGACTACCAAACAATGAAGTCATAAAAGTCTTATTATTTATGACCATTTTCAAAAAACTGTCATAAAAACTCTATTATTTATGACCATTTTCAAAAAACTATCATAAAAACTATTATTATTTATGACCATCTTATTATTTATGAACATTTTAAAAAAAACTGTCATAAAAAATCTTATTATTTATGACCATTTTAAAAAAACTGTCATAAACAATCTTATTATTTATGACTAATAAAAAATATGGTCGTAAATAAAACACCACTTACCAATCTTATGACTATATTTGCAAAAAGAGTCGTATATGTTAGAAAAAAGTATTTGTTATGACTCTTTTTTTAAAATAGTCATTAGCCCAAAATAAAAAAAAGTCATAAAAAGGGTTTTTTCTTGTAGTGAAAGTGTGAAAATTTCACACAGCACAAGATACATGTATGTAAAGCATAGAATGTCAAATTCAGTGTGGATTTCAAAGTGTGTCTAACCTTACTCTTTCTTGTTTTATTAATAAAAAAAATGATGAGAAAAATAGAAAAGAAAAGAGAATAAATTGAGAAGTGAAGTAAACATTTTGAATATTGTGAGTCATTTCTTTTCATTTATTCATATGTTACAATAAAATTTTAAAAATCTTCAACTTTTAATGCTAGTTAACTATGAGGGAAAACATCAGGCAAAATCAAATCCTTTAAAAAATTCCTATAGATATCTATATTATATTGGAGGACTTTGTCTGACTAGGACATATGGAATATGACTAGGATAGGATTTGTATGACTAGGATGCCAATTAGGATGGACTTTGTTGACTGTGCTTACAAATTATGTTTTAGTGTGTTAATTAATTACCCAAGAAAGTCAAAGCTTTCCATACCCAAATGTATGACTCTCTCTATATCACGCCCAAATCTCCTCCCTATACACACCAAGGACTTTCCATACCAAGCTTTCCCTATTTAATTTGATCACTGCATGATCTTCCATACCAATCTTTCCATACTAAACTTTCTCTCTTTAAATCACACACAAACTTTCTCTATTCAACAACCTACTTCAATGGAAGATTTAGCTTATTATAATATTGAAATGGAAGATTAATTATCTTAGGGAAATCATAATGCCAGAGCAATTTCCTTTATTGCCAGAGCATAGTTTAACACTTTTTTTATTTGTAACGGAAAAAATCCGTTAGTAATGTCAAAAATCCGTTAGAAAAATGGTGGGCTGCTTTGGCAATAAAGGAAATTGCTCTGGCATTATGGGTAGCCATTATCTTATGGGTAACTTAATATATAGTCCTAATATAGACACTTAACTAGAAATTAAATCTTTTTTGAAATGAAACTAGAAATAGGTCCCTAATTTATTTTGAGGACCAAAATACCCCTATATAATTATATGTAGAAATATATCTATACACATATATAATATTTACTTCTCACAATCAATGTTTTAAAATTCAAAACCCATATTAACTATATATATATATATATATATAGAGAGAGAGAGAGAGAGAGAGAGAGAAAAGTTGAAGGAGAGAAAGAAAGAAGACTTCGCAACACCATGTCCACCACCTTCCGTCATAGGTGATTCATGAAGATCGTCAACACGGAAGCTTGATTCATTATCAACTACGTATTCTAAGAATTTTGGCACATATTTCTCACAATTTTGGAACAAATAGCTTCGATTCAAACATTGGAGTTTTTTTTAGAAAAATGGTTATTGTTTTGATTAGGGCTTGGCTTCACACTAAAAGATTTTCGATTCGATGACGACAATTGGAAGACTGCATGACAGCAATGGCTAGAACACTAACTCGAGTCTTTCTTTTAACCTCTATAATCTTTTCATTTTTTTATACATTACATTTGTTTTGTTTGTAGTTTTTTATACATTATATTTGTTTTGTTTTGTTTGTAATTTCATGATCTCTAAGAGAATAATAGTGAGAAATTTGTTTGTGTGCATATATATATATTTGAATGGAAGTTTCACAAAGAATTCGTCTTATTAAAGTTTTTGTTTTTGAGTAGAAGTGGAAATTTCTCATCAAATTTGTGGTTATTTGGTGAGAACTTCTCACTTTGTTAATGAGAAGTGATAAATTCTGATACATATGGTCTGCATGTGTGTATATATTTGAACAAAAGGTGAAAAATTCTCACTAAATAACCACAAATTTCTCACCTTACATTAAAAACTCAAAAAAAAAAAAACCTTTGCTAATACCATTACGCATATACATAACACAACTATGATTATTTTTAAAAGAAAGACATGCAAACATACCGAGAAGTTTTTCACTTAATAATGAGAAAATATTCTTACATATTAAGTGAGAAATTCTCACTAAATACTAAGAAAATTATCCGTTGATTTTAGGGATATTAATCTCATTATCCATGATTTCCTAAAAATACGCTTCCCATAACTGTATAACACAAATTTGGAAGTATTTTGAATATACACAGCTGTATGTATATATATATATATATAAAAGGTGAGAAATTCTTACATTACTCTTTTAAACCGAAATCCCTTGATATTAGGGATATTAATCACCTTATCCATGATCTCCTAAAAATTCGTTTTCCATAACTGAATATACCACGATTTTGAAAGTATTTTGAATATACACAGCTCTCTCTCTCTCTCTCTATATATATATATATATGTATGAATTTCGCACTATATTAAGATAATTTTTCACCTTTTTATCAGCAACCTTCAATCTTCCACATAAAATAATCTTATTTTCTGTGATTCAAATCAATATAAAAATATACAGATCATTTTGTACTATAAACGTATTACATACATATCATTTTATCAAAGTGAGTAAATTCCTTGATTTTAGCAAACAAATTTGAAAGTTGAGTAAAATAAGAAAACTACTTGATTTTAGCAATATTTATTCTCTTATCCATGATCTCCATGGATTGCACTTGTCATACCCATCATTCACACGCCTTATTTGTACTGGTGGTACATATATACATATATACATCTAATCATATGGCCAATTTCGAATGCTCTAATAACAAATTTCTCATTTAGTAATACAAATTTCTCACTTTTTGAATGGATATAATACGAAATTTCTCACAACTAAGTGACTTCTTCCAACAAGATTATCACCAAATTCTCAAATTATGAATTCCAGCATGATTTCGCACTATACTGTGAATTACAGTTATAAATTTTGCACTATAATGTGAGAATTTCTCACCTTTTTATCAACAACCTTCAATCTTCCACACAAAATTATCTATTATTTCTATGATTCGAATCAATAAAACATACAAATCATTTTCTACTATAAACATATTACATACAGATTTAAAAAAGGCATTGTTTTGAACTACAAATCAACATAATTTTTGGAATAAAAATCATTATCTATGATCTCCTTACAATCCGCTCCATTTATTAACTACCTTATATAACTTTATTTGAATTTCACATGTGTCATACATATGTGTATACAATACAGTTATGTATATATGTCTGATAAGGGTATAATGGTCCGAATTTATACTAACCATTTAGGAATAGGGACTAATTATTGATTTCTGTTGCAAATTAAGGATTAATTTCTATACACCAAATCAAGCTAGGATCAATTCATATTAATGGCCATAATTAGGGACCAAATTGTATATTTCTATTATCTTATTATATCAATGTTTGACAACATTGATGGAGTTTGGTAAACATTATATTGTCACCTATAATTATGCCTCTCTGTATGTATGTCACCCTTAATCATATCACCTTTTCTCTGCCTTTATCTTTATCTCTCTCTATCACTCACACTACACCAAAAGGGTACATTACTAACGGTTAGTAAAATTATTTCTAACGGCAGACATAGAGTGTAGCTAATAATTCTAATGAAATTTCTAACGGTTATTTCCATTAGGAAAATTATTTTTACTAACGGTAAATTACCGTTAGTAATATGTGTACTAACGGTAATTTACCGTTAGTAATTTATTATTCCTAACGGAAATATTCCGTTAGTAATATTTATTCTAACGGTTTATTTTGTAACACTTTTATATACAAAAATACTAACGGTAAACCGTTAGTAATTGTATTACATACTGTTAGTAATGAAATTACTAACGGTATGTAATATAACAATTTCTAACACTTTCGAGACAATTACTAACTGACATAAACCGTTAATAAATTTATTACTAACGGTTTGCTTTCTAACACATGTGTAAGAATACTAACGGAAATTATCCGTTAGTAATTATTTTAAATATGAAAAACATAAATACTAAAATATGCTCCCCAATTTTATTTGCACCTAATTTCCATCACATTTACTATAAACATATAATAAGTTCAAATCCAAACCATAATAAATACAAGCTCAATGTATATTAAATACAAAAAATATAATCCAAAATAAGCATAATTATCCTTAATTATTACAAACTGTTTCTGCATCCAAACCAAAACTAACAAACCCCATGTCTGACATTGAAAGAGTAAATCCATCCAACACTAAAATAAACTAACTGACAAATAAACCATGTTTGAAATTTAAAGTCATAGAAAATAAGATAAACGAAGTCAACCCGATATGAAGTAGTTGCCTCTTAGAGTTGCGGGAACCCATAGCACACCCCTTCCCTTCTTTCCCTCCCAAATACTTGAGTTAACTCATCATTGTCAAAGTCTTCACAAGTGTTACTACATCCCTCGTTAGTCAAGATGCTGATTTTTCTATATTTCCAATTACCTTTAGTTCATCCTGTAGTCATTAAATGTAAACATTGTCATGATATAATAAAAAAAATTAAGCTATGAATTAAAACCTACATACATGTTACTCATATATTTGACTACCAATAGCATCAGTTAAAAGGAAATCTGCAGAGAATATGTCAGTGCTTGTATACAGAGAATTTCACTGGTCTGGAAGCTCCATAAATATTTGTCAAAAGTGTAAATATAGTAGTGCACAGACACACCATATTTACAACACCCAACTACTTTTACTAATGACTAACAAGAAAACTGTGGTTCTAATTCTAAATTGGAAGTACAATACTGGCATTCAAACAAAAAGAAATGTAACCGCACGAATCGGATTTTTTCAAAAACGTACCGAGAAAGAATTGGATTTGGTTAGACAATGTGTCATTGGGAAACACGGATCGTTTATTTTCTCAAGGTATGGAATACATCGTCACAATATTTATGATTCAATAAAATGTAGTTTCGTTCATGTAACAAAAGCAAATTGAAAGGATCTTCTGAACAATATGGAGATTGGTAAGTGTATCAGTATAAACACTACATGTTTACAACTTAATTCTTCATTTGTAAGTGTCAATGTAGTTTTTTTTTTTTATAGAAATGAGAAGCATTGGGGATCAAATTTGCAGCAAGAAGAAGCAATTCTGAACTTCAAAATCTGAGACAGAGAGAGGATCGATCGATCGATCAAACACGAGCTTCGAACGATCGAAAATCCTAAGGCATGTTTGGCTTCCATAATTCTATCCCATATTTTTTCACACTTGAACAGGTAAATTACAAGCATTCCATGCAATGCTGAAGATCTAGACGGATATACAGAAGTCAATGGGGAAGACATGCTCTCGTCCCTAATTCAAGGATTTGTTCCTCCATATCTCATTTGAGTGGGGTAGATGACAGGTCTCCTAGCAAGCATGGGTACACATTGGAGAAGACACTTTTCCATACTTAATGATATACTAAGAAAACCTGACAAATTTTCGTCTAGCTCTTTCAAAAATTAGGACGTACACTCATCACACACCCTAAAAAAATCTAGTACTAGTTTGAAGGATTACCTTACGAGGATGGAGGGACAGAAGGACATATACTACATCACCGGTGAGAGTAAGAAAGCTGTTGAAGACTGCGCTTTTGACTTCTAGTTTCACTCTTGATGATCCGAGCACTTTTGCCGCAAGAATTCATAGAATGCTTAAGTTGGGTTTGAGCATTGATGAGGAAGAGAGTGGTGGTGATGACACTGACATGCCTCCATTAGAGGAGGAAGGAAATGAGGAGAGTATGATGGAGGAACTTAACTGAGAAAGATGATGAAAAGGCATTGGTGGAGAGTAATATGAAGCCTAATGTGAAGTGTTATTGAGTCACTCCTGAGTTTCTGTTATTTTTTTTCATCTGTGTGTGTCATATTTAAAAGACATCTAGTTTGTAAAATTCTAGCTCTCTCTCTCTCTCTCTCTCTCTCTCTCTCTCTCTCTCTCTTATATACTCCAAAACCTTGGGCTGTTATGAAATGTTTTCTCTTAAGCTTTGTCCTCTCAGACCACCTTCTTGTGTTCATACCCAAATCTCTGTGAATGCCAAAAGCTCTCATTCAAGATTGCATACCTCTTCCATTTCTAATGACACTTTCTCTTTCACTCTCTCTTTCGTTTTCTGAAGAAAAAAATTATAACGAGGACGGCCATAGATAAGTTCTTGAGAGGGAGAGAGAGGGGCGGGGATCAAGTTTAAGAGCCCATTTGGTATTGTCGAGGTAACATGAGACTTTTTCTTTAATAGATTTATGAAAAGAAGCATATTGCTTATTCTAATTTGAGCTTTTTTTTAGCTTTAAAGTGGATTCGATTTTTGAAAAGGCAGAGAAAAGTGAAAACAATTGTCAAACGGACTCAAATCTCTCAATAATCCCTAATAAGTAAGTTATTGTTGGTCCCAAATAAGCTGATCCAAAACAAGCTCTAAACATGCCTAGATTACAACCTACTTATTCAGATATATCCCACAAAGAATTCAAAACAAATGGTATACTCAACCCAAACAAGGATGAAAAACTAAAATAACTAAATGCTTAGAGGCTAATTATCTTCACACTAAAAAGACTATCAACAAACACAAGAACTTTAAAGCATGGTATAAAGTTTTACCGTTGCATCACAACTCGACCAGTCTTTAGATGGCAACGGCAAATACAGGTCCATTGTGGATGGAAGGTGCACCAACTCTGCTTGATTCTTTGCAATTGCATTCGCTATTGTTGCCTTCTCGCCACTGCAGGAGGATTGACAAAATTAGAAGGATAGACTGTCACAGTATCAACACGATTGGGACGACGATTTGATACAAAAGAAGAAATTGTGACGGCTGATACAAAAGAAAAAGCAAAATAAAAAACCAAAACTTTGGAGATCAATCTACCTTTTCAAGATGTAATTTTTTACTTGGTACTGTACCCTCCCTGAGCCTTTACACATGGTGCATTGTAATGCCCGCCACCCATTGCAGGTCCTGCAGTTTCTGCAATATAGAATCCCATCTAAGGTCATGTACAAGGCAATCAATGCATTAATGTAGTCAAACTTCAGGATATCCAAACACAGCCTTTTTTAATAGGTTTAGGTATTAAGGAAGTGGTTAACAAGGTTGGATTTGTACAGGCTGTTTAGTAGCTTACATCGCTTTAAGAGATCCATTCCGTAATGCGTTGGTGAAACTTGAAACTTTATGCAGCCCTATTTTTGTACATGTTCGGAGAAGTGCAAACTGTTTATCTTTCATTAATTTAATCTCCCTTCGTGCCGTTGAGGTTCGTTCAAAAAATAATAATAATTATAACCTACGAACAATTTAAGTATGAATGACCAGTGTTTCAAGGAGAGATGCGAAGAACAAGCAGCTCTAATATGATGAATTAATTTACCTTCACAAGCGATGGAAAGACAACTGATGAACAAAGGCTAGCCGCTTCCTGAAACCTGTCTTCAAAGCCTGCACAAGACAAACAAAATATAGAGTGAATAGCGATATAGTTACGTCTCATTTTCAGTACAATCTGTCTCTAATGAGTTAGTAGCACAAATCCCCATCCAAGCTCATTTTTCCTTTTTCTTTCTATGTAGGATAATTTATGCAGAATATTATCTGGGTTTGAATGCCCAAAACAGCTAATAGCAGTAAGTGTGGCATTAGAAGCAACTTCATTAGGTGCCATTTTGAAACAATGGATCAAAATCTTTGAAACAAAACTCACAGACCAAACATAAACAAAAAGAGTTGCATATAGAAGACATGTCATAAAGAGAAATGTGAACATGTGGGTTTGGGCAGAAAAAGAAATTAATAATTTGGAACATGGAACATCATAGTTGATACCAATATGTTTGAATTGGAACATAAGCAATAGGTTTGAACTTTGAACATATGACCATGACAAGAGGCTTTACACATCTAATCAATTTGGTCCCAGATTTGTTTCAGCTTAGAGTGATAGGCTTGAGCTTCTAGATAGGCACAAAATCCATGGCCATGGAAGAAAAATTCTCTTATACAAATCAATAAGCTTCAAATAAAATAGTTGTAAGCTCAACTTCAATTAGAAAAAATCTAAACTACATGTATATATATATATATGTACGTGTGCATTATATAGATATGTACGTGTGTATCTTAAACAAAGAGAGATCTCTAAAACATAAATTTAAACACAGAACTAACTTTATCACTGTTGTTTGTACAATATTGTAATAAACTAATAGATATGACCCACCATTTCTTATTATCTTATATATATATATATAATGCAAATATAGGACTTCAATTATTTACTATACAAAGAGCAACTTGAAGATATACACCATGTGATTTACTCTTACCAAGTTGGTTTCTATAGTATTAAAAGCAATCTCTTACCCAGTAGGTTTCTTATTGCAAAAAGACATGGCTACCAATCAGTGCAGAGGTATAACCTTCCCAATGGGTTTATTCTAACAAACATAGAATTCTAAACCAATAAGACAATAGGAAAACTAAACCAAGATCATTCACCAATAAGGCATTAAATTCTATGAAACAAAAAATAAGAATGAGAAAAAGAACCGAGGCCTTACCGTGTCAAATATAAATGGTATTGTATCTCCCTTTTTCCATGATGATACAAGAGCCTGTATTTGAATTAAAAACCTAATCAGGACTGAATTTAAACCCCAAATGCTAGCAACACAAAAATTCTGAAAGAACTTGGTAACTAAAATCTGCAAGAACATAGTTACAATGAATACTATAAAAAAAAAAATGCACATTTGGTAATAGAAGTTATATTAATTACAAATTGCTTATGAGATAATGAAGTGGTTAAAATTGACTCCTCACACATCATCATTCTGGAATCAAATCCTAACAGATACGTAAAGAAAGCCAAACAAAAGGAACAAATCTTTTTTTTTTTTATAGGCGAATCAACGAAAATAACTAATCAACTTCAGTGTAATGTTGTAGATCCGAAACTTGATTTCCAAATGTGGTTCCCAAGGGCCCAAATGGTTTAATAGGTGTATCAACTAAAATATTTTTCTAATGGATCAAGGTAAGAATTTAGTATTTATCAACATTTGTGATAATCATAGAAGCTCAATTTATAATTGGGAATAAATGCTTACTCAAGTGCTCATGGACAGAAATATATCAACCACCCTTGTACATACTGATATCTAAGAGTGATTCCTGAAAAGTAAAAAAAAATACAAACATTGTGATTTTGCTTAATTTCTTTAATACTATAACATAGTTAAAAGGGAAAAAATTAATAATAATCAACAACAAAATCATATCCATGTTGTAGAGAAAATATTTCACAATACTAATAAAAGGTGTTGCTCCAATCCCAAGCCCAGCAAGTAATAGGACATCATATTTTTGGTAATTCTATGCTGGAGCTCCATAAGGCCCGTTTATTAAGAGACGTAGCAAACTGATGATGAGGGAAAGAACTTCAGATAGTATCTATCATATTATTAGAATGATTTAGATCAAAGAAAAGAAGAAAAAAAATGAGGAAACTGAGATAGTAGACATGAGAACCAACTAAACAATATGTAATGGAATTTATCACATTAAAGCGTCATCTCTTCTTAAAACTATCACTAAACTTTTAGCACAAAAAAAATGTTATATTCTGAAAAGGAAAGATGAACATATAACAAACAATCTAACAAAAACCACAGAGAAACCCCCTGAAATTAAAACCAATTTATACCAGGCCTACACATCATTAGATCTCGCTGTTCAAATTCGATTTCACATCAACACAGAGAGAAAGAAAACATTGTGAGCAATGCTATGTCAAATTGTGAATGATCTTGCTTAGAGGTGTCAAACGGGCCGGGCCGGGCCGTGCCGGGCTCGGTCAAAGCAGGCCCCGAGCGAGCTTCGGGCCGGGCCGGGCCGGGCTTCACCAAACATCGGGCTGGGCCGGGCCGGGCTTGGGAGTGGAGGGGGTGTGTCCGCCCCGGACCGGTGGCCCGGGCCTAGCGGGCCAGACATCGGGCCGGGCCGGACGGGCTAGCGGGCTTTCTTCTATTTTTGAAGTGGGCCATGGCGGGCTTCGGGCCGGGCCATGGACAGAAGGATGGGTGTCCACCCCGGCCCGGGGTATGTGAACCGGGCCTAGCGGGCCGGGCCTTGTGGCGGGCCGGGTCGGGCTTTTAGCCCAAAAAAAGTGGGCCGGGCTCGGGCCGAGCCGGGCCAACCCGGCCCGATTGACACCACTAATCTTGCTAGGGTTTAGGCTGAGAGGAAGAAGAAACTCACCAAGATTAAGGGGCAGAGAAGCTTAACTTCAAGTCACAGAATCAAAATCCAAACCCTCCAAACCCTAGAAAATGGAGGAATGGCAAGAGAGAGAGAGAGAGGGAATGGAAGAGAGAGAGAGAAATCGCGAGGACCTGAAGCGACAAGGAGATCGTTGGATGACGGCGTAGAGTCAACTCACCAGCACCAGCAGCGGCTGGAATGGGCAGTGGTTGGTGACGAGGGTGAGGTGGGATGGTGTTGTAGTGGTTTGTAGGGGGGTGGACTTACGGTGATGGGATGGTGACGATTTGGGTGGTAGTGGCTTGGTTTGGTATCCTAAGAGAGAGAGAGATAGAGATGGGGGTCTGTGAGGAATGGGGATAGATGGACAATGTTTGGGGGGAAATATTTTGGGGAATTTTTTGGTTAAATTTTTCGCATAGTGGTTATTACAATATTGCCACCGCATTTTCAATTTTAGGGTTTTATTTACAAAAATGCCACCAAATTTTCATTCTTTTCAAAACTTTTCAATTTCAAAGAAAAATAATAACAAAATTTTGATATTTCTAACGGTTTTTTGGTATTTCTAACGGAAATTTAACGTTACAAATTTGTAACGGTAAAAATCCGTTAGAAATGCCAAAGTTCGTCTGTTAGAAAAATGGGACTTGTGGTGTAGTGTCAATTACCAAAAAAAAACTCTTTCTTCATTTGATTTTAAAATTTTAAAATTCTTTCTTCACATGATTCTCTCTCTCTCTCTCTCTCTCTCTCTCTCTCTCTCTCTCTCGACATTCGGTTCTTTCTCACTCTCATGTAATCTTCAACCACAATCTCTCTCTATATATATGTCACATAATTAATCTGCTCTCTCACCTCACGTTTCACCTATAATTTCTCTCTGTATATCTTGCACTCCCCTTTTCTCTTCTCTCTCTCTCTCTCACTCTCTCTCTCTCTCTCTCTCTTATGGTTGCGATTTGGTGGTGTAATTGTCCGATGATTGACGGCACACACATTTGTATGTGCACACTTATATGGTGATGTTCTCTCTCTCTCTCTCTCTCTCTCTCTCTCTCTCTCTCTTTGTTTCCCTCTCTCCCTCTCTCTCATGTAAGCACATATAATACAGTCTACACACACTCTTATGGCTGCGGTTTGGTGGAGGTCTTTCTTGATTGTATTTAACACAGTCCACACACATTTACCTTTTCTTCACAAATGACAAATAAGATGGGTAAATTTACTATTGCAGATAGGATGCAGAAATGAGGTCATTCTTGATTTTTTACTTTTGTATGTAGAAAAAAATTGAATGTGTGTGGAAAAAAAACATTAAAAACATAAAATAAATAAATAAAAAAAACATTGGTTTGGTGTTTAAGAACCAATATAGACGGTCTTAGGTCTCAGGACCTTTGGGTGATTGGTAGTGTGATTTTGTAGAATGGGTATGATTTGGTTGATGGGTTTGATGAGTCGCATGCAAATGGAGGCTGAGTTGACTCAACTGAACCAGGAGTAGTGTGATAGAAATTTGACTTAGGAGACCTATCCAATGGAGTCTCATTCTGTGAAATTTTCTGAGAGGTTGAAGAAGAGGATTGGAACTTTATGAAGTTGTAACAGACACTGCTGAAGTTGTACATATAAAGCCTGCCAAAAAGGGAATTAAATTTTCTCTTAAAGATAAGTTGTCCTTATTGTGGTTAAGAAACTATTAATATGTCTAGGAAAATTACCTACATCTTTAAGAAATCTTTAAACATACCCAACACCATCAAAATGGTCATCATGGGCTTTGAAAAGACCCATAACAAATTCTATGGTTGATAAGTGAACATGTACTACATATTCAAGTGTTTCTTAAATTCCTTATGACCAATGAACAATGAAAATTTTTATTTGATTTACCATCCATCCTAGATTGTTATAGTACACAAGCTTCGTACATTGTCTTGCATCCTGATCCAATGCACGAGATACCTAAGACCATCTATATTGGTTCTTTATTTCGTCTTCAGAGAATAGAGGATTTGTTAGTATATACTTAGCTTTAGGTTTCTAGACACTAAAATCTTAGGTTTCCTTTTAAACTTTTGGTTGGGTATCTATTTTGAATAGCAAACAGCCAAACACATATATAAAAATCAATGGATAGTGCCTTTAGACATGTGCATTATCTAATTGATGATGATAGTTATACCATATGTTGTGGCAACGATTGTAAGCCTATGATGATGCATTTCTATAGAATGTGTAGTATTATGGGATTTAAGTGTATCGTATCCTTCTCTCTTTGTTATTAAAATATACGTGGAATCATATTAAGTGCTGATGACACATAGAGTTAAATACTGAGTGAATGCACGTGTGTTAGAACTTTTTGGTAGTGCATGTTCACAGGGTCTAACGTCGAAATAATAAAGGTGACTTTGTCAAATTTTTATGATGATTTTTTTTTTAAGTTAAATAGTTTAACAGTTAATAAAAGCTTAGGGTTTCCAACATTTTACCCCTGTAGTTAGGCTCATTTTCACTTACCTCCATGTAATTCAAAAGTGGACATTTACTCTCCTGTGGTTTTGGACTAAAGTGAAACTGTAAAGATTTATCTCAAAATTGATGAAAGTTCTAAATTTTGGAATAAAATTTATCTCAACAGTTCCACTTTAGTCCGAAACTACATGGGGGTAAATGTCCACTTTTAAGGTATAGGGGGTAAAGTAAAAATGAGCCTAACCACAGGGTAAAATATAATTAACCCAAAAGTTGATACTCCACATTTTAGGAATATTTTTTTCTTTTTTTCCGGTAGTGCCCTCGGGCACGGACAATATCTAGTATATATATATATTACTATATAATAAGAAGACAACAAGTTAATAAGCAAGCATGTCAAATTTTATAAACTCCCAAAACTGTCCATGCCCATTTTTGTAGTTCTCGATTATACCCTTGGTTGAAAATGTAAATTCCTGAAATACCAAAAACTCCAAAAGCTGCTCACGGTTTTGGTGAAATGGTCGGTTATGAACTTTCTCTTTTGCCCTTCACTACACAATAATTACTCATACATCTATTTATACGTCGTAAGGATATAATGATTTGTGTGAGGGTAAATCTGTCAGTTTAGACAAATAAGTACATTCAAGTCAGCTTTAGAAATTTTATTTAATATAATAATGAGATTTCAATCAACAATCTTGTGTTTAATTACATTTGGGTCAACAATTTTTAGGATAATTATTATTCACTTAAAAAAAGTAAAAAAAAAATTGGCTATTTTAGTGGCTATTTAGGAATTGGTCACTAATATTTACAATTTGGTCAACTTTTTCTCTCAAATGAGGTTTGACACAACAATCTTGTGTCTAATTACATTTGGGTCAACAATTTTTCAGATATTTATTATTCACTTCAAAAAAGTCAAAAAAAAGTTGCTAGTTTAGTGGATATTTAGGATTTGGTCACTAATATTTACAATTTAGTCAACTTCTTCTCTCAAATTTAGGATTCATATATTGTAATATGTGTAATTGCATTTGGGTTAGTATGTTTTGGGATACTATTATTCACTTAAAAAAAGTAAAAAAAAAATGGTTATTTTAGTGGCTATTTAGGAATTGGTCACTAATATTCACATTTTGGTCAACTTCTTCTCTAAAACTTAAGTTTTGGGATATTTATACTTCACTCCAAAAAAATGTCAAATAAAGTGGCTATTTAGGAATTGGTTACTAATATTTACATTTTGGTCAACTGCTTCCCCGAAATTTAGGATTTATAGATTGTATTCGAATAACAATTAAGGTCTACAAACACATTCATGTCCTGTTTTTTAGGGGAAATACCCTACTTGTGTTATATATTTTTAGTGGTGCTATATTAGCTACCTTTACTACTCATTTACAAGATAGTCAGAATTATCAACTTCTTCTGTAAGAAGAGTTTTAGATAAAATAGCTACATTTACAATTTCCTATCTAACTGTTTTAACATCTTATTATACATTTTTAACAATCACTTAACCACACGAAACAACACAATTAAATTTTCTGCGCAACGCGCGAGCCTCCAACTAGTATATATATACATAGGAATGGCCAATATTGCTTAGGGGCATGTGGCCAAAGGTCCATAGAATGTCCACAAGTAGGGGATTAGTCCATGCGTGTTTTTTTTAATGCCAAAGGTCCTCCAATTTTCTTTGGATCAAAATTGCCCTCAAAATGCTATTAACGTGAGTGTTCCTTAATTTTAGCTAATAAACCAACAAAACAGTTTTTTTCTTCTTCTTATTTTTCCATCTTAAAATGTCCTAACTTTCAAACTTACAATTCGGTTTCAATCAATTTTATATATCTGTGATCTACAAAACAAGATTCATAGTGCCTATAAAATTCTTCAAAAAAAAAAAATTCAAAATTTTGTAGCTCACAAACAGATATCAACAAGTTATTTATTTTTTTATTTTTGTAAAAGCGACACTTCCATTGTGTAAATCTAAAAAAATTACCCCAAATAAAAAAAAAATTCATCCAAATCGGCCAATTAAAAATCGCAAAGTTATGGTCATTTTAGCAGATGTTACTGTCATAAAAAATTTCAAAATTATGGCCAATTTGCAGGTGTAACTGCCTATATCCGACGACGTAAGGTAAAAACAGTAACATATCATCAAATATAACATGTTTTTAACATTTCATCAAATACTTTTGCAAGAATAGTAGCATGTCACTGTCAAAATAATTGCAAAATTATGGCCAATTTACAGATGTTATAGCCTTTGCGTTATTGCTCAAGGTAAAAGACAGTGACATATATCAAAAAATAAACAAAATCAAGCATAGTAACATATGTCACTATCACAAATGACAGTGACATGACATTATATTGGTCCGACCGTGACATGATTTTTTTTATAGTCACTATAGATCTTGTTTGATAGGTCTTTTCTTCTAGATTACAAATATATATAAGTTTTATTCAAATTAGAGTTGTGGTTTGAAAGTCATAGCTTTTTAATTTTGAAAAAAAAAACCTTCCTTGAAGAACGTGCTGAGGTGCCAAACAGAAATGTTCTACGTGTGTGATGGGGCAAATTTGTCAATATCCTTATTTTTAGAATAAAAATGGACTTAAGGCCATATAATTTGAAAACGATTATCATTATCTTCTTACAAAAATGAGCTGGACTGCTAATCTTTTAAAAAATTCCTATATATATATATATCAATAATGATAGGTGCACAACGAATTGGACAAACGTGCAGCACAGAGTTGGACCTTGTGCTGAAAAGCATGTACACACATTGTCCAACCATGTGCTGCACGTTTGTGCAATTCGTTGTGTGCCTATCATTACTCTATATATTATATATATATATATATTTATATAAGCTTGAAGCTCATGAATTAAAGTTGTATGAGTAAGATCACATCATAATCGTATTCTTCACATACCAACAATTTGAATTTGAAATGGCAGCAGCAGCAGCAGCAGCAATAATATTAAGGGTGCTGGTTGTGGTTGTAACTTGTAACGGTGATGATCCTTGTGAGAACTTTATGTGCACCAGCCACGGCCGCTCAATCAACAAGTTGCATGCACTATTGACGTCGATGCACTAAACTCGCGTTTGAGGTCAAAATTGCCCATTGCTTGTGTTCAAACCCCCATCGACGACTGTAGGTAATGTAAGAAGACCTTACCATTTTTGCTTCTAAGTTATTAGTATAATATGTATATATATTACACAAACATATATATGCAACTTTTTTTTTTTTTACACAAACATATATATTACACAAACAGCCTATTGCTCGCGTTTGAGGACTTGTTTAGGATAAATAAATGAAACATTTTTTTATTTTTAAAGAATGTCCGAATGGGGCGTTATGGAAAACAAAACTATACGCACTATTAAGGAGAAAGATTTTCAAGCATGCTAGTAAAATTGAAAAAGTAAAGTTGCGATTGGAAATTAGCATTCCCAATTTGAAGCTCCTGTCCCTACGTTGTCTGATTTGTTCGATTTTCGTGAAGTTTCCTCAGAAAAATTCAGTTCATTGATTATCTTTCCATGTCAAATGTGGTTCCTAGTCATGATTATACCGAAGAAGGTGATTTCTACACTTACTTGGTACACCCTAAGCACTTGAATTTACTGCGAACACCGTTCAAAAAACTAATCCCAGCATGGATGCGTTTGATTCAACAAAAAATAGTGAAATTGGAGAAACCTAAAATCAAAGATTATAGTTTCACCTGCTAAATGTTCAAATGCAAATCAATACATATAACTCAATGGTCAACAAAGTGGAAATTGCAATTTTCAGTGGCATTACTCTTTGTAAACATAAAAAGACAAACAGCAGTTGAGATCACAGAACAATTAATAACAGAATTCAAACTATCGTAAATTGTTAGGCAAAATCAAATTTCGATATTGTAGCTAAATGAAGAAATAAAATTGTTCTCCAACAAAATACCTAAGCACTTAAAACCAAAGTAACAAATAACAAACAAATAGTAAATAACTAGCTCACACTACAAAAAAAAATAGGGTTTTTGTGACGGAAAAAAACCGCCACAAAAAAGGTGCAACTCCGTCACAAATACTTTTTGTGACGGAAATGCACCTTTTGTGACGGTTTTGTGCTCGAAACAAGTTAAAGGCGTCACAAAAAGTCTGTGTCGGTCAAAATCCGTCACAAAAAAGTTTTTGTGACGGATTTTGTGTCGGATTTTCGTGTGACACAAAAAATAGTGTCACATATACATATTATTTGTGACAGTTTATTTGTGTCGACCCGAACTGTCACAAATACTATTTGTGACGGATTTGTGTGCGACACAAATAATAGTGTCACATTTAATTTGAAGCACTTTATTTGTGTCGACCCGAAACCGTCACAAATACTATTTGTAACGGTTTTGGACAAATAGTATTTGTGATGGAATAAATAGTGTTTGTGACAAAATTTTAATATTATGACCACAACAATTATTACCAAAACCGTCACAAATATTATTTGTGACGGAAATTTATATATTGTCACCCAAAATAATCAATTCTACATCACAATAAATTATGCCATACTTATTTTTAACGACAAGAACCACATAAAATTTAAAAGCATATTAATTAAAGATAAAATAAGAGACAGTAAAGCATATGTTCATACATAATTGTTTTATAGCTGACATTAGTAGAAATAAAAATAAAATGATAATAATCTAAATAAAGTCTTTACGCTCATAATTGATTCAATTAAAAACAGCAACTTATGCTCTAATTCTCTAATCTCTCGCCACAACCTGAAACAAAAAAATGAAACTTGAATTAAAAATATAATAATGCAACCACCTAGCAACCCAAAGAGCAAAACAAGACCAAATATACAAATAAAAAACTATCCAAACAAGCAACATAAGAACCAAAAAAAAAATGGCAAAGATTCCTAAAAAAAATCGGCAGAGTTTCCTCTGTTTCTACAACATCCGAAAATTTCCATTAACCTGCGTAAATAAATTTATCACAATCCAAAATCAACATACAACTCTTTGGCACTTTATGATCTAGCATAAAAAATTTTAGCACAAATTTCTTATCTCAAAGTATTACTACCAACATGATGAGTCCAATGTTACTTCATGCTATACAACAAACAATTGAAGATCACTAACCCTAATTGTGAATGCACCACAACTCACAATTCTGCTCATTAATACAAGATAATCAACCATATTGTTTCACTACATAAAAACATACACTCACACACTACAACTCATAATTATGCTCATCAACACAACAAATAATGAATAGGAAATAAACTAGAGCTATATCTAACAATTTTGTCGTAAACTACATGTACAAAGAAATTACCTCATCACCTTGGCTTGTATCTCTATCAGCCTCAGAGTTTGGGCGGTGCACACTTGATGAAGTAGGAACCTACAAAAATACAAATATTACATCAAAATTTTAAAAATATTCCAAATTTCTCGAATAGAAATATAAGTGCAATATTAATATTTGTTACCTGGTTACCGACACTAGATCGGCCATCTCCAACCCGTCGACTATCTTCCTCTATCCTAGATCGAAACAAATTCATCATTTCAACAATTCGTGAATCAAGCAATGCATTGACCTTTTCAACTATTCTCTGCTCTAACTCCATATCCATAGATCTGGTTTGCGACCCTGCTCCTGTGCCAAACACAGTCCTCGGAGTAGCACCTGCCCCGTAAGTCTTAACTCGACCACGAATATCAGGTCCTACTACTTCCGTAAATACCTTCTCCTTAAATGTCGTGGTACAAGAGTCGGATACGGGGATCAGGTACTTGGGGGTAGTAGGAGAGTCTAAGTTACATAGATTGAAAGTATGACTTAAGTTAGAAAAACCCTTTCTCCGTGCAACTGCATATATGTATATATACGTGTATGCGCATACAACAAATGTACAACCATTAAATCCAACTCTTGCATTCTTCAAATGGTCTAACTAAAAAGTAATATTAAAAAAAAAACCCCAATATTAAATAACAATTCTAAATTGTATAGAAATGCACAACACATTTGCCTATTAGTTTTAATGAATAGTTGGAAGATTCCATGAAAGTGGGACATTTGTACCCATCTTCCATCCAAAGGCCAATAGGTTTAGATACTATTTTACAATATTCTCCTAAAGGTTCACCAAACCTTTCAAAAACTCATTCTATGACTTAAGCTTATCCTCTTTTAGGTTGTGTTGTCCCTATTTTGTAAGAACCTTATATAGTAAATAAATTAGAGGCATAAATTTGTGCTTATCTAGTACTACAAGGTAAAGTGCTTATCGGATAAAGAGAATAATTAAAAAAAATCCCCTTATTGAAATGTTTTTTTTTTAAACCAAAGTGTAAATTCTTAAGCATTAATGATGAATCAAGTTTAAAGGCACAAGCACTAGAGACCGGTAATAAACCATAAACCATATATTCAATACATATCACTATAATTCAATTAGAAATCATCAAAATCATATCAAACTTAGCTGAGTGAACTCTTTATGAAAACGAAAGACTGGTAAGAAAAAGTTACTAAAGGCACAAGCACTAGAGACCGGTGGTTGATATCTCCATACAGCTAGTTAGCCCCTATTCAGCTACAGACCCTTGGTGTACAAACAAACAAGTAACTAACTACATAGAATCTTTCACACTTGCAACTAAAAGATTAGGTGTGAGGTCACTTTGCTAATCCAACCATTTTAAAACTCCCTCAGACCCACATGCAGTCAAATCCTTTCCTTTTCCTATTCCTAATTTTAGATGTAAATGGGCTTGAGTTATATATCAACTCACATGGGACATAACCCAACCCAGTAAACAGTCCATTTATGTAGAAGGTTCAAGCTTGAAATTGATGGACCCATACAATGGTGATCACAATTTTGAATTCAAACGAAAAAATATTAAGTCATCGATCAAAGTTGTTGCTATTAAGTCACGTGGTGCATGGCATCTTAGCCTTCATGGAAGCTAGCTCATGTTTTGATCATTGTCTAACATAGCACATGAAGTTTAAGGCTGGTTGATGGACTAGTGAGATAGAAAAGAAAATAACACTAAGGAAAACATTTTACGTTGTTTTGATTAATGAACTTAGTGAGGGAAAAGGAATGAAAATATTTTATTTTATTAATAAGGAAAATAATGAAGTAGCTTTCCTTCTTGGATTTCTTTCCTTCAACGAGCAAACCGAACAGTGTAAAGACTCTGGTCTTACGGTTGTAGTCAAATTTACGGTGCAAGAAATACACTAATTTTAAGTAGAAGAAGGCAAGAAGCCTCAGATAACATTTTTTGACTTATGACTCAATTTACTATTTAATCAAGGTGGCTTAGAGGAAGTTAATACTATAACAATGTAAAACAAGATTCTCAGAATAAATTACTGGGAGAGAATTAATTATTGATGAAAAAGAAAAAAGAAAAAGGAATTGAAATATTTGGAAAAAGTAAAAAGAAAAAGGAATTGAAATGCAAATAAGGGAAAATGATTTCTTTATTTGTTTTTTGTTTTGTTTTTTGTTTTCCCTTCCCTTCCTAAGATGGATTATCAACTTGAATAGTTTCAAACAACTAATAAGTAGTACATAGACAATAGTGATGTCCAATGATCAAACATTGATTTATTCGGTCTAAGTAAATAAATGAGTAAACAATGCTTAAGCTCTTGACCATGCCAACAACTAGAAGTTGCAAGATTCCCAGAAATTACTGGGCAGATCCTCAATATGTTCATTGGCAAACAACCCCTTTTCTCAAGATCCCAATATTTTAAATGGGTGATTTAGATAAAGAAGCTAAAACTATGTGAGTTCTCAGTATGGTCATTCAAAATGGATGATTAAGCCTTCTCAAATTGAACTAGTTTTAGAATAAAAGGCAGGGACTTTTCCATATCAAGATTCACTTAATTTTTGGATGTGGCATTTTAACACTCAGGCATAAAACATCAATGTACTTCAATTAGGAAATTATCAAATTTAACCTTCGACTCTCTGTCAATTTTTTTTAACAAAATGTGACCCCATGGTGCAATGCACATTGTAATCAGAAAGAATAAAATTTAAGAAGAAAAATGGAAATGTTGAAAAGGATGGGGGCTCAGATCTGTCTTTGATCATAAAGAGAGAGACCCAATCCTCCATGGCTGCAAACACCAGTTGACTGAGACCCATCTGAGGTGCCATGCCACGATAAGGATCGGGTTCTCAAACCCTGATCTACTCAGATATTTTATCATCACAACCTTGTAAATAGAGTAATGTTAGGCTTGTAAAATGTCTCATTTTTCAAACTCCCAAACATAGCGTTTTTATTGACGATTGGCGGAATGATTATTTCACTTTTGGAGTGAGAATAACAATTCCTTTAAAACTTCACGCGGCAAATTGTTCAAATTGAAACATAGGGACTATAATTCACACAAGGGTCAAACTTCAAGGGTAAAAAATGTAATTAAGCAGAGTGTGTGACAGGGCTGTTGAATTTTTTTTCTTTAAAAGAGGAATCATCGGCATTTTCATGATCTCTGTTAAGAGATCATCAAGTAGACAAAGAGGGGCAACCACCCTCAGAAACACCCCCATCTCTCTGTTTCGTTTGCCTCATACTCTTAGTTTTGAGGGTAGTTTGGTCAATCAGCATCATGATCACACAAAAATGGGACAGGCTCACTGAATAATTTCTCTACGAAAGGGCATCAATAGAAGTAAAAGTTGCTGCCAAACAAAGCCTTCAACTGAACCAAACAAAGCCTAAAATGGGTGCACAAAAAAATTGCACATTCGAAACTAAGCCAGATTTACAAATCATTTGAAGCAATTTCTCATCACAAAATATAAAGTGTATGGATGTACTTCAAGATCCAACAACCCTACATATATATATATATATATAAACTGATAGATCTACATATATAAAATAAAAACTAAGCTAGGTACAAAGAAGCAATTTCACAAAATATAAACTGATAGATCTACATCTATATATATATATCTAAGGAGGGAGGGCCTGCATAATCTGGCCGATTGAGAGAGAGAGAGAGAGGGAGAGAGAGATTTACCAGAGAGAGATGTGAGCCGCCGGAGATTAGAGAGTAGAGAGCCGTCGGAGATTAGAGAGTACGAGCCGCCGAAGATTAGAGAGATGAGAGCGGCCGGAGATTAGAGAGTAAAAGCCACCATAGAGTAGAGAGAGAGCCGCCGGATAGTATAGAGAGAGAGAGAGAGAGAGAGAGAGAGAGAGAGAGCGAAATGATTTGGGGGGAAATGGGTCTCTGTACCCTTTTTGTGCGGCAAAATGAATTGGGGGGGAAACATATCTCTATACCCTTTGCGTTTTTTTTTTTTTTTTTTTTCCAGAAATAACTTAGTATTTGTGACGGATGGTTACATTTCCGTCCCGAATAAAAATTTATTTGTGTCGGATAGGTATATTTTCGTCACGAATAAAATTTATTTGTGACGGATAGGTACATTTCCGTCCCAAATAAAACACTATTTGTGACAGATAAATTTTCGTTACAGAATCCGTCACAAAAACATTTTATGTGACGGATTTGTATCTGTCACAAAAATTTCTGTCACAAAAGACCTGTTTTCTTGTAGTGTAACTTAAGAACCACAAATACAAAGATGGTAGATATAGACAAGTACATCCATATAATTTACATAATTAGCATATCAATATCTAATATATATAGGTACACAAGAGATATAACACTGAGAAAATTGGACATAAGATGTCACACCCCAACCCGCCTCATGCGGATTAGGACACGTGTAACAATGCTACAAGAGTCCACGTACATTAATTTGCAAAGAAACATTCGAATTACTAAGAATCACATGTGTTTAGCAACATTAAACAACTCTATTGTTACAAAACAGCTGTAGACACCCCAATTTTGACCGAACTATTAAACTTAGGGGGATTTACCTCTAGAAATCAATGATGAATAATGTCCCGACGATTTTCTTCAAGTTCATCGCTTCGACTTCTGAAAAGCTTCAAGCTCCCAAACTTGCTCCTAATATCCCTAGATTTGGCCAATCACTGACCATCTGTCTCGAGCTCACTAGATCATGAGTTACTTTCTAAAAAAAATAGAATAGATTAAATAATAATAATAATAATGATATTTTATAAAAATAACATTGTTTCTCATATTTTTAGATTCAAAAAGAAAAAAAGAAAAAAAGAAAAAGATACTATTTGGTGACTCATATGATTAATTTAGATTTAAAATGAAAAATATGTCTATACATATATATATATATATACGAAAAGGAAAATAATAAAAGAAAGTATCCCATGTGATTTGGAGAGTTAGAGATTCCTTGGCATATTCCTAATCCAAAGTAAATACCCAAAAAGCCCTTTGTTGGGCACTAATCTCCCATGTGTTTTGAAGATGCTCTAGAATGTTCCTTTATTCTAGCCAACTTAAATGCCCTTCAAGTTTCTTGGAATTACATAGAAGTGCCATGGAGAGTTAGAGATGCCATAGAATATTCCTAACCCACCCCAAATTGACCTATCTACCCTTATCTTAGCCCCTAAGATAATGAAAGTCTATAAAAAACCCATTTCTCTCATTTTGAGGGGATGCACTTGAATTATATAGAGAAATATTGGGAGAGCTTTAGAGAAAAAAAAAGATAGAGAAAGAAACTCTACCAATCTCATACCCAAAACCCCACCAAATCTTTACCCAACCATCAAATCACCATTGAAGGAGCTTGAAGCTTGAGGAAGAAGAAGAGGAAAAGCTTGAAGAATTCAACATCTCTACAAGTTTTGAGAAGATCTAGAGGTAAAGCCTTCAAATCTATATATATATATAATAATAATTCAATCACAAATTCCTAGTTCTAGGATCTTTACACATTTTCAAAACCTCTCTTCCTACCTCATTTCATCACACACCACATAGAATTTGTGATTGAATCTCATGGTAGTTCATTAGTTTGGATCTAAATAAGCCTTGTGTTTAGAAGTATGAGTTGGTTTTAAAGAATTTGTTCTCTTGAATTTTCTTAAGTGAACCTTGATTATTATTTTTTTATTCCTATTTTCCCTTTTTTTTTAGATTCATAAGATTTTATATATCTTATTGAGTCTCTTTGAGTTTGATTCTTTAGTTTCCTATGATCCTATGATCTATATGGAGATTAAAATGAATCATAGTCTTAATCTACATATAATTAGTGAGACTCAAGTCTTAATCCATGACTTGAACCTCCTCACTAAGAATCTTATGGAATCCTTACTATATTCCAATGAGGTTTGAGTAGATTTTAACTTCATTTAGTCTCCAATGACCCTCAAATGGTAGGAGAAATATTTTAGTTTGAGTCTATCTCTATGGCTTAGACTAATCTCTCCCTTGGGTTTTGAGAAGTTCTTCACACTTCATCTAAAACCTACATGTATGTGTGTCTTTGTCCTCCAATGACCACCAAGTGGTAGGAGTAATGACTTGAACTCAAGTTTTGATCCATGAGTTTGAGTTCATTGTTTGGGATTTTGTGAGGTTTATTTCCATACTTCATCAAAAGTCCATAAGTCTAAAGATGTCCTTAGTCTTCAATGACCATTAAATGGTAGAAGAAGTGATTTGGTTTAAGCCCAACACCATGATTCAATAGTTGAGGTCAACCAATAAAGTTGAACTAGCAAAGTGAAAACAGTGAGTTTACAAACTGTTTTCGATCAAAGATTTTTAGTTCAAGATCAGACCGTTGGAATTGAATGAAACCAACGGAAAAGTGTCAATAACACATTGTTTTACCACTGTGATTTTTGTTTTAGCAAGATTTTGTGCTTAGAGGGGTTTGATCATGGTTTTTGTGAGCTAATTACAATCTGTCCAGAGTTTTAGAATATTTTCAAAACAGTAAGTCTGTTTTGAAATTAATAAATCAGAACCTTAATAAAGTTTTCGGGGTCTCAAATAATTTTTTATAAGTACTTTAATGTGTTAGAAAGATACCCTAAAAAGATCTAAGTGTTTCTCACGTTTTTTCTATTTTTCGAAAATCATACAAGATCTCTGGACAGAGAGTTGTAAAACCCTGAGTGAGGTCCAGTACTTTCCATATTCCCGGAGATCTAACCGTTGAAACCTCAATTTTCTTTTTGGGTTAGAAACTAGACTCAAAAAGGCATAACATATCCAAAAATCATTAAGATCCAACGGTTTAAAGTATTTTATTCCTATTTTTGAACGTCTGGCCTGCTCTCTGTAATTCATAAAAAACTGCTACTGTTTTTATCTAATCTTATTTATTTTAACTCAAATGGTCTCTTAATGTCTTGGAACCCAAACCATGTTTTGAATAATGATAATTTAGATTAAACCCAGAGGCTTAGGGATCCAAATTAGTGAATAAATTCATGTACCATTCTTGTTCATATTCATGCATTCATTCATACATGTTAATATTCATAAGTAGGACTTATCTCTTGTCTAAGAAGTATCTAATTAAATATGACTTATGATTACTTATTTCTGATATTATATCTTGTCTAAAGCATGTGTACTAACCTTTGTTTTGTAGCGCATTTGAGGTACAACTTCTCAACCCTTCTCTAGTTTAATTTACTTCATTGATTTTAATTGATTTTCAACTCCATGTGCGACACCTTAGAATTAGGATTTTCCTTACGTGTATATGTGATTAGAGACCTTTGTTTAGGACTTTCTTTTGTATGTATGCATTGCACGTTTAATATCGCAGCTGGATCCCGGGTAAGTTCTCTTGTTTCTTATTGCATATCATGATGCTTGCAAGTTGAAATATATGATTTATGAATGATATTTTACTGTTAGCAATTTTACACCATTTCCAACATGCTTGTGTGATGTATATGCATATATGTTTTAATTGAGGGCATGCTTAGATTAATAATTTGATTAAAAAGGATGTTGAGTAGAGGCCTATCGTGAGATAGGATGAAAGGGGGTGTTTTAGTTCGCCGGGCTCCTTCCCCTTTCATTCCATAATCCCCGGACCCAGTTTATCTTTGGTTTCGCAAAAGATCAGTTTGCTTTAAAATGGTTTCTTAATTTTCCTTTTAAAAATTAAGTGGCGACTCTTCGTGTATTTGAATTGGAATTTAAAAAAGTGTTTTAAAAAAAAACAATAGTGGGCCCAAATGCCGGTATCCACAATCTGGCGACTCCACTGGGGATCGAACCCAGAATCTCTGGTTTCGCAGACCAGAATTTCGATTTTGGGTTCACTCGAGGATTAGACTTGAAATGCATCCTTTTAATCAAATTAATTAATCTTTGTATGTCTGTTGCATTGCACTTAAATTTCTCGCCAGTCGATTGCACGGAACTATGACCTTGGAGGCTCGGGGTAACCCAGTCGGTCAAGTCATCATGGGACTGTGTGATCACCCTTGATCTCGTACCATGATTTCGTATATGAAGCATCCTATCGGGTGTGTGTCAAGGGTCCCTTATTTGACCAAAACCCAGCTTTTGCATAGTAGCTTCTATAGAACCTTTCAATCTTAGGAAATCAACTCTAGATTAGGGTTATATGCTAGGAAGTTTTGTATGCCCGGAAGGGATTACTTGAGATGATGACGATACTTGCTTGATGAAAGATGTATAATCTTTTAATCACCTTTTAGCAATTTCTCCTCATGTTCCACGACATTTGGAGAACATGCCGAACCTTGATTATAAGATTATACTTCTTATATCATGTTTAGCTAAAGCATCATTGACCTTGTATGTATTCGAATTCATAGAGAGTACGGCGATAATCCGATCATGTGATCCTTCTACCCAAAGAATTTTAAATCCATCTCTGAGAGCAAACAGATTTTTGCCATCTTTTTTCAAAAAAAATTTTAATCGCTCTTTCAAAAAATCTTTGGAGTTCACTTGTTGATTAAAACTCCAAACTAACCTTTGTTAAGGTATATTTTCACATTCTTATCTTCGAAGGAAGAACCCAAATTTTTGGGTGTTTGTTTTTGAAAAGTTTCACCAACTAAAGAAATGTTTTTCAACTAAATTTCAAAGCGAAAATTCAACCCAATCATCTTTATTGAGAAATGTTTTCACGTCCTTGTTTTTTAATAAAAAAATTCAAAATCCTTGAGAATTGTTTTTGAAAGATCTCATCATTTAAAGAAATGCTTTTCAAACGAATTTCAAAATTTTGAATGCCCGACCTTTGAAAGGTTAGTGAGGATCACAATGAGGAGAAATTAGCGCACTTGACATGAATGAGGAATCTATGTGCTTATATGTTTATGTGTTAGGATTAGAATTTTCCTTTCTTTTGCATATAGAATAGGCACACACACACTTGCATTTCATCCGTGTGTGCGGTGCATGCATTTAGTCATCAAATCATTGCATGCATGTAGAATACAAATTTAGACCATCCTCTCTCCAGTCAAGATCAAAGTAATTCAAAAGTTCCTCAAAATTCCTTGCCTCCTGAAAATCAACTCTGCATGCGGACCTTTTTATGTCACGAAAGAGTGGGACAACTAGATCCCCTAGTGAGGACACTTCTAATCTTCTTGGGTTCGCCTTCTTGATTTTAGGAGAACATGGACTATCATCTTGAGATTGATCCGCCAATGGCCTTAAGAGCTTTGGAAGAGAGAATGAACAAGCTGCAAGCCACTATTGAGCAACATAACTTAAGGGTGAATCAATTGGAGAGGGTAACGCTTGAGCTCTATCAGTTACTCAAAAAGCAAGTGGGTTTGAATGAGGCAGTGATGAACAAATTGGAGAAGGGAATAATGGATCACCCAGCTGCCGAGCACCAAAATCCACATCCAAGCCCAACCAATCACCAAAGCCCATGTCCAAATCCAGCCTATCCCCAAAGTCCATACCCAATCTCAACCATTCACCAAAGCCCACATCCATGCCCAATCCCAATGAACCAAAGAGTAATTCCAAGCCCCCATCTCAACCCAAAAGCCAACTCAAGTTCAAAGTCGAATCCGAAAGTAAGCCGAATCGACAAGTCAAGAATATTCACCAACCTTGGCATGACATTATCCATGGCCTTTGGTCACCTCATCAAGAGTGGTCACCTCAATCCCTTGGACCCAAGGCCACCATCAAATCCCTTACCTCGTAAATGTGACCTATCCTTGTACTGCGTCTATCACCAGACTCAAGGCCACAATACCGATTCTTGTTCGAGGCTCCGCCATGAGATCCGGGATCTCATTGATCAAAAAATCATCACTCTTCTGCCAAATCCACCGAGTGACCTTTGGCATAATGATCATGACTCGCAAGCTCTTCACTCTCCAACCTCTCGATCCCAGCCATCATTGAGCATCCTTAAGGGATTTGCTGCATCCATGAGTGCGCAACAACCAACTGGCCTTGGCCCAATCAATAAATGTGGAAAAGGCATTGATAGCACTTGGTATGAGTCAGATGAATACTGTCCCACTAAAAATTGGGTCATGGACGTGGATGATATTTCTGCACACATGCTATTGGGGAAAGGCGGACCCGGAGGTTCAAATGATGATAGTGAAGTGATAGTGTTTGAAAATACTGCTGCTAAGGCAAATGTGGATGCTCTTGGAAATCTAGTAAATTGAAAATCATCTGTGACACTCCAGTTGAGACTATGTCAAGTCTAGTCCAGTAATCGAGTCATGTCAAGTAGGAGTCAAGTGTCAAGTCCAGTCGTGTCTTTGAGTCAGTAGGTTATTAAGTTTATTTTTCAAGGCTTTGTTTATCGAGTCGAGTGATGTAATCCTCTTTTTCTACGGGTTGAATAAAATCTCATTTTTCTTGATTCGATGTGCCCATTCATGAATAAATGGATCGTTAAGCCAAAAAAATAAAAATAAAAAATCACGTTTTCAAAATGATGATGGAAAATACTTTGTTAATAAATGTTTACATTGAAAAGGATTTCCAAGTGATCAAAGCAAATTTTGTGCCAAAACCCAGGAGGAGTAGAGAATTGATTAGCTTTACTTCTAGAATTTAAAGGTGCTCTCGCTCAATCTTGGAAAGATAAACTTGGGACTTGAGGCTTGCTCACCATCCCCTTTTCCAAATACCGAGCCTAAAAGATGAGCCCACGAACTTGGTCCTTGATGGTAGTTAGATATTTTAAAAGAACTTCTTCTTCAAAATAAAAGAGAGGAGAAATGGAAATAAAAAAAAAAAGAAAAAAAAAGAGAAAAAAGAGAGCTCGCTAGGATGAAAACCCGAAAGGGCACCCAGGCAAAAGTTAGAGCAAAAAATAAGATGCGTGTTGATTTCAAAACCCCGAATCCTAGCCAGTCAAAATCATGAAGAGAATTAGAGATAGTGAGGTAGAGAAAAGAAAGGAAAGAGAAAAAAAAAAGAGAGAGAGAATAAATAAGATTGAGAATTCTTGAGCACTTCAAGTACATCATTGGTACATGAATTATCCGAAGACTTTGTGTTGTTCTAAATAAAGAAAAGATTTGGAAAAGAGAGATTTGAAAGTATCAATTAGTCTAAAAAAATCTTGTGAGAGGCTCAATGGCTAAGTGGGCCCAAAACAATGCAAAGATATCTTTGAGGAAAATAAAGGGTAATCTGGAGGGTTGATATTGCTTTGTGAGTGTGATAAAAACACGATACAATATGAGAATGGCAAAGTTGACTGGCTAGTGAAAGGAAAAAAGAATCAATCGTCAAATAAAGAAAAGAAAAGAAAAGAAGGAAAGAAAAGAAAAGAAAAGAAAAGAAAATGAAGCGGAGAAGAAGTTCATGTTCTCATCATCCTGTTCAAAGGCTACCACAAGTGGCTCATTTCGGAAAGAGCACTCATTTGACCTAAATGGAAACAAGGCTCGAAAAGCCCACTATTTCTTGAAGCCTTATTCTTTCGAGACTTCCAGAGTCGATGAACTACGTTTTGACCTGATTCCCACTTGGGGATACGTAGGCAACCTGCTCGATTCGGTCATCACCCCATCATCTTATGCCATCTTTTTCCAGGCCTTGGCCGAACTACTTTGGATCTGATTCCTACTTGGGGATAAGTAGGCGAACCTTCCAAGGTTCTCGGTCCACAACCATTCCTAAACCGAAAGCATCACCCTTTGCACCTTTGGTTTCCTTCCTTCATACTAGGGGCAAACTTGTGTTTGCCTGGAGCCATGTATGTACTGCCAAACCAGAGGCAAACAAAGTTCGCCCATCAGCATTGGGTTTTCCGCTTCAGCCCACCAATTCATGATGATTATCTCTAGTTTGGGAATAAATGCACTGCAGGCATCCTGTACCCTCATGTTCTCAAAACCCTTGGATGAGCCTATTTGCCCTTAAGACTAGGGGCAAACTTCGTTTGCCAAAATCCCTCTATGCCAGAGGCAAGTTCTCAAGTAATCAAGTTTGTTTTGAAAGGATTGAAATAGAGTGCCTTTCATTCTATAAACTAAAGCACTAATTTGAAGCATACTCCACATAGGCAAAGAATTCGCTAAATCGAAAAGGGAAAGTTTTCAAAGTGTCGGTTTATCAGCAAAACACTACCATTTGTAAGATGATGAAAAGTGAGATGATACGTTATTCACAAAGAAAGCACATTGATTCATAAATGAATGTAGAGTTTGAGTCAGTCATCTCGAGTAACTAGCTTTGTCAGGTATGTCTTCCTTTGATGAGTCAATAAATGGTCTCAAAATGTGTGGGTTTAAGATGATAAATAAAGATTTGAAAAGTCTCCATGAGCATCCTAAGAACAATACGAGCAGAGGTTTTTGAACACTATCACAACATAGTGCTCAAGTGGCAAATATAAGAAGAGTTCAATACTAGGGGCAAAGGTGACTTCCCTCTTTTGACAGAATCGATGTGTTTCTTCCAAAGGTCCGCAAATGCATAAAATTATTCTTTCTATCAGCTCCGTTCAAATTCTTTGAGTCTGAAAACTCCTCAAATTTTGAAAAATCAACTCTTTCAGTCTGTGGACTCCCAAACTTTTGTGAAATCAATTCTTTAAGTTCGAAGTGGCTCTGAATATTGAAGTTTGGTTCTTTGAGCGCAAAGCATTAGTCCTCAAAGGTAGCTTCTCTTCATAAGCTTTAGTCCTCCATGGCAGCTTCTCTTCATAAGCTTTAGTCCTCCATGGCAGCTTCTCTTCATCTGCATTAGTCCTCAATGGCAATCCTCGTTAGTCCTCAATGGCAATCTCTGTTAGTCCTCAATGGCAGCATCATCTGCATTAGTCCTCAATGGCAGCATCATTTGTATTAGTCCTCAATGGCATCTGCATTAGTCCTCAATGGAAATCCTCGTTAGTCCTCAATGACATCCTATGTTAGTCCTCAATGGCAATCCCGGCTAATCCTCGCGAGCATCTATATTAGTCATCAATGGCAACCTCGCATTCGCGTTAATCCTCAATAATTCTTCGAGTCTCATTCAAACTACCAATTTTGAAAATTGAAATTCTTTTGAGTCGAATTGACTCCAATGTTGTAAATTGAAATTTTTCGTTTAGCTGAGTTGACTCCGATTTGGAAAACTGAAATTCTCTTTGAAAATTTGAAATCATTCGAGTCAATTCGACTCCCAATTTTGGAAATTTGAAAATTCTTTGAGTCTGTTTCGACTCCTGTTTTTAGAAGTTTTGTAAAATCTTTGAGTCTGATTCGACTCCCGTTTTGTGAAATAGAAATTCTTGGAGTCTGATTCAACTCCTGTTTTGGAAATTTGAAAAGGAATTCTTTTGAGTCCGATCTACTCACGAGTTTTGAAATATTGGATGGATTTGAGTCAAATTGGCTCTGGACTTGGTGAAATTGAATTTGTTTGAGTCTGACTGACTCCTAATTTCAGAAAATGAATTAAGTCGAGTCTAGGCAACTCCTAATTTAGCCTTTGAATTTGAACTCGAATTGAGTTGAATTGACTTCGGACGTGGTGAAATTGAGTTTATTTGAGTCTGACTAACTCTTGATCAAAATTTGAAAAATTAAGCTCGATTGACTACCAATTTTGGAAAATTAAATTAATTTGAGTGGATTTGAGTCCATTGGACCCCCGGCTTCAGATATTTGAAATAATTTGAGTCTGATGTACTAGACTCCGAATTTTCGAAAATAAATGAAATGAAATTTGTTTGACTAAGAAGGGAATTTGTTTGAGTCTAACGGACTCTCGATTTTAGAAAATCGAATTAAGTCTGAAAGACCCCGGATTTTTAGAATTGAACTGATTCGAGTCTGACTGACTCCAAAATTCTGAATTAAATTGAGTTAAGTCTAGTTGACTCCCAATTTTGAAAAAATTGAAAAGAATTTGAGTCTGTTTGACTCCAAGTTTTGAAAAGTTGAAATGAATTTGAGCCTGCAGGCTCCCAAACTATGACCACCTTCTTGAGAATATAACGGATTTATATTCTCGATCCTCGTAACAGATTTACAGCGATCCTTTGTTTGAGAATGTGACGGATTTACATTCTCGGTTCTTGCAGCAGATTTGTGCTAACCCTCGTTTTGAGAATATAACGGATTTATATTCTCGATCCTCGTAACAGATTTAAGGCGATCCTTTGTTTGAGAATGTGACGGATTTACATTCTCGATTCTTGCAACGGATTTGCGCTAACCCTCGTTTTGAGAATATAACGGATTAATATTCTCGATCCTCGTAACAGATTTACGGCGATCCTTTGTTTGAGAATGTGACGGATTTACATTCTCGGTTCTTGCAACGGATTTGCGCTAACCCTCGTTTTGAGAATATAACGAATTTATATTCTCGATCCTCGTAACAGATTTACGACGATCCTTTGTTTGAGAATGTGACAGATTTACATTCTCGGTTCTTGCAACGGATTTGCACTAACCCTCATTTTGAGAATATAACGAATTTATATTCTCGATCCTCGTAACAGATTTACAACGATCCTTTGTTTGAAAGTATAACGAATTTGCATTTTCAGTTTTCGCAACAGACTTGCGCAAACCTTCGATGTTCAGTCAAAAGTAGCTTTCTTAACAGATTTGGCATCAGTCCAAGATTCGGTAATCTTCTTTGATCGGCACATCGTGTAAAGTACGTCATATAGACACGATGTAGGGTAAGCATGACGTTTGCATAATCAGGTCAATTCAAGAAAATACCATTGCATAGCATGTGCATCACGACAGGATAGGTGCATTCATCCGTATGATTATTTGCGCTTGTGTGTTGTCCTTTGCCCGAACTACGTCCTGGTCTGATTCCCGAAGGGATACGTAGGCAGCTCACCATTGAGCACGACCAGCACCGATCGTCTCCGCTAATGTTTTTGCAACGCATTTTATTTTTACCTAAGTTCAATAGCTCGGTCAAAGGCTTGTCTTCACACAGGCTTCGACATTCACTTGTGATACGCGTTGCTTCACAAGATCTGCCGAAGAGGGGCAAACTGTAGACACCCCAATTTTGACCGAACTATTAAACTTAGGGGGATTTACCTCTAGAAATCAATGATGAATAATGTCCCGACGATTTTCTTCAAGTTCATCGCTTCGACTTCTGAAAAGCTTCAAGCTCCCAAAACTTGCTCCTAATATCCCTAGATTTGGCCAATCACTGACCATCTGTCTCGAGCTCACTAGATCATGAGCTACTTTCTAAAAAAAATAGAATAGATTAAATAATAATAATAATGATATTTTATAAAAATAACATTGTTTCTCATATTTTTAGATTCAAAAAGAAAAAAAGAAAAAAAGAAAAAGATGTTATTTGGTGACTCATATGATTAATTTAGATTTAAAATGAAAAATGTGTCTATACATATATATATATATACGAAAAGGAAAATAATAAAAGAAAGTATCCCATGTGATTTGGAGAGTTAGAGATTTCTTGGCATATTCCTAATCCAAAGTAAATACCCAAAAAGCCCTTTGTTGGGCACTAATCTCCCATGTGCTTTGAAGATGCTCTAGAATGTTCCTTTATTCTAGCCAACTTAAATGCCCTTCAAGTTTCTTGGAATTACATAGAAGTGCCATGGAGAGTTAGAGATGCCATAGAATATTCCTAACCCACCCCAAATTGACCTATCTACCCTTATCTTAGCCCCTAAGATAATGAAAGTCTATAAAAAACCCATTTCTCTCATTTTGAGGGGAGACACTTGAATTATATAGAGAAATATTGGGAGAGCTTTAGAGAAAAAAAAAAAGATAGAGAGAGAAACTCTACCAATCTCATACCCAAAACCCCACTAAATCTTTACCCAACCATCAAATCACCATTGAAGGAGCTTGAAGCTTGAGGAAGAAGAAGAGGAAAAGCTTGAAGAATTCAACATCTCTACAAGTTTTGAGAAGATCTAGAGGTAAAGCCTTCAAATCTATATATATATATATAATAATAATTCAATCACAAATTCCTAGTTCTAGGATCTTTACACATTTTCAAAACCTCTCTTCCTACCTCATTTCATCACACACCACATAGAATTTGTGATTGAATCTCATGGTAGTTCATTAGTTTGGATCTAAATAAGCCTTGTGTTTAGAAGTATGAGTTGGTTTTAAAGAATTTGTTCTCTTGAATTTTCTTAAGTGAACCTTGATTATTATTTTTTTATTCCTATTTTCCCTTTTTTTTTTAGATTCATAAGATTTTATATATCTTATTGAGTCTCTTTGAGTTTGATTCTTTAGTTTCCTATGATCCTATGATCTATATGGAGATTAAAATGAATCATAGTCTTAATATACATATAATTAGTGAGACTCAAGTCTTAATCCATGACTTGAACCTCCTCACTAAGAATCTTATGGAATCCTTACTATATTCCAATGAGGTTTGAGTAGATTTTAACTTCATTTAGTCTCCAATGACCCTCAAATGGTAGGAGAAATATTTTAGTTTGAGTCTATCTCTATGGCTTAGACTAATCTCTCCCTTGGGTTTTGAGAAGTTCTTCACACTTCATCTAAAACCTACATGTATGTGTGTCTTTGTCCTCCAATGACCACCAAGTGGTAGGAGTAATGACTTGAACTCAAGTTTTGATCCATGAGTTTGAGTTCATTGTTTGGGATTTTGTGAGGTTTATTTCCATACTTCATCAAAAGTCCATAAGTCTAAAGATGTCCTTAGTCTTCAATGACCATTAAATGGTAGAAGAAGTGATTTGGTTTAAGCCCAACACCATGATTCAATAGTTGAGGTCAACCAATAAAGTTGAACTAGCAAAGTGAAAACAGTGAGTTTACAAACTGTTTTCGATCAAAGATTTTTAGTTCAAGATCAGACCGTTGGAATTGAATGAAACCAACGGAAAAGTGTCAATAACACATTATTTTACCACTGTGATTTTTGTTTTAGCAAGATTTTGTGCTTAGAGGGGTTTGATCATGGTTTTTGTGAGCTAATTACAATCTGTCCAGAGTTTTAGAATATTTTCAAAACAGTAAGTCCGTTTTGAAATTAATAAATCAGAACCTTAATAAAGTTTTCGGGGTCTCAAATAATTTTTTATAAGTACCTTAATGTGTTAGGAAGATACCCTAAAAAGATATAAGTGTTTCTCACTTTTTTACTATTTTTAGAAAATCATACAAGATCTCTGGACAGAGAGTTGTAAAACCCTGAGTGAGGTCCAGTATTTTTCATATTCCCGGAGATCTAACCGTTGAAACCTCGATTTTCTTTTTGGATTAGAAACTAGACTCACAAAGACATAACATATCCAAAAAGCATTAAGATCCAACCGTTTAAAGTATTTTATTCCTATTTTTGAATGTCTGGCCTGCTCTCTGTAATTCATAAAAAACTGCTACTGTTTTTATCTAATCTTATTTATTTTAACTCAAATGGTCTCTTAATGTCTTGGAACCCAAACCATGTTTTGAATAATGATAATTTAGATTAAACCCAGAGGCTTAGGGATCCAAATTAGTGAATAAATTCATGTCCAATTCTTGTTCATATTCATGCATTCATTCATACATGTTAATATTCATAAGTAGGACTTATCTCTTGTCTAAGAAGTATCTAATTAAATATGACTTATGATTACTTATTTCTGATATTATATCTTGTCTAAAGCATGTGTACTAACCATTGTTTTGTAGCGCATTTGAGGTACAACTTCTCAACCCTTCTCTAGTTTAATTTACTTCATTGATTTTAATTGATTTTCAACTCCATGTCCGACACCTTAGAATTAGGATTTGCCTTACGTGTATATGTGATTAGCGACCTTTGTTTAGGACTTTCTTTTGTATGTATGCATTGCACGTTTAATATCGCTGCTGGATCCCGGGTAAGTTCTCTTGTTTCTTATTGCATATCATGATGCTTGCAAGTTGAAATATATGATTTATGAATGATATTTTACTGTTAGCAATTTTACACCATTTCCAACATGCTTGTGTGATGTATATGTATATATGTATTAATTGAGGGCATGCTTAGATTAATAATTTGATTAAAAAGGATGTTGAGTAGAGGCCTATCGTGAGATAGGATGAAAGGGGTGTTTTAGTCCGCCGGGCTCCTTCCCCTTTCATTCCATAATCCCCGGACCCAGTTTATCTTTGGTTTCGCAAAAGATCAGTTTGCTTTAAAATGGTTTCTTAATTTTCCTTTTAAAAATTAAGTGGCGACTCTTCGTGTATTTGAATTGGAATTTGAAAAAGTGTTTTAAAAAAAACAAAAGTGGGCCCAAATGCCGGTATCCACAACAGCCCCCAAACATTCCATTAACTACCTAATTATCTAATGAGTGTTTGTTTAAGTCCCGTATGGGTCCCAACGTGGGTCCTATATATTTTGTGAAGTTGCTAGCGCACCTACCAATTATAAGTCTTTTTCAGTTATACCCTTATTTGGGCATCCAAACTAATACAAGTTGCTAACACATGTATTATCATATAATATAAAAGCATGTAAACAAATATTCATGTAATCACATAAATACATTTAATCACGTAAAATGAAAATATTTTTATTCAGGCCCTTCACTGGGTCCCACTTCCAAACCTGTCCCTCCTCACTGGGGACTTTTTTTTCCAACTAGTGTCCTTCTTCTGAACACTTTTTATGGGCGAGTCCAAAGCCTCCCCTTAATCCGTTTTATACACTAATTATATTAATTAATGCATATATCATGATAATTAACCCGTTCTCTGGGTACAGGTGTTACATTTCTCCCTCCCTAAAAGAGAGTTTGTTCCCCAAACTTACTCTTACCTTAAGAATCGAATAAGTACGGGTACTTTGCTCGAATCTCATCCTCTCGCTCCCAAGTAGCCTCCTCGACTGAATGGCTTCGCCATAGTACCATAACAAGTGGAATCACCTTGGTTCTCAACACTTGATCTTTTCTATAAAGAATTTGCACTGGATGCTCCACATAAGTTAAATCTTCCCGAATCTCTAATGGTTCCAGAACGATAACATATTTCGAATCCGGCACATAACGTCGAAGCATTGACACATGGAACACGTTATGAACATTCGCCAACTCCTGTGGTAATTCTAACCGATAAGCTAACGGTCCCACCCGGTTAAGAATCAAATATGGCCCAACATACCTTGGACTGAGTTTACCTCGCTTACCAAACTGTGCTATGCCTTTTGAAGGCGATACCTTTAAAAACACATAGTCACCCACTTCAAACTCTAACAGTCTTCTACCCGTATCCGCATAACTTTTATAACGACTCTGAGCAGTTTGTAACCGTTGCTTTATCAATCGAATATTGTCGGTAGTAATTTGAACTATCTCTGGCCCCAAAAGTTGTTTTTCACCAACTTCTGTCCAACAAACAGGCAATCTACACTTCCTACCATATAGTGCCTCATAAGGCGCCATTCCAATACTAGTTTGAAAGCTGTTGTTGTAAGAAAATTCAATCAACGGCAAATGAGATTTCCAATTAGCTTTAAAATCCATAACACAGACCCTTAACATATCTTCCAAAATCTGAATCACCCTCTCGGATTGACCATCAGTCTGGGGATGAAACGCAGTACTGAAATGTAAAGATGTTCCCATAGCCCTTTGCAAGCTCTCCCAAAATCTTGACACAAATCGAGTATCACGGTCCAATACTATCAAAACCAGTGCTCCATGAAGCCGTATAATCTCTCTGATATAAATCTCTGCAAGTTTTGATGGATCTTTGGTCTTGATAGGTAAGAAATTGGCTGACTTAGTTAACCGGTCGACAATAACCCAAATGCTATCATTCAACTTCGCAGATTTTGGAAATCCTGATACAAAATCCATCGTAATATGTTCCCATTTCCACTCCGGTATCTCCAACGGGTGTAGTTCTCCCCTGGGTCGTTGATGTTCCAGTTTTACCTTTTGGCAAGTCATACATTTAGACACAAATTCTGCAACTTCTCATTTCATACCACTCCACCAGTAAATTTCTCGCAAGTCTCGGTACATTTTGGTACTTCCCGGGTATACTGAATACCTGGTATTGTGAGCTTCCTCCATAACTTTATCTCTTAGATTCCCAACTTTAGGTACACATAAACGATTTATATACTTTAAGACACCATCATGGAAACTAAATTCTGGCCTTTCAACTTCAGGTAATTCATCCACAATCCTCTTGAAATCTGGATCTAGTAGTTGATTAGACTTTATCTCACCAACAAGACTTGGTTGTGCCATAATTACAGCCATTAACCCACCTTCAATTCTGAGAACCACTTCAAGTTTTAGTTGTTCAAATTCTTTCACCAACCTTTCCTGTCCGGTTAAGGCATAAGCTAAGTTTTTTTGACAATTTTTGGCTCAAATCATCGGCAACTATATTTGCTTTTCTCGGGTGTTATTGAATCTTCAAGTCGTAGTCTTTCATAAGTTCCAACCACTTTCTTTGTCTCATATTAAGATCCTTTTGAGTGAATAGATATTTTAGACTCTTGTGATCGGTGAAAACTTCACATGTCTCTCCGTACAGATAATATCTCCAAATTTTTAAGGCAAAGATTACCGCTGCTAACTCCAGATCGTATGTTGGGTAATTCTTCTCGTGAGATCTCAATTGTCGTGAAGCATAGGCTATCACCCTATCATCTTGCGTCAAAACGCATCCTAAGCCTTGGAGAGAAGCGTCACTATAAATTCTGAAATTTTCGGTACTTGTTGGAATTGTAAGTATCGGTGCTGTTGTTAACTTTTCATTCAATGCTAAAAAGCAATCTTCACACTCTTTGTTCCACTCAAACGGTACGTCCTTTCTCATCAACCTTGTCATCGGAGTCGCAATTCTAGAGAAATCTTTAACAAACCTTCTGTAGTATCCGACCAACCCCAAGAAACTTCGAATTTCAGACACATTAGTCGGCCTTGACCAATTCATAACGGCTTCAATGTTTTGTGGGTCAACAGAAATACCCTCTTTAGAACTCACGTGCCCTAGAAAAGTGACACTTGTCAACCAAAACTCGCTCTTCTTCAATTTTCCAAATAACTGTTTCTCTCGAAGTCGCTGTAAGACTAGTCTCAAATGTTGTTCATGCTCTTCTGCTTTCTTCGAGTAATGAGAATGTCATCAATGAATACTACCACGAACTCATCTAAGTACGACTTGAACACACGGTTCATCAAATCCATGAAGGCGGCAGGCGCATTAGTAACCCCAAACGGCATCACTAGAAATTCATAGTGCCCGGAGCGAGTCCTAAAGGCAGTCTTTTCTACATCCTCTACTTTGACTTTCAGTTGGTGATATCCAATCTTAAGTCTATCTTGGAAAATACTTGAGCCCCTTGAAGTTGATCGAATAAGTTGTCAATGCGTGGCAATGGGTATTTGTTCTTGATGGTTACCTTGTTGATCTCTCGGTAGTCAATGCACATTCGCATTGTACAGTCCTTCTTTTTCACAAATAATATCGGTGCACCCCACGGGGATACACTAGGTTGGATAAAACCTTTATCTAGCAACTCTTGCAACTGTATCTTCAACTCTTTCAACTCTACTGGTGCCATTCGATATGGTGCTCGTGAAATTGGTTGAGTTCCCGGCATAACATCGATACCAAACTCAATTTCTCGATCAATTAACATACTGAGTAATTCTTCTAGAAACACATCCAAAAATTCTCTAACTATCGGAATATCCTCAAGTTTTAAACCATTACCCCTAGTATCCAGAATACTACACAAGAACCCTCGACAACCTTTCTTCAACAAATGGCACGCTTCAATAGCCGACACTATATACGGCGGTGACACAACACCCTTGCCTTGGAAATAGAACGTATCTTGATTCAAAATACGGAATATGACCCCTTTGTTATTACAATCGATATTTGCATAGTTTGCCGCTAACCAATCCATACCCAATATAACATCAAAGTGCTGAACGATTAACGGTACTAAATCGACTGTTTAACTTTTACCACCTATATTTATCTTACAGTTTCTAAACACCCCTGAACTAATCAACGGAATCCCTAATGGTATTGCAACAGATAAATCATAATCCACAAACTCTAACGGTTTATCTAGATACCTAGCAAAGTGATGTGATACGAACGAGTGTGTGGATCCCGATTCTATGAGTATATTTGCTAGGTGTGAGTAAATGGAAACCATACCTGAAACCACAGTGTCAGCTGAAGCGGTCTCCCTCGGCCTGAGTTGATATGACCTTGCCTCCCGCTGCTCCCTCCTTGGAGGTGGTTGAGTAGTCCTTGGTGTAATGGCACTAGCCGCGTATGAACCGGAACCAGAAGCTCCCTGACTCTTGGTTGGACAATCCTTAGCTTGATGTCCCAATTCCTTACAAGTGAAGCATCGACCCCTCATATCTAAATTTTGCTTTGGACAGTTCTTGGCGATGTGTCCCGGTTGTCGGCAAACATTGCAAATGATTGGATTTGGAAGTTGATTGCATCGGCCCCAATGAAATTTCTGACATGTCTGATACCTCAGTTTATTTCCACCAAAACCAATACCAATACTCACTGATGATCCTCCTGAACTCTGCCTTTTTGCGCTCCCTTGACTACTAAACTGACTCGACCCAGCCCTTTTGTTTTGTTGACTCGGTGGTAGTGGTAAGTTTGAAGTGTACCCGAGATCTCTTTCAGTGATAGACGCAATATCCAATGCCTTAGCATAGGTCTCTGGACGGAATACGGTCACTCGCCCTCGAATGTCACCCCGGAGTTCCGCTATAAACTTCTTTGCTTTCACCTTCTCAGTCGTTACAATATCCCTAGTAAACCCTCGCCAAACTGGTAAATTGTGTTGAGTATTCCCGAACTGACTTTCCCCCTTGCACCAACTCCATGAATTCCTGAGCCTTCTGATCCCTAAACGATTCCGGAAAATATTGCTCATTGAATATTTCAAGGAATTGATTCCACGTAGTTGGTTGCCCCAGGCCCAGTTTAGTACGCCACCAATATTGTGCTTCATCCTTCAGGGTATCGGCCGCAAACAACACCTTTTGTTCCTCTGTACATGGTAGAACCCTGAAGATTTTTTCCATATCTGAGATCCAAAAATTCGCCTTCATCGGATCGGCTTCCCCGCGGAATATGGTTGGCTTTTGTTTGTGGAATTTTGAAATATTAACAATGTCTTCCCTCGGATTCGGATTCGGTTGTACCGGTCTCTCTTCGACCACATGAGTTTTCGCTACTCGTACCAACCCTTCGATTGCTCTTTCAACCCGTTCCATTCGGTTTGAGGCGTCACCTCCAGACATAATGCCTGGCACCCACATTATTACACACATGCACGTTACTTTTAAGAAACACATGACATGATAATCAACATTTAAAAGCATGTTAAGTAAACATGTATGCATGTTTATGCAACTACATGTTGTTGTGTGCACACTACGCGTCGTATACGTCTCTCGTCCCCAAAGGCTCTAGCCTATTGCTTTGATACTAAAAATTGTCACACCCTAACCCGCCTCGTGCGGATTAGGACACGTATAACAATGCTACAAGAGTCCACGTACATTAATTTACAAAGAAACATTCGAATTACTAAGAATCGCATGTGTTTAGCAACATTAAACAACTCTATTATTACAAAATAGCCCCCAAACATTCCATTAACTACCCAATTATCTAATGAGTGTTTGTTTAAGTCCCGTATAGGTCCCAATGTGGGTCCCATATATTTTGTGGAGTTACTAGCGCACCTACCAATTATAAGTCTTTTTCAGTTATACCCTTATTTGGGTATCCAAACTAATACAAGTTGCTAACACATGTATTATCATGTAATATAAAAACATTTAAACAAATATTCATGTAATCACATAAATGCATTAAATCACGTAAAATGCAAATATTTTTATTCAGGCCCTTCACTGGGTCCCACTTCCAAACTTGTCCCTCCTCACTGGGGACTTTTTTTTTTCAACTAGTGTACTTCTAAACACTTTTTATGGGCTAGTCCAAAGCCTCTGTAGACACCCCATTTTGTCGGCTATCAGATTTAGGAGACCCATAGCTTGGTGGTTCACAATGATCGTAAAAGACTCAAAAGGACTCTCGAAAGTCAGCTCTATCTCTCAGAATGCTCAGAATGACCAAAATGCCCCTGAAAGCCCAAAAACTCCCAAATTTGGTCCCAAAGTTATGAAAACATGCTACGTCGTAAGAAAAGTGATAAAATGAGTTTTTAAGAAAAATCGGATGAAATTGTCAGCTCCCAGAGACCCACGGAAGTCCCGGAAATTCCCGGAAAGTCCCTGTTGACCGGTTTGACCAAGGTTTGACCAGGTTTGACCAGAGTTTGACCAAGTTTGACCAAGTTTGACCGAATTCGTCCGAATTCACCGGAATCATTTTAAATCATGAGAAAAGTATTAAAACAAGTTCCAAAAGAAAATCGAGCGAAAACGTCAGCTCCCGGGAACTCCCGGAGGTTTCCAGAACTTCCCGGGAATCCCAGGTTTGACCAGTTTGACCAGAATTTGACTTTGGAACCGGGGCACCAAAACAATTTTTAAACATTTTTCATGAATACTAGAGGTCAATAGCTTTCCAACGGTATATCGCACATAATTTCTGGATTTAAAATGAATTTATTATGAATTTCCTAAGGCGAAAAAGGCGATCAAATCGGCTTTTATCCTGAATGCTGCAAAACTTTTCAAAGTGACCTATCCCTGAACTATTTTTTTTATGTAAAGTAGACTCCATTACCTTTCCAAAGGTATATCACAACTTCAATTTGGAGTTCGTACGCATTTTCTGTGAATTTCGGACGAAATAGGGCCTTTTCGCGAATACCGGAACTTCAGGGGGCCTAAACAGCATTATCTGGACGAAGGAGGAGCAGTGCCGCCGCGGCACTGGCCCAGTGCCGCCGCGACACTCCCCTCCAGAATAGTGTATTTTTGTAATTTATTTTCGAGGTCCAATTTGATATATTAGAAATCAAAACGACGTAGTTTTGGTTCCCAGCTTATTTTGGACCAATGGGAGACCATTTTAAACTTTTTAAAACTCCATTTACCACCCCTCCTTTGCCTATAAAAGAAGCCATTTACTTCCATTTAGAGGAGAGACATGGAAGCTTAGAGAGAGCTTAGGATCTCTGATTTTTTCCACATTTTCCTAGGCACGTTTGACCTCCCATTATAATGTTATAATATAATGCACACAGTCTGTCCACTATTCACAGCATTTCACTTTTTGACTTTCACACTTTGATGCAACACTCTCTTGTATCTAGATGAACCCATATCTTATGCACATGTTCTTTACCACTTTTAGTATGTTATATCATATCATGTATCATCTATCCTCTCATGTATCATACTCCCATAGATTCTTGAATTTGGTTTCCAAATAAAACTATGTTTTGCAAATACTTGGGAAGTTCATGAAATGAGTTAAGAATTGATAGTCCAAGTGGTTAGAATATTCATCCAAGTTCTGGAAGTATACTTTCAAAACCTCTATTTCAAAACCCCTCTTAAAACCCCTTATTTTGATCTCAAGAAAGAAAACCTTTTTTCCCCAAAATCTTCAAAACAATGAGTCAAAACAGTGAGTGAGCTGAGTTCAAAGATTTCTTTAGAACTCAATACTCAATGTATGGATGCAAGGCCACTTGGAAAGTCTTCCTAACCCATTATAGAACACCCATGATTTTTGGTTTGACTTGGGAATACTTGAAAATGGTCCATTTGGATCCAAACATTTTCTCTAGACATTCTGTTTTTGCTGTCACAGCAGCTAGGTCCACTTCCAACCTCTTTTCCAGAAAACCTTTCCAAACGGGGTGGTCCTAACGTATTTTTACCTTAAACTTCAATGTCTTAGGGAACTTTATGTATAAAATAGGCCTCTAGATCATTCGTTTTCATTTTTTAAGATTTTTCAACATTTCAGTCGACAGTATGGACTCTGTTTCTGAGTGACCTTCATTGTATATATTATTTCTCTCAATCTGTGATAGATATTCAAGATTAGCCTTTTGGGTTGTGTTCTAGACACAATAAGGAAGATCTCGATAAAAATTCATGCATTGAAAACATTCCTAACCCCTCTTTTCAAATTCCAAAAGATCATGCTACTATTCTGTCCACTATTCACAGCAAGCACATTTCAACTTTCATTCTTTGATTTGATGCTCTTATGCACTCCAAATTAGCTCATGTCTTAGGAAGTAGTTCATACTACATTTGTACATATCCCATGATGATTTCATTCATTCATTCATACACATTATAAACTTCTAAGTCATTCTAGGAATCCATGAACACAAAGCACACTACAACCTTGGCACATTCTAGATACATACATTGCATCCATGCAAGATTTGGGGTTTTTGTAACTCCTAATCTAAAAAGATTATAAGGAAATGCATTTGATCACACGTTCATGCTTCCCCTCGATCTAATCATCCTTTCTCATCCGTCCCGGGGATTGAGAGATCTTCTTTTCTCAAAGATTAACATGCATCATTCTAGCTTGCTAAGCATATTTTGATTTCTTTATTTGTTTGTTTCAATAACAATTCATGTCCCCTTAGACTAGGAAAGCTTGATTACTTGATATGTGATTAGACGATTTTTCCTAGGTTTGTTTGTGTGATCTTTCACTTTGCATTGTGTGATATTTGACTTAGATCTTATGAATGATATCTTATCTTTCGATCTTCCATTTTCAAGTTTCTTATGTAATGTAATATACTATCATAGTATTAATTGTCGAACCAAACATAGTAGAAGATGATTATTTGGATGCTAATTGAGGCCCGTCGAAAGACGGGGCGAGTTGAGGGTGTTTTAGTCACGACAAAGGCTCCTTCCTCTCTCATACCAAAACCCCAAACTAAGTTCTTTGGTTATGAAGGGCCGGTGCCCTTATCCGCTTGGGTGAGTCAAATTAGGTTTCTTGGTTCCTTAAAGACCAAGTGGCGACTCTGTATCTGTTTTCAACAGACCTACCATTTTCTTTCTTTGATCAATTTCAAATAAGTTTCAAAAACCAACAAAGAGGCGGAAGCCCGGTATCCACAATCTGGCGACTCTGCTGGGGATTTTTTATTTTAAAACAAAATAATACAGAGGTTTGACTCATAAGGAGCATCCTGAAAATCATCTTTTTACTGTGTCTGGTTCACCGCATTGCACTCTTGCATTTCCCTCCCTCCGACTGTGTCTGAAACGCGGCGCTGACATTGTTCAGGTCTTGCTGTGCCAGGGCACAAGTCACCGTTGATACTGTACCTTCCAAGGTATATCAAAAAGAGTAAAAACCTCCGTACTGTCTCTCCGACGGTATATTGGAACTCTCGTCAACGGACCCTCTTTGACTAAACCCAACCTTTGCATATAGATTCCTGTAGAACCTTTCATAGGACTGTTTATTTATCTTTTTAGATAGGACAATGTGATATAACTGCTTTATGCCCTGACGGGATTACCTGCGCGGCGTAGATGCTTATGTGGTATAGAACAGAACCTCTTTCTTATGATTCCCAAGGCAATCACTCACATGTGATCACATTGAGTTAACTTGCCTAGGCACCATGATAAGGATGTCTGCTCCATGCTCACAAAGATATACACCGCAAACCTTGTTTGTTGGTCCTGAGACATAGGAGTATGAAAACTTGCTAGACAGTATGATCACCATCATCACCTATTCTCATCGTATATCCCTATTTCTTCCAGAACCTCTACCCAACTCATCAGGATATCCCTGTTTCTCCTAGAAACTCTGTCCGAATTACCAAGATTTCCTAGAAATCCCTATTTCTCCCCAGATTACCCAGAAATCTCAATTTCTCCCAGAAACTCTGGTATACTTGTCTCTCCCAGAAACTCTGTCCAACTTACCCAAATTTTCATGTTTTTCCATAAGCTCTATCCAAATCTCCAAGATTTTCCAATAATTCCAGCAACTGTATCCAAACTTCCCAAAACTGCCTGGATGTACCAATTTCTCCCAGAAATTCTGATTCCCCAATTTCTCCTAGAAGCTCAGTCCAAATCAACCAGAAATACCTATTTCTCCTAGAAACTCAAATGACTTCTAGAAATTTCTCCGAATCTTCCAAATCCCTGTTTCACCCAGAAACTCTGTCCAAAATTCCCGAAGTATCCCGAAAATCCCTGTTGCCCCTTGGTGATCACATTGCAAAGTAAGGTTAGCACACTCTGTATGCCTAGGACCTTATTTGTTTAGCTGCTATCTGTTAAAAATAGGAGCATCATATCGATTAGGGCTTGCATCTGCATGCTTGTCTCATGTGCATACATGATTCGTGTCAGTCTACATACACGCACATCACGTCAGCCTCACATGTGTCAGTCTCTACACATCAAATGCATACATTTCATCATCTTCACTCATGTCAATCGTTATATAGAGGCCATATACATACTACGACTGTCATCAGTTCACATCAATGAATTCTTCAAAATCTTGATCATCTCTCCCCTAGGAGTCCCTAGAAGTATTTTGTGCCTCTGCTAATTTGGGCTTTTACTTCTATTTGCAGAAAAAAAACGTAGCCCCGGGTAAGCGCAGTTCTATACCTCCCAGAATTCACTATCTTAATCAAGGGCTAGACCATCATCGATCCAAATGGCCTACAGAGCTCTGGAAGAGAAAGTGAACAAGCTACAAACCACTGTTGAGTAGTTGAGGTTAAGGGTTAGTCGATTTGATAAAATGGCACAGAGCATTAGCAAAGAGCTGCTTGAAATGGGGACCAGGATGGAGGATGCCATCATAGAAGAAAAGTTCAAGAAGGATGAACCCCAACACCAGTCCAAGAGGCCTAAATACTCCCGACACTCCCCGGATGTCAACACCCTGTGCAGCCAACCTATAGCATACCCTCATCGGCCATACCAATCCTCCAACCAAACCACTAGTTGCCCTTACCAGAAAAAGCAACCCCGTACCTTTGCCAAACTAGATATCTCCCCCTCCATAGCCTTAGGCCGCCTGCTAAAAAAGGGACACCTCCAACTCCTTCAGCCTCGTGCCGATCCCCCACCACCTAACTGTGACCTGTCCAAACGATGTGTCTACCACCAAGGCCCAGGCCATGACACTGACCAGTGCATACGTCTCTGCCATGATAACCAGGACCTCATCAACCAAAACATCATTGAGCCACCACCCATTCAACCCCGTGTCACCTAAGCCCCTGGCTTACCTATTCGAATGATCCTCTTCGCTGAGGCCCATGAATGTTGAACCTGTGCCGGTAAAGTGATGGTGTTTGGAACTCTTGCTAGAAAACCAAATGAAGATGCTCTTTAGAAAAAAAAGAAATAAAAAGAATAAGTGAGTCACTGTGACATTCCATTTGAGACCAGGTCGAGTCTAGTCGAGTCTGTTGTATGTTTATTCTTGTGGTCGAGTCTGTCTGTCATCAAGTTGTTAATGAGTCTGTAATCCTTCTCTATTGATGGAATAAAGTCTCATTTTGCCTAATCTGATGTGCCTAGTCATAGATGCATGAATCGCTGAACTGAAGTGTCACTTTTCAAATTGCCATGGATATTACTGTGCTAAAAAAAAGGGTAATTGTTTTTTTTACTCAAATAAAAAAATCCTAAAAGGTCAAAGTCAATTTTGCGCTGACACCGATGAAGAGCCGAGAATTGAATAGTCTTACTTTAAGAATTCAAAGATGCTTTTGCTCAAATCTCGAAAAGACACACTTGGAACTGACTTGGGGCTTGCCCAACACCCTTTCCCACCATTTCGAAGCCTTAAGCCCAATCCAATTGGGAGCCATGCAATCTGTCCGATTGAAAGCCATGCAAACTTAGCCCTTGATGGTAGCCAAACATTTCAGTAAGTTTCATCTCCACTTTCAAAAACAAAAAAAAAAGAGAAAAGAAAAGAAAAGAAAAAGCTCGCTAGGTTGAAAACCCGAAAGGGCACCTAGGCAGAAGTTAGGGCTGAAAAAGGTGTTGATTTCCAAAATCTGACCCTAGCCAGTCAAAATGTTTAAGAAATTTTTGATGAGAGAATCGTATGCTTCAAGGTACATCTTAAGAACGTGCCAAGATCACCATTCAAAAGGCACGGAATGGCCACAAATAAATTCCGAGAGCTGACATGCACATTCTGGAATTCTGAGATTGCAATTGAAAGATCTCACAAGAATCGACTACATTAAAAAGACTGGCTAGGCGAAAGTGAAAAGGATCAATCCTCAAAACAAAAGAAAAAGAAAAAGAAAAAGAAAAGAAAGGGAGATTGAAACTGAATCCTTTTATTCAAAGCTACCACAAGGGGCTCAAGTTTGAACTTCTTTGACGATTGGTTTGAAAAACCCTCATACCTCAAACCCCTTATTTTAGACCGTGCCTTGAACTACGCTTGACCTGATTCCCACTCGGGGATACGTAGGCAACCACATCGGTTCGGTCAACACCATCATAATCAAACCAATTTCCTTTAAGCCTTGCCTTGAACTACGCTCGACCTGATTCCCACTCGTGGATACGTAGGCAATCGCATAGGTTCGGTCGACACCATCATAATCAACCCCCCGCTTCTTTCCAACCATGGCCCGTACTACGTTGGACCTGATCCCCGCTCGGGGGTACGTATGCAGACTTTCAAAAAGAAAAGAAGGATGGTTCGCTAGGTCGAAAATCCGAAAAGATGCCCAGGCAAAAATTAGAGCTAAATCCAAAGTGAGCAATAACAAAAGAGAGAAAAGAGCTCGTTAGGTCACCTCACTGGTGCCTAGGTGAAAGTTATGAGCATTTGAGAGATTAAAGTCACGGTCCTTGCCTCAAGCCAGAAATCACCTTTCACACTAGGGGCAAACTTTGGCTACTCCCTCGTTTGCCTGAATTCTACTATCTACCCTTCATACAAGGGGCAAACTTCGATCACCTATCTCGTTTGCCTAAAACCTCCAATAAGCCATCATTCCAAACTAGGGGCAAACTTCGGTCACCCACCTCGTTTGCCTACCGATCCCACTTCATGCCCTTCAAACTAGGGGCAAACTTCGTTTGCCACCCGATCCTTATACACCAATGGTAAGCCTTCAAGTCACAAACATTGTCTCGAACAGATGGAAATGGAGCATCTTTTATTCTATAAGCTAAGGCACTAATTCAAAGCACATCTTGGGAGAAGCAGAAAAATTGATTAGATCAGTAGGGAGGAATTTTCAAAAATAAGATTCACCATCAAAGTGATGTCACGATAAGGTGAGAAGTAAACACAAAAGAGAAATGGTACATTATTTATGACAAGAGCACATTAAGCTTTGGCAAGTCGAGCTTGTTTCATTTCAGTGTCGAATGTGTCATCCTCGCGTGTCGGTGTCTGTCAGTTTTGAGTCTGTCATAGTCTTTTTCAGGAGAGGAGTCTGTTGTAGTCTCAAATAAGTAAGTCAACAGTGACGAATAATGAATCTTTCAAATCAAGTTATAAAGAGCATGCCAATACAAGCAGGAGTACCGAACACCATTACTGCACCGGTCAAGGCGTCAGCATTAGAAGCGTCAAAACTTGGGGAAGATTTCATCCCTTTCCAAACTGCCAGAAGCTAACCGTCTTTCTTCATGCAACATAAGTCCATGAGTGGCTGTTGATGATCTTCCTTTCTCCTTGCAACATAAGTCCATGAGTGGCTGTTGATCTTTCATCTTTCTTCATGCAACATAAGTCCATGAGTGGCTGTTGATGATCTTTCTTTCTCCTTGCAACATAAGTCCATGAGTGGCTGTTGATCTTTCATCTTTCTTCATGCAACATAAGTCCATGAGTGGCTGTTGATGATCTTCCTTTCTCCTTGCAACATAAGTCCAAGAGTGGCTGTTGATCTTTCATCTTTCTTCATGTAACATAAGTCCATGAGTGGCTGTTGATGATCTTTCTTTCTCCTTGCAACATAAGTCCATGAGTGGCTGTTGACCTTCCGTCTTTCTTCATGCAACATAAGTCCATGAGTGGCTGTTGATCATCTTTCTTCATGCAACATAAGTCCACGAGTGGCTGTTGATGATCTTCTTTCATCCTAGCAACATAAGTCCATGAGTGGCTGTTGATCTTCCGTCTTTCTTCATGCAACATAAGTCCATGAGTGGCTGTTGATCATCTTTCTTTATGCAACATAAGTCCATGAGTGGCTGTTGATGATCTTCTATCATCCTAGCAACATAAGTCCACGAGTGGCTGTTGATCCTTCATCTTTCTTCATGCAACATAAGTCCATGAGTGGCTGTTGATGATCTTCCTTTCTCCTAGCAACATAAGTCCATGAGTGGTTGTTTGATCTTTCTTCATTGCAACATAAGTCCATGAGTGGCCGTTGATGACCTTCTTTCATCATAAGTCCATGAGTGATTGTTGATCACCCTCCTCTTTCAATAATCAAAACCTTAAGTGCCGCGGACCATCTCTATATCCCTCATCACAATTAGAATGATACCTTTACTCTAGCAGAGTACATTATCCTTAAGCTCCCGAAGGCCCCGACCGGCCCTCTTGGATTGAGCGCCGAAAGATTTGATCGGCCGTGAGAGATTTAGAGATGGGTCCTGGTTCCCCGATCAAGAGATTCTCCGAGAACCCTACATCATCCTCCGAGGACAGAAACAGAAAGATACCAGCTCCCGGAGGCCCCGACCGGCCCTCTTGGATTGAGCGCCAAAAGATTTGATCAGCCGTGAGAGATTTAGAGATGGGTCCTGGTTCCCCGATCAAGAGATTCTCCGAGAACCCTACATCATCCTCCGAGGACAGAAACAGAAAGATACCAGCTCCCGGAGGCCCCGACGGGCCCTCATGGATTAAGCGTCGAAAGATTTGATCAGCCGTGAGAGATTCAAAGATGGATCATGGTTCCCCGATCAAGGAAAAAGAGATTCTTCGAGAACCCTACATCATCCTCCGAGGACAGAAACAGAAAGATACCAGCTCCCGAGGCCCCAACCGGCCCTCTTGGATTGAGCAACGAAAGATTTGATCAGCCGTGAGAGATTCAGAGATGGGTCCTGCTTCCCCGATCAAGAGATTCTCCGAGAACCCTACATCATCCTCCGAGGACAGAAACAGAAAGATACCAGCTCCCGGAGGCCCCGACGGGCCCTCATGGATTAAGCGTCGAAAGATTTGATCAGCCGTGAGAGATTCAAAGATGGATCATGGTTCCCCGATCAAGGAAAAAGAGATTCTTCGAGAACCCTACATCATCCTCCGAGGACAGAAACAGAAAGATACCAGCTCCCGAGGCCCCAACCGGCCCTCTTGGATTGAGCAACGAAAGATTTGATCAGCCGTGAGAGATTCAGAGATGGGTCCTGCTTCCCCGATCAAGAGATTCTCCGAGAACCCTATATCATCCTTCGAGGACAGAAACAGAAAGATACCAGCTCCCGGAGGCCCCGACCGGCCCTCTTGGATTAAGCGCCGAAAGATTTGATCAACCGTGAGAGATTTAGAGAAGGGTCCTGGTTCCCCGATCCAGAGATTCTCCGAGAACCCTACATCATCCTCCGAGGACAGAAACAGAAAGATACCAGCTTCCGGAGGCCCCGACCTGCCCTCTTGGATTGAGCGCCGAAAGATTTGATCAGCCGTGAGAGATTTAGAGATGGATCCTGGTTCCCTGATCAAGAGATTCTCTGAGAACCCTACATCATCCTCCGAGGACAGAAACAGAAAGATACCAGCTCCCGGAGGCCCCGACCGGCCCTCTTGGATTGAGCGCCGAAAGATTTGATCAGTCGTGAGAGATTCAGAGATGGGTCCTGGTTCCCCGATCAAGGAAAAAGAGATTCTCCAAGAACCCTACATCATCCTCCGAGGACAAAAACAGAAAGATACCAGCTCCCGGAGGCCCCGACAGGCCCTCTTAGATTGAGCAACGAAAGATTTGATCAGCCGTGAGAGATTCAGAGATGGGTCCTGCTTCCCCGATCAAGAGATTCTCCGAGAACCCTACATCATCCTCCGAGGACAGAAACAGAAAGATACCAGCGGAGGCCCCGACCGGCCCTCTTGGATTGAGCGCCGAAAGATTTGATCAGCCGTGAGAGATTCAGAGATGGGTCCTGGTTCCCCGATCAAGGAAAAAGAGATTCTCTGAGAACCCTACATCATCCTCCGAGGACAGAAACAGAAAGATACCAGCTCCCGGAGGCCCCGACCGGCCCTCTTGGATTGAGCGCCGAAAGATTTGATCAGCCGTGAGAGATTCAGAGATGGGTCCTGGTTCCCCGATCAAGAGATTCTCCGAGAACCCTACATCATCCTCCGAGGACAGAAACAGAAAGATACCAGCTCCTGGAGGTCCCGACCGGCCCTCTTGGATTGAGCGCCGAAGGATTTGATCAGCCGTGAGAAATTCAGAGATGGGTCCTGGTTCCCCGATCAAGAAAAGAGCGATTCTCCGAGAACCCCGCATCACCCCCCGAGGACAGGAACCGAAAGATACTAATTCCCACTACCCCCAGCAGAAAGTAGCAGAAGAGGAACCAACTCCCGAAAATCAGCCATCAGGAAAAATCAGGGCATCGTCCACATGAAGCACAGTCCTTCCATGGCTCCGTGTCTCCCGTCTATCATGAGTTTCCTCATCTATCCCTTTTCATCACAAAATCCCTCGGTCACCTTTAGCTGTTGTCTTTTTTAGATAACGCGCACCTGATCCATCTCACTCATTTGCAACACACACTTCCCAAGTCCCAGAGGTTTGCCCCTAGACCCAGAGTCTTCTAAACTTTGATGTCCTCATCCGAGTCATCCACTACATCACTGTCACGAACACTAGCACAACACCAGCCCACTCGGAGTGGCACACCCCACAGCACCTGCTCATACTAGGATCATAACACTAGACATGATAGGACTCATGACACAATTCATATCACATCCATGCATTACATATCATCCTCATAGCATAGCATCCAAATGTCTTGTTGTGCATGTGTGATTTATTCCTTTGTGCCCTGAACTACGTCCTGGTCTGATTCCCCTTAGGATACGTAGGCAGCTCACGCAGAGCACGACCAGCACTGACCTCAGCATCTTTTTTTCATCCTTGCATCTTTTGCAACGCTTTTTATCCTAAATCTATAGCCTCCAAAAAGTCCTGTCTCTTCAAAGCTTTGGCACTTGCTTGCGACATGTGTTGCCTCGCAAGTTCATGCCAAAGAGGGGCAAACTGTAGACACCCCATTTTGTCGGCTTTCAGATTTAGGAGACCCATAGCTTGGTGGTTCATAATGATCGTAAAAGACTCAAAAGGACTCTCGAAAGTCAGCTCTATCTCTCAGAATGCTCAGAATGACCAAAATGCCCCTGAAAGCCCAAAAACTCCCGAATTTGGTCCCAAAGTTATGAAAACATGCTACGTCGTAAGAAAAGTGATAAAATGAGTTTTTAAGAAAAATCGGATGAAATTGTCAGCTCCCAGAGACCCCCGGAAGTCCCGAAAGTTCCCGGAAAGTCCCCGTTGACCGGTTTGACCAAGGTTTGACCAGAGTTTGACCAAGTTTGACCAAGTTTGACCGAAATCGTCCGAATTCACCGGAGTCATTTTAAATCATGAGAAAAGTATTAAAACAAGTTCCAAAAGAAAATCGAGCGAAAACGTCAGCTCCCGGGAACTCCCGGAGGTTTCCAGAACTTCCCGGGAATCCTAGGTTTGACCAGTTTGACCAGAATTTGACTTTGGAACCGGGGCACCAAAACAATTTTCAAACATTTTTCATGAATACTAGAGGTCAATAGCTTTCCAACGACATATCGCACATAATTTCTGGATTTAAAATGAATTTATTATGAATTTCCTAAGGCGAAAAAGGCGATCAAATCGGCTTTTATCGCGAATACTGCAAAACTTTTCAAAGTGACCTATCTCCGAACTATTTTTTATGTAAAGTAGACTCCATTACCTTTCCAACGGTATATCACAACCTCAATCTGGAGTTCGTACGCATTTTCTGTGAATTTCGGACGAAATAGGGCCTTTTCGCGAATACCGGAACTTCAGGGGGCCTAAACAGCATTATTTGGATGAAGAAGGAGTAGTGCCGCCGCGGCACTGGCCCACTGCTGCCGCGGCACTGGTCCAGTGCCGCCGCGGCACTCCCCTCCAGAACAGTGTATTTTTGTAATTTATTTTGGGGGTCCAATTTGATATATTAGAAATCAAAACGACGTAGTTTTGGTTCCCAGCTTATTTTGGACCAATGGGAGACCATTTTAAACTTTTTAAAACTCCATTTACCACCCCTCCTTTGCCTATAAAAGAAGTCATTTACTTCCATTTAGAGGAGAGACATGGAAGCTTAGAGAGAGCTTAGGAAGAAACTCTAGAGAAATATAGAGAGAGAAAGAGAAGAAGTAGTCTTCTTCTTCTATTTTCTCCATCAAAGTGAGTTTTCTTTGAGTTTGCTATCAAAACTTCAATCATCCAAATATTTCTTTCACCACCATTCTTGAGTATTCATGAGATAGGAAGCTACTTCCATGTCCAAATGTCACCAAATATGAGTGAAACACCAAGCTACAAGTCCAATATCTCAATGATTATCAACTATTGATTGCTATTTGAATGCTTGTTTACTTTGATGTTCATCTCTCTCTTAACCTCATTTCTTTTTTACTTTTCTTTGATTATTTAGTTGTTCATCATCATCTAGATGACATGTTGTTTGAGGAGAGTGAATCCTTATGGATAGTAGCTCTTGACCTCAAAGACATGTTTGATGGATGATGATTTTACCTTCAATACATTCATATGTATTCTTGAAGCCATATTCTCAAACAAAACTATGTTTGTGCAAATAATATTGGGAGTTCTTTGATGATTCAAGGTTGGATGAGATTCTAAGTGGTCACATGGTCATCTCAAGAGTTTAAGTTCATGCTTTGAACATATATTTCAAAACCCCCAATCAAGAACTCAAACTCTATTTCAAAACCCAAATCCATTTTGTTCAAGAATGATCCAAAACAGTGAGCTGTTCAGATTCAAAGATTTGTTTTGAATTAAATACTTGAGTTATGATGATGAAACCACTTGGAAAATCTTCCTAAGACATCATAGTTTGTCTCCAATATTTACCATCAATTATAGAGATGTGAAAGTATTTTTTTTGGATGTGAGAAGTTAATATTCATAATCTGCCTCTGTTCTCACAGAATGTTCACCCTACTTCTTGCACTTATTCTGGATATTTTCGTCACTGTACATATATCTTTTCTATTTTGTTTATGAAACTTGTGTGTCTTAGGAAACTTTTGGTGTATAATGGGTTGTCATAAACCCTTTCTTTGATTTATGAAAAATCATACAAAATCAGTCAACAATGCAGCTTTTGTTTCTGAGTCATGTGTACATTCTGATTTATTTCTTTTAATCTGTGATAGCTATTGAGGTTTGGCTTTTTGGGTTATTTTCGAGACACAATAAGGAGGATCTCTGATTTTTTCCACATTTTCCTAGGCACATCTGACCTCCCATTATAATGTTATAATGTAATGCACACAGTCTGTCCACTATTCACAGCATTTCACTTTTTGACTTTCACACTTTGATGCAACACTCTCTTGTATCTAGATGAACCCATATCTTATGCACATGTTCTTTACCACTTTTAGTATGTTATATCATATCATGTATCATCTATCCTCTCATGTATCATACTCCCATAGATTCTTGAATTTGGTTTCCAAATAAAACTATGTTTTGCAAATACTTGGGAAGTTCATGAAATGAGTTAAGAATTGATAGTCCAAGTGGTTAGAATATTAATCCAAGTTCTGGAAGTATAATTTCAAAACCTCTATTTCAAAACCCCTATTAAAACCCCTTATTTTGATCTCAAGAAAGAAAACCTTTTTCCCCCAAAATCTTCAAAATAATGAGTCAAAACAGTGAGTGAGCTGAGTTCAAAGATTTCTCTAGAACTCAATACTCAATGTATAGATGCAAGGCCACTTGTAAAGTCTTCCTAACCCATTATAGAACACCCATGATTTTTGGTTTGACTTGGGAGTACTTGAAAATGTTTCATTTGGATCCAAACATTTTCTCTAGACATTCTGTTTTTGCTGTCACAGCAGCTAGGTCCACTTCCAACCTCATTTCCAGAAAACCTTTCCAAACGGGGTGGTCCTAACTTATTTTTCCCTTAAACTTCAATGTCTTAGGGAACTTTCTGTATAAAATAGGCCTCTATATCATTCGTTTTCATTTTCTAAGATTTTTCAACATTTCAGTCGACAATACGGACTCTGTTTCTGAGTGACCTTCATTGTATATATTATTTCTCTCAATATGTGATAGATATTCAAGATTGGCCTTTTGGGTTGTGTTCTAGACACAATAAGGAAGATCTCCATAAAAATTCATGCATTGAAAACATTCCTAGCCCCTCTTTTCAAATTCCAAAAGATCATGCTACTGTTCTATCCACTATTCACAGCAAGCACATTTCAACTTTCATTCTTTGATTTGATGCTCATATGCACTCCAAATTAGCTCATGTCTTAGGAAGTAGTTCATACTACATTTGTACATATCCCATGATGATTTCATTCATTCATTCATACACATTATAGACTTCTAAGTCATTCTAGGAATCCATGAACACAAAGCACACTACAACCTTGGCACATTCTAGATACATACCTTGCATCCATGCAAGATTTGGGGTTTTTGTAACTCCTAATCTAAGAAGATTATAAGGAAATGAATTTGATCACACGTTCATGCTTCCCCTCGATCTAATCATCCTTTCTCATCCGTCCCAGGGATTGAGAGATCTTCTTTTCTCAAAGATTAACATGCATCATTCTAGCTTGCTAAGCATATTTTGATTTCTTTATTTGTTTGTTTCAATAACAATTCATGTCCCCTTAGACTAGGAAAGCTTGATTACTTGATATGTGATTAGACAATTTTTCCTAGGTTTGTTTGTGTGATCTTTCACTTTGCATTGTGTGATATTTGACTTAGATCTTATGAATGATATCTTATCTTTCGATCTTTCATTTTCAAGTTTCTTATGTAATGTAATATACTATCATAGTATTAATTGTCGAACCAAACATAGTAGAAGATGATTATTTGGATGCTAATTGAGGCCCGTCGAAAGACGGGGCGAGTTGAGGGTGTTTTAGTCGCGACAAAGGCTCCTTCCTCTCTCGTACCAAAACCCCGAACTAAGTTCTTTGGTTATGTAGGGCCGGTGCCCTTATCCGCTTGGGTGAGTCAAATTAGTTTCTTGGTTCCTTAAAGACCAAGTGGCGACTCTGTATCTGTTTTCAACAGACCTACCATTTTCTTTCTTTGATCAATTTCAAATAAGTTTCAAAAACCAACAAAGAGGCGGAAGCCCGGTATCCACAGCCTCCCCTTAATCCGTTTTATACACTAATTATATTAATTAATGTATATATCATGATAATTAACCCGTTCTCCGGGTACGGGTGTTACATAAGACAAGTGAAACAAGAATGGGACGATTGAGAATGAGTTGTAATATATACATATATATATATAAATATATAAATGCCTGAAAGTTGAGAATGGTGAATGATGAAGACGATGATGGCTTGAAAGAATGATATTGAAGATCTTCTATTTAAGCCTTATAAGGTTCATGAGTGTTCGGTATGTGGCTCGGAGTTCACTTCAGGGAAAGCCTTCGGTGGTCACTTGAGAAGGCACAGAGCTGTTAAATTTCCCCAAAACATAGACACACAAGCTTATTCATAGATTGTAGAAATCCAGAATTTTAAAGGGTATTTTGGTAATTTTAGACCAAAGTGGGCCTTGGTTTGGGACAATGTGTTTTATTTTGGTACATGGTGGTATCACTTTGGTATTTATTTTGACACATGTGTGTATATGTATGTTACACATTTGTGTGTGTGTGTGTGTGTGTGTGAAGGGACAATGATGGGACTCACAAGTCACCTCCCCCAACAACTCCCAACCACCGAAGCTTCTTTAAGATGCTTCCCTTTCTCTCTCCCTCCTTATCTATTCTTTTTCCTCTCTTTGGTCTATATCTCTGTATCTCTCATCTCTCTTTCTCTAGTTTTGGGAGATACAACTCCATGAAAGCGCACTTAGAGCTTTCAAGCTCCAATTGGAGCCCAAGGACTCAAGTTTGGGTCAAGGCTATTAGAGACCATTTTGATCATCTTACCTAGACCTTCACACCGATGTTCTTGGTTTCTTCGTGGGATTTGAAATTTGGTACTTCTTGCCCTAGAACTCAAGAGGTAATTTATGTTATCTTAATAACACCATAGTTTTAATTCCTAAGTTTGGTTTATGTAACTAGGTGTTGATATCTTGTAGGATATGCCTATGTTAATGAATTCCCCTTTGGATTTCTTTGGTGAGAGTATTTGCTCAAATACTCAAGAGGTAGATTTCATTGTTTAAGTGCACTATTATTTCTAACATCATGGTTTGACATGTGTATGTTAGAGTTAATACTTGATAACCTAGACTTTGAACTCTTTGATATGATTAATTATATGATTAGTTGTTCTTATGTGCCTAATTGATTTCATGCCTAAACTTATGTGCTAAGTGAGTTGCTATGACTTGAATTGCTTCTCGATGATAGTAGTTTCCTTAATGCCTAGATGATGATGGTGCTTTATATGAATCCATGATTTAGGTAAATTTGGTATCATGAACTACCATGTTTATTTCTTAGTAATATATTCATAGAAATGACATTGTTAAGGCATAATCATTTAGTAGCATTTCATAATCGCCAAGTCGGCAAAGCATTCATAGCATTAGCTTGGGAGTATGATATTGGTAAAATTCCCAGGATTGGGGAATGTCTCTTGAAATCCCCGTTTGGGGATAGTGGTTTGATGAAATTCCGGAAGAAGTTTGTTTGTGATCCTTAAAACATTCGAAAACACAAGGTCATATTCGGTTAGCTACCGAAGATCTTGTATGCTACAATCATGTTGGAGTGGCTCGCATCCGGTGTTGAGAGTGAGTGATTATGGAAATCGAGTTGGGAGTGTCTCACGATTTGGCCATCCGGCTAATTGCATCGCCACGGTGGCAAAACATTGCACCGCATGTCATAGCATGTTTTTAAAAGTAGCAGTACATTTCTACACTATTTTCTACTGAGCCATCGTGCTTAATCCCCTTTTACGAGAAATGTTGATTTGGGCAAGGCCTAAAAGTATTCGACACGTGGCGTCCCGTTTGAAGATTCCCTACGAGGAAGTCTTATGTTTTGAAGAGAAATTGTTTCTTTGTTGTAGCTCATAGTAGGAGCATTGTTATACTTGTAATCCATTATCTTAATCATGGATTTGAATTGCAAGAATTTACATTTATTTCATTGTAGTTGTAATTGGGCATATGTTTAGCCCATGCTTTATAACTCTTTCTATTAGATGTAATGATCTTGTATATTTGGGGATCCTAGTTATCCCCCTCTTAATCTTAATCTTGATAGTTGGATCCTCTAGGATCCTTGTTAAATTATATTTTTAATCCTTGTTAGCGTTTCTTAGCCCATGGTTACCCTATTATGGGAAAATTACTACTTTCAATTTCCTAAGGACCGTTTGGTTGTAATCTTTCCCAAGCCCCTATTATTGTAAACTTTCAAAGTAAAACTCAAACCTTTGTTTCTTTTCTCAATGGGGCTCTACCCAACTTTCTTTTAAACTTGTTTTAAAAACCAAAACCATGTTGATTGACCCTATTTGACCCGTTTGGTCCTCGAGGGTCAATCCTTGACTTGTTAACTTTTCTTGGGAATCCACGTAGGATACCTCTATGGTTCCGCCTTGTTATTGGATTGGTCCATGTATGACTATTCTTTGTTCTTCTTGGTATTGTTTGACTCATTAACCTTGGCCATGTAGCTTGGTTTTTGGGGCATTACATAGATCCAATTAGATTTCCCCAAAACATCAACAACAAAAAAATGACAGATAGAGAGAGATTGGTTCACGGCTACAAAGAATACATACATAGAGAGAGATTGGTTCAGGGCTGCGGTGGCATCATCGGCGACCGGCGGTGGGGTGAGAGAGAGAGAGAGAGAGAGAGAGAGAGAGAGAGACCTTTCGCTGGGTTGAATGAAGGAGAGAGACCTTTCGCTAGGCGAGAGAGAAAGAGAGGGCAATGGGCGGGAGTGATGAGTGAACTGAAGAGGGAAAATGAATTTTAGATTAGGGCTACACGTTTTTCTCTCGTTTTCTTTTTCTTTTTCTTTTTTTTTCCCTAACCTAATATATTTGTGATGGATGTGTACATTACCGTCACGAATAAAATATATTTGTGACGGATAGGTACTTTTTCGTCACGAAAAAAAATTTATTTGTGACGGATAGGTACATTTCCGTCACGAATACATATTATTTATGACAAGCATATTTCCGTTACAGAAACCGTCACAATAACTTTTTGTGACGGATTTGAGTTCGTCACAAAATGCCTATTTTCTTGTAGTGAGTGAAGGAAGATTAATAGTCAGGGAGAGACAATTTCCCTTTTGTTTTTCTTCATACTTAAATAATAATACACTACTAAAACCTTCCTTCAAATATACTATTAATTAGATAAAAATTCATATATATTTTTTTATATATCATATTTCTTCAATTTCCTTCTTATTTTCGCATACTAAACAAACAAAAATAAAGACATTTTTTCCTTATAGTTTTCAATTTCTCCTTTACTAGCTAAATCCATGAACCAAACGGAGCCTATAAATCCTATTGTGTATAAAATCTATATAAAGTATATATATACACATACTTGACTAATTAATGTTCTATTATTGCAGGAACAAAATTTAATATCTAAGATTGCATAATGTACCATCATCAATAAGGGAGGAGACTGATCATGATCAGATGTAAACTCCACCAAGTTGTCATGTTCTCTCTATTGTTTTTCCTTTCTCTCTTTCATTCTATTTTCACAAGCTTCTGATCATGAGTGTGTGCTGTTTGTTTGAATATTTACTATTCTGTTACTAGTTCACTATCCTGCATAAACTACAGTGTTGTATTCCTTTTTTTTTTCTATGTTCAATAAAGTTTATATTTCAGGAACGTATACTCATTTACTATCATACTGATTGACATAGATATACTTGTGTGTAACGCAATTGGGAGTTGATATACATACTTATTGTGTGTAATGCTTAGGCTTTGTTTGGTTCATGGATTTCGTGAGGGAAAAAAGAGGGGCAATGAAAACAATATGGAAATTATAAACTAGTCCCAGAACTAGTTTTCCATGCATGCATGCATCCATTCCCCTCTCATTGCCCTCACGAAATCTATGAGCCAAACAAAATCTTTGGAGTTGATAGATATGATATATATACTTGTGTGTAATGCTAGGGAGTTGAGAATAAGAGAGCAACAAAGAATAAAACTGCTCATTGAAAAGTCAATCATTTTGGTATAAGACAAACTTCATATGTCTGAAAGAGTAAGAGAGGGAGAGAGAGAGAGAGAGAGAGAGAGAGAGAGAGAGAGAGAGAGGGGAGTGGGTGAGGGGGAGGGAGTTAGAGAGATGGGGAGAGTCAAAGCTGAGAAATGGTGAATTAGAGAGAGAGAAAGAGAGAGAGAGAGAGAGTAGGGTTATTTGCATCGAGTTGTTGGTTCAGTCAGATCAAAGGTTGCTGCTGGTTGTCCTAAAAGTTGGTCTGCAATGGTTTGATTTGTAAGGTCAATGTGCAGAATGTGGTTTTTGTTGCTGCAATACTGGAATTTTCTGTTGTGTTCCAGGGCTATTTTTGGGAGTTTGGTTGCCATTTCTAGGATTTTTGCGGTGGCTGCTGAAGTTGCTGATCATCTGGACTATTAAGGGTTGGAGTGCTGATGCTCATGCTCGTAAAGTTGTTCTAGTTTGATGCAGCTTGGATGCCTTTGGCTGATTCTGCTTTGGCATGATGACTTGTGCATTTGCTTATTTGAATTTGCAACTATGATTGCTGCTGATTTGATTTGTCTGCTGACTTAGCTTTGTTTGAGGCTGAAATGATTTCTCTTACTGCTGGTTTTCATTTAAGATTCTACTTCTTAGTCTTCTCCAAAGATGGTTCTTGGCTGAAGAGGGGTTTGCATTGATTGAGAACATACAGTGTCAAAAATCTGATCTGGAGACTTTCTTAGAAAAAAAAAAATGTGTCATAGCCCGGTCCCATAATAGTGGAACCGGAGCCCGTGGCACACCACCGAGGCTCTTCCTACTCATTTAAAAGTTGTAGCAGCGGAAAAAGAACTTCAAAGATAACAATGAGTAATCGCTGCTTTGAAACAATACACCCGAAGTTAGTAAAACCAGTATAAATTTAAAAACATAATTATATTTTGAAATAAATGAATATATATTCAAGGGGTTCCAAAGGTGTCCTAAGAACCAATCAAAATATTTAAATAATTTCTGGAAGGGGTATGAAAGTTTTCATGCAGGGGTCATTTGGACCGGTCGAGAGGTCCCGTTCGACCGATCGAGAGGCCCCGTTCGACCGGTCGGATGGCCCCTCGGCAATAATCCTTCACAGCAAAGGGCAGTTCGACCGGTCGAATGACCCCCTGACATCAATCCTTCTTGCACTAGGATATTGTCTTAGGTCAAGCGACCCTTGCGATCATTAACTACCTCAACATTAAATCAATGAAGTCGATAAGTAAAACATTTTAAAACATGCACTCCAGGTTCAGATTCATAATAACTTAACCAACTCATTTCATGTTTTTCAAGTCAATACAAAACGTAGTCTAGCTACTCGAAAGTAATTCCTTACAATACTTGAAACTAAAATAAAACATATACAAGGCTATTATCCATTTCTATTACAAAACTACGAAATAGACATGACATGTCGCTTTCTAAGTGAACTCCCGACATTTCGTGATCACTTCCCCGAATCCTCGCTAGTATTAACACCTGAAATGGTTATTTGAATAACCATACATATTCGATTTATTTAAGCTAACGCTTAGTGAATAAAACAACAAATGCACATGAATGATTAACATGCTCGCATTCACATCTCTACATTTCATACTAGCCTCCGGAGTCCCATGTGTACGTTCCACACTCCTAATCTGCGACTCCTCGCCAATAAGTCCACGCGAAAATGTATGACTCACGTTTCTTTTCTTTAAATGTGCGTCCTTATGCCTATAACGGCTCCACAACGATGACTTGATACACGCACTTCTTTGACCCAAATAGCAACTAAACATGCTCAAATACATTTCATCGTACAATTGGGCCTACTTATCAATATCGATGCCCAATACGAACTAAACAATATATATCTATAAACTAACACATGCTTTTCATACAAAAATATGAATACATGTCAAGAAATCATTCCAAAACAGATAGTTGTATCACTCACCTCCGATAAATGTCTCTAAACTTCGATCCAAAGAAAACCTAAGTACAAAGATCGTGCAGAAGTCTGTCTACTACGATTCCTATCGATCAAAAATCCAATTATCAACTTTTATGAAAAATTCTAGAAAATGAGTTTTCAAAAAACTTAACCAAACAAGTCTTAACGTATATCAAAATGAAGCTCTTACTTCTAGGAGCTCAAATATGAAATCTAAAAGAAAATAAACGGGAAGAAGTCCGTCGTTAGTCGCCGTGAAGCTCTAAGCAACCAAAATCTCCCTTTGGCCTCTTTCTTGATTTCAGGTTAGAAAGTTTATAAAATATCCAAGTCATCCCTATCTATATATAGGCAACACTTTTAGAAATTGTGTTTACCTCCCCGCAAGTTATCAAAACTCCTAGTTATTCTCCGAAATTTGTTACACGCCTAATTCATCACTTCACGAGTGAAAAGTAAAAATTATAAAAGTTTTCGTCTATATTCCGTTTGGTTGCTAAAACGTGATTTCACATTATTTTTCCGAAGTTGCTAATTAGTCTACCAATTATGCAACGTGTTAATTCGTCCTCACCAGGATACTAAAATTAATAACAGAAATAAAGTCTAAACTAGAAATAATACAGATAGTGAAATACACAGGTAAACATTTATTTTTAGATAAACATTTAAGGAATTCCACAATTAACATATCATACTCAGAGAGACTTCACAACAATAAAACATTCATTCTATGTAGTCTCTGAGGATTCTCTAACACAGACACCCAAATCAACTCGTGAGTCACAACTCACTCACACATGTGCCAAAATGCACAACATCTCACATTATCATGCATGACAATGTAATGAAATGCAATAACACAATTACAGGTGTTATAATTCTCTCCCCCTTAAAAGAAGTTTGTCCCCAAACTTGTACCTCATGTATAGAAAAGGTGTGGATATTGAGCACATCTCATCCTCTATTTCCCAGGTCATCTCTTCCGTCATTTGGCTATACCATAACACTTTTACTTTGATATCACCATATTTCGTAAGACTTAATGCTTCGGATCCAAGATCTCTACCGGATATGCAACATACGCCAAATCATTCTGAATTTCATTCGATGTCAGAGTCATCACTTGATCTCTATCTTTTGCCAAATGTTTTCGTAATAATGACACATGAAACATGTTATAAACTTGAGCATAGTCATTCGGCAAGTCCAATCGATATGCTACTGGTCCAATTCTCCCAATGATTTCAAAAGGTCCTACATATCTCGGATTAAGTTTACTGTATCTTCCAAATCTAACAATCCCCTTGGAAGGTGATACCTTCAAATAGACTAAATTGCCCACGTCAAACTCCAACGGTCGTCTACACTTGTTGGCATAACTCTTATACCTACTCTGAGCTGTTAGTAACCGTTATCAAATTATCTTTATCTTGTCCGTTATCTCTTGCACAATTTTCTGGCCTTCTATCATTCTTTCTCCGACTTCTGTTCAACTAATCGGTGAACGACATACACGACCATACAAAGCTTCATAATGAGCCATTCCAATATTCGACTAAAAACTGTTGCTATATGCAAACTCAATCAATGGCAAATGGTCTTCCCAATTACCCTAAAAATCAAGAACACATAATCGAAACATGTCTTCTAAGATCTGGATTACTCTTTTCGATTGACCATTGGTCTGAGGATGAAAAGAGGTACTAAAATGCAATTTGGTACCCATTACTTCTTGCAAGGCATTCCAAAACTTCGATGTACAACTACTATCTCTATCCAAAACAATAGAAACTGGAATACCATATAGTCTCACAATCTCGTGGATATACAACTTATCTAACGTCATCGGCTTAGTTGTTCGAAGTGATAGGAAGTGCGACAACTTTGTCAAACGGTCAACGATCACCCTAATAATAGTATTTGATTTCTTTGACCTTAGAAACCCACTAACACAGTCCATTGTAATGTGTTCTAATTTCTATTCAGCTACCGAGAACGGTTGTAACAATCCCAAAGGTACTTGGCGTTCGGCCTTTACTTGTTGACAACTCGTACATCGCGAAACATAGCGTTATTTCTCTCTTCATTCCCAGCCACCAATAAACATGTATCAAGTCTCTATACATCTTGGTGCTTCCCAGATGAAAGGTGTATTTCATATTGTGTGCTTCCTCTAGGATGTTCCGTTTCAATTCTTTCTCGTCTGGTACACAAATTCTACCCCTCAATCTCAAAACATCGTTCTCAAAAGTAAAATCAGATTGTTTTCCCAATGGAATATCATCACAAATCTTCTTTAAAGCCATATCTTGAAGTTGTTTCTCCGTGATCTCATGAATCAAGAGTGGTTGTGCCACAATCGTCGACATCAAGCCACTCCTCGAAATCACTTCAAGTTCTAAATCTCCATATCTCGAATCAACCCTCTCTGAGAAGTCACATCCAATACTGCATTGGTTGGTACTTTACGACTAAGAACATAGGCGACTACATTCGCTTTGCCCGGATGATAATGAATTGACAAATCATAGTCATTCATCAACTCTAACCATCTCCTTTGCCTCATGTTCAAATCTCATTGCGTGAACAAGTACTTTAAACTCTTACGATCCGTATATATCTCATATTTTTCCCCGTATTGGTAATGACGCCAAATCTTTAATGCAAAAATCACGGCGGCCAATTCTAGATCATGTATCGGATAATTCTTCTCATACGGTCTCAGTTATCTCAACGCATATGCAATGACCTTGCCACCTTGCATAAGAATGCAACCTATACGTCTATATGAAGTATCACTGAAAATAATAAACCCTTCAGTTCCCGTCAGAACAGTTAATATTGGTGCCTTCACTAGTCGACTTTTCAACTCTTAAAAACTTTCTCTACATTCTGGACTACATACAAAAGCAACATCTTTCGTCATCAACTGTGTCATCGGCATTGCAATACGGGAAAAGTCTTTCACAAACCTCCGATAGTACCTGGCTAAATCTAGGAAACTTCGGATTTCTGTCACATTCGTCGGTCTCGACCAATTGGTAATTGTTTCTATCTTCTGAGGATCTACTGAAATTCCTTTCACCGACACTATATGTCCAAGAAAAGCAATCTCTGTCAACCATAACTCACGCTTCTTTAATCTTCTAAACAATCTTATCTCACATATTCGATGTAAGGCTAATCGCAAATGATGTTCATGATCTTCAACACTCTTGGAATAGATTAGGATGTCATCTATGAACACAATAACAAACTCATCTAAATAGTCTTTGAAAATGCAATTCATCAAATCCATGAAGGTAACTGGTGCGTTAGTCACTCCAAACGACATAACCAGAAATTCAAAGTGACCATATCGAGTTCTGAAAGTTGTCTTCTCAACATCTTCCTCCTTAACCTTCAACTGGTGATAACCGAATCTCAAGTCAATCTTCAAAATACCTTAGCTCCTTGCAACTGATTGAACAAGTCATCTAATCGTGGCAACGGATATCTGTTCTTGACGGTCAACTTATTCAGGTCTAGATAGTCGATGCACATATGTATTGTCCCGTTCTTCTTTTTCATAAACAAGACTGGAGCTCCCCATGGCAGCTCTTGTAACTGAATTTTATTTTTTTAACTCTACTGGTGCCATTCGGTATGGTGCTATGGATACCGGTGGTGACCCTGGTACTACTTCTATCATGAACTCAAGCTCTCTTTCAATTAATAAGTCGGGTAACTCATCGGGAAAAACATCTGAAAATTCTCGAACTACTGGAATGTCTTCTACTAGTGGTCCAAGAACTCGCGTGTCGACAATCGAACATAAGAAACCCGAGCAATCCTTCTTTAACATCTTACTTGCTTGAATTATCGATATCAAGTATGGCGGTACAGTCACACCCTTACCCTGAAAAGTAAACTCTTCTTGACCTGACGGATAGAATCTAACTCTTTTCTGCACACAATAAATTCTCGCTTGATTGACTGATAACCAATCCATGCCCAAGATAACATCAAAATAGCTCATTATCAATAGAATCAAATCGATGCTCAAGACCTTGTCGCCTATCTTGATCTCACACGACTTGAATACCAAAGAAGTTACTAACAATTCACAACTAGGCAATGATACGCACAAATCATATCCTAGCGGTTCGAACTTAACAATTAAATGCTTAACAAAATCACGGGACACAAATGAATGCATTAAACTAGAATCCATGAGTATAAGTGCAGGATATAAACAAATAGGTAGAATACCTGATATGACCGTATCATCCGTATTCCCCGGCCTGAGTTAGAAGTATCGTCCATGTTGTTGCTCGACCCCTTTTCCTTTATCCATTTGTTGCCCTGCCTTTGATCCACTCGGCATACTTGATGCCCCGATACTCATTCCCGGTTGTCTCTTACTTGAACAGTTCTTCACTATATATCCTGGTTGTCCAGACTCAAAACATTTCCCCCTCATCTCTGGGTTATAGCTCTTGGTGTTTGAGGTTGTGTTCGGTGTGGTTAGATTTGTGTTCAAAGGATAGTTTCTAGATATGTGCCCTAGTTTCTTGAAAAGGTAACATGTGCTCAATAAATAGCAAGTCCCCTTGTGTCGCAGGTTACATGTCGGGCATAACAATCTCGAGTCTCCGACGAACGTACTCCCTCCTTGGCTCTCCACATACGATCCTGAACTTTGCGTGAATGGTTTCTTTGCATTCCCTTGACCCTTGCTCTTATTGTCATTGGCTCTCTTCCCTTGTTGCCCTTGTCGAGATAGATCCACACTCTTCTCAGCTATGCGGGCGGCTTCATCTACTAGAGAAATGGTTGGGTGTTGCAACATGTCCACACGGCTACGGATATTCTCCCTAAGCCCTTCCTCAAACTTACGAGCTTTATCCTCATCAGTTGGAACTATAGTCTTCCCAAAATGCAACAACACATTATAACGAGAAACATACCCACTTACAGTCATATCTCCCTGAATCAAACTCGTAAACTCTTGACATTTCTAAGTATGAGCCGATCGCGAAAAGAATCGCTTGTTGAATTCATCTTTAAATGCTTCCCACGTAGTTGGTTTCCCTTGTTCAAGCACATTATTCCACCAATCCAACGCTTCTGCCATTAACGTATCGGATGCGCAAAGAATTTTCTCTTCGTTGGTACATATTACGGTACAGAAATGTCTTTCCATGTCCATTATCCAATGATCGGCCAAGTCTATGTCAACTTGTCTATGGTACAAAGTCGGTTTCCTTTTATGGAATTGTTCCACGATTGTGTGTTGAGGTCACGGTACTGGTGGTGAATTAATGTAACGAACTTCAACAGGTGGGACCTGAACGTTCATCTGATCTATTTCACTTACGGCTTGAACAAAATTCCCCACCATGTTCACTATTTGGTCCATCCGCAAATGCAGTGACAATTCTCTTATCGACTCAGTCATAACGTTTAACGTATTCGCCATGTTGAGTTTAATACATAATGACTATGCATGCCATGCTACAATATATATGTGCACAGTTCGTCATCACAGACAATAGATGCAAACATGTGAAGCATCTCTACAATGATAACAATATTATCGTCACAGTCATACACTCCACTCGACGTCACTCAACATATAACGTCGCTCATTCCCAAGACTTTAAACCTATTACTCTGATACCACTAAATGTCACAGCCCAGTCCTACAATAGCGGAACCAAAGTCCGTGGCACGCCACTAAGGCTCTTCCTACTCATTTAAAAGTTATAGCAGCAGAAAAAGAACTTTAAAGATAACAATGAGTAATCGCTCCTTTGAAACAATATACCTGAAGTTAGTAAAACCCGTATAAATTTGAAAGCATAATTATCTTTTGAAACGAATGAATTTATATTCAAAGGGGTCCCAAAGGTGTCCTAAGAACCAATCAAAACATTTAAATAATTTTCGGAAGGGGTATAAAAAGTTTTCATGCAGGAGTCATTTCGACCGATCGAGATGCCCTGTTCGACCGGTCGGATGACCCCTCGGCAATAATCCTTCACAGCAGAGGGCAAATCGACCGGTCGAACTGTTCCTTTCGACCGGCCAAATGACCCCCTTACAGCAATCATTCTTACACTAGGATATTGCCTAAGTTCAAACGACCCTTGTGATCGTTAACTACCTCAACATTAAATCAAAATATGAAGTCGATAAGTAAAACATTTCAAAATATGCACTCCAGGTTCAGATTCATAATAACTTAACAAACCCATTCCATGTTTCCAAGTCAATACAAAACATAGTCTAGCTACTCGAAAGTAATTCCTTATAATACTTGGAACTAAAATAAAACATATTCAAGACTATTATTTTCTATTACAAAACTACGAAATAGACAAGACAAGTCGCCTTCTAAGTGAACTCCCGACATTTCGTGATCACTTCCCCGATTCCTCGCCAGCATTAACACCTGAAAGGGTTATTTGAATAACCACACATATTCGATATGTTTAAGCTAACGCTTAGTTAATAAAACAACAAATGCATATGAATAATAAATATGCTTGCATTCACATCTCTACATTTCATGCTAGTCTCTAGAGTCCCACGTGTACGTTCCATACTCTAAATCCGCGACTCCTCGCCAATAAGTCCACGTGAAAATGTAAGATCCACGTTCTTTTTCTTCAAACGTGCAACCTTATGCTTATAATGGCTCCACAACGATGGCTTGACACACACACTCCTTTGACCTAAATAGCAACTAAACATGCTGTGGACACCGACATTTTGGGAGGGGCCCACTTTTTTAGGTTTGAAATTGTTTTTGAAAAAGGAAAGAAAAAGAAAAGGTCTGTTGAAAATAGATACAGAGTCGCCACTTGGTCTTTAAGGAACCAAGAAAACTAATTTTGAATCACCCAAGCGGATAAGGGCACCAGCCCTTCATAACCAAAGAACTTGGTTCGGGGTTTTGGTACGAGAGAGGAAGGAGCCTTTGTCACGACTAAAACACCCTCAACTCGCCCCGTCTTTCGACGGGCCTCAATTAGCATCCAAATAATCATCTTATACTATGTATGGTTCGACAAATAATACTATGATAGTATATTACATCACATAAGAAAATTTGAAATGGAAGATCAAAAGATAAAATATCATTCATAAGATCTAAGTCAAATATCATGCAATGTAAAGTGAAAGATCACACAAATAAACCTAGGAAAAAAATCGTTTAATCATGTATCAAGTAATTAAGTTTCCTTAATCTAAAGGGGACATGAATTGTTCTTGAAACAAATAAACAAAGATATCAAAATATGCTTAACAAGCTAGTATGATGCATGTTGTTCTTTGAGAAAAGAATATCTCTCAATCCCCGGGACGGATGAGAAAGGATGATTAGATCCAAGGGGAAGCATGAACGTGTGATCGTGATCATTCCTTATAAACTTCTTAGATTAAGAGTTACAAAAATCCCAAATCTTGAATGAATGCAATGTATGTATCTAAAATGTGCAAAGGTTGTAGTGTGTTTTGGATACATGGATTCCTAGAGTGACTTAGAAGTCTAAAATGTGTTGGAATGAATGAATGAAATTAACATGGGATATGTACAAATGTAGTATGAACTATTTCCTAAGATATGAACTAATTTGGAATGCATATGAGCATCAAATCAAAGAATGAAAGTTGAAATGTGCTTGCTGTGAATAGTGGACAGAACAGTAGCATGATCTTTTGGAATTTGAAAAGAGGGGATAGGAATGTTTTCAATGCATGAGTTTTTATGGAGATGTTCCTTATTGTGTCTAGAACACAACCCGAAAGGAAAATTGTGAATAGCTATCACAGATTGAGAGAAATTATATAAACAATAGAGGTCACTCAGAAACAGAGTCCGTACTGTCGACTGAAATGTTGAAAATTCTTAGAAAATGAAAACTAATGATGTAGAGGCCTATTTTATACAGAACGTTTCCTAAGGCATTGAAGTTTAAGGGAAAAATAAGTTAGGACCACCCCTTTTGGAAAAGTTTTCTGAAAAGAGGTTGGAAGTGGACCTAGCTGCTGTGACAGCAAAAAACAGAATGTCTGGAAGGAATGTTTGGGTCCAAATGGACCATTTCTCCAATGGGTTAGGAAGACTTTCCAAGTGGCCTTGCATCCATATGTTGAGTATTAAGTTCTAGAGAAATCTTTGAACTCAACTCACTCACTGTTTTGACTCATTATTTTGAAGATTTTTGGGAAAACAAGGTTTTGTTTCTTGAAACCAAAATGAGAAGGATTGAGAGGGGTTTTGAAATAGATGTTTTGAAAACATATTTTTAATACTCAATGAGGATTATAGCCACTTAAAATTCCAACATCAAACTCATCATCAAGAACCTCCAAGATTGTTGGAGAGATTTATTTTTATTTTTGAACATAACTTCAATACATTTCAAGAATACCTTGGAAGTATTGAGGTTATGGTCATCATCTATCAAACATGTTTTTGAGGTCAAGAGCTACTATCCATAAGGATTCACTCACCCCAAACTTCATGTCATCACTTAGATGATGATGAACTAGTAAGTAAATAAAGAAAAATCAAAAAAAGAAATGAGATAAGAAGAGATAAACAATAAATAAACAAGCAAGTAGATGATGATCAATAGATGATATTCATGAAGCATGAGACTTGTAGATTGGTGTTTCACTCATATGTAATGACACTAGACATGGAAGAAGCTTCCACTCTCTTGAATGCTCACTAAAATGGTGGTTGGGAGTATTGAATGTTGAAGTAAATGGGAGTAATGAAGTAAAAACAAGGTTTAGAACTCACTTTTGTTTTGAAAAATCAAATAAGGAAGCTTCTTTCTCTCTATTCTAACCTTATCTCTACAACTTTCTCTCCCAAACTTTTCCTTAACTTTCATTTCACCCCCCCAAAATGAAGAGTAATGGGGTGTTTATATAGGCCAACTTGGGGTGGTTTTGGGATTTAGAAAGTATTCTCATTGGCTCCAAGTATCTGAAATCATAAAATTATGTCGTTTTGGCTTTTAATTAATCAAAATGGGACCACAAAACTATTTACAAAAATACACTGCTCTGGAGGGGAGTGCCACGGCGGCACTGGGCCAGTGCCGCGGTGGCAGTGCTCCTCCTTCGTCCAGATAACGTTGTTTAGGCCCCCTGAAGTTCCGGTATTCGCGACAAGGCCCTATTTCGTCCGAAATTCACAGAAAATGCATACGAACTCCAAATTGAGGTTGTGATATACCGTTGGAAAGGTAATGGAGTCTACTTTACATAACAAATAGTTCGGGGATAGGTCACTTTGAAAAGTTTTGCGGTATTCGCGATAAAAGCCGATTTGATCGCCTTTTTCGCCTTTGGAAATTCATAATAAATTCGTTTTAAATCCAGAAATTATGTGCGATATACCGTTGGAAAGCTATTGACCTCTTGTATCCATGAAAAATATTTGAAAATTATTTCGGCGCCCCGGTTCCAAAGTCAAATTTTGGTCAAACTGGTCAAACCTGGGATTCCCGGGAAGTTCTGGAAACCTCCGGGAGTTCCCGAGAGCTGATGTTTTCGCTCGATTTTCTTTTGGAACTTGTTTTAACACTTTTTTCATGATTTAAAATGATTCTGGTGAATTCGGACGATTTCGGTCAAATTTGGTCAAACCTGGTCAAACTTTGGTCAAACCTAGTCAAACCTTGGTCACCGGTCAACGGGGACTTTCCGGGAGCTTCCGGGACTTTCGGGGGTCTCTGGGAGCTGATGATTTCACCCGATTTCTCTTAAAAACTCATTTTATCGCTTTCATTACGACATAGCATGTTTTCAAAACTTTGGGACCAAATCTGGGAGTTTTCGGGCTTTCAGGGGCATTTTGGTCATTTTGAGCATTCTGAGAGATAGAACTGACTTCCGAGAATCCTTTTGAGTCTTTTTACGATCATTGTGAACCACCAAGCTATGGGTCTCCTGAATCTGATAGCCGACAAAATGGGGTGTCTACACATGCTCAAATACATTTCACCATACAATTGGGCCTACTTATCAATATCGACGCCCAATACAAACTAAACAATATATATCTATAAACTAATACATGCTTATCATACAAAAATATGAATAGATGTCAAGAAATCATTCCAAAACACATAGTTGTATCAGTCAACTCCGATAAACGTCTCTAAACTTAGATCCAAAGAAAACCCAAGTTCAAAGATCGTGCAGAAGTTCGATTACTACGATTCCTATCGATAAAAAATCTAATTATCAACTTTTGTGAAGAATTCTAGAAAATGAGTTTTCGGAAAAATTAACCAAACAAGTCCTAATGTATATCAAAACAAAGCTCTTACCTCCAGGAGCTCGAATATGAAATCTAGAAGAAAATGAACGGCATAAGTCTATCATTTGTCGTTGTGAAGCTCTAAGCAACCAAAATCTCCCTTTGGCCTCTTTCTTGATTTTAGGTTAGAAAGTTTATAAAATATCCAAGTCATCTTTATCTATTTATAGACAACACTTTCGAAAATTATGTTTACCTCCCCGCAAGTTCTCAAAACTTCTAATTATTCTCCGAAACTTCTTACACACCTAATTCATCACTTCACGAGTGAAAACTAAAAATTATAAAAGTTTTCATCTAAGTTCCATTTTGTTGCTAAAACGCGATTTCACATTATTTTTTCGAAGTTGCTAATTAGCCTACCAATTATGCAATGTGTTAATTCGTCTTCACCAGGATATTAAAATAAACAACAGAAATAAATTCTAAACCAGAAAAAATACAAATAGTGAAATACACAGATAAACATTTATTTTTCGATAAACATTTAAAATATTCCACAATGAACGTCTCATACTCAGAGAGACTTCACAACAACAAAACATTCATTCTACACAATCTCATAGGGTTTTCTAACACAGACACCCAAATCAACTCGTGAGTCACAACTCATCACACATGTGCCAAAATTCACAACACCCTACATTATCATGCATGACAATGTAATGAAATACAATAACACAATTACGGGTGTTATAAAATGGTTGCTGGATAGATTCTGTAATTGGCCTCTGATTGTTGCATTGGTCCTAGTTTATGCAGAACTTGGTAAGGTTGGGTCATATTAAAAGTTTCTATGATTATTTTTTGTATGTGTCAATGTGTAACTCTTGGGGGTTGTCATCATTCTGGGTGGAAATTTTAGGGTGTCATGTAATACATCCCATATTGGTATCTAAGTGTTGGGTTGGTAGATCATTTGGGGCTGGGTGTTCTTGGCTATTTGAAGCCTTGTTGTATTCTCTCCATTTCACCATTAATAAAATTCATTCTGCTGTTAAAAAAAGAAAAGAAAAGAACTTCATATGCCTGAGTGGGAGAGAAAAATTAGAGTTAAGGGAGTTGACCCCTTAATTAAGCCTTGGAAGTCATTACATATAGAGTAATTCTTGGGACACAACCTTCACACAACTTTCACCCAATCTTCCTAAAAATGTCTCTATCTCTCCTGTGTCACTGTGGGTTCAGTGACACAGGAAAGAGATAGACACATTTTTTATGAAGGTTGTGTGAAAGTTGTGTCCAAAGAATTACCCATACGTATACTCATCTTGCTATTGTATTTTAATTCAATAAAGGACAAACTGGTGGAGAGTCAAAGTAAACATCAAATTCATTTATCAAACTGATCGAAGGCATGTGTTTGGACAAGTTGAAACTTTTAATTGTTTTATTTGAAAGGTTAGTTCACACAGCTTCATAATTATTCAAAAAGAGAAAAGAAAAGAAAAGGAAGTTTAATTACATTTTAGTTTATGTGGGTTGGTTCGTTTTAACAATAACTTTGTGGTTTAAAGATTGACATTTAACCCCTTCTTGATTTGGTGCTAATTTTTCCTTAAAGTAACAAACATACCCTTCTTGTTTTTTTCATTTTCCATTTTAGTTGTCTTATCTTCTTGGTAATAAAATAACTCATTTTAAAATTTTAACCTTTTTTTAATCCGTGGCAGTGGTGGTTGAGTGTGTGCAATAGACGCGGCGATGGAGGTAAAAAAATGTGATTTGAGGAAGAAAGAGTCTGATGGACAAAAGAAAATGATGAAAATTGAAGTAAAATAATTAATTGAGAGAAAATTGACATTTTAAATTCAAAAGTTGGAAAATTTCCCCCAAAAACTGAACATGAAAAATTTAGTGAATTTAAGTGTCAACTTCAGTGGAAAAAAGAAAAGAAAAGAGTCAACTTCTAAACCATGCCATATATATTTAAGGAAAAAGGGCCTAAATAAATGGTGTCACATGTACTTAATTAAACAAAAGAATTTAGAACTTCAAAAACCAAGGTTACATCATTGATAGCTGGTAATAGCAATTTAAAAAAAAAATTATTTGGTGTAGTGGTCTGGTGCGAGGACATACGTGCCAGAACCTGAGGGAAGGGTCAAGGTTCGAACCTTGGTACGAGGGTGACATAAATAGTCTTCTTACAAAGTAGGTTAAGCCACTGCTCTTCAGCATTTTCTATTCTATCTTTCACAAAATACATGAACAAAACAAAGTGTTAAGACGACAATTCCTCCTTAATAACAAAAAGTTAAAGCATATTTGGCATCCGATAATACGATTGTGGAGGGTGGAATTGTAATTTTATGAGGTGATGCTGTTAAAAATCCGCACTTTCTACAGTGCTCATCGAATCTTCATCAGGGTCATAAATGTTCAATATTAGGGAGGTGGCCACAACTTCATACATTTCCTTCAGTACATTAAAAACAGTGTGAAATTACAATTGTGAGCAAATAATTTTTCCTGTTCACGTGAGAGGATAGCACGAAATGTAGTGAAGGTTTTTTCCTAGGGAGGTGACTCTGGTGATAAATGAACTAATCACTGCTTCTTTCAAGAACCTCCTAGCTAAAGATCCAATCTGATAGTCACAAAAATACTTTGATTAACAAATCCCTCCGAGTACCAAGTTAGAATGAGAGAGACAGAAAGGGGAAGAAAATAATCAAAATTTATCAGTTACTATATGTCTATATAACATTGCTCGACTGAGGCTTTTATTTTATGTTTGGTTTGTGATAGGTTACAGATTTATAGTCTTTCATCATTTGTGAATAGATTGCAATTGTTTTTTTCACGGTGGTTACAAAACCCATTTTATTACAGTTGTTTTGTCAAGACAACGATAAATATTGAGACATTGCTTAAGATAATTGTGATAGTTAGAATTTTCTGTGAAGTGATTGCAATTCTTCTAACTGGGATACATACAAAATTGTTATTATTATTGTTATTATGGCTCTTATTATTGTCAAATCAATAGTGACTATTGCCAAAACAAATTGATTATGTGTATAAGTTTTACAAGTGGTTAGCATTTAGGCTTAGTTTGGCCAACATTTTGGTGCTTCTCCTATTTTAAAGTACAATTTCATGTTAATTCATTTGGTAATTAGTTTATGAGCTTTGCAAAAATTAAACTCGTGGCTTTTTTGGAGGTAGTTTTTAAAAGCTCTAGAATGAAGCTTTTAAAAACTCAAGGTTGCTTTTTGATTTCGTGATGTCTTTTTGAAGAGTAGTGTGTCACTTGTATAAATTATCAAACAACTCAGTAATAAATTTCATAAGCTCCTTTTAAAAAGCCACGTGGGGGCCATACTAAACCTTAGTGCGTGGCTTTTGACGCATATTCATAATCATGGTAGCATTCAAATTTGAATGGAGGAGACTTCGGTACTGTTGCTTGCATCCTGTGCACATAATGTCTCTCACAGTTTACACAGTATTTGCACAAATTTTTTAAAAAAGTAATAATATTTTAAGTAAATTTTGTGCAAACTGTCAGAGGCACAGTTCACACAGGCTGCATGCAACTGTACCAAGCTTCCTCCAATTTGATTTTGTTGTACCTGTTAAAAAACTAAACTCAACTCGTTGATGAAGTTTGGTTATACCAACACATTTAAAGGGTTTCAGGCTTTGTTTGGTTGTTGGATTTAGTGAAAGAAATAAAACATAGAGGAAAATATTTTCCTTTGTTTGGTTAATAGAAAAATTGATGAGAAAAATAGGAAAGAAAAAATTGACAATTGAATTGAACATTGTTGTGAGTCATTTCCCTTCATTTATTCATATGTTACAATAATACATTAGAAATCTTTAACTTTTAATGCTATTTAAGCATGAGGATATACACCAGGGAAAATAGGAGGGAACTAATTTTCCTTCTTCGTTTCTTTTCCATTATCTTTTCCCTCACGAAATCCTTGAACCAACAAGAGCCTAAAGTATTGCACATGAGGGAAGGATCTCACTTTATTGATTTTTTTTAAGAGGTTTAAACATAATATGGACAAATGAAGTATTGCAATACACTATTGGACAAACGCAAAAGCCACTCAATATAGGCTGCAACTCGGGTGGACTGGATTTGACTTTAGTTTTGTTCGGGCTTAATCCGAATTTTAGTATAGTTTGTCCAAGTCCAAGCCTAAGCCCGACCAACCCAACCTGAGCCCAAGCTCGATTTTATTACTCAAACTCGAGCCCGAACTTACAATGAAAAAAACAATTCTATTAGGGGCGGACTGAACCCCCTAAGTTTTTGAAAAATATCAGATTTACCCTAAAAATATATATATATATATATATATTTATAGTTAAACTCACCCTGAAAATTATAAAATTATCATATTAAGCCCACCCCCCTTGTGCTAATTATATAAAAGCCATCCCTCTTATGTTTTTGTGATGATTTTTATTGCATTAACTTATATCATCTACACAAAAATATGTATAAATAAGTCAAAAAATCTTTTGGAGGGGACCCCCGTACACTAACCTCTATCAAGCCCCCCCTGGATTGATTTTCTAAATTCACCCCTGAATTCTATAGAGTTTGGTTCAAATTTGAGAAAGAACCTTCGCCTATCAATTTAGTTTTCCAATAGAATTTAGCGAAATATATTGGCACTAAAAAGATAATCCTATACCTAAAAAAAAAATACAGACAAAATATAATACAACTATAATATATAAACATAAAAATGCATATATACGTGTAAGTTCAGGCTTGGACTAACCTATTTGCCCAAACTCAACCCAAATTCGATTTGGGCTAGAACTTTCTAGCCCAAGCCCACCCAAGATATATAAAAAGTCCGAACCCGAGTAAATTGCGGATTGAGCTTGGATCGAGCTCAGGTTAGCCCGTCGAAGTTGCTACCTACTCGGAAGTCATAAATGACTATAAATAATTTAAGAGAATTTCAATCACAAGTCTTTTAAAATAGACCTTTTAGCATTAAGTCCAACCCCCCCCCCCCCCCCCCCCCCCCCCTTTTTTTTAGTGAAAATTTACATGTTATAAAAGTTATATAAAATTTCACATAATATTGTAAACTATGTGAAATTTCACATAACTTTTAAAACGTGGGGGTTTAATCCAATTAAGTTTAACTAGTCATAAATTTTTGATCAAAATAAAAAACTGAATTATTCTTTACACATAATAAGTCTAAAATGAGGGATTTTTTTTACTAAATGTATAATGATTTAATTGATAATAGTGGGTCCCTCACCTTTATTTCACCAGCTCTTTACCTCATCAAATCAAAAAATTTCTGGAAACTTGTTTAAACTTTTCACCACTTGTATCCGCAAAGAGGATAGCATGTCCATGTGCTCTTGTCCCTCTGATCAGGAAATCAAAGTACTTGGTACAATCAAAAAATTTCTTTACAGCATATTCGGGTGTTTGAGGTCAATTTTGGTTGGCTTATTAAATGGTTTTAAAATCGATTTATCGGTTTTGGTAGATCAATTTAGGCAGTATTACTCAAAATTTGGCCAGTTCAGGCTCATGTACTCTTTAAAAAGACCAATCAATGTTTGGTCGATTTTTTATCCTAATTGCTTGAAATATTTCAACCTCTATACAGTCACACTCTCACATGCATCTTTCACTCGCACACTCTCCACTAGTGTGTGCCAGTGCCACACTTCTAGTAACAAGAAGGATACTAAAAAGAATCCAAAATATCCTGAATCAAGAAATCAGTAACATCAGTTCTTTATAAGCAAGAACTTCTTGTAAACATCACCATATGTCTCTAGAAGAATTCAAGTGTAGATCATAGTGAACCATACTCTTACTTCCCTATCAGGAAAAAATAAAAAATAAAAATTTTCTATCACCATCACAAATCATCAACCAGAACCCATAAAAGACAATCTGGAACTTTGAACTAAACTAAGGTGCTTATACAAACTGAGGCATTTTTATCAACTTACAAATAATATTACCATAATCACAAAATCCTCATCCGATAACAATCAACTTGAGAGATCAAACAAAACACAGCACGTGCATAATGTTCAGTTTGAACCAAACTCAATTGATACTTGATAGTCACCAACAGAAAATTAACAGTCCGTTTGGATTGAGAGAAGTGGAGAGAAGAGAAAGTAGGTTCTCTACACCTTATTTGAATAGACAATAGAGAAGAAAAGGCAAAGAAAAACTCTCCTTTGATTAGCTTTTTCATATAAGAGAGAATAAAAGAAAGTACTTTAGAACAATTCTCTTTTATCTTTACCTACTTCCGTAATTTTGACATACTCAGAAATATATTTGTATTTAAAAATAGTATTAGCCCTTTTCTCCTCACTTTCTCTCCCATCCTCTCCACTAACCTTGTCTTCTCTCCTAACCTTGCTTACCAAATAAAAGATCAAGAGAGAAAGAGGTTTAGTTTCTCTTGTCTTCTCTCCATCCTCCACAATCCAAACGGACTGTAAATAACGCCAAAAGAATGGATTGCACTGTATGATTAATTCTTCCAATAAGCTAAAAGTAACCAAAAGACTGTAGCATAAAAATCAGCCACACTCAAAAATCGAAATTCTTAGAGAAAACTAATACTTGCATTTTGCCATCTTAAACCCGATAAATCAATTACCGAAAATGCGACATAACAAGGGTTCAATAAAACTCTACATTTTCCCACAAACTCAACAGCACCTTCCAACAATCTCTTCTAACCTACCGGAAGCTAACAATTGCATTCACACTGGTTATTACCAAAAAAAAAAAAAGAAGTAAAAACAATACTTTCCAACTCAATTAAAAACAACCAGCTTCAAAGCGTAAACATCTATTCCATCCTCAAACAAAACTAATACTCGTAAGTATACAAACAAATCAAATAATTTCCACTATCTATACAAACAGTCATAAAACAGCAGCAAGTTGTTTCAAGGAACTACATGTCTACAGCTAAATTTACTACCATATTTAAAAATCAACCATACAACTCAATAATTATGCGAATACAACACACACAAAAAAAAAAAAAAAATCAAATATCCCTTAACCAAATTAGCTAATGCATGCTTAAAGGATAAAATAAAATAAGTTACATCCAATGATATTTGAGATCAAAGTTGTTTAACAAAGCTTAAACGTCACAGTTCCCAACTTCCCATATGATGTCTAAACAGTTATGTCAAATACCTACCAACAATTTATCCTAATGGCAATTGCTATCATATCAAAACAAATCTGCAGTCTCATTTTTCTAACAAAAATGAAATAGATATCAATGGCACCATAAAAGCTGATCCAACAAGCTCATAATTTATCCCGAACAAAATACAGAAGCAATAAAAAAAAATGTCGATCATAAAAAATAGTTCAGTGTATTTATATTTAAACAAAACTAAGAATAACTCACTAAAACAAAACCAATGCTAATCTAATCCATTACCATCCAAACAACCCCTCACTCAGTAGCTTCTCGGACCACCACCAAATGGCAATTGATATCATGCCAATCTAGGAAACACCGACACTTCTAAGAAAGTAGCGTGTCACATGTCGTATTACGACACTTCATGGACACTTTTCCTCGAGTGTCAGATGTGCAATTTTCTTTTTATGATTTGATCGTGTCGAAGTATCCGTGTCATATCATATATGTGTCGGAGTGTCCGTGCTTCATAGATGTCAATATGGAACTACAAACTCATTTCTAAGACAATTGATATACCAATCAATGACACTTTAAAAATTGCTTCAATCAACTCATAAGCGAACTGTAAAATACCCATTTCCAACCAAATCAAGAAGAAACCAACTTTGAACATCAAACTTGTTCCAACATAGTCGAAACTAAACCATAGTACTAAATCATGTCCAAATGTTTAACCAAAACGATAGCATTCAAATAGTCTCAACAGAAACCAGAACTAGTCAAAACCTATTACCATCCAACCCCATCAATATATTCTAGGGTAAATTACAGCACCAACCCTGAACTATGACCCTTTTTCACTGACACCCACTAAACTTTAAAACTGAACAAGACTCACCCCTGAACTATCCAAAATGAACAAACTAACCCCTGAAGATGTGAGTGCTAGTGTCAACAAAGGATAGTTTAGGGGGTGAGTTTGTTTAGTTTTAAAGTTTAGGGGGTGTTTGTGGAAAACGGTCATAGTTGAGGGGGTGTTACTGTATTTAACCTATATTCTAAGATCACCACCAAATGGCAATTGCAGTCATATCAAAAATTGAACTACAATCTCATTTCTAAGACAATTGAAAATACCCATCAATGGTGTTTTAAAATTTGATCCAATAAACTCATAAGCAAACTGTAAAATATCCATTTCCAATCAAATCAAACTATAGTCTCAACAAAAACCAAAACTAATCAAAACCCATTTCAATCAAACCTGATCAGTATCTCCTGGGCCCACCTCCGAACCCACCACGGCCGCCTGCATACGGAATCTGCTGCTGAACACCACTCTCTTCCTTCAAAACGATCCCAGAAACATCACTCATTCCAAGAGAAGCAAGCAGCTCAACAGTCTCCTTATCGACCTCAATATGATCAATCGAGATGGCCGATTGCTCGGGGACGAAGTCCATGCGTCTCTCTCTCTCCTCCTCCTGGAGCTTGAGAGAGATGCCCCGAACCGGACCCTTTTGGATCCGCTTCATGAGGTGGGTTGAGAACCCGGCGATCTTGTTGCGGAGGCGCTTTGAGGGTATGATTGCGACCTCTTCGAGGATCTTCTTGTTGGTGTGGAAATCCATTGTCATTTTGGAGTAGTACCGCTCGATTACTTGGCGGGATGATTTTTTCACTGTCTTGGTGCGGACGCGACCCATGGCGGAAACGCGCGCGCGAGAGAGAGAGAGAGAGAGAGTTAGGGATGATGGGGCGGCGGTGGTGCTAAAAGGGTTTTTTATAAAAGAGAAAAGCAGGGTTGGGTTTGCCGCGAGTGATTTTTTATTAATCCGATTAAGTGGAGGAAACGGAAATTTTTAAGGCTTATTTTATTTTGGTTGGCTGGATAATTAAAAAGGTAGCTGGCAAGGGCATTGTCGTTTTTTAGTTAGGGCACCCTATTTTAAGTAAAAAAAAAATTTTGACTGTTTAATTAATTAATTAGTAAGGGCACCCATGTTTTTATAATTTCTAGGATTTGTTTTTGTCCTCCATTCTCCATCTTATTTATTTCTTCCTCCATTCTCCATCTTATTTATTTCTCTCTACATTAAGATGTAAACACAAATAATCCAAATCAAACTTTTTTATTTCTTACTCTGGATTCTCAGCCCCAACAAGTAAACACATCCCCTACCCAACATCTCTCATGTCCTCTGATGTCTATTTCCCATCAACAACGAGTCCATCAATTCCCAGTTGTCAATTTCACAAAAAATAACTCAACCTCATTTTGTGATTCTGATCTAATGCAAACATTTGAAAATAGTAAAAACTCACTTGCCTAATTCATCAAACCACCGTTAAAACACCAACTTTGATTCTAACTCCTCTTCTCCGGAATGTATACCCACCTGCTTAATTCATTTATTAAGAGATCAAAACACATCATCAAATTCAAAGCCACATGTTATGATCATATACTACTACTAGTACGCAAATTGACTCAGACCAGGCCACTTTCAGATACAAAATCAGACCCATCTAATAAGTCATTAAACTCCACTGAATCTAAGGTAGAAGTACTACCAATTGCTTCCACAGTAAGCTCACCCCTAGACCTACAAGAGAGTAGTAATAGGTCTCAACAGGCACCAATCGATGCGAGGTCTTCGATCCGAAAACTGATAAGTTTATGGCCAGGGATGCACCATTCACCTGTAACTAATGTAGAATGGGAAGCCATATGTCGTCGTTTACGGTGCATCTTAATGTGGAGAGAAATAAATAAGATGGATAATTGGATGAGAGAAACAAATAAGATGAAAAATGGAGGAGAGAAACAAATCCTAGAAATAATGGTGCCCTTACTAATTAATTAATTAAACAGTAAAAAATATTTTTTACTTAAAATAAGGTGCCCTAACTAAAAAACGACACTGCCCTTACCAGCTACCAATTAAAAAAGGTGTCAAATCCATTGAAAACTTTGATTCTATCTTAAGATTGCCGGTAATCTTTATATTTTTTCTTGTTTGGTTCATGAATTTTTTACACAATTATAGGCTTCACTGGATTTAGAATTCACTGACGGCCGGTTTAGTTCATGGATTCATAATGTGGATTTTGATTGCACGCGAAGATTACTAGCAATCTTAAAATAAATATTTGTTTGGTTTCATGGAATATTTAATGAATTGTGGGTCCCATTGAATTTAGAATCCACCCAAAGATGGAAAATAGGATGGATTCTAAATCCTAGCTTCGAGGTGGTATTCTTAAGGATTACTGGGGTTTTGATTTACTATTTTCATAATACTTAAACTAATCTTTATTAGACTATTAAACAAACAAATAATGTGTTCAAAAGAAATTTATGATTATAACTATTATTATTTTAAAAAATGGAGAGATTGGTAGATGAGATTGTTTATGATGATTTCTTATGCTTGAAACATTATATTTGATCTTAGTTTAATGACTGAATTCAAATTTTGGTTGCTAAATGTTAATGATTGACAAGTCTATGATATTACAATAACTATATATTTGGTATATTATGATTTGTACGTTAGATCTATACATGTTTTATGCTTAAAAATATAATAAATCTTTTGTTATTATTCAAATATATTTTAACTACATGTAATAGTTTAGAGTCATGTCCATGTCTTAATTAATTTATTTATCTTATTTTTATGTGTCATTGATTTTTAGATTTATACCACTATTTTTTTTAATCACCTCCATTTTTAGAGTGTTGACAATTTAATTTTAACTCATACATTCTTTTAGCCTTCAAGAATAGGTTAGGTATTTAACAATATTTCTATTTCATTTTCCTTGACCCAACCAAACACTGGATTATAAATCCAGCTAGAATTCTATTGATGAATCAAATATTCTGCAAGGATTCAGATTCTTGGTAAAGTGATTACTGGTATTATGATTCCTAGTAATCAGAATTCACCTAAAATAATCTGTGAACCAAACGGGTCGTCAAAGGTGAAAAATATGGTGGATTCTAAATCCTACGTTAGAGGTGTTCCCAAATATTACTGAAGCTTTAATTTAAATTTTTATAATACCTAAACTAGCCTTTATAGTTAAAAAAAAAGTATATAGGTGAGGTTAGGAAACAATTTGTGTGTCTCTCTTGTGTTATGATTCAAAAAATTTAAATGTTTAACCATACGTATATCGAGTAAGTTAGGATTTAGTTCTCTATAGTATAATTTTTTAGAAATAGGTCCATTCTAAAATTTAATATAGGAATTAGTCCCTCACATATTTTAAAGATCAAAATAACCTCATTCATTTTTTGGGGCGCTTATTGTGCATTCCCTATATTATAGCATATTTGAAATTTTTTCATTAAAATCCCATTAATCACAACTCATCCTACTATCAAGTATTTTGATAAACTTCTCACAAAGATGGTTAATAAGAGGCGATCGAACATGCAATTCACGAAGATCGTCGACACATGAGGGCGATTCACTAACGACTATACAATCCGAAAATTTTGGTACAAATTTCTCACATTTTGGACAAATCTCGTGTTGCTTCAATTCAACATAGGGTTTTTTTGAGAAAATTGGTTCTTGTTTTGATTAGGGCTTGGCTTTACACTAGAGGTTTTCGATTAGACGACGGCGACTAGAATACTACACAATGCCGATGGCTAGAAGTGATAATAACACTACCTCGAGACTTTCGTTTAACCTCTATAATCTTTTCAATTTTTTTGCACTATATTTGTTTTGTTCATAGTTGTTTGGTGATGTGAGAAATTTCAAGATTGCTAAGAATAGAAGTGAGAAATTTTTCTGTGCGTGTATATATTTGAACAGAAGTGAGAAATTTCTCAACTAATTCTTATCAAAATTCTCAAAAGTGAGAAAAGCACTGCTAGGTGTACACACTTTTGCTCACATAGCTTTAAATGCATGTACCCTGTACTGTGTAAGTGGTGCACTGAAAAGTGTGAAAAATTCAAGCAGCACAAGGTACATGCATTAAAGCATAGTGTGTGCAAAAGTGTGTACACCTAGCATTATTGAAGTGAGAAATGTTTCATTAATTCGTCTTGTTAGAATTTTTTATTTTTGAATAGAAGTGAGAAATTTCTCATCAAATTTGTGGATATTTAGTGAGAATTTCTCACTTTGTTAATGAGAAGTGAGAACTTTCTCACAACTATTGTCTCTGACTAATGTTAATGAGCCTTGGCCATGTTGATCGTTCTTGGAACTTCCACATTCTCTCATTGGTTGGCACTTTACTTCAACCGCTCCTACCACTTGCGTTCATCATGAGTTCTGATAACTTTTTGGTGATATTTCTCATCCTCTGGAGATATCTGTTCCTTGGAACTTGCACCAAGCTTCTCAATGAAGTCTTCATCAAATCGATAAAAGAAGCGCTTGGTTAGCAGCACGATGGAGCAAGGTAGTACTATGGTTAGTCTTTCATCGTGTTGTTCTAGTCTTTATGCATTTTTTGGGTGTCTACAATTGCCCCCCATGACGTGACATCAAATGGTCACACCGATTAATGTAACGTTTTGAAGTTGAGTATGCCACGCGTCACCTTGGGGAGAAGTCGGTTCAAATTTTGAAATGAAGGGATGCCTCACTTTTCGTGCTCGCGCGCATGGGGAAGGCTATAAATACCTTTATTAGTCATCCTTTGTTCATCTTCTTCCTCTGCTTTCTCCAATTCTGCCCAAATTCTTTTTAAACCTCTCTTTCCTTACTCTTTCCTCAAAGATGGCCTCCACTTCTCCTAGTGCAGCTACATCAGACAGTGCAGCTATATCAGACAGTGATATGTCTCGTTTTGAACGTATTCAGGTCCTTTTGTTATCTCACACCTCCTCTCACTCTACTTCCCCCTTCATCAACCTAGAGGCAACGGAGACTTATTCTGCCACCGTTGGTTTAGGCCCTGCTTTCCATAGGGCTGCCCTTGAAGATTTCAAACCTTTTTCCCCCTATTCACGGTGATTCCCTTTTTAATCTAGGACACTTCAGTCAAACTTATAAACAATCAATCCCAGTAAGGGGGTGGCCTACTTTGGCTGCTTGTTGGGTGGAACGAGTAGACTGTGTAGCAGTGTCCAAGAAGAGTGTATGGGAAGATGCGGGCATATATGAAGCCATTATGCTAAGCAAACAAAAACTTCCCGTGGATTGAGCCTTATTCAATCTCAAAATTATTTTTTTGTTCAAATGGGGGCCGTTGGGCCCAACGATCTAGGATGTCAGCCTTCTCTTGGGCTTCCACCCCGTTTGGAGAGGAGGTCTTTCCAGGTTTTGACAACGGTCAGGCCAGCTTCATCTTTCCCGAAGCCATCCCAAAAAAAGGGGATTCGTCCTCTAAAAAGCCAGTGAACTCTTACGGAGGGTTTACTGCTCACTACCGCGAGAAGGATGACTCCATGGTAACAGAAGAAGAGCACATGGCTTTTCTTCTGTATTGGCTGAACCGGTTTATTTTTTGCTCGGTCGCCCAAGGAATCATAAAAGAGCACATCCCTCTTGCCTGGGCATTGAGCCAAGGTAGGCCATTGGCTCTAGCCACCCTAGTGTGGTCTCACTTATGTAGAGGAGTGAGAGACTTTTTGATCTCAGGCTGTAAAAATGCTAGTGGCCCTGTATGGCTTATCCAGCTTTGGTTTCATCTTTACTTCCCTAAGTTCCAACCGGCCATATGGCCCTCCTTCTAACGCAACAATATTGGCTCGTCAATTTGTTGATGTTGAACCCAAAAACCATACTTTTGATGCCTATTTCTCTTTCTTCTATGAAACCAAACTCCGACTTCCATCTTTCTTTCTTCCCGTGACTTCTTCCTTAACCCTTCCCTCCTTCCTCAGACTTCCAACTCATTTGGTGGGTGATGAATAGGAAACACAAGCCTTATATCACAAAATTTTCTCCAGTTACCTTATTCGTCGGGACATACTTTTTAGCCCTTCTCTGTCAAAGAGAAATAACAAATGTGGGACCGAATTTTACCACCCTCACCATCTGGCTCGTCAATTTGGGTTGATGGTGCCGATTCCTCCCTTTTTATCAGCCAATGTAGATTTATCGGCCGAGTGATACTTATCACTGCTGCCCATGTAAAACCCGTGAAGGAAGACTCTGACTTAGCCAAGAAAAATTTAATCTTCCACCCTTTTATGAAGTTTGCAGGGACAACCCCCGCCTTCGACGCTTAGTGGGCCGAGAGGTCCAGACTTATCTTTGGAGAAGCCATTTCTATATTGTTACAGAAACTCTCTCCAAATGTAGGAAGTATGGTTGTTGAGCCTCCTACTTGTTAGGGTTTGAAAGGTATGCCCTCAAACCAGTAAGCATACTATTACTATTTATAGACAATTGATTAGTTTATTTATGGACGTCATTTACATTTAACTTATGTACGTTGTCATGAGATGAATGGTCAGCAAGTTTGAATCCTTAAACAGTTCATGGAACTCATATATACGAATGTGATTTGTGTATGAGAAGATATGAATGTTTAGAATTGTCACAGTCAATGATAAGATTGGATCACTTATCAGGTTTAGACTGTATCACATTAACTTCTATTTGATAGAGTGAGGAATCTCATTCATTGGAATGTTTGATTCCAAGTTTAATGTGATAGTGTGTTTGATACATTGACGGACTTGAGTATGATCTATTAACATACTATTGTCTATTAGTTAATAGACACTCAAACTTTTGTAAGACACTTGTCCTTAATCCTCAGATGAGAGTGAACAGAAGCTGCAAGCTTAGGTTGCTTTGAGTTACCAATCAGTGAGGTCTTTTAGATTTACACTTGGGTTTCTTGGGAAACCAAGTTTATAATATTGGGAACACTTATTGTCAAGATGGAATCTACCCTCTAGTGTGAAGTGATTCACTTTAAAGAGTAAAGTACTCCCTTGAGAATATCACTTGGTGATTACTAAGAACTGTAGTCATGTCCTCAAGTATGTTGATGGCATGTTCAGGAATGTATGAGTAAGTGAATGACACTCAAGGATTACAAGCGGTGATTAAAATCAAGGAGACAGTATGTATATATATTATATCCCGATTATAATTTCAGATACTATTGGTAGAGGGGCATTAGTGTCAGTACAAGTCTAGGTACTACTAATGTATGTGTGGTTAGCTTCTTATGCACTGGAGTACAATCATTATTATGTAGTGGAGTTAATAATGATTGATTAATAATTGATTCCTTAGTTAAGAGTTTAACTGGAAGGAGTTAATCATTAATTGAAGCTTGTAATTAAGATCCTAGAGGTCCCACTCCTAGCTCATTTAGTGCTTGAATGCTAAAGGGAACAAAACGGGAAAATAGGTACCAAAAACCTGTTTGTGGGACAAGTCGGTTTGAGGGTACTGGTTCCAGAAATCGGTTTGTCCTACAAACCGGTTTTTGGAAAGTTCATGAAATCGGTTTGTGGACAAACCGGTTTGTGGTATGTCGGTTAAGAAAATCTAAAAATAAAGGACCTACGGGCAAAATACGAAGTGACGCAAATTCTAAGCCTTAGGAGTTCCATATCAGTCTCTAAGCCTTAGAGAGATTCCTATATAGTTTCTTAGGGGTTTTCCACAAAACCCTAGCATTCGGCAGCATCCGGAAGTCATAGGAGTGAAGATTTCTGGAGTTTGGAGAGCCGAATCTTCATTAATAACACAACTGGAAAGAAGAGTTCTCGATAGGATCCTACCGATCTGTATCTGGTATGAATATATATATGTATATTAGTAGTTTATATATCTTGTATTGCATACAATTAAACGAGAAGTAGATCTTAAAAGTTTTGAACTGCATATATTCATATTCCGCTACGCACTGGATCCAATTTTCCAACAAGTGGTATGAGAGCCTCCTCGTTTATGTTGTATACAATATGTATTACGGAAACATAATGAACTAGGGTTTTAAAATCATAAGTCTTATATAATAAGATTCATTATTGATCTAAAAACTAATTGATGTTTTTCAAAATATTGATTTTTATTATGTTTTTAGATCTGATCAGTTTCTAGACTGATTAGATATGTTAGAAAATTTTTCATTCGATTAAAACTTGAAATCTAGAAGCTATTCAGATTAGATCTGAACGGGCACACCAGAAACCGGTTTATGGGACACACCGGTTATTGGGAAAGCTTCCAAAAACCGGTTTGTGGGACAAACCAGTTACTGGTAGGGATCCAGAAACCGGTTTGTGCCACAAACCGATTTGTGGGCTGCACATTCTGTTTTATACAGAAATCTTGTTTTTTGTTTTAAAAACTGTTTTAATTTTTATTTTATAAAATTGCAGAAACTATTTTACAACTTGTTAAGAAGTTTTAAAAGAGCGAAATAGTTTTTCTAAGAAACCCTAGGTATTGTTTGACAATATCCGTCATCATGGAAGTCAGTGTAAATTTGATTTATGCATACTTGTAACTCCGTATTATTCATATGAGTACTAGTGGTGATGAAATTGCATATTGTATTAGATTAGGACATGTGATTAATTGTATGATGTTTATTATGAATATACGTCATCTAACCCTTGTAACAGGAAGCCTTATCTCTCATGGCAAGTTAGTTTAATTATTTTAAATTGTTGTTATGGTTTTATGGCACTTGTAAAGGGCATTATGGTCTCAGTCCTGCGAATAGGAAGACATAATGCTTTCCCTAGCCAATTGTTCTTTATTTTCCTAGATTATTTGTACGCCTCTTCAGAGGTATAGGACTATATATTGTAACTTTTGGAGGACTCGAAGAAGGAGCCATGGAGATGGAGCCCTAGAGACCGAATCCTTGAAGATGAATCTATGAAGATAGAGCCATGAGAGAGAAGGGCTTGAATGAATGTTTTACTTATGCTTATATATGTTTGATATGTTGTGATTGCATGAGTAGCATACTGTCATCAAAATATCTTTTTTTTTTCTTAAGTGATAATATGAACAAAATCGTTTTGCAAAATTTTAATGTGTATGAAAAAAATATTATTTTGACACATTAAATGAATATGAGATATTCATGGACATGAAAAAGGAAACTTTTTTCAAAATGACTTCCTAAATTTAAAAAATTCTAGTGGGAGAGAGTATTATAAAAGTTATAACCTCACGGTCTTCCAATAATGGTTCATTGTCAAGTGAATGGGATACTGCGAAGCATAGATTCATCTATGATCACTCCCTTCGGATAGTAGTCCATTCACTAGTTACTAGATATGAATTTCCAATGGAGGAAATTAATGAGACGCATTCGAGAGTGACCTCCCTTCGGAGGCGCTACTTGAAGCGGTTGTCATTAGATTTCTTTTGATGGTATACACTAGACTAATATTTTTAGTAAGAGACTGCCCTCGGAGTTTTATTGAAAATCATTAGAGACTTAAGGATCAGAAGTCATACACTATTTTGCAAGAGTTTCATGGAGAATAGTTATGATGGGTTCCTCCTGATTAAATCATAAAGTCTTGACCTCCCCTCGGAGGCTTGACTTCATAATTTAAAATTCTGAAGACATAATATGCTTTATTTTATAAGAATTCCCATGTAATGCATGTATGTCATTTTAAGATATCCATACTTATTCTATTCTGCATGTTGTAATTTCAGATTATCATAATGTCTAAATTTAGTCCTCTTGCCACAATTTTGAGCTAAAACAAGCTAACTGGAACAAATTATGTTGATTAGAAAAGAAACCTCGACATTCTTTTGACTGCTGAAGGACACAAGTTTGTCCTTACCACTCCCTGTCCACCAGCCCCTGCTCCTGATGCCCAAGCTAATGAGGAAGATCCGCGTTCATGATGGCAGAATTAAGGCTGATGAAATGGCTCGTTGTTACATATTGGCCTCAATGTCCAATATGTTGCAACACCAACATCATGCTATGGCCATGGCTACAGATATGATTGCAAACCTTAAGGAAATGTTTGGGGAACAGGGGCATCATGCTAGGCTAAATGCCATACAGCAAATCATGAATACCAAAATGTCGGAAGGGACTCTAATAAGAGAGCACATTTTAAAAATGATTGGTTTTTTAAACATACTGGAAGTCCTTGGTGCTGACATTGATGGGGAAACCAAGTTGACATGATCCTGAACTCACTGCCTTCTTCGTTCACTCAATTCAAATTGAATTATAATATGAATAAATTGGGTTATTCACTGAGTGAACTAGTATGCTCTCTATAGGCAGTGGAGGGGATCGTCAAGGGTAATCATGAGATTATGAACATTGAGAAGGCTTCATACTAAATCCAAGAAAGGGAAACTGAGGAAGAAGGGCTCAAAGGTTCAAGTTGATAGGCCCAAACCAAGTATTGGGAAAAAGACAAAGAAGGGAAGAAAAAGGCTGAAGGAAAGCCAAAGGGAAAATGTTTCCAGTGTGGTATACCAGGACATTAGAAGAGAAACTGTCCAGACTACTTAGCAACAAAGAACCAAGGTATGAAAGAATCATTTGTAATTGAAGTAAGTTTTTTAACGGATACTTCAAATAGATGGTGTGTTGATTTTGGGGGAACTAACCACATCTGCAATTCATTGCAGGGGTTCAGGCCAATGAGGCAGTGTAGTGATGGAGAAATCACTCTTACTTTGGGATCTAGTGCAACTGTTTTAGTAGTTGCAGTTGGAGTAGTAGTTTTAGTTTTTCCTAAGAATAAAACATTAGTCTTATCAGATGTTCTTTATGTTCCTTCTATAAGGCGTAATCTGATTTCAGTTTCTAGTTTAGTGAATAATGGTTATTCATTTTCTTTTGGTATTGAAGTTTCAATAAAATTAATGGTTCTTTTAATTACTCTGGTATGTTATCTAATGGTTTGTTCTTGATTAACCCAATCTCTCGAGAAACTTTTGAAGTGGAATTGAATAACTCAATAATAACCATACCATCTAAAAGGAAATAGCCTTCTTCAAATCCAACAAAGCTTTGGCACATGAGGTTAGGACATGTTAATCTAAATAGGATGGACAGGCTTGTTAAGGATGGGATCCTTGATTTTTTGGTTCTGGAACCACTACCTGTCTGTGAATCCTGTTCAGAAGGCAAAATGACAAAAAGACCCTTTTCATCAAGGGGCAACAGAGCCAAAGACTTGTTGGAATTGATTCATACCGATGTATGTGGACCAATAAATGTTAGGGCATGATGTGGTTATCAATATTTCATTACATTTACTGAAGACTTCTCGAGATATAGATACATTTACTTATTGCACCACAAATCTGAAGCCTTTGAAAAGTTCAAAGAATTTAAAGCTGAGGTAGAGAAACAATTAATAAAGAATATCAAGGCCATTCAATCTGATCGAGGTGGCAAGTATCTCTCTGATGAATTTATTGACCATTTGAGAAAGGATGGGATCCTATCTCAGTTGACTGCACCAGGAACACCTCATCAAAATGGTGTAGCGGAAAGAAGGAACCGGACCCTTTTAGACATGACTAGGTCTATCATGAGCTATTCAGAATTACCACTATTCCTATGGGGTTTCGCTTTGGAAACTGCAATGTATATGCTAAATCATGTTCCAAGCAAATTTATGCCTAAAGACACCCCGAGAGTTATGCAGTGGGAGTAAGCCCTCTTTAAGACACTTTCGGATTTGGGGTTGTCCGACATATGTGCTAAAGGCACAAACTAGTAAGTTGGAAACAAGATCAGAAGTATGTTACTTTGTGGGATATCCAAAGAAAACAAAGGGTGGTATTTTTATCACCCAAGAGAGCATAAGGTTTTTGTGAGTACACACGCTATTTTCTTGGAGGATGATTTTATCATGAGCAACAAACCCAAAGGAAGGATAGTTCTAGAAGAAGTAAATGAACAACCCTCAGTTCCTCAAATAGTCAATGAGAATGTAGAATAAGAAATTACTGCACCTTCTTCTATTCCTGTACCAAAACCTCATCGTAGTGGGAGGATTGTCAGAGAGCCTGACAGATTCATGTTCCTAGAAGAAGCTTTTGAAGCTGTTCCTTAAGAATCTGAATCTGATCCTTCTAGTTATGAAGAGGCTATATCTGATAAAGATTCAGAACATTGGATACAAGCAATGAAAGCTAAAATGGAGTCTACGCACTCCAATCGTCTGGGAGCTTATAGATTCACATGCTAATATTAAACCTATTGGCTGTAAGTGGGTATACAAAAGGTAAAGAGGACCAGATGGATAGTAGAGACCTTCAAAGCTAGGCTAGTAGCGAAAGGATATACTCAACAAGAGGGTGTTGACTATGATGAGACCTTCTCGCCAGTAGTCATGCATAAATCCATCAGGACTCTCTTATCCATAGCAGCATGTCTCAATTATGAGATATGGCAGATGGACGTCAAGACTGCATTCTTGAATGACAATCTTGATGAGGACATCTTTATACAGCAACCAGTCGGTTTCATAGCTAAGGGACAGCAAGGTTAAGTATGCAAGTTGCATAGGTCCATTTATGGGCTTAAGCAAGCATCAAGAAGTTGGAACATCCGTTTTGACCAAGCGGTCAAACCTTTTGGATTTATCCAAAACATGGATGAACCTTGTATTTACAAGAAACATAAGGAAAATGCAGTGCCGTTCTTAGTTCTGTATATTGATGACATCCTTATCATTGGGAATGATATAAGAGTGCTATCAATGATTAAGGTTTGGTTAGCTAGCACCTTCGATATGAAAGATCGTGGTGAGGCAAGCTATATTCTAGGAATAAAGCTTATATAAGATTGGAAGAATAAGACTATAGGATTGTCTCAAGCTTCCTATATCGATAAGGTATTGTCTAGATTTTCTATGGAAAATTCCAAGAAAGGGTTCTTACCCTTTAGGCATGGTGTTACACTTTCACAGAGTCAGTGTCCAAAGACACAGGCGGAGAAAGATCGCATGATGGGAATTCCATATGCTTCGGCTATTAGAAGTCTTATGTATGCGATGTTGTGCACCAGGCCAGATATCTTTTGCTGTAGGCATGGTAAGCAGTTATCAGTCTAATCCAGATCCTGACCATTAGACAGCGGTAAAGAATATTCTTAAGTACCTCAGAAGGACTTGAGATTATATACTGATCTATGGGAAAGAGGAGTTAGTTCCAATCGGCTATACTGTTTCCGATTTTATGTCGGACAAGGATTTGAGAAATTTGACATCCGGTTATGTGTTTACTCTTGGAGGTGGTGCTATTAGTTAGAGGAACATTAAGCAGAAATACATTGCAGACTTTACTACAGAGGCTGAGTATGTTGCAGCCTGCGAGGCAACCAAAAAGAGGCTATATGGCTCAAGAAGTTCCTATTGGAACTAGGAGTTGTACCTGCTGCACAGTCCCCTGTCATACTTTATTGTGATAACAGTGGAGCGAAGGAACCACAGTAAGGGAAAGCATATAGAAAGGAAATATCATTTGATCCGAGAGATAGTTCACAGAGGTGATGTGGTGGTGACAAAGATTGCGTCAATGGATAATCTTGCAGATCCCTTTACGAAAGTCTTACCTTCTAAGGTTTTCAATCGTCATATGGACAATCTAGGAATTAGATGTTATCCTAGCTGGTTGTGAGTGCAAGTGGAAGTTTGTTAGGGTTTGAAGGGGTATGCCCTCAAACTAGTTAGCATACTATTACTATTTCTAGACAATTGATTAGATTATTAGAGATGTCTTTTACATTTAACTATGTACGTTTTCATGAGATGAATGGCTAGCAGGTTTGAATCCTTAAACAGTTTATGGAACTAATATATGCGAATGTGATTTGTGTATGAGGAGATATGAGTGATCTATATAAATGTTTAGAACTATCACAATTGATGATAAGATTGGATCACTTATCAGGTTTAGACTTTATCACATTAACGTCTATTTGATAGAGTGAAGAATCTCATTCATTGGAGTGTTTGATTCCAAGTTTAATGTGATAGTGTATTTAATACATTGACAAACTTGAGTATGATCTATTAACATAATACTGTTCGTTAGTTAATAGACACTCAAACTTATGTAAGACACTTATCCTTAATCCTGAGATGAGAGTGAACACAAGCTGCAAGCTTAGGTTGCTTTGAGTTACCAATCAGTGAGGCCTTTTAGATCAACACCTGGGTTTCTTGGGAATCCAAGTTATAGTATTGGGAACACTTATTGTCAAGATGGAATCTACCCTCTGATGTGAAGTGATTCACTTTAAAGAGTAAAGTATTCCCTTGAGAATGTCACTCGGTTGATTACTAAGAACTGCAGTCATGTCCTCAAGTATGTTGATGACATGTTCAGGAATATATGAATAAGTGAATGAAACTCAAGGATTAGAAGAGGTGATTATAATCGGGGAGACAGTATATATATTATATCCCGATTATAATTACGGATACTATTGGTAGAGGGGCATTAGTGTCAGTACCAGTATAGGCACTACTAATGTATGTATGGTTAGCTTCTAATGCACTGGAGTGCAATCATTATTATATAGTGGAGTTAATAATGATTGATTCCTTAGTTAAGTGTCTAACTGGAAGGAGTTAATGATTAATCGAAACCAGTAATTAAGATCCTAGAGGTCCCACTCCTAGCTCATTGGGTGCTCGAATGCTAAAGGGAACAAAACAGGAAAATAGGTACTAGAAACCGGTTTATGGGACAAACCTGTTTGTGGCTACTGGTTCCAGAAACTGGTTTGTGAGATAAACCGGTTTCTTAGGACAAGTTCCAGAAACCGATTTGTGGGATAAACTAGTTTGTGGTATGTCGGTTAAGAAAATCTATAAATAAAGGACCTACGAGCAGAATACGAAGTGACACAAATTCTAAGCCCTAGGAGTTCCATATCAGTCTCTAAGCCTTAGAAACATTCCCATATAGTTTCTTAGGGGTTTTCCACAAAACCCTAGCATTCGGCAGCATCCGGAAGTCATAGGAGTGATGATTTTTCTGGAGTTTGGAGAGCCAAATCTTCATCAATATCACAATTGGAAAGAAGAGTTCTTGATAGGATCCTACCGGTCTGTTTCTGGTATGAATAGATATATGTATATTAGTATTAGTATATATATATCTTGTATTGCATACAACTAAATGAGAAGTAGATCTTAAAAATTTTAAACTACATCTATTCATATTCCGCTGCGCATTGGATCCAGTTTTCCAACATTGCTCCCCCAAAATCTACTCTGACTATTGAAAGGAAGAAAAAACAAAAGAAGAAGAAGGCCACAATCTCCGCTACGATTATTCCCTCCGAGGAGGAAATAACCAAGGTCCCTGGGACGAAGAAAAGAAAAGGGCTCCCGACCACCGATGCCCAAGTAAGCATTTCTTTCATCCTTTATGCCTATCTTGGTCTTGTTTTAATACTAACAAAATTCTATTTGGATAGGCCGTGGTTCCTACTCAACCTTCACCGATGAAGAGGTAGACGAGGAGTCAGCCTTTTATACTAACTGATCTTCCCTTCTTGGCTGGTTAAACGGCTGTCTAAGATGCTACCCCACCCTCTGCTTCCTTAGACGTGATTCTTCCATCGGCCAAGAGGCCAAGGTAGAAGTCCAGGGTATCCTCTTTGGTGAAAGGGATAAAGGGGACAGTGGTCTCCTCAAGCGATGAGGAACAAGAAGTGCCCAGAGAGCAAAATGAACAACAAACAATCTCAGCGGGGGAGGAGGCTACCGAGGAAGAAGAACTAGAAAAGGACGTGATGGATGAAACCACAAGGGTGGTAAATCTGGTTATGTCCGATGTCTTGGATTCCCCTCTTGGTTATGAGGAAACAGAGCACCCTTAAACCAATCCTGACCTCAACCATTCTGCTTCTACCTCAGCCCCCTCAAGTACTGCTCCTGATACTGTAGCATAACGGTCATCCCTTTACTGATGTGGGGAAGTAATCCCCATTGGGTAAAATGAGCGAATCCTCTTTGGCCATTGTGGTAAGCCAATCAGATCTAACAACGGGCACCGATCGGCCTACTCTTAGGTACCATTTTTTTTCACTAGGCTCCTGACCGGTCATCCCTGTTCATTCAACTGATCCTACAGGTCTCACTTTTGTTTTCAATAACCTACTGGCTCAACTACATTTGATCCTGCTGTATTTTTTCAATAATTGGATGTGAACACTCTAAAGGTAAAAACACCCATCGTCTAAACAGCCAAGCCTAAAGACCTTCAATGTGCCAGGGATTTTATTAATAGGCTCTCCCTTAGCACCCTGAAGGAGGCCCCTTCCCCTTTTGTTGTCAACTCTGTAGCATTTCTCCTGTAGTAGGATCATACCCTTAATGCTGAACAGAAGTCCATTATAACGGACTTAAAGAAGTAATTTCTGTCCTGTCATGCAACCTTTACCACTGTTACCAAAGCTTGGGTTTATTTTGAACCCAAGTTGTTGGCTTACAATAAAGATGTGGATACGGTAGGTGAGGCCAAGTAATGGTTTGAAGGCACATCTATCACATGAGGCCAACTTATGACAAAGCTTGACAAGACTCAACAGGGAATCATGGGCCTTTGTAAGAAACTGGCCATTGTTGATGCTACAGTGGCCATGAAAGGCCAAGATTCAAAATCCTTGGCCGAGAGATTACAACCTCTTCTTCCCAGTGCCACAGATTGGAGTGCTAACCTATGCTGTATTGAAGAAGACCAACAGAAGGCAGAGGGGGTCTGTGCTATTTTGAAGGAGAAGTTAGGAAGGTTTTCATCGTCCTGATGTCCGGTTAATGTATTTTGTTCCTGTAATTCCTTGTAATGAAGATCCTTAAAAATGAATGAGAATTTTTTTGACTTATCTGTGTCTTAATTTCCCTCCATTCTATTGATTAATTTTATTTCCACCATAAGTTAGGAAAATGGTAGGCCGATAGGTCTTAGGCCTATTGGCCAATCTAAAGAAGAGCCCTTTTGTAAGTTTGTGACCCAAAATGTCACATCAATTAAAGCAGTTGATGATCTTGAGATGCCGTCGTTACCGATCCTGACACGTGGATGGTTATGGCTGATTATGCATCTCCCAAAGAATGAGCCTAATGATTTCCTTCAATAAATGAGCGTCTCTTCAGCCACTTTCGTACTTGGAAAAAGCTTGCAGAGTTAAAGAGGGCCATTTGAGCATTCAGACGAAATGACACGTGCAGGGCTAAGATTCTTTCAGAAGATGGGAAATTTTTAGGCTACAAAAAGGGGATGTTTTCCAACTGAACTGTCTCTTTTTTCAAAGTGGGGTGTTCCTATATAATAGGCCCTAGTGATCCCCAAAATTTGAAATCTCTCTCTTCTGCTTCTAAGAGAACCCCCAGCCTTCCGAACCCTTTTCTTCCTCTTTATCCATAGCCATTAACTTTCTAACCAACGAGGAGACCCATGCACACTTTCGAGCTGACTGTGAGATATCAGACGATGTGCAGATCTAGTCGTACGTGGCTGGTTCTGCCATCCACGAGGGTTTCTTTGTTATTTGTGCCTACATGCTGCTAGTAGTTGGCGTCCATTTTTCCTTGCCTGCCTGTGCTGTGGATTTCTGACGACACTGGGGTTGGCACTCCATGTGTGTACCCCAAACACCCTATGTTCGTTCTACAGTTTTGACGTGCTCAATGTACATTTGTGGTTGAAGATGACGGTGCAAAAAATTTTGGACTACTACCATATTCTCTACACCAGGGAAAAGGTCTACTGCATGCCTTTAAAGGGGCACAATGTGGTAGCTGAGCTTAATCACCCTAACAAAGATTGGGGAAAATATCCCTATGTTCTAGTTTCAGGCGACGTTGGGCTTGTCTAGTATGAGGGTATCTTTCCTTGTACTTTCAATGCTAATGCCTTCCATGACTGGATGAAGATCTTTCGGTCAGGGAAAAAGGATTACCAAAAAGAGGCCCCCAAAATGGCCATCCAAGCCCGTTTGAGCTCAGACTTCCTGATGGGGCCAAACGGGTAGACACCTACCACTGAATAAGCAATGTGGGCCCTCTGGGGATTTTTATGCAAATTTGGTACCTCGGAATATCCCTCATTGGGTTCTTCGTGCTGCCCGCGCTGCTGCGCCGGTGGAGCCTGAAGAAGCTCCAATAGTACGTGATGTGCCAGCCGCTCTAGCAACCGAGGAGGCTTCAGTTGTACCTCCAGTAAATGGGCAATGAAGATCTGCTTGTCTCCAAGAGCAGAGGCTTCGTGTCCCTGCTGGAGCCAAAAATAAGGAAACCATCGTCTTAGAGACCGATGGCTCTTCTAAAGGTAAAGCAAGGTCAGTCTCTAGGGACGATGATGATGATAACCCAACCCAACCGAGGGCTTTTGAAGTGGAAAAGCTTTAGGGGAAGAGTCTCTCCGCCCGAGGATGCTCCATAGCCAGAAGAGGCTTGGGTCCCATATTTTGGCGATTCTGGGGATGACGACCTTCTAGCCTCTCTGCTGTTTGGGGAGAGGTCTCTTCGGAAAAGGATCACCAACCTGGAGTGCTTCCTTGATTATGCTAAATAGGGAAAGTAGCGGTAGAAGAGGAAAGCAGAGTTCTTAGAGGGCTATCTTGAAGAGGTTGATAAGCAGCTTGAAAGGCCTGGGCATAAAAGAAGATGGTCGATGTAGCTTAGACCGATAAGGACTATTTTACTTGCTTTTGTTCCTTTCTATTTGCATCTTTCCTCCTTTTGATTTTGTTGTAAATATTTTCTTGAATGAATGAAACAATCTTCTCCCTTCTGCTCATGTCTTTTACTTTTGATTGATGAGTGGTTCATATTCCATGTTTGGGTTTGGTCTGAGCTCTAAATCTATAGTTTTCCATAGTGTAGGATAATAGGACTGTAAATACTGACCATTAATTAATCTTGGATGGACTTTACCATCAATGTCACGCAATTGATAAGCACTGCCCCTTAAAATTTTAAAGATCATAAACGATCCTTCCTAATTAACAAACCACTTGCCATACCTCCTATCTTTTTCCTCCTATCTTTTTCATCGATAAGAAGAATGGCCTTCCAAACGAGCTACTCTAAACCAAACAACTTTGCCCTTACTTTCTTATAGTAAGCTCTAGCAGCACGATTTTTCTACACTTTAAGGTAATCCAGAGCATGTAATCTAACCTTATCGAACCATGCTAACTTAGTGATCATAGCTTCAATATAATCATAAAGTTCTAACTGATTTTGTAACACCCTTCTTGCTGATAGGACTGTGACTTCCATGGGCAGCATTGCATCATGCTCGTAAGTCAAAGCAAATAGTGTTACTCCTGTACTTATTCGTTTGGATGTCCGATAAGCCTATAGTGTCTAAAAAAGGAGTGAGTCCAATGACTTGGGATTTTTTTTTATCATTTTTCCTAGAATCCCTTTGATAAGTTTGTTAGAAGACTTGGCCTGGCCATTTGCCTGGGCATAGTATGGGGTAGAAGTAAGAATTTTTGCACCCATACTTTCTGCAAAGCTTTTGGTCTCATCTTTAGTAAACATTGAGCCTTGATTGGCCGTAATTGTTTCTGGTAAGCCGAACCAGCGTATGATGTGTTGCTCAATGAACCTGATGATAGTGACCTGAGTGACCGATCTTACAAGCATAGTCTCTACCCACTTAGTGAAGTAATCGGTGGCCACTATGATAAAATAATGTTGCCCAGATGAAGTTGGATGGACTTTTCCAATTAAGTCCATCACCCATCTTCTGAAAGGCCATGGCTTAATTATTGGATGTAAAATTTTGGCTGGCACCCTTTGAATAGGGCCATGCTTTTGACATGCCTAACATCTTTTGGCATAGTTGATACAATCTTTTAGCATAGCTGGCTAGAAGTTATATCTCCTTATCAACCATTTCATTTTGGTGCCGGCTTGATGAGCCCTACAAATTCCTTCATGGACCTCAGACATGATCTTCATGGCCTCACTCTTGCCTCAACAATTTAGGAGGACATCATCCTCTATGGCTTTTTTGAACAAATCTCCATCTAGAAGGAAAAATCGGATTGTAAACATCCTAGTTTGACCATCTTCCCTCACATTAGGATGATTAAGATATTCCTTGATAGGCGTTCACCAATTGCTCTGCTCAAGTAAAACAGAGGCGGTCTTGGCGAACCATTCTCATTTAGCCACCGAAGGGACTGAACGTCGAAGGATAGTGATACTTTTTTCCTCAACCCCTTGTATTGATCATGAAATAGCATTAGCAAGCCTATTGGCATCCCAATTGATCAATCTTGGGATATGACCGACTGTGATGTCATCAAAATCGTTGATCAACCGAGTAGCTATAGAGTGGAATGGACACAATTCCTAGCTCTTGACACAAAAATCACCTGATATTTGTCCGATAACTAGTTGCAAGTCACCTTCAATATGGATTGAAGATGCCCCCATTTCTTGGAGTATCTCCAATCCAATGATCATTGCTTCATTTTCGGCCTGATTATTCGTGCATTTGAAGCCTAAATTGAATGCCATTTTAGTTTTCCTATTTTTTGGTGATATGATCACGATGCCAGCCCCTGATCCATCTGTATTTTTTTGCACCATCAAAAACCAAAGTCCAGGGGACTAGAGAAACATTTGCCACAAAGGGAACCACTGGCGCCAGCTCCTCTAATTTTGGGTCTGATGGATGATCAGTTAGGAAGTTGGCTATGGCCTGACCCTTAACCGATCGCTAAGACCGGTGATCTCGTCAAAATCAAGATATAAAAGTATGCTTACTTATGCTTTACTTTCAAAAGGTTTGCAGTGTGGAAATAAAGGTCGAACCCACAGAGATTGAATACTATGCACTTTAATTTTTTAAAACCTAAATTTAGTTAATTAAGAAAAACATATTTTGGATTTAATTTGAATTAAACGAATAACAATAAAAGTAAATCTAAATTATAAAAGCAATTAAATGTTTATTTTTATAATAAGTTTAAGGAACCTAGGATTGCAAATCCACCACTTGCTTCATAATAAGGGTATTTGTGAATTACTTTAGCCTATTAAGTTGGATGATAATGGGGAATTGTAGCTACAAGCCTAATTCCTCCGTCAAGAAAATTACTATGGTTCAATCACCAACATAATCCATCTTCGGTTAGCACGAATTATCCCACACTAAAGTAGGCTTGTGGTATAATCCGTCTATGCATGGACTATTCGGATACTTGATAGCACAATTCAATTTAAGCACCATTACATGTAAATAATCTAAACAAGCACAGCAAGCATAGATCATTGAGCACACTACCATCAAAATAGATCTAAGACAAGAGTAAACTTTGAAAGTAACGATTTAATCAATAAAAGCGCGACCTATTTATTGAAACTATCATCCATGTAACTATCATCCATACATAATAAAACTAAAATAAAAACATAAAAAACACCCTATTACTTGGCTAGGGTTTCATTGAAACCTTAGATCTTGAGTTTAGTTGGCCATAGAATTGATGAACGACAAGAGGTTGATGGAGGAGATCATGGGAATCCTTGGTCTTCTTCTTCTTCTCCTCGCTTTCCTCCCTTCAATGGCTGAAGGTTTTTTGTATATTGATGTATCTAATGTTGTGTAATGATGTGTAACCCCAAAATTGATTTAGAATAGGATTTATATAGAGTTTGGAAGGATTTAGGAAGTTTTCCTAAGCCAAATCGTACTAAAACTGCTATATTCACGTTTCTGGACGTCATATGCACAAACCACCTTTGCTGGGCACTTTAATTTAACAAAATACGTGTTTTTGGTTTTTTCACAGGTCACTCACGCTGCCCGCTCGCGCGAGGTCCTTTTCGCTGCACTGCATGACTGTCGTAGATTTGCGATAAGTTTTTGGTCGGAACACAGATTGACTTGTTGTTTGTGGCCACGTGTCCATAACTCAAAGATCTAAATTTTGTATCTCTGGAGAAATTTCTAAAATCTGAAGTATTCCATATTAAAAATGCGATTTTTCGAGGCTGCTACTGTATTCAGCTTTCACCGAAATCACCGTTTGAGCCCAGAATGACTTCCAACGGCACTAATCATTGGATTTTTGTGCATTTTCAAGTTAAAGCTCCAAAACCTACAAATTTTTGAATACTTATTAAAAAACAACTAATAACTGCATGAAATGAGCTAACAAAGCGTATCTTCAGGACTATAAACGGCAACTATTCGTCGCCGATCACACCCCCAAACCTACACTTTGCTAGTCCTCGAGCAAAGAAAAATATAAAAATAAATACTACTATACTTAAAAATCCTAACTCACTGTCGTAGGTAACGCGATTGCATTTAGCATATGCACAAGCCTTTTAAACCCTAGGTGTCCCTAGTAGGACTCGTGAAGTCTCGTGAGGGTTCTCATCAACAAGTCACCCACAACCATTTTTATTAACTTATAAATTTAAAAAGTTTTATTCAAACAAAAAATAAAACAATCAATACTCCTTATCATAGAACGACTATTTGAAATAGAATAACGAATATAAAGAAACATAATGAAACATCCAACTAAGTCATGAAAAACAATCCCAAGCACATGCATCGTATAAATCAATAGAGTTCCTCATAAAATTGCACGTGTGTGATGTGGTGGTCAAATGTACACGCGCATGTCATGAACATGGAATATACTTCGGATGACCATTTAACTATGTCTCAACTACGAATCTCACAATGATAATTACACTCTCAAATGAAACACTCAGAAACATGTGTAATTTATCTAATATATAGGAGCAAAGGAAATATGTTTTCAAAATGAGAAATGCTCATATATGACTCGAACAAGACGCATGACATGAAAGAATAGTAGTCTCATGGATAGGAAGCCAACAATCAAGAAAAATTAATCATTACCATATTTTAATCCCCTTCCCATCATTTATATATCCAAACCATGTTTCTAGGATCAACTAGGACTTTTCAAAGGTTATAATGTGGCACGGGCAACGAAAAAGGATAGAAAGGATTCATTAGGTAGTTTTCAGAATGGCATTGTAAGGCATGTTCGATTTCTTTCATTCTCTCTTCCACCAACTTCATCATTTCATTCTCTTCTTTTCATTCCTTTCAATTTTTTTTCCTTCTGTTCTTTTTCTTCTTCTTTTTCAACCTTATTCTTTTTTTTCTATTCTTTTCCTCCTCGTTGCTTTTGAAACGAATATTCAATAAATAACAAGGTAACCACCCCAAGCACCATCTTATTTTCTTTTTCTTCTTCTTCTCAATCACACATCGCCTTAACACCACTAAAAGTTGATCAATCTTTCAAGGGTGAACTCCAAGTTGGCCAAATTGGAGCGAAAACAGGATAATAGTAATTAAAGAAAAATTGCATTTTAATGGCTCAAAGGGCGAACTAAGGAAATTTATCATTTATCGGTCGGTGGCAAATAAAGAGGGCCTACCATCATTTCCTATGGTCATATGGTTTTTTAATGTTTACGACGGAAGATTATTTAGCATGGTGACAAATATTTTAACCTGACTTATCAACCAAAACAAGAATATTGAGACTAAACAACGAGTTAATGCGCTATTTCAAGTGAAATTTGACAAACAAAAAATGTATTTATAACCCTCTAAAAAAGAAAAGATAGGCTCAAAAGCTCACCAAGCTTAGTCTCCACCATGTGTTATCTAGAAATCCGAATCATATTATAGTTCACATCAAACATTTATTCAAGCGACTACGTGCAGTGCATAGGTTTGTGTGCAAATCTATGATACAAAGATACATGACCTAAAACATCATATCATGACTTCAGCAAATATTTAATCACATTTTCTCATGTTTACCATTCTATAACAATCTAAGTTACATAACAAGATGTATCGACTAGAGATTACAAAACCGTAGGTGACATCGTTTATTTAAGCACAAGTATCAAAAAAAAATTTAAAATTTTGGTGTATATAATAATGTGCATGTGAGTGCATACCCCCAAACCTAAACCTTTCATTGCCCCCAATGAAACAATAAAACGAAAGAAAGGAGAGTACGTAGAGAATGAACAATAGTACCTCGATCTCGGCAAACATAAACCAGGTGAACATATAAAAATATGCAAGTTCAAAGTGCAATATGCTCCAAATGAAGACACTCATCCACCTGTAAATACTTGACAAAAGAAAACTAAACTAACAAAAGAATAAGAAAAGCTAATAAAAATTTACAAAAAAAAAAAAACTGAACTAAATAAACAACAAGTTAAACTAAACTAAATTAAACTAAACTAAACGATAATTGAAAAACTGAAAAGGAAATGAATAAAAACAAACAGAAACAGAACTAAGAAAACAAATGTGAACTTAATCTAAAAGTACTGACAAGAACAAACAAAAAGGAAAAACACTGACCAGGTTTGGGAAAGAGAATGTAAAAGAAGGAAAGAGAAAAACCCAAAAAACCCTACCTCGCGCGAGCGGGTCGCTCGAGAAAGCTTCGCGCGCGCGAACCCCTCTGCGATGTAAAGCAGAGGCTTGATTAACATTTTATAAAAGAAAGATTTCTAAGTCCCTAGATCGCGCGAGCGGGCCGCTCAAGCGACCTCCTCGCGTGCGCGAATTTCGGCGCGAGGTGATACTGAGGCTAAATATCACATAAGGTTTTAAAAAAAAAATTTCACTAAGGGGCAAGCTCGTGCGAGCGGGCCGCGTGCGCGAGTTGCCATTTTTCCTCTTTTTCTTTATTTTTTGTATATAAGTTTAAAATAAGTTTACTCCGACCCCCAAACCTGTCCAGAATGACCCAAAAAGGACTCAAAACTGACCCAAAATGACCAAAAACACTCAAAATTAAAAGAAACGGACAAAATAATGCTTGGGTTGCCTCCCAAAAAGCGCTATCTTTTACGTCTTTAGCTAGACCGTTCTAGCTCAAGATTCAAGAAGCCCGTAAATTGGACTGTGTACCCCTAAGAATATCTGGAAGAGCCCGGTGGTAAGCAGAAATAACGTCGCTATGGATTAATTCAATTGACGGTTCATCCTTATTATGTTCAAATCTCTTTCTTACCTTTCGAGTAAATTCATCTCCAGGGTCTTGATTATTCAAATTCATCCGCTCGTCACTAACCATATTATTTTCCTCACCATGTGTAGTGCATTAGTAGGTTCAATTTGTCGTATAACCTCACTACCCTCTATACATAGATAATCCTCGTCTTTGGGAGGTTGATCAACAGCATTTAACACGTTTAATTTTAAGTTCAAATTCCCGAATGACACTTTCATCACCCCCGTTCGACAGTTAACATGCGCATTAGCAGTGGCTAAGAATGGACGACCAAGAATAACAGGGGTGTGCTTCCTAGCATCTAGGACAGGTTCAGTGTCAAGGACCATAAAATCGACATGATAAAAACATTGATCAACTTTAACTAAGACGTCCTCGATGATTCCTCTAGGTACTTTGACGGAACGATCCGCTAATTGAATAGTAGCGGCCGTAGGTTTAAGTTCACCTAGTCCTAGTTGTTTGTAGACGTGGTAAGGTAAGAGGTTAACACTAGCTCCTAAGTCAAGGAGAGCCCTATGGATGACAGTGTCACCTATGACACATGAAATAGTTGGCGTACCAGGATCCTTATACTTTGGTGGTGAGTGTTGAAAAATAGAACTTACTTTTTCCGTGAGAAAGACCTTTTTCGGAGTAGGACTACGCAATTTACGTTTTTGAGTGCATAGGTCTTTAAGACATTTAGCGTAAGCGGGAATTTGTTTAATAGCATCGAGGAATGGAATATTGATTTTAACTTGTTTAAATACCTCGAGTATATCCTCAACCTTTGACCCTTTCTTTGGAAAATTTGATGGTTCATCAACGTTAGGTAGAAAGGGCATTTTCGGCATATGATTACTCAGGACCGTTTCTTTTTCTTTCTTATTTTGGCTCGCATCCTTACCCTTCTTTGTATTACAGTTGATGTTCATATCTATCACATTCTTATTCAGAATTTCTATTACCTCTTCCTCTCGTGTAGTCAACCTAGTTGAGACGGCGTTTACTTGCTCATTCGACCCCTTAACTTCGTATTGTCCCTTAGGGTTTTGAATTGTTTGACTAGGCAACGTCCCCTTGTTTCTACGACTCACTATAGTAGCTAGTTGTCCCATTTGGGATTCAAGCTTCGTAATGGATTGTGTGTGTGAGTGTACTATTTGTACTTGTGCCTGTACTTGTGTTTCGATTTTATTAAGGGATGCCAACACCTTTTTCCTCAAAAACGTTACCCCTTGGAGGGTTCGGATTAGGAGGCGGTTGTTGGTATTGATTATGTTAAACTGAGGTCGACATGCATTAGGAAAATTAGTCGCCTCATTAGGATTATTATTATTATTTTTCCACGAGAAGTTAGGATGGTTTCTCCATGGCATGTCTGGCTTATTAGTCATAGGATTAAAATTATTTCATGGGAATTGTTGAATAGAATTAATGTGTTGCTCCACGAATTCTGGAAATTGAGACGCTGACGGGCATACAAGTATAGAATGTGAAGGATCGGAACATAATGCACAACTTTCATGAGCGGGTGGGCCCGATATTTGATTCATTGTCAAAAGTCGGTCAAGTTTTTTAGAAAGTTCTTGAATTTCAATTGATTGACTCGACTCAACTCTCAACTCTTGCTTAGGTTGAAGGTACCCCTCAGGACGGACAGACACCGCTTGGTGCATCGAATTCTCACTCAAAGTTTCAAAATTTTTCCAGGCCTCATCGGCACTTTTGTGTAGGAAGGTACCCGCACAAACAGCATCGACGGTATTACGCACGGAGGGAATAAGTCCCTTGTAGAAGGCTTGAACTAATTGCCACTTAGGAACCTGATGATGTGGGCATAAGCGCAATAATTCTTTAAACTTTTCCCAAGTATCATAAAGCGTTTCCCCATCTTGCATCACAAAGTTTGTTGTGGATTTCCTTATCTGATTCGTACGCATAATAGGGAAAAACTTTTGTAAAAATGAGGTGTGTAAGGCTTCCCATGTTCTAATTGTGTTTGGCTCCAAAATTGGAGCCAGTATTTAGCTTTATCTTTTAAAGAGAATGGAAAGAGCCTCAATTTTAATTCAATCATCAGTGAGATTTTGAATTTTTAAACTAGAACATATATCTTGAAAATCTCCCAAGTGTTGATAAAGGTCTTCATTAATGCGGCTGTGAAAAGAAGGAAGTAGCGAGATGGTAGATGACTTTATCTCAAAATGAGATGCCGACACCTCCGGTAAATCAATACATGTTTAATTTGTGGCGTGTAAGTCGTCGGAATAAAGTAATCTTCAAGCGGAGGAGGTGGAGGTATATTAGGATTATTTTCGTTATTTACGTTGTTTTCGCCATCGGCCATTGGAATAGGTTTTATGCTAATAAATCGAGTTTTCCTTAACCTTTTAAGGGTACTTTGAATTTTGGCCTGAAATAACGACGACGGTTTCGGAGTCCGACTGACTCTAAGGGTACGTTCAACTTCAGGATCGATAGAAAATAATTTAGGTTTACTTGAATGCGTACCAAACATAAACTAAAAAGAAAAGAAATTAAAATAAGGACTGACTCAACAAATACAAAAATAATCACGCAAATCAGACAACAGGCAAGCACACAGTACCACTATGATGCATGTAATTATCCATATACAGTGATTCGCGTCAAAGCCCAGCGCCCCGGGTTTCCTAGCTAATGCAGTGCTCACTCCACAACTAACCTAATGCAAGTAATTGCGTCTCAGCACCCTGACTTATAGTGATTTGATGCAAAGTTTCAAAGAAAATGACTTACTTGAATTATATTTATTTATTTTTTTCTGCGTAAGCTCCTTTGACGTCCACAGCTGCTCCACTCGAAACGCTAGAATTTTGAGTTCCTAAGAAATAACAAAAATAAAAGAAAAGTTAGTAACTTAAAACAAAAACAAAAAAATAAGAAAAGGAAAAAACCTAATCTAATATTTACGAATTAACTAAACTAAGATTATAAAACTAAAGGTAGTAATGCAATCCCCGGTAACGGCGCCAAAAATTGATCTCGTCAAAATCAAGATATAAAAGTATGCTTACTTATGATTTACTTTCAAAAGGTTTGCAGTGTGGAAGTAAAGGTCGAACCCACAGAGATTGAATGCTACGTACTTTAATGTATTAAAACCTAAATTTAGTTAATTAAGAAAAACGGATTTTGGATTTAATTTGAATTAAACTAATAACAATAAAAATAAATCTAAATTATGAAAGCAATTAAATATTTATTTTTATAATAAGTTTAAGGAACCTAGGATCGCAAATCCACCACTAGCTTAATAATAAGGGTATTTACGAATTACTTTAGCCTATTAAGTTGGATGATAATGTGGAATTATAGTTAGAAGCCCAATTCCTCCATTAAGAAAATAACTATGGTTCAAGCACCAACATAATCCATCTTCGGTTAGCACAAATTATCCCACACTAAACTAGGCTTGTGGTATAATCCGTCTAATCTAGGCATGGACTATTCGGATACTTGATAGCACAATTCAATTTAAGCACAATTATATGTAAATAATCTAAACAAACACAGCAAGCATAGATCATTGAGCACACTACCATCAAAATAGATCTAAGACAAGAGTAAACTTTGAAAGTAACGATTTAATCAATAAAAGCACGATTTATTTATAAAAATCCTCAGAATATGTAACTGTCATCCATACATAATAAAACTAAAATAAAAACATAAAATACACCCTATTACTTGGCTAAGGTTTCATTGAAACCCTAGATCTTGAGTTTAGTTGGCCATAGAATTGATGAACGGCAAGAGGTTGATGGAGGAGGCCATGGGAATCCTTGGTCTTCTTCTTCTTCTTCTCCTTGTTTTCCTCCCTTCAATGGCTGAAGTTTTTTTTTGCATATTGATGTATCTAATGTTGTGTAATGATGTGTAACCACAAAATTGATTTAGAATAGGATTTATATAGAGTTTGGAAGGATTTAGGAAGCTTTCCTAAGCCAAATCGTGCTAAAACTGCTATATTTACGTTTATGGACGTCATATGCACAAACCACCTTCGCTGTGCACTTTAATTTAATAAAATACGTGTTTTTGGTTTTTTCACAGGTCGCTCGCGCGGCCCGCTCGCGCGAGGTCTTTTTCGCTGCACTACGCGACTTTCGTAGATTTGCGATAACTTTTTGCTCGGAACTCGGATTGACTCACCGTTTGCGGCCACGCGTCCGTAACTCAAAGATCTACATTTTATATCTTAGGAGAAATTTCTAAAATTTAAAGTATTCCTTGTCAAAAATACGATTTTCTGAGGCTGCTACTGTATTCAGCTTTCACCGGAATCACCGTTTGAGCCCAGAATGACTTCCAACACCACTAATCATTGGTTTTTTTTTTATGCATTTTCAAATTAAAGCTCGAAAACCTACAAAATTTAGAATACTTATTAAAAAACAGCTAATAACTGCATGAAATGAGCTAACAAAGTATATCTTTAGGACTATAAATGGCAACTATTCGTCGCCGATCAACTGGTATTAGAGTGAAAATTCCATGAGTGCCAAGACCTATTTCCCAATCTGGCCTCTCATAATAGGCCTGGATAGCATATATTTGATTACATCCGTTTGACAAATAACATAAGTTGAAACAGGCAACATACATACTTTAAATTTCCAAGAAGAATAATACAAATCTAAACATAGCCTCTCAATCGGCGTATATCGTTGCTCGATTAGAGTTAACAACCTACTTAAATAGTAAATGGCAAGTTCCATGCCTAATCCATTATCTTGAGCCAGTATACTTCCTATGGATTGCTCAAAGGCTGAAATATAAAATTTCAAGTTCCTCCCTTTCTTTAGGGGCATCATGACTAGTGGTGTGGACAGATAACGCTTCATTTCTTCAAATGCCAAATGATGGCAAGCCTCCCAGTAAAAATTGTCATCGGTCTTGATCTTTAACAAAGGTGACTGATCTTGTCAGAATCAAGCTATAAAAGTATGCTTTATTTTCTAAGGATTTGTAGTGTGGAAGTAAATGTCGAACCCACAGAAATTGAATTACTTAAGCACTTTAATTTTGAAACCTAAACCTAGTTAATTATGAAAAATGGATTTTGGTTTTGATTTTAATTAAACCAAGAACAATTAAAATAAATCTAAACTATGGAAACAATTAAAAGTTGTTTTAAACGATATTTAGAGTGAACCTAGGATTGCAAATCCACCACTAGCTTCATAATAAGGGTATTTATGCATTCAATTAGCTTATTACATTGGATGATAATGGGGAATTATAGCTACAAGCCCAATTCCTCTGTTAAGAAGATAACTACGATTCAAGCACCAACATAATTCATCTTCGATTAGCACGGATTGTCTCACACTAAACTAGGGTTGCGGCACAATTCTTCTTTCCTAGGCATGAAGTATTCGACTACTTGCTATCAAAATTCAAATAAGCACTATTACATGTAAATAATCCATACAAGCACAGCAAATATAGATCATTGAGCACACCACATTCAAAATAGATCTAGGACAAGAATAAACTTTAAAAGTAATGATTAAATCAATAGAAGTACGATTTTATTATAAAAATCCTCTAAACATGTAATCATCATCCATACATAATAAATCAAAAAGAAAAAACATAAATAGCTTCCTATTACTTGGCTAGGGTTTCATTCAAATCCTAGAATCGGTCTAAGCGGCCATAGAATTGAAGATTGGCAAGATGTTGATGGAGGAGGCCATGGAAATCCTTGGTCTTCTTCTTCTTCTCCTTGCTTTAATGGCTGGAATTTTTGTTGTATATAGATGTATCTAATGTTGTGTATAAAGGTGTGTAACCTCAAAATTGATTTACAGTAGGCTATATATAGTTTTGGAGCAAGTTTAGAAGCTTTCCTAAATCTATTTGCACTAAAACTGCTGTATTTTACATTCTACACGTAATTAGGCAGTTTCGTTCACGTGGGGATCTTTAGTAAATTGAAATACGCATTTTCATTTTTTGTTAAGTTCGCATAAGCGGGCCGCGCGAACGCAATTTTGGGGTCTCGCACGAGCGGACCGCGCGCGATAAGTCGAGTGAGGTACTTTTTTCTACTTCTTTTCTTCTGCCTTTTCACCCCATTTAACACAGAATCCTTACTTTCTCCCAAATCCTGACATAAAATAGAAAACAAAATAAAAGTACACTAAAATAGGATAAAACATGCTAACAAATGTGAATTAAGGCGTGTAATTAGGACTTGTTCACTCCCGGTCAGTGACCATACCTGAGTCTTCCCTGCGCAATTGGAAATGAACCTTCTCAAGAAGTTAATTTGTCCTAGGAGTCTTTGTAACTCCTTCTTATTAGCAGGGGGCCTGGCTTTTTGGATTGCTCGTGCTTTGATTTTGTCCACTTCAATACCTCTTTGGTGAACTAAAAATCTAATAAAATTTCCTGTTGATACCCCGAAAACACATCTAAGGAGGTTCATCTTCAGTTGGTGCCTCCTCATTCTCTCAAATACCCTCTTAAGATCCAAAATGTGGTCGATCTTTTTTTCAGATTTAACTACAACATCGTCGATATAAACTCCCATGTTATAACAAATCATATCATGGAAGATTGAGTTCATAGCTCTCTAGTAAGTTTCCCCCGCGTTCTTGAGTCTGAAGGGCATGACTACGCACTCAAAGGTTCCAATTGCCCCCGGACATCTGAAGGTTGTCTTCGCAACATCCTCCTGGGTGATGAAAATCTAGTTATATCCTGAGTGCCCATCCATAAAAGATTGGATTCGGTGTTTTGAGGCCAAATCAATCAGCTGATCGGCCATAGGCATAGGACATTTATCCTTTGGTGTTGCAAGATTTATATTCCTAGTCAATGCAAATTCTGAGCTTCCCGTTATTTTTCTCCACAAGGACCACGTTAGATAGCCATTCCACGTATCCAGTGGCTATGATAAATCCTTCTTTAAGAAGTCTTTCAATTTTCTCTTTTATTTTACAGGTGACCTCGGGAGACATCTTCCTGGATGATTGCATGAAAGGCCTATACCCTTCTCGAATTGGCAGATGGTGCTCCACCAATTCCCTAGCCAGGCCTAGCATTTCGTCGTAATCCCAAGTAAAATAATCCTTATATTCCCTTAGCACATCGATTAATCTGGTCTAGAAGTCAGACTCCAATAATTGACTAGCATAAATAGGTTTATGCTCTCCTCCTAGACCTAAATTGATCTCCAAGAGTGGGTCTTGGACGTCGGCTTTTAAATCATCTAATTTAGCCGGAGTCATGTCTAATTCTTCTAATTGGGTCATTTCTTCTTTTAAGGCTTCTTCTTCAAATATACAATATGCTATGTTAGTGATACTGTCCTCCAGACCGAACTGCATCTGTTGGTTGGTCACAAAGGCCTGTAACCTAACTAGACTGGTCTTCCAAGCCAGCTGCTTCCAGATCTCATGAGGTTGATGATTCATCTGTCACTTCCTTTTGGATCAATTCCATTGGTCAAACTTCCTCAGTCCGATTGGAATTTTCATAATGCTCCTTGATATTCAAGGCAGTTTCTTTGATACAGGTAACCATGCTTGGCCTCCCTTTTTTTAGTAAGATCGGTAAGCTTGATAGACCCAATGTTTTCCTCATACAAGAGTGCATCCATTGAATGCACTTTTGCTTAAATTGGCCTTGTGTCTGCTCTCACCACCTCCACATCATCTTTGTTATAGAAATTAAGAGTTGGTGTAGATTATAGGGAATGCAGTAATTTGGGTGAATCCAATCTCGGCTGAATAATGCATTATATAAGGCCGAGGTATCTACCACAAAAGCGGCACCCATCATATTCTTACTGCCTATCATTAGTTCTACAGGCAAGATTCCCATAATTGTTAACGTCGATCCCGTGAAACTCTATACTTTCAACTCGGTAGGAATAAGATCTACCTTAGTCTTTTTAGGTTTCTCAGCATAACTTGAGGCATGATGTTGATGGTTGAAGCTCCATTGACTAAAATTTTGTTTACTGGAACTCCTTCTACAAGGCCTTTGAAATAGAGTGGCTTCAAGTGCTGGGCCATTTGGTGAGTTAGTTTTTCAAATACCACTTTTATCGGCTTTTTTAATTTAGCATCAATGTCCTACTCAACCTTAGGCTTCCATATGGTGATCCTGGTTCGATCTAGTAGCTGGTCGACCATTCCGTTATATCTATTATCCAGTAAGGAGTCTTTGGTTCTCCACTAACTACCTCTCAGAGTTCCTTGAAAAGAATGAGTATCAAAATTTCCCCAGTTTGCTCATACACGTCCCCATTCATGGCCGTGGCTAGTCTGACTTGGCCATGAATTCTATCAAGAAGGTAAAAACCATGTTGGATAAAAAAGCTATTGGGATGGACCCAACTTGGATAACTTTCGTGTTCAATTCAAACGTCTTCAGCTAGTCTTCAGAGTCAGCATCACCTGCTATAATTAGGTCTTGTTTTGTAAGTCTTGGTACTTTCAATTTGCATATTTCATGGTTTGTTCGACTAGTGGATGCCTTAGGAACATCAAACTTTCTTAGGATCTAGACGTCTTCTGCCTCCTTCTAGGGCTAGATGCCTCAGCGCCTGATTTCTTGCTGGCTGCTTGTGCCTCTGGTGCCTCCTCTTTTGAGACTGAGAGTAAGGCTTGGAAAACTTAGGATGCTCCACTTGATGCCATCTTCCAGGCTCCACTTTTGGTGGTAAGACCATCCTAGGATGGTCCCTGAAAGAAAAAAGGTTAGCCGGGCGCAAATCCCTTTGTGTAGAGACAAGGCTATTTTGCCTTGTTCGGCGATCAATATATGGAGGCTGGGCCCTATTTCTTGAAACCCTGCTTCCTTCCAGTCTTGGAAATATAATTTGTTCATTGACTGATCTTCTCTTTTCTTTTTCTGAAGGCACGATTCACTTTTAAAATGGCTTCCGTACTTCTTCATTATCTGGCTCCCTTGATCTTTTAACAAGGTTGGGACATCTCTTGTGTATTTTAGAGCTATAATTCAGATAAAGTCCTTTTCCCACCAATCTTAACTAATGTCTTAGTTTTGATAATAGTTTTTCTGTCCCCCTTGAGGCAGAATTAATCTCTTCGGCCTCTTTGCTCTTTTGCAAGCTCTTTCATTGCTCATAGTTCGCTAGTAAATCCTCTTTGCTCTTTTGCAAGCTCTTTCATTGCTCATAGTTCGCTAGTAAATCCTGAATTGAGGTCTTAGGCCAATCCTTCTTAGAACTCGTGGGTTCTATCATCAACTGCTTGCCATCCCTTTGAGGAGGGTTTTGATTAGCTGCTCCAGTGAGATCCACCTTTGTTTGTGGCTTAGAGAATTTTGACATATCTTGTGTGGTCATGGTTGTGGTCGCCACTTTCGAAAATGGGTCAGCGTCCATCCCCATGGCCTTGTCGGAGAAATTGAAGATTCCTTTCTCTACATTTTCCTGTATGACATTTCAAAAAACAATATTGTTATTGGTGGCATGCTTCCAAGAATTATGCCTTTGTAGTATTCTTTTCTTTTTATGACATCGACTTTGGGGATCCGATGTCCATCAGCTAATTTTATAGCCTTTTTGGTTTGTAAGGCATCAAATATCAAGTCTGCTTTTATTAAATCAAAAGTATACACTCTTCCGGCCTCAAAGGTTTGGTTTCTTACTGATGCATTATTATTAATGGGTTTGCTTAGTGCTGAGCAAATTATCGGTCGTTTGACAATTACCTCGGTCATATCTATTTCCCCTAAGTCGAAGTCATATTCAGCGATGTGGACTTTATAATTCGGTTCATTATAATAGGTCCCCTTTGATGAATTCCTCATTTCTTGTTTGTCCATCGAGCTGCTCTCATATCGAGCTGCTTTGAAGGCTAATTCAAACAAGTCTCTAAACTCCATGTTGTCAAACCTTTTATGGAGTTCAAAGTTTAAACCTCCAGTAGCTAATTTTACAAACTCACTCACGGTGAGAGTGATTCTGCATTGATTTTTATCTCTATTGAATCGGCCGATGTATGGTTCAATTGATTCTCCTGATAATTGATGCATTTTGGATAAATCGACCATGGATATTTTAGGCTCTATACGGTAGAACTGGCCATGAAACAGCTCTTCCATCTATTCCCAATTGAATACCGAGTTGTTAGGCAAATTGGTATACCAGGTGAAGGCTATTCTTATTACAAAATTAGGGAATAGTCTCATTTTCAAAGGCTCACTACCCCCCACATGGCCACATTGCACTGTAAATCGGCTAATGTGTTCTATGGTAGACTGCTCGCTTTTTCCAAAAAAAAAAAAGAGGGAAAAACTATGTATCTTATAGTTCATAGGGAATTCAACCTGGTCGATGTGGGCTGGGTACGACCGATGATACATCTGCCTATCGATTCTTCTCATAAATGGGCCATATTCCTCGTGAATGGCCTCCACCAGTTGATTCATATCGATGTTTACCCTGGGGACTAGCCGGTTAACCACTGGGGGTAATATGGCCAGTGGATCTTGGTTCCTGTATGGCCAGAACTCTTGTTCGGCCCTACCTGCCTCCAATGTGTTCCTTGGTTGCTCAGAGGCAGGCTTTAGAAGAGGCCAACTCTGGTTTGGGGGTGTAGGTTTTGGGCTTAGATTCAGTCATTATAACCTGAACCATTACTTGTTAGCCCATTTAGGCCAACTTGCCTTAAAATTGCCGAAGGCCCAGATTGTCCTTTGGCTGCCTTTTGGGGGGTGAAATATTTCTAGATGAAGTAGATGTTTCCTTGCCAGATTCAAGGTTTCTGGATGAAGTAACCGTCTGTTGGGTTTGTGCCCTCAAACCATTACCATATGTATTAGACATTAGCATTATAATATATGGATATCCGCTTTACATTTTATGATGTATGTTTCTTTCATGAGATGATTGTTTAATCCATAAGTATGATAGTAGGTATTTCGTGTGTGTATGAGATACATACAATAAGATACGAATTACTATTCTTTGATACTTAAAGCTTGTCACAGTGGATGATGAGACTGGATATCTCATCAGGTATACACTGTAGCATCATTAACTACCATTGGATGGAGTGATAAATCTCAATCACTAGTGTGTGACTCTTGGTTAGTATGATAGTGCTTATAGTGCATTGACGGACCTGAGCTTTCCTATTGACATTCAAAACTGTCAAACAGTCGATAGGAACTCATAACTTGTATAAGGTACGTGTTCTCAATCTTGAGATGATTATGAACACAGACTGTGGACATGGCTGCTTTGACTTACCAATCAGTGAGGTCTATAGAAGATCAACACCTGGGTATCTTGGGTATGTCATGTTCACGGGATTGTGAACATATATTGTCAAGATAGAATCTACCCTCTGATTCAGAGTAAGCATTCCCTTGAGAATGTCACCAAGTTGATTACTGAGAACTGCAGTCTTGTTGATAATAGTTATCGACATGTTTGGTAATCATGAGAGGTGAATGGGACTCAAGGAATACAAGAAGTAATCATGATTCAGGTTGACAGTAACAGTTATCCGACTACCTGAATATGATTACGAATGCTGACGGTAGAGGGACATTAGTACACCATACAAGTCTAGTTATTGCTTCGGATATGTTCTTTTGCGTTGAAGTTCAGTTATCGTTTTATAGTGGAGTAAACGTTAACTGACCAGTTAGTTAGTTTGCTGATAAAAGAGTTTGGTCATGGTAATTAACAAACTGGTCTGAGCCAACAATAAAGAGCCTAGGAGGTCCCACTCTTAGCTCCGCCAGGATGCTTGGAAAGACACTTGAGGAAGCTGTCAAGACAAGTTCGATTGATTGAAGTATGTTCGATCGATTGAAGTCATGGCAGGTTCTATCGATCGAGAATGGTTCGATCGATCGAATGTTCGATTGATCGAAGTCACTTCAATCGGTCGAAGTTTAGGTCGGTTCTTGAAATCTATAAATAGGGCAGCTGCGTTCTGGAAAAAGTTGATTGTCGTTCTTGTACGCAGAAGCTGTAGAAACTATAATAGTCTTCCCAAACCTTCCTATACTCTATATTAGGGTTCCCACCAACCCTAGTCTTTCCGGCAGGCATCCGTAGGAGTCATAAGGGTGAAGATCATCTAGTGGAGGCATCTGAAAGTTGAAGTTCAGAATTGGGTTCAAGACACTAAGGTATAACTCTTGTCCCCTATGCTGGTACGCATCTATGGAATTGACGGGTAGTAAATCCTGGGACACCAACAAGTTTTTTTTGTAACTTGACCTATTTCCGCTGCGCGTTTAAAAACTTAATTTTAAACCGGTTTATCCATCAATTGGTATCAGAGCCACGCTCGTTTGGATCTATAGATGCGTTTTTGGAACACTATTTTGATTTACATGTTGATTTTAGAACTGTTTTCGAAACTGCATCATCACAGATCTGTTTCTGCAGTGTTATCGCAGCAGTATACAAATCTGTGATTGCATAGGATGCAAGGCGGGTTCGATCGATCGAACATACTCTGTTCTCAAGCGATCGAACAGTCTTCGATCGATCGAAACCTTCTAGTGTTCGATCGATCGAATGAAGTTAGATCGATCGAGACAGATACTTTGTCAGGTTTTCTATTTCACAGTTTTTAAGAGTTTTGAAATTAAAAACTTTAATTTTAAAATATTCTGTAAAATTTCCAAATTATTATGTGAAACAGAATGTTCAAGCGATTGAACAATGTTCAATCGATCGAAGGTTCGAGCAATCGATCGAAGGTTCGAGCGATCGAACGGGCTTCGATCGATCGAACTGTGACAGAGAAGATAGATGCTGTTTTGAGTTCTAATTCAGTATGTAAAGAGTTTATATACTGTGTGAATCAATTAGGGGCTCCAATAGTTATATATTTGTTATATATATGCGTGGATGTGTGTTCGACTAACTCTTTTGCAGCGAAAGTTAGTCGCTATCTCCCATGGCACCAAGAGCATTTATTTTTGTATTCAAATGTTTTGAGATTGGTGTGTTGTTTTAAATTTCTGTTTGGTTGTAAGGCATATGTAAAGGGCGCTGCGACTTTAATCCTACGAAAAGGAAAGTCGCACCGGTTTCCCTAGCCTTTTATTTCAATTCTTGCTATTTCCTTTTTCTAGATAAATTGTAAGCTTCAAAAGAAGCATAGGTCCAATGTAATAGAATTAGAATTTCCATGAAGATGGAGCAAGGAGCCGTTGTCCATGAGATGGAGCTGGAGGCGACCAAACCAAGAAGGTGGTTCTATGGAGATAGAGCCGTGGGAGATAGAGGCATTGTTTGAATGCCTATATTTCATTTTAGTTTTTTGTTTTATGTGCTTGGTTTGTGATTGGCGTATAATACATTGTTGCATGCACGCAAAATAAGTTTTCTAAAATAAAATTCAAAAACCGTTTTCAACACATTAGTAAACATTAGATGTTTATGGGAAGTGTGTAGAAACAGATTTTCTCAAAAAGCAAAATCCTTTTACTAAATCTAGTGGGAGAGGGTCTTATTAATTACACCCACGATCTTCCATTAACGGTTCACTGTAAGATGAGTGGTGCATTCTGTGTCACCTCGCCAGGGGTGATCATTCCATACGGAGGGTGCATTACTCATTGGTTACTAGATGTGAACTTCTTTTGATAGGATCAATCAGACGTGTTAGAGGGTGACCACCACACGGAGGCGCTACTTGAGACGGTTGTGATTGGATCCTAGTTGATGGTACACACTAGCTAAGCTATGGATAAGGGATCCCACACGGGGCATTATTCAGAAACATAGAGATCGAAAAGGTTCGGGAGTCATAACTTGTTTTGCAAGAGTTGCATAGCGGACAAGCCATGATTAATCGAAAGATCGAACATTGACCACCACACGGAGGCTTTATTTTTTCGTTTCGATATTCCGGCGACTTTGTTTTAAAATAAGAGTTTTAAGGATTCTTTTATTTCAAACTGTCAAATTCTGATATCCATATTTATTTTGTTTGTTTGATTTTCAGTAATCATAATGTCTGGATCTGCATTTAGTCCACTTGCCACCATACTCACTCAAAACAAGTTAACTGGAAACAACTACACTGAATGGAAACGAAACCTTGACATCGTATTAACTACGGAGGATCACATATATGTCCTCACCACCCCATGCCCCGAAGAACCCGCGGCAAATGCTTCGGCAGCTGCCAGACCCGAGTTCGATAAATGGAAGAAGTCGAATGGAATGGCTCGTTGCTATATTCTGGCCTCAATGGCTGGTGTGTTGCAACACCAATTCCAACGAATGATTCTACCAGTGACATTATTACATCCCTGAAAAAGATGTTTGGGGAGCATGGCAGGCCTGCCAGACAGGTAGCCATGCAAAAGATAATGAGTGCAAAGATGTCGGAAGGGACTCCAGTCAAGGAACATGTTTTAAAAATGATTGGTTATTTAAACGAGCTGGAAACCCTAGGTGCCAACATCGATGCACAGACCCAAGTTGATATGATCCTCAATTCGCTATCGCCTTCATTCGCTCAATTTAAACTTAACTATAATATGAATCAAATGAATTTTTCAATGAGCGAATTGATGAGCTCTCTTTTGGCAGCGGAAGGGGTGATCAAACCTGGGGTCAACGTTTTGAACGTTGAGAAAAGCGCTTCCTCTTCCCGATCTACACCGAAAGGAAAGAAAGGGAAGAAGAAGGCTGGCACTGGTGGTTCAAGTGTTGGACCGGTCCCTAAGATTGCAAAATCTAAGGGAAAAGGTAAGGGCAAAGGGAAGGTAGGTGGCCAAGGCAAAGGAAAGTGTTTCCAATGCGGTGAGAAGGGCCACTGGAAGAGGAATTGTCCAGAATTCTTAGCTACAAGAGTTCAAGGTATGATTGAATCACACGTGATTGAAGTAAGTTTTATAACGGATACTTCAAACACTTGGTGCATTGATTCTGGTGCGACTAACCATATCTGTAATTCATTGCAGGGGTTCAGATCAACCAGGAGGTGCAGTGATGGGGAAATCGTACTTACTCTAGGTTCTAGCGCAACCGTTTCTGCGGTTGCTATAGGAGTCGTAGTTTTAGAATTTCTAGACAATAAAGTTTTGATTTTATCAGATGTTCTTTACGTCCCTTCAATGAGACGTAATTTAATTTCAGTTTCTAATTTATCGAATAATGGTTATTCTTTTCATTTTGGAACTGAAGTTGTGATAAAAAGAAATAGTTCTTTTATTTGTTCTGGTATTAAATCAAATGGTTTGTTTGTGATTACTCCTAATATTTCTAAAGACTCTAATATGGAACTTAATAACTCAGTGCTAACTGTACCATCTAAAAGAAAGGAACCTTCCACTAATCCAACAACGCTTTGGCATATGAGGCTTGGCCATATCAATCTAAATAGGATTGGCAGACTAGTCAAAGAAGGGGTCTTAGGCGATTTGGTTCTAGAACCAATGGAAGTCTGCGAGTCTTGTTTAGAGGGTAAGATGACCAAAAGGCCCTTTCCTACCAAGGGATATAGAACCGATGCATTGTTGGAATTAGTTCATACTGATGTATGTGGACCAATAAATATTAGAGCAAGGGGTGGTTATGAGTATTTCATAACATTTACTGATGACCACTCCAGGTATGGATATGTGTACCTAATGCAGCACAAGTCTGAAGCCTTTGAAAAGTTCAAAGAGTTTAGGGCTGAAGTGGAGAAGCAATTGGGCACACATATCAAGGCCATTCGATCTGATCGAGGTGGCGAGTACCTCTCTAATGAGTTTATTGATCACCTCTTACAGAATGAGATTCTGTCACAGTTGACTGCACCTGGTACGCCTCAGCAGAACGGTGTAGCGGAGAGAAGGAATCGGACTCTTTTAGACATGACTAGGTCGATGATGAGTTATTCGGAGTTGCCATTATTCCTTTGGGGTTATGCTTTGGAAACCGCTGCGTACATGCTAAATCTAGTACCAAGCAAATCTGTTCCCAGGACACCACGAGAGATGTGGATTGGGCGCAAGCCTTCTTTGCAACATCTCTGGATATGGGGGTGTCCGGCACATGTGCTGAAAGGAAAGATGAGCAAGTTGGATTCTAGATCGGAAGTATGTTACTTCGTAGGGTATCCAAAGGGTACTTATGGATGGTATTTTTATGATCCAAGAGAACAGAAAGTGTTTGTTAGTACAAATGCTGTTTTCTTGGAGGATGACTATATCATGAACCATAAACCTAAGGGAAGGATAGATCTTAGAGAGATAGAAGGAGAGCCCTCATTCCAACCCGTAGTTGATAACGATGTAAATCAAGAAAATACTACTTCTTCACCCATTTTCGCACCGATACCTCGTCGTAGTGGGAGGATTATCAGCCAGCCTGATAGATACATATTCTTAGGAGAAGTTTTTGAAGCTGTCTCCATAGAATCTGAATCTGATCCTGCCACATACGAAGAGGCAATGGCTGATGTAGACTCGGCTCATTGGATTAAAGCTATGAAGGCTGAATTGGAATCTATGGATTCTAATCAGGTCTGGGATCTTGTAGAGCTTCCAGCCAATATTAAACCCATTGGCTGTAAGTGGGTCTACAAGAGGAAAAGAGGATCTGATGGAAAGGTTGAAACCTTTAAGGCTAGGCTTGTAGCGAAAGGTTATACTCAAAGGGAGGGCATTGACTATGAGGAAACCTTCTCGCCGGTAGCCATGCTCAAGTCCATCAGAATACTCTTATCCATTGCTGCATGCCTAGATTATGAGATCTGGCAGATGGACGTCAAGACTGCATTCTTGAATGGCAATCTTGAGGAGGACATCTATATGCAACAACCAGAAGGGTTCATAGCTGGTCGGAAAGGTAACTTGGTATGCAAGTTGCAAAAGTCCATTTATGGGCTTAAGCAAGCATCCAGAAGTTGGAACATCCGATTTGACCAAGCGGTCAAGTCGTTTGGTTTCATACAGAATCTGGATGAACCTTGTGTATACAAGAAGAGTGAAGGGAAAGTGGTGGCCTTTCTTGTGCTTTACGTTGACGACATTCTACTCATTGAAAGTGATGTAGCGGCATTGTCAACGGTCAAGGTTTGGCTAGCTAGTACTTTCGATATGAAGGATCTAGGAGAGGCGAGCTATATTCTTGGAATAAAGCTCTTTCGGGATCGTAAGCGAAAGATAATGGGATTATCTCAAGCTGGTTATATCGATAAGGTGCTGACTAGGTTTTCAATGGATAATTCGAAGAAAGGTTTATTACCTCTCAGGCATGGTTTAGCGTTCTCCAAGGACCAGTGTCCAAAGACACAGGAGGAGAGGAATCGCATGATAGGAGTTCCCTATGCTTCGACAGTGGGGAGTCTCATGTATGCGATGTTATGCACTAGACCAGATATCTACTTTGCCGTAGGCATGGTTAGCAGGTATCAGTCGAATCCAGGTCCAGAGCACTGGACAGCCGTCAAGCACATTCTTAAGTACTTGAGAAGAACTAAAGATTACATGCTTATGTACGGTGGTAGTGAGTTAATTCCAGTGGGATACACTGACTCAGACTATATGTCAGATAAAGATTCGAGGAAGTCGACGTCCGGTCATCTCTTTACCTTGGGAGGAGGTGGTGCTGTCAGTTGGAGGAGCATTAAGCAGAAATGCATTGCAGACTCAACTACAGAAGCGGAGTATGTGGCTTCTTGTGAAGCCGCAAAGGAAGTTGTTTGGCTCAAGAAGTTCCTTATGGAGCTTGAGGTGGTACCAGCATCACTGGCACCTATTACGCTTTATTGTGATAATAGTGGGGCAGTGGCTCAGTCCAAGGAGCCAAGGAACCACGGAAAGGGAAAGCACGTAGAGCAAAAATATCATCTTATCCGAGATATTGTTCAACGTGGAGATGTGACTGTCACCAAGATTGCCACCGCCGACAATCTTGCTGATCCGTTTACAAAGGCCTTGCCACAGAAGGTCTTTGATCGTCATCTAGATAGTCTAGGTCTCAGATGTAATCCTGTATGGTTGTGAGTGCCAGTGGGAGTTTGTTGGGTTTGTGCCCTCAAACCATTACTATATGTATTAGACATTCGCATTATAATATATGGATATCAGCTTTACATTTTATGATGTATGTTTCTTTCATGAGATGATTGTTTAATCCATAAGTATCATAGTAGGTATTTCGTGTGTGTATGAGATACATACAATAAGATACGAATTACTATTCTTTGATACTTAAAGCTTGTCACAGTGGATGATGAGACTGGATATCTCATCATGTATACACTGTAGCATCATTAACTACCATTGGATGGAGTGATAAATCTCAATCACTAGAGTGTGACTCTTGGTTAGTATGCTAGTGCTTATAGTGCATTGACGGACCTGAGCTTTCCTAATGACATTCAAAACTATCAAACAGTCGATAGGAACTCATAACTAGTATAAGGTACGTGTTCTCAATCTTGAGACGATTATGAACACAGACTGTGGACATGGCTGCTTTGACTTACCAATCAGTGAGGTCTATAGAAGATCAACACCTGGGTATCTTGGGTATGTCATGTTCACGGGATTGTGAACATATATTGTCAAGATAGAATCTACCCTCTGATTCAGAGTAAGCATTCCCTTGAGAATGTCACCAAGTTGATTACTGAGAACTGCAGTCTTGTTGATAATAGTTATCGACATGCTTGGTAATCATGAGAGGTGAATGGGACTCAAGGAATACAAGAAGTAATCATGATTCAGGTTGACAGTAACAGTTATCCGACTACCTGAATATGATTACGAATGCTGATGGTAGAGGGACATTAGTACACCATACAAGTCGAGTTATCGCTTCGGATATGTTCTTTTGCGTTGGAGTTCAGTTATCGTTTTATAGTGGAGTAAACGTTAACTGACCAGTTAGTTAGTTTGCTGATAAAAGAGTTTGGTCATGGTAATTAACAAACTGGTCTGAGCCAACAATAAAGAGCCTAGGAGGTCCCACTCTTAGCTCCGCCAGGATGCTTGGAAAGACACTTGAGGAAGCTGTCAAGACAAGTTCAATCGATTGAAGTATGTTCGATCGATTGAAGTCATGGCAGGTTCGATCGATCGAGAATGGTTCGATCGATCGAATGTTTGATCGATCGAAGTCACTTCGATCGGTCGAAGTTTAGGTCGGTTCTGGAAATCTATAAATAGGGCAGCTGCGTTCTGGAAAAAGTTGATCGTCGTTCTTGTACGCAGAAGCTGCAGAAACTATAATAGTCTTCCCAAACCTTCCTATACTCTATATTAGGGTTCCCACTAACCCTAGTCTTTCCGACAGGCATCCGTAGGAGTCATAAGGGTGAAGATCATCTAGTGGAGGCATCTGAAAGTTGAAGTTCAGAATTGGGTTCAAGACACTAAGGTATAACTCTTGTCCCCTATGCTGGTACGCATCTATGGAATTGACGGGTAGTAAATCCTGGGACACCAACAAGTTTTTTTTGTAACTTGACCTATTTTCGCTGCGCGTTTAAAAACTTAATTTTAAACCGGTTTATCCATCACCGTCTCCGTCCCAAAATCCATCCTCTATTCCTTACGAATGGCAGGTGGCACGTACTTTGAAGAGAAAGATGGCTCTTTGTTTGATTTAATAATGGCCTCATCCTTAGCCTCAGAGCCAGGAAAGAAAGACTTAACTAAGAAGATGGCCTCTAGAATTTTAGTTAAACTTGTTATAGACCTTTCCAATGCCAAGTTATTTTCTCGTGTTTCCCTAGAAACATCAATGGCTTCTCTCCTTTGTGATACTAGGGGAGCTAGAGAGTCAATCAAAGGGGTGAGAGAACATTCTAAGCACTGAGAAAGTATTCCTTCATTTAAGGTGATGGCAGTCATCTCTTGACGGCCAGATATCTTTCCATCAACTTCTCTGGAAAATTCAGTTTCTTATCCAATTTTTACCCCTATTAATTATGGTCCTTTGCCAATCTTTTTAGGGAGCATGGTTTCAAACCATGGCTTTAGACACAAGTGGTCCCACCAGGCATACCAAAATTGTTTGCTCTTATTATTTTGCTTCGGGCATGCTAGAGCTGTTTAAAGCTCGATTGTGTATGTGTGTAAGTGTAAAGGCAGACATGATTTTTCCTAACACTTTGTGCGAGTGATGCACGATCTGACTTCTATTATTTTGGTGATTGTTAAAAACTAGTAGGAAAGTACCACAGTTAAAGGTTCTTTAACAGTATTGAAGCACACAAGTCAAATTATGTCATGAAGATGTGGAAAGCAACCAAAAAAATCAACAAGCTTTAATGGATGACTAGACTACCATGACGAGAAAAGACATCTTATTGATTAAAAACTTGGACTAATATTAATGTAAGGACTTAAGAACAGTTTATGAGTTGAACTAAAGTGATAAAAAGATGAAAAAGACAAAGGAAAGCTTTGTGAAAGGTGCAAAGTGTTTTGGTATGCTTTTGGATTTAGTTTTGAGACGCATAGTCCTTTTTCCCTTTGGAATATGTCTGTATTTATAGGAAAAATCCTTGTTTTTGGCAGTTTGAGGCCAAGCGATCTTGGGAAGCCACGACCAATGAGCCTTGGCCATGTTGATGGTTCTTGGAACTTCCACATTCTTTTAATGGTTGGTACTTCTCTTCAACCGTTCTTGCCACTTGCGTTCATCATGAGTTCTGACAACTTTTTTGGTGATCTTTTTCATCCTCTGTTCCTTGGATTGTACCAAGCTTCTCAAAGAAGTCTTCATCAAACCGATAAAAGAAGCACCTAGTAAGCAACACGATGGAATAAGGCAGTACGATGGTTAGTCTTTCATCGTGCTGGTTTGGACTATATGCATTTTTGGGTATCTACACCTACATCTTCACCTCTTGTAGAAACTGCTGGTGTCACTAAGGTGCTTGTTGGAATCTTCTTCACCGGCTCCCATGTCTTCTTCACTTCCTTTGTGACTACTCCGCTCACCATTGTACTTCCCAAAACGATATACAAATTTCTAAACTTGCTACCTATCAACATGACCCTTGAATTCTTCTTCACCTTCATTAGGCCTTTACCCACTACAATGGAGCATCCCGTTAAGTTCAACACACCCAAAGAGATTATGTTCCTATTCAAGACTGGAACATAGCGGGCATCGTTTAACAACCTTGTCACACCGTTGGTAGTTTTGATCACAATAGTACCAATTCCCTTCACCTCCTCAACTATATCGTTCCCTAAAAAGATTTTTTCTTCCATCGGTTGATAGGATGAGAACTATTCTCTATGTGAACAAGTATGGGAAAAGTATGCCGAATCAAACAACCATTCGTTCGCCCTCTTCTCTTCATTTGCGATTGACAAGGCATCATCATAAATGACATCAATATTCCCCTCATCATTTCCTTTTGCAGCAGTACCTCCCTTCTTCCTTTGAGGGAAGTCAAAAGAAATGTGACCAATTTCACCATAGCAGTAACACTCTCTCTCTTTCCACGGCCGAGTATCTCGTGCTCCTTTACCACCACTTCCTCTATCGGTTTTCTTTCCTCGCCAATTCTTCTTCTTCTCATTGTGAGCAACAAGGGCTTGTGCTTCCTCCTTTGTCTCATCTTTCTTATCCATCTTCTCTCCTTAGAACAAGGTCATCTTCACTAGCTCCAAGGTAATACTATCTCTCCCGTAAAGCATTGTGCTAAATAATTATAGGTGAGAAGACTTTACCAAAGTTAGTAATATAATCGCCTTGTCCTGGTCATCAAGTGTCACTCCTACATTGGATAAGTCGCACAACAACTTGTTGCATGAACTGATGGAACCTTTAAGGTTATCTTCTTCCTCCTCCTTCAACGAGTACAACTCCTGCTTCAATACTAGCCGGATGGTGAAATTCATTTCCCATGTGAAGATCCTCTAGCTTCTTCCATATTGCTTCTGTCGAGGTCTCTTCAATCACGTCATACACCACATCATCATCCAAACTCATGCGTATGGTGCTCACGGCCTTTGAGTTTCTCGGTTCCCAATCCGCGTTGGTCATCCCTGTAGGTTTGTTAGCTTTGCCAACCAAAGCCTCTGCAATACCTTGTTGAACCAAGACATCCTTCATCTGTACCTTCCAGAGGTTGAAATTCTTTTTGCCATCGAACTTTTCTATTATGATCCGTGCATCACCCATCGAATTGCTTGTAGATGCCATGAAGACTATGGAACCATGAATCACAACTTTGATACCATTTATTGGGATATACTGGTGATCAAACAATATACCCGCCCAAGACCTCTCTTCTTGTGGTTCACAACAAACACAAAACAATCACATGATCAAGATAATAGAAAAGCAAACAAAAGAATTTAAAGCAAAGTCAACTCTTTTTTATTGATAATAAACCTTAACGGAAAACCAATCCCTCACCTATCTCCTATATTGCTTTTTTTTTTCACTCTTCTTTTAGAGTCTTTCATTTCTCTAGGAAAATACAACTGTGTGGAATTCTCTCTTCTCTCTCTCTAGAATTGGGATCTTAAACTCCTACAGGTTTAGTTCTATATTTATAGAGACATAACCCAATTTTTAAAAGATTCCAATATGGCAGTCCTTGTACACCAAGATATCTCCCAACATAAGTCTTTTATAATAATAGGAAACATCTCCCTCAACAAGAAACCCAATAGGAATAGGAAACTCTCTCACAAGGAAACCTAACCCTAATAGGAAACAAGAAGATCTGCTGTTGCTCCCTAATACCGTTTGCGCGCCCCGATCGCGTGGATCCTCCCACGAGCGACATTACAGAATGTCCAACAGAAGTTCTTGATCCTCTACCCGCTCAAGCGGTCTTCTCCTCTTCCAGCTTCTATCTTCGTCTTTATCTTCTAATGAGTTTTTATCACAAACTCAACAATTTTTTAGCCCTGTTTGAGAGTTGAGGGAATTCGAGTTTGCAATCCTTACTACTTATTATAATCGTTTGGCAAACCATTTATTGCAATGAGTATTGTAATTGTATTTAGGCATGAACCATTTTTTAAGAGTATAAAGCTATGCTTCCCAAATTTGAATCCAATTTTTGTTCCCAAATGACATAACATTTATACCACATATATAGTGTGATAGTGATTGATGGTATATTCCATGCCATTACATGTGATACAAATGACAATGCATTTGGGAACCAAATTCGGGATTCATAGTTGGGAAGGGTAGCGTTACTATTTTCAATAGTTAAAAACTTGGAGAGGCCAATACATAAATCAATTTTAAAATTATACAAATTACATATAACTTAGTAACTTTTGAAAACAAAAAAATTTATAGGGGTCATGGCCCCTTGGGACACTGTACAAAGTTTTTTCATGGTATCAAAGTCAGACCCACCTCCAACCCATATAAAAATAAAAAATAAAAATAGAAAGAAGAAATAAAGAAAGTACACCCCAATGACAGACCCACAAAAAAGGGTTTCCAGGATGATAAGACTCAAAGAGGCGCACGCGACAAACCCAAGAGAAGAGGCTACTATAAAAACACAGAATTTATTAAGGGCATTTTGGTAATTTTAGACTAATGTGGGTCTTGATTTGAGACAGTGTATTTAAATTTCTGTGCTAGTGGATATCACTAGTTGGTCATATGGTCACATGTGTATACCCATGTGTATAAGATGCTTGTGTGTGAGTGTGTGTTATTTAACCCAAATCCACCCCTCACCTAACACATCACCCATCAACTTTTTGCTTTTGGGAGACAACTCCCTCTCCCTTTTCCCCTCTTTTGGTCGGCTCTCTCTCTCTCCCTCTCTCTCTCTCTCCATTTTTTGTTTCCTCTGTATCTCTCTATATCTCTCTTATCTCTATCTTGTTTTGAGAGTTCAAAAACCTCTATGGAAACCTAGGCATTCAAGCTTCTTTTTGAAATCCTTCAAGCAAGAATTGGACCAAAGCTATTAGAGATCAATTTGTTCCCTTCAACAAGAGCTTTCCATCCATTCCCTCTGTTTCCCCTTTTGTATCCATTTAGTGTGTTTTTTGAACAAAGAACACAAGAGGTAGATTTCATTGTTTAAGTGCACAATAATTTCTAATTTCATGGTTAGCTATGTGTCGGTTAGACCTATTACTTGTTAATTTTGTTATAGAATTTTTCCTACATTATTAATGGGAAAAGATTACCTAGTCCCCCTGAGGATTGAGGCGCGTATCACCTAGACCCCCTCCGTCAATTCACAGTTAAAAAAGTGACGGACTGACATAAAAAAATACAAAAAAATACCCCTAAAAGTTTGGTCCTTGTGTCATTTTAGTCCCCGTAGTTTTAATTGGGTCAATTTGGTCCCTGAAGTTTTAATTAAAGCAATTTGATCCAAATGGCCTATCTGTGAGAAAACTTGATAGAATTTGACAGAAAATTTGACAAAATGTGACAAAATTCTATGCTTTGTCACACTTTTTAAGGGAAAAAATGGAACAACACCAATCTCCTAACCGTTTATTAGCGTTATTGTGCATAACAATGGATTAATTTTGTCAACTTTTCTATCAAATTTTCTCACAGATTGGGACATTTGGATCAAATTGCTTTGATTTAAAACTTTAGGGACCATATTGACCCAATTGAAATGACAGGGACTAAAGTGACACAAGGACCAAACTTTCAGAGGTATTTTTTTATATTTATTAATGTCAGTCAGTCACTTTTTTAATGGTGAATTAGCAGAGGGGGTCTAAGTGATACGCCCCTCAAACCTCAGGGGGTTGAGGTGATATTACTAAAACGTGAGGGGGTCTAAGTATGATTAGAGAAAATCTAAGGGGGTTTAGGTGATAGTTGCCCATTGTTAATTAAGTGCTTACATGCTCTTATGTGACTAAGTTAATCCATGCCTAACCTAAATGTCATTTAGTTGCTATGGGTTCAAATAATTTGTTATATTATAAATCTCTTATTTGCCTAAGGTGATGATTATGCTTGTATATTATTTCCCCTATTAATTTAGTTTTGGCTTCATTAACTACATGTTTATTTTTCTTCACATAGAAATCTTAGAAATGACATTATAGTAACATAATCTCTTATAAATTCATTTCATAGTCGCCAAGTTGGCAAAGTCTTCATAACTTTGGCTTGGGAGTTTTGAAATTGTTAGAATTCCCACGACTAGGGAATGTCTCTATAAAATCCCCGTTTGGGGTAGTTGTTTGATGAAATTTCAAAAGCGGACATGAAATGAGGAAGGTTGTGTGTGATCCTTAAAATATTAAAAAACTCAAGGTCTTATCCAAATAGCTGGCAGAGATCTTGTATGCTACACTCGTGTTGGAGTAGCTCGCATCCGATGTTGAGAGTTAGTGCTTTTGGAAATTAGTTTAGGAAAAGTTGCATGGTTTGGCCTTACGGTTAATTGCATTGCACGATAGTAAAACATTGCACCGCATGTCTTAGCATGATCTTAGAAGTAGTAGTACATTTCCACAACATTTTCTACTTAGCCGCTGTGCTTAATGAATCTATAAAACCACTTTATTTCAGGTGATGTCGACAAGGGACACTACAACAAAAATGTCCTATAGATGCATTTATTTTGAGATAAAAAATAATAGTGTCTTTAGAAGTTACTTGTAAGGACACATAATTTTTGGTCTCTACAAAAGAAAATAATTGTCTATAAAAGTTACTTATAAGGACATATGATTTTTGGTCTCTAAAAAAGAAAAGAAGTGTCATTAGAAGTTAGTTGTAAGGACACATAATTGTCTGTCTATAAAAAAAATGTGTCTTTAGAAGTTGGAAAACACACAATTTTCTGCCTCTACAAAAGAAAATAGGTGTATTCAAAAGTGATGATGCAATTTTTGGGCAAGATAAATTAGAGCAGATCAAGGAGAGTGAAGCAGTGAAAGAGATAATGAGAGAACGGGTTAGCATGTTGCTGTTAGGAAACTGCGTTCCCAGAATCCATTGACAGTGCGTATAAGTTGGTATTGCAAAATAAAATTACATGAAAACTACAATAACCCTACAAGGGCGGAATTAGGGTTACCTTAAACTGCTAAAATGGATTGCTGTAGTAGACGAATCGAGAACACGGGCTCGATAGCAGCTCACGATCTTCTACCGTATTCCTTTGCTACCAAAATATCGAACTGAGTGTGGGCACCTTCGAAATCCTTTATGTTTCTACACTCTCTTTTTATGCTCTCTTTTCTATTTCGAGTTATAATACTCTTGATGGAAAAATGCAAACTGAGGAGAGAGCCAAAGCAGCATATATATAGGCTACGATAGGGACCATAAGAAGTCAATAAGGAATAGGCTTCTTTATGGAATTAGGAAACCCTAATTCGAAATGAATCTGATTCCTATTTCCATAAATTATAATTCATACCACTAAAGAATTATAATTGCACTCCTACCCTTATCTCAAAAATATATTTCGGGCTCCATGTTATTAAATGCTTATAATCTCCCCATGTTAAGATTACAGATATCCATTAATTAAATATAATTACTGACAATCATATTTAATTAATCTCTTAAAATTCCTTGATATCCTCTGCTTAACTTATCTGATATGTCGGATACAAAATCCACCTGCAGGGTTTGACATAATCAAAACTTTCTCAAGGGGATATCATCAATCCCAAAATTGAGACATGGATTCCATCATTAATTAATATCCACCACACAATTAATATTGTCACCCAATCGAATGAGATATTGACCCATTTAAGGATCTCACCCTTTTAGGGATCAAAGTGTAAATATCAAATGTACGTGTCCATAAAATAACTTAGGATTTAGAGCATAAGCACTCATAATAGTCATGAGATATTAATTATCTTATAAGTCAGTATAAAGATAATTACCCCAAGTCGGTCCCATTTAATACACAAAATGTACCAGCATGGTGAGTTGAAACTATACCGTTTCCCGCAGTCAAGACAAACCTACTACCACACCGTGCTGCAGTTCTACCGATGGTGTGTCCAATCCATCTAAGACTGTAAACCAAAATCTTACATTCTACAAGATCCGATGTTCTGATCTTCCCTGTGCAAGCCGAACTCTACACACCAAACCACATACTATATAGAGTGAAAGACACAATGCATAATATTAAATAAACAATATAATACAAATTTTGCCCACATAGATTCTCATAAAAAAAATGGATTAACTGATTTTATTAAATGAATAATAATTCAACTACATAAAGCATGACTTTTAGTATATATCCCTAACAATCTCCCACTTAAACTCAAAGCCATGATGCGACACACCTCACTCCTATCCCTTCTACATGACTGTCAAAAGTCTTGGCCGGTAAGCTCTTGGTGAAAGGATCTGCCAGGTTATTTGCTGATGCGATCTTGGTCACTTCAACATCACCTCTTTGCATGATCTCTCGTATCAGGTGATACTTACGATCAATGTGTTTTCCCTTCTTATGGGCCCTTGGTTCCTTTGAGTTAGCAACCGCTCCGCAATTATCGCAATAAAGGGTAATAGCTGATTGTACCGCAGGTACTACTCTTAGATCCATAAGGAAGTTTCTGAGCCAAACGGCCTCCTTAGCGGCTTCTGAAGCAACCACATACTCGGCTTCCATGGTAGAATCAGCAATACATGACTGCTTGATACTCCTCCAACTAATGGCTCCACCTCCTAGGGTAAACACATATTCTGAGGTAGACTTTCTGGAATCCCTATCTGACATGAAATCAGAATCTGTGTACCTAATGGGTACAAGACTGCCTGCTTGGTAAACTAACATATAGTCTCGAGTTCTTTTCAGGTACTTGAGAATATTTTTCACCGCAGTCCAATGTTCTTGCCCTGATTAGATTGATATCTACTAACCATGCCAACAGCAAAGCAGATGTCAGGTCTAGTACATAGCATAGCATACATTAGGCTTCCTACTGCTGAGGCATAAGGAACTGCCTTCATCTTCTCTATCTCATCACGTGTCTTAGGACACTGATCCTTAGATAGAGTAATTCCGTGTCTGAAGGGAAGGAATCCCTTCTTGGAATCTTGCATGTTAAACCTTGTAAGAATATTGTCAATATAAGTGCCTTGTGACAAGCCCAACATCCTATTCTTGCGATTTCGCATAAGCTTGATCCCTAGGATGTGATCGGCTTCTCCTAAGTCCTTCATATCGAATTGACTGGATAACCATACCCTTACAGAAGATAATACCCCCACATCATTTCCGATTAGCAAGATATCATCCACATATAGTACTAAGAACACCACCACTCTTCTATCATGTTTCTTGTACACATAAGATTCATCCGCACATTGATCAAAACCAAAAGACTTGATTGCTTGATCAAAGCGGATATTCCAAGACCTAGATGTCTGCTTAAGCTTCTTAAGCTTGCACAACATGTGTTCTTGGCCCTTCGCAATGAACCCGTCTGGTTGCATCATATAGATGCACTCGTCAAGATTCCCATTTAGAAATGCTGTCTTGACATCCATTTGCCAAATTTCATAATCGAAATGTTCATCAATGGATAAGAGAATCCGGATAGACTTTAGCATGGCCACCGACAAAAAGGTTTCCTCATAATCGATTCCCTCTTTTTGAGTGAACCCTTTCACAACAAGCCTTACTTTAAAGGTTTCCACCTTATCGTCTGCTCCTCTCTTCTTCTTATAGATCCACATACATCCAATGGGTTTTATTTCATTGGGTAGTTCTATAAGATCCCAGACTTGATTGGAGTACATGGACTCCATTTCAGACTTAATAGCCTTTTGCCAAAGATCTGCATCTTTATCTTGGAGTGCTTCATTGTAGTTACAGGGATCGATACCTTGTTCATCAGGGACCCGGTCATAAGACTCTCCCAAAAACATATACCGGTCAGTTGAATAATAACCCTCCTATTACGACGAGGCACAACCCATGTCTGTGTATCACTGATATTTTGTTGTGAAGATTCTGAACCTAATACATCATTATCTGCACGTTGTACTGGTTCATGAACCTGCATGTTAATGGTTGGTTCGGGGTCTACATGAGATTCGATAATCCTTCAACTACGACACGGTAATGAAATATCGATAACTCTATCTTGTGATATTTCTTCTCGTACCGATGGTATCGAAGAAGTATATGTCGGTGTCTCTCCTCTCATTTCCTCTAGCATAATACGGCTTCTGGGCTTGTGGTCCATAACATAGTCCTCTTCTAAGAATGTGGCATTGGTGCTAACAATAACCTTCTGATCCTTAAGACTATAAAACAGACCACCTTTAGTTCCTCTTGGATACCCAACAAAAAAACATACTTCTGTTCTTGATTCCAACTTTTCTATGTTCCCTTTCACTACATGTGCTGGACTACCCCAGATCCGAACATGCCGCAGACTAGGCTTTCGCCCAGTCCACAATTTCGTGGGAGTAGTAGGTACTGACTTAGATGGTACCAAGTTTAGAATGTATGCAGTTGTCTCTATTACGTGTCCCCAAAAGGAAATTGGTAAATCCGAGTAACTCATTATAGATCTTACCATATCCATGAGAGTCCTGTTCCTTCTTTCTGCTACACCGTTCTGCTGAGGCATACGGGGTGTAGACAATTGGGATGTAATCCCTTGCTCCAAAAAGTATTCCCTAAACTCTCCCAAGAGGTACTCTCCACCATGATCAGATCGTAGTGTCTTGACACATTTACCTAGACACTTCTCCATTTCAGCCTTGAAGTCTTTGAATTTCTCAAAGCATTCAGACTTACGCCGCATCAAATAAATGTACCCATACCTTGAGTAATCATCGATGAAAGTGACAAAGTACTCAAATCCCCCTCTTGCTTGGACAGTCATAGGACCACACAAATCAGAGTGAACCAATTCCAACGACTCTTTTGCTCTATAGCCCTTGGCCGAGAATGGCCTCTTGGTCATTTTACCTTCCAAGCAGGATTCACAAATTGGAAGTGCCTCCACTTCCAATGAGCCTAATGGCCCATTTTGAACCAGTCTTTGAATCCTTTTCAAATTAATATGACCAAGGCGTAAGTGCCAAAGATGCGTTTGGTTCATCCTCGAAGGTTCTTTTCTCTTAAATGGCAAACTATTTGTGTTATTCAATTCATTAAGTTGCAGTATTGTAGAGATATGATTTATAATATAAAGATTATCCACCAATTGACCAGAATAAATAAAACATTTATTTTCTTTAATAACTATTACTTTATTAAAATGAACTGAATATCCATTCTTTACTAAACTAGAAACTGAAACTAAATTCCTTCTAATAGAAGGTACATAATAGCAATTTCTTAAAATTAAAATCCTATCTCTACCAAAACTAAGATGTAGATCTCCTACTGCAACTGCTGCTACTCTCGTAGCATTTCCCATATATAGATAAATCTCTCCATCCCTGAGCTGCATAGTTCCCTGGAACCCCTGCAAAGAATTACATACATGATCAGTGGCTCCCGTATCTACACACCAGGTACCGGTAGATCGGACCGCTAAACACGATTTAACAACTAGTAAATGAGATTTACCTTGATTGTTCTGTCTGGTGAGATAAACTGGACATTGCTTCTTCCAGTGTCCTGGCTACTTGTAAACAAAATATTTGCCTTTAGGCTTTCCCGGTTGTCCTCGTGGCCTTTGGATTGGCGGAGGACCTGCAAACTTCTTTTGAGCCTTTTTTCATTTTCTTCTTGCCTTTCGGCTTTGAAGCAGAACCTTTCTCAAACACAAGAGTACTCCCTGACTTTCTGTTGAGACCCTCAGTTGTCTGGAGTTCTTTAAGCAGCTCTGCCAAAGTACATTTAAATTTATTCATGTTGTAATTGAGGCAGAATTGCTTAAAAGACTCTGGCAGTGACTGGAGTACGATATCGACCTGGGTTTCCCCGTCGATTGTAGCTCCAAGGATCTCTAGTTCATTAAGAAGAGATATCATCTTAAGAACATGATCCCTTACACGCGTCCCCTCAGCCATGGTTGTGTTCATCAAGTCTTTCATGGCAACCTGCCTAGTAGCACGACTTTGATCCCCAAACATCTCTCAGAGGCTCTCCATCATGTCATAGGCGCTGGCCATTGACTGATGCTGATGTTGCAGCACATTTGACATGGATGCCAAAATGTAACACCACGCCATCTCATCAGCCTTGATCCATTTCTTGTGAGCTTGGGTTTCCTCAGCAGTTGCCCCCTCACTAGGTTGCTCAGGACATTCTTGAGTAAGCCCAAACTTTTACTCTTCAGCAGTTAACACAATATCCAAATTCCTTTTCCAGTCTATATAGTTTGGTCCAGCAAATTTATTTTCTTCAAGTATAACAGCGAGTGGATTGAAGGAACCCATTTAAAAGCCTGAGAATCACATAATATAAATAATTACATTTGGGCAAAAAATTACTATGGATTCGAGTTGAAAATATTGGTTCCCTCTACCTATTTGAAAATAATCCGCCAGCAACCTGATACACCGTGATAGTATGACTCGATGGGAAGCCATATACTATCCATCATTTGTTCAGATAGGCAATTACCTTTTAATTTTACTATCCAGGCAATGTACCTTGCCTAGTAAAATTAAACTGCTGAGTTGCTTTGATCCTATAAATAACAATAGTGACTCAGATGGAGAGGATATTACAATTTATAGCTAAGTGTATACCATCACTAAATTCTAAGTCAAGAGTTCTGTGAGGAACACCTCTGATGGAGAGGTGACCCACACCAACAATCACCCAAAACATTCTTTTAAAGAAGTTTGTACTGATGATTCCATGATCAACTACATCCGACGGGGAGGATGACACTAGAGCCATCACACAAAATTAATCATATCATCTACAAACCAGTGATGGAGACCATGGGATTTATACTTGATAAATCCCCTCTCCCACTTAGAATTTTAAAAAAAATTTGAGGGTTATAATTTTTTTTTAGAAAAACTTTTAATTTAATTAATAAAAAATAATGGAATACTTGACAAGGATTAATTCATCCTTACTTGTGAAACCCACATGTGTAGATAATAAAATTATTCTATTATCATGATTTTAGAAAATAAGTACTTATGTTTTCAAAATATGAAATTAGTTTTATTTCTAAATACACATGTAGTTGTCCATCATTTTAAATTAATATAAATTAAACATGCAGCCAGACATCTGAAATAGGTGTATGAACAATTATCCATGTTGTCCTATTCATTAAACATGAAACAATAATAATCATTCAATCACACATAAATAAGGAAACCACAATAAACATGAAACTGCTTGTAAACTGTCTTCACGGATTTACTTGAGATATATTACACAAACCCTATGCCTCCATGAAGGAGTTCACATGCTATTTCTTTGGAGTAAATTAACCACACATCAATCAAGTGTGGGATCTAATACACACATATCCTATGCCTCCATAAAGGAGTTCACATGCTATATTAAAAGTGCAAAATTAACAACGGATAAAACCATCGTGGGATCCAATCACACAAAAGCAGTGACCATAATAGTGGAATAAGAACACTGCAAAATAAGGGTTAGCACAGTTCTACGTTCTATCCATCCATCAAAACACGCATAAGATCTGTTTTATCGGACAGCGTAGTTGCGTCCAACCCATACGCAGAATCAACATTGCTTTGATACCATTGTTAGGAAACTGCGTTCCAAGAATCCATTTACAGCGCGTATAAGTTGGTACTGCAAAAAAAAATTACGTGAAAACTATAATAACCCAACAAGGGTGGAACTAGGGTTTCCTTAAACTGTTAAAACGGATTGCTGTAGTAGACGAATCGAGAACACGGGCTCGATAACAGCTCACGATCATCTACCGTATTCCTTTGGTGCCAGAATATCGAACTGAGTGTGGGCTCCTTCGAAATCCTTTATGTTTCTGCTCTCTCTTTTTACGCTCTCTTTTCTATTCCGAGTTATAATACTCTTGATGGAAAAACGCAAACTGAGGAGAGAGCCAAAGCAGCATATATATAGGCTACGATAGGGACCATAAGAATTCAATAAGGAATAGGCTTCCTTATGGAATTAGGAAACCCTAATTTGAATTGAATCAGATTCTTATTTCCATAAATTATAATTCATACCACTAAAGAATTATAATTGCACTCCTACCCTTATCTCAAAAAAATATGTCGAGCTCCATGTTATTAAATGTTCATTATCTCCCCATGTTAAGATTACAGACATCCATTAATTAAATATAATTACTGACAATCATATTTAATTAATCTCTTAAAATTCCTTGAGATCCTTTGCTTAACTTATCTGATATATCGGATACAAAATCCACCTGTAGGGTTTGACATAATCAAAACTTATAAGCTTTCTCAAGGGGATATCATCAATCCCAAAATTGAGACATGGATTCCATCATTAATTAATATCCACCACACAATTAATATTGTCACCCAATCCAATGAGATATTGACCCATTTAAGGATCTCACCCTTTTAGGGATCAAAGTGTAAATATCAAATGTACGTGTCGATAAAATAACTTTGGATTTAGAGCATAAGCACTCATAATAGTCATCAGGTATTAATTATCTTAAAAGTCAGTATAAAGATAATTACCCCAAGTCGGTCCCATTTAATACACAAAATGTACCAGCATGGTGAGTTGAAACTATACCGTTTCCCGCAGTCAAGACAAACCTACTACAACACCGTGCTGCAGTTCTATCGATGGTGTGTACAATCCATCTAAGACTGTAAACCAAAATCTTACATTCTACAAGATCCGATGGTCTGATCTTCCCTGTGCAAGCCGAACTCTACACACCAAACCACATACTATATAGAGTGAAAGACACAATGCATAATATTAAATAAACAATATAATACAAATTTTGCCCACGCAGATTCTCATAAAAAAATGGATTAACTGATTTTATTAAATGAATAATAAATTAATTACATAAAGCATGGCTTTTAGTATATAACCCTAACAGTTCATCCCTGTTAATGAAGGAACCTATGTCCACGTGTGTGTCCGAGCACTTCCACTATATAAAATAAAACTACTACAGGGACCTTGGTGATCCAACAATGGTAATTAGAACTACCAAGGGTCAGTTATGCAGGGTGTGCATTTAAGGTTTCTTGGGAGAGGCTAGATAATGTAGTGTATTTCTCTTAGTGAGATATTTATCGGGATCCCTTATTACTAGGGGTGGGAGGACCCTTTTATAAAAGGAAGAGTCCTTATAAGGCATTCTAGTCCATTTAGGAAACTGTTGACTGCCTATGATGACATGATCCATATTCGGTCAATTTCCTAATCTGTTTAGGAAACTATGCTGCGAATCTTAGCAATTTACTAACTAGTTTAGGAAACTGCTAGGTTTCGAGTTGTGTGGGACGTGCATCTGGGTTGGCCGTGCTGTTCCTGAGTTATTTTGTGTCTGGATGATGCTATCCCGACCTGTAGGCTGGGTTTCTCTTCTGACAAAGCTTCGTGCTACATGGCCGGGAAGTCTTAAGTAGTCGGGACCAACCGGGATGGTGCTCATCCAAGCGGTTGTGCATGACTTGGTCTAGATAGAGATTGGTCGTTGAGTAGAACTGCTCAGTCATAGAGTAGAGCCAATTTGGGGCATATCAGTTGCCCCCCATGTCCAAGGTTAGTCTGATGCTATATCGAGCCAAGTTTGGAAATTAGTTGATTCTACTTGTCACTACCTGATGTTTGTAAAGTTAAATTTCCTCGTGGAGTGATGTACCTTATGATTAAAGTCTACAGATCTTAGTGAATCACCCTTGTATCAGTAACGGGTCAAGATCAATTACAATATGATTGCTCGGGGAAGTTTCCTTGCAGCTTCCGAGTCTGGTGAATTCTCAAGAATTGGCTAAGAGTTAAGACTTAGCCTAATTTGGAGTCCTTCAAGTGCTCGAGAATTGGCTTGGAGTTATGACTTAGCCTAATTCGGAGACTTATGTTTAAGTTAGCTCCCAGGATGGTTATTTCCTTTCTAGTAAACCTTTATCAAGGTTGTTGGTAGAAGAATTTGACCATGTTGGATAAGCCGACCTAAAGCGTGTTGCTTCCCAGGATGGTTATCTTCTGCCCAGCAAGTCTTCGTCAAGACTATTGGTAGAAGGATCTAACCATGTTGGTAGAGCCGACCTAAAGCGTGTTACTTTTGGGTTCTTTTAACTCCTCTATCATGGGCCAACCTAAGAGGTTTAGTTTACCTCTATCGTCTATTTGGGCCTAAGTGGAGTTAGTGCCTCTAAGCATTATAGGTACCCGGGGTATCTAAGGGTTTTACTTAGTTAACCCCAAGGCCTATAAATACTTGATGTGACTTTCTATAGTCTTTTACCCCTGAAGCTTCTATTGAGATAGGTGCTGTGGAACAATTACTATAGGCAGCTGATCTGAAACGTTGGTAGTTCCAGGGTCTTTCGATGCCTCTGGTGTGATCCCGAGGTCATTTGATGCCTCGGGTGTGATCCCGAGGTCTTTTGATGAAGCTCTTTGATATAGTCTGTGGAGCGTCGTGCTATGATCGGGCAAAAGTACCACTGCAGCTGGACTCGCTAGGACTATTGGATACAGGAGGTCGGGTCGAGATCATCAGGCTCCTGGCTGCTATAAATTGGAGGCCAGGTCAGGATTACTGTACCCTGATTGCTATGAACTGGAGTTCAACAAGTTTACCAGTCGATTTCTGTGAAACAACATGGCACACTTGGTGTACTAACAGAAGGTTATAATGGCGACTGTCTGGTTTAGGTTGTAATCTTAAAGCTTCTATTGGTTGAACCGATCGATGCAATCCTTCAATGACTCTCCCTTCCACTACCTGACAATAAGTAGCTGGGTATCAGATTATGGCCAGTCAAGCATGCCTATAAACTGGCTGATGAACTATTTGATGAGCTCTGTGAAATCTTTGACAGATCGGGGCTTCAGGGAGTGGATCCATTGGGCGGCTGGGCCTTTTAAAGTTCTGGAAAAGGTCAGGTAGTACAGTTCATCAGCGTTGGTGGCCAGGGCCATTTGAGCCTTATAGGTCCGGACGTGGTTGACCGGGCTTCCCGAGCTGTTATAAGAATCAAGATGAGGTTATGGCAAACCTCGTGATCTGGCTGGAGAAAGGTGACTCAGTCTTGGCGTTAACATGATCCTAAGTAGGATTCTGGCTCAACTCTTTGGCCATTTTGTTGATCTATTTCTTCAAATCCTTGATACAGGCCATCATACCTTCCCAAATGGTATCCAAGATGTAGGTCGGGTTAGTGGAAAAGGCTTCATCCTCATGGCGTATTATCCTCTAGGATGAGGCTCGGCTCTAACTCTGGTTGATCGTGTGCCTAAGATCATCCCGGCTCCTGGCCGAGTGATCGTGAACAGATTCCTGGGCCATGCATTCTTATCTCTTTCCTTTGGCAGTACACCTATTATTGATAATATTTCCAGCATCCTCAACACGGGATGGGTTGGCCCTGGCAATTTGTTTGGTCAGGATCGGTTCCCAATCACGCGCAACATTCTTGGGTTGTTTCCCAACCACTGGAGGATTGCTTTGTTAGGCCAGCAGGGCTTCAATTTGCTATTGAGTTTGACGTTGGCCCTCCAAGAGCTGTGCAAGAATTATAATAATTTGCTCTAGGGTGAGGATGACTACTATCAGCGTTGGGGCTGGCGAATCCGTCAGACTAGATTGGTGAGTGATCTTCGTACTCTTGCAAGGAGACATCATGATTAGTTAGGTGATTTCCTTCTAGAAAATTGTCATTCCCACAGACGACACCAAGCTGATGATGTAATTTTTGGGCAAGATAAATTAGAGTAGATCAAGGAGAGATAAGTAGTGAGAGAGATAATGAGAGATCGGGTTTGTATGTGGTTCAGCCCTATTAATGAAGGGACCTATGTCCACGTGTGTGTTTGAGTACTTCCACTATATAAAAAAAACTACTACAGGGAATTTGGTGATTGGAACTACCAAGGGATGGCCATGCAGGATGTGCCTTTAAGGTTTTTTTGGAGAGGCTAGACAATGTACTGTATTTCACTTGGTGAGATTTTTATCGGGATCCCTTACTAATAGGGGTGGGAGGACCCTTTTATAAGAGGAAGAGTCCTTCTTTACAAGACATTGTAGTCCATTTAGAAAACTTTTGACTGCCTGTGATGATTTGATCCATATCCAGCCAGTTTCCTAAACCGTTTAGGAAATTGTGCTACAAATCTGGAAAAATTTTTAACTGGTTTAGAAAACTGCTAGGTTTCGAGTTGTGTGGGACATGCCTCTGGGCTGGCCGGGCTATTCCTGAGCTATTTTGGTATCTGGATGATGCTATCTTGACCTATAGGCTGGGCTTCTCTTCTATTAGAGCTTCGTGCTACAAAATCGAGAAATCTTAGGCTATCGGGATCGGTCGAGATGGTGCTCATCCAAGCGGTTGTACATGACTTGGTCTAGATAGATGTTGGTCGCTAAGTAGAACCGTTCGATCATAGAGTAGAGCCAATTTTGGGCATATCAGTTGCCCCCATGTCCAAGGTTGGTCTGATGCTATATCGGGCCAAGTTTGGAAATTGGTTGATTCTACTTGTCACTACCTGATGTTTGTAAAGTTGAATTTCCTCGTGGAGCAATGCACCTTATGATTTAAAGTCTACAAATCTTGGTGAGTCACCCTTGTATCAGTAATGGGTCAAGATCAGTTATACTATGATTACTCAAGGAAGTTACCTTAGAGCTTCTGAGTCTAGTGAGTTCTCAGGAATTGGCTAAGAGTTTAGACCTAGCTTAATTTGGAGTCCTTTAAGTGCTCGGGAATTGGCTTGGAGTTGAGACTTAGCCTAATTTGGAGACTTTTGTTTAATTTAGCTCCCAGGATTGTTATCTTCTGCCCAGTAAACATTCATCAAGGTTGTTGGTAGGAGAATTTTACCATGTTGGATAAGCTGACCTAAAGTGTGTTGCTTTAGGGTCCTTTTTACGTTAGTTCCTAGGATGGTTATCTTCTGCCCAGTAGTCTTCATCAAGACTGGTTATAGAAGAGTCTAACCATGTTGGTAAAGCCGACCTAAAGCGTGTTGCTTTAGGATCCTTTTTACTCCTTTATCATGGGCCAACCTAAAAGATTTTGGTTACCTCTATTGTCTATTTTTTCCTAAGTGGAGTTAGTGCCTCTGAACATTGTAGGCACCCGGGTTGTCTAAGGGAGTTAGCCCGAAGGCTTGTAAATACTCGGTGTGACTTCCTGTAGTCTTTAATTCCTCTTGCCCCAAGCTTCTGTTAAGGCAGGTGCAGCGAAAATAATTATTGTAGGAAGTCGACCTAGAATGTTAGTAGTTTCAGGGTATTTTGGTGCCTTGAATGTGATCCTGAGGTCTTTTGATGCCTCGGGTGTGATACTAAGATTTTTTGATGCCTCTGGTGTGATCCCGAGGTCTTTTATTGAAGCTCTATGATATAGTCTATATAGCCTCGTGCTATTATCGGACAAAAGTACCACTATAGCTGGACTCACCTAGACTGTTGGAGACAGAAGGTCGGGTCGAGATCATCGGGCTCCTGGCCATTGTAAATTAGAGGCCAGGTCGGGATTGCTAGACCCTGACTATTGTGAACTGGAGGCGAGTCAGGGCTACCGGACCCTAACTGCTGTGAACTAGAGGCTGGGTCAGGGCTACCGGACCCTGATTGTTTGACACTGAAGGAACTGCCAGAACTATGGGGCTTCCTTTCATTGTTCTCCTCGGGCTGATCTCGCTTCCGCTCACTTCTTGAAGGCTCTTCACTTACATGCTCGAGGTCCTTTATCCTTAGAAATTCTTCAATGTCAACATATTTTTTGACCCTCTTTGCGAGTTCAACAAGTTTGCCAGTCAATTTCTGTGATACGACATGGTGCACTTGGTGTGCTGAACTCCCAAGTAGAAGGCTGTATTGGTGACTATCTAAATCAGGTTATAGACTTAAAGCTTCTGTTGGTTGAACCAATCGATGAAATCCTTCAACAACTCTCCCTTTCACTGCCTGACAATGAGTAGCTGGGTGTCAGGTTGCAACCGATTGGGCATTCCTATAAACTGGCTGATGAACTATTTGTTGAGATCCTTGAAATCTTTAATTGATCGGGGTTTCAGGTAGTGGAACCATTGTGCTGTTGGGCCTTTCAAAGTGTCGAGAAAGGTCAGGTATTACAGTTCATCGGTATTGGTGGCCAGGCCATTGAGCCTTATAGGTCTGGATGTGGTCGACTGGGCTTCCCTAGCTGTTATAAGAATCTAGATGAGGTTATTTAAATTTACACGAGATGGCAAACCTTGTGATGTAGCTGGAGAACGGTGACTCAGTCTCAACATTAACATGATCTTGATTGGATTCTGGCCCAGCTCTTTGACCATTCTATCAATCTATTTCTTCAAATCCTTGATACAAACCATCACACCTTCCCGATCGGTATTCGAGACGTAGGTCGGGTTGGTGGAAGAGGCTTCATCCTCATGGCGTGTTATCCTTTGGGACGAGGCTCGGCTATGACTCCGGTTGATCATGTGCCTAAGATCATCCCGGCTCATGCCAAGTGATCGGGAACCGATTCCTAGGCTATGCGTTCTTGTCTCTTCCCTCTGGAAACACGCCTGTCGTTGATAACATTTCTGGCATCCTCGACATGGGGCGGGTTATCTCGGGCATGTTATCTGGTCAGGATTGGTTCCCGACCACGCGCAACATTTTCGGGCAGTTCCCCGGCCAGTGGAGGATTGCTTTGTTGGGATAGTAGGGCTTTAATCTGCTGTTGAGTTTGATTCTGGCCCTCCAAAATTTGCACAAGAATTGCGGTAATTTGCTTTAGGGTGAGGACGACTGCTGCCGGCGTCGGGGTCAGCAGATTCATCTGACTAGATTGGTGAGCGATCTTCTTACTCATGCGGGGAGGCATGATGATCAGTCAGGTGATTTGTTTCTGGAAAACTGTCATTCCCACATACGACGCCAAGCTGATGATACATTTTTTGGGTGAGATAAATTAGAGCAGATCAAGGAGAGAGAAACAGTGAGAGAGATAATGAGAGACCAGGTTTGAATGCAGTTCGGTCTTGTTAATGAAGGAACCTACATCCACGTATGTGTTTGAGCACTTCCACTATATGAAACAAAACTACTATAGGGACCTTGGTGATCCAACAATGGTAACTAAAACTACCAAGGGTCTGCCATACAGGGTGTGCGTTTAAGGTTTCTTAGGAGAGTCTACACAATGTAGTGTATTTCTCTTGGTGAGATTTTATCGGGACCCCTTATTAATAGGGGTGGGAGGACCTTTTTATAAGAGGAAGAGTCCTCCCTTACAAGGCATTCTAGTACATTTAGGAAACTGTTGACTGCCTGTGATGATTTGATCCATATCCGGCCAATTTCCTAATCTGTTTAGGAACCTGTGGACAGGCAGAATCCCGCTTTCCTTCCTGTTTTGATTTGAAATCGTTTTGAAAGGAAATGGTTGATTTGAAAGAAAAGAAGGTCTGTTGAAAACAGATACAGAGTCGCCAATTGGTCTTTAAGGAACCAAGAAACCTAATTTGACTCACCCAAACGGATAAAGAGCACCGGCCTTTCATAACCAAAGAACTTGGTTCGGGTTTTGGTACGAGAGAGGAAGGAGCCTTTGTCACGACTAAAACACCCTCAACTCACCCCGTCTTTCGACGGGCCTCAATTAGCATCCAAATAATCATCTTATACCATATTTGGTTCGACAAATAATACTATGATAGATATATTATATCACATAAGAATCTTGAATGGAAGATCAAAAGATATGATATCATTCATAAGATCTAAGCCAAATATCATACAATGTAAAGTGAAAGATCACACAAATAAACCTAGGAAAAATCATTTAATCACATATCAAGTAATTAAGTTTTCCTAATCTAAGGGGGACATGAATTTTACTTGAAACAAATTAATCAAAAAGATCAAAATATGCTTAGCAAACTAGAATGATGCATGTTAATCTTTAAGAAAAGAAAACCTCTCAATCCCCGGGACGGATGAGAAAGGATGATGTGATCGAGGGGAAGCATGAGCGTGTGATCAAATTCATTCCTTATAATCTTCTTAGAATAGGAGTCACAAAAACCCCAAATCTTGCATGGATGCAATGTATGATCCTAAAATGTGCAAAGGTTGTAGTGTGTTTGTGTATATGGACTTTCTAAAGTGAGTTAGAAGTCTTAGGTATGCATGAAGGAAATCATCATAGGATATGTAAAAATGTAGTATGAACTACTTCCTAAGATATGAACTAATTTGGAGTGCATGTTAGCATCAATTCAAAGAATGGAAGTAAAAGAGTGCTTGTTGTGAATAGTGGACAGAATAGTGACTTAAACTTGTGGAAAATGAAAAATAGGGTTAGGAATGCTTTCAATGCATGATTTTTGTATGGAGATCATCCTTATTGTGTCTAGAACACAAATCAAAAAAGCCAATCCTCAATAACTATTACAGATTGAGAGAAATTATATAAACAATAGAGGTTACTCAGAAACAGAGTTCGTATTGTCGACTGAAATGTTAAAACATCTTAGAAAATGAAAACAAAAGATCTAGAGGCCCATATTATACAGAACGTTTCTTAAGACATTGAAGTTTAAGGAAAAAATAAGTTGGGACCACTCTTTTTGGAAAAGGTTTCTGGAAAAGAAGTTGAAAGTCTGCCAAGTTGCTGTGACAGTAAAGACAGAATGTTTGGAAGGAATGTTTAGATAAAAATGGAGCCCTTTCAAGTGCTTTCAAGTCAAGCCACAAATCATGGGTGTTCTATAATGAATTAGGAAGATTTTCCAAGTGGTCTTGCATCCATACCTTGAGTATTAAACTCAAAATAATTCTTTGAAATCAAACAACTCACTGTTTTGAAGATTTTTTTTTTAGAGAAATAAGGTTTATTTCTTGGAATCCCAATATTAGGATTTTAGAGGGGTTTTGAAATGGGGGTTTTGAAAGTATATTTTCAGCACTTAAATGGAGATTATAACCACTTGAAATATCAACATTTGAACTCATATTAAAAGCCTCCAAGATTGTTGGAGACATTGTTTTATTTTGAAAACAAGTTCAAGAATAAATAGGAATGTATTGAAGTTGAAATCATCATCTATCAAACATGTTTTTGAGGTCAAGAGCTACTATCCATAAGGATTCACTCACCTCAAACTTCATGTCATCATCTAGATGATGTTAGACTAGTAAGTAAATAAAGAAAATAAAAAAGAAATGAGATTAAGGAGAGATGAGCATAATATGTAAAACAAGCAAGTAAGTAATCAATAGATGATATTCATGGTGATTTTGGACTTGTAGCTTGGTGTTTCACTCATATATGGTGACTTTAGACATGGAAGAATCTTCCTATCTCACAAATGCTCACTAAAATGGTGGTTGGATGTATTGAATGTGAAGTAAATGGGAGTAATGGAGTAGAAAACAAAGTTTGGAACTCACTTTTTAGTTGAAAATCAAAGGAAGAAGCTCCCTTTCACTCTCTTAACCTTATCTTCTACAACTTTTTTCTCTATACTTCTCTAAGCTTTTGTATTTGCACCCCAAAATGAGAAGTCAAGGGGGGTTTATATAGGCCAATTTGGGGGTGGTTTTGGGGTTTTAGAAGTACTCCCATTGGTCCCAAACATCTGTGAACATAGAACTACCACTACACCATATGACCTCATTACTAACGGATATATCCGTTAGAATAAATGTTACTAACGGATATATCCGTTAGTATTTTAGCGTTAGTAATATTACTAACGGATTTACTAACGGATATATCCGTTAGTAAAATTAATTTTACTAACGGATATATCCGTTAGTAATTTAGTTACTAACGGATAGTTTTCCAACTCATTTAAGACGATTTATATTGAATACTAACGCTTTGTCAACAATTTCTAACGGATATATCCGTTAGTAATTTCCAAAAAAAACCAAAAAAAAATACTTACGGATTTACTAACGGTTATATCCGTTAGAAATATGCAGAATTAAAAAAAAAATTTATTTGTTTATATGCTTCCCAAATTTTTTTCCACCTAATTAACAAGCATATTAATCTACTAGATATCGCCCACGGCTAAAACCACTATCAAGCAATTCAAACCATACATGTGTTTGGCAATTAGTCAAACTATACTTGCATGAAAACATCAAATTACAATGAATTGTGCTTACAACAAAATAGAACAAAAGAATCGGAATGCAGAATACATGATATCCTAGTTCAATGTGTTTTTTAATGGGTCGGATAAAAAGAGAAGAAAAATGCTTAGATTTCATCACATAGTTTCATAAATCCAGAATACATGATATCCTAAGTACTAGTGTACTAAGCACCTTTCACATTCTGTTGTCGTCCCTACAACCTTGTCCTTGTTATAAGGGCATGCTGTACACCACCCTTCTGTTTCATCCTTCTCTGCCATGTCAATTATGTGATGCCAGCACCATATACAGATCTTCAAAATTGTAGAAGCACATTCAAGATAAAATATAAGCAAGCTGAGAAAAACTATGAAGGTATCAAATAGAGCTCAGTTCAATCAATGATAATTAGGGTATGCATCATGGCAATACTGTTTAGTCAACAAAAATCACCACCTAGGAAGGTACCTGGTTGTGGAGACCACACAAATTCCCTTCCCATCAGTCTCTGCTCTAATGCAGAATTCATCTCTGTTGCTACAATTTTGTGGGCAAGTAGAAGTTGCGTTCTCCGAAGGCCTAGCTGTTTTGTCAGCTAGAAAATTGAACAAAAACCTCAAAACATCACCCACATATCCAGAATAAGGCTTGGAGAAAGGTTCACAAAGTATGACACCAACATAATAAGGCTGGGAGAAAGGTTCACCAAGTATGACAACCATCTGTTAGATTCACATATTATAGTAGGCAAGAAGCCAAAGAAGAAGAACCTGATAATCATAGTGGAATAATAGGATCATAATTAATGTTCAAGAATTAGAAACAGGACCTAAAGTAGAAAGAATTTTATACCATAATGGGTAGGATTAGATCTTAATGTATTCTTTTTAATTTCCTTCAAAAGAACTTCTATATTAGGATCTGGAGTGTTAACAACTTGTGGTTTTTGTTTTTCTAGCCTATCAATTTTTTCTTCTAATCTATTAGCTTTATGGTGAAGAGGAATTAATAAAGCTATAATAGTATTTTTCTGAGGTGTAAATACTTTGTCTGCTGCACTAGGGGGATTCTGAGCTGAGAAACCTCTTGAAGTATCTCCTGTATAATGGGATATCTTTCTTAAAACGTCTAGGTAGTCTTGACTATTGTTAAGATTGCTCATCCAAGGACAATCTTCTTAACGACTTCTAAAGTCTTCTCAATCTTTTCTACTTGAATTTCAAAAGTGTCTATATTAATTATCCTGAATATTCTTAAGTAAAACACTAGTTTCTACTTCTATAGCTTTATTACCATATTCTCTACACCAGGGAAAAGGTCTACTGCATGCCTTTAAAGGGGCACAATGTGGTAGCTGAGCTTAATCACCCTAACAAAGATTGGGGAAAATATCCCTATGTTCTAGTTTCAGGCGACGTTGGGCTTGTCTAGTATGAGGGTATCTTTCCTTGTACTTTCAATGCTAATGCCTTCCGTGACTGGATGAAGATCTTTCGGTCAGGGAAAAAGGATTACCAAAAAGAGGCCCCCAAAATGGCCATCCAAGCCCGTTTGAGCTCAGACTTCCTGATGGGGCCAAACGGGTAGACACCTACCACTGAATAAGCAATGTGGGCCCTCTGGGGATTTTTATGCAAATTTGGTACCTCGGAATATCCCTCATTGGGTTCTTCGTGCTGCCCGCGCTGCTGCGCCGGTGGAGCCTGAAGAAGCTCCAATAGTACGTGATGTGCCAGCCGCTCTAGCAACCGAGGAGGCTTCAGTTGTACCTCCAGTGAATGGGCAATGAAGATCTGCTTGTCTCCAAGAGCAGAGGCTTCGTGTCCCTGCTGGAGCCAAAAATAAGGAAACCATCGTCTTAGAGACCGATGGCTCTTCTAAAGGTAAAGCAAGGTCAGTCTCTAGGGACGATGATGATGATAACCCAACCCAACCGAGGGCTTTTGAAGTGGAAAAGCTTTAGGGGAAGAGTCTCTCCGCCCGAGGATGCTCCATAGCCAGAAGAGGCTTGGGTTCCATATTTTGGCGATTCTGGGGATGACGACCTTCTAGCCTCTCTGCTGTTTGGGGAGAGGTCTCTTCGGAAAAGGATCACCAACCTGGAGTGCTTCCTTGATTATGCTAAATAGGGAAAGTAGCGGTAGAAGAGGAAAGCAGAGTTCTTAGAGGGCTATCTTGAAGAGGTTGATAAGCAGCTTGAAAGGCCTGGGCATAAAAGAAGATGGTCGATGTAGCTTAGACCGATAAGGACTATTTTACTTGCTTTTGTTCCTTTCTATTTGCATCTTTCCTCCTTTTGATTTTGTTGTAAATATTTTCTTGAATGAATGAAACAATCTTCTCCCTTCTGCTCATGTCTTTTACTTTTGATTGATGAGTGGTTCATATTCCATGTTTGGGTTTGGTCTGAGCTCTAAATCTATAGTTTTCCATAGTGTAGGATAATAGGACTGTAAATACTGACCATTAATTAATCTTGGATGGACTTTACCATCAATGTCACGCAATTGATAAGCACTGCCCCTTAAAATTTTAAAGATCATAAACGATCCTTCCTAATTAAAAAACCACTTGCCATACCTCCTATCTTTTTCCTCCTATCTTTTTCATCGATAAGAAGAATGGCCTTCCAAACGAGCTACTCTAAACCAAACAACTTTGCCCTTACTTTCTTATAGTAAGCTCTAGCAGCACGATTTTTCTACACTTTAAGGTAATCCAGAGCATGTAATCTAACCTTATCGAACCATGCTAACTTAGTGATCATAACTTCAATATAATCATAAAGTTCTAACTGATTTTGTAACACCCTTCTTGCTGATAGGACTGTGACTTCCATGGGCAGCATTGCATCATGCTCGTAAGTCAAAGCAAATAGTGTTACTCCTGTACTTATTCGTTTGGATGTCCGATAAGCCTATAGTGTCTAAAAAAGGAGTGAGTCCAATGACTTGGGATTTTTTTTTATCATTTTTCCTAGAATCCCTTTGATAAGTTTGTTAGAAGACTTGGCCTGGCCATTTGCCTGGGCATAGTATGGGGTAGAAGTAAGAATTTTTGCACCCATACTTTCTGCAAAGCTTTTGGTCTCATCTTTAGTAAACATTGAGCCTTGATTGGCCGTAATTGTTTCTGGTAAGCCGAACCAGCGTATGATGTGTTGCTCAATGAACCTGATGATAGTGACCTGAGTGACCGATCTTACAAGCATAGTCTCTACCCACTTAGTGAAGTAATCGGTGGCCACTATGATAAAATAATGTTGCCCAGATGAAGTTGGATGGACTTTTCCAATTAAGTCCATCACCCATCTTCTGAAAGGCCATGGCTTAATTATTGGATGTAAAATTTTGGCTGGCACCCTTTGAATAGGGCCATGCTTTTGACATGCCTAACATCTTTTGGCATAGTTGATACAATCTTTTAGCATAGCTGGCTAGAAGTTATATCTCCTTATCAACCATTTCATTTTGGTGCCGGCTTGATGAGCCCTACAAATTCCTTCATGGACCTCAGACATGATCTTCATGGCCTCACTCTTGCCTCAACAATTTAGGAGGACATCATCCTCTATGGCTTTTTTGAACAAATCTCCATCTAGAAGGAAAAATCGGATTGTAAACATCCTAGTTTGACCATCTTCCCTCACATTAGGATGATTAAGATATTCCTTGATAGGCGTTCACCAATTGCTCTGCTCAAGTAAAACAGAGGCGGTCTTGGCGAACCATTCTCATTTAGCCACCGAAGGGACTGAACGTCGAAGGATAGTGATACTTTTTTCCTCAACCCCTTGTATTGATCATGAAATAGCATTGGCAAGCCTATTGGCATCCCAATTGATCAATCTTGGGATATGACCGACTGTGATGTCATCAAAATCGTTGATCAACTGAGTAGCTATAGAGTGGAATGGACACAATTCCTAGCTCTTGACACAAAAATCACCTGATATTTGTCCGATAACTAGTTGCAAGTCACCTTCAATATGGATTGAAGATGCCCCCATTTCTTGGAGTATCTCCAATCCAATGATCATTGCTTCATTTTCGGCCTGATTATTCGTGCATTTGAAGCCTAAATTGAATGCCATTTTAGTTTTCCTATTTTTTGGTGATATGATCACGATGCCAGCCCCTGATCCATCTGCATTTTTTTGCACCATCAAAAACCAAAGTCCAGGGGACTAGAGAAACATTTGCCACAAAGGGAACCACTGGCGCCAGCTCCTCTAATTTTGGGTCTGATGGATGATCAGTTAGGAAGTTGGCTATGGCCTGACCCTTAACCGATCGCTAAGACCGGTGATCTCGTCAAAATCAAGATATAAAAGTATGCTTACTTATGCTTTACTTTCAAAAGGTTTGCAGTGTGGAAATAAAGGTCGAACCCACAGAGATTGAATACTATGCACTTTAATTTTTTAAAACCTAAATTTAGTTAATTAAGAAAAACAGATTTTGGATTTAATTTGAATTAAACGAATAACAATAAAAGTAAATCTAAATTATAAAAGCAATTAAATGTTTATTTTTATAATAAGTTTAAGGAACCTAGGATTGCAAATCCACCACTTGCTTCATAATAAGGGTATTTGTGAATTACTTTAGCCTATTAAGTTGGATGATAATGGGGAATTGTAGCTACAAGCCTAATTCCTCCGTCAAGAAAATTACTATGGTTCAATCACCAACATAATCCATCTTCGGTTAGCACGAATTATCCCACACTAAAGTAGGCTTGTGGTATAATCCGTCTATGCATGGACTATTCGGATACTTGATAGCACAATTCAATTTAAGCACCATTACATGTAAATAATCTAAACAAGCACAGCAAGCATAGATCATTGAGCACACTACCATCAAAATAGATCTAAGACAAGAGTAAACTTTGAAAGTAACGATTTAATCAATAAAAGCACGACCTATTTATTGAAACTATCATCCATGTAACTATCATCCATACATAATAAAACTAAAATAAAAACATAAAAAACACCCTATTACTTGGCTAGGGTTTCATTGAAACCTTAGATCTTGAGTTTAGTTGGCCATAGAATTGATGAACGACAAGAGGTTGATGGAGGAGATCATGGGAATCCTTGGTCTTCTTCTTCTTCTCCTCGCTTTCCTCCCTTCAATGGCTGAAGGTTTTTTTGTATATTGATGTATCTAATGTTGTGTAATGATGTGTAACCCCAAAATTGATTTAGAATAGGATTTATATAGAGTTTGGAAGGATTTAGGAAGTTTTCCTAAGCCAAATCGTACTAAAACTGCTATATTCACGTTTCTGGACGTCATATGCACAAACCACCTTTGCTGGGCACTTTAATTTAACAAAATACGTGTTTTTGGTTTTTTCACAGGTCACTCACGCTGCCCGCTCGCGCGAGGTCCTTTTCGTTGCACTGCATGACTGTCGTAGATTTGCGATAAGTTTTTGGTCGGAACACAGATTGACTTGTTGTTTGTGGCCACGTGTCCATAACTCAAAGATCTAAATTTTGTATCTCTGGAGAAATTTCTAAAATCTGAAGTATTCCATATTAAAAATGCGATTTTTCGAGGCTGCTACTGTATTCAGCTTTCACCGAAATCACCGTTTGAGCCCAGAATGACTTCCAACGGCACTAATCATTGGATTTTTGTGCATTTTCAAGTTAAAGCTCCAAAACCTACAAATTTTTGAATACTTATTAAAAAACAACTAATAACTGCATGAAATGAGCTAACAAAGCGTATCTTCAGGACTATAAACGGCAACTATTCGTCGCCGATCACACCCCCAAACCTACACTTTGCTAGTCCTCGAGCAAAGAAAAATATAAAAATAAATACTACTATACTTAAAAATCCTAACTCACTGTCGTAGGTAACGCGATTGCATTTAGCATATGCACAAGCCTTTTAAACCCTAGGTGTCCCTAGTAGGACTCGTGAAGTCTCGTGAGGGTTCTCATCAACAAGTCACCCACAACCATTTTTATTAACTTATAAATTTAAAAAGTTTTATTCAAACAAAAAATAAAACAATCAATACTCTTTATCATAGAACGACTATTTGAAATAGAATAATGAATATAAAGAAACATAATGAAACATCCAACTAAGTCATGAAAAACAATCCCAAGCACATGCATCGTATAAATCAATAGAGTTCCTCATAAAATTGCACGTGTGTGATGTGGTGGTCAAATGTACACGCGCATGTCATGAACATGGAATATACTTCGGATGACCATTTAACTATGTCTCAACTACGAATCTCACAATGATAATTACACTCTCAAATGAAACACTCAGAAACATGTGTAATTTATCTAATATATAGGAGCAAAGGAAATATGTTTTCAAAATGAGAAATGCTCATATATGACTCGAACAAGACGCATGACATGAAAGAATAGTAGTCTCATGGATAGGAAGCCAACAATCAAGAAAAATTAATCATTACCATATTTTAATCCCCTTCCCATCATTTATATATCCAAACCATGTTTCTAGGATCAACTAGGACTTTTCAAAGGTTATAATGTGGCACGGGCAACGAAAAAGGATAGAAAGGATTCATTAGGTAGTTTTCAGAATGGCATTGTAAGGCATGTTCGATTTCTTTCATTCTCTCTTCCACCAACTTCATCATTTCATTCTCTTCTTTTCATTCCTTTCAATTTTTTCTCCTTCTGTTCTTTTTCTTCTTCTTTTTCAACCTTATTCTTTTTTTTTCTATTCTTTTCCTCCTCGTTGCTTTTGAAACGAATATTCAATAAATAACAAGGTAACCACCCCAAGCACCATCTTATTTTCTTTTTCTTCTTCTTCTCAATCACACATCGCCTTAACACCACTAAAAGTTGATCAATCTTTCAAGGGTGAACTCCAAGTTGGCCAAATTGGAGCGAAAACAGGATAATAGTAATTAAAGAAAAATTGCATTTTAATGGCTCAAAGGGCGAACTAAGGAAATTTATCATTTATCGGTCGGTGGCAAATAAAGAGGGCCTACCATCATTTCTATGGTCATATGGTTTTTTAATGTTTACGACGGAAGATTATTTAGCATGGTGACAAATATTTTAACCTGACTTATCAACCAAAACAAGAATATTGAGACTAAACAACGAGTTAATGCGCTATTTCAAGTGAAATTTGACAAACAAAAAATGTATTTATAACCCTCTAAAAAATAAAAGATAGGCTCAAAAGCTCACCAAGCTTAGTCTCCACCATGTGTTATCTAGAAATCCGAATCATATTATAGTTCACATCAAACATTTATTCAAGCGACTACGTGCAGTGCATAGGTTTGTGTGCAAATCTATGATACAAAGATACATGACCTAAAACATCATATCATGACTTCAGCAAATATTTAATCACATTTTCTCATGTTTACCATTCTATAACAATCTAAGTTACATAACAAGATGTATCGACTAGAGATTACAAAACCGTAGGTGACATCGTTTATTTAAGCACAAGTATCAAAAAAAAATTTAAAATTTTGGTGTATATAATAATGTGCATGTGAGTACATACCCCCAAACCTAAACCTTTCATTGCCCCCCATGAAACAATAAAACGAAAGAAAGGAGAGTACGTAGAGAATGAACAATAGTACCTCGATCTCGGCAAACATAAACCAGGTGAACATATAAAAATATGCAAGTTCAAAGTGCAATATGCTCCAAATGAAGACACTCATCCACCTGTAAATACTTGACAAAAGAAAACTAAACTAACAAAAGAATAAGAAAAGCTAATAAAAATTTACAAAAAAAAAAAAACTGAACTAAATAAACAACAAGTTAAACTAAACTAAATTAAACTAAACTAAACGATAATTGAAAAACTGAAAAGGAAATGAATAAAAACAAACAGAAACAGAACTAAGAAAACAAATGTGAACTTAATCTAAAAGTACTGACAAGAACAAACAGAAAGGAAAAACACTGACCAGGTTTGGGAAAGAGAATGTAAAAGAAGGAAAGAGAAAAACCCAAAAAACCCTACCTCGCGCGAGCGGGTCGCTCGAGAAAGCTTCGCGCGCGCGAACCCCTCTGCGATGTAAAGCAGAGGCTTGATTAACATTTTATAAAAGAAAGATTTCTAAGTCCCTAGATCGCGCGAGCGGGCCGCTCAAGCGACCTCCTCGCGTGCGCGAATTTCGGCGCGAGGTGATACTGAGGCTAAATATCACATAAGGTTTTAAAAAAAAAATTTCACTAAGGGGCAAGCTCGTGCGAGCGGGCCGCGTGCGCGAGTTGCCATTTTTCCTCTTTTTTCTTTATTTTTTGTATATAAGTTTAAAATAAGTTTACTCCGACCCCCAAACCTGTCCAGAATGACCCAAAAAGGACTCAAAACTGACCCAAAATGACCAAAAACACTCAAAATTAAAAGAAACGGACAAAATAATGCTTGGGTTGCCTCCCAAAAAGCGCTATCTTTTACGTCTTTAGCTAGACCGTTCTAGCTCAAGATTCAAGAAGCCCGTAAATTGGACTGTGTACCCCTAAGAATATCTGGAAGAGCCCGGTGGTAAGCAGAAATAACGTCGCTATGGATTAATTCAATTGACGGTTCATCCTTATTATGTTCAAATCTCTTTCTTACCTTTCGAGTAAATTCATCTCCAGGGTCTTGATTATTCAAATTCATCCGCTCGTCACTAACCATATTATTTTCCTCACCATGTGTAGTGCATTAGTAGGTTCAATTTGTCGTATAACCTCACTACCCTCTATACATAGATAATCCTCGTCTTTGGGAGGTTGATCAACAGCATTAAACACGTTTAATTTTAAGTTCAAATTCCCGAATGACACTTTCATCACCCCCGTTCGACAGTTAACACGCGCATTAGCAGTGGCTAAGAATGGACGACCAAGAATAACATGGGTGTGCTTCCTAGCATCTAGGACAGGTTCAGTGTCAAGGACCATAAAATCGACATGATAAAAACATTGATCAACTTTAACTAAGACGTCCTCGATGATTCCTTTAGGTACTTTGACGGAACGATCCGCTAATTGAATAGTAGCGGCCGTAGGTTTAAGTTCACCTAGTCCTAGTTGTTTGTAGACGTGGTAAGGTAAGAGGTTAACACTAGCTCCTAAGTCAAGGAGAGCCCTATGGATGACAGTGTCACCTATGACACATGAAATAGTTGGCGTACCAGGATCCTTATACTTTGGTGGTGAGTGTTGAAAAATAGAACTTACTTTTTCCGTGAGAAAGACCTTTTTCGGAGTAGGACTACGCAATTTACGTTTTTGAGTGCATAGGTCTTTAAGACATTTAGCGTAAGCGGGAATTTGTTTAATAGCATCGAGGAATGGAATATTGATTTTAACTTGTTTAAATACCTCGAGTATATCCTCAACCTTTGACCCTTTCTTTGGAAAATTTTATGGTTCATCAACGTTAGGTAGAAAGGGCATTTTCGGCATATGATTACTCAGGACCGTTTCTTTTTCTTTCTTATTTTGGCTCGCATCCTTACCCTTCTTTGTATTACAGTTGATGTTCATATCTATCACATTCTTATTCAGAATTTCTATTACCTCTTCCTCTCGTGTAGTCAACCTAGTTGAGACGGCGTTTACTTGCTCATTCGACCCCTTAACTTCGTATTGTCCCTTAGGGTTTTGAATTGTTTGACTAGGCAACGTCCCCTTGTTTCTACGACTCACTATAGTAGCTAGTTGTCCCATTTGGGATTCAAGCTTCGTAATGGATTGTGTGTGTGAGTGCACTATTTGTACTTGTGCCTGTACTTGTGTTTCAATTTTATTAAGGGATGCCAACACCTTTTTCCTCAAAAACGTTACACCTTGGAGGGTTCGGATTAGGAGGCGGTTGTTGGTATTGATTATGTTAAAACTGAGGTCGATATGCATTAGGAAAATTAGTCGCCTCATTAGGATTATTATTATTATTTTTCCACGAGAAGTTAGGATGGTTTCTCCATGGCATGTCTGGCTTATTAGTCATAGGATTAAAATTATTTCATGGGAATTGTTGAATAGAATTAATGTGTTGCTCCACGAATTCTGGAAATTGAGACGCTGACGGGCATACAAGTATAGAATGTGAAGGATCGGAACATAATGCACAACTTTCATGAGCGGGTGGGCCCGATATTTGATTCATTGTCAAAAGTCGGTCAAGTTTTTAAGAAAGTTCTTGAATTTCAATTGATTGACTCGACTCAACTCTCAACTCTTGCTTAGGTTGAAGGTACCCCTCAGGACGGACAGACACCGCTTGGTGCATCGAATTCTCACTCAAAGTTTCAAAATTTTTCCAGGCCTCATCGGCACTTTTGTGTAGGAAGGTACCCGCACAAACAGCATCGACGGTATTACGCACGGAGGGAATAAGTCCCTTGTAGAAGGCTTGAACTAATTGCCACTTAGGAACCTGATGATGTGGGCATAAGCGTAATAATTCTTTAAACTTTTCCCAAGTATCATAAAGCGTTTCCCCATCTTGCATCACAAAGTTTGTTGTGGATTTCCTTATCTGATTCGTACGCATAATAGGGAAAAACTTTTGTAAAAATGAGGTGTGTAAGGCTTCCCATGTTCTAATTGTGTTTGGCTCCAAAATTGGAGCCAGTATTTAGCTTTATCTTTTAAAGAGAATGGAAAGAGCCTCAATTTTAATTCAATCATCAGTGAGATTTTGAATTTTTAAACTAGAACATATATCTTGAAAATCTCCCAAGTGTTGATAAAGGTCTTCATTAATGCGGCCGTGAAAAGAAGGAAGTAGCGAGATGGTTGATGACTTTATCTCAAAATGAGATGCCGACACCTCCGGTAAATCAATACATGTTTAATTTGTGGCGTGTAAGTCGTCGGAATAAAGTAATCTTCAAGCGGAGGAGGTGGAGGTATATTAGGATTATTTTCGTTATTTACGTTGTTTTCGCCATCGGCCATTGGAATAGGTTTTATGCTAATAAATCGAGTTTTCCTTAACCTTTTAAGGGTACTTTGAATTTTGGCCTGAAATAACGACGACGGTTTCGGAGTCCGACTGACTCTAAGGGTACGTTCAACTTCAGGATCGATAGAAAATAATTTAGGTTTACTTGAATGCGTACCAAACATAAACTAAAAAGAAAAGAAATTAAAATAAGGACTGACTCAACAAATACAAAAATAATCACGCAAATCAGACAACAGGCAAGCACACAGTACCACTATGATGCATGTAATTATCCATATACAGTGATTCGCGTCAAAGCCCAGCGCCCCGGGTTTCCTAGCTAATGCAGTGCTCACTCCACAACTAACCTAATGCAAGTAATTGCGTCTCAGCACCCTGACTTATAGTGATTTGATGCAAAGTTTCAAAGAAAATGACTTACTTGAATTATATTTATTTATTTTTTTCTGCGTAAGCTCCTTTGACGTCCACAGCTGCTCCACTCGAAACGCTAGAATTTTGAGTTCCTAAGAAATAACAAAAATAAAAGAAAAGTTAGTAACTTAAAACAAAAACAAAAAAATAAGAAAAGGAAAAAACCTAATCTAATATTTACGAATTAACTAAACTAAGATTATAAAACTAAAGGTAGTAATGCAATCCCCGGTAACGGCGCCAAAAATTGATCTCGTCAAAATCAAGATATAAAAGTATGCTTACTTATGATTTACTTTCAAAAGGTTTGCAGTGTGGAAGTAAAGGTCGAACCCACAGAGATTGAATGCTACGTACTTTAATGTATTAAAACCTAAATTTAGTTAATTAAGAAAAACGGATTTTGGATTTAATTTGAATTAAACTAATAACAATAAAAATAAATCTAAATTATGAAAGCAATTAAATATTTATTTTTATAATAAGTTTAAGGAACCTAGGATCGCAAATCCACCACTAGCTTAATAATAAGGGTATTTACGAATTACTTTAGCCTATTAAGTTGGATGATAATGGGGAATTATAGTTAGAAGCCCAATTCCTCCATTAAGAAAATAACTATGGTTCAAGCACCAACATAATCCATCTTCGGTTAGCACAAATTATCCCACACTAAACTAGGCTTGTGGTATAATCCGTCTAATCTAGGCATGGACTATTCGGATACTTGATAGCACAATTCAATTTAAGCACAATTACATGTAAATAATCTAAACAAACACAGCAAGCATAGATCATTGAGCACACTACCATCAAAATAGATCTAAGACAAGAGTAAACTTTGAAAGTAACGATTTAATCAATAAAAGCACGATTTATTTATAAAAATCCTCAGAATATATAACTGTCATCCATACATAATAAAACTAAAATAAAAACATAAAATACACCCTATTACTTGGCTAAGGTTTCATTGAAACCCTAGATCTTGAGTTTAGTTGGCCATAGAATTGATGAACGGCAAGAGGTTGATGGAGGAGGCCATGGGAATCCTTGGTCTTCTTCTTCTTCTTCTTCTCCTTGTTTTCCTCCCTTCAATGGCTGAAGTTTTTTTTTGCATATTGATGTATCTAATGTTGTGTAATGATGTGTAACCACAAAATTGATTTAGAATAGGATTTATATAGAGTTTGGAAGGATTTAGGAAGCTTTCCTAAGCCAAATCGTGCTAAAACTGCTATATTTACGTTTATGGACGTCATATGCACAAACCACCTTCGCTGGGCACTTTAATTTAATAAAATACGTGTTTTTGGTTTTTTCACAGGTCGCTCGCGCGGCCCGCTTGCGCGAGGTCTTTTTCGCTGCACTACGCGACTTTCGTAGATTTGCGATAACTTTTTGCTCGGAACTCGGATTGACTCACCGTTTGTGGCCACGCGTCCGTAACTCAAAGATCTACATTTTATATCTTAGGAGAAATTTCTAAAATTTAAAGTATTCCTTGTCAAAAATACGATTTTCTGAGGCTGCTACTGTATTCAGCTTTCACCGGAATCACCGTTTGAGCCCAGAATGACTTCCAACACCACTAATCATTGGTTTTTTTTTTATGCATTTTCAAATTAAAGCTCGAAAACCTACAAAATTTAGAATACTTATTAAAAAACAACTAATAACTGCATGAAATGAGCTAACAAAGTATATCTTTAGGACTATAAATGGCAACTATTCGTCGCCGATCAACTGGTATTAGAGTGAAAATTCCATGAGTGCCAAGACCTATTTCCCAATCTGGCCTCTCATAATAGGCCTGGATAGCATATATTTGATTACATCCGTTTGACAAATAACATAAGTTGAAACAGGCAACATACATACTTTAAATTTCCAAGAAGAATAATACAAATCTAAACATAGCCTCTCAATCGGCGTATATCGTTGCTCGATTAGAGTTAACAACCTACTTAAATAGTAAATGGCAAGTTCCATGCCTAATCCATTATCTTGAGCCAGTATACTTCCTATGGATTGCTCAAAGGCTGAAATATAAAATTTCAAGTTCCTCCCTTTCTTTAGGGGCATCATGACTAGTGGTGTGGACAGATAACGCTTCATTTCTTCAAATGCCAAATGATGGCAAGCCTCCCAGTAAAAATTGTCATCGGTCTTGATCTTTAACAAAGGTGACTGATCTTGTCAGAATCAAGCTATAAAAGTATGCTTTATTTTCTAAGGATTTGTAGTGTGGAAGTAAATGTCGAACCCACAGAGATTGAATTACTTAAGCACTTTAATTTTGAAACCTAAACCTAGTTAATTATGAAAAATGGATTTTGGTTTTGATTTTAATTAAACCAAGAACAATTAAAATAAATCTAAACTATGGAAACAATTAAAAGTTGTTTTAAACGATATTTAGAGTGAACCTAGGATTGCAAATCCACCACTAGCTTCATAATAAGGGTATTTATGCATTCAATTAGCTTATTACATTGGATGATAATGGGGAATTGTAGCTACAAGCCCAATTCCTCTGTTAAGAAGATAACTACGATTCAAGCACCAACATAATTCATCTTCGATTAGCACGGATTGTCTCACACTAAACTAGGGTTGCGGCACAATTCCTTTATTCCTAGGCATGAAGTATTCGACTACTTGCTATCAAAATTCAAATAAGCACTATTACATGTAAATAATCCATACAAGCACAGCAAATATAGATCATTGAGCACACCACATTCAAAATAGATCTAGGACAAGAATAAACTTTAAAAGTAATGATTAAATCAATAGAAGTACGATTTTATTATAAAAATCCTCTAAACTTGTAATCATCATCCATACATAATAAATCAAAAAGAAAAAACATAAATAGCTTCCTATTACTTGGCTAGGGTTTCATTCAAATCCTAGAATCGGTCTAAGCGGCCATAGAATTGAAGATTGGCAAGATGTTGATGGAGGAGGCCATGGAAATCCTTGGTCTTCTTCTTCTTCTCCTTGCTTTAATGGCTGGAATTTTTGTTGTATATAGATGTATCTAATGTTGTGTATAAAGGTGTGTAACCTCAAAATTGATTTACAGTAGGCTATATATAGTTTTGGAGCAAGTTTAGAAGCTTTCCTAAATCTATTTGCACTAAAACTGCTGTATTTTACATTCTACACGTAATTAGGCAGTTTCGTTCACGTGGGGATCTTTAGTACATTGAAATACGCATTTTCATTTTTTGTTAAGTTCGCATAAGCGGGCCGCGCGAATGCAATTTTGGGGTCTCGCACGAGCGGACCGCGCGCGATAAGTCGAGTGAGGTGCTTTTTTCTACTTCTTTTCTTCTGCCTTTTCACCCCATTTAACACAGAATCCTTACTTTCTCCCAAATCCTGACATAAAATAGAAAACAAAATAAAAGTACACTAAAATAGGATAAAACATGCTAACAAATGTGAATTAAGGCGTGTAATTAGGACTTGTTCACTCCCGATCAGTGACCATACCTGAGTCTTCCCTGCGCAATTGGAAATGAACCTTCTCAAGAAGTTAATTTGTCCTAGGAGTCTTTGTAACTCCTTCTTATTAGCAGGGGGCCTGGCTTTTTGGATTGCTCGTGCTTTGATTTTGTCCACTTCAATACCTCTTTGGTGAACTAAAAATCTAATAAAATTTCCTGTTGATACCCCGAAAACACATCTAAGGAGGTTCATCTTCAGTTGGTGCCTCCTCATTCTCTCAAATACCCTCTTGAGATCCAAAATGTGGTCGATCTTTTTTTCAGATTTAACTACAACATCGTCGATATAAACCTCCATGTTATAACAAATCATATCATGGAAGATTGAGTTCATAGCTCTCTAGTAAGTTTCCCCCGCGTTCTTGAGTCTGAAGGGCATGACTACGCACTCAAAGGTTCCAATTGCCCCCGGACATCTGAAGGTTGTCTTCGCAACATCCTCCTGGGTGATGAAAATCTAGTTATATCCTGAGTGCCCATCCATAAAAGATTGGATTCGGTGTTTTGAGGCCAAATCAATCAGCTGATCGGCCATAGGCATAGGACATTTATCCTTTAGTGTTGCAAGATTTATATTCCTAGTCAATGCAAATTCTGAGCTTCCCGTTATTTTTCTCCACAAGGACCACGTTAGATAGCCATTCCACATATCCAGTGGCTATGATAAATCCTTCTTTAAGAAGTCTTTCAATTTTCTCTTTTATTTTACAGGTGACCTCGGGAGACATCTTCCTGGATGATTGCATGAAAGGCCTATACCCTTCTCGAATTGGCAGATGGTGCTCCACCAATTCCCTAGCCAGGCCTAGCATTTCGTCGTAATCCCAAGTAAAATAATCCTTATATTCCCTTAGCACATCGATTAATCTGGTCTAGAAGTCAGACTCCAATAATTGACTAGCATAAATAGGTTTATGCTCTCCTCCTAGACCTAAATTGATCTCCAAGAGTGGGTCTTGGACGTCGGCTTTTAAATCATCTAATTTAGCCGGAGTCATGTCTAATTCTTCTAATTGGGTCATTTCTTCTTTTAAGGCTTCTTCTTCAAATATACAATATGCTATGTTAGTGATACTGTCCTCCAGACCGAACTGCATCTGTTGGTTGGTCACAAAGGCCTGTAACCTAACTAGACTGGTCTTCCAAGCCAGCTGCTTCCAGATCTCATGAGGTTGATGATTCATCTGTCACTTCCTTTTGGATCAATTCCATTGGTCAAACTTCCTCAGTCCGATTGGAATTTTCATAATGCTCCTTGATATTCAAGGCAGTTTCTTTGATACAGGTAACCATGCTTGGCCTCCCTTTTTTTAGTAAGATCGGTAAGCTTGATAGACCCAATGTTTTCCTCATACAAGAGTGCATCCATTGAATGCACTTTTGCTTAAATTGGCCTTGTGTCTGCTCTCACCACCTCCACATCATCTTTGTTATAGAAATTAAGAGTTGGTGTAGATTATAGGGAATGCAGTAATTTGGGTGAATCCAATCTCGGCTGAATAATGCATTATATAAGGCCGAGGTATCTACCACAAAAGCGGCACCCATCATATTCTTACTGCCTATCATTAGTTCTACAGGCAAGATTCCCATAATTGTTAACGTCGATCCCGTGAAACTCTATACTTTCAACTCGGTAGGAATAAGATCTACCTTAGTCTTTTTAGGTTTCTCAGCATAACTTGAGGCATGATGTTGATGGTTGAAGCTCCATTGACTAAAATTTTGTTTACTGGAACTCCTTCTACAAGGCCTTTGAAATAGAGTGGCTTCAAGTGCTGGGCCATTTGGTGAGTTAGTTTTTCAAATACCACTTTTATCGGCTTTTTTAATTTAGCATCAATGTCCTACTCAACCTTAGGCTTCCATATGGTGATCCTGGTTCGATCTAGTAGCTGGTCGACCATTCCGTTATATCTATTATCCAGTAAGGAGTCTTTGGTTCTCCACTAACTACCTCTCAGAGTTCCTTGAAAAGAATGAGTATCAAAATTTCCCCAGTTTGCTCATACACGTCCCCATTCATGGCCGTGGCTAGTCTGACTTGGCCATGAATTCTATCAAGAAGGTAAAAACCATGTTGGATAAAAAAGCTATTGGGATGGACCCAACTTGGATAACTTTCGTGTTCAATTCAAACGTCTTCAGCTAGTCTTCAGAGTCAGCATCACCTGCTATAATTAGGTCTTGTTTTGTAAGTCTTGGTACTTTCAATTTGCATATTTCATGGTTTGTTCGACTAGTGGATGCCTTAGGAACATCAAACTTTCTTAGGATCTAGACGTCTTCTGCCTCCTTCTAGGGCTAGATGCCTCAGCGCCTGATTTCTTGCTGGCTGCTTGTGCCTCTGGTGCCTCCTCTTTTGAGACTGAGAGTAAGGCTTGGAAAACTTAGGATGCTCCACTTGATGCCATCTTCCAGGCTCCACTTTTGGTGGTAAGACCATCCTAGGATGGTCCCTGAAAGAAAAAAGGTTAGCCGGGCGCAAATCCCTTTGTGTAGAGACAAGGCTATTTTGCCTTGTTCGGCGATCAATATATGGAGGCTGGGCCCTATTTCTTGAAACCCTGCTTCCTTCCAGTCTTGGAAATATAATTTGTTCATTGACTGATCTTCTCTTTTCTTTTTCTGAAGGCACGATTCACTTTTAAAATGGCTTCCGTACTTCTTCATTATCTGGCTCCCTTGATCTTTTAACAAGGTTGGGACATCTCTTGTGTATTTTAGAGCTATAATTCAGATAAAGTCCTTTTCCCACCAATCTTAACTAATGTCTTAGTTTTGATAATAGTTTTTCTGTCCCCCTTGAGGCAGAATTAATCTCTTCGGCCTCTTTGCTCTTTTGCAAGCTCTTTCATTGCTCATAGTTCGCTAGTAAATCCTCTTTGCTCTTTTGCAAGCTCTTTCATTGCTCATAGTTCGCTAGTAAATCCTGAATTGAGGTCTTAGGCCAATCCTTCTTAGAACTCGTGGGTTCTATCATCAACTGCTTGCCATCCCTTTGAGGAGGGTTTTGATTAGCTGCTCCAGTGAGATCCACCTTTGTTTGTGGCTTAGAGAATTTTGACATATCTTGTGTGGTCATGGTTGTGGTCGCCACTTTCGAAAATGGGTCAGCGTCCATCCCCATGGCCTTGTCGGAGAAATTGAAGATTCCTTTCTCTACATTTTCCTGTATGACATTTCAAAAAACAATATTGTTATTGGTGGCATGCTTCCAAGAATTATGCCTTTGTAGTATTCTTTTCTTTTTATGACATCGACTTTGGGGATCCGATGTCCATCAGCTAATTTTATAGCCTTTTTGGTTTGTAAGGCATCAAATATCAAGTCTGCTTTTATTAAATCAAAAGTATACACTCTTCCGGCCTCAAAGGTTTGGTTTCTTACTGATGCATTATTATTAATGGGTTTGCTTAGTGCTGAGCAAATTATCGGTCGTTTGACAATTACCTCGGTCATATCTATTTCCCCTAAGTCGAAGTCATATTCAGCGATGTGGACTTTATAATTCGGTTCATTATAATAGGTCCCCTTTGATGAATTCCTCATTTCTTGTTTGTCCATCGAGCTGCTCTCATATCGAGCTGCTTTGAAGGCTAATTCAAACAAGTCTCTAAACTCCATGTTGTCAAACCTTTTATGGAGTTCAAAGTTTAAACCTCCAGTAGCTAATTTTACAAACTCACTCACGGTGAGAGTGATTCTGCATTGATTTTTATCTCTATTGAATCGGCCGATGTATGGTTCAATTGATTCTCCTGATAATTGATGCATTTTGGATAAATCGACCATGGATATTTTAGGCTCTATACGGTAGAACTGGCCATGAAACAGCTCTTCCATCTATTGCCAATTGAATACCGAGTTGTTAGGCAAATTGGTATACCAGGTGAAGGCTATTCTTATTACAAAATTAGGGAATAGTCTCATTTTCAAAGGCTCACTACCCCCCACATGGCCACATTGCACTGTAAATCGGCTAATGTGTTCCATGGTAGACTGCTCGCTTTTTCCAAAAAAAAAAAAGAGGGAAAAACTATGTATCTTATAGTTCATAAGGAATTCAACCTGGTCGATGTGGGCTGGGTACGACCGATGATACATCTGCCTATCGATTCTTCTCATAAATGGGCCATATTCCTCGTGAATGGCCTCCACCAGTTGATTCATATCGATGTTTACCCTGGGGACTAGCCGGTTAACCACTGGGGGTAATATGGCCAGTGGATCTTGGTTCCTGTATGGCCAGAACTCTTGTTCGGCCCTACCTGCCTCCAATGTGTTCCTTGGTTGCTCAGAGGCAGGCTTTAGAAGAGGCCAACTCTGGTTTGGGGGTGTAGGTTTTGGGCTTGGATTCAGTCATTATAACCTGAACCATTACTTGTTAGCCCATTTAGGCCAACTTGCCTTAAAATTGCCGAAGGCCCAGATTGTCCTTTGGCTGCCTTTTTGGGGGTGAAATATTTCTAGATGAAGTAGATGTTTCCTTGCCAGATTCAAGGTTTCTGGATGAAGTAATCGTCTGTTGGGTTTGTGCCCTCAAACCATTACCATATGTATTAGACATTAGCATTATAATATATGGATATCCGCTTTACATTTTATGATGTATGTTTCTTTCATGAGATGATTGTTTAATCCATAAGTATGATAGTAGGTATTTCGTGTGTGTATGAGATACATACAATAAGATACGAATTACTATTCTTTGATACTTAAAGCTTGTCACAGTGGATGATGAGACTGGATATCTCATCAGGTATACACTGTAGCATCATTAACTACCATTGGATGGATTGATAAATCTCAATCACTAGAGTGTGACTCTTGGTTAGTATGATAGTGCTTATAGTGCATTGACAGACCTGAGCTTTCCTATTGACATTCAAAACTGTCAAACAGTCGATAGGAACTCATAACTTGTATAAGGTACGTGTTCTCAATCTTGAGATGATTATGAACACAGACTGTGGACATGGCTGCTTTGACTTACCAATCAGTGAGGTCTATAGAAGATCAACACCTGGGTATCTTGGGTATGTCATGTTCACGGGATTGTGAACATATATTGTCAAGATAGAATCTACCCTCTGATTCAGAGTAAGCATTCCCTTGAGAATGTCACCAAGTTGATTACTGAGAACTGCAGTCTTGTTGATAATAGTTATCGACATGTTTGGTAATCATGAGAGGTGAATGGGACTCAAGGAATACAAGAAGTAATCATGATTCAGGTTGACAGTAACAGTTATCCGACTACCTGAATATGATTACGAATGCTGACGGTAGAGGGACATTAGTACACCATACAAGTCTAGTTATTGCTTCGGATATGTTCTTTTGCGTTGAAGTTCAGTTATCGTTTTATAGTGGAGTAAACGTTAACTGACCAGTTAGTTAGTTTGCTGATAAAAGAGTTTGGTCATGGTAATTAACAAACTGGTCTGAGCCAACAATAAAGAGCCTAGGAGGTCCCACTCTTAGCTCCGCCAGGATGCTTGGAAAGACACTTGAGGAAGCTGTCAAGACAAGTTCGATTGATTGAAGTATGTTCGATCGATTGAAGTCATGGCAGGTTCGATCGATCGAGAATGGTTCGATCGATCGAATGTTCGATTGATCGAAGTCACTTCAATCGGTCGAAGTTTAGGTCGGTTCTTGAAATCTATAAATAGGGCAGCTGCGTTCTGGAAAAAGTTGATTGTCGTTCTTGTACGCAGAAGCTGCAGAAACTATAATAGTCTTCCCAAACCTTCCTATACTCTATATTAGGGTTCCCACCAACCCTAGTCTTTCCGGCAGGCATCCGTAGGAGTCATAAGGGTGAAGATCATCTAGTGGAGGCATCTGAAAGTTGAAGTTCAGAATTGGGTTCAAGACACTAAGGTATAACTCTTGTCCCCTATGCTGGTACGCATCTATGGAATTGACGGGTAGTAAATCCTGGGACACCAACAAGTTTTTTTTGTAACTTGACCTATTTCCGCTGCGCGTTTAAAAACTTAATTTTAAACCGGTTTATCCATCAATTGGTATCAGAGCCACGCTCGTTTGGATCTATAGATGCGTTTTTGGAACACTATTTTGATTTGCATGTTGATTTTAGAACTGTTTTCGAAACTGCATCGTCACAGATCTGTTTCTGCAGTGTTATCGCAGCAGTATACAAATCTGTGATTGCATAGGATGCAAGGCGGGTTTGATCGATCGAACATACTCTGTTCTCAAGCGATCGAACAGTCTTCGATCGATCGAAACCTTCTAGTGTTCGATCGATCGAATGAAGTTAGATCGATCGAGACAGATACTTTGTCAGGTTTTCTATTTCACAGTTTTTAAGAGTTTTGAAATTAAAAACTTTAATTTTAAAATATTCTGTAAAATTTCCAAATTATTATGTGAAACAGAATGTTCAAGCGATTGAACAATGTTCAATCGATCGAAGGTTCGAGCGATCGAACGGGCTTCGATCGATCGAACTGTGACAGAGAAGATAGATGCTGTTTTGAGTTCTAATTCAGTATGTAAAGAGTTTATATACTGTGTGAATCAATTAGGGGCTCCAATAGTTATATATTTGTTATATATATGCGTGGATGTGTGTTCGACTAACTCTTTTGCAGCGAAAGTTAGTCGCTATCTCCCATGGCACCAAGAGCATTTATTTTTGTATTCAAATGTTTTGAGATTGGTGTGTTGTTTTAAATTTCTGTTTGGTTGTAAGGCATATGTAAAGGGCGCTGCGACTTCAATCCTACGAAAAGGAAAGTCGCACCGGTTTCCCTAGCCTTTTATTTCAATTCTTGCTATTTCCTTTTTCTAGATAAATTGTAAGCTTCAAAAGAAGCATAGGTCCAATGTAATAGAATTAGAATTTCCATGAAGATGGAGCAAGGAGCCGTTGTCCATGAGATGGAGCTGGAGGCGACCAAACCAAGAAGGTGGTTCTATGGAGACAGAGCCGTGGGAGATAGAGGCATTGTTTGAATGCCTATATTTCATTTTAGTTTTTTGTTTTATGTGCTTGGTTTGTGATTGGCGTATAATACATTGTTGCATGCACGCAAAATAAGTTTTCTAAAATAAAATTCAAAAACCGTTTTCAACACATTAGTAAACATTAGATGTTTATGGGAAGTGTGTAGAAACAGATTTTCTCAAAAAGCAAAATCCTTTTACTAAATCTAGTGGGAGAGGGTCTTATTAATTACACCCACGATCTTCCATTAACGGTTCACTGTAAGATGAGTGGTGCATTCTGTGTCACCTCGCCAGGGGTGATCATTCCATACGGAGGGTGCATTACTCATTGGTTACTAGATGTGAACTTCTTTTGATAGGATCAATCAGACGTGTTAGAGGGTGACCACCACACGGAGGCGCTACTTGAGACGGTTGTGATTGGATCCTAGTTGATGGTACACACTAGCTAAGCTATGGATAAGGGATCCCACACGGGGCATTATTCAGAAACATAGAGATCGAAAAGGTTCGGGAGTCATAACTTGTTTTGCAAGAGTTGCATAGCGGACAAGCCATGATTAATCGAAAGATCGAACATTGACCACCACACGGAGGCTTTATTTTTTCGTTTCGATATTCCGGCGACTTTGTTTTAAAATAAGAGTTTTAAGGATTCTTTTATTTCAAACTGTCAAATTCTGATATCCATATTTATTTTGTTTGTTTGATTTTCAGTAATCATAATGTCTGGATCTGCATTTAGTCCACTTGCCACCATACTCACTCAAAACAAGTTAACTGGAAACAACTACACTGAATGGAAACGAAACCTTGACATCGTATTAACTACGGAGGATCACATATATGTCCTCACCACCCCATGCCCCGAAGAACCCGCGGCAAATGCTTCGGCAGCTGCCAGACCCGAGTTCGATAAATGGAAGAAGTCGAATGGAATGGCTCGTTGCTATATTCTGGCCTCAATGGCTGGTGTGTTGCAACACCAATTCCAACGAATGATTCTACCAGTGACATTATTACATCCCTGAAAAAGATGTTTGGGGAGCATGGCAGGCCTGCCAGACAGGTAGCCATGCAAAAGATAATGAGTGCAAAGATGTCGGAAGGGACTCCAGTCAAGGAACATGTTTTAAAAATGATTGGTTATTTAAACGAGCTGGAGACCCTAGGTGCCAACATCGATGCACAGACCCAAGTTGATATGATCCTCAATTCGCTATCGCCTTCATTCGCTCAATTTAAACTTAACTATAATATGAATCAAATGAATTTTTCAATGAGCGAATTGATGAGCTCTCTTTTGGCAGCGGAAGGGGTGATCAAACCTGGGGTCAACGTTTTGAACGTTGAGAAAAGCGCTTCCTCTTCCCGATCTACACCGAAAGGAAAGAAAGGGAAGAAGAAGGCTGGCACTGGTGGTTCAAGTGTTGGACCGGTCCCTAAGATTGCAAAATCTAAGGGAAAAGGTAAGGGCAAAGGGAAGGTAGGTGGCCAAGGCAAAGGAAAGTGTTTCCAATGCGGTGAGAAGGGCCACTGGAAGAGGAATTGTCCAGAATTCTTAGCTACAAGAGTTCAAGGTATGATTGAATCACACGTGATTGAAGTAAGTTTTATAACGGATACTTCAAACACTTGGTGCATTGATTCTGGTGCGACTAACCATATCTGTAATTCATTGCAGGGGTTCAGATCAACCAGGAGGTGCAGTGATGGGGAAATCGTACTTACTCTAGGTTCTAGCGCAACCGTTTCTGCGGTTGCTATAGGAGTCGTAGTTTTAGAATTTCTAGACAATAAAGTTTTGATTTTATCAGATGTTCTTTACGTCCCTTCAATGAGACGTAATTTAATTTCAGTTTCTAATTTATCGAATAATGGTTATTCTTTTCATTTTGGAACTGAAGTTGTGATAAAAAGAAATAGTTCTTTTATTTGTTCTGGTATTAAATCAAATGGTTTGTTTGTGATTACTCCTAATATTTCTAAAGACTCTAATATGGAACTTAATAACTCAGTGGTAACTGTACCATCTAAAAGAAAGGAACCTTCCACTAATCCAACAACGCTTTGGCATATGAGGCTTGGCCATATCAATCTAAATAGGATTGGCAGACTAGTCAAAGAAGGGGTCTTAGGCGATTTGGTTCTAGAACCAATGGAAGTCTGCGAGTCTTGTTTAGAGGGTAAGATGACCAAAAGGCCCTTTCCTACAAAGGGATATAGAACCGATGCATTGTTGGAATTAGTTCATACTGATGTATGTGGACCAATAAATATTAGAGCAAGGGGTGGTTATGAGTATTTCATAACATTTACTGATGACCACTCCAGGTATGGATATGTGTACCTAATGCAGCACAAGTCTGAAGCCTTTGAAAAGTTCAAAGAGTTTAGGGCTGAAGTGGAGAAGCAATTGGGCACACATATCAAGGCCATTCGATCTGATCGAGGTGGCGAGTACCTCTCTAATGAGTTTATTGATCACCTCTTACAGAATGAGATTCTGTCACAGTTGACTGCACCTGGTACGCCTCAGCAGAACGGTGTAGCGGAGAGAAGGAATCGGACTCTTTTAGACATGACTAGGTCGATGATGAGTTATTCGGAGTTGCCATTATTCCTTTGGGGTTATGCTTTGGAAACCGCTGCGTACATGCTAAATCTAGTACCAAGCAAATCTGTTCCCAGGACACCACGAGAGATGTGGATTGGGCGCAAGCCTTCTTTGCAACATCTCTGGATATGGGGGTGTCCGGCACATGTGCTGAAAGGAAAGATGAGCAAGTTGGATTCTAGATCGGAAGTATGTTACTTCGTAGGGTATCCAAAGGGTACTTATGGATGGTATTTTTATGATCCAAGAGAACAGAAAGTGTTTGTTAGTACAAATGCTGTTTTCTTGGAGGATGACTATATCATGAACCATAAACCTAAGGGAAGGATAGATCTTAGAGAGATAGAAGGAGAGCCCTCATTCCAACCCGTAGTTGATAACGATGTAAATCAAGAAAATACTACTTCTTCACCCATTTTCGCACCGATACCTCATCGTAGTGGGAGGATTATCAGCCAGCCTGATAGATACATATTCTTAGGAGAAGTTTTTGAAGCTGTCTCCATAGAATCTGAATCTGATCCTGCCACATACGAAGAGGCAATGGCTGATGTAGACTCGGCTCATTGGATTAAAGCTATGAAGGCTGAATTGGAATCTATGGATTCTAATCAGGTCTGGGATCTTGTAGAGCTTCCAGCCAATATTAAACCCATTGGCTGTAAGTGGGTCTACAAGAGGAAAAGAGGATCTGATGGAAAGGTTGAAACCTTTAAGGCTAGGCTTGTAGCGAAAGGTTATACTCAAAGGGAGGGCATTGACTATGAGGAAACCTTCTCGCCGGTAGCCATGCTCAAGTCCATCAGAATACTCTTATCCATTGCTGCATGCCTAGATTATGAGATCTGGCAGATGGACGTCAAGACTGCATTCTTGAATGGCAATCTTGAGGAGGACATCTATATGCAACAACCAGAAGGGTTCATAGCTGGTCGAAAAGGTAACTTGGTATGCAAGTTGCAAAAGTCCATTTATGGGCTTAAGCAAGCATCCAGAAGTTGGAACATCCGATTTGACCAAGCGGTCAAGTCGTTTGGTTTCATACAGAATCTGGATGAACCTTGTGTATACAAGAAGAGTAAAGGGAAAGTGGTGGCCTTTCTTGTGCTTTACGTTGACGACATTCTACTCATTGGAAGTGATGTAGCGGCATTGTCAACGGTCAAGGTTTGGCTAGCTAGTACTTTCGATATGAAGGATCTAGGAGAGGCGAGCTATATTCTTGGAATAAAGCTCTTTCGGGATCGTAAGCGAAAGATAATGGGATTATCTCAAGCTGGTTATATCGATAAGGTGCTGACTAGGTTTTCAATGGATAATTCGAAGAAAGGTTTATTACCTCTCAGGCATGGTTTAGCGTTCTCCAAGGACCAGTGTCCAAAGACACAGGAGGAGAGGAATCGCATGATAGGAGTTCCCTGTGCTTCGACAGTGGGGAGTCTCATGTATGCGATGTTATGCACTAGACCAGATATCTACTTTGCCGTAGGCATGGTTAGCAGGTATCAGTCGAATCCAGGTCCAGAGCACTGGACAGCCGTCAAGCACATTCTTAAGTACTTGAGAAGAACTAAAGATTACATGCTTATGTACGGTGGTAGTGAGTTAATTCCAGTGGGATACACTGACTCGGACTATATGTCAGATAAAGATTCGAGGAAGTCGACGTCCGGTCATCTCTTTACCTTGGGAGGTGGTGCTGTCAGTTGGAGGAGCATTAAGCAGAAATGCATTGCAGACTCAACTACAGAAGCGGAGTATGTGGCTGCTTGTGAAGCCGCAAAGGAAGTTGTTTGGCTCAAGAAGTTCCTTATGGAGCTTGAGGTGGTACCAGCATCACTGGCACCTATTACGCTTTATTGTGATAATAGTGGGGCAGTGGCTCAGTCCAAGGAGCCAAGGAACCACGGAAAGGGAAAGCACGTAGAGCAAAAATATCATCTTATCCGAGATATTGTTCAACGTGGAGATGTGACTGTCACCAAGATTGCCACCGCCGACAATCTTGCTGATCCGTTTACAAAGGCCTTGCCACAGAAGGTCTTTGATCGTCATCTAGATAGTCTAGGTCTCAGATGTAATCCTGTATGGTTGTGAGTGCCAGTGGGAGTTTGTTGGGTTTGTGCCCTCAAACCATTACTATATGTATTAGACATTCGCATTATAATATATGGATATCAGCTTTACATTTTATGATGTATGTTTCTTTCATGAGATGATTGTTTAATCCATAAGTATCATAGTAGGTATTTCGTGTGTGTATGAGATACATACAATAAGATACGAATTACTATTCTTTGATACTTAAAGCTTGTCACAGTGGATGATGAGACTGGATATCTCATCATGTATACACTGTAGCATCATTAACTACCATTGGATGGAGTGATAAATCTCAATCACTAGAGTGTGACTCTTGGTTAGTATGCTAGTGCTTATAGTGCATTGACGGACCTGAGCTTTCCTAATGACATTCAAAACTATCAAACAGTCGATAGGAACTCATAACTAGTATAAGGTACGTGTTCTCAATCTTGAGACGATTATGAACACAGACTGTGGACATGGCTGCTTTGACTTACCAATCAGTGAGGTCTATAGAAGATCAACACCTGGGTATCTTGGGTATGTCATGTTCACGGGATTGTGAACATATATTGTCAAGATAGAATCTACCCTCTGATTCAGAGTAAGCATTCCCTTGAGAATGTCACCAAGTTGATTACTGAGAACTGCAGTCTTGTTGATAATAGTTATCGACATGCTTGGTAATCATGAGAGGTGAATGGGACTCAAGGAATACAAGAAGTAATCATGATTCAGGTTGACAGTAACAGTTATCCGACTACCTGAATATGATTACGAATGCTGATGGTAGAGGGACATTAGTACACCATACAAGTCGAGTTATCGCTTCGGATATGTTCTTTTGCGTTGGAGTTCAGTTATCGTTTTATAGTGGAGTAAACGTTAACTGACCAGTTAGTTAGTTTGCTGATAAAAGAGTTTGGTCATGGTAATTAACAAACTGGTCTGAGCCAACAATAAAGAGCCTAGGAGGTCCCACTCTTAGCTCCGCCAGGATGCTTGGAAAGACACTTGAGGAAGCTGTCAAGACAAGTTCAATCGATTGAAGTATGTTCGATCGATTGAAGTCATGGCAGGTTCGATCGATCGAGAATGGTTCGATCGATCGAATGTTTGATCGATCGAAGTCACTTCGATCGGTCGAAGTTTAGGTCGGTTCTGGAAATCTATAAATAGGGCAGCTGCGTTCTGGAAAAAGTTGATCGTCGTTCTTGTACGCAGAAGCTGCAGAAACTATAATAGTCTTCCCAAACCTTCCTATACTCTATATTAGGGTTCCCACTAACCCTAGTCTTTCCGACAGGCATCCGTAGGAGTCATAAGGGTGAAGATCATCTAGTGGAGGCATCTGAAAGTTGAAGTTCAGAATTGGGTTCAAGACACTAAGGTATAACTCTTGTCCCCTATGCTGGTACGCATCTATGGAATTGACGGGTAGTAAATCCTGGGACACCAACAAGTTTTTTTTGTAACTTGACCTATTTTCGCTGCGCGTTTAAAAACTTAATTTTAAACCGATTTATCCATCACCGTCTCCGTCCCAAAATCCATCCTCTATTCCTTACGAATGGCAGGTGGCACGTACTTTGAAGAGAAAGATGGCTCTTTGTTTGATTTAATAATGGCCTCATCCTTAGCCTCAGAGCCAGGAAAGAAAGACTTAACTAAGAAGATGGCCTCTAGAATTTTAGTTAAACTTGTTATAGACCTTTCCAATGCCAAGTTATTTTCTCGTGTTTCCCTAGAAACATCAATGGCTTCTCTCCTTTGTGATACTAGGGGAGCTAGAGAGTCAATCAAAGGGGTGAGAGAACATTCTAAGCACTGAGAAAGTATTCCTTCATTTAAGGTGATGGCAGTCATCTCTTGACGGCCAGATATCTTTCCATCAACTTCTCTGGAAAATTCAGTTTCTTATCCAATTTTTACCCCTATTAATTATGGTCCTTTGCCAATCTTTTTAGGGAGCATGGTTTCAAACCATGGCTTTAGACACAAGTGGTCCCACCAGGCATACCAAAATTGTTTGCTCTTATTATTTTGCTTCGGGCATGCTAGAGCTGTTTAAAGCTCGATTGTGTATGTGTGTAAGTGTAAAGGCAGACATGATTTTTCCTAACACTTTGTGCGAGTGATGCACGATCTGACTTCTATTATTTTGGTGATTGTTAAAAACTAGTAGGAAAGTACCACAGTTAAAGGTTCTTTAACAGTATTGAAGCACACAAGTCAAATTATGTCATGAAGATGTGGAAAGCAACCAAAAAAATCAACAAGCTTTAATGGATGACTAGACTACCATGACGAGAAAAGACATCTTATTGATTAAAAACTTGGACTAATATTAATGTAAGGACTTAAGAACAGTTTATGAGTTGAACTAAAGTGATAAAAAGATGAAAAAGACAAAGGAAAGCTTTGTGAAAGGTGCAAAGTGTTTTGGTATGCTTTTGGATTTAGTTTTGAGACGCATAGTCCTTTTTCCCTTTGGAATATGTCTGTATTTATAGGAAAAATCCTTGTTTTTGGCAGTTTGAGGCCAAGCGATCTTGGGAAGCCACGACCAATGAGCCTTGGCCATGTTGATGGTTCTTGGAACTTCCACATTCTTTTAATGGTTGGTACTTCTCTTCAACCGTTCTTGCCACTTGCGTTCATCATGAGTTCTGACAACTTTTTTGGTGATCTTTTTCATCCTCTGTTCCTTGGATTGTACCAAGCTTCTCAAAGAAGTCTTCATCAAACCGATAAAAGAAGCACCTAGTAAGCAACACGATGGAATAAGGCAGTACGATGGTTAGTCTTTCATCGTGCTGGTTTGGACTATATGCATTTTTGGGTATCTACACCTACATCTTCACCTCTTGTAGAAACTGCTGGTGTCACTAAGGTGCTTGTTGGAATCTTCTTCACCGGCTCCCATGTCTTCTTCACTTCCTTTGTGACTACTCCGCTCACCATTGTACTTCCCAAAACGATATACAAATTTCTAAACTTGCTACCTATCAACATGACCCTTGAATTCTTCTTCACCTTCATTAGGCCTTTACCCACTACAATGGAGCATCCCGTTAAGTTCAACACACCCAAAGAGATTATGTTCCTATTCAAGACTGGAACATAGCGGGCATCGTTTAACAACCTTGTCACACCGTTGGTAGTTTTGATCACAATAGTACCAATTCCCTTCACCTCCTCAACTATATCGTTCCCTAAAAAGATTTTTTCTTCCATCGGTTGATAGGATGAGAACTATTCTCTATGTGAACAAGTATGGGAAAAGTATGCCGAATCAAACAACCATTCGTTCGCCCTCTTCTCTTCATTTGCGATTGACAAGGCATCATCATAAATGACATCAATATTCCCCTCATCATTTCCTTTTGCAGCAGTACCTCCCTTCTTCCTTTGAGGGAAGTCAAAAGAAATGTGACCAATTTCACCATAGCAGTAACACTCTCTCTCTTTCCACGGCCGAGTATCTCGTGCTCCTTTACCACCACTTCCTCTATCGGTTTCTTTCCTCGCCAATTCTTCTTCTTCTCATTGTGAGCAACAAGGGCTTGTGCTTCCTCCTTTGTCTCATCTTTCTTATCCATCTTCTCTCCTTAGAACAAGGTCATCTTCACTAGCTCCAAGGTAATACTATCTCTCCCGTAAAGCATTGTGCTAAATAATTATAGGTGAGAAGACTTTACCAAAGTTAGTAATATAATCGCCTTGTCCTGGTCATCAAGTGTCACTCCTACATTGGATAAGTACAACAACTTGTTGCATGAACTGATGGAACCTTTAAGGTTATCTTCTTCCTCCTCCTTCAACGAGTACAACTCCTGCTTCAATACTAGCCGGATGGTGAAATTCATTTCCCATGTAAAGATCCTCTAGCTTCTTCCATATTGCTTCTGTCGAGGTCTCTTCAATCACGTCATACACCACATCATCATCCAAACTCATGCGTATGGTGCTCACGGCCTTTGAGTTTCTCGGTTCCCAATCCGCGTTGGTCATCCCTGTAGGTTTGTTAGCTTTGCCAACCAAAGCCTCTGCAATACCTTGTTGAACCAAGACATCCTTCATCTGTACCTTCCAGAGGTTGAAATTCTTTTTGCCATCGAACTTTTCTATTATGATCCGTGCATCACCCATCGAATTGCTTGTAGATGCCATGAAGACTATGGAACCATGAATCACAACTTTGATACCATTTATTGGGATATACTGGTGATCAAACAATATACCCGCCCAAGACCTCTCTTCTTGTGGTTCACAACAAACACAAAACAATCACATGATCAAGATAATAGAAAAGCAAACAAAAGAATTTAAAGCAAAGTCAACTCTTTTTTATTGATAATAAACCTTAATGGAAAACCAATCCCTCACCTATCTCCTATATTGCTTTTTTTTTTTCACTCTTCTTTTAGAGTCTTTCATTTCTCTAGGAAAATACAACTGTGTGGAATTCTCTCTTCTCTCTCTCTAGAATTGGGATCTTAAACTCCTACAGGTTTAGTTCTATATTTATAGAGACATAACCCAATTTTTAAAAGATTCCAATATGGCAGTCCTTGTACACCAAGATATCTCCCAACATAAGTCTTTTATAATAATAGGAAACATCTCCCTCAACAAGAAACCCAATAGGAATAGGAAACTCTCTCACAAGGAAACCTAAACCTAATAGGAAACAAGAAGATCTGCTGTTGCTCCCTAATACCGTTTGCGCGCCCCGATCGCGTGGATCCTCCCACGAGCGACATTACAGAATGTCCAACAGAAGTTCTTGATCCTCTACCCGCTCAAGCGGTCTTCTCCTCTTCCAGCTTCTATCTTCGTCTTTATCTTCTAATGAGTTTTTATCACAAACTCAACAATTTTTTAGCCCTGTTTGAGAGTTGAGGGAATTCGAGTTTGCAATCCTTACTACTTATTATAATCGTTTGGCAAACCATTTATTGCAATGAGTATTGTAATTGTATTTAGGCATGAACCATTTTTTAAGAGTATAAAGCTATGCTTCCCAAATTTGAATCCAATTTTTGTTCCCAAATGACATAACATTTATACCACATATATAGTGTGATAGTGATTGATGGTATATTCCATGCCATTACATGTGATACAAATGACAATGCATTTGGGAACCAAATTCGGGATTCATAGTTGGGAAGGGTAGCGTTACTATTTTCAATAGTTAAAAACTTGGAGAGGCCAATACATAAATCAATTTTAAAATTATACAAATTACATATAACTTAGTAACTTTTGAAAACAAAAAAATTTATAGGGGTCATGGCCCCTTGGGACACTGTACAAAGTTTTTTCATGGTATCAAAGTCAGACCCACCTCCAACCCATATAAAAATAAAAAATAAAAATAGAAAGAAGAAATAAAGAAAGTACACCCCAATGACAGACCCACAAAAAAGGGTTTCCAGGATGATAAGACTCAAAGAGGCGCACGCGACAAACCCAAGAGAAGAGGCTACTATAAAAACACAGAATTTATTAAGGGCATTTTGGTAATTTTAGACTAATGTGGGTCTTGATTTGAGACAGTGTATTTAAATTTCTGTGCTAGTGGATATCACTAGTTGGTCATATGGTCACATGTGTATACCCATGTGTATAAGATGCTTGTGTGTGAGTGTGTGTTATTTAACCCAAATCCACCCCTCACCTAACACATCACCCATCAACTTTTTGCTTTTGGGAGACAACTCCCTCTCCCTTTTCCCCTCTTTTGGTCGGCTCTCTCTCTCTCTCTCTCTCTCTCTCTCTCTCTCTCCATTTTTTGTTTCCTCTGTATCTCTCTATATCTCTCTTATCTCTATCTTGTTTTGAGAGTTCAAAAACCTCTATGGAAACCTAGGCATTCAAGCTTCTTTTTGAAATCCTTCAAGCAAGAATTGGACCAAAGCTATTAGAGATCAATTTGTTCCCTTCAACAAGAGCTTTCCATCCATTCCCTCTGTTTCCCCTTTTGTATCCATTTAGTGTGTTTTTTGAACAAAGAACACAAGAGGTAGATTTCATTGTTTAAGTGCACAATAATTTCTAATTTCATGGTTAGCTATGTGTCGGTTAGACCTATTACTTGTTAATTTTGTTATAGAATTTTTCCTACATTATTAATGGGAAAAGATTACATAGTCCCCCTGAGGATTGAGGCACGTATCACCTAGACCCCCTCCGTCAATTCACAGTTAAAAAAGTGACGGACTGACATAAAAAAATACAAAAAAATACCCCTAAAAGTTTGGTCCTTGTGTCATTTTAGTCCCCGTAGTTTTAATTGGGTCAATTTGGTCCCTGAAGTTTTAATTAAAGCAATTTGATCCAAATGGCCTATCTGTGAGAAAACTTGATAGAATTTGACAGAAAATTTGACAAAATGTGACAAAATTCTATGCTTTGTCACACTTTTTAAGGGAAAAAATGGAACAACACCAATCTCCTAACCGTTTATTAGCGTTATTGTGCATAACAATGGATTAATTTTGTCAACTTTTCTATCAAATTTTCTCACAGATTGGGACATTTGGATCAAATTGCTTTGATTTAAAACTTTAGGGACCATATTGACCCAATTGAAATGACAGGGACTAAAGTGACACAAGGACCAAACTTTCAGAGGTATTTTTTTATATTTATTAATGTCAGTCAGTCACTTTTTTAATGGTGAATTAGCAGAGGGGGTCTAAGTGATAAGCCCCTCAAACCTCAGGGGGTTGAGGTGATATTACTAAAACGTGAGGGGGTCTAAGTATGATTAGAGAAAATCTAAGGGGGTTTAGGTGATAGTTGCCCATTGTTAATTAAGTGCTTACATGCTCTTATGTGACTAAGTTAATCCATGCCTAACCTAAATGTCATTTAGTTGCTATGGGTTCAAATAATTTGTTATATTATAACTCTCTTATTTGCCTAAGGTGATGATTATGCTTGTATATTATTTCCCCTATTAATTTAGTTTTGGCTTCATTAACTACATGTTTATTTTTCTTCACATAGAAATCTTAGAAATGACATTATAGTAGCATAATCTCTTATAAATTCATTTCATAGTCGCCAAGTTGGCAAAGTCTTCATAACTTTGGCTTGGGAGTTTTGAAATTGTTAGAATTCCCACGACTAGGGAATGTCTCTATGAAATCCCCGTTTGGGGTAGTTGTTTGATGAAATTTCAAAAGCGGACATGAAATGAGGAAGGTTGTATGTGATCCTTAAAATATTAAAAAACTCAAGGTCTTATCCAAATAGCTGGCAGAGATCTTGTATGCTACACCGTGTTGGAGTAGCTCGCATCCGATGTTGAGAGTTAGTGCTTTTGGAAATTAGTTTAGGAAAAGTTGCATGGTTTGGCCTTACGGTTAATTGCATTGCACGATAGTAAAACATTGCACCGCATGTCTTAGCATGATCTTAGAAGTAGTAGTACATTTCCACAACATTTTCTACTTAGCCGCTGTGCTTAATGAATCTATAAAACCACTTTATTTCAGGTGATGTCGACAAGGGACACTACAACAAAAATGTCCTATAGATGCATTTATTTTGAGACAAAAAATAATAGTGTCTTTAGAAGTTACTTGTAAGGACACATAATTTTTGGTCTCTACAAAAGAAAATAATTGTCTATAAAAGTTACTTATAAGGACATATGATTTTTGGTCTCTAAAAAAGAAAAGAAGTGTCATTAGAAGTTAGTTGTAAGGACACATAATTGTCTGTCTATAAAAAAAATGTGTCTTTAGAAGTTGGAAAACACACAATTTTCTGCCTCTACAAAAGAAAATAGGTGTATTCAAAAGTGATGATGCAATTTTTGGGCAAGATAAATTAGAGCAGATCAAGGAGAGTGAAGCAGTGAAAGAGATAATGAGAGAACGGGTTAGCATGTTGCTGTTAGGAAACTGCGTTCCCAGAATCCATTGACAGTGCGTATAAGTTGGTATTGCAAAATAAAATTACATGAAAACTATAATAACCCTACAAGGGCGGAATTAGGGTTACCTTAAACTGCTAAAATGGATTGCTGTAGTAGACGAATCGAGAACACGGGCTCGATAGCAGCTCACGATCTTCTACCGTATTCCTTTGCTACCAAAATATCGAACTGAGTGTGGGCACCTTCGAAATCCTTTATGTTTCTACACTCTCTTTTTATGCTCTCTTTTCTATTTCGAGTTATAATACTCTTGATGGAAAAATGCAAACTGAGGAGAGAGCCAAAGCAGCATATATATAGGCTACGATAGGGACCATAAGAAGTCAATAAGGAATAGGCTTCCTTATTGTAATAACCTGCATTTTCATGCATTATCATATTTAAAATTTTCATTATCATTGGCATTATTATATTCAAAATTTAATATATATTGTCTGTTTATATGTTAATTTCGATTCTTATGTGAAAAGTTTAATTCTTGAATAATTGAAATTACTTTTGGGGTCAAAATGCAATTTTCATAAAACTTGCAATACCTGTGTTAAAATTCAAAACTGTATTTCAAAACGGTGGAATTATTTCTTTTAAACTCAAACTGTATTTTTATGAAATCAGAAAACTATTTCTAACGTTAAAATGAATTCTCTGTATTTTTGTGATAAACACCGTATCACGAAAATACCAGTGTAAGTTAAAACTGACCGCGCAGTGTTAAACTTCCACAGAATTTTGGAAGTAAATGATTGAACAAATATATTTATACCCAAATTATTATGCTGATGCTTTTCCTTAGGTCTTGTTTGGCAAATGTTGTTGTATGTGTATTGTCCTTATGCCATAAGCTAGATTACCCAAACACACATTGACCCACCTCATCTCCACCTACCTCTTACTTTCATCAGTGGGGAATAAAGGACAGTGCATACACATCATTTCTGCACACTCATTGTATTTAATGGAGGATAGTGGTTCATGAGTGGGGAGTTAGGTCAATGTTTTCTTAGTGGGTATTTGATTATATATACACCCAACCACACTACACACTCTGCACTTCCATCATAGCACAATTCAGAAATTCACAGAGAGTTTAGAGAGTGCAGAGAATTCTTCAGTTGGGTAGAGAGAGAGAAGAGTTCAATCCTCCATAGTCAAAGCTTGGAATTCGGGAATTTCGTAATTATATTTCTTTCTCAACAATTTCTTCAAATCTATATCACAGTGAGTATTACTAACTCACTCCAAATGTAACTCATTCCTTATTTACTGATTTAGGTAGTTAATTTTAACAGTAGCAGAATTTTGTTTTCAGATTTTTGTTAGGAAAACGAATGAAATTTAAGGTTCTGCCCGCGTTGTCCCAAGTAAAACTCGATTCTGCACACTTTTCGTCTAATGCAATTTTCTCAGATTTTGCACCGTTTGGGCAGAAAATGAGGATTACAGTAGCAGAAAAAGTATATTAGAAATTCAATCTAATATTTTCTCTTTTAATTTTAACAGTAGCAGAATTTTGTTTTCAGATTTTTGTTAGGAAAACGAATGAAATTTAAGGTTCTGCCCGCGTTATCCCAAGCAAAACTCGATTCTGCACACTTTTCGTCTAATGCAATTTTCTCAGATTCTGCACCGTTTGGACAGAAAACGAGGATTTCAGTAGCAGTTTTTAGAATGCTATTAGTTATGTTTAAAATGATTAAGGCAATGAATTACGAATTTTCAATCCCCGTACGCGTATTGTTTCTTTAATTCTGTGAATTCCTTTATGTTTAAAGTTTGATGACATTCATGTGGAGTCAGTTGTACATGCATGGTGAGTGTTGGTAGTGTGTAAAAGAGTAATGATAGTGTGGAAAAGAGTAATGATTGTGTGGAAAGAGTATGAGTTTGAGTTGTGTTTGTGGTTGTGGTTGTGGTTGTAATTGTGGCTGTGGTTATGGTTGTGGTTGTGGATGTGATTGTGGTTGGAGTTGAAAAAGAGGATGAGGGTGTCTTTGAAATGCGAAGGTGGCAAAAATGGACACTCCCTGACGCCCATGGAAGCGTTAAAGTGTGTGAAGCCGAACTTGGACACTCACTGGCACCCATGGAAGTGCTAAAGTGTGGCCTATAGACACTCCCTGAATGACTCGAGTCTGGATACCTGTGTGGGGGTTGCCCCGGTATTTGCATGGCGGTTAGGGTATTCAAAGTGTGAGGCATTGGACACTCCCTGGTACCCCGGACCAAAGTGTGAGGCAAACTGGACACTCCCTGGCGCCCCGTTGCTAAAGTGTGGCTATCTTAGTATTTCAAAGATACCAGGAGTAGGATAGAGGGTTGTTGGGTTTTTGTCGAGAGAAAAGAGTCGGTTAGATGAGATGGTGCATTGTTCTCATACACGGTCACATATGTGTGAATTTATCTTTTAATTATTGTTGTGGTTGTTTTCTAACAAGCTCTTTATCATAAATATAAACTTGTGGTATTTAAATGGAAATGGGAAAAAGGTAAATGGGCATGTTTTTACATTCAAAGCTATGTTTTTAATACTCACCAGCTTCTTGAAGCTGACGGCGTTGATGCGTCCTGGACATTCGTGTCCAGGCTTTGCAGGTAATAACCAAGAAGAACCTTATGATTATGCAAATTAAGATCTGTTGCTGAGAAGAGATGTTACTTTTATATGCTTTATGATTATGTGTTGATTTGGTTTTGAGGATGACTGTAATAGACTGTAAGTTATTGTTTTATTTTCAAGGCGGTCTGTGCCTTAGTAAACCCTGTACTATAGGATGTAATAAGTTAGAGATTTAATTTTTATAAGCCCAGGTTGCCCTACTCTGATTAATGGTTTTATGTTGTTCGACGTTTTGGGACGGAATCGATCCTTCAAACTGTCGCGACCTACGGGTCCATAAAGGAAATTAAACGCTTTCCATATTTATGCTACGTCGGGGCGTGACAGGATGTGGTGGTATCAGAGCCATAGGTTTTCTAGATTGACCAGGCTCAGTTATTCACGCCATAGATTAGTGACATAGGTTACCCTTAAGTTTTACTAAGCTATACAACCAAGTTCTAGTGTTAGTTTAGTACGGATTACCCTTAGTTCAGAAACTAAAATTCTAAGTTGGTTTTATCATAGAAATGATTACCCGTTTGTCTTGTCACATCGACAAGAATGATAGCAATTTTCATATACCTTCAGACATATCCATTTAGGATTAGCCGAGATAACCATAACTTATGATGCCCCTACAGACATATAGTAGCCGAGTTTCTAAGGAGTTAAAGCATACCATAGCCCTCATTAATAGCTTAGGCACTGACCAACTTCCTGAGTCAAATCTCGGAACAGTCAGTATGGCCCACAACCCAGAGTCTAGAGGATAAGAATACGACCTCTTTGCTATTAGGCAGCCCTAGTTCGAATACGAGTATTATATGTACTTAATATATATTTTATTGTATGCTTATGTGATAATACGAGTATGTGATATAGTGATAAATACTCCTTTGAAAATTTTCGTCATAGTACTGTTGCATGCATGTTTCTCATTCTACTACCCCTATCATGCATAGAATGGCTGGAAGACCAAGGAGGAACAGAAATCTGATTGAAGGAGCGCCCGAGGCTGCCGACCCCACGGGAATATTTGAAGCTTTTATCAGACGTCTCGAGAGGGTTAGTAATGCGAATGAAAACCAACGAGACCGCCAGACGGGAGATAAGCTGCTGGAGAGATTCCGTGCGCTCAGACCCGAGCAATTTGCGGGTACCACGGATCCCTGGAAGGCGGAACAATGGTTAAGACAGATGGACCGCATGTTCGAAGCTGTCCAATGCAACGAGATGGACAAGAGGAGGCTGGCTACATTTCAACTAACCGACGCCGCTGCAGATTGGTGGGACTCGGTCATAGCCACTATCGGGAACACCGCTGCTATGGGGATGACGTGGACGGCGTTCAAAGGGAGATTCCTGGAGAAGTACTTCCCGGCTACGGAGAGGCACAGAAGAGAGAAGGAATTTATGGATCTGACGCAAGGAACCAAGACGGTGCAAGAGTATACCACACAGTTCGAGAGGCTGTCACGGTTTGCCCCGCACATGGTTGATACTGAGGAGAAGAAGATCCGGAAGTATAACCAAGGGTTGGCACCGCAGATTCGTCGCCTGACTCTCGGCCATCTAGACAAGACGTTTGAAGGACTAGTCGGCCTGGCTACCGATCTGGAAGAAGATGCTCGAGTATATCGCAAACAATTTGAATTTCGACCGCCTCAGAGGGGTAATTTTGGGAATAGACCACCAATGAATCGTACCCAAGGGCAGAAGAGGAACTTTGACGGAAGCAAGAAGGCACAAGCTATTACCTATCCGACTCAACCCCGAGTAGGAGAAGGAAGTAGTGGCGTAAAGTGCTTCAACTGTGGCAACCCTGGACATGTGGCTCGGGACTGCAAGGCACCAAGGCGTGCTGCTCAGCCCGGAATAGTCTGCTTCAATTGTGGTGAACCAGGTCACATCAGCAGGTTCTGCACTGCTCCTAAGCAAGCGACTTATGGACAACAGGGTCAGACCCGCTTGAATGCTGTTATTCCTGATGCAGCTGGATATGATGGAGCTGTATATGAAGAAGGAGATCATGGAGAAGCTCAACCTGATCAGCAAGCAGTGGAAGGTACATTGACTCTATTTAACTCCCATGTTAGAGTATTATTTGATACGGGTGCTGCTCTATCATTCATATCTGTTAATACAATTCGGAGATTGGGTATCTTACCTCATCGCTTAGAGAAAGCTTTGAAGGCTACATCACCAATAGGAGCTGCGGTCAGTTTAGGACATGTGTGCAAGGATTGTCCCTTAAGATTAGGAGACCGAGAAATCCCTGCGAGGTTGATTGTTCTATCGATGAAGGAGTTCGACATAATCCTAGGAATGGATTGGCTGTCTCAGAATCAAGTGAAGTTGGATTGTGCGAGGAAGAGAATTACATTCTCCGACAATGAGAATCAACCCTTTGATTTTCAATGTAACCCTTCGGGAGATATGTTCCTCACAAGATGTTTAGCCAACATCGAAGTCGTCAGTACAGAGGTGACAGCTTCATCTATACCTGTAGTCAAGGACTTCGAAGAAGTATTTCAAGACATTTCTGGATTACCGCCCGAGAGAAGTATAGAGTTCTGTATTGAGCTTATACCGGGTACCGTACCGATTACCAAGGTTCCCTACAGAATGGCCCCCACAGAACTACTAGAATTGAAGGGACAAGTTCAAGAGCTCGAGAACCTAGGTTTTGTACGTCCAAGTACATCGCCTTGGGGAGCACCGGTGTTATTTGTGAAGAAGAAGGACGGGACGCTCAGGCTGTGTATCGACTACAGAGATTTGAATCGAGTGACAATCAAGAACAAGTATCCTTTGCCTCGGATCGACGATTTATTTGATCAACTACAAGGAGCTACGATATTTTCCAAGATAGACCTTAGGTCGGGATATCATCAGTTGAGGGTACGGAAGGAAGACATACCTAAGACTGCTTTCAGAACCCGATATGGTCATTATGAATTTCTGGTGATGCCGTTTGGATTGACGAACGCCCCGGCAGTGTTTATGGATCTGATGAACAGAGTGTTCAAGCCTTATTTAGATCAGTTTGTCATCGTCTTTATTGATGATATTTTGATCTATTCTAAGTCAAGAGAAGAACACGAGCAACATCTACGGATTACGATGCAGACGCTTAAGGACCACCACTTGTATGCCAAGTTCAGTAAGTGTGAGTTCTGGTTGCAAGAAGTGAAATTTTTGGGACACAAGGTGTCATCTCAAGGAATTTCTGTGGATTCGTCCAAGACCGATGCTGTATCCAACTGGGTTAGGCCAAGCAACCCTACAGAAGTTCGGAGTTTTCTTGGACTCGCAGGCTATTACAGAAGATTTGTTGAAGGATTCTCTAAAATAGCCGCACCATTGACTGGATTGACGAAGAAGAATTTGAAATTCGAATGGACAGAGAAGCATGAGCGAGCCTTTCTAGAGTTGAAAGAGAGACTCACTACCGCACCAGTACTAGCAATACCCAAGCCTGGTGAGAAGTTCACTATCTTTAGTGACGCATCATATCAAGGACTAGGGTGTGTACTTATGCAAGATGGTAAAGTTATAGCCTATGGATCTAGACAGCTGAAGCCGAATGAGTTGAACTATCCTATTCATGATTTGGAGTTGGCAGCAGTGGTATTTGCACTCAAGATTTGGAGACATTATCTCTACGGTGAGAAGTTTGATTTGTTCTCCGATCACAAGAGTCTGAAGTATTTGTTCACACAGAAAGAGTTGAACATGAGGCAGCGCAGATGGATGGAGTTGATCAAAGATTATGACTTCACATTGGAATACCACCCTGGTAAAGCTAATGTGGTCGCTGATGCTTTGAGTCGGCAGACTCGTGAGACGATCGCCTCCTTAATGGTTAGAGAATGGCGAGCATTGGAGACGTTGGCAGAGTTTGATATACAGAGTGCTGAAAGAGGAGAAGGACAACTTTTCGGATGTCTTATCCTACAGCCTGTTCTCTTTGACCGCATTATTGGAGCTCAGAAAGAAGATGAGAAGTTTCAATCATGGTTCAAGAAGATGTCAGAGAAGGACCCGACAGAATGGAAAGTGGGAGTCGATGGAGGGTATCGGTGCAGGAATAGATTATGTGTGCCGGATGTTGGAGAGCTTAGAAAGGATATCCTGGAAGAAGCACATAAGTCAAGATATACAGTTCACCCGGGAGGAACGAAGATGTATAAAGATTTGAAGAGAAATTTCTGGTGGGAAGGCATGAAGAAGGATGTGGCCGAGTTTGTTTCCAAGTGTTTGACGTGTCAGCAAGTCAAGGCCGAACATCAGAGACCCTCAGGACTGTTGCAACCATTACCTATTCCTGGTTGGAAGTGGGAGCACATAACCATGGATTTTGTAGTGGGATTGCCTCGATCTCAACAGAACCATGATGCTATTTGGGTAGTTGTGGATCGACTGACGAAATCAGCCCATTTCATTGCTTATAGTATGACATATCCGGTGGAGAGGATGAGCCGGATGTACATACAACAAGTTGTGCAACTTCATGGTGCACCTGTGTCAATTGTGTCAGATCGTGACGCGCGTTTTACCTCTGGATTTTGGGAAAGTCTGCAAGAAGCTATGGGAACCTCGCTCAAGATGAGTACTGCTTTTCACCCTCAGACAGATGGACAAACTGAGCGTGTGAATCAGATCATGGAGGATATGCTTAGGGCTTGTGTGATCGATTTTGAAGAATCTTGGGAGACACACTTGCCTTTGGTTGAATTTGCCTATAACAATAGTTATCACGCGAGTATCGGTATGGCTCCGTTCGAAGCACTGTACGGACGACCATGTCGTTCTCCATTGTGTTGGGCAGAGGTTGGGGACACAGATTTGTTGGGACCAGATTTGGTTAGAGAAACCAACGAGAAGATTTCCTTGGTCAAAGAAAGGATGAGAACCGCTCAGAGCCGGTATAAGAGTTATGCTGATCGACGCCGAAAAGATTTGGAATTCAGTGTTGGAGATCACGTACTTCTTAAGGTTTCACCAACACGAGGAGTAGTACGCTTTGGTCTCAAGAGGGGGAAGTTAGCTCCGCGTTTTATTGGACCATTTGAGATTTTGGAACGTATCGGGAAAGTGGCCTATCAACTGGCGCTACCACCAAAGATGTCTGGGGTTCACAACGTGTTTCACGTGAGTATGTTGAGAAAGTACATACGAGATCCCTCGCACGTGGTTAGTTATGACGACATTGAGACGAGTCATAACGTTTCTTACAAGGAGAGACCTGTGAAGATTCTGGATCAGAGTATCAAGAAGTTAAGGAATAAGGATATCCCGTTGCTAAAGGTTCAGTGGAATCACCATGACGAGAATGAAGCCTCGTGGGAAGTTGAAGCTGATATGAGGAAGAAGTACCCGGAGTTGTTTCAGGACTAATTAGTCTTGATTTCGGGGACGAAATCCTGTTTAAGGGGGGAAGGGTGTAATAACCTGCATTTTCATGCATTATCATATTTAAAATTTTCATTATCATTGGCATTATTATATTCAAAATTTAATATATATTGTCTGTTTATATGTTAATTTCGATTCTTATGTGAAAAGTTTAATTCTTGAATAATTGAAATTACTTTTGGGGTCAAAATGCAATTTTCATAAAACTTGCAATACCTGTGTTAAAATTCAAAACTGTATTTCAAAACGGTGGAATTATTTCTTTTAAACTCAAACTGTATTTTTATGAAATCAGAAAACTATTTCTAACGTTAAAATGAATTCTCTGTATTTTTGTGATAAACACCGTATCACGAAAATACCAGTGTAAGTTAAAACTGACCGCGCAGTGTTAAACTTCCACAGAATTTTGGAAGTAAATGATTGAACAAATATATTTATACCCAAATTATTATGCTGATGCTTTTCCTTAGGTCTTGTTTGGCAAATGTTGTTGTATGTGTATTGTCCTTATGCCATAAGCTAGATTACCCAAACACACATTGACCCACCTCATCTCCACCTACCTCTTACTTTCATCAGTGGGGAATAAAGGACAGTGCATACACATCATTTCTGCACACTCATTGTATTTAATGGAGGATAGTGGTTCATGAGTGGGGAGTTAGGTCAATGTTTTCTTAGTGGGTATTTGATTATATATACACCCAACCACACTACACACTCTGCACTTCCATCATAGCACAATTCAGAAATTCACAGAGAGTTTAGAGAGTGCAGAGAATTCTTCAGTTGGGTAGAGAGAGAGAAGAGTTCAATCCTCCATAGTCAAAGCTTGGAATTCGGGAATTTCGTAATTATATTTCTTTCTCAACAATTTCTTCAAATCTATATCACAGTGAGTATTACTAACTCACTCCAAATGTAACTCATTCCTTATTTACTGATTTAGGTAGTTAATTTTAACAGTAGCAGAATTTTGTTTTCAGATTTTTGTTAGGAAAACGAATGAAATTTAAGGTTCTGCCCGCGTTGTCCCAAGTAAAACTCGATTCTGCACACTTTTCGTCTAATGCAATTTTCTCAGATTTTGCACCGTTTGGGCAGAAAATGAGGATTACAGTAGCAGAAAAAGTATATTAGAAATTCAATCTAATATTTTCTCTTTTAATTTTAACAGTAGCAGAATTTTGTTTTCAGATTTTTGTTAGGAAAACGAATGAAATTTAAGGTTCTGCCCGCGTTATCCCAAGCAAAACTCGATTCTGCACACTTTTCGTCTAATGCAATTTTCTCAGATTCTGCACCGTTTGGACAGAAAACGAGGATTTCAGTAGCAGTTTTTAGAATGCTATTAGTTATGTTTAAAATGATTAAGGCAATGAATTACGAATTTTCAATCCCCGTACGCGTATTGTTTCTTTAATTCTGTGAATTCCTTTATGTTTAAAGTTTGATGACATTCATGTGGAGTCAGTTGTACATGCATGGTGAGTGTTGGTAGTGTGTAAAAGAGTAATGATAGTGTGGAAAAGAGTAATGATTGTGTGGAAAGAGTATGAGTTTGAGTTGTGTTTGTGGTTGTGGTTGTGGTTGTAATTGTGGCTGTGGTTATGGTTGTGGTTGTGGATGTGATTGTGGTTGGAGTTGAAAAAGAGGATGAGGGTGTCTTTGAAATGCGAAGGTGGCAAAAATGGACACTCCCTGACGCCCATGGAAGCGTTAAAGTGTGTGAAGCCGAACTTGGACACTCACTGGCACCCATGGAAGTGCTAAAGTGTGGCCTATAGACACTCCCTGAATGACTCGAGTCTGGATACCTGTGTGGGGGTTGCCCCGGTATTTGCATGGCGGTTAGGGTATTCAAAGTGTGAGGCATTGGACACTCCCTGGTACCCCGGACCAAAGTGTGAGGCAAACTGGACACTCCCTGGCGCCCCGTTGCTAAAGTGTGGCTATCTTAGTATTTCAAAGATACCAGGAGTAGGATAGAGGGTTGTTGGGTTTTTGTCGAGAGAAAAGAGTCGGTTAGATGAGATGGTGCATTGTTCTCATACACGGTCACATATGTGTGAATTTATCTTTTAATTATTGTTGTGGTTGTTTTCTAACAAGCTCTTTATCATAAATATAAACTTGTGGTATTTAAATGGAAATGGGAAAAAGGTAAATGGGCATGTTTTTACATTCAAAGCTATGTTTTTAATACTCACCAGCTTCTTGAAGCTGACGGCGTTGATGCGTCCTGGACATTCGTGTCCAGGCTTTGCAGGTAATAACCAAGAAGAACCTTATGATTATGCAAATTAAGATCTGTTGCTGAGAAGAGATGTTACTTTTATATGCTTTATGATTATGTGTTGATTTGGTTTTGAGGATGACTGTAATAGACTGTAAGTTATTGTTTTATTTTCAAGGCGGTCTGTGCCTTAGTAAACCCTGTACTATAGGATGTAATAAGTTAGAGATTTAATTTTTATAAGCCCAGGTTGCCCTACTCTGATTAATGGTTTTATGTTGTTCGACGTTTTGGGACGGAATCGATCCTTCAAACTGTCGCGACCTACGGGTCCATAAAGGAAATTAAACGCTTTCCATATTTATGCTACGTCGGGGCGTGACACTTATGGAATTAGGAAACCCTAATTCGAAATGAATCAGATTCCTATTTCCATAAATTATAATTCATACCACTAAAGAATTATAATTGCACTCCTACCCTTATCTCAAAAATATATTTCGGGCTCCATGTTATTAAATGCTTATAATCTCCCCATGTTAAGATTACAGATATCCATTAATTAAATATAATTACTGACAATCATATTTAATTAATCTCTTAAAATTCCTTGATATCCTCTGCTTAACTTATCTGATATGTCGGATACAAAATCCACCTGCAGGGTTTGACATAATCAAAACTTTCTCAAGGGGATATCATCAATCCCAAAATTGAGACATGGATTCCATCATTAATTAATATCCACCACACAATTAATATTGTCACCCAATCGAATGAGATATTGACCCATTTAAGGATCTCACCCTTTTAGGGATCAAAGTGTAAATATCAAATGTACGTGTCCATAAAATAACTTAGGATTTAGAGCATAAGCACTCATAATAGTCATGAGATATTAATTATCTTATAAGTCAGTATAAAGATAATTACCCCAAGTCGGTCCCATTTAATACACAAAATGTACCAGCATGGTGAGTTGAAACTATACCGTTTCCCGCAGTCAAGACAAACCTACTACCACACCGTGCTGCAGTTCTACCGATGGTGTGTCCAATCCATCTAAGACTGTAAACCAAAATCTTACATTCTACAAGATCCGATGTTCTGATCTTCCCTGTGCAAGCCGAACTCTACACACCAAACCACATACTATATAGAGTGAAAGACACAATGCATAATATTAAATAAACAATATAATACAAATTTTGCCCACATAGATTCTCATAAAAAAAATGGATTAACTGATTTTATTAAATGAATAATAATTCAACTACATAAAGCATGACTTTTAGTATATATCCCTAACAATCTCCCACTTAAACTCAAAGCCATGATGCGACACACCTCACTCCTATCCCTTCTACATGACTGTCAAAAGTCTTGGCCGGTAAGCTCTTGGTGAAAGGATCTGCCAGGTTATTTGCTGATGCGATCTTGGTCACTTCAACATCACCTCTTTGCATGATCTCTCGTATCAGGTGATACTTACGATCAATGTGTTTTCCCTTCTTATGGGCCCTTGGTTCCTTTGAGTTAGCAACCGCTCCGCAATTATCGCAATAAAGGGTAATAGCTGATTGTACCGCAGGTACTACTCTTAGATCCATAAGGAAGTTTCTGAGCCAAACGGCCTCCTTAGCGGCTTCTGAAGCAACCACATACTCGGCTTCCATGGTAGAATCAGCAATACATGACTGCTTGATACTCCTCCAACTAATGGCTCCACCTCCTAGGGTAAACACATATTCTGAGGTAGACTTTCTGGAATCCCTATCTGACATGAAATCAGAATCTGTGTACCTAATGGGTACAAGACTGCCTGCTTGGTAAACTAACATATAGTCTCGAGTTCTTTTCAGGTACTTGAGAATATTTTTCACCGCAGTCCAATGTTCTTGCCCTGATTAGATTGATATCTACTAACCATGCCAACAGCAAAGCAGATGTCAGGTCTAGTACATAGCATAGCATACATTAGGCTTCCTACTGCTGAGGCATAAGGAACTGCCTTCATCTTCTCTATCTCATCACGTGTCTTAGGACACTGATCCTTAGATAGAGTAATTCCGTGTCTGAAGGGAAGGAATCCCTTCTTGGAATCTTGCATGTTAAACCTTGTAAGAATATTGTCAATATAAGTGCCTTGTGACAAGCCCAACATCCTATTCTTGCGATTTCGCATAAGCTTGATCCCTAGGATGTGATCGGCTTCTCCTAAGTCCTTCATATCGAATTGACTGGATAACCATACCCTTACAGAAGATAATACCCCCACATCATTTCCGATTAGCAAGATATCATCCACATATAGTACTAAGAACACCACCACTCTTCTATCATGTTTCTTGTACACATAAGATTCATCCGCACATTGATCAAAACCAAAAGACTTGATTGCTTGATCAAAGCGGATATTCCAAGACCTAGATGTCTGCTTAAGCTTCTTAAGCTTGCACAACATGTGTTCTTGGCCCTTCGCAATGAACCCGTCTGGTTGCATCATATAGATGCACTCGTCAAGATTCCCATTTAGAAATGCTGTCTTGACATCCATTTGCCAAATTTCATAATCGAAATGTGCATCAATGGATAAGAGAATCCGGATAGACTTTAGCATGGCCACCGACAAAAAGGTTTCCTCATAATCGATTCCCTCTTTTTGAGTGAACCCTTTCACAACAAGCCTTACTTTAAAGGTTGCCACCTTATCGTCTTCTCCTCTCTTCTTCTTATAGATCCACATACATCCAATGGGTTTTATTTCATTGGGTAGTTCTATAAGATCCCAGACTTGATTGGAGTACATGGACTCCATTTCAGACTTAATAGCCTTTTGCCAAAGATCTGCATCTTTATCTTGGAGTGCTTCATTGTAGTTACAGGGATCGATACCTTGTTCATCAGGGACCCGGTCATAAGACTCTCCCAAAAACATATACCGGTCAGTTGAATAATAACCCTCCTATTACGACGAGGCACAACCCATGTCTGTGTATCACTGATATTTTGTTGTGAAGATTCTGAACCTAATACACCATTATCTGCACGTTGTACTGGTTCATGAACCTGCATGTTAATGGTTGGTTCGGGGTCTACATGAGATTCGATAATCCTTCAACTACGACACGGTAATGAAATATCGATAACTCTATCTTGTGATATTTCTTCTCGTACCGATGGTATCGAAGAAGTATATGTCGGTGTCTCTCCTCTCATTTCCTCTAGCATAATACGGCTTCTGGGCTTGTGGTCCATAACATAGTCCTCTTCTAAGAATGTGGCATTGGTGCTAACAATAACCTTCTGATCCTTAAGACTATAAAACAGACCACCTTTAGTTCCTCTTGGATACCCAACAAAAAAACATACTTCTGTTCTTGATTCCAACTTTTCTATGTTCCCTTTCACTACATGTGCTGGACTACCCCAGATCCGAACATGCCGCAGACTAGGCTTTCGCCCAGTCCACAATTTCGTGGGAGTAGTAGGTACTGACTTAGATGGTACCAAGTTTAGAATGTATGCAGTTGTCTCTATTACGTGTCCCCAAAAGGAAATTGGTAAATCCGAGTAACTCATTATAGATCTTACCATATCCATGAGAGTCCTGTTCCTTCTTTCTGCTACACCGTTCTGCTGAGGCATACGGGGTGTAGACAATTGGGATGTAATCCCTTGCTCCAAAAAGTATTCCCTAAACTCTCCCAAGAGGTACTCTCCACCATGATCAGATCGTAGTGTCTTGACACATTTACCTAGACACTTCTCCATTTCAGCCTTGAAGTCTTTGAATTTCTCAAAGCATTCAGACTTACGCCGCATCAAATAAATGTACCCATACCTTGAGTAATCATCGATGAAAGTGACAAAGTACTCAAATCCCCCTCTTTCTTGGACAGTCATAGGACCACACAAATCAGAGTGAACCAATTCCAACGACTCTTTTGCTCTATAGCCCTTGGCCGAGAATGGCCTCTTGGTCATTTTACCTTCCAAGCAGGATTCACAAATTGGAAGTGCCTCCACTTCCAATGAGCCTAATGGCCCATTTTGAACCAGTCTTTGAATCCTTTTCAAATTAATATGACCAAGGCGTAAGTGCCAAAGATGCGTTTGGTTCATCCTCGAAGGTTCTTTTCTCTTAAATGGCAAACTATTTGTGTTATTCAATTCATTAAGTTACAGTATTGTAGAGATATGATTTATAATATAAAGATTATCCACCAATTGACCAGAATAAATAAAACATTTATTTTCTTTAATAACTATTACTTTATTAAAATGAACTGAATATCCATTCTTTACTAAACTAGAAACTGAAACTAAATTCCTTCTAATAGAAGGTACATAATAGCAATTTCTTAAAATTAAAATCCTATCTCTACCAAAACTAAGATGTAGATCTCCTACTGCAACTGCTGCTACTCTCGTAGCATTTCCCATATATAGATAAATCTCTCCATCCCTGAGCTGCCTAGTTCCCTGGAACCCCTGCAAAGAATTACATACATGATCAGTGGCTCCCGTATCTACACACCAGGTACCGGTAGATCGGACCGCTAAACACGATTTAACAACTAGTAAATGAGATTTACCTTGATTGTTCTGTCTGGTGAGATAAACTGGACATTGCTTCTTCCAGTGTCCTGGCTACTTGCAAACAAAATATTTGCCTTTAGGCTTTCCCGGTTGTCCTCGTGGCCTTTGGATTGGCGGAGGACCTGCAAACTTCTTTTGAGCCTTTTTTCATTTTCTTCTTGCCTTTCGGCTTTGAAGCAGAACCTTTCTCAAACACAAGAGTACTCCCTGACTTTCTGTTGAGACCCTCAGTTGTCTGGAGTTCTTTAAGCAGCTCTGCCAAAGTACATTTAAATTTATTCATGTTGTAATTGAGGCAGAATTGCTTAAAAGACTCTGGCAGTGACTGGAGTACGATATCGACCTGGGTTTCCCCGTCGATTGTAGCTCCAAGGATCTCTAGTTCATTAAGAAGAGATATCATCTTAAGAACATGATCCCTTACACGCGTCCCCTCAGCCATGGTTGTGTTCATCAAGTCTTTCATGGCAACCTGCCTAGTAGCACGACTTTGATCCCCAAACATCTCTCAGAGGCTCTCCATCATGTCATAGGCGCTGGCCATTGACTGATGCTGATGTTGCAGCACATTTGACATGGATGCCAAAATGTAACACCACGCCATCTCATCAGCCTTGATCCATTTCTTGTGAGCCTGGGTTTCCTCAGCAGTTGCCCCCTCACTAGGTTGCTCAGGACATTCTTGAGTAAGCCCAAACTTTTACTCTTCAGCAGTTAACACAATATCCAAATTCCTTTTCCAGTCTATATAGTTTGGTCCAGCAAATTTATTTTCTTCAAGTATAACAGCGAGTGGATTGAAGGAACCCATTTAAAAGCCTGAGAATCACATAATATAAATAATTACATTTGGGCAAAAAATTACTATGGATTCGAGTTGAAAATATTGGTTCCCTCTACCTATTTGAAAATAATCCGCCAGCAACCTGATACACCGTGATAGTATGACTCGATGGGAAGCCATATACTATCCATCATTTGTTCAGATAGGCAATTACCTTTTAATTTTACTATCCAGGCAATGTACCTTGCCTAGTAAAATTAAACTGCTGAGTTGCTTTGATCCTATAAATAACAATAGTGACTCAGATGGAGAGGATATTACAATTTATAGCTAAGTGTATACCATCACTAAATTCTAAGTCAAGAGTTCTGTGAGGAACACCTCTGATGGAGAGGTGACCCACACCAACAATCACCCAAAACATTCTTTTAAAGAAGTTTGTACTGATGATTCCATGATCAACTACATCCGACGGGGAGGATGACACTAGAGCCATCACACAAAATTAATCATATCATCTACAAACCAGTGATGGAGACCATGGGATTTATACTTGATAAATCCCCTCTCCCACTTAGAATTTTAAAAAAAATTTGAGGGTTATAATTTTTTTTTAGAAAAACTTTTAATTTAATTAATAAAAAATAATGGAATACTTGACAAGGATTAATTCATCCTTACTTGTGAAACCCACATGTGTAGATAATAAAATTATTCTATTATCATGATTTTAGAAAATAAGTACTTATGTTTTCAAAATATGAAATTAGTTTTATTTCTAAATACACATGTAGTTGTCCATCATTTTAAATTAATATAAATTAAACATGCAGCCAGACATCTGAAATAGGTGTATGAACAATTATCCATGTTGTCCTATTCATTAAACATGAAACAATAATAATCATTCAATCACACATAAATAAGGAAACCACAATAAACATGAAACTGCTTGTAAACTGTCTTCACGGATTTACTTGAGATATATTACACAAACCCTATGCCTCCATGAAGGAGTTCACATGCTATTTCTTTGGAGTAAATTAACCACACATCAATCAAGTGTGGGATCTAATACACACATATCCTATGCCTCCATAAAGGAGTTCACATGCTATATTAAAAGTGCAAAATTAACAACGGATAAAACCATCGTGGGATCCAATCACACAAAAGCAGTGACCATAATAGTGGAATAAGAACACTGCAAAATAAGGGTTAGCACAGTTCTACGTTCTATCCATCCATCAAAACACGCATAAGATCTGTTTTATCGGACAGCGTAGTTGCGTCCAACCCATACGCAGAATCAACATTGCTTTGATACCATTGTTAGGAAACTGCGTTCCAAGAATCCATTTACAGCGCGTATAAGTTGGTACTGCAAAAAAAAATTACGTGAAAACTATAATAACCCAACAAGGGTGGAACTAGGGTTTCCTTAAACTGTTAAAACGGATTGCTGTAGTAGACGAATCGAGAACACGGGCTCGATAACAGCTCACGATCATCTACCGTATTCCTTTGCTGCCAGAATATCGAACTGAGTGTGGGCTCCTTCGAAATCCCTTATGTTTCTGCTCTCTCTTTTTACGCTCTCTTTTCTATTCCGAGTTATAATACTCTTGATGGAAAAACGCAAACTGAGGAGAGAGCCAAAGCAGCATATATATAGGCTACGATAGGGACCATAAGAATTCAATAAGGAATAGGCTTCCTTATGGAATTAGGAAACCCTAATTTGAATTGAATCAGATTCTTATTTCCATAAATTATAATTCATACCACTAAAGAATTATAATTGCACTCCTACCCTTATCTCAAAAAAATATGTCGAGCTCCATGTTATTAAATGTTCATTATCTCCCCATGTTAAGATTACAGACATCCATTAATTAAATATAATTACTGACAATCATATTTAATTAATCTCTTAAAATTCCTTGAGATCCTTTGCTTAACTTATCTGATATATCGGATACAAAATCCACCTGTAGGGTTTGACATAATCAAAACTTATAAGCTTTCTCAAGGGGATATCATCAATCCCAAAATTGAGACATGGATTCCATCATTAATTAATATCCACCACACAATTAATATTGTCACCCAATCCAATGAGATATTGACCCATTTAAGGATCTCACCCTTTTAGGGATCAAAGTGTAAATATCAAATGTACGTGTCCATAAAATAACTTTGGATTTAGAGCATAAGCACTCATAATAGTCATCAGGTATTAATTATCTTAAAAGTCAGTATAAAGATAATTACCCCAAGTCGGTCCCATTTAATACACAAAATGTACCAGCATGGTGAGTTGAAACTATACCGTTTCCCGCAGTCAAGACAAACCTACTACAACACCGTGCTGCAGTTCTATCGATGGTGTGTACAATCCATCTAAGACTGTAAACCAAAATCTTACATTCTACAAGATCCGATGGTCTGATCTTCCCTGTGCAAGCCGAACTCTACACACCAAACCACATACTATATAGAGTGAAAGACACAATGCATAATATTAAATAAACAATATAATACAAATTTTGCCCACGCAGATTCTCATAAAAAAATGGATTAACTGATTTTATTAAATGAATAATAAATTAATTACATAAAGCATGGCTTTTAGTATATAACCCTAACAGTTCATCCCTATTAATGAAGGAACCTATGTCCACGTGTGTGTCCGAGCACTTCCACTATATAAAATAAAACTACTACAGGGACCTTGGTGATCCAACAATGGTAATTAGAACTACCAAGGGTCAGTTATGCAGGGTGTGCATTTAAGGTTTCTTGGGAGAGGCTAGATAATGTAGTGTATTTCTCTTAGTGAGATATTTATCGGGATCCCTTATTACTAGGGGTGGGAGGACCCTTTTATAAAAGGAAGAGTCCTTATAAGGCATTCTAGTCCATTTAGGAAACTGTTGACTGCCTATGATGACATGATCCATATTCGGTCAATTTCCTAATCTGTTTAGGAAACTATGCTGCGAATCTTAGCAATTTACTAACTAGTTTAGGAAACTGCTAGGTTTCGAGTTGTGTGGGACGTGCATCTGGGTTGGCCGTGCTGTTCCTGAGTTATTTTGTGTCTGGATGATGCTATCCCGACCTGTAGGCCGGGTTTCTCTTCTGACAAAGCTTCGTGCTACATGGCCGGGAAGTCTTAAGTAGTCGGGACCAACCGGGATGGTGCTCATCCAAGCGGTTGTGCATGACTTGGTCTAGATAGAGATTGGTCGTTGAGTAGAACTGCTCAGTCGTAGAGTAGAGCCAATTTGGGGCATATCAGTTGCCCCCCATGTCCAAGGTTAGTCTGATGCTATATCGAGCCAAGTTTGGAAATTAGTTGATTCTACTTGTCACTACCTGATGTTTGTAAAGTTAAATTTCCTCGTGGAGTGATGTACCTTATGATTAAAGTCTACAGATCTTAGTGAATCACCCTTGTATCAGTAACGGGTCAAGATCAATTACAATATGATTGCTCGGGGAAGTTTCCTTGCAGCTTCCGAGTCTGGTGAATTCTCAAGAATTGGCTAAGAGTTAAGACTTAGCCTAATTTGGAGTCCTTCAAGTGCTCGAGAATTGGCTTGGAGTTAAGACTTAGCCTAATTCGGAGACTTATGTTTAAGTTAGCTCCCAGGATGGTTATTTCCTTTCTAGTAAACCTTTATCAAGGTTGTTGGTAGAAGAATTTGACCATGTTGGATAAGCCGACCTAAAGCGTGTTGCTTCCCAGGATGGTTATCTTCTGCCCAGCAAGTCTTCGTCAAGACTATTGGTAGAAGGATCTAACCATGTTGGTATAGCCGACCTAAAGCGTGTTACTTTTGGGTTCTTTTAACTCCTCTATCATGGGCCAACCTAAGAGGTTTAGTTTACCTCTATCGTCTATTTGGGCCTAAGTGGAGTTAGTGCCTCTAAGCATTATAGGTACTCGGGGTATCTAAGGGTTTTACTTAGTTAACCCCAAGGCCTATAAATACTTGATGTGACTTTCTATAGTCTTTTACCCCTGAAGCTTCTATTGAGATAGGTGCTGTGGAACAATTACTATAGGCAGCTGATCTGAAACGTTGGTAGTTCCAGGGTCTTTCGATGCCTCTGGTGTGATCCCGAGGTCATTTGATGCCTCGGGTGTGATCCCGAGGTCTTTTGATGAAGCTCTTTGATATAGTCTGTGGAGCGTCGTGCTATGATCGGGCAAAAGTACCACTGCAGCTGGACTCGCTAGGACTATTGGATACAGGAGGTCGGGTCGAGATCATCAGGCTCCTGGCTGCTATAAATTGGAGGCCAGGTCAGGATTACTGTACCCTGATTGCTATGAACTGGAGTTCAACAAGTTTACCAGTCGATTTCTGTGAAACAACATGGCACACTTGGTGTACTAACAGAAGGTTATAATGGCGACTGCCTGGTTTAGGTTGTAATCTTAAAGCTTCTATTGGTTGAACCGATCGATGCAATCCTTCAATGACTCTCCCTTCCACTACCTGACAATAAGTAGCTGGGTATCAGATTATGGCCAGTCAAGCATGCCTATAAACTGGCTGATGAACTATTTGATGAGCTCTGTGAAATCTTTGACAGATCGGGGCTTCAGGGAGTGGATCCATTGGGCGGCTGGGCCTTTTAAAGTTCTGGAAAAGGTCAGGTAGTACAGTTCATCAGCGTTGGTGGCCAGGGCCATTTGAGCCTTATAGGTCCGGACGTGGTTGACCGGGCTTCCCGAGCTGTTATAAGAATCAAGATGAGGTTATGGCAAACCTCGTGATCTGGCTGGAGAAAGGTGACTCAGTCTTGGCGTTAACATGATCCTAAGTAGGATTCTGGCTCAACTCTTTGGCCATTTTGTTGATCTATTTCTTCAAATCCTTGATACAGGCCATCATACCTTCCCAAATGGTATCCAAGATGTAGGTCGGGTTAGTGGAAAAGGCTTCATCCTCATGGCGTATTATCCTCTAGGATGAGGCTCGGCTCTAACTCTGGTTGATCGTGTGCCTAAGATCATCCCGGCTCCTGGCCGAGTGATCGTGAACAGATTCCTGGGCCATGCATTCTTATCTCTTTCCTTTGGCAGTACACCTATTATTGATAATATTTCCAGCATCCTCAACACGGGATGGGTTGGCCCTGGCAATTTGTTTGGTCAGGATCGGTTCCCAATCACGCGCAACATTCTTGGGTTGTTTCCCAACCACTGGAGGATTGCTTTGTTAGGCCAGCAGGGCTTCAATTTGCTATTGAGTTTGACGTTGGCCCTCCAAGAGCTGTGCAAGAATTATAATAATTTGCTCTAGGGTGAGGATGACTACTATCAGCGTTGGGGCTGGCGAATCCGTCAGACTAGATTGGTGAGTGATCTTCGTACTCTTGCAAGGAGACATCATGATTAGTTAGGTGATTTCCTTCTAGAAAATTGTCATTCCCACAGACGACACCAAGCTGATGATGTAATTTTTGGGCAAGATAAATTAGAGTAGATCAAGGAGAGATAAGTAGTGAGAGAGATAATGAGAGATCGGGTTTGTATGTGGTTCAGCCCTATTAATGAAGGGACCTATGTCCACGTGTGTGTTTGAGTACTTCCACTATATAAAAAAAACTACTACAGGGAATTTGGTGATTGGAACTACCAAGGGATGGCCATGCAGGATGTGCCTTTAAGGTTTTTTTGGAGAGGCTAGACAATGTACTGTATTTCACTTGGTGAGATTTTTATCGGGATCCCTTACTAATAGGGGTGGGAGGACCCTTTTATAAGAGGAAGAGTCCTTCTTTACAAGACATTGTAGTCCATTTAGAAAACTTTTGACTACCTGTGATGATTTGATCCATATCCAGCCAGTTTCCTAAACCGTTTAGGAAATTGTGCTACAAATCTGGAAAAATTTTTAACTGGTTTAGAAAACTGCTAGGTTTCAAGTTGTGTGGGACATGCCTCTGGGCTGGCCGGGCTATTCCTGAGCTATTTTGGTATCTGGATGATGCTATCTTGACCTATAGGCTGGGCTTCTCTTCTATTAGAGCTTCGTGCTACAAAATCGAGAAATCTTAGGCTATCGGGATCGGTCGAGATGGTGCTCATCCAAGCGGTTGTACATGACTTGGTCTAGATAGATGTTGGTCGCTAAGTAGAACCGTTCGATCATAGAGTAGAGCCAATTTTGGGCATATCAGTTGCCCCCATGTCCAAGGTTGGTCTGATGCTATATCGGGCCAAGTTTGGAAATTGGTTGATTCTACTTGTCACTACCTGATGTTTGTAAAGTTGAATTTCCTCGTGGAGCAATGCACCTTATGATTTAAAGTCTACAAATCTTGGTGAGTCACCCTTGTATCAGTAAAGGGTCAAGATCAGTTATACTATGATTACTCAAGGAAGTTACCTTAGAGCTTCTGAGTCTAGTGAGTTCTCAGGAATTGGCTAAGAGTTTAGACCTAGCTTAATTTGGAGTCCTTTAAGTGCTCGGGAATTGGCTTGGAGTTGAGACTTAGCCTAATTTGGAGACTTTTTGTTTAATTTAGCTCCCAGGATTGTTATCTTCTGCCCAGTAAACATTCATCAAGGTTGTTGGTAGGAGAATTTGACCATGTTGGATAAGCTGACCTAAAGTGTGTTGCTTTAGGGTCCTTTTTACGTTAGTTCCTAGGATGGTTATCTTCTGCCCAGTAGTCTTCATCAAGACTGGTTATAGAAGAGTCTAACCATGTTGGTAAAGCCGACCTAAAGCGTGTTGCTTTAGGATCCTTTTTACTCCTTTATCATGGGCCAACCTAAAAGATTTTGGTTACCTCTATTGTCTATTTTTTCCTAAGTGGAGTTAGTGCCTCTGAACATTGTAGGCACCCGGGTTGTCTAAGGGAGTTAGCCCGAAGGCTTGTAAATACTCGGTGTGACTTCCTGTAGTCTTTAATTCCTCTTGCCCCAAGCTTCTGTTAAGGCAGGTGCAGCGAAAATAATTATTGTAGGAAGTCGACCTAGAATGTTAGTAGTTTCAGGGTATTTTGGTGCCTTGAATGTGATCCTGAGGTCTTTTGATGCCTCGGGTGTGATACTAAGATTTTTTGATGCCTCTGGTGTGATCCCGAGGTCTTTTATTGAAGCTCTATGATATAGTCTGTATAGCCTCGTGCTATTATCGGACAAAAGTACCACTATAGCTGGACTCACCTAGACTGTTGGAGACAGAAGGTCGGGTCGAGATCATCGGGCTCCTGGCCATTGTAAATTAGAGGCCAGGTCGGGATTGCTAGACCCTGACTATTGTGAACTGGAGGCGAGTCAGGGCTACCGGACCCTAACTGCTGTGAACTAGAGGCTGGGTCAGGGCTACCGAACCGTGATTGTTTGACACTGAAGGAACTGCCAGAACTATTGGGCTTCCATTCATTGTTCTCCTCGGGCTGATCTCGCTTCCGCTCACTTCTTGAAGGCTCTTCACTTACATGCTCGAGGTCCTTTATCCTTAGAAATTCTTCAATGTCAACATATTTTTTGACCCTCTTTGCGAGTTCAACAAGTTTGCCAGTCAATTTCTGTGATACGACATGGTGCACTTGGTGTGCTGAACTCCCAAGTAGAAGGCTGTATTGGTGACTATCTAAATCAGGTTATAGACTTAAAGCTTCTGTTGGTTGAACCAATCGATGAAATCCTTCAACAACTCTCCCTTTCACTGCCTGACAATGAGTAGCTGGGTGTCAGGTTGCAGCCGATTGGGCATTCCTATAAACTGGCTGATGAACTATTTGTTGAGATCCTTGAAATCTTTAACTGATCGGGGTTTCAGGTAGTGGAACCATTGTGCTGTTGGGCCTTTCAAAGTGTCGAGAAAGGTCAGGTATTACAGTTCATCGGTATTGGTGGCCAGGCCATTGAGCCTTATAGGTCTGGATGTGGTCGACTGGGCTTCCCTAGCTGTTATAAGAATCTAGATGAGGTTATTTAAATTTACACGAGATGGAAAACCTTGTGATGTAGCTGGAGAACGGTGACTCAGTCTCAACATTAACATGATCTTGATTGGATTCTGGCCCAGCTCTTTGACCATTCTATCAATCTATTTCTTCAAATCCTTGATACAGACCATCACACCTTCCCGATCGGTATTCGAGACGTAGGTCGGGTTGGTGGAAGAGGCTTCATCCTCATGGCGTGTTATCCTTTGGGACGAGGCTCGGCTATGACTCCGGTTGATCATGTGCCTAAGATCATCCCGGCTCATGCCAAGTGATCGGGAACCGATTCCTAGGCTATGCGTTCTTGTCTCTTCCCTCTGGAAACACGCCTGTCGTTGATAACATTTCTGGCATCCTCGACATGGGGCGGGTTATCTCGGGCATGTTATCTGGTCAGGATTGGTTCCCGACCACGCGCAACATTTTCGGGCAGTTCCCCGGCCAGTGGAGGATTGCTTTGTTGGGATAGTAGGGCTTTTATCTGCTGTTGAGTTTGATTCTGGCCCTCCAAAATTTGCACAAGAATTGCGGTAATTTGCTTTGGGGTGAGGACGACTGCTGCCGGCGTCGGGGTCAGCAGATTCATCTGACTAGATTGGTGAGCGATCTTCTTACTCATGCGGGGAGGCATGATGATCAGTCAGGTGATTTGTTTCTGGAAAACTGTCATTCCCACATACGACGCCAAGCTGATGATACATTTTTTGGGTGAGATAAATTAGAGCAGATCAAGGAGAGAGAAACAGTGAGAGAGATAATGAGAGACCAGGTTTGAATGCAGTTCGGTCTTGTTAATGAAGGAACCTACATCCACGTATGTGTTTGAGCACTTCCACTATATGAAACAAAACTACTATAGGGACCTTGGTGATCCAACAATGGTAACTAAAACTACCAAGGGTCTGCCATACAGGGTGTGCGTTTAAGGTTTCTTAGGAGAGTCTACACAATGTAGTGTATTTCTCTTGGTGAGATTTTATCGGGACCCCTTATTAATAGGGGTGGGAGGACCTTTTTATAAGAGGAAGAGTCCTCCCTTACAAGGCATTCTAGTACATTTAGGAAACTGTTGACTGCCTGTGATGATTTGATCCATATCCGGCCAATTTCCTAATCTGTTTAGGAACCTGTGGACAGGCAGAATCCCGCTTTCCTTCCTGTTTTGATTTGAAATCGTTTTGAAAGGAAATGGTTGATTTGAAAGAAAAGAAGGTCTGTTGAAAACAGATACAGAGTCGCCAATTGGTCTTTAAGGAACCAAGAAACCTAATTTGACTCACCCAAACGGATAAAGAGCACCGGCCTTTCATAACCAAAGAACTTGGTTCGGGTTTTGGTACGAGAGAGGAAGGAGCCTTTGTCACGACTAAAACACCCTCAACTCACCCCGTCTTTCGACGGGCCTCAATTAGCATCCAAATAATCATCTTATACCATATTTGGTTCGACAAATAATACTATGATAGATATATTATATCACATAAGAATCTTGAATGGAAGATCAAAAGATATGATATCATTCATAAGATCTAAGCCAAATATCATACAATGTAAAGTGAAAGATCACACAAATAAACCTAGGAAAAATCATTTAATCACATATCAAGTAATTAAGTTTTCCTAATCTAAGGGGGACATGAATTTTACTTGAAACAAATTAATCAAAAAGATCAAAATATGCTTAGCAAACTAGAATGATGCATGTTAATCTTTAAGAAAAGAAAACCTCTCAATCCCCGGGACGGATGAGAAAGGATGATGTGATCGAGGGGAAGCATGAGCGTGTGATCAAATTCATTCCTTATAATCTTCTTAGAATAGGAGTCACAAAAACCCCAAATCTTGCATGGATGCAATGTATGATCCTAAAATGTGCAAAGGTTGTAGTGTGTTTGTGTATATGGACTTTCTAAAGTGAGTTAGAAGTCTTAGGTATGCATGAAGGAAATCATCATAGGATATGTAAAAATGTAGTATGAACTACTTCCTAAGATATGAACTAATTTGGAGTGCATGTTAGCATCAATTCAAAGAATGGAAGTAAAAGAGTGCTTGTTGTGAATAGTGGACAGAATAGTGACTTAAACTTGTGGAAAATGAAAAAATAGGGTTAGGAATGCTTTCAATGCATGATTTTTGTATGGAGATCATCCTTATTGTGTCTAGAACACAAATCAAAAAAGCCAATCCTCAATAACTATTACAGATTGAGAGAAATTATATAAACAATAGAGGTTACTCAGAAACAGAGTTCGTATTGTCGACTGAAATGTTAAAACATCTTAGAAAATGAAAACAAAAGATCTAGAGGCCCATATTATACAGAACGTTTCTTAAGACATTGAAGTTTAAGGAAAAAATAAGTTGGGACCACTCTTTTTGGAAAAGGTTTCTGGAAAAGAAGTTGAAAGTCTGCCAAGTTGCTGTGACAGTAAAGACAGAATGTTTGGAAGGAATGTTTAGATAAAAATGGAGCCCTTTCAAGTGCTTTCAAGTCAAGCCACAAATCATGGGTGTTCTATAATGAATTAGGAAGATTTTCCAAGTGGTCTTGCATCCATACCTTGAGTATTAAACTCAAAATAATTCTTTGAAATCAAACAACTCACTGTTTTGAAGATTTTTTTTTTTAGAGAAATAAGGTTTATTTCTTGGAATCCCAATATTAGGATTTTAGAGGGGTTTTGAAATGGGGGTTTTGAAAGTATATTTTCAGCACTTAAATGGAGATTATAACCACTTGAAATATCAACATTTGAACTCATATTAAAAGCCTCCAAGATTGTTGGAGACATTGTTTTATTTTGAAAACAAGTTCAAGAATAAATAGGAATGTATTGAAGTTGAAATCATCATCTATCAAACATGTTTTTGAGGTCAAGAGCTACTATCCATAAGGATTCACTCACCTCAAACTTCATGTCATCATCTAGATGATGTTAGACTAGTAAGTAAATAAAGAAAATAAAAAAGAAATGAGATTAAGGAGAGATGAGCATAATATGTAAAACAAGCAAGTAAGTAATCAATAGATGATATTCATGGTGATTTTGGACTTGTAGCTTGGTGTTTCACTCATATATGGTGACTTTAGACATGGAAGAATCTTCCTATCTCACAAATGCTCACTAAAATGGTGGTTGGATGTATTGAATGTGAAGTAAATGGGAGTAATGGAGTAGAAAACAAAGTTTGGAACTCACTTTTTAGTTGAAAATCAAAGGAAGAAGCTCCCTTTCACTCTCTTAACCTTATCTTCTACAACTTTTTTCTCTATACTTCTCTAAGCTTTTGTATTTGCACCCCAAAATGAGAAGTCAAGGGGGGTTTATATAGGCCAATTTGGGGGTGGTTTTGGGGTTTTAGAAGTACTCCCATTGGTCCCAAACATCTGTGAACATAGAACTACCACTACACCATATGACCTCATTACTAACGGATATATCCGTTAGAATAAATGTTACTAACGGATATATCCGTTAGTATTTTAGCGTTAGTAATATTACTAACGGATTTACTAACGGATATATCCGTTAGTAAAATTAATTTTACTAACGGATATATCCGTTAGTAATTTAGTTACTAACGGATAGTTTTCCAACTCATTTAAGACGATTTATATTGAATACTAACGCTTTGTCAACAATTTCTAACGGATATATCCGTTAGTAATTTCCAAAAAAAACCAAAAAAAATACTTACGGATTTACTAACGGTTATATCCGTTAGAAATATGCAGAATTAAAAAAAATATTTATTTGTTTATATGCTTCCCAAATTTTTTTCCACCTAATTAACAAGCATATTAATCTACTAGATATCGCCCACGGCTAAAACCACTATCAAGCAATTCAAACCATACATGTGTTTGGCAATTAGTCAAACTATACTTGCATGAAAACATCAAATTACAATGAATTGTGCTTACAACAAAATAGAACAAAAGAATCGGAATGCAGAATACATGATATCCTAGTTCAGTGTGTTTTTTAATGGGTCGGATAAAAAGAGAAGAAAAATGCTTAGATTTCATCACATAGTTTCATAAATCCAGAATACATGATATCCTAAGTACTAGTGTACTAAGCACCTTTCACATTCTGTTGTCGTCCCTACAACCTTGTCCTTGTTATAAGGGCATGCTGTACACCACCCTTCTGTTTCATCCTTCTCTGCCATGTCAATTATGTGATGCCAGCACCATATACAGATCTGCAAAATTGTAGAAGCACATTCAAGATAAAATATAAGCAAGCTGAGAAAAACTATGAAGGTATCAAATAGAGCTCAGTTCAATCAATGATAATTAGGGTATGCATCATGGCAATACTGTTTAGTCAACAAAAATCACCACCTAGGAAGGTACCTGGTTGTGGAGACCACACAAATTCCCTTCCCATCAGTCTCTGCTCTAATGCAGAATTCATCTCTGTTGCTACAATTTTGTGGGCAAGTAGAAGTTGCGTTCTCCGAAGGCCTAGCTGTTTTGTCAGCTAGAAAATTGAACAAAAACCTCAAAACATCACCCACATATCCAGAATAAGGCTTGGAGAAAGGTTCACAAAGTATGACACCAACATAATAAGGCTGGGAGAAAGGTTCACCAAGTATGACAACCATCTGTTAGATTCACATATTATAGTAGGCAAGAAGCCAAAGAAGAAGAACCTGATAATCATAGTGGAATAATAGGATCATAATTAATGTTCAAGAATTAGAAACAGGACCTAAAGTAGAAAGAATTTTATACCATAATGGGTAGGATTAGATCTTAATGTATTCTTTTTAATTTCCTTCAAAAGAACTTCTATATTAGGATCTGGAGTGTTAACAACTTGTGGTTTTTGTTTTTCTAGCCTATCAATTTTTTCTTCTAATCTATTAGCTTTATGGTGAAGAGGAATTAATAAAGCTATAATAGTATTGTTCTGAGGTGTAAATACTTTGTCTGCTGCACTAGGGGGATTCTGAGCTGAGAAACCTCTTGAAGTATCTCCTGTATAATGGGATATCTTTCTTAAAACGTCTAGGTAGTCTTGACTATTGTTAAGATTGCTCATCCAAGGACAATCTTCTTAACGACTTCTAAAGTCTTCTCAATCTTTTCTACTTGAATTTCAAAAGTGTCTATATTAATTATCCTGAATATTCTTAAGTAAAACACTAGTTTCTACTTCTATAGCTTTAGATTTTTCATTAATTAGATTAAGTAAATTCTTTATCTCTTCTGTGGTAGGGATCTTATCTAAATTTAACTACTTTCTAAGTTCTACAAGTGAAGCATTAGTTAATTTTTACAAGAATTTGAATAGATCTATTTTTTTTCTGGAAAATGGTAAGTATACAAACCGAGACTAAAATCAAAGTTAATGACCACATATGATCTCATGTTCACAAATTCATTCCTCCAAACTTATTAGTATGTAACTCATGAATGAGCATAGCTCATGAATGAGCTGAAACTCACTGGAAACAAACAAAGCAAACTTATTAGTATGTAAGATGAGCAGACATCGTATGATATACTGCAAGTTAAATGGGACATTATAATTTTTTAGGGAAAGAGTACAAGGCAAAATAAGACAAAAAAGGTACGCCGTAGATAATTGTGAAAGAATAAAAATTAAGAGGCTCATCCCCCATGGAACACAAATTCCAGAAGAATATACTAAGATTAAAACAGAGGATAAACTTCTTAAATGAGGTCAACAACAATATATTCAGCAGGTATTCTCCAATTTGTACAACTTCACATGTTGCACCAGATGTTCACCATCAGTGATAAAGCGGACCACCTTACACTACAAATCTTAAAACCAATGTGGACACAAGAACTTAAAGGGAGTATGGGCTGGACACAGAAGACACAATCGCCAAGTATACAGTGCTCGTCAACAAAACTACCTGTTCAATGACTGTTTAAGCTCCTTCATCTTCTGTTGAGTCATTTCACCTCTTGAGAAATCAAAAACCTCTTCACTTAGAAGCTGCATGAAACAATCGAAATTACCAAACCAAATCATGAGGAATTCCATTCGGGGAAAGGGGGAAGAGGGAAGAGACAATAAATCAAACTTACTTTCAATATGGCCATGCAATTCTCACAAGTTGTTTCACTTGTTTTTGCTGCTGCAACAAGATCAGGAATGAAGCTTCGCCATCTGGTCGACCACTCATGTTTCAATATCTGTATGTGTGGAAAACATAGCAACTGACTGAGAATAAGCTCGTGGAGCAGTGCCTCACAATCACATGAAAAACACGAAATCTAATAATTCCAAATAAATGCAACAAGTACAACCAAAACACCTTTACGCATGGTTGAGTATAAACATGAAATGCTCTTAACAAAATTGAGAAACCAACTAGAGTAATTATTAATTTTAGTTGTCAACTCGAACATTTCAACACTTTTGGGAATATTGAAAGTGTAACTGCACTTAGAAGAATTGTTACTTAAAGGACCAGAATCAGTTTTACCTGAACCAATATAATATTGAGTTTGTTGACATAAAGCCTCTCCCTTCGAAAAATATAATATTGATTTAGGGACGAAAAATAGTTCAGACAAAAAAAGCATATTGCTTTTGATTTAGTTTATCGACTTCTCAAAATGGCATTGGTTCTACCTAGTGAGAGAAGGCATTTTTGGTTATGAAGATTGTGAAAAATCACTTGCATGCATGCACATTTGGATGGGCAGATGGGGGACCAATTGTCAAATGATATATAGTTTGCTTGTATAAATTAAGAAAAACAAAAGATTCAACGAAGTTACAAGTGATGTGACCATGGAACATTTTCTATCACTTGACGAGGTTTTTTTTTTCCTGATGATAGTTAGACAGTACAATTAGCTTCAAAGTTGAATAATCAAATTACTACGAGTAGAAGATGAGGGACTGAACTGCAAAGTAGTGAAAAGTTCAAGGTTGCAAAATACAATTTTACCCTTTTATTTTTGTAATGTTCATGTATCCTTAAGTCTTCTCATCCTTTGTTTTTTGGGTAATACTTAGGACGCACTCAAAGACACAATTTTTGAGGCACAACCAAAGAGATGTGTCTGTATCTCTCTTGTGTCACTGTGAGGTCCAGTGATATCACAAGAGAGAGATAATCACATTTTTTGAGTTGTGTTCCATAAATTATCTTTGGGTATGTCCCAATCTTTTTTTTTTCCCTTTGTTCTTAAAATATTTTAAAGTCCGACTATTCATATGTGAACAAGTTGGCCGCCTGACCCTAAACCATGGATATTTTTGTTTACACCGTACAAATTAGATTAGCCTCAATTTAAAAATTTTGTTCCCTACAACTAATATTAGCTTCAGGGATTGCTAGTTTTTGAGTAGTATATTATCAGTTCTTTTTTTATTTAAAAAAAACAAATAAATAATATCACACATAAATTTATTAAAACTTTTTACCAAAGATTGTTACTACGCCAAAGTGCTCTATTTTGAATCTATGCTAGAAAATTTATAAGCAGTTTAATCGCTGCCCCAATCGGCCTCTATATAGCTGTGTATTCTATTTATTCAACCTCCTGTTGAAATCCATTCATGCAGGCATGCAGCCCATAAGCATGATCACAATTTTCAGCCAAGGCTGCATCGGGGCATGTGAGAAAAAGACTTTTAGGAACTTTTCCTATTGTCTTGTATTGTAATTGATCCATGTGTACAAGTATGTCTATGTGACACATAAGTGAACTAATTAGATCTTAGAACATGATGTAAAGGAACCAAGAACTTGAGTAGTTGAGTGTTGTCCCAAAAAAAAAAAAAATCCTTTATCTAAGTGCCAAAATATGTTAATAGAACATAAGTGTAAACCTCAATCCAACCCAAGGAAAAAAAACACTGAGCAATGGTTAATTTACAAAGATATGCAAGACATGATGAGAACAGTAGTGAATCTGCATGAGGATATTTTATTCTAATACATACTTAAACCCATATTACCTTTCCATCAAAAGTAGGCTATTTACTGATTTTGTATGGTATGGGCATCCCGATTATCCTAATAGGTCCCCAAGGGCGGAGCCACAATTTTCAATTAGGGGGGCCTGGGATTAAATGGACGTGTAATAATGACGGATCGATACAAGGGTTTGGGGGCAGCGCCCCGGAGGCCTTTTTGTTTTTGTTTTTGTGGGGGGGGGGGGGGGGGGGGGGGGGGGTTGGGCCACTTGGGTGTCTACTTTTCGCATTTTTTGGTAGGATTTTCTGGGCCTTGGAAGGGATTACTAAAATATTTTGTTAGGATGGAATTCCACTTGATGTTCTGCTGTCCATTTCTTATTCATTCAGGACGTTCAGCCAGTGCTCGTTTCTCAAACCAGAAGAACTCTGAACCTTAGGGAAGATAGTGGGGTTGATGGCTTATTTCAATTTTTAAAGTTTGACTGATGGTAAGATAATTTGAGTTGGACTATATGAAGAAGTGTTATAATTAAAGAAAGAAAAAAAAAAAAAAAAAAAGAAGGTGAGGGGACAACTATTCATGGTGAGTTGAATTACATGGGCAAATATGTTATACAATTTTTTTTCCAAAATCTTGGGGGGTGGTGTTGTGACTAAACATCATAGCATAAGTACTTGTGCCAAACTGTCTATGTGCAATTATATGCAAAAAGACTCTTGGTTCTCCTATTTCCCCAAGGATTACACTTTGTAGGTAGTGTTTGTATGATGTCATATGTTAGGTAAACTATACTAATAGCTGTTTATTCAATTATATACACTATAATGTATAACTCCGATGTACATAAATAATATAAACCAACCAGAAACGATTATATAATACTGTAATATAGAGTACACAAACCAGTTCCTGTTGCAGCTGCTGTGTTTGTCGGACAGCTGCATTTCTTTCATGTTTAAGATGCTGCAAGGCTTGATTCTACATACAAGAAACCAAAAGAGAAGAATTGTCACACATAGAACACAACATTAATCATATTCATTTGCCTGTAACTAAGGAGAATTCCAGGACCAATTTCCGTTAATTTTCTTTTTCCAAGTGGTTGTTAGCAGTTTATCCTTTATACCAAGGTGTCCCCAACTAAAATCAAGTGGGGACTACCAATGGTAGGCTGCAGTTGCCTGCACCTTTATCATTAACCTCAGCAGGTCCGGTGATATATCTCGTTCCATCACCAAAAACCATTATTTTCTTCATTTTTTTATTTTTTAACGAATAAAGAAAGTTCCATATTCGTGCATCTCATTTCAGTTTCTTCATCTTTAAAAAATCTCATTTCATGAAAATTAGCACCTGACAGCATCTCGTTCCGACCACCAAAAAATGAAGCATGGTCAATATGCACAGATTCCCAATTTAATTCAAGGAAAAAAAATACTACCCATTTTATTTACAGACGTGTAAAATCAATCTTTCAAAATGGAAAAGGTAGCCAAAAAATACATATTTGAAGAAACTCATAAAGCATGTAGATATGCCACAGAAATAATTTAGAGCATAACAAAGAGGAAATATACGATTAGCTCATGCCTCATAGAAGCCAGCACCAACGCTCCAAAGTCGGCTTTGGACAGGAGGAATTGAGGACAAGCTATAGTGCTACACAGTCTTATAGGCAGGGAAGCATGGACTCTTCTAAAAGGTCAAACCACCCGCACTCCATACGCACTTGCACCCGCACTAGTGTGGATTTTTCTTGGATGCGGCGGGATGTTTCTTTAGATTATTTTTGTTATAAAAAAAGGGACCCCAATCACAATTTTTGAGTCAGTTTAAGAATATTCGGAGTTGGATACACGTCAAATGCTAGTATTGCTTATTTATGGTGCAATTAGCTATAAACCTAACTTCCGAGAAATAGAAATAAATAAATAAATAAATCTACCAAGAACTGCAGACACCCAAAGAACTAAACATGCATAGAGAAGAATCAATGAAGCAGCTATTAGTATAGTTCACAACTCTAAGTTTCCACTCCTCTATTCTTCTGAACTTTCGAGACGTGTGCTAGGAGGGGCACAGACAACTCTAAAGTTTGCACTCCTCTATTGTCTTTCCACTGTCTTTATTAAACTGGAAACAATAATTTTCCCAGTAAAAACAAAAGGTTAGGAATCTTATTCAGAACTGATAGAATCAAGTCAGTAAAATGAAGGCCCTTTCTCCAAGTAAACATTCTTACAGTATCTAGTGGAAGCTCATCAATATCAGTCTGAGAAGACACTATAGTGCTCTGTAGGAGGAACTTATCCTTGCATTGCATATCTGGGGGGTACTCTCGTTGAGGTTGGAAGGTGACTGCGGATACAGTAGCAAGTTAAAACCGGTGTTAAACATAAAGATAATCATTGTTGTCAATAATTGGTTAGCAAAATTTATAAATCACGAACCATATCGAATCGTCAATTGTAAGATTCCCCTTTTCCAGAAAAAATTATTAATATATAGGTAATTCTATGTTACTGTGAACAAAAAATGGAGGGAGACTTGCACAATTATTTATCTCACGTGAAACTCTAAAACACCAAAGAAGGCAAAAAGGAAACCAAAAAAAGGCTTTTGAAACAGAAAAATACAAAATAATATTGTAGATGTTTAAAAACAGAAACAACACATGGACTAAAATGCTAGACATACTTCATGGATTTGATACAAAAACTTGCAATGGTCATCCAACACTTAAGCAACAAAGCAAAACTCAAACCCCTTGAGAAAGCAAGCTTACTAATACACATTTTCAGCATTAGTTAAGTTTATTCAAGAGAAAAATAAGAATTAGTAAAATAATCATAGCTTCTCAATATCGTAGGTGATCACAACATGTCATCATAGGAGAGTTATTAAACACAGCTTCTCAAGGAAAAAAAATTAATCAAAGTAAAAATCAGAATTGAGATCATTTGTTAGGGCACAAATTTTTTAGGAACACAAAGGTTGGCATCCTATTAGAAACTGAAAAATGAATAAAACATTGAAACATCACCATCTTTGGCTATCAAATCCCCCTCTAGTGAGATATGATAGGCCATTAATGTCAATATATAGGACTGGGACAATTTTTAGGATCATGTTTATGGTTCAAGCACTTGTACTTCATGAATTTGATTCATATATCTGACTTTCAGTTGGCACCAAGTTACTAACCATGTAGCACCAAAACCACTAGCACGTACGTAGGATTGAATTCCCCTCCCACACCTTGTTGATAAAAATAACGAACTATCGCAAATGCCTATTCTAAAAAACTACAACTACTCTATAATTGTTCTAGAAATGCCAATAAATCAAATTTAATAGCACTCTAAAATACATATAAAAGGAAATGCAAGAACAAGAAAACATAAAAGCAAACACTAAATAAGAAACAAAGCTAAATTTTTGGAGGTATAATGCTTAGGGAATGTCGCTAATTCCAGGACAAGTTGGAGTAAATATTTCAATCTAATGCTAGTTCACTAAGCTATTAACTATTACCGGAGCAAGTATTTGTCTCAATTGTTATTAGGTTCTTACACCAAGAGTGCATTCTTAATAAAAATCCCATACTAGATTAATATAGCACAAGCATTGCAATGTCCAAACTGCAGAAATTAAAGCTCAGTTTAATTACCTGAGATAGATTTCTGAAGTTTAAAAAAATGAAACAAACTTTTGGGTACGATAGCGAAATCGTTCTGCAGAAAATCAGAGCCAGGGGGCAAAAACGAGACATTGAGCAAACACTACCAATTAGTGAACCATTCCCCAAGTTTCGGTGAAGATAACAGACTCGCATGACCAAATCAAAATCATTAAACAAATAACTTATCAAATTACACACACACACACACACACACACATACACACATATATATATATATGTGAACTAGTTAAACAGAGATTTGTAAATCAACAAACAAGTGTTCGATTGAGATAATCTGGCTATACCTGATGAAGCCTAGCATCCGAAGCCCACGAAACCCTGTTCGATTTCTTCAATCGCATCATGCTTAACACAGAAATTAGAAGATTAAGAAACACAACCTCTCAATCCAGTTTATATCAGTTTATATTGATTTTTTTCCCTACATTTTGGATTTTGACTAGATAAGTAAGAAAAAAGGAGGATTGTCGTAACACCACGAAATTATAAACAAAAAGAGAGAGAGAAAGGTTAACAGAATGGCCTAAGCTTTGGGCTTGAATCTGATGAGAAGAAGAAGAAGAAGAAGAAGAAGAAGAAGGAGAAAGGAAGAAAGAAGAAAGAAGATTAGGGCTTGAATCTGATGAGAAGAAGAAGAAGAAGAAGAAGAAGAAGAAGAAGAAGGAGAAAGAAGAAATTAGGGCATGTACTTGTGGAGCTCGAGGGCGAGGGACGACAGCGAGGGGCGACGGCGAGGGACGACAAGGAGGAGCGACCAGATCTCCTCTCTCACACATTCTCTCTCTCTCTCTCTCTCTCTCTCTCTCTCTCTCTCTCTCTCTCTCTCTCTCTCTCGCCTCTTCTGTGTGAGTGTGTTTTGGGGGAGATTTAGGGCAGGATCTATATATTCTTTTTACTTTTCTTTTTCTTTTTTTATTCTTCATTTTTATATTACATATAAAATTTTGATAAATACATTCTAACGGATATATCCGTTAGTATTGTTTTTAAAACCGTTAGAAAAAATATAAGTCCGTATGATGGGTCATTACTAACGGATTTTTCTCATTTCTAACGGATATATCCGTTAGAAATTAGTAACGGATATATCCGTTAGAAAGCTTAAAACATGTCCGTTAGAAATTGGTCTATATGGTGTAGTGTACGTCGTTTTGGTTTCTAATTAATCCATTTGAACCCCCAAAAGAAATTAAAAAATAGACCATTCTGGGGAAGAGTGCATTTATTTGGATTCAACCTTATCTTGTAGTTGCGCAATCTTTCAAAAAATTTCTCTAGTACCACCAAGTGCCCTTCTCTGTCCGTGGATTTCACAATCATGTCATCTACGTACACTTCTACTTCCTTGTGAATCATGTCATGCAGTAAAGTGGTGGCAGCTCTTTGGTAGGTTGCTCCAGCCTTCTTGAGTTCAAAAGGCATTACCCTATAATAGTAGGTCCCCCAAGGTGTGGTGAATGTCGTCTTTTCCCAGTCTTCTGGCGCCATTAGAATCTGATTGTACCCCAAAAAGCCATTTATAAATGACAGTAGCTCATGTCCTGTGGTGTTATCCACTAAGACATCGATGTGGGGAAGCGGGAAGTCATCCTTAGGACTGGCTTTGTTTAGATCACGGAAGTCGACGCATACACAAACTTTTCCATCTTTTTTGGGGACTGGCACGATGTTGGCAACCCATTCTGGGTACTCCGTAACAATGATGAACCTTGCCTTGAACTATTTTTCTACCTCTTCTTTGACCTTGAGTGCCCATTCTAGTCTCATGTGCCTCAGTTTCTGCTTGACAGGTTTAGAATCAGGAAGGAGGGGAATATGATGTTGGACGATGTCGGGATCGACCCCAGGCATATCCTCGTAAGACCAAGCGAAAACATCTTTGAATTCTTTTAGCCAGAAAGTCAGTTTTTCTTTTTCTTCTTTATTAAGTGTTGAGCCAATTTGCACAATTTGTGGATTATTTATTTCACCTAGATTAATCGATAAAGTATCTTCGGTTATTTTATAAGCAGGTAGCTTTTCAATTAGTTATTTTAGTTCAATTAGGAGATCCTCAGAGGGATTTGTGCATTCACAACTATTAGATACAGAGGAGTAAGCAGAATTGTCTTTCATTTCATTCATGACAGGTGGAGTGATTACATTAGACAGTTGTGGGCTTACAGCAGCCAACTCTAGTACAGACTTGATAATTGGAAGTACAGACTCTCGGGGAACAGGGGATAGGGAGACACATGGTTGCTCAGACCCTCTCAGTTGGCTTGATCTGACCATCTTGGCTCTTGGCCCTCTTTCATTCCTTCTCTTCAGCGAACTCTTCCTACATTTTCTCGATGGCTTCAGTGTCCAGATACTTTAATCAGGCTTCCTCTGGGGTTTTCACAACTTCTTCGGGATAGAACGAATCTTGATAGGGGGGCCTTTCACAGTCAGCAAAGATTTCCAGCTCGGGGTACCTTTTTCCAGTGGCCCAATAGATCCAAGGTTCTAGGAACCCAAAATAAGGGAAATCATCCCCTTCTTTGATGAATTGCCCATTCAAGGTTTTGCGGTATCGTGGGAGACTCCTCACTCTTTTCTTCCATGGCCTCTGTAGCTCGACGTCTTCTTCAATGGGCTTGTACCCCAACCCCAAAGTGCCTTATTGCCCTTTGATCTGAGGGAACTCATGAATCCCTTGTTGGCATTGGCCCAATCCCATTCCAGGGAAGTAGTTCATTTTGTGGATGATGTTGATAACTGCAGAGTGGATCTCGGGGAACCTGTCTTCATCATTGATCACGTGGACTTCTTTCATGAAGAATCCCCCAATTTCTCCTTCTTCTAGCTCAGGTATTTGGATTTCAAAGATGGGAGTGTAGTTTGGAAAGGCTACATTACCCCAACTATTGCTGAGGATGATTTTCACCTCCTTCTGATGAATGTACTTGATCAATTGATACACAGTGGATGATACAGCTTTGTTGACATGCAGCCAGGGCCTTTCGATCAATAAATTAAACGAGGCAGGCATGTCCATAACTTAAAAGATGTTAGTGCTAACAAAAGATCCTACCCGGATTTGGAGAGAAACAGTCCCCATCACATTTATCTTGGTGTTATCGTAGGCCCTCACAGATTACACAGATAGTATGATGTCAAGGATGTTGACCCCCAAGGCGGTGGCAGTCCTTAGAGCATAAACATCTTTAGGCGGAGCCTATATCGACCAGACAGAATGGCACCTGCTGTCCCTTACATCCAACAGTGATGTACAAAGCTTTGTTATGTGTAGACCCTTCCGGCGACAGGTCTTCATCAGAAAATGTAATGATTGGGTCAGGGGTGAGTATGCCAAAGAAAGCCACCATGTCTTTCGGTGCGGCGTCGATGGGGACCTCAATTCTAGCCAAGGCGTTCAACACGGCTTGCCTATGCTTGTAGGATGTTACTAGGATATCCCACATCGAGAGATGTGCTTGGGTTTTCTTCAACTGCTTTATTAACTCATTGTGTTCTTTGATGATCTCATCCATTTTTTTCCCTCCCCTTGTCTTTGACCAAACTTTTTTCAATCGCTTCAGTGGTAGGCTGCAGAGGCTGATAATGACGCCCTGACCTAGTTAGATGATCAATCTCAGCAGGAGTAGGCCCTTCTACAGTCCCATCTTCTTTGAACCAATCACAATCTGTTCCCACAAATGGTTTCTTCGGCACGTTCCAGATAGAAGCACCGCTTTCATTGTCGGGCTCATACCATTTGAGGTCCACTACCCCTAGATCGTGTTCTTCCAAGAAGAATAGATCTTGTTCATCAGCCAACTGTTGCTGCCACTCATCATCCCCTCTTTCAATAAGATGAATTCCCACAAATTTTGGGATGTCAATGAGGGGTAAAGGTTGACCTAAAGGTGTAATATAGGTAGTAGGGTTGAAGGATAGATGGTTGGACTCACTGAGGTTGATATTTTGATGGTTTGGTAAAGGATTTTTAGTGATATGGGGCTGCTTTGGAGGTGGCTCAATTATATTCTAGTCAATGAGGTCTTGGATATCATGGCGAAGGCGCATGCAATCATCGGTGTTGTAGCCAGGGGCTTGGTGGTAAGTACATCTTTTGGACATATCACAGTTTGGCGGGAATGGGGTATTTCGAGGCTGGAGTAGTTGGAGGTGGCCGTTTTTAAGGAGGTGATCTAAGTCTGAGGAGAGGGAGATTTCTAATTTGGCAAAGTTGCGAGGAGGCTTCCTCAGGAATGGGTGATTGGAGGAGTTAGCTTGGTTGGGAGGTTGGTACGGCGTAGGGGGGTAAGCCATAGGTTGGCTGCTAAGGGCATTGACATCCGGAGGGTTGCGAGTGTAGTTGAGCCTTTTTGACTGACTTGGAGGTTCTTTTTTTTATCTTTCCTTCCCTTATGGCATCTTCGATTCGAGTCCCCACTTCAAACAATTCCTCAAAGGTGGAGATGGACTGGTAAAACAACTTCTCATGGTAGAGCGGTTGCAGATTCTGGATTAGCATCCTTACCTGTTCCTTTTCAATCGGCTGGTGGGTCATTTGGGTTAATTTATTCCTCCATCTGCTCAGAAACACGGCGAATGATTCATTGTTGTTCTGTCGAGTTGTTTCCAAATCTCTGATAGTGACATCAAGTTCTTAGTTGTAGGAATAGTGATCAACGAATACCCGAACTATGTCTTCCCATGCCCGAGTTTTGGAAGCTTCGAAGATAAGGAACCATGACAGTGCAGACTTCATAAGAGTTTATGGGAACAGCATTGTAATGTGCTCATGAGTGCAGTCCATTGATTGAAAAATGTTCATACACAGCTTTACATGGCTCTTCAGATTTTCGGTCCCATCAAAACGGTCAATGGCAAGCATCTTGATGTTTTCCGGCAGCTTCAGCTTAACAGGCTCAAAAAGTCCTTCCAAGTCTAGCATGTAATCATCAACCCCTTTACACTTCCTCAATACGCTCTCCAGCTTGTCGACTTTGTCCATTTTTTCTTGGAACTTTTTCTCATATGCAGGCAGTGGGGCCCCTTACAACCAATCTTCTTCTCCATTGTTCTCGGGATGCGGTATGAATCCGAACGGTGGTGGTAGGAACTCAAGGGGATACTACTGCCGCTGCTGTTTCATTTCTTCCATAAACTTCAAGACCTGAGCCAGGCCGTCGGATTGCTGGCTTATGGTGGCTCCCAATTCGATGACCCTATTTTCTGACTCTTCCTGATTCATGCTGAAATAACTTGGTGGGCTGATTTTGACCAAACGATTATCTGAATTTCTGACCCAGGACGAAGATCCCAGCTGTTGGCTTTGAGAATCTATAGTGACCCTACAGATTCGAGAGGATTTGTATCAGATTCTGATAGTGATGACTTAAGATAGACAAATGACAGTAATGTTAACAGATGTGGACCGACTTGTGTACAGCCTGACTGAAATAGTGCGTGAAGACCGATAAGAATGGTGCACGCAAATGAGACAAGCATGCGGATGTAAGCCCTAATCTATATGATGCTCCTATTTCTAACAGATAGCAGTTAAACAAATAAGGTCCTAACCATATAGAGTGTGCCAACTTTACTTTCCAGTATGATCACCAAGGGATAACAGGGGTTTCCAAGGTTTTATGAAGGCTTCTAGGAGAGACTAGGCATTTCTGGTTGGTTTGGACAGAGTTTCAGAGAGAAACTGGCATATCTGGGCATTTTTGGTTAGTTTGGACAGAGTTTCTAAGAGAAACTGGTATATATGTTCATTTCTGGTTGGTTTGGACAGAGTTTCTAGGAGAAACTGGTTAATCCAGTTATATCTGGAATAACTGGACAGAGTTTCTGAGAGTAACTGGACAGAGTTTCTGGGAGAAACTGGTTAATATGGTTATATCTGGGATATCGGGACAAAGTTTCTGAGAGAAACTGGTTGATATGGCGGGAGCATGTGATGATGGTGATCATACTATCTAGCAGGTTTTCATACTTCTATGTCTTAGGGCCGACAAACAAGGTTTGCGGTGTATATCTTTGTGAGCATGGAGCAGACATCCTTGTCATGGTGCCTAGGCAGGTCAACTCAATGTGATCACATGTAAGTGATTGCCTTGGGAATCATAAGAAAGAAGTTCTGCCTCATGCCACATAAGCGTCTACACCGCGCAGGTAATCCCGTCAGGGCATATAGCAGTTATATCACATTATCCTATCTGAAAGATAAATGAACAGTCCTATGAAAGGTTCTATAGGAATCTGTATGCAAAGGCTGGGTTTAGTCAAAAAGGGTCCGTTGACGAGAGTTCCAATATACTGTCAGAGAGACAGTACGAAAGTGTTACTCTTTTTGATATACCTTGGAAGGTACAGTGTCAACGGTGACTTATGCCCTGGCACAGCAAGACCTGAACAATGTTAGCGCCGCGTTTCAAGCACAGTCGGAGGGGGGAAATGCAGAAGTGCAATGCGGTGAACCAGACACAGTAAAAAGATGATTTTAAGGATGCTTCTTATGAGTCAAACCTCTGTATTATTTTGTTTGAAAATAAAACCATCCCCAGCAAAGTAGCCAGATTGTGGACACGCGGAATCCCGCTTTCCTTCCTGTTTTGATTTGAAATCATTTTGAAAGGAAGAGGTTGATTTGAAAAAAAAAAAAGAAGGTCTGTTGAAAATCGATACAGAGTCGCCACTTGGTCTTTAAGGAACCAAGAAACCTAATTTGACTCACCCAAACGGATAAAGGGCACCGGCCTTTCATAACCAAAGAACTTGGCTCGGGGTTTTGGTACGAGAGAGGAAGGAGCCTTTGTCATGACTAAAACACCCTCAACTCACCCCGTCTTTCAACGGGCCTCAATTAGCATCCAAATAATCATTTTATACTATGTTTGGTTCGACAAATAATACTATGATAGGTATATTATATCACATAAGAATCTTGAAATGGAAGATCAAAAGATAAGATATCATTCATAAGATATAAGTCAAATATCATACAATGTAAAGTGAAAGATCACACAAATAAACCTAGGAAAAATCATCTAATCACATATCAAGTAATTAAGTTTTCCTAATCTAAGGGGGACATGAATTGTTCTTGAAACAAATTAATCAAAGAGATCAAACTATGCTTAGCAAACTAGAATGATGCATGTTAATCTTTGAGAAAAGAAAACCTCTAAATCCCCGGGACGGATGAAAAAGGATGATGTGATCGAGGGGAAGCATGAACGTGTGATCAAATTCATACCTTATAATCTTCTTCGATTAGGAGTCACAAAAACCCAAATCTTGCATGGATGCAATGTATGATCCTAAAATGTGCAAAAATTGTAGTGTGTTTGGGTATATGGACTTTCTAAAGTGAGTTAGAAGTCTAAGGTATGCATGAATGCATGAATGAAATCATCATGGGATATGTACAAATTAGTATGAACTACTTCCTAAGATATAAACTGATTTGGAGTGCATGTTAGCATCAAATCAAATAATGAAAGTAAAAGAGTGCTTACTGTGAATGGTGGACAGAACAGTGACTTGATCTTATGGAAAATGAAAAATAGGGTTAGGAATGTTTTCAATGAATGATTTTTTATGGAGATCATCCTTATTGTGTCTAAAACACAAATCAAAAAGCCAATCCTCAATAACTATTACAGATTGAGAGAAATCATATAAAAAAATAGAGGTTACTCAGAAATAGAGCTTGTATTGTCGACTAAAATGTTAATACATCTTAGAAAATGAAAACAAAAGATCTAGAGGCTCATATTATACAAAACGTTTCTTAAGACATTTAAGTTTAAGCAAAAAATAAGTTTGGACCACTCTTTTTGGAAAAGTTTTCTGAAAAACAAGTTGAAAGTCAACCAAGTTGCTGTCATAGGAAGGAATGTTTGGATAAAAATGGACCCCTTTCAAGTGCTTTCAAGTCAAGACAAAAATCATGGGAGTTCTATAATGAATTTGGAATATTTTCCAAGTGGTCTTGCATCCATACCTTGAGTATTGAACTCAAAATAATTCTTTGAAATCAAACAACTCACTGTTTTGAAGATTATTTCTTGGAATTCCAATATTGGGGTTTTAGAGGGTTTTTGAAATGGGGGTTTTGAAAGTATATTTTCAGCACTTAAATGGAGATTATGACCACTTGAAATATCAACATTTGAACTCATATTAAGAGCCTCCAAGATTGTTGGAGACACTGTTTTATTTTGAAAACAACTTCCAGAATACATAGGAATGTATTGAAGTTGAAATCATCATCTATCAAACATGTTTTTTGAGGTCAAGAGCTACTATCCATAAGGATTCACTCACCTCAAACTTCATGTCATCATCTAGATGATGATAGACTAGTAAGTAAATAAAGAAATTTAAAAAGAAATGAGATTATGGAGAGATGAGCATAATATGTAAAACAAGCAAGTAAGTAATCAATAGATGATATTCATGGTGATTTTAGACTTGTAGCTTGGTGTTTCACTCATATATTGTGACTTTAGACATGGAAGAAGCTTCCCATCTCACAAATGCTCACTAAAATGGTGGTTGAGTGTATTGAATGTGAAGTAAATGGGGGTAATGGAGTAGAAAACAAAGTTTGGAACTCACTTTTTAGTTGAAAATCAAAGGAAGAAGCTCCCTTTCACTCTCCTAACCTTATCTTCTACAACTTTTCTCTCTATACTTCTCTAAGCTTTTGTATTTGCACCCTCAAAATGAGAAGTTAAGGGGGGTTTATATAGGCCAATTTGGGGTGGTTTTGGGGTTTTAGAAGTACTCCCATTGGTCCCAAACATCTGTGAACATAGAACTACGTCGTTTTGGTTTCTAATTAATCCATTTGAACCCCTAAAAGAAATTACAAAAATAGACCAGTCTAGAGGAGAGTGCCATGGTGGAACTGGGTCTGTGCTGCGGCGGTAGTGGGCCAGTGTCGCAGCGGCACTGCTCCTCATTCGTCCAGATAATGCTGTTTAGGCCCCCAGAGCTTCCAGTATTCGCGAAAAGGCCCTATTTCGTCCGAAATTCACAGAAAATGCATACGAATTCCAAACTGAGCTTGTGATATACCGTTGGAAAGGTAATGGAGTCTGTTTTCTGTAAAAAAAAAAAAAAAAAATAGCTCAGAAATAGGTCACTTTGAAAAGTTTTGCGGTATTCGCGATAACAGCCGATTTGATCGCCTTTTTCACCTTCAAAAATTCATACTAAATTGTTTTAAATCCAAAAATTATGTGCGATATACCATTTGAAAGCTATTGACCTCTAGTATCTATGAAAAATATTTGAAAAATGATACAGTGCTCCGGTTTTAAAGTCAACTTTTGGTCAGACTTGGGATTCCCGGGAAGTTCTGGAAACCTCTAGGAGCTCCCAGGAGCTGACGTTTTCATTCGATTTTCTTTTAAAACTCATTTTAGTACTTTCCACATGATCTAGAATGATTCCAGAACTTTTCGGCGAATTTGGACGATTTTGGTCAAACCTTGGTCAGGCTTGGTCAAACCTTTGTCAAATCAGTCAACGAGACTTTTTGGAAACTTTCGGGACTTCTAGGGGTCTCTGGGAGCCGAAGATTTTATCTAGCTTTGCTTTAAAACTCATTTTATTTCTTTTCTTATGACATAGCTTGTTTTCAGAACATTTGGTCTGAATCTAGGAGCGCTCGGGCTTTCAGGGATATTTTGGTCATTCTGAGCATTTTGAGAGTTAGAACTAACTTCTAGGAGTCCTTTTTGAGTCTTTTTCGATCATTGTGAACCACCAAGCTATGCGTCTCCTAAATCTGATAGCCGAAAAAATGGGGTGTCTACAGAACCTGTGCTGTGAATCTGGGTAATCTCCTAACTAGTTTAGGAAACTACCAGGTTTCGAGTTGTGTAGAATGTGCCTCTGGGTTGGCCGTTCTATTAACGAGCTATTTGGTGTCTAAATGATGCTATCCTGACCTGTAGGCTGGGTTTCTCTTCTGAAAAAGCTTTGTGCTAAATGGCGGGGAAGTCTCAGGTAGTCGGGACCGGTCGGGATGGTGCTTATCCAAGCGGTTGCGCATGACTTGTTCTAGATAGAGGTTGGTTGCTGAGTAGAACTGCTCGATCATAAATTAGAGTCAATTTTGGTCATATCAGCTACCCTCCATGTCCAAGATTGGTCTGATGGTATATCAGGCCAAGTTTGGAAATCGGTTGATTCTGCTTATCACTACCTGATGTTTGCAAAGATAAATTTTCTAGTGGAACGATGCACCTTATGATTTAAAGTATACATATCTTGGTGAGTTACCCTTGTATCAACAATGGGTCAAGATCAATTACACTGTGATTGATCGGGGAAGTTGCCTTAGAGCTTCTGAGTCTGGTGAATTCTCGGGAATTGGCTAAGAGTTGAGACTTAGCCTAATTTAGAGTCCTTTAAGTGCTCAGAAATTGGCTTGGAGTTGAGACTTAGGCTAATTCAGAGACTTTTGTTTAAGCTAGCTCCTAGGATGGTTATCTTCTGCCCAGTAAACCTTTATCAAGGTTACTGGTAGAAGAATTTGACCATGTTGGATAAGCCGACCTAAAGCGTGTTGCGTTAGGGTCCATTTTACGTTAGCTCCTAGGATGGTTATCTTCTACCCAGCAAGTTTTCATCAAGACTGTTGGTAAAAGAGTCTGACCATGTTGGTAGAGCCGACCTAAAGCGTATTACCTTAGGGTCCTTTTTACTCCTCTATCATGGGTTAACCCAAGAGGTTTTGGTTACATCTATCGTCTGTTTGGGCCTAAGTGGAGTTAGTGCCTCTGTGCATTGTAGACACCTGGCTACAACAAATCTGACCTTTAGTGACAAAACATTTACCCGCGAAATTATTGTCGTCACTAATAGTATACTATTAGTGATGAAATCAACGTTTGTCAGCAAAAGTCTTTATCTATTTCGACGAAACCAATTTTTGCGGGTAAAAGTTGAACAATTACCGACGACAATTCATTTCGTCACTAAAGTTCGTCGCTAATAGTTGGCGGGAAATTTCCCCCCACCAAAAATTTGGTGGGAAAAGTTTAGGCGACGAAACGTCATCAATTGGTGACAAAATGTTTTCATCGGTAATTTTTTTACTTTTAGTGACGAAATATTTCGTCAGGAATTGTTTACCCCTTCGTGATGAAATATTTTCGTCGATAATTGTAACAATTAATGACGAAATACTTTCATCATTAATTGGTTTACTTTTAGTGAGGAAATATTTTGTCAGGAATTGTTTAACCTTTCGTGACGAAAAACTATTGTCGGGAATTGTTACAATTGGTGACGAAATTGTTTCGTCGGTAATTGTTTAACATTTAGTGACGAAATATTTCGTCGGGAATTGTTTGAGCTTTAGTGACGAAAAATTTTCGTCGGGAATTGTTACAATCTGTGACAAAATTGTTTCGTTAGTGATTGTTTTACTTTTAGTGACGAAATTTTTCGTCGGGAATTGTTTAAGCTTTCGTGACGAAAAACTTTCGTCGGGAATTATTACAATTTGTGACGAAATTGTTTCGTCGGTGATTGTTTTACTTTAGTGACAAAATATTTTGTCGGGAATCGTTTAAGCTTTTGTGATGAAATACTTTCGTCGGGAATTGTTACAATTGGTGACGAAATTGTTTTCGTCGGTAATTGCTTTACTATTAGTGACGAAATATTTTGTCAGGAATTGTTTAAACTTTCGGGACGAAATAATTTCGTCGAGAATTGTTTAAACTTTTGTGAATCGGACTCCCGGTAAAGAAAGTTACAAGAAGAAACGGAACAAGAATCGGACTCCCGATTATTAAGATACACTACAAAATAACTTTTCACCTCGTAGACTATGGTTTTTGGGGTTTGGGGGGTCAAAATGCAAACCGTCGATTCGATATCCACGAAACTTAAATCGAACCTCTCACAAGTCTAAATAAAGTTGCAAGAAGAAACAGAACGGGAATCGGACTCCCGGTTATCAAGATACATTACAAAACAACTTTTTCACCTCCTAACTATGAAAAACTAAGTTTTTGGGGTTTGGGGGGGTCAAAATACAAACCATCGATCCGGTAACCACGAAACTAAACTCGCACCTCCCACACATCTAAAGAAAGTTACTAGAAGAAATGAAACAAGAATCGGACTCTCAGTTATCAAGATACACTACAAAATAACTTTTTCACCTCGTAAACTCTAAAAAACTAAGTTTTTGGGGTTTGGGGGGTCAAAATGCAAACTGTCAATTCGATAACCACAACACTTAACTCCCACCTCCCACACATCTAAATAAATTTTCAGGAAGAAACAGAACAGGAATCGGACTCCCGGATATCAAGATACACTACAAAACAACTTTTTTATCTCGTAGACTCTGAAAAATAAAGTTTATGGGATTTGGGGGGTCAAAATGCAAACCGTCAATCCAGTAACCACAAAACTTAACTCACACCTCCCATACATCCATTCAAAGTTACAAGAAGAAACGGAATAGGAATCGGACTCCCGGTTATCAAAATACACTACAAAATAACTTTTTCACATTGTAAACTCTAAAAAATAAAGTTTTGGGTGTTAGGGGGTCAAAATGCAAACCGTCGATCTGGTAACCACAAAACTAAACTCGCACCTCCTACACATCCATAGAAAGTTGCAAGAAGAAATGAAATAGGAATTGGACTCCCGGTTATCAAGATACACTACAATACCACTTTTTTATCTCGTAAACTCTAAAAAACTAAGTTTTGGGGGGTTTGGGGGTAAAAATGCAAACCGTCGATCCGGTAACCACGAAACTTAATTCCTACCTCCCACACATCTAAAGAAAGTTTTTGGAAGAAATGGAATAGGAATCGGACTCCCGGTTATCAAAATACACCACAAAACAACTTTTTCACCTCGTAGACTCTAAAAAATAAAGTTTTGGGGTTTGGGGGGTCAAAATGCAAACCGTCAATCCGGTAACCACGAAACTTAACTCGCACATTCCACATGTCCATAGAAAGTTGAAAGAAGAAACAAAATAGGAATCGAACTCCCAATTATCAATATACAGTACAAAATAACTTTTTCACCTCGTAGACTCTAAAAAATAAAGTTTTTGGGATTTGGGGGATCAAAATGCAAATCGTCGATCCGGTAACCATGAAACTTAACTCGCACATCCCACACATCTAAAAAAAGTTGTAGGAAGAAACAGAATGGGAATCAGACTCCCGGTTATCCAGATACACTACAAAACAAATTTTTTACCTCGTAGACTCCAAAAAATAAAGTTTTGGGGTTTGGGGGGTCAAAATGCAAACCATCGATCCGGTAACCACGAAACTTAACTCACACCTCCCATACGTCCAGAGAAAGTTATAGGAAGAAATAGAACAGGAGTCGGACTCCCGGTTATCAAGATACACTACAAAACAACATTTTCACCTTGTAAACTATGAAAATAAAGTTTTGGGGGTTTAGGGGGTCAAAATGCGAACCGTCAATCCGATAACCAAGAAAATTAACTCACACCTCCCAACACATCCATAAAAATTTACAGGAAGAAACGAAACAGGAATCGGACTCCCAGTTATCAAGATACACTACAAAACAACTTTTTCACCTCGTAAACTCTGAAAAACAAAGTTTTGGGGTTTGGGGGTCAAAATGCAAACCATCGATTCGGTAACCACGAAACTTAACTCGCACCTCCCACACATCCATAGAAAGTTGCAAGAAGAAACGGAACAACACCAAAAAAAAATTCCGTTTTTTCCCCCATTGTTATCTTTATTAATCAAACCAACTTTTTTCCCATTTTCTTTATTAATCAAACCATACATAGAATTTCATTTTCCTAAGTATTTTCTTTTCCTGTTCTTCACTAAATCCATACACCAAACATAGCCTAAAGCTATTCTTGCTAAATTATTTTACGGAATGTTCTAGTCTGAACTCTAGTGTGTTACTTGTCTTAGTGATCCAGAGGATAGACTCACTCCAAGACCTATTTTGGTGAGGTTTGGTACTAAGTACTAAACTTGTGTTTGATCTAAATTGGGTTAAATACCTTTTGCCCGCTATGGTTAGGCCCATTTTTACTTTATTCCCCTGTGGTTCAAAAGTGAACACTTAACCCCATGTGGTTTCGGACTAAAATGAAACTGTTAAGATTTTCTTTGAAACTAATAAAAATTGCAAAATTGGTCAAAATTTTTAAAACATGACCCCCTTTCTAAGGTTAATTGTGGGGTCAATCCTTTGTGTGGGGAAATATTGTCATTTAACTCAGGTATGTGGGACTAATTTTTAACATTTATCCCCTTTGGAAAGCTAATTTTGGGGTTAAGTACTACCTATATGGTATTAATTTTGACACATAAACTCTCCCATGTGGGGCTCATGTTAACACTTAATCTCCATGTGGGGCTATTTTGAGAGAAATCTTAGTAGTTTCACTTTAGTCCAAAATTACAAGGGGGTTAAGTATCCACTTTTGAATTCCAGAGAGAGGGGGGGGGGGTGGTAAATTGAAAATGGGCCTAACCATAATTTGATTAAAAGCTTTACTTCTTTTCCCGGAAGAAAAAATTCTTTCTAGTTCATTCTCTTTGCACTTCGTCTAGTTTTTGATATTTTAGATGTACAATGAAAGAAATATTACAGTAATCAGTTGCATGTGAGGGAATGACAAGACACTTCCAATCTCCATTTAACTAAAAAAAATGAATAAGGTAGAATCTATAGTTCAGATTTTGTGACTTGGAAAGTTGGATTATGGAGAATAATTGTTGTTTATAACATTCCGTACACTGACACAAGACTTTGATTTTGTATAGCTTCAATTCTTCATTCTTCTGTCTCTATACAAGAATATGCTTCAAATGACTCTTAGTTGAACAAAATTATGGGGGCTCTAAAGTTAGAATTACCTTTACTTTTTATGGGGAAGATTGTATATACTATAAAGTTAATTATGTACGTACGATTTAACTTTGAACCCATTTTGTAGATTGTAGTTTGTTTTGTTTTTTTTTTTTTCAGTGTGTTTCCAGAGCAGCAGGTAACAAACTTAGAGCTCATTCTAATTTTAAGTTATTTTTCGTTTTCTTGAGGTTTTTTTTATTTGAAAATAGATTTTCTTGATTTTAGTTTCATTGTTGCGGTGATTAAATTCATGTGTCTTGGAAAGTTGCTATTTCTTTAACTCGAGAACACCATTAAAGTAGTTGTTTCTTTCACTCACCATTAAAGTTAATGTTTCTTGTGAAAATGGTGTGTAGTAATTCCTATCTCAATTGCTAGTTTGTGATTTGGAACCAGTTAGACCTTCTATTTTTGATTCATTCTATTTCACCTGTAAAAATTGGGCATACAATTTAAGTTGCAATGGTCTATTGATCCCACGAATCCAACATAAGAAGCAAGCAACGTATCACCTTCTTTATTGGGACAACCATCTCTCGCTCCTTCTACATGGTTAGTTAATTTTAAGTTTAAAACGTTACTCTAAATTCTTTTGAAACTTTTTTTTTAAATTTTTTTATTACTAACATTGATGTTTAATTTTTTGAATTGCAGATTTACGGGCATCTGGAGTGAGTTAATTCAACATCATATTTTAATCTTTTTGGACTTAAGAAATATTTGTATTAGACGTTCGATTTTTTTTTAATTTGTATTTACTATGTATTTTGGATTTAAGAATACTTTTTATGTTAGATTTTAGTAGGTGACTTTATTAGTGAATGAACATTTGATTATTTAATATGAATGTTGTGGATGCAGTGAATGATTTTAGATTACTCAATTAACAACTGAAAAAAAAATATTTGGTCTGAAAATGTAATATATTTTTAGAAAAACATACATTTTTAGTGACGAAAATTCGGCACTAATTGTTCATATTTCGTCACTAATGGTTCAAATCTCACTTTTCTTCTGATATTTAGTGATGAAATATTTCGTTGGTAATAGTGACTTTTTACCCGTGAATTTTTTTCGTCACTAATAGTATATTATTAGTGGCGAAATATTTCGTCACTAATTAAACCTTTTTACCGACGAAGCTTACTTCGTCACTGATGATTATTTTTAGTGACGAAATATTTCGTTGGGAAAAGAGATTTTTGCCGACGAAACTTACTTCATCGCTAATAGTAAGACTATTTCGTGACAAAATTTGGTTCCTTGGAAAAAATCTACTTTTCCTAACAAAATATTTCGTCACTAAAGGTTACTTTTAGTAACGAAATTTCGTCGCTAAAAGTAGGACTCTTTCGTGATGAAATTTGGTTCGTTAGAAAAAAACACTTTTTTCGACGAAATATTCGTCACTAAAGGGTACTTTTAGCAACGAAGTTTCGTCGCTAATAGTAGGACTCTTTCGTGTCAAAATTTGGTTCGTTGGGAAAAATACACTTTTCGCGACGAAATATTTCGTCGCTAAATGTTACTCTTTGGTGACGAAATATGATTTCATCGCGAAAGACCTTTCCCGTCGAGGAATTAGCGACGAACGTACAACGAAATTTTTTTCGTCACTAAATACCTTTAGTGACATAAAGCTAACTTTTAGCGACGAAAACTTTCTGTCGCACCCCGAAAAATATCACCTAAAGGTTTAAAGATCATGGGTTCTTTAAAAAGACGGCGACGGGATTTGAAAAGTTGAAAATTGGAAAGGGCCTATGGAAACTTTGAAGAGTTGCCACCTAACATAAGTTTAAAGATGTGTTAGGTCATCTTAAAGTGGGGGCCTTGTCAAAAAAAACACGTATTGTAAAAATGATTTGAAAATTGAAGTAAAAAGGCCCTTTTGAAATTGAATGACTCTGTGAAAATATCTGCTTTACCAAAGATTGGGTTAGGAGGCTCAATTATGTCAGGGGAAGGTGTTAGGCACCCCTGAACATCCCTATAAAGGGTTACCACACTACTTGATGTCATTTCGGCTATTTGAATCGGGCAGGTATTTTATTTTTTTAAAAAAAATATCCCCGATTTCTCTGTCATGTCTCAATTGATTTAAGACACGAGGTTGAGTCCCTGGGGGTTAGGTGGTTTTAACAAGTGCAATGGTTGAAAGCTGATTAGAAAGATGGATGATGATATTTGCCTAACTTGATTTTCACCGGTTAAGGGAGAATAGTAGCTATAGAGCCATATTCAACCTAGTTCGATGATTAGAGTTGGATTTAAAATTTTGGATTTAAAAAGGGATTGATTAGTTGGTGCGACTGAACCCAATGTGGGCTGCCTACGTATCCTGGCTTTTAAACCAGGAATCAGGTCGGACGTAGTTCCCCCTAGAAGGGAAGGTGGATGTTGAAGTCCCGGGACTTGACTCGGGGAAGAGGATGGAATGGTGTAGCTGGGTCGTAATCCCGAACTTTAACCAAGGATGTGTGGGACTTAGTCCTAAGTGATTTGGAGGCACAGGATAAGTCCTGCGTGATTTGAAAGTGTGGAACTTGGTCCAAGGTGCTTTGAAAATGTGGGACTTAGTCCCAAGTGGCTTGAAAGTGTGGGACTTGGTCCCAAGTGCTTTGAAAATGTGTGACTTAGTCCCAAGTGGCTTAAAAGTGTGGGACTTGGTCCCAGGTGATTTGAAATTGTGGGACTTGGTCCCAACTAATTTGAGAGTGTGGGACTTGGTCCCATGTGATTTGAAAATGTGTGCGGAACCCTGACTTAATCGGGAAATGGTAAGGAGATCTCGAGTCTATTGAGAAAAATTTTGGGAATCCGAGTCTATCGAGAAATGGGTATGGCTATCCCGAGTCTATCGGGAAAGAATAATTAGGAAGCCTGAGTCTATAGGGGGAATGGATATGGAAAATCCCGAGTCTATCGGGAATGGATATGGAAAGTCCCGAGTCTTTCAGGAGAGGATTGGAGACCCGAGTCTATCGGGAAATGGTATGGAAAGCCGAGTTCATCGGGAAAGGGCTCTGGGCCCTCTAATTGATTTGGAAAGGGGTTTTGAACCCCTATTGAAATGGAAAGGGCTCTGGGCCCTAGGTTTAGTTTGGAAGGGGTTTTGAACCCCCATTGAATTTGAAAGGGCTCCGGGCCCTAGGATTGATTTGAAAAGATGGTAGAGATATTTGGGATTGACTCGAAAGGGGTCGAGGATCCCGATTTTGACTTAAAAGGGGGACGAGGCCCCGGGGTTTTGAAAAGTAGAAGAGATTGAAAAGAGAACTTTTCAAAATGAGATTCTTCGAAAGAGATTTTGAAAAAAAAATCAACTTTGACGGAGGGATTTTGAAAATGAAATGAATTTGAAAATGAGATTTTGAAAAGAGATGATTTTGAAAAGGACTTTGAAAAGAAATAGGTTTTTGAAATTGATTTTTGAAAGAGATGTGATCTTGAAAAAGAGATTTTGAAAAGGGGCAGAACCCCGACTTCATTTTGAAAAATGATGGGACTTCAAGGTCCCAGAATCAACATATCCCCTTTGGTCCCATTGTGAGGGATAGGGTAGTTTTGGCATTATAACGGCTAGGCGAGGGCAAGGAGGACCGATAGCTTCTTTACCCATCATCATCACTGATCACAGAAACGGTTACCACATGACCGTGATCAGGAGCGGACTACAGTGGGATTCGAAGAATCAGTTTTAAGGTACCAGGTGATCCTGCATATACAGAGACAGATATAGCAGAATAATGTATCAACAGGTTAGTGAATCAATATGTAAAACGGGCGACAACGTCCTCATTTGGGTGATTTGATCATACCCCAATCTGTGGAAAGCGGATAGAAGAAGTATGGGACTACCGACAATCCGCTTTTTACAGAGACTGAACATCGTCCAAATCCAAAGAAGGCAGTAAAAAGAGCATCTTCTCTGGCCTAATGTACAGATTTGAATAATCAACCTTCCCTCAATATAGCAGGGTGGACCAATAAGTCATACGACGTCCAGGAAGGAAGTAACAAGACTACTGATCCAAGCATGCAGAATGACTTATCGATTACATAGTATATGTGCCTCACTTCTGACAAGTGCCAGTGGGCAAAAGAAAAGTATATATATAGTATATGTATAGCATGGGTGCCTCACTTCTGACAAGTGTCGGTGGCAAAAGAAAAATAAATATATATGTCCATATATACATGGGGCAATGCTCCTGGTCTTAGCAGCGGTGGCAATTTAAGTTCGACAAGGTATTGAGCCCACAGATAACAAATATTCAGGTAATAATAATTGAGATATCGATATTTAAATCGTTAACGCAATTATTAAAACCTTTGACTTGTTTTCGGGGTTTGAGATGTTCCGATAACTTTGGCGGCGACCGATGTCTAAAAGGTGGCATTTGATGTCCAAAAGTTATTCTAACTAGTGAAGTAATTAAAAGAAATGTGTGATGAAATACTGCCCCACTTTATTATTATTATTATTAGTTTTGACAGTAAATGAACCAAAGATTGTATGTGGACACTCTATGATGTACCCTAGTGTTGTACTTTTAATTGAACCATTTGTAAAAATAAAATTATTTTTTTTTATTTTTTATTTTTATCAAAAATAAAATTTTTCAAAAGTTAAGTGATTTTTCAAAGGTATGACATTTTTGGTCCTAAGTTATAACATTTTGATACAAAAAAAGTATAAAAAATTATAACTTGGGACGTGTGACACATCTTAACACACTGGGCTGCATCATAGAAAATTTCAATACTACTGATCACACCACCTTTTTTTTATTTTCTGGTTGCTTGCTAATCAAAATAACAACCAAAATTTTATTTATTTATTTATTTTTTTTTTTTTACAAATGAGAAGCTTTGTTATTGCTTGATTATTACCCAAAAAAAATTTTGATTTCACATGTTGTTCCTTGGACTAAAACAGTCCATGACTCCATGTGAATTATGTCAAGTATGTACACGTGTGTATGTATTTTTTTTCCAGCACAACACTTCTTATGTACATGTGTGCTCACACATTTTGCTCATTTTTTTTTCTTTTTTTTTTCTTTTGCTTTTAATCAAAATAAAATGGAATGTTTACATACATGTATATGCATAAACGAGTATGTAAATGTGTACCCCATGAATCCCATTTTTCATGCTTTTCCCCCTTTTAGTCATCTCAACAAGCAAAAGGGTGGACAACTTGTGAGCATGTGCAAGTGTGTACGTGTATGTATGTATTATATATATATAAACAATCTGATGAGCTTTTGCCTTCTTTTTTTATTATTATTATTTTTTTATTTTAAAACCAAAGTCATACACTCAAGAGGGACCTTTGTACATATATGTAAGTATATATGTGAGTTTATTCATATAGAGTACACACACACCGGATCACATTTATTTTCCTTCTTTTCCTTACTTTCTTATTTTTTCAAATCAACATCAGGCCTCATGCCCATTCTTGTGTGTGAGTATATGTGTTTGTATGTATGTATATATATACATAGAAGGAAATATCTAGAGAGAGAAGGGAAGATACATACACCCACAGAGAGGGAGCTTACCTGAGAGAGTTGCCTGAGCGGCGGCAGGCCGGTGATGGTCAGCGGGAGACGGTGCAGTGGCCGGCAATGGCAGATGGATTTGTCGGAGGTGACTGGTTCACAGTGGCGGTGGTAGTGTACGCCGAAGTGGTGGCCGAACGGTGGGGTGCTGACTGATGATTGAAGGTGACGGTGGTGCTCAGTGTGGTAGGGGGCTGAGGTGGTGGTGAAGCGAGAGATAAGGGTGATGAGAGATTAATTGGGTAGAGAGCAAAAGTGAGATAGAGTGAGAGATCGAGTGTCTCTTTTTGGATCATAGGAGTGTGTATTTGTAGAGTGAGGAGGCATGGGTATATCCTAAAAACTAGGGAAGTGACCACACACTGTATTTGCATAAGTGTATTGTGTGTGCTGTGTGTGTGGCGTGTGATGTGTTTTGCAGATCCACCTCTGAATTGAGACAATGAAAGTTATATGGTGCGGCAAGACTCCATGAAGCTGTTGATTTTTTTGACCCAGTAAACTTTGATTTGATATATTTTTTGCATCCGGGTCAGATTGGGACAATTCAAAAAAACTATTAACTCGTGCTAGTGGACACTTTATCTCGAAATGGTTTGGGTCATGCCTTTTGTGACCCAAAAATGATGATTTAAATGATCCATTCACATTTTCCACATTCTGAATTGAAACTTAGAAATTAATTTTTCAATAAACCCAAGGTTGGCGAAAATTGTGATTTAGATTTCCAAAAAAAAAAATCATTCTGCATTTTTCTTTTTAAATTATTTTGGACAGATTTTTTTTCTTTTCTTTTCTTTTCTTTTCTTTTTTTTTTTTTTTTTGTATTTTTCAATTTTTTAGCTTTTTTTTCTGTTCTACAATGGGTTGGGCAAAAATGGGGTGTCTACACTTTCGTCACTAAAAGTCAATTTTCTTGTAGTGTGGGTTGTAAGGGTTTTACTTAGTTAACCCTAAGGCTTGTAAATACTCGGTGTGAGTTCCTGTAGTCTTTATTTCTCTTGCCCCCCAACCTTCTGTTGAGGCAGGTGTTGCGGGAACAATTATTGTAGATAGCCGACCTAGAACGTTGGTAGTTCCAGGGTCTTTCGGTGCCTCGGGTGTGATCCAGGGTCTTTTAGTGCCTCGGGTGTGAGCCGGAGGTCTTTTGATGCCTCGGGTGTGTTCCCGAGGTCTTTTGCCGAAGATATATGATATAGTCTATGGAGCCTTGTGCTATGATCGGGCAAAAGTACCAATGTAGCTTGACTCGCCTGGACTGTTGGAGATAGAAGGTCGGTTGAGATCACAGTGCTCTTGGCCGTTGTAAATTAGGGGCCAGGTCGGGATTATTGTGCCCTGTCTGCTGTAAATTAACTAGAGGTAGGGTGGGGGCTGCCGGATCCTGACAGCTATGAAGTGGAAGTCATTTCGGGGCTGTCGGACCCTGACTGTTGGACACTGGAGGAACTTCCAAAACTACGGAGCTTCCTTTCATTGTTCGTCTCGAGTTGACCTCGCTTCTGCTTACTTCTTGAAGGCTTGTTGCTTACATGCCCGTGGTCCTTTGTCCTTAGTAATTCTTCAGTGTCAATATATTTTTTGACCTTCTTTGTGAGTTCAACAAGGTTGCTAGTCGCTTTTTGTGAAACGATATGGCATACTTAGTGTGCTGAACTCCCGAGCAGAAGGCTATAATGGTAACTGTCTCGTTCAGGTTGTAGACTTGAAGCTTCTGTTGGTTGAACCAATCAATGTAATCCTTCAACGACTCTCCCTTCCGCTGCCTAATAGTGAGTATCTGGGTGTCAGGCTGCGGCCGGTCGAGCATGCCTATGAACTGGCTGATGAACTGTTCGCTGAGCTCCTTGAAATCTTTGACCGATCAGGGTTTCAAGTAGTGGAACCATTGCGCGACTGGACCTTTCAAAGTGCCAAAAAAGGCCAGGTAATACAGCTCGTCGGCGTTGGTGGCCAGCGCCATCTGAGCCTTATAGGTCCGGACGTGGTCGACCGGCCTTCCGTTTTAAGAATCTAGATCAGGTTGTTTAAATTTGTACGGGATGGCAAACCTCGTATCTGGTTGGAATACGGTGAGGTCTAGGCGTTAACATTATCCTGGGTAAGATTTTGGCCTAGCTCTTTGGCCATTCCGTCGATCTATTTCTTCAAATCCTTTATACGGGCCATCACACCTTCCCGATCGGTATCCAAGATCGGGTTTGTGGAAGAGGCTTCATCCTCATGGCGTGTTGTCCACTGGGACAAGGCTCAGCTATGAATTCGGTTAATCGTGTGCCTATGATCATCCCGGCTCCTGGCTGAGTGATCATGGACCGATTCCTGGCCATGCGTTATTGTCTCTCTCCTCTTGCAGCACGCCTGTCATTGATAATATTTCTGCCATCCTCAACACTGGGCGGGTTGGGTCGGGTACGTTGTCTGGTCAGGATCAGTTCACGGGCTGTTCCCTGGCCATTGGAGGATTGATTTGTTGGGCCAGCAAGGCTTCAATCTGCTGTTGAGTTTGATGTTGGCCTGCCAAGAGCTGTGCAAGAACTGCAGTAATTTGCCTGGGTATCGCTGCTGCCGGTGTTGGGGCCGGTGGATCCGTCTGACTAGATTGGTTAGCAGTTTTCTTACTCTTGTGGGATGGCAGATTACCAGTCAGGTGATTTGTTTCTGGAAAACTGTCACTCCCACAGACGGCACTAAGATGATGATGCAATTTTTGGGTAAGATAAATTAGAGCAGATCAAGGAGAGAGAAGCATTGAAAAAGATAATGAGAAACCAGGTTTGTATGTGGTTCAGCCCTATTAATGAAGGAATCTACGTCCATGTGTGTGTCTGAGCACTTCCACTATATGAAACAAAACTACTGCAGGGACCTTGGTGATCCAACAATGGTGATTGGAACTACCAAGGGTAGGCCGTGCAGGGTGTGCGTTTAAGGTTTCTTGGGAGAGGTTAGACAATTTAGTGTATTTCTCTTTGAGAGATTTTTATCGGGATCCCTTCTTAATGGGGGTAGAAGGACCCTTTTATAAGAAGAAGAGTCCTCCCTTACAAGGCATTGTAGTCAGTTTAGGAAATTGTTGACAGCCTGTGATGATTTGATCCATATCCGATCAGTTTCCTAATCCGTTTAGGAAACTGCTAGGTTTCGAGTTGTGTGGGATGCGCCTCTGGGCTGGCTGTGCTGTTCCCTGGCTGTTTGGTGTCTGGATGAGGTTATCCTGACCTGTAGGCTGGACTTCTCTTCTGACTGAGCTTCGTGCTACATGGCCGGGAAGTCTCAGGTAGTCGAAGCTGGTCGGGATGGTGCTAATCCAAGCGCTTATGCATGACTTGGTCTAGATAGAGGTTGGTCGTTGATTAGAACCGCTCAGTCATAGAGTAGAGCCAATTTTGAGAGTATCAAAAAGTATAAAATAATGACACTTATTGTTTTTTGTCTTTATAAAGAGAGAATAGTCTCAAGAAAAAAAATTAGCATAACAAGAAAAAGGCATATCCCGGTGTTTATTTGCCGACATTTAAAAAAATGCTTTAAATTTCTTCCATTTTTAAAAAACAAATGCTGTTAATTACTAGGATTTTAAAGAGCACTCGCAAATATCAGCACTTGGTAGTTAAATGCCGATACTTAATAGTGTTTTCATACAAAATGCCGATGATTAAAGGCGTTTGTAAACTAATGCCTTTAATTAACGGCGTTTGAAATTTAAATGTTTACCCATGAAATTATGTTGTTATGATGATCCTCTTGGATCCTTGATAATCCATGCCTTAAGAGCTTGCTTACTTTTTTTATACACTTTACACTTGTGTGTTTTTAGGTGTTCTTGAGCTTGAATTGCTGCAGGGTACTCTTCGGCCAGTCGAAAGGTACACTGCATGAGACATGTCTGGCAGAGGTACCATCGACCGGTCGAAGACCCCACTGACCTGGTTATAAAATTTTCCAAAAGTTCAAAATTTTTCGAAATCAGTATTATACTTGGGCTATGGTTAGTTTTTTATGGGAAAAATGCTACTTTCGATTTCTTAAGGACCGTTTGGTTGTAATCATTCAAAACCTCTTTTATGATTAACTTTCAAAGCAAACTTCATTATTTGTTTTTGTTAAACCTTTGGGGCTTCTTTATACTTCCTTATAAACTCATTTTAAAACCAAAGCTAAGTTGATTGATGCTATTTCCCCGTTTGGTCCTCAAGGATCAATCCATGACTTTTCTTTGTAATCCACGTAGGATTCCTCTATGATTTCGCCTTGTTGGTTTGGTTCACGTAGGACTATTCCTTGTTATCCTTTGTTTTGCTTGACTCGTTGACCTCGCCCATGTGACTTGGTTTTTGGGGCGTTACAGCAACACATGTGAGAGGGGGGGGGGGGGGGGGGGGGGGGGGGGGGGGGGGGGGGGGAGTAAAAGGTCTCTCCTCTCTACCTTCCATTACCCAAAGGTAAGTTAATTAGCAATGATCCATTTTAGCGGCTATTGATTTCATTATATTTTCTAAATTTCAAATTAGGCCACTAAGCGAAAAACTTTTGTAGGCTAGAAGGTAAGGTGGCATTGATTACTGGAGGTGCAAGCGGCATTGGAGCGAGTGCTGCAAAGCTTTTTGCCAAACATGGTGCTATGGTCGTGATTGCTGATATCCAAGACGACATGGGCCACGCCCTTTGTAAAGAAATAGGCTGTGGAGATGCAGTTTCATTTGTTCATTGCGATGTTACAAGTGAAGCAGATGTCCAAAATGTTGTGGACACCGCTGTCGCTAAGTACGGTAAACTCGACATAATGTATGGCAATGCAGGCATCGAACCGAACATGGATCCAAGAATTCAGGCAATGGATCTAAATGAAGTGAAAAGGGTGTTCGATGTGAATCTCTTCGGTGCATTCTTGTGCGCCAAACACGCCTCGAGAGTTATGACTCCGGCCAAGAAAGGCAGCATTTTGTTCACTTCAAGCGTAGTTTCAGTGACTTCTGGCTTAACCCCACATGCCTACACAGTCTCAAAGCAAGCGTTGGTTGGGTTCACCAAAATTTGATTTTCAAATTGCTTAACAAATGTGCCACATGTTAACTGCATTTGGTACAACTAAAAAACCATTTGCAATCTAAATTTGGGAAGTATATTATTACCCAGGTTACATTCCACCCAATAATCTTAATGTCTTATATTGGTTTAGATTTCTAATTATAATTCATTACCAGTTTAGAATAAAACAGATATATACGATTTTTGGTTACTTCTAATATTGGTTTCTTCTTTTTCAAACCTTATTTTTAATTTATGTTCACATTGTCTCTTTCTTTTTCTTCTTTTTTTTTTTTAGTTTATGTTCATATTAGTAGAATAGAACAATTTTGATTTTGAAAATACCTTGGGTCCCATAACACTCCAGCCTGATTTTATTTAGTTTTCTTTCAAAAAAAAATCAAACAAACAAACAAACAAGAGAGGCTAATTAATTTCAACATTGGCGTTCATATTGATTTCCAGTTATGTCTCATTACCAATTTTTTTTTTTTTTTTTGTAATGCTCCTGTCTCTCTGTGCATGTGCGTGATGTATAAGGTAAATTATAGAGAGAAAAAGAGAGGGAGAGAACTTGGTGGTTATATTGTGATTTTTGATCTAAAATTATTCTTCAATAAAGTAATAAATAAATTACAATCTTGGTTATGTATAAAAAAAAATTATTATGGGCCGTTTGCAAATGAGTTTTTCCATTGAAGTTTTGTAGTTACCAAAACAAAATTAATGCATGAGATTGGTAACGCTAGCATAAGTGTCGAACATGAATAGTTCATTGATTGATATTGAATGGAACAAAGTAATTGTCATTTTGATAAATTTGTCTAAAATATCTTACAACTTGACGGCCATAATTTTCATGTGTTTTTCGTAAATAAATATCATATAGATGTGATTTTTTTTTTGAAGTAACTATTGACTTAACAAAAAATAAAATTGAACAAAAAAAAAAAAAAACTTCCACTAGCGGTTTAATTGTTTCCGTAATTTAAAGTTTTTGTTTAATTGTTTTCCATAGAAATTGGAAAACATAAACATCTACATACAAATTCGCAATGTTTCCATTCGTCATATGAATTCATCTCTTTACTACTATCATTTTTTTTTTGGAAACAATTTATGAAAGAAATACAAAATATCCAAAATTTTGTCATTGTAAGTTTATTGTACGATTTTATTTTGTCGATTGTGAATTTTGTATTAGTAGTCAAGTTTATTCCCCACCATTGTTATGTGATTGTTATCACTTCATTAAAATTTTCCTAATACCTTAGTAGTTAAGTTATTTTTTCTTAATTTTGTGGTGGTTACACCCCACCTTTGTTATGTGATTGTTGCCACTTCCTTACAATGTTTCCGTTCGTCATATGAAAATCATCTTTAATTGGATAATCAGTCATTGGATATACTTAAACAGCTAATAGTACATTTCCTCTATTTGATAGATAAATGTGTCCTATACATGGGTTCGAAATAGTGACTAATTTTTGTCTGAACTAAAAGTATTATTTTCAGCTCCTAATTTGAGTTGTTCTTAAATAACATGGTATATAAGTGCAATTTTTTTTTTGTCTAAACTAAGGGATTATTTTCAGCTCCTAATTTGAGTTGTTCTTAAATGACATGGTAAATAAGTGTAGGTTTTTTTTTTTTGGATGGGGGAAGGGAGGCTTTGAATGACAGGAATTAATTTATGCGAAGGATTATATAACTTCATTATTTTATTTTTATTTTTTTGCGCCGTGCCCACGGGCACAGGTTTGTACTAGTAATACCATAAGATAGGTTGAAAGATTCCTCAATCGTCCAATATCAACAGAAATACACTGATCTCAAATAATGAATTTCTCCAACGATGTTATCGTTGATCCCCGATATACTCAACTCATATCCCCATATACTCACGTCACATCACATAACCCAAGTTCGAGGCAGAGACTAATGTTCTCAATGCATAAACCACAAAATACTTACCCGGCTCAAGTCCAGACAAAATAGTAGATGCACTTTATGCTCCACTTCACATGCTATCTCAAATTTCTGTGCTCATAACACATATAGCTGCATATTACAATGTTCCTTATACATTTCTTCTTATGACATTTCTCAATCATCGAAAGGTCGATATAATAACCTCAAAGATTCCATAGAGTGACACGATCACAGAATAATACGATCACAAAAAGATACGCTCATTCCAAAAAAGTGTGTGAACTTGCACAGAAAGATAGTCATACCAATAAGCTCCACTGACATAACCAGTCATCAAAATCAAACGGCAAGGATCCGCAAAAGCAAACATACCCAACTGCTAAAGGAGTGACTTCAACCGTTCAAAAGAATTCCCAAGGAGTATGGAGTACCGAGGTCTAACCCAAAATGAGAGACCACTCAAAGTCAAGAAGTTACCTATAGTCAAACTCTCAAAACAGGAGGGCATATGAACTACACAAATGTTCTCACTACACATTCACACATGAATCCAATTCAAGTCGCACTCATGGGTATAACACAATCGTGTACGCGTCTCAGGGGTATGCATAACGGCATAAACATATTCATAGAAAGACATAATTCTAGCATGCTTATCGCTTAACTAAATATGTAAGCACATAAGCATCTTAAACAACGTAGCATGTTATATCACATATTCCGGCAGGCAAGTAAACATGCTCAATTCATCTTCTCAAAGATACATGCAGTTAAAATTTTAAATAGCACATCACAAGTTATCAAGTAACAGGTTAGTACATGATAATACATTTCTCAAGTCATCGACTGACATGTCAACAAAACAATTTCTCAATTAACATGAGTACATAACCCGGTGTTCCGAAGTATTCGACCCGGTATGCTCTGATACCATCTGTAGCGCCCTGTCCCGCCCCGACAAGGGTCCCGCAGGTGAGGGGTGCTAATGTAAAATAAAATAATAATAAAATAAGGCGGAAGGACAAACATACTTGTAATGCTCCGAGTCCTAGACCCGAAGCTTACCTGAAAAATTTCTCTTTTAGAAAAACCAACGTTTAAACTTTAAAATCATTTAAAGTCCAAAGCTCTGAAATATTTAAACTTTGAAACCTCAAAACTTTGACACCATTTTACAACGCCTCGAGTCCTAGACTCCGAGAGTTACTGCGGAAGCATAGAATAGCCTTTCAAAATCTTTGGTGGGAAAACAATATATTTAAAGACTCACAGATCTGAGTAAAACTATCGCGGAAGCATTCACTAGTATTTTGAAAAGCTTTGCTTGTCAATTTAAAAGACATTAACAGAAATCTTTATCGATTCATCAAATGAACAACACTGCAGCGAAAAACATACAGTTATGATAAATATTTATCATACTTCTTCTCAAGCTTCATAAAAACAACTTTTAATAAGAAACTCAAACTTGGTTTCACGTATCGAAAAGTAATACAATGACTTACTGTCTTTTTCTCAAACGTTAGAAACTCTTAAAATAAAAACCCAAGGTTTTTATTAATGTTCTGAAATCAATACAAAGAATCATGCTCTCGCAGTATCTTCCCTAAACTGGATCTTCACGAGTAAACTCTACTTCGATATAGAAAAACATTTATAAATCAGAGATCTAGTTTTCATTAAGAAAATATCTTTTCTTAAAACAAAACGTTTTCAATGCTATTTAAAAGCGGATGGACTAACACTTGTCCAATTAAATCATAACATGCTCTTTGAACCATCATTAAATTAAAATCCCATAAACTCGACCTTCAAATAAAGCGGAAGTTCATCAAATCTCGGGAGCCTTACCCTTATCTATATCACCTGAGAAGGAAAGGTTTGATAGTCCATAAGCCAAAAGGCTCGTATAGTCATATAACCACACAATAACATCTGTTATATAATATGCGTGAGTGCAATGAATGCCAATGTCATGTACGAAAACCACTTTTCGTGCATTTTTAAACACTCACCCTAGATCGTCAATATCATTACCCGGACCATGGGCTTCCCGTCCACGTAGGCCTAGCCTCAAACGTGCGGGAATTTGGGCCTTACGAATTACACGGAGGCCTAGCCTTCAATGTTACGGGGGTTTCTTGCAGCACATCCCGCAATTTGAGTTCCTAGTGGTACCCATCTCACACGCCTACCCATAAATTCGGGATTTCTAACTTTTCAAAACAAAATCCCTCCTAGAGGGTTTTATGCACGGAAGCCTCTAAGGTCTTCCATTTTCAAAACATGGAAGTCTCTAAGATCTTCCTTTTTCAAAAATCAAAAGCCTCTAAGGTCTTTCATCCCAAAATCATTTTCGTGATTTTCGTGTTCATGCTCATACTTATGAAATGCTATGACATATGTGAGCTCTAAGCATCCAGACATATTTAATATTTCATAAGACAGATTATCAAGGTATGATATCAATTTAACGCAACATAATAGACATGTTAAAATCATCCAAGTAAACACGTAGGTACACTATTAACATGTTATAAAACTTTATTGAGGGTTATACAAAACTACCGTTCACCGAGGATAGACTGAATAATTAATCGGAACAGAAACCGGAACTGCTCAATCTTGTTACAAATCTCGATATACAATAATGCACGTATATCAGCGAGGTACAACACCTCAAAGCACAAGTGCAACTACTATTATAGTGAGGTACAACTCTTAAAGCGTAGGGTACAAGATCCCTTAGCTCAAATCTGACTCAAGTATAAGAAAATAGGAGTTTTCACTAAACTGCCTGAGGTCACGCGCGCAGGCCGCTCGAGCGGGACCTCGCTTGCGCGGACCGTTCAGGTGAATGTATTCAGAAAGGCCAAGGGTTCAATTTAAAATAGTTTTCAAAATTATGTCTGGTAGCGCGCGGGCTGCTCGAGCGACCTCTCGCTCGCGCGGGTCGCGCGCGCGAGATGGCATAGAGTCGTCTTCTTCCTTATTTTCCCCTGTTTTGAAATCAAAGGTTGGTTTTTACCCATTTTGAAAACTTAATCCAAACATGACTTTCAATATATGAAACTCTTCCTTTTTCCACTTAGATTTCAAATATGAAATCAGAATTTCATGAATCAAATCACAACTCTTGATTTTATTGAAAAATCGAACAGCGACAAAACTTTAAATTGACTGTTCGTCGCAACCACTATGAATTAGCTTTTGAAATTCGAAAGGGAGCCTCGAGGGATCGAGACTTTTCATTTGATATATAGAAATCACATTTCCATGATTGTTTTTCTGCCTGCTAATTTCGAACCCGTAATGATATATATATCTATGTTAACAGTTTGTATAAACTGAAATTACTAACAAAATTTAAATAGGAATTCTTACCCAAATAGAATTCTAATCAATAATCCAAGCTTGAAACAGAATCTCCTTGGATATATAAAAGCTTGTGTGTGTGTGTGTATGTAATTCTCTGTGTGTGAATATAAGCTGCGAGAGAATAGAGAGAGTCAGAGAGTTGAGAGTTGTTGAGATATGTGTGTTGGGGGGGGGGGGGGGTAGGTAGCTCATATATAACAATTAATTTACTTGGCCACCAAGTGGCTTCACAATTAAGCTCCCCCCCCCCCCCCCCACACACACGAAACACACACTACACCATCACACAAGCACTACACAAAACACACGCACACTGTGCACAAACTGAATGTGTGGTCTCCAAGTTTTAATTAGGAAATCCTTGTGTGTGTTGAGCTCACGCAATGATACACACACTCAGGTACATATTATACTGCTAAAATTTCCAAACTGGTGTTTTTCTCTGATGAAAATAAAATTAAACTTTTAATATTCGCTTTAAATTTTTGGGTCACTATAGGATGATCACACTAAAAGACAATTCTGGGATGAGTTGGACACTTTAATTCAAGAAATACCGGGAGGAGAGAAGATAATTGTAGGTGAAGATTTTAATGGCCACGTAGGCAAAGATGGAGCTGGATATGAGAGGGTGCATGGGGGGTATGGTTTTGGAGATTAGAATGAGACGGGAATGAGCATTCTAGATTTCCCCGTATTATATGATCTTGTAGTAGCAAACACATTTTTCAAAAACAGGGAAGAACACTTGATAACCTTTATAAGAGTGGATCTAATAGATCTAGATCCATTTGTTCCTTGTGAGAAAGGCAGACCGCTTAGCATGTAAAGACTGCAAGGTCATTCCAGGGGAGAGTTTAACATCTCAACATAGACTTGCTAGTTAACACCATACTAAAAAAGATCCTATAAATCCACGAACTAGGTGGTAGAACCTTAAATGCGAGAAACTAGCAATATTTCAAGATAGAATGTATACAGAAGCACCTTGGAATTTGGAAGATGGAAGCAATACTATATGGGATAGAATGGCAAGGTGCATAACGAGAATATCGAAAGAAGTTCTTAGAGAGTCAAAGGGAAAAGAGTTAGCATCTAAAGATACTTAGTGGTGGAATGAAGAGGTACAAGCTGCAGTAAAAGCCAAAAAGGATTTTGCTATAAGAAGTGGCAAAATGATAGAAGTGGGGAAAAATTGAAGAGCTATAAATATGCAAATAAGGAGGTTAAAAGGACAGAGAGTTACTAAAATGAAAGCTTATGACAACTTCTACACCAAGCTTGACACTAGAGAGGGAGAAAAATGGTTTTATAAGCTTGCTAAGTCGAGAGAAATGAAAACAAGAGACATTAATCAGGTTAAGTGCATAAAAAGCAAGGACTCTAAGGTTTTAGTGAATGACGAAGAGATTAAGGAAAGGTGGAAGAGCTATTTTGAGAAGTTGATAAATGAAAAACATATGGATAACACAATTGAAGAAGAAATTGGAAGTTACGATGACACTAGATAATACAGATTCTATCAGAGAATAAGGAAGTTTGAGGTGGAGTTTGCTTTGAAGAAGATGAAACCCAACAAGGCCTTAGAACCAGATGGGATCTCCATTGAATTTGGTATTTCCCAAGGCACATAACAATCACGTGGCCTGATGATCTCATCACACGAGCAGGTAGGCAAATGAACAGGGATTGAGGACGATCACGGAGAAAAGACCGATATCAGAGCTACCTACCTGTAGCAATGATACATACAATAAGTGAATATCGGGGTTAAGACCGGGGACAGGATGATACTGGTTACTCAAAGAAAGACCTCGGTCTTAACACGCAAGGCCAAGGTAGCAAAGTAAGTACCATAGTCGTAACATCGGTCAAACAAGACCGATGACCAACCAATGAGTTCTAAAGTGCTGGGACTGTAAGGCAGGCATGAAAGGAAATGAATTATCAGGCTTATAGATGATTAATAATCAATGGAATAATTAAAGCCACAAAAAACATCGATTAAGCAAGACCGATGGACACTAGTAGACTTCCTACCAAGCATAAGACCGAGGCCCATCAACCAACGATGATCAAGCTCATCAGAGAATGATGCAATAAGTCAAATAGGATCTGTTTACAAGGCTTTTGGGCAGTTGAGGATGGACAAGAACGTGTGCACATGATATGCCGACTTGGAAGAGAGATGGTTACATAGAAAGAGAACGTGGCAGAAATGGGAGTATCAGACTGATCATGGAGGTTAATCATGGGGCAATAAGTGGGGGCAATAACTGATTCATACCTAAAAATTAGGGACCACTAACCCCATTAACCCCAGTAATAGGAGCAGTTATGCACTCAAAATCTATAAATAGGGTAGGTGGTGCAACACTTGAAGGGGCTAACACACACGCCACCTCTACCCAGGCAGACTTTATTGTATTTTCCTCAAAGCATTACTACTTTTGTTCTTGAGTGATCGTGAGTTTTCATTGTTCTTAGAGCGTTTGTAATTGCTACTTCAATTTGACTAATGAAGATGATGTTCATGGAGGTATTCTTGAGTTTCAGCGATTGATCTGTTTCCTATTTATTTTAATTTCCATTTGTAATTACTTGCTTGCATCAGAGTAGAGTAAAACCCATTTCGTTGTTTAAGAGCGACCTTAATGACGAGTCACCCAAATTAGAAGTTTGATTAGGCTATCACAACCTTTCTTGAGTCCAGGTGGACTCTGGCACGCCCAATACACTACACCAATTTTATTTGTAAACAATTTTTTGCATGCCCGGTGGGACAAGTGTCAAATGGCTGCAAAAGGGACAAGATTTAGGGGGTTTTCCCAGGAGGTAGGTTCACACGAGCCTGTCTTGCAGCCCTTCATAGAACCTGTCTTAGATTCCCCAGACAGTGTGGTAGCCAGTCAGGCGGACTTGTCTAATATGAGTAATAACTTACTAGGACTTTTCAACCAATGGTTTGCTGAGATGTCCATTAGGCAAGACCAGACTTTTACCCAAGTGAGCGAGATGTTCCGGGAAATGAGGGAGTAGAAGGAACACCAAGCGGGACGTCCTTCACAACCATCTATTCCACCAACCTTCCTTTCTCAGGATGGTTTGGGGGCCAGACAAAATGTCCTTTCTTTATCCCAGACCAAAAAATACATTACCCCACCAAAGAGGAATGGCAAAGAACTCTTAGGGGAGACTGAAAACTTATCCCGGGTTGTAGCCTGACCAGGCATCACCATCAGGGAGCCAGTGATCGATCTAGACGGGCAAAATTCAGACCATCAGTGGGGAAGGATTAATCGTTGTTCGGAGATAACTTAGTCACCGACGACGAACTCATAGGGAACGATAGAGTCGGTCTAGAACATGAGACCAGCATGAGAAGGGTTACCCCAGTCCAAACGAGAAGGGTGGATCGAGAGCAGATCGCCGAGGTCATTCACCAGGACTTCGGCGGCCTTCTCCGAAGAACTCAGCGGCCCGTGTATAGGAGGCTGCATAGCGACGTCATTGAGAGAGTATCCCTTCCCAGGGGATATAAGGTACCCAACTTTACAATGTTTTCTGGTGAAAGTGATCAATCGACCGTGGAGTATATCAGCCGATTCCTACTTCAGAGTGGAGAGGTAAGTCACCGACGAGATATGCTACTAAAGTTGTTCCTCAATTCTCTTACTGGGGTGGCTTTCAGCTGGTATATTAATTTACCTCCAAACTCTTTCCATGCTTGGAACCAAATGGAAGAAGCTTTTTACCCCTAATTCTATCGGACTGAGCCCGAAGTCTCTATGACTGATTTGACAAGGCTGTATCAACTTTCAAGCGAATCAGCTGAAGCATACATTGTCAGGTTCAAACGGGCCAAACATCGCTGCAAGGTCATATTGCTCGAAGTGGAATTTATTGATATAGCATTAGGAGGTCTCACCTTTGAACTTAGGAAAAAGTTTGAAGGTATGGGTTTCCGCGATCTCTTTGAACTAGCAACTCGGGCTGCTCGGTATGAATGCATGCTCGAAGAACAAGAAAGGAAAAATTCATCTAAGAGAACCTATTATAGGGATCCCAACTATGATATACACACGGCGGAATATGAGTTCAATACCGAAGTGGATGTGGCCGAGATCGTGTCAAAACGACCATATCTATGTTAGCCATTACCAAAGCCAACCGATGCACAGTTATCATTGGTCAAAAAATAGCCTTTTGAGGCCGGCAAGCAGTACTCGTTTAACATTGCGATGGCTGATCAGATTTTTGACTTTATGATGGCCGATAAGCAAATTCAGCTTCCACACGACGTAAAATTACCTTCGGCTGATGAGCTGAAAGGAAAAGAGTATTGCAAGTGGCATAACTCTTGGCGTCACGCCACTAACAATTGTCTGGTCTTGCACAATGTTTTGCAGGATATGTTCGAGAAAGGAAATCTGAAGTTTGCCGAGAAAGAAAAAGAAGTCATGGGAATTGATAGTAATCCATTCCTAGAGATCGTGGGAGCAAACATGGTGGCACCCGATTTTACAATCCTTCGTAGACCAAGGGAAAAGATCGACCTCAAGGGAGCTGAAATTGCTGAAACAAGCACGAGAGTAAACAAACAAAAGGCAAAGGCAAGACTGGCTTCGAAAGTTATGTTAGACAGAACTGAGGCATAAGTGGATAAGGTCTCGGCATTGCAATGGATGGTCGATTTGATCGAATAGGGACTATGTCTGAAGTGTAAGACCGAGGTAATCACCCTCCCGTACCAAAGAAGAAAAAGGTGTATCAGCCACCCAGCCCAAGAAGGCCAATTCATAGCCATCTCACCTATCAAAACCAGGAGTACCATAGAAAGTTTGAGTTCCAGAGAAGAGAGCATGATTAGGGTGACCCAAGGCGGGAGAACAGGGATGTAAAAAGGCAAGCTTTCCAATGCCAAGACCGATCTCCACGGATGGTTGCTCCGCCATGGGTAGAAGTGAACCGTTGGAAAAAGGTGGAGCATCCCAAATTCCTAGTGCAGGCCTATTTCACTAAGACACAGAAAAGAAGAGTACAAAGATTGAGGCAGTCAGCTTGGGACTGGGAGCCTAAGTACCGATTGGAGAAGAAGCGGACAGATCAATAAAGTTATAAGGACATGGTACCAAGGACGATCCTAAGCCGCAAAGGAAAGGAGAAGATCGAGGCCGAGGACTGGGATAATCAACTTCAAAAGCTTGAAGTACCATCTATTCCGGAGGTGAACGAATCGGACTTGGAAATGGCCGATATTGATTCAGATTTACGAAGAATCATTGGATAAGTACATCCAGTTTGGAAGCATTCCAAAAGACTTCTCGGTGAACATGGTGTATACATTGCCGATGTCATTCAGAGCAAGAGCTGGCCAGGGGAGTCAAATGGCGGGCGACGTGCATGGGGACCAGAAGTACCCATCCACACCCATAATTGTCAATAGCAAAGTGAAAACAGAGAAGCCAAAGGTATCGGTGATAAGGCCAAAGACTGAAGACGAAACAGAGAAAAAACCAACTAAAGTTGTTTTTGAAAAACCAGCTGAAGGAATGTCTCAACATTTGAAGCCGTTATACATCAACATGGCTATTGATGGAGTGCCATATTCGAGGGCGTTGATCGATAATGGAGTTGCGGTAAATATCCTACCATCAATTATGTTGCTAAAGTTGCAACGTGACGAAAGCGAGTTAATCCCTACTGAACTCACAGTTTGTGGGTTCACAGGGACACCGGCAAAGACAAAATGAATCCTCCCAGTGGAGCTCACAGTGGGGAAGAAGACCACCATGACAACCATCTTTGTGGTGGACTCCGAAGCCTCGTACAATGCCTTACTCGGATGTGACTGGATTCATACCAATTGGTGCATCCCGTCAACCTTGCATTAGTTCTGTCATACCCCGGTTTTTGGACAACCAAATATTTAATCCAGAGCATGTATCCAGACTAATATTCAATTTCCAAAATACCGAGAGTGACACCCGGCCTCACACAGGCTAATAAATAATTATTGAAAATAGCATTTTATACTCATTAAATAAGGACATGTGATTTTGTGTTTAACAAAAACTCTTTATTATTAAACTTGAATTCCTAAACATTCATTTTCATTATAAAAGAAATTAAACTCCATTCCACATATTATATCCTTTCGATTTACAAAAGAAATATTATGTTCATTCAATAAAACCCTCTTTACAGAGTTCAGAGGAAAGAAAATAAATAAACATAAAATCTATACATCCATTGGTCAGAGCAACTACAATGTTCCCAATACCCAATATACAATCCTTATTGCAATTATACACTTGTGGCCCACACTGCCAGAAATAAAATAAAGTACAAAAAAAAAAGTACAACTCTAATAATAAACAACACTGCGACAATGTCTTCACCCAAATAGAAGCTTCAAAGAAAATCTCCAAATACTAAACCTGCACATACATTCGACTACGTTTCATATAGAAACGCCCCGAATGCATTACGCACCCGGGTCAGTATATAAATACTGGTATGAGTTAACAAAAAAAAATAAAACGAGTTTTAGGGAACAACGGTGTCCCATAGACTCCCAAAAGTACTCACAAAGAAAAACATAACCACCTCATATCATACAATATCGTTGCACAGAAAATAAACAATGTCATCACACATAATTCATGTCGAGATAGAACAGTAGTTCCATGCACATTCAGGACAGAACGGTAGTTTCCTTCAATGTGGTGGCAGTGGTTCCCAACCCGAATAATACCAATTGAATACTTATCCATCGAATATCTATAGTGAGCCAGCCCTGCATAAAAGTTAGTAGGCCCACCATCCTGTAAAATATAATTATCACAGTTCTGAATATACCCATAATTACTTTCTGAATTAATGTCCGTTACAATTCAAGAGACAGTCATACTACCATCAAACCCACAGTTTAGTAACAGAATAAATTCATAAAATAATCGCATCAAAATCCTCCAAACATAATCCAAAACTTAACACACAGTCTATGGTTATCATATTCACGCTCACCCACAACGATTACAACACGAAAAATTATTAGAAAAGTCGATTACTAAACATCCACAACTTTCTACGATACTACTACAGCAAGAGGTAATTAATTATTCAAACTTCTAAACGTAAGAATAAAACACCACAAATTATTTTCTTTTATTACACCTTATGTTCACCACCTCGGCCACCCATCCATAGTCCAGTCTACACATATATCCCATGTGTCTCCTAACGTAATACTAACTCCCACTCCGGTCCCAACTCCCATGGGGTATCACTGGGATTTGAGTATACACCGAAAGGCTAGTCCTTACGCTCTTGACGTCAATAAACAATGTCTAAATGCACATGAAATAGACCAACAAGCTGGGCATAAGGCTTAAAAATGAAGAGATGGGTCATCCACGTAGTCGCCGTCTAATCACACAAGAACGGGTCATCCACGTAGTCGCTGCCTAAAATCTTAAGGAGTAGTGGTGAACTCTAAGAATTTTTCTAACGTTCATGCATCCACGTTTTTTTTTTTTAACAAAACTCAATTTTGTAACAGATTCATGTATCTCAAATCAAATATCCGTTAAAATCATATTAACAGTTACATGTTCACACAGATTCATAACCCACACAAAATCACACAGTCACAATGTCACAAAGCTCAATTATACATGAGAACTCATATCTCTCTAAGTACAAACAAATTAATTCATATTAACGAGCACGAAATCACACAAAAATATGATGTAGCAAATACGCTTATTTTAACATTCATAAAACTGCTACTGTAATATGAATTTTCTGCCCAAACGATGCAGAATTGGGAAAAATATCATTAGACAAAAGTTGTCCATAATTGCGTTTCCTACAGGCCTATGCGAACAGAATCACGAAAACTGTAACGTATGATTTATTATGAATTTTCTACTAAATTCTGATCCGTGAAAACCCCAAACTCGAAAATTGAATAATTGCTCAAATGTATATTCAAGACTCATCTATAAATCTCAAATCACAACTTCAATCATTATAAAAGAAAACCTAAATCTCATAAATTCATAACTATACTAATTCAATATTCTATCCATTTAAATTTTCAATCAAACGAGATTGAAAGAAAATCACAAGTTAACTCACCAATTTAGGGCTTCAATATTGATGATGATTTCGCAAAATAATATTTGGGGTTCCTCTTTTCTTCTCTTACTCTCTTCTTCTTCTTCTTCTTCTTCTTCTTCTTCTTCTTCTTCTTCTTCTTCTCTCTCTCTCTCTCTCTCTCTCTCTCTCTCTCTCTCACACACACACACACACACACACACACACAAACGTCTGTTCTTTCTTCTTCTCTCTTTTCTCCTCTTCCATTTTTTTTTGTTAATGTGGGGGCTAGGGTTTCAATATATGTATATGTATACTACACACACAACACATGTCAATAAAATACACACAAATATATAAATCCCATTTTTTGTCTAAGGGCCTCACAAAAAGGCTTCATATGGGCCCGAAAATACATTCTAAAGTGACAAATGATTAGCCTAATGTGTACCCATGAACCCAGGCACTAAATTTCTATATTAAGCACACTACATGACATACTAACGAACCGTACACGCTACTTCAACATTTTTATTAGATGTCACTAAGATACATACACATAGTTATTGTCTAATACTTCAAAATAATATAAAAATGACTAAAAGCACTTAGAAAATTAGGGTTGTTACAAGTTCCTGATTTTTGGAATGGTGACGAGATGGAAGCAGTTTAGGCTGATCACAAGTCTTTCATTGCTAGAGTTCATTGTTCTGAGGCCATTTTGTATGAAGACGATATTGGCCCGGTCAAATTTATTGGGACAGACAAGAACAGGAGGCCGAGAGCGGCCACCATGGTAAAGGATCAAAAGAATCAGTTGATTCAGGTATACAGACAACTCGATCGGCCATCAATTGTGATTACGCCGATCGACAACGATGCAGAACTTAACATCCCCAATGGACCAGAACCCATCATCAATGAAGCTTAGAAGGGCACTGGCCGTACAGGCCAATGTTGCCAGAATGCAAGCTTTTCTGGCAAAAAAGCGAACACAAATGTCATCGGCCAATGTGGTCGAAATCATCGAAGATCGTCAGGAAGAAGTATCAGAGGATTGCATAAGTCTAGAGGAGTTGGCATCGACTCCTGCAAAGCTTGACGACTTGAAGGCTGATGTACAAGATCCTCTCCTTGAGGTCGATTTGGGGGCAAGCGGGGAATACCAGCCTACTTTCATAAATCAGTTACTCGAACTGGATTTCCAAGCATCATTGATTTCTCTTCTTAGAGAATTCAAAGATTGTTTTGCTTGGGATTACCATCAAATGCCAGGGCTGTAAAGGAGTTTTGTGGAGCACCGGTTACCTATCAAGGAAAGGTGCAGGCCATTCAAGCAACCACTCAGGAGGATGTCCCCTGAGGTCGTTCTAAAAGTCACAGAAGAGATCGAACGACTCTTGAAACCCGACTTTATACGAACAACCAGGTACATAGATTGGATTTCCAACATCGTACCAGTAGTCAAGAAAAACGGCAAGATAAGGGTCTGCATAGACTTTAGAAATCTGAACATGGCAACTCCAAAAGATGAATACCCAATGCCAATGGTTGATCAACTCATTGACGCTACAGCCAAACATAAAAATCTATACTTTATGGATGGGCATTCCGGTTATAATCAGATATACATAGCTGAAGATGACGTCCCCAAAACCGCATTCAGATGTCCAGGAGCAATTGGAACATTTGAATGGGTGATAATGCCGTTCGGGTTGAAAAACACTGGAGCAACATATCAGCGAGCTATGAATGCAATCTTCCATGATATGATAGGGAAAATCATGGAAGTTTACATCAATGATGTTGTTGTAAAATCGGCCACGCACGAGAAACATTTGGCCGATTTAAGGCGATCTTTTGAAAGAATGAGGACCCATGGGCTAAAGATGAATCCCTTGAAGTGTGCTTTTGGAGTATCAGCAGGAAACTTTCTTGGTTTCCTAGTATACCAAAGGGGCATTGAGCTCGACAAAAACAAAGTCTGATCCATTCAATCAGCAGAGCCCCCAAGTAACAAGAAGGAGCTCTAAAGACTTCTCGGGCAAGTCAACTTTTTGCGGAGGTTCATCTCTAACTACGCTGGAATAACACATATTTGGTCCCCATTGCTCAAGCTGAAGGTCGAGGAAGAGTTTAGGTGGGAGACTCAGCATCAGAAGGCCTTTGAAGCAATCAAGCAGTATCTATCTGAAGCACCAGTAATCATGCCTCCGAGAAAGAAGAGGCCGTTGAAGCTGTATTTGTCGGGCTTAGATGAGTCAATAGCATACATGCTAGCATAGGATAATGAGTGGGGAAAGGAACAAGTAGTGTACTATCTGAGTAGGGTTCTAACTTCTGTCGAGCGTAGATATACACCGATAGAAAAATTATGTTTAGCCTTATTTTTTGCTTCGCAGAAATTAAGGGTATATATGCTTCCTGTGTTGGTTTATCTGATTTGTCAAACTGATGTCATCAAATACATGCTATCTAGACCGATAATGCGTGGGCATATAGGAAAGTGGACTCTGGCGATGATGGAGTTCATATTTTAATTCGTTCCACAGAGATCGGTGAAGGGGCAGGCCCTCGTCGATTTCCTGGCTGATCATCCCTGTTTAGATATCGGCCCAGAATTAAATGAGGCTGTTGACTCCACCCTCTTGTCAACAATATCTCTGGCCCCTTGGACGTTAATATTCGACATGTCAAGAAATGTTGACGGGGCAGGGGCAGGGATAATTGTGGTGTCCCCCAAAAGGACGAAGACAGCTTTCTTCTTCAAGCTAGAATTTGAATGTTCTAGTAACCAAGCTGAATACAAAGCATTAATCATCGGCCTTGAATTCATAGCCAAAATGAATATATCAGTGATTCACATTATCGATGACTCAAACCTCATTATTAACCAGCTCAGTGGTGAGTTTAGATGCAAGAGCTGGGAGTTGTTGCCCTTCAACTCGATTTCCCTTCAACTACTACGGGAATTTGATGATGTTAGAGTCCAACATGTTGCTCGAGCCTATAATGCCGAGGCCGACAATTTAGTGCAAGTAGCATTAGGAACCAAGTTAGAAGTAACTGATAACGAGAAGTTGATAAGAGTGCAAAGAAGAATATTGCTATTAGTAAAGCAACGAGAAATGGCAACTGAAAGCTTCTCGGTGATCATGGATGATCAAGACTGGAGAATTCCAATAATCAGGTGCCTCCTGTGTCCAAGGAGGCAGGCCGAGAGAAAAATTAAGTTATCCTCAGTCAACTACGTTTTACTAGATGGAGAATTGTTCAAGAAAAGCCTAAAGGACAAAGTGTTACTGAGATGCCTGGACAAGCCCGAGGCCATGAAAGTAATAGCCGAGGTGCATGAAGGCATTTGCGGAGCACACCAGGCAGGTACAAAAATGAAGTGGTTGCTTAGAAGATACAATTACTATTGGCCGAGCATGCTAAAAGACTGCATCGATTATGCAAAAGGATGTCAGGCGTGCCAGAGGCATGGACCAATACAGCGAGTACCAGCTACCGAGATGTAGGTGATTGTAAGACCATGGCCGTTTCGAGGCTGGGCCATGGACCTGGTTGGAAAAATATACCCACCATCATCAGGCCAACACTGTTTCATTACTGTGGCTACTGATTATTTCACGAAATGGGTGGAGGCAGTACCAGCCAAGTCGGTAAATCAAGCATACGTGATCAAGTTCATTAACGAGCACATAATTCACCGATTTGGGCTTCCAGAAATGATTACAGCAGACCAAGGATCGGTCTTCACGGGAGATGAAGTTAAGGCATTTGCTGAAAGCCGCGGTATTAAAATCCTTAATTCAACTCCATATTTCACCCAAGGAAATGGATAGGCCGGGTCATCAAACAAAACAATCAAAGGGATAATAGAAAAGATGGTGTAAGGTAATCCTAGGGTATGGCATGATTTGTTATCTGAGGCGTTATGGGCATATCGAACATCAAAGAGATCAGCCACAAACATCACGCCATTCATTTTAACATACGGTCATGACGCAATGTTGCCTATGGAAGTCACTGTTCGGTCAGTAAGACGAGCGTTTCAACTCGGCCTTGACTCTGTTGAGTACACCGAGGCAATGCTGGTCGAGTTGGAAGAACTCGATGACGTTCGTCTTAAGGCATTAGACTGCATTAAGGCACAAAAGAACAGGGTAACTCGGGCATACAACAAAAGGGTCAAGCACAAGTCCTTTGGCGAGGGAGACCTAGTTTGGAAAGCAGTTTTGCCATTGGGAAAAAAAGATGGCTGATATGAAAAATGGTCAGCCAAGTGGGAAGGACCATACCAAGTCATGTCAGTCATTACGGGTGGAGCGTATCGGTTAATGGATCTAGATGGTGAAATGCATGCAAGACTGATAAATGGGAAATATTTAAAGCAATATGTACCATCTCTTTAGGAATCAGCCAAATTAAATGAGTAGTCAAAAATTTCCTTCATTGATTTTCTCAAGAGTGTACATAGTATTAGCCGTATACAGAGCAAAACGGTTAAAAAAAATTTATAATAACAATAATAATAATAAATACATATATATATATACATCATTACTTCTTTGCAAATTTTAGTCTTAGTTCCTCCCAAGCTTGGTCCAGATATTCCAGCTCCCTTTCGACATTAGCCTTATCGGCTTCCCACTTGCTCGCCTTAGCCGCAGTTCTAGTCAAGGCTTCCACCTATTCCTGCGCAGTTCGCCCAACGTCAAGGATGGCCTTTTCTGAGAGAGCAAGGCCAGCATCAGCATTCTTCAGATCGGCGTTGATTTTGGCAAGCTCGGCCTCAAGTCTAGCCTTTTCTTGAACGAGGCGCTCCTTCAGGGCCTTGGAACCTTCATACTGTTTCTTGTAGACCCCCAGATTATCAACTTGAGCCTTACGCACCCTTGATTTTTCTTCAATATCAGACACACGTTTGGTGGCGGCACGATGTCTGTTCAGATAGTCTGGGAGCCTCACTTGTAAGTCCCTAAGATTGGACTTCATCTCGTCAGTTATTTCTAGGCAAGACAATAGAAGGCCCATGGCTGAGTAAAACTCCTCAAAGTCTGGGAGTTGGGAGAGTTTGCGCTGGACCATAGTCCTAAACCATTCCTCGACCCTTTGATACTCAGCAGCAGAAGGAGCAGCACTAGCCTGAGCCACGGTGGGTTCCGCCTGAAGGAGTTGCTCGGGATTCAGAAGGGCGAAGAAGGCCTCAACTGATGAGACCGAACTGAAGTCAGGGATAGGAAGGAAGCTGGAAACCTGCAAGAGAACAAACAATTAGCATGTAGAATTTGGAAAAGCATGTGACAAAAGCAAAAGAATGAACAAGGTTAGCTGGACTGATGCGGAGCTGGCAGAAGGAATTGCAGGTGGAGGTGGTGGAACGGCAGTTTTCTGCATTGGCACTGGAGGAGAGGCCGATGTCTCGGTGTAACAACCACCAATAGATGGAGGCTCCTCGGTGATGTCCTCAACCAGGATCTCCTCATCAACAGGAGTCCCAAAGTCACCGACGTCAATGGGATCATGTTGATCTGATCCCAGGGGCCTCTCATCCCCAGTAGTTCCTGAGGTATCACTAGCGCCAGTACTATCAGTATTGGGGGACAATATCTTGCTTGCGCTTCTCAAGATGGCCTGCTTGGCCTCATCAAGACCTCTGAGACGTTGAAGCTCGGCCATCAGTTGCTCATACATCATTTAAGGGGCGACCTCGGTTGGAGCGGCTGGAGAGGAGGCCGAAACAGGAGGTTGAAGAGGAGACTTTGGGGTTGAGGCATCTTAGCCCAAGAACCGGGGGCTTCATTCCTGCTCGCCCGGTTTTCTTGAAAGCAGCACCACTGGCACCCTATTTTCAAGTAAAAGAGAGGTCAATCTCAGCCTAGTGTATTGGTAAGGAAAAATGAAAACATTAGGAAAAAACCAGTACCTTGCCCGATTTAAGGGAGGCCGTGGTCACGTTGCGACGTTGGCGAGTTGATAGAGGAACGTCTTCATCCGACTCTACATCAGTCACACCGATGGGGTTTTCTCTTGGAAGGGCCTCTGAACAGTATTAGAAACAAAAATCAGTTAGAGAAGTAGCGAGCATTAAAAAGCATAAGGAAAGAGATACCTAAAACTGGTTCTCCAATTTCTATAACCCGGATGGCCGATGAGTGATCGAACAGTCCTAAATCATGCAGCCCGATATAAGTGAGTCTTTCCCAAGGCTCCGTTGTCAAGGGCGCCTGCTTCTTCGCCAACGGAATGGCAATGGAAAAATCAACCTCGGGTAACGGAGGAGGCCGACACTCAAAAGGCTTGAGGAACTGTTCGAAAGATAGCATGGATGAATAATCAGTCGTTTGCAATATTTTTTGTACGCTCTTACTGTCCTTTCTTTATGTTCTTGCTCAAGCATTCTTAGGTGCCACTTCATATCGGATCGCATGATCTCGAGCTGTCTGGGATCAAATTTGAATTTAAAAAACTTCTTGAATGCAACAACGGCCTTGTAAGGAGATTTACCTTTAGATGTCTGTGTTAGGGATATATACTAAAAGTCGTGCTTTATGTAGTTGATTTATTATTCATTTAATAAAATCAGTTAATCCATTTTTTATGAGAATCTGTGTGGGCAATATTTGTATTATATTGTTTATTTAATATTATGCATGTGTGTCTTTCACTCTATATAGTAGGTGGTTTGGTGTGTAGAGTTCGGCTTGCACAGGGAAGATCAGACCATCAGATCTTGTAGAATGTAAGATTTTGGTTTACAGTCTTAGATGAATTGGACACACCATCGGTAGGACTGCAGCATGGTGTTGTAGTAGGTTTGTCTTGCCTACGGAAAACGGTATAGTTTCAACTCACTATGCCGGTACACTTTGTGTATTAAACGGGACTGACTTGGGGTAATTATCTTTATATTGACTTATAAGATAATTAATACTTCATGGCTATTATGAGTGCTTATGCTCTAAATCCTAAGTTAATTTGTAGACACGTACATTTGATATTTATACTTTGATCCCTAAAAGGGTGAGATCCTTAAATGGGTCAATATCTCATTGGATTGGGTGGCAATATTAATTTTGTGGTGGATATTAATTAATGATGGAATCCATGTCTCAATTTTGGGATTGATGATATCCCCTTGAGAAAGCTTATAAGTTTTGATTATGTCAAACCCTGCAGGTAGATTTTGTATCCGACATATCAGATAAGTTAAGCAGAGGATCTCAAGGAATTTTAAGAGATTAATTAAATATGATTGTCATTAATTATATTTAATTAATGGATATCTGTAATCTTAACATGGGGAGATAATAAGCATTTAATAACATGGAGCTCGAAATACATTTTTGAGATAAGGGTAGGAGTGCAATTATAATTCTTTAGTGGTATGAATTACAATTTATGGAAATAGGAATCTGATTCAATTCGAATTAGGGTTTCCTAATTCCATAAGGAAGCCTATTCCTTATTGACTTCTTATGGTCCCTATCGTAGCCTATATATATGCTACTTTGGCTCTCTCCTCAGTTTCCATTTTTCCATCAAGAGTATTATAACTCGGAATAGAAAAGAGAGCGTAAAAAGAGAGAGCAGAAACATAAAGGATTTCGAAGGAGCCCACACTCAGTTCGATATTCTGGCAGCAAAGGAATACGGTAGAAGATCGTGAGCTGTTATCGAGCCCGTGTTCTCGATTCGTCTTCTACAGCAATCCGTTTTAGCAGTTTAAGGTAACCCTAGTTCTGCCCTTGTAGGGTTATTGTAGTTTTCACGTAATTTTTTTTTGCAGTACCAACTTATACGCGCTATCAATGGATTCTGGGAACGCAGTTTCCTAACAGTCTGGGCCTTCCTCTTTTGACCTACAGCCTGAACCACAAAGGGGTTAGTGGAACAAGAGGGTTTCTCGGAAATAGGAGGAGAAATACATTTAAGTACATAAAAAACAGGTTCAGATCGTAAGCCCGAGATTATTTTTGACCACCAAGTGTCAAACTCGGTCGATGTTGAAGGAAGCTCATGAAAAGGTAAAAACTCCAACCCTGCTCGGGCAGCACTGCTGAAAGATCGACATTTTTTGACCTTGGTCAGGTCAGAAAGAAGAGACTGTCCTGCCATGGAACGGTTAAAGGTACGGAAAGGAGGAATTGGGATTAGTTGCTTTAGCCCGAATTGTCGGGCTAAAGCTGGAGCGTTGTAATACTTCACCCCACACTTGTTATTATGTTGGGGTAAAACAGGACTGTACAAGAGGTCTCGGCCAACTAAGATGCTGGCGCAGATTGCTTCGTGTTCTTCTTGCTCGGCCTCAGGAGCTTGGCCAGGACGGTGGAGAAGGCAAATCGGATATCGGAGCCGAGGATGAAAGGGGAGAAACTGCTGGGGCAATCGGTTACCCATGTGTTCGTAAAAGAAAGAAAAAAGATGATCAAAAGAAAGGCCTTTTGGGCTAAATCCAGCAAAATGCAAAGCGAAAGCAGAAGAGTGTTCAGGGAAAGTGGTGGGATCGCAGGTATCGACCAGGCTCTTTTCTGGGAAATAGAATTGGAGCCAACACTGAAGTAGCCAAAGAGGTCCCCCTGAAGTTTTAAATTTGGAAAATTTGAGCTCGAGGACGCCACGGTAAAGGTGAAAGAGTACGAGAGGAGCGAGAGCAAGTCTCTTGCCCGAGGCCAAGGCCAGGGCAATGTGATGATACTCTTTTGTAACCCCATAGGAGGCCGAGCAAAAAACAAAACTATTCAGCCAGTAGACTAAGAAAGCAACGTGCTCTTGGTCAGTGACATCTCCCTACCCCATGCTGGCCGAGAAAAAATGCCTGAAGGCAGTGATAACCCTAGACCCCTTGCCCTTGTCGGTCTTTGGGTGTTCATTCAAGAGAAGAAGAAAGGTTGGGAGTAATTTCCTCAACATGAGCACGCAGACCAGTGAGGAAACAGACGTCCTGAATTGTTGGGCTCGTGAGGCCACAACGAAAGAAAAAAGCATTGGCCGAGGTCGACCAGAAGAAGAGTGAAGAAAAGAATAGAGGTTTATCAAGAAAGAATCTTTCTCGTCTAAGCATGATAGCGTCATAGATGTCAAGGGCCCTCCATAGGTCCTTTTTTACCTCCGCTAATCGATCCACCCAAGAAATCCAGTCAGTAGATGGAATAGGCCAATTCCTCAAAGGGTTTGAAGGAGCATATTGTGAGCCCCACTCAAACTCAAATTGGTAAAGTAATTCATTGTCCTCAACCACTAAAGGGAAATAGGGATCTAGAAAGGACGGAGGAAAAGAATCAATAACAGGACCAAGTCATGTTGAAGAACCAGAAGAGAGAGGAATCAATACCTGAGGATTTATAAGCCCAGGAATGGTTTCAAAGGCTTGTTTAACGGCGGTAGCATTAGTAGTTTTGGCCACTGGCGCGGTACCAGTGGCAGCAGGGGAAGAAGAAGTATCACCGGCGGTCTGAGAAGCACTGGTTGCAGAGGAGGAAGCCATGAAACTTGGTGAGAAAAAGAGAGAAGACTTTCTGAGAAAATTCCAAGGCAAAAGAAAGGGAAAAGTGAAGAAGCTGTGATTGATATGGCTTATATAAGAAAAGAGAAGAGGGTAATCGTGACTTTGGAATGAGTTCCCAAGAGGCGCACCTCGATTCTAGAAACGAGACGGGACGAGCCGCTAGGGTGGGGACACATGGAGCTCCACGCCGTCCACTACACCATATGGGCAAATTTGTAACAGACAGATTTTATGATTTGTAACGGGTATACCCGTTACTAATTTATAACAGATATATCTGTTACAAATTTTGAAAAATCGTTACTAATTACCATTATTTTGGTTACTTAATTTTTCTAACGGGTGTATTTATTTTTGTAACGTTTATATCCGTTACAAAATTGATCCCAAAAAATATTAAATAATAAAATAATATTGACAAATACTCCAACCATCGGGCTCCAACAGAGGTTTTTATAAGAAGATACACATTTATAGGAGAGAAAAAGGAGAGAGAAAGGAGAGAGGGGGAAAGAGTCCTAGATCCGCCGCCCACCAAACATCGCCGCCGACCCAACCCCACCGCCGACCCAACCCCGCCGCCGACCCAACGCTACCGCCGACCCAACGCCGCCTCCGACCTAGTCTCGGTATACCCTTCTTCTTCTTCTTCTTCTTCCTTCTTCCTTCTTCTTCTTTTACTTTCTTCCTTATTTTTCTTCTTCTATCTCTTTCAATTAGCAATCAGAAAAGGGTTTTGTTGATTTCATATTAGGTGGAAGAGAATCGAAAGTCTGCAAGGATTCTAGGTCTGCAAAGGATTCAAGGTCTGCAATCAGAAAATGGGTATGCTTCTGTTCATGTCTTCTTTCTTTTGAGACTGGTATATAGGTGCTTGAATGCTTCTGATGATTAAAGAGTCTTGTTTGAACTCTGTAATTTAGGGTTTGTTAGTAGTGAACTTTGGGATTTTGGGTTGGATGTTGGGTTTGCATAGGATAGGTTTAGTATTTGATTTCCAACATGATTTTGTGTGGGTTTTCGATTTTCAACACGATCTATCTATGCTAACTTCAACTATTGTGGTTCTATTCACCATAGTTCAAAGGGAAAGAAATGTGGAAAGAAGCAAGTGTCTGTTTCTGAAACTTGTATCGATTATACCCGAATTCTTACCTTAGATTTTGAATTTCAGTTAAATTTTCACTTGTTTCCACTCACCCATTTTCATGATCTGCTATTTTTGTGTATTTGTGTTTATATATATATTAACATTCACTCTATATTTGTGTTTATCTGTGTAGCACCGACCCATTTTCAAAGAAGGATGGGTACAATGTCATCCTTCAATCTTCTAAGTCCGTAATGTTGGCAAGACCCTCGTCTCCCATACACAGGGTACCAAGTAAACAATCTAATTTTTTTTTAACACTTGAACGGGAAGGAAACAATGGGAATTTGTTGAAACTTCCAAAACTCCCTACCTCTTCTAATGTATTTGCAAATAAAAAAAAAGGGGATTGTATGAAGTTTTCTCAAGCTCAAGGGGTGGGGGTAATTTTCAATATGTGATTTCATTATGTGGATTCTCTTGAGTCGAGTTAGCCTATGGAATTAGTCCATATGGGATTGAATACACATGTAAGGCCTTATTTCTTTGCCTGTTTTTACTTTTTACTTTTGGCAGACACTCTAATGGAAAACGAAGATCTCCTCCCAAGGCAGAGAAGTTGGTTGATTTTCACTCAGATTTTGTGAAGCAAACTAATGCTAAGTACCCCGGACATCCATTGATTTTGGTGTGTAAGTCTTTGGGTTCAAGGTAATGTCATTAATTTTCACTTTCCAGTCCAAGTTCAACTGTGCATATATTGAATGCTTATTTATTTTTTTTAAAAGATAAGAAGCACCCTTGACATATATTGAATTCTTATTGTTGCGTGTACAGATTCACGAAAAAGTGAATTACGAGGAGCTAAGTACAAATTGGGTTGCTTGATTAGATGCATAAATAATTTTGGTAATAATCTGGTTTTATTATCAAACTGTAAATTTTTGTTTGGTTATACATGATTAGATGAATTAAACAGTTTTGGGAATATGCTTGGTAGTTGAAACATGAACATTGAGGGTATGTCTTTTAGCCTCAACCGTGTTAATTTATAATCAGTTTCGCATGGTGTTCATCGAAGGATGGGGCTTCTTTTTATTTAAGATGCAAAACCATCATGTCTCTGAATCAAGTGCTATCTTCTGTCTATTGTTTCCTGTGCATTTCTCTAACCCTCTTGAGGAATCTTCCTAATCACTCCTATTTAATTTTCACTTTCTCACTCTTATGTTGACAAAGTTGTTATTTCTTTCACTTGCTTGATTTTCTATTTCTATATGTTTTGACAAATTTACTATTGCTTTCTCTTAACATTTTGGTATTGCTTTTCGATCTATACATTTACATAAATCTCGACCATTGGGATGACAAAGCTCAGCCATGCATGAGTTATGACTTGAAACCAATTATTTTGATCTATATATATATTCTCCACTTGATTGTATGAGCCATCTAATATGGGTCTCTCTACTGCACATACATGACCAAAACTCTCATTGTTTTTTGGGATGACATTCTCACCAATTCTAAGGAAATTGTGTAATTTGCAATTTGCTTTAAAATTTTCAACTATTCAATCATCTCCTTTTACCCATAGGTTATGGGAGTTTGGGGGGGGGGTGACCATGTTCGCTAAAAATGTGTAAATTGTTTTACGTATTTAGCTCTAATTATTTGGTTTAAAGTTTGCTTATGAATAGATATAGATTTTGACAACTCTTATGTTCAATATTTAGCACTTGCACATTTAGGCTATTACTGCATTGTTTGAGTCATGAATTTGAAATTTTCAATATCGACTTTGTAGGTGTTTCAAACAAGATTTTTAAATTGGGTGTGATCCCAATTAACAATGTGCTGTTTCTTTAAGTGCTCACACTCCCTAACAAGTTCTATGAGGGTAACATCTGATTTCTTACATTTGCTCTTAAAGAATGAAGGTATGTGATTTCCCAATTAACAATGTGTTGTTTCTTTTCAGTTGCTAGTAGTTGTGAAACCTGTTCCGCATATAACTTCATTAGAGACTGTTCCTGGGTCAATTTTGTAGGTGTTTCAAACAAGATTTTTAAATTGGGTGTGATCCCAATTAACAATGTGTTGTTTCTTTAAGTGCTCACACTCCCCAACAAGTTCTATGAGGGTAACATCTGATTTCTTACATTTGCTCTTAAAGAATGAAGGTATCTGATTTCCCAATTAACAATGTGCTGTTTCTTTTCAGTTGCTAGTAGTTGTGAAACCTGTTCTGCATATAACTTCATTAGAGACTGTTCCTGGGTCAATTTTTCTTCATGTTCAATCTGAAGTTGCAGTGTTTTCTGCTTCAACTTGTATGCATATTGCTGTTCAGAAAGAGCATACTGTTCACCAAGCTGCTTCAATTTGTTTCTTAACATTTCGTTCTCTTTGAGCTGAGGCGAACTTTCATCTTTTTGTGCTTCTAGCTTATTGCTTACTTGATTGCATCTTTGGATTCTAGTCGTTAGATCTAATCTTAGGTTTTACTACACAAAACAAACTGGTGAAGAGAATTGAAACCACCTCCATATGAACAAATCCATTTTTCTTTAAAATCTTTGAGATTCAGATCTGCATTACATCACTAAGTCAAAATGCAGAAGAATTAACAAAAGTAGTATCTTATCCAACTCTGTTTTCCATCAGTCATGCTTAAAATGATTATCTGTAGATAAAGGACAGTAAGTTTACTGATGTCAGGTGTACCAAAATGGAAATTGGCGCAGGCAAAGAAGGTTGCTATAAGAGCCAGCAAGGGCATGTTGGATCGGCGACAAGGGGAGAGGAGAAGAGGAGCAGCGGTTAAGAAAAGTAGCTCTAAATATTTCCAAGGACGTGAAGAAGTTCTGGTTGAAAATAGAAAAGCTGGCAAGTCTTTTAGGTTAAATTAATGTGTTGTTGAGCTTTAGATGCAGCTTTTCATTTCAAGCATCTGATTTGAATTCTTTTCTTTATAATGTTTAAATTCCAGGTGCTTTACAAGCATCAGCAGGAGCTTGATGAGAAAAGGAAAAAATCACTTGATAAACAGCTTGACTTTCTTCTGGGGCAAACTGAAAGGTAGAATGCTGTTTCTGTAAAGCTGTTCCAAACTTGGTTATGCGAATTGGTCAATTCACGAGTTGATTCAAGTTTTATACAGCCCCGATACGATTCATGCTCCACAATTCTGCAGTTTGAAGAAAACTTTTCAGTATTTTGAGCGTGATAGGCTGATATTGAATGAAACTTGTATTAAAATTTTAGTTTGTTCATTTTAAGCCTTGTACATGTGGTCGTATATGCATACAATATACACATATATAGTTACATACTGTTTAGTGTTTTCTAAATAAGTGAACTATATGATTCATGATTCGATTCATGTCGGACAATGGTTCTAAAGATTTGTGCTACATAAGGACAATATCGAAGATCATCTATATTTACTCATCAAAAAGTAGTGAAAATATTCAAATCATCTATCTTCGAAACTTTTCTTATCCCACAGACAGTAAAATGATGTTTTCATTTATAATTTTTTGTAGGTACTCAACAATGCTAGCGGAGAATCTTGTGAACTCACCAATTCCTTCTAAACTGGTAGATTCTAACTCAGTTCAAGGTATGTGATTTCTTTATTACAACATAGGCACCTTACCTGGATTTAGAATTTACTTCCCTTTGGTAGTGAAATGTGTATACTAATTGGGTGTTAATTTCATTAGTGTATGTTGAAGATCATATCAATAGTGAGAACTTGATCTATGATATTGAGGTATATAGATATAAAATAGACATTTGTGATATATAGCTCATAGGTGTTGCCTTAAAAACTTATTTCCACTTTAGAGTAGAAAGCAACCCAAAATGTCTAAGAGCCTCCTTCAGAGTGAGTATAGGCCGAATTGATAGGGACCGCTTAGTTTTGAGGTTTTGAGTAGTAAAATTGTAAAAAGCTTATCCGAATACCACAAAATCTTACTCGCACCTCAAACATGCCTAAAGAAACTTGTGGGAACTAACGGAATGCATAACAGAATCACGGTTCACAAATAATGCGAAAAAAATGACTTTTTCATCACTTAGGCTAAAAAAAAACCTTAGTTTTTGAGCTTTTGAGTAGTGAAACTGTAAACCGCTTATCTGAACGCCACGAAACTTTACTTGCACCTCAACTATGCCCAAAGAAACTTATGGGAACTAACGGAATGCGTAACGGAATCACGGTTAACAAATAATACAAAAAATGACTTTTTCATCACTTAGACTTGAAAAAAATTTAGTTTTTGAGGTTTTGTGTAGTGAAACGGTAGAGCATGTATCCGAATGCTACAAAACCTTACTCGCACCTTAAGCATGCCTAAAAAAACTTGTGGGAACTAACAGAATGCATAACACGGTTCACAAATAATGCGAAAAAATGACTTTTTCATCACTTAGGCTTGAAAAACCTTAGTTTTTGAGGTTTTGAGTAGTGAAACTGTAAACCGCTTATCCGAATGCCACGAAACCTTACTCGCACCTCAAGCATGTCTAAAGAAACTTGTGGAAACTGACGGAATGCATAACGGAATCACAGTTAACAAAGAATGCAAAAAAAATGACTTTTTTTTATCACTTAGACTTGAAAAAAACTTAGTTTTTGAGGTTTTAAGTAGTGAAACGGTAAAGCGTGTATCCGAATGCTACAAAACCTTACTCGCATCTCAAACATGCCTAAAAAAAACTTGTAGAACCTAACGGAATGCATAACGGAATCGCGGTTAACAAATAATGCGAAAAAATGACTTTTTCATCACCTTTTTGAGGTTTTGAGTAGTGAAATGGTAAAGCGTGCATCCGAATGTCACGAAACCTTACTCGCACCTCAAACATGCTTAAAGAAACTTGTGAGAGTGCATATGAAGCTTAACGTAATTTATTTATATCTCGACTCATCTGTGGTTTATTTGTGTTGTCAAGAGTGTGATCCATAGTTGAACTATTATTTTGAATAACAGCACATTTAAGAAGAAGGCTCCAAATGCCATACTGGAGATCAGAAAATTCGCACAAAAATCCTTTGGTCGCAACAAAGGATGTGAGAGTGCATATGAAGCTTAACAAGTACATTTGGAGCAAGAGTATCTGTAGTGTCCCAAGGTGGGTAAGAGTTTGTATTGCTCATCAGAGGAATGATGATGAAGATGCGACATAAGCTCTACAAGAGCTCAAGGGCCTAGGCACCAAAGTTGTTGAAGATGATGATTGATTGGTCAATTCGTTCCAGCACCATATGTGATATTGGGAGGAATGATACATGATAATTTTTGTTTTCTAAGTGTTGAGTGTTATGAGATTGATTAGTGTTATTAAACTTCAAACATGGTTAGGTTGGTGTAGTGAGATTTTGTTGGTTATATATACATGTATGAACAATTTTCTTGGTACGATTACTATGGAATAATTTTGTTGTGTTCGGTATAGATTGAGCTTGTTATTTTTGTGTTTGGTATAAATTAATATGCTTGTTAATTAGGTATAATTAAAATTTGGAAGCATATAAATTAATTACATTTTTTTTATTTGTAATTAAAATTTGTAACGGGAATATCCGTTAAAAAATCCGTTACTAATTTTATGCATTTTGGAAATTAGTAACGGATATAACCGTTACAAATCCGTTAGTATTTCTTTCAAAAAATAAAAAAAGTTGGATAGCTATCCGTTACTAAACACATTCCTAACGGATATATCCGTTGCTAAAGTTGTATTAGTAACGGGTATATCTGTTACAAATATCCGTTACTAATTAGTAACGGATATATCCGATACAAATATCCGTTACAAATTTGCAACGCCCTATTTGTAACGGGTATATCCGTTACAAATATTTTTTGTAACGGATATTCCCGTTACAAATCGGGCCATATGGTGTAGTGGTCAGTTGCAGAGTTAGCATTAAATTTTAAATTTCAAACATCTCATCAAACTAACTGCACAACATTTGACAAGACGTTTGGGGGGCATTGTTTACACCCTAATTTGGGATTTCCCAAGGCACATGACAATCACGTGGCCTGATGATGTCATCACACGAGCAGGTAGGCAAATGAACATAGATTGAGGACGATCACAGAGAAAAGACCGATATCAGAGCTACCTACCTGTAGCAATGATACATACAATAAGTGAATATCGGTGTTAAGATCGAGGACAGGATGATACTGGTTACTCAAAGAAAGACCTCGGTCTTAACACGCAAGGCCAAGGTTGCAAAGTAGGTACCATAGTCGTAACATCGGTCAAACAAGATCGATGACCAACCAATGAGTTCTAAAGTGTTGGGACTGAAAGGCAAGCATGAAATGAAATGAAATATCGGGCTTAGAAGATGATTAATAATCAATGGAATAATTAAAGCCACAAAAAACATCGGTTAAGCAAGACCGATGGATACTAGTAGACTTCCTACCAAGCATAAGACCGAGGCGCATCAACCAACGATGGTCAAGCTACTCAGAGAAGGATGCAATCGGTCAAATAGGATCTGTTCACAAGGCTTTTAGGCAGTTGAGAATGGACAAGAACGTGTGTACAGGATATGCCAAACTGGAAGAGAGATGGTTACATAGAAAAAGAACGTGGCAGAAATGGGAGCATCAGACAGATCATGGAGGTTAATCATGGGGCAACAAGTGGGGGCAATAACTGATTCATGCCTAAAAATTAGGGACCACTAACCCCATTAACCCCACTAATAGGAGCAGTTATTCATTCAAAATCTATAAATAGGGCAGGTGGTGCAACATTTGAAGGGGCTAATACACACGCCACCTCTGCCCAGGCAGACTTTATTGCATTTTCCTCAAAGCATTACTACTTTTGTTCTTGAGTGATCATGAGTTTTCATTGTTCTTAGAGCGTTTGTAATTGCTACTTCAATTTGACTAATGAAGATGATGTTCATGGAGGTATTCTTGAGTTTCAGTGTTTGATCTGTTTCCTTTTTATTTTAATTTCCATTTGTAATTACTTGCTTGCATCAGAGTAGAGTAAAAACCCATTTCGTTGTTTAAGAGCGACCTTAATGACGATTCGCCCAAATTAGAAGTTAGATTAGGCTATCACAACCTCTCTTGAGTCTAGGTGGACTCTGGCACGCCAAATACACTACACCAATTTTATTTGTAAACAATTTTTGGCACGCCCGGTGGGACAAGTGTCAAATGGCTGCAAAAGGGACTAGATCTAGGGGGTTTTCCCATGAGGTATGTTCATGCGAGCCTGTTTTAGAGCCTATCTTGGAGCCCTTCATAGAACCTGTCTTAGAATCCCCAAACAGCGTGGTAGCCAGTCAGGCGGACTTGTCTAATATGAGTAATAACTTACTAGGACTTTTCAACCAACGCTTTGCTGAGATGTCCATTAGGCAAGACCAGACTTTTACCCAAGTGAGAGATATGTTCCGGGAAATGAGGGAGTAGAAGGAACACCAAACAGGTGGTCCTTCAAAGCCATCTATTCCACCAACCTTCCTGTCTCTGGATGGTTTGGGGGCAAGTCAAAATGTCCTTTCTTCCTCCCAGACCGAAAAATACATTACCCCACCAAAGAGGAATGGCAAAGAAATCTTAGGGGAGACCGGAAACCCATCCCGGGTTGTAGTTCGACCAGGCATCACCATCAAGGAGCCAGTGATCGATCTAGACGGGCAAAATTCAGACCATCAGTGGGGAAGGATTAATCCGTTGTTCGGAGACAACTTAGTCACCGACGACAAACTCATTGGGAACGATAGAGTCGATCTAGAACATGAGACCAGCATGAGAAGGGTTACCCCAGTCCAAACAGTAAGGGTGGATCGAGAGCAGATCGCCGAGGTCATTCACCAGGACTTCGGCATTTATGTGTAAACGTGTATGCAAATTTGTGTACACCTAACATTACTCTTTCAAGAAAGATACGAGAATTAAAGAGAAATTTTGATTGGAAAAAAGTTGCAACGGTAGTACTTTTGAGTTCATACAGATAGAGAGCATTTTTTTTTTTACCCAGGCCTTTACTGGGTGACGTGTGTCCAATTACATTCTTATTTTGATTCTGAACTATATATCAACATAATTACTAGAATGAGAAATATGTCACCCAATAAAAACCTGGATAAATAATGGATGAGCAAAAATAACTGTGTAAAAATACTCTCATACAGATAAAAAGACTCATTCTTTAGTACTATTTTTGTTGACTGGGGACTTGTGGATGTGAGGGATCACACCAACTCTAGCAATGATTTAACGTAAATAGATGGACCGGAAATTTGGAAGATGCATCCCCAAATTAATTTCCTTTCTGCAAAAGAATCTGGGGAACCTATGGTTACAACATATAAACAAACCAGACAAAGACTATAGAGAGCACAACATAATTCACTATGGGCAAGGATTTGCGGTGGTACAGAAGTAACTTTTATTTCAGTGTGTATAATTTTTTATGCACTTTAGATATAGAGAGAGAGAAAAAAGATCAAGAAACAAGAGCATTGATAAAGATGAAAACATGATAGAGTAAGAGCTCTTAATTTGTTATAAAGGTTAAGAAGGATGGGGTTTCATCAACCTCCAACTCATATCCCTATACGTAAGACACCTTCTCCCAAGGGCGAACCCATAATTTTAGACTAGGGTGGGCTAGAAATGAAGATAGTGGTAAACCCAACGGAGGGTGAACCCACCGGGGGTTAGGGGCAGGGCCGGCCCTGGTATATAAATTTGTAGGCCCCCCCCCCCCCCCCCCCCCCCCCCCCCCCCCCCCCGCCTAAAGCCCCAATGTTTTGGATAATTTTATACCTCCAATTTCAAACACTGAATAGTACTTGTTAAGCTCAAAGGTCTCAAACACAGCCTAAAACTGGTGCACAAAACTAATCATTAGGTGCACAAAACTGGTATACTCAGCATTTTCCCTATTAAAAAAAAACACAATCTCAACTTTACCAAATATAAGACTTTTCAATATTTTTGGTCACTTTCCTTACATTTTATTTATAGAACTGAATATTTGCAATTTATCAAGCTTATTTGCAGTTTTTTTGGGGTATCTTTTTACTAAAGCACTCAAATTCTTAGGGCAGTCCCCTTCCTAAAAAACAATTTAGTTTTCCCTAAATAGACCCAAATGGCTTTTAGGACCTACATTTCTGGATTTGATAACTAGTTCATGCTTATATACAGAGGGCCTCATTTTATAAGTTCGCCTAAGGCTCCCAAAACCCCAGGACCGACCCTGATTAGGGGGCCACTCCCCCAAGTTGACCCGGTAATTTTGATTCGTAACTGACTAGGTAATGTTGTTTGCTAACTGATTCGGTAATGTTGATTCCTGTTCTACTTAAGATGTTAATTCTTCTACCATATTTTGGATCATCCTCCAAGTAACCAGACTTCAATAAGTCCCTTTAAGTTTGAGAATTTCATTTTCAGCTGTAGTGTAATTAAAGAAAATTTTGTTTTTCAAACTACGAAAATGACTTTTTGCATCGAATCATGAAGTTTAACTGACTACATTATTGGACGTATTCTGATTTCTGAACAATCATTTTTTAATATTTGTGTTAATCAGCGGAGTACTAACAAATATCATATGGAATGCTTAGGATTTTGGTATTGAACCCAGTAACATCTTTATTTATAAAACTTTTGGGATTATTATATTTGTCCCAAAATCATAGACAATGCCACAGTGGTTGGTACACAAAACCTATACTTTCAAGGGTCCTACCATGGAGATCTCATATATATATCCGAATATGATATTTTCCTGTGAATATCTACTACCATTGTATAGTTGAATTTTCGATGATCCAACAGTCTTGCGGTTACATAAATGATTAAACTCCTGCTATGTGTTTTCTCTTTGTGATACAAAAACATTTGCACACGGGACCCATATTATTAGATCACATTTGTGGATGGTTCTGAATTGCAAGGGCGTTTGGAGATGCAATTTGTTTTAGTTTAGGTTTTCCATTTTAACTTTTATTGCTGTTTTTTTTTTTGGGTGAAGGTGTGATTTGGAATCTTGGAATTTTTTAAAGATAATCATAAGCCCAAAAAATCTTGGGTATGTGTTTGTCACCTCTTTTTTAGGTTTCCTTCATAAATTGATCGAGTGGCCATTTCCAGTAAAATTTTCTTTGAAAGCTTTATTTTTTTGCGTGTTTATGTCTGGAATTTAAAAATGCGGAACCAAATTCTCCAATAAATAAATATAAATACATCAACAGTAATAAACACACACACTAAAGAACATATAGATTTCTACGTGATTCATCGGCCAAACATTGCCTACGTCCACAACCGAGACAACTGTACTTTCACTATTTAGAATAAAATCCGGTACAAGCAAAAGTTGAATTAAATCTCACAACTCAACCCTCTAACCCCTTACACCAACTCTCAATACTCAAAGAACTCTCACTCTCACACCCTAGATCAACCATGCACCCTCCATAAGGGAAGACCCCCAACTTAGTACATTAAGGACTTCTTAAATTCCTTTACACCATCTTTTTTTATATAGAGCTTAAACTCATTACTTGTTGGACAAATTAAATAACTCTATCGCAAAAGGAAACCAATCAGGATAAAAATCTAGCCAAATCAACAATTCTTAAATTAATCAGGTTTTCTCACATGTGATATAATCCCAACCGTTAAAACAACTAAAGATATTTTTCAAAAAATTTCTCTTTCTTTTTGTTTTTCTTCCTCGATTTCCCATTTTCAACCTCCAAAACCAAATGAATTTAATTTTTTTTTTTTTTTTGGCTGAAAAAACCAAATGAATTTGAGCTTCAAGATAATTAACGTGGTGTCTTGGACAACCAATCATTGTCGTCAATTTTCATACATGTTAACCAATAAACTATAAAAGTACAACGTTCAGGAATTGATTAATTTTTAATTTCTTTATTTCATCGTTCGACTTCTTCGGAACGCTAAATGATGAAAGATACTCACTCTATCCCAAATTGTTTAGCACTTTTGAGAAATTTAATTTTTTAAGAGAACACAATAATTCCACTTTTGTCGAACATTTATACTCCAACTTTTCAAGTTTGCCCCTCATAAATGAATGTAGATTAGTTAGAGGTGTAAAAAAAGAAAGAGCACAACAATATAGATTCAAAGTTTATTGTGTTGACTTTTTAACATGGACTAACATTGTGAGATAGCCCAAAATAGAAAGAGTGTCCAACAATTTAGGACGGAGGGAGTAGTTTTTAAAATTTTTGATTACTAAACACAGTGGACACTTAATAAGTTAACTTGTGCTTGAGATGAACTGAATTGTCTCTTCTGTAGATATGCAGTTTAATTGTTTTAAAGTAAGTTAGTCATTTAGTCAACTTCGTGCTCTCAAGGTACTTAAATTAGTTGGGTGTCAATATATTGTTGTTTCTTTCCCTTTGGGGATTTTTATTAATGAATCTCATTTTATTGTTCAAAAAATAAAATAAGATAGTGTTCTAATTGTATATGCAAATATAGAGTTGTTGCTGGATGATCTAGTTCTTCTCTTGTAGCTCACTGGATGTTTTTTTTTTTTTTTTTTTAATGATGATCTTGCAGTATATAAGTAGTTAATTAATATTTTGTCTTAATTACCTAGGCCTACCATGTAATATACCTAAATCTTTAATTCTCAACTCCCAATATGTTTGGCTGATAATTAATATTTGTGGTGCGTGACCGGCGTGCCAGGACCTTGTACGGTAGGCCCAAACGTAACCAAACTATCCCTATAGCTACAGGTCCGCTTATCAGGCACGGTTGGAAAGTAGGAATGACCCCTCTCTTAAGCTCCTACTTACTCTGAAGTGAGTACTATTATTGAGTGATGAAATTACGAGAGAAAGAATGAATTGAAAAATGGACTGAACATAAAATGATCAAAATTGCCATTAAAGCAAGTGTAGTTGAAAGAAAAGAGAATTAGACTTCAGAATGGAACACGTGGAATATAAGATGAATGAAAATAAACTTTATTTATGAGTTACTTGGAACAAGAACACTAAAAAAAAAAAAAACATGAAGTAAAGCTCTAGCTGATAATGGAAATAGTAAAAGGAAAAAAGAAAAGCTATCATGCTAAGGAACTGCCAAAAAAAAGAGAACTCTAAGGATGCATTTTGTATGCTCTGTCAAATTTTGATGAGCTATAGGAGGAGTCTCTTGTTGGGCTGCCTTTGGTATATATAGCTGCTGTAGATAGCAAGATAAGGCAACCCAATCTTCAAAACTTTGATAATCTTCACCAAATATTTTCTTTCATATATTTAGAACTTTATCTTCAACATTTTGATAATCTTTCCATAATTTGATAATATTAATATTCATCTTTATCCCTATCTTCAAGCTTATCATATCAATTAGGAGATATTTTATGACTGATAATCCTTCCAAATGGGCCCACCATATCACATCCCAAAGTGATCAAAAATCACTATGAATGCCAACTAAAGTGGTGGCCGAATATGATCAAGGTTGCCATATATAATAAAAACCAAATATATTGGTGGTCCAATCATTAAAGTCCGATGGCCAAATTGGTAGTGACCGATCAACTAGAGAAATAATAGCTCAAGTGATATCAATCGGCCTCCTCCTAACAATATGATTCAATGGCCATTCGGCCCAGTCCACTTTGAACCTATTATTTGGCCATTAATTCATATAATCGGTCTCATTGGTTAGAAAAATAAATTAAAATTATTCGGTCTCAACAAAATATCAATTCTGTCCATGCAATTTATTTATATAAAAAAATGTATTTTTTTAGGTGCAAACTATTTGCTTGTAGCTTAGCGCGGGCGTGCCGAATCAAAAGTGGTTCGGTGTGTGCAAACTAATTTCCTATGTGCTTGTGTGAGTGATACACATTACACAAGCCTTTGTGACCTAACTTCTAACAGGGTGATTATGTGAGGTGAATAGGAAAGTACACTCACCTAAAGTCCTATGGCAGTACTGAAACTGTTTGCACCCAAAAACCGTCAATGATTTTTGAGCCCGATTCGCGTTATAGGGGAGGCCGGGTTGAGGAGCTCATGACTCATCGGACTCAAGCATAGACATAAGACCGATGATAAGTACAAAGCTGATTGGGTGTGAGAAGGAGAGCCCGATGGAAAGATTGAACATGTGTGAGGATTATCGGGCTATGGGAGATATAACCCAATATGTTGACAGCCCGATGGTAGAGTGAAGCAACAGGAAGCCCAATCGGACACCGTGTAATGAAAGATGGGAGTTACAGTCCGATTGGCCATGGGCGGTTGAAGAAAGGTAATCGGGCATCAAGGAAGGCATGGAAACAGATAGAGCCCGTTTCATCCAGGAAAATCAGTGACGAGGCCGATGGACTGAAAGGAGAGGCGGTGCTATCCACAGCTGGCAGGATGACGTTATCTCTGAGAAAGTTGGAAACAAGAGTCCATTTAGGAACGGATCTGATCATGTCCAGCTGGGTTTAGTCGTCTAATCCCTAAATTAAAGGGATTTATTCAATCAGAGGCTGGATAAGGTAGGAATCAAAGATAAGGGAAGTTTTTTCAAATCAACCAATCAATTAAGCATCTTGGAGCGCAAGCCAAGGAATTACTGTCCAAGTAAAAATCGTATAAGGCCGCTATAAATATAAGGCAGGCTATCCAAGCAAAGGACTCTCCGCGTCACTCTCGAAACAGCATACATACAGCACATTCGAAGCATTCAAAGCATTCAAAGCACATTTAGTCTTTGTTTTTCAGTCTTCATAGCAAATAGGTCTGTCCTTTTGTTATTTTCTTTTTGTTCTTTTGAATAATCAGCCCATTCTGGTTTGTTCTTGAGATCTGTTTAGTTTTTCCAAACATTTAATAAAAATCTATTTTATTAAACCGTTTGTGATTTGTTTACCTGTTAAACTCGATACTTTTTAGCTTGTGCGCTTCAGTACTGCTAGAGAACTTACGGTGAGGGTACTTTCCTACTCACTACATACAGTCACCCTGTTTAGAAGTCAGATTCATCAAAGCCTTGTGTATCACTCACACAAGCGGATAGGAAATTAGTTTGCACGTACACACACACACACACACACACACACACACACCGAACCACTGCTGGTTCTGAAACGCCCGCGCAAATTACAGCAAACAGAAGCACACAAGCCAATTAGTGCATAGTTTACTAGATAAACAATCACAAACAAGTAATAAATACATAGATATTTTATCAAGCGTGTTTGGAAAAAATAACCTCAAAATAACTAGGGAACAAAATCATAACAGGCTCTAATTGCTCAAAAGAACTAAAAACAAAAGAGAAACAAAGCAAGAATGCAGGGGTTGAATGATTTGAACGCTGTGTATGAATGTTGCGTGTGCTGTTTTTGAGAATGACGCGGAGTGATCTTCAGTGTTGGCCCGGCCTACTGATTTATAGCGGCTCGGACTGATAGAGATAAGGAAACAAAAATATCTTGAATGATAATCTGGTAAAAAATACCAGATTTATCTCCCAAAATCTTATAAAAGCTTCCATAATTATCTTTGAATAAATATATACATATATATATACTAGGTATAACCCGTGCCTAAAGGCATTACAAACAATTCTAACCATGTGTGTCGTTGGCCAAAAATTAATTCCACGTGCCTTCGGCACTTAAAAACTTGCAATAAGCAAGTTCACCCATGGACAATGAACACAGATGAAGTCAATTTCAAAATCAAGCTGAAAGATCACTCATTTTCCTATCCTACGCCACAATGATACCTTGCTTCATGCCTATAATAGGTTTACTCCAATTTGCTTCCATATGGTGGCCCCCAAGTGTATTACTAGAAAGAGTGAAGGAAAAAAAAATCATTCAAATTAAGCAAACAAAAAAAGTAGTTCATAAACTTCAGATTTTGTTTTTGGAAAAGAAAACAAAATGTAATATATGTTTCTAAACATGCGTTAATGTATAAAAAAATCAGGGATTAAGCATATTGTTCAGGCCAAAGAGATTGAAGTTCATAGCACTAACTACAATCCAGCATAGCAAAAACATCAGTAGACACTACACCATTTGTCCCAATTTCTAACGGACAGATTTTGGTATTTCTAACGGAAAATTACCGTTACCAATTTGTAACGGTAAAACACTGTTAGTATTATCACATTTCCGTTAGAAATATAAACGATTGGTTAGAAAAAGTAAAAGAAATAAAACTACAGTGGCATTTTTGTAAATAAAACCTAAGAATTAAAATTGCGGTGGCAATTTTGTAAATAAACCAAACACTAAAAATTTTTCCCCCAAAATTTTTTCCCCAAAATTCTGTGTTTCCCTCACTTTCTTTTTATTCCTTGCCCTAATTCCAAAAGGAGAAAAGAAAGAGAAAAGGGGAGGAGAAAGAGAAAGAGCATCTGCCGCCATCGCCACTCGCCGACCCGCTACTGTCGCCGTCGACGTCCTCTCCCTCCCTCGCCCTCGCCCTCGCCCTCGCCCTCGCCCTCGCCGTCACCATCATCTCAGCCGTCACCGTCGGAGTCCTCTCCCACCGTCGGAGTCCTCTCCGGTGAGATCTCTCTTTCTCTCTCTCTCTCTCTCTCTCACACATACACATACACACTCTCAACTCAGATCTGTATAGCTAGGGTTGTTTTGGGGGTTTCTATAGGTGCGCTGTCTCTCTCTCTCTCTCTCTCTCTCTCTCTCTCTCTCTCTCTCTCTCTCTCTCTCTCTCTCTGTGTTGGTGGCCTAATATCATGATTTCTTAATTGTGTTTATGAGGGGTTTTTCAGTTTTGAAATTAATACTATGATTTCTTTGATATGTAGTAGTCCCTGATATACATATATGATGATATATATGCTTTGAAGAGAAAAATTCTACAGAAGATCTTATTGGGGTGATTGTCTTCAGCCATGGAAAAGGGTGCCTCCTTTTTATTCTCAGGCATCAATTTTGATCGAAAGAGGTTCGCCACCGACTTCGCCAGATTCAAGGTAATTTTATTTTTTTTTTTCGGGGGGAACGAGAGATAGAGTAGAAGAATTGCTTTGTCCAATGTACTAAAAAAATTCCTGCAGTCTGAGCTTTTTTTTTTTTTAGCTTAGTACTTTAATTTTATTCTTTCTTTGGCAATCCAAAGATTTCCCAACTGCATATTATTTCCAGCTTCCTGCCTTTCAAATACAATAGCCTAACCACACCCCCACTGTAAACTGTAAAGTGAATTTGGGGTTTACTTTGCTTCCTAATCCTTTTAATCATCATCCCCATAATTTTTTCTGATCCTTGCAAATTGAGCAAGTTGTACGTAAAGCAAGTGCACTTTTGATAGTGGGTAACTACTAACTTGTTGCAGGAAAAGACATTCAATTCTTGAGCTATTGTTTTGGTCAAATTGGTTAGTTACATCTACAGACATTATTGCTGCAAAATGCAGTAAAAAATATTTCCCAATTAATTTTTGGAGAGTAGTATTATATTGAATATTTTTTTTCATCTATACAAATATATAAAGGGAATGGGAGGGGTACCAAATATTTTTTAAATAAAAATCATATTTACATTTTAACTAATAGTCTTTTTCCTCCAATCTAGATGTACTTTTCATTTGTGGACAACATAGAGAAAAAATGTGACACTAAAGAATCCTAGACTACATCTAGCTATGTGACTGAATTTGATCGAACCCACTAACATAAAACTAAAAACAATGGGAACTAATCATGGAATAAGAGTATCACAAAAGCATTAAGAAAAATGAGAACTCACTCAAAACTGATAAGTAACAATCTCATATCAAAACTTGATTCAAGTAGATTTCCAAACCTTGGTAAACAGCATATTTCTGGATATATAGAAGTTTCCTAATGCAATTTTCAATCTGAGTTCAATCTGTAAATCAAGAATTAATCAGTTATTCAAAACTCAAAAGTCAAATGCAATTTTCATAAATAGAGTTTAGAACAAATTTTAATTCCAATACAAATCATTTAGAACAAATTTCATATATAGCAGCAATTGTGTTACATCCAGAATAATGTATTTGCACCAAGTCTGTAGACCTAATTGAATTGCACTTTGAAGACAATCTGAGTTCATTGAATAAATAGGACAAAAACTATCAGAATTACCTTACTTAGCAGCAGAAAAATAATTATAACAAATACAACAATAGCAAATCCTCCAATCTTGGGTATCCCATTTATGCAAATTGAATAAACCACAACTTGCAATTTAACACATCAAGCTTTCCTAGGGTATGCCTGTGCCCGAGGGCACTACACAAATCACAAATCCAATTGCATAATCAAGCTGACATTCTACACAAAGTTTGGGAAATAGCATGGGACTTTATATATCCACAACTTGCAATAAACATGAGTTTACCAAAAAAGGATTTCCAACTGAGATCAAGTGAAGTGCAACCCATGTATACTTGGAAAGGTACCTCAATGGATGGGATGGAAAGGTACCTCACATGTCTTTTTAGCTCTTCTTGCTGGCACCATATTATACTTGGAAAATACTACCATTAAAGCATGTTACAATGAAACAAAAATAAGGTTAATTACATTTTACCCCTTGTGGTTAGACCTATTTTCACTTTACCCCATGTGGTTTAAAAGTGAACATTTTTTTCACTTTACCCCATGTGGTTCAAAGATGGACACTTAACGGTAAAGTGAAAATAGGCCTAACGGTAAAATAATAATAATGAAATAAAATAAATAAATAATACAAATTTAATTGAAGAACAGAGGGATTAAAATCACCAAAATGAGCAAAATTGGAAAATGACAAACTAACGCAACAAGCAACCAAAGAAATAAAAAAAACTATGAAAACTGGAAAACCCCAGAAATTGAACCCAAAAATTTGCCATTCACAACTGAACACTCTAAACTCGCAATAGCAAAAGGGCTAAAAGCAACTTGGACCTGATGTGGTGTAGAGAAACTCCTGCACTAATGACCTAAAAGATTAAAAAAAAACAAATATCAATATTCCAAATTTTCCTTCTCTGAATTTCTCAGAATGAAAATGAAAACAGATGACATTAACTCACTCAAACCACAAAAAGTAAGCTTGGAGCCGATGGTCGGAACCCTAGCCCCATTTCACCTGCAAGCAAAGAAGCTCGATTGATTAGGGCTTGTAAATGGAAGCAAATTTGCAGAAATTAGAACCAAAACACTGAAATTGAAATCCAGAAATTTGAAGCCCTAACCTAAGAAATGGGGAGAGAGAGAAAGAGAGGAAAAAGTAGAACAAAGATTGTAAACATGTAAAAAGAAAATGTACCAAAAAAAAATCTATGTAAAAAGAAGATCAGACCTGGCCTTCCCTCAGCTGGTACTTGGTGTCTGCCCAGTCGTTTGGTGGTGCCGGTGAGAGAGAGAGAAATGAAGTCGCAGGGAAGACGGCGATGATGGAGCCGAAGGCAAGGGTGGTGGTGGCCCAGGAGCCGGTGGCGTCAGTGTTGATGAAGGTGGTTGAGGGAGAGAAAGAGAGAGAGCGCTTGAGTAAAGAGGGGGTGTGGGGTTGAGAGACTGAGAAGAGAGAGAGAGGAGCCTCAGAGAGTGAGAATAGAGAGGAGATTCAAAATTTGAATCTGATAGCCCCTCCATCTTCTATGCGCACGGAACCCCCAACAAACAATCTGTGCTTCATCTGAACCATTCTTTATCTCCTCTCAAATTAAATCTCAGCCGTTCTTTGTCTTTGCATTGGTTGAAGACAAACACATTCCTCAATTGTTATATAGATATATATTTCTTGAATATATATTTATTGAATGTGTTCCATATTTGCTCTTTATTCGGCTGACTTTGCCTCAAAGTAAAATATATGCTTCCATATCAAATAAAAATATTCCCACATTCTAATGATATATCTTTCCAAGATAAAAGCTATCTATTGACTTCCCTCATCAATAATATGACAGATTTTATCACCAATATTTTCCTAGAGTTCTCCCTTGTATTTTACTCTATGCTTGATAATATTAATAAGAAAAATTTGAGGGGCTGAGATACTTCCCAGGGTGGCCAAACCATATCATCACCTTATTCCACATCGGGCTGAATGAATACGTAAACTGTCCAAATATAACTAGCCCGAACCAACTATGATAATCATTATGTTGAAGGCCAAAACAACTTGAATGGCCATAGGATGCAAGTGGGATCCACGTCATTATAATATGAGATCTCAAACTGAATTACCACAATGGCTTGAAGCCATTCCGAAATGGGTAATGAGGTGGCATATTGACAGGGCGGACCCAGGATTTTTGGTCGGGGAGCCTGTCTATACGGTAGTTCGGGAGAAGCGCTTCCGAGGTGAAATTTTTTTGAGTCTCCCTATACATAATTATGTGTAAAATGGTAGAATCGCTTATAGAATTGGTTTCACCCATAATTTATTATAAATCATGTAATTTTAGGGGATCTATATCTAAAACATGTAAAATATTACATATAAGTATAGAATTTTCAAAAGTACAAGGGGGCATATGTCTAAAACTTGTAAAATATTACATATAAGCCTAGAATTTTCAAAAGTTCACGGGGGCCTGTATGAAATTTAAGAGGACCTATTGATACGTCCAGAAATATTCTGTAACAGTCCAACCACCACGTGGCCAGCGGATAATCCGGAATGGGAGCATGGAGCCCACACTTCCGAGGTGTTCAGCTATAACCGTCCGGGATACTCGGCAGCTCGGGAACGAGGCGTAGTGACTCCCCGGTAGGCGCGGAGTAGATGGCGTCACTCATCGTTTCCTTATACGGCCATGACTCTATCAAGAAAGAATCAATGGTTTCCTAAGCCATTTAGGAAACTCCCATAATGTTGTGCAAATCCATTGTGATTAGATTAGGCTTCCTAATCCAATAAACTTACCATGTAAGGGTGGACTCTTACATCTATAAAAGAGCCCACATATCCTCCTTAGAGGGATCCGAAAAAGTACTTCTCTAAGCATATACTTACTCGCTAGAGAACAAACCACTCGTACGCATATACCCGGTCGGTGTTACTGGTAGTGTCGCTCATCTCTGTTGGCTCACCAGGCCTGCCGGTGATCTGCTAGTGAGAAACGCTTAGACGCACACGTGGACGTAGGTCATCTCATTAACGGGGCCGAACCACACACAAACTTTTCTTTGCTTTGTCTTTTTTGCATAAATCTTGCTTACCAATTTTTGGCATCATCAGTTTGGCGCCGTCTGTGGGAATCGACACAGTCCTCTCATTAACAAAATCTTTGACTGATCGACATGCCGCCAAAGAAGGGTAAGAAGACCGACAACCCCGCTGATTCAGCCGGTCAAGAAAACCTGCAGATTGAGCCGCGGGCCACCTCCATGACCACTGAACAGGTCACGGCGGCGTTGGAGCAGCTCCTGGAGGGCCAGCGTCGAGCACAACAGCAGATAGACGCGCTTATGGCCCAACATGAGAAGCGCCCCGCGTCAGAAAGTTGACCTGAGAAAAGCGCCCCCGTCAGCTAGCCGGATCGGGTGCGAGAGCATGCACGATCCACTCCGGTGTCCTCACCCAACCGGGAATGCCCTGTAGGTGGAGAGCGCAGCCAGGCCACTAAACGCTCTCAAAAGGTGCCTCGGTACATCCCTCGCCGAGCGCGCCGAGCGGATGACGCCCGAATCATCATTAATCAACGGCGCGCAGCAAGGGTAGAAAAATCCGGACGAAAAGCCCGGGAGTCAAACGACGATCCTCCCGTCCTGAGCCGAGGGGACCTCAGGCACAGGCTTACCCAAACCAACAGCCGGGTGCTATCTCCAAGGTCGACGCACTTTGAGGAGGAGGCCTCATCGTGTAATAACCTGCATTTTCCTGCATGATCATAATTAAAATTTTCATTATCATTTGCATTGTCATATTTAAAATTTAATACATATTGTCTGTTTATATGTTAATTTCGATTCTTATGTGAAAAGTTTAATTCCTGACTAATTTCATAATTGAAATTACTTTTGGGGTCAAAATGCAATTTTCATAAAAACTTGCAATACCTGTGTTAAATTTCAAAACTGTATTTCAAAACGGTGGAATTATTTCTTTTAAACTCAAACTGTATTTTTATAAAATCAGAAAACTATTTCTAACGTTAAAATGATATTTCTGTATTTTTGTGATAAACACCGTGTCACGAAAATACCAGTTTATGTTTAAAACTGTCCGCGCAATACTAAACTTCCACAGAATTTTGGAAGTAAATGATTGAACTAATTTATTTATACTCAATTATATTTGCTGATGCTTTTCCTTAGGCCTTGTTTGGCAAATGTTGTAGTATGTGTGTTGTCCTTATGCCATAAGCTAGATTACCCAAACACTCATTGACCCACCTCATCTCCACCTACCTCTTACTTTCAGCAGTGGAGAATAAAGGGCAGTGTATACACATCATATCTGCACATTCATAGTATTATATAGAGGTTAATGGAGATTGAGTGGAGAGTTAGGCCAATGTTTCTTGGTAAGAGTTTGATTATTTATACACCCCATCACACTACACGATCTGCACTTCCATCACAGCATAATTCAGAATTTCACAGAGAGTTTAGAGAGTGCAGAGAATTCTTCAGTTTGGTAGAGAGAGAGAAGAGCTCAATCCTCCATAGCCAAAGCTTGGAATTTTGGGGATTTCGTAATTATATTTCTTTCTCAACAATATCTTCAATCTATATCACAGTGAGTATTCTAAACTCACTTGGAATGTAATTTCATATTTATTTGCTGTTAGTTGAGTCTAATTTGCAGAACACCATTGTTAATTTTTGTATGAAAGCTTGAAGCTCAAAAATGGTAATTTTTCAAACTTAACCAAAATCAATTCTGTGAATTGGGAATGAAAGATCTTAGTCCCAATAAGCTGTGGTTCGAATACTACGGCTTAATTCATCCGTATCGCGACGTACCGTTGATTTAAAGTTTTGTCACCTCTCGGTTTTACGTGAAATCCGAGAGCTACGATTAAAATTAGTTAAAACCGATCACGTATTCTTAATCCTTGCGGAAAAATGAAGAAATCCATATATTACATGTCTTGGTTGAAGCAGAATTCAGAAATGGGTCAATTTGGACCCTTAAATTGAAAACAGGGGATAATCAGTGAAGAAGACGAAGCTACTGCACAGAGAATTAACGGCGTTTGTCCTGAAGCGCCGGGAAATTAACGGCGTTTGTCCTGAAGCGCCGGGAAATTAACGGCGTTTGTCCTAAAGCGCCGGGAAATTAACGGCGTTTGTCCTAAAGCGCCGGGAAATTAACGGCGTTTGTCCTGAAGCGCCGGGAATTAACGGCATTTAATCAAAAGCGCCGGGAATGATTCTGGCAGTTTCTAATTCTTGCTTGTTTCGTGTTTTAGGGGCTGTTTGGGTAGTATTTACGAACTGTTAAAGCCCTGGTTGGGAAATTTATTAAAACAGAATCTTAATTGGTTGTGATGGGACGAGTAGAACGATGTATTAAGACTTATAAAACCCCGTACGTACGTTGTGCCTTTAATTCAGTATTTTGCTTTATGTTTAAGTTCATGACATACATGTAGAGTCAGTGGTACATGCATATGGTTGTCAGTATGTATGGAAAAGAGTAATGGTAGTGTGGAAAAGAGTAATGATAGTGTGGAAAGAGTATGAGTTTGAGTTGTGATTGTGATTGTGGTTGTGGTTGTGATTGTGGTTGTGGTTGTGGTTGTGGTTGTGGTTGTGATTGTTGTTGTAGTTGAAAAAGAGGATGAGGGTGTCTTTGAAATGCGAAGGTGGCAAAAATGGACACTCCCTGACGCCCATGGAAGCGTTAAAGTGTGTGAAGCCGAACTTGGACACTCACTGGCACCCATGGAAGTGCTAAAGTGTGGCCTATGGACACTCCCTGATAACTCGAGTCTGGATACCTGTGTGGGGGTTGCCCCGGTATTTGCATGGCGGTTAGGGTCTTCAAAGTGTGAGGCATTGGACACTCCCTGGTACCCCGGACCAAAGTGTGAGGCAAACTGGACACTCCCTGGCGCCCCGTTGCTAAAGTGTGGCTATCTTAGTATTTCAAAGATACCAGGAGTAGGATAGAGGGTTGTTGGGTTTTGTCGAGAGAAAAGAGTCGGTTAGATGAGATGGTGCATTGTTCTCATACACGGTCACATATGTGTGAATTTATCTCTTAATTATTGTTGTGGTTGTTTTTCTAACAAGCTCTTTATTATAAATATAAACTTGTGGTTTTTAAATGGAAATGGGAAAAAGGTAAATGAGTAAGTTCTTACATTCAAAGTATTGTTTTTAATACTCACCAGCTTCTTGAAGCTGACGGCGTTGATGCGTCCTGGACATTCGTGTCCAGGCTTTGCAGGTAATAATCAGGATGAACCGTATGATTATGCTAATTGAGATCAGTTGCTGAGAAGAGATGTTACTTTTATATGTTTTATGTTTATATGCTTTAAGAGATGTTTTGGTTTTGTAATAAGGATGACTGTAATAGACTTTAAGTATTGTTTTATTTTCAAGGCGGTCTGTGCCTTAGTAAACCCCGTACCATAGGATGTAATAAGTTAGAAAAATTTTTATGAGCCCTGATTACCCTACTCTGATTAATGGTTTTTATGTTGTTCGACGTTTTGGGACGGAATCGATCCTTCAAAACTGTCGCGACCTACGGGTCCATAAAGGAAATTAAACGCTTTCCATATTTATGCTACGTCGGGGCGTGACAGGATTTGGTGGTATCAGAGCCATAGGTTTTCTAGATTGACCAGGCTCAGTTATTCACGTCATAGATTAGTGACATAGGTTACCCTAAAGTTTTACTAAGCTATACAACCAAGTTCTAGTGTTAGTTTAGTACGGATTACCCTTAGTTCAGAAACTAAAATTCTAAGTTGGTTTTATCATAGAAATGATTACCCGTTTGTCTTGTCACATCGACAAAAATGATAGCAATTTCCATATACCTTCAGACATATCCATTTAGGATTAGTCGAGATAACCATAACTTATGATACCCCTACAGAAAGATAGTAGCCGAGTTTCTAAGGAGTTAAAGCATACCATAGCCCTCATTAATAGCTTAGGCACTGACAAATTTCCTGAGTCAAATCTCGGAATAGTCAGTATGGCCCACAACCAGAGTCTAGAGGATAAGAATACAACCTCTTTGCTATTAGACAGCCCTAGTTAGAATACGTACTTAATATATATTTTATTGTATGCTTATGTGATAATACGAGTATGTGATATAGTGATATATACTATTTTGAAAATTTTTGTCATAGTACTGTTGCATGCATGTTTCTCATTCTACTACCCCTATCATGCATAGAATGGCTGGAAGACCAAGGAGGAACAGAAATCTGATTGAAGGAGCGCCCGAGGCTGCCGACCCCACGGGAATATTTGAAGCTTTTATTAGACGTCTCGAGAGGGTTAGTAATGCGAATGAAAACCAACGAGACCGCCAGACGGGAGATAAGCTGCTGGAAAGATTCCGTGCGCTCAGGCCCGAGCAATTTGCGGGTACCACGGATCCCTGGAAGGCGGAGCAATGGTTAAGACAGATGGACCGCATGTTCGAAGCTGTCCAATGCAACGAGATGGACAAAAGGAGATTGGCTACTTTTCAACTGACCGACGCCGCTGCAGATTGGTGGGACTCGGTCATAGCCACTATCGGAAACACCGCTGCTATGGGGATGACGTGGACGACGTTCAAAGGGAGATTTCTGGAGAAGTACTTTCCGGCTACGGAGAGGCACAGAAGAGAGAAGGAATTTATGGATCTGACGCAAGGAACCAAGACGGTGCAAGAGTATACCACACAGTTTGAGAGGCTGTCACGGTTTGCCCCGCACATGGTTGATACTGAGGAGAAGAAGATCCGGAAGTATAATCAAGGGTTGGCACCGCAGATTCGTCGCTTGACTCTCGGCCACCTAGACAAATCATTTGAAGGACTAGTCGGCCTGGCTACCGACCTGGAAGAAGATGCTCGAGTATATCGCAAACAATTGGAATTCCGACCGCCTCAGAGGGGTAATTTTGGAAATAGACCACCAATGAACCGTACCCAAGGGCAGAAGAGGAACTTTGATGGGAGCAAGAAGGCACAAGCTATTACCCATCCGACTCAACCCCGAGTAGGAGAAGGAAGTAGTGGTGTAAAGTGCTTCAACTGTGGCAACCCTGGACATGTGGCTCGGGACTGCAGGGCACCAAGGCGTGCTGCTCAGCCAGGAATAGTTTGCTTCAACTGTGGTGAACCAGGTCACATCAGCAGGTTCTGCACTGTTCCTAAGCAAGCAACTTATGGACAACAGGGTCAGACCCGCTTGAATGCTGTTATTCCTGATGCCGCTGGATATGATGGAGCTGTATATGAAGAAGGAGATCTTGGAGAAGTTCAACCTGATCAGCAAGCAGTGGAAGGTACATTGACTCTATTTAACTCCCATGTTAGAGTATTATTTGATACGGGTGCTGCTCTATCATTCATATCTGTTAATACAATTCGGAGATTGGGTATCTTACCTCATCGTTTAGAGAAAGCTTTGAAGGCTACATCACCATTAGGAGCTGCGGTCAGATTAGGACACGTGTGCAAGGATTGTCCTCTACGGATAGGAGACCGTGAAATCCCTGCAAGGTTGATCGTCCTATCGATGAAGGAGTTTGACATAATCCTAGGAATGGATTGGCTCTCTCAGAATCAAGTGAAGTTGGATTGTGCGAGGAAGAGAATTACATTCTCCGACAATGAGAATCAACCCTTTGATTTTCAATGTAACCCTTCGGGAGATATGTTCCTCACAAGATGTTTAGCCAACATCGAAGTCGTCAGTACAGAGGTGACAGCTTCATCTATACCTGTAGTCAAGGACTTCGAAGAAGTATTTCAAGACATTTCTGGATTACCGCCCGAGAGAAGTTTAGAGTTCTGTATTGAGCTTATACCGGGTACCGTACCGATTACCAAGGTTCCCTACAGAATGGCCCCCACCGAACTATTGGAATTAAAGGGACAAGTTCAAGAGCTCGAGGACCTAGGTTTTGTACGTCCAAGTACATCGCCTTGGGGAGCACCGGTGTTATTTGTGAAGAAGAAGGACGGGACGCTCAGGCTGTGTATCGACTACAGAGAATTGAATCGAGTGACAATCAAGAACAAGTATCCTTTGCCTCGGATCGACGATTTATTTGATCAACTACAAGGAGCTACGATATTTTCCAAGATAGACCTTAGGTCGGGATATCATCAGTTGAGGGTACGGAAGGAAGACATACCTAAGACTGCTTTCAGAACCCGATATGGTCATTATGAATTTCTGGTGATGCCGTTTGGATTGACGAACGCCCCGGCAGTGTTTATGGATCTGATGAACAGAGTGTTCAAGCCTTATTTAGATCAGTTTGTCATCGTCTTTATTGATGATATTTTGATCTATTCTAAGTCAAGAGAAGAACACGAGCAACATCTACGGAGTACGATGCAGACGCTTAAGGACCATCACTTGTATGCCAAGTTCAGTAAGTGTGAGTTCTGGTTGCAAGAAGTGAAATTTTTGGGACACAAGGTGTCATCTCAAGGAATTTCTGTGGATTCGTCCAAGACCGATGCTGTATCCAACTGGGTTAGGCCAAGCAACCCTACAGAAGTTCGGAGTTTTCTTGGACTCGCAGGCTATTACAGAAGATTTGTTGAAGGATTCTCTAAAATAGCTGCACCATTGACTGGATTGACGAAGAAGAATTTGAAATTCGAATGGACAGAGAAGCATGAGCGAGCCTTTCTAGAGTTGAAAGAGAGACTCACTACCGCACCAGTACTAGCAATACCCAAGCCTGGTGAGAAGTTCACTATCTTTAGTGACGCATCATATCAAGGACTAGGGTGTGTACTTATGCAAGATGGTAAAGTTATAGCCTATGGATCTAGACAGCTGAAGCCGAATGAGTTGAACTATCCTATTCATGATTTGGAGTTGGCAGCAGTGGTATTTGCACTTAAGATTTGGAGACATTATCTCTACGGTGAGAAGTTTGATTTGTTCTCCGATCACAAGAGTCTGAAGTATTTGTTCACACAGAAAGAGTTGAACATGAGGCAGCGCAGATGGATGGAGTTGATCAAAGATTACGACTTCACGTTGGAATACCACCCTGGTAAAGCTAATGTGGTCGCTGATGCTTTGAGTCGGCAAACTCGTGAGACGATCGCCTCCTTAATGGTTAGAGAATGGCGAGCATTGGAGACGTTGGCAGAGTTTGATATACAGAGTGCTGAAAGGGGAGAAGGACAACTTTTCGGATGTCTTATCCTACAGCCTGTTCTCATTGACCGCATTATTGGAGCTCAGAAAGAAGATGAGAAATTTCAATCATGGTTCAAGAAGGTGTCAGAAAAGGACCCGACAGAATGGAAAGTGGGAGTCGATGGAGGGTATCGGTGCAGGAATAGATTATGTGTGCCGGAGGTTGGAGAGCTTAGGAAGGATATCCTGGAAGAAGCACATAAGTCAAGATATACAGTTCACCCAGGAGGAACTAAGATGTATAAAGATTTGAAGAGAAATTTCTGGTGGGAAGGCATGAAGAAGGATGTGGCCGAGTTTGTATCCAAGTGTTTGACGTGTCAGCAAGTCAAGGCCGAACATCAGAGACCGTCAGGATTGTTGCAACCGCTACCTATTCCTGGTTGGAAGTGGGAGCACATTACGATGGATTTTGTAGTAGGATTGCCCCGGTCGCAACAGAATCATGACGCTATTTGGGTAATTGTGGATCGATTGACGAAGTCAGCTCATTTTATTGCTTACAGTATGACATACCCGGTCGAAAAGATGAGCCGGATGTACATACAACAAGTTGTGTGACTTCACGGTGCACCTGTATCGATTGTGTCAGACCGTGACGCACGTTTTACTTCTGGATTTTGGGAAAGTCTGCAAGAAGCTATGGGAACTTCACTCAAGATGAGTACTGCTTTTCACCCTCAGACAGATGGGCAAACTGAGCGTGTTAATCAGATTATGGAGGATATGCTTAGGGCTTGTGTGATCGATTTTGAAGAATCTTGGGAGACACACTTGCCGTTGGTTGAATTTGCCTATAACAATAGTTATCATACGAGTATCGGTATGGCTCCGTTCGAAGCACTGTACGGACGACCATGTCGTTCTCCATTGTGTTGGGCAGAGGTTGGGGACACAGAATTGTTGGGACCAGATTTGGTTAGAGAAACCAACGAGAAGATTTCCTTGGTCAAGGAAAGGATGAGAACCGCTCAGAGCCGGTATAAGAGTTATGCTGATCGACGCCGAAAAGATTTGGAATTCAGTGTTGGAGATCACGTACTTCTTAAGGTTTCACCAACACGAGGAGTAGTACGCTTTGGTCTCAAGAGGGGGAAGTTAGCTCCGCGTTTTATTGGACCGTTTGAGATTTTGGAACGTATCGGGAAAGTGGCCTATCAACTGGCGCTACCACCGAGGATGTCTGGGGTTCACAACGTGTTTCACGTGAGTATGTTGAGGAAATACATACGAGATCCCTCGCACGTGGTTAGTTATGACGACATTGAGACGAGTCATAACGTTTCTTACAAGGAGAGACCTGTGAAGATTCTGGATCAGAGTATCAAGAAGCTGAGGAATAAGGATATCCCGTTGGTGAAGGTTCAGTGGAATCACCATGACGAGAATGAAGCCTCGTGGGAAGTTGAAGCTGATATGAGGAAGAAGTACCCGGAGTTGTTTCATGACTAGTTAGTCTTGATTTCGGGGACGAAATCCTGTTTAAGGGGGGAAGGGTGTAATAACCTGCATTTTCCTGCATGATCATAATTAAAATTTTCATTATCATTTGCATTGTCATATTTAAAATTTAATACATATTGTCTGTTTATATGTTAATTTCGATTCTTATGTGAAAAGTTTAATTCCTGACTAATTTCATAATTGAAATTACTTTTGGGGTCAAAATGCAATTTTCATAAAAACTTGCAATACCTGTGTTAAATTTCAAAACTGTATTTCAAAACGGTGGAATTATTTCTTTTAAACTCAAACTGTATTTTTATAAAATCAGAAAACTATTTCTAACGTTAAAATGATATTTCTGTATTTTTGTGATAAACACCGTGTCACGAAAATACCAGTTTATGTTTAAAACTGTCCGCGCAATACTAAACTTCCACAGAATTTTGGAAGTAAATGATTGAACTAATTTATTTATACTCAATTATATTTGCTGATGCTTTTCCTTAGGCCTTGTTTGGCAAATGTTGTAGTATGTGTGTTGTCCTTATGCCATAAGCTAGATTACCCAAACACTCATTGACCCACCTCATCTCCACCTACCTCTTACTTTCAGCAGTGGAGAATAAAGGGCAGTGTATACACATCATATCTGCACATTCATAGTATTATATAGAGGTTAATGGAGATTGAGTGGAGAGTTAGGCCAATGTTTCTTGGTAAGAGTTTGATTATTTATACACCCCATCACACTACACGATCTGCACTTCCATCACAGCATAATTCAGAATTTCACAGAGAGTTTAGAGAGTGCAGAGAATTCTTCAGTTTGGTAGAGAGAGAGAAGAGCTCAATCCTCCATAGCCAAAGCTTGGAATTTTGGGGATTTCGTAATTATATTTCTTTCTCAACAATATCTTCAATCTATATCACAGTGAGTATTCTAAACTCACTTGGAATGTAATTTCATATTTATTTGCTGTTAGTTGAGTCTAATTTGCAGAACACCATTGTTAATTTTTGTATGAAAGCTTGAAGCTCAAAAATGGTAATTTTTCAAACTTAACCAAAATCAATTCTGTGAATTGGGAATGAAAGATCTTAGTCCCAATAAGCTGTGGTTCGAATACTACGGCTTAATTCATCCGTATCGCGACGTACCGTTGATTTAAAGTTTTGTCACCTCTCGGTTTTACGTGAAATCCGAGAGCTACGATTAAAATTAGTTAAAACCGATCACGTATTCTTAATCCTTGCGGAAAAATGAAGAAATCCATATATTACATGTCTTGGTTGAAGCAGAATTCAGAAATGGGTCAATTTGGACCCTTAAATTGAAAACAGGGGATAATCAGTGAAGAAGACGAAGCTACTGCACAGAGAATTAACGGCGTTTGTCCTGAAGCGCCGGGAAATTAACGGCGTTTGTCCTGAAGCGCCGGGAAATTAACGGCGTTTGTCCTAAAGCGCCGGGAAATTAACGGCGTTTGTCCTGAAGCGCCGGGAATTAACGGCATTTAATCAAAAGCGCCGGGAATGATTCTGGCAGTTTCTAATTCTTGCTTGTTTCGTGTTTTAGGGGCTGTTTGGGTAGTATTTACGAACTGTTAAAGCCCTGGTTGGGAAATTTATTAAAACAGAATCTTAATTGGTTGTGATGGGACGAGTAGAACGATGTATTAAGACTTATAAAACCCCGTACGTACGTTGTGCCTTTAATTCAGTATTTTGCTTTATGTTTAAGTTCATGACATACATGTAGAGTCAGTGGTACATGCATATGGTTGTCAGTATGTGTGGAAAAGAGTAATGGTAGTGTGGAAAAGAGTAATGATAGTGTGGAAAGAGTATGAGTTTGAGTTGTGATTGTGATTGTGGTTGTGGTTGTGATTGTGGTTGTGGTTGTGGTTGTGGTTGTGGTTGTGATTGTTGTTGTAGTTGAAAAAGAGGATGAGGGTGTCTTTGAAATGCGAAGGTGGCAAAAATGGACACTCCCTGACGCCCATGGAAGCGTTAAAGTGTGTGAAGCCGAACTTGGACACTCACTGGCACCCATGGAAGTGCTAAAGTGTGGCCTATGGACACTCCCTGATAACTCGAGTCTGGATACCTGTGTGGGGGTTGCCCCGGTATTTGCATGGCGGTTAGGGTCTTCAAAGTGTGAGGCATTGGACACTCCCTGGTACCCCGGACCAAAGTGTGAGGCAAACTGGACACTCCCTGGCGCCCCGTTTCTAAAGTGTGGCTATCTTAGTATTTCAAAGATACCAGGAGTAGGATAGAGGGTTGTTGGGTTTTGTCGAGAGAAAAGAGTCGGTTAGATGAGATGGTGCATTGTTCTCATACACGGTCACATATGTGTGAATTTATCTCTTAATTATTGTTGTGGTTGTTTTTCTAACAAGCTCTTTATTATAAATATAAACTTGTGGTTTTTAAATGGAAATGGGAAAAAGGTAAATGAGTAAGTTCTTACATTCAAAGTATTGTTTTTAATACTCACCAGCTTCTTGAAGCTGACGGCGTTGATGCGTCCTGGACATTCGTGTCCAGGCTTTGTAGGTAATAATCAGGATGAACCGTATGATTATGCTAATTGAGATCAGTTGCTGAGAAGAGATGTTACTTTTATATGTTTTATGTTTATATGCTTTAAGAGATGTTTTGGTTTTGTAATAAGGATGACTGTAATAGACTTTAAGTATTGTTTTATTTTCAAGGCGGTCTGTGCCTTAGTAAACCCCGTACCATAGGATGTAATAAGTTAGAAAAAATTTTATGAGCCCTGATTACCCTACTCTGATTAATGGTTTTTATGTTGTTCGACGTTTTGGGACGGAATCGATCCTTCAAAACTGTCGCGACCTACGGGTCCATAAAGGAAATTAAACGCTTTCCATATTTATGCTACGTCGGGGCGTGACACATCGTCCGACCCCACCTACCATTCCGACACGGATAGGGGAGCAGGGCGGAATGATGTCAAAGCCCAGGTCGAGGAACTACAGCAACAAATCGAGAGGCTAAACCGCAAGTCCGGTCACGACCTCACGAATACCGAAACAGAGTCACCCTACACCACCCGGGTGACATAGTTTTCCATATCGCAGAAATTCAAACCCCCGCACCTTAGCTCATACGACGGCACGGGGAGCCCGGTGGACCACATCCACACCTACAAGGCACAGATGGCACTGGTCACCACAACAGACGAGCTGCTGTGCCTGGCTTTCCCCAGTACTCTAAAGGGATCGGCCGCACAGTGGTTCCATGCCTTGAAGCCCCGGACGGTTGACAACTTCAAAACCCTCGGCAAACTCTTCATCAGCCAGTTTGTCGGGATGCTAGACCGATCGCAACCGGACACCCAGCTACTAGCTGTCAAGCAGCAGAAGGTTGAATCTTTGAGGGAATATGTGGATCGTTTCAACCAACAGAGGCTCCTGATCCGCAACCTCAACGAGACGGCCGCGATCATGGCCTTCTGTTCAGGAGTTCAACACACCAAGGTGGCCACGTCTTTTCACCGCAACCGACCGGCAACTCTGGTGGAACTCTCGGAAAGGGTTGGGAAGTATATAGACACCGAGGAGTTTTTGAAGGCAAAACGCGCCAGCCAGGTGGAAGACGAATCCCCAAAAGCCAAGCGCAAGCGCGAGGGATTCGAGAAGGGTCCGGGAAAGAAGCCGAGGCAAGATCAAAGAGATGCTAGAGATCAGCCCCTAACGGCTTTTACACCCCTTTCCCGACCTATACATGAGGTGATGGCCGCCGCGGAGGCACAGAGGCTGCTTCCACAGCCAGCTAAACTCAGAGCCCCACCCGGTAAGAGAAATCGGGAGAAGTTTTGCCGTTATCACAGGGATCACGGCCACGAAACAGAGGATTGCTTCAAATTGAAGATAGCAATCGAGAAGCTGATCGAGCAGGGACATCTTGCCGAGTTTGTCACAACGGACAGACGGCCCCGACAGGAAGCCCAAGCTCCCGGTCAGCCCCCTCCACCACTCGGTCACATTAACGTGATCTCCGGAGGAACGTCTGGCGGAGGTGATTCTCAGTCGGCACGGAAGAGGCACGCCCGAGCATCCTGAGCGGATGTATGGCAGGTCCAATCCACCGGTTCCTCACCAACTGACGTTCTGACGTTCTCGTCCGACGATGTACAAGGCCTCCATTGCCCCCATGACGACCCACTAGTAGCAACGCTTTCTATAGCTAACTATATGGTCCAGAGGGTACTGGTCGACACAGGCAGCTCGTCCGACATAATGTTTACAGTGGCATTCGACCAACTCGGGATCTCCCGGGATCGGCTCCGGCCGATTGCTACTCCCCTGGTCGGATTCAACGGCTCCAGCACTCAACCACTCGGTACGATCGAGCTCCCAGTTTTCATGGGGACCTACCCGCAGTAGGTTTCCATGCTGACTAATTTTGTGATAGTGGAGGCCCCCTCGGCCTACAACGTCATCCTCGGAAGGCCGACCCTCAACAGGGCCCGAGCAGCTGTTTCCACATACAGCTTAACCGTGAAATTCCCAACTGCCCAGGGACCCGGATGTTTGCGAGGAGACCAGACCACGGCTCAAAGTTGTTATGTTAGCTCATTGTGCTGGGGGGCAATCACCGAAACATTGAGCGTCCAAGAAATAGACCCCCGGGACCAGAGGGACGTGATAGGACCTTTGGAGGAATTGGAGCAAGTTGTGCTGGATCCAGAACACCCAGATCGCACGGTCAACATAGGCGCACTACTGGAGCCTGCCTTGAAAGAAAAATTGACCCAGTTCCTGAGGCAAAACCAGGACGTTTTCGCTTGGAGTCATGAGGACATGCCCGGGATTGATCCCCGAGTGATGTCCCATCGTCTCAACGTCAGCCCGGACTGCCGCCCAGTGAAGCAGAAACGAAGGGGCATGGCCTCCGAGAGACAAGCGGCAGTAAATGAGGAGGTCGAGAAGCTCCTAAAAGCAAACTCTATCCGGGAGGTCTATTATCCCGAGTGGTTGGCTAATGTTGTCCTGGTCAAAAAGAGCAATGGGAAATGGAGAATGTGTGTAGACTTCACCGACCTCAACAAGGCCTGTCCCAAGGACTGTTATCCGCTGCCCAGGATAGACCTCCTCGTTGACTCAACAGCGGGCCACTCACTCCTCTCATTTATGGACGCCTACTCGGGGTATAATCAGATCAGCATGTACCCCGGGGACGAAGAGAAGACGGCATTCATCACCGACCAAGGCACGTACTGTTACAAAGTCATGCCTTTCAGCCTTAAGAACGCCAGGGCTATATATCAACGCCTGGTCAATTTCATGTTCAAAGACCTCATCGGAAAGTCCATGGAAGTGTACGTGGACGATCTCCTGGTCAAGAGCCGGGATGAGCCCGACCACCTTGAGCATCTTGCCGGGGCCTTCAGCATTTTGAGAAATTTCAAGATGAGGTTGAACCCGGCCAAATGCACCTTTGGTGTCTCGTCCGGCAAGTTCCTCGGTCATCTAGTCAGCAGGCGGGGAATCGAAGCAAACCCCGATAAAATCCAAGCTATCATCAACATGCGGTCACCTAAATCAACAAAAGAAGTTCAAAGCCTAGCCGGATGGGTGGCCGCACTTAATAGATTCGTGTCCCGAGCTACCGATCGGTGCCTGCCGTTCCTCAAAATCCTCCGCAAAGCTTTTCAATGGTCCGAAGAGTGTGAGGAGGCATTTCAGGAACTCAAGAAATACCTGGCCTCACCTCCTCTATTGTCGACACCGGCATCCGGAGAGGAACTTTTCCTATACCTAGAGGTGTCACCATCGGCGATTAGCTCGGCACTCATCCGGGAAGAGCACGGGATACAGTTCCCAGTGTACTACACCAGCCGGGAGTTGCAAGGTGCGGAAAGCCGATATTCCCGTATCGAGAAGTTGGCCTTCTCCCTCATCACCTCAGCCCGAAGGCTCCGCCCGTACTTCCAGGCCCATGCCATTGTGGTGTTGAGCGATCAGCCCCTCCGCAAAATTCTCTCTCGGCCGGACACGTCCGGGAGGCTCGTCAAGTGGGCATTAGAATTGGAAGAGTTCGAAGTAACTTACCGACCTCGGACGGCCATCAAGGGATAAGCCGTAGCCGATTTCCTGGTCGAGTTTACATACCCAGAAGACCCGGTCGAAAAACCCGAGCCTCCGGCCTTACCACCCGGATTGCATTCCGGCATCCCAACCTGGGTACTACATGTCGATGGCTCTTCTAACCAACAAGGTAGTGGGGCCGGGGTCATCCTGACTACCCCCGATGGCATCCAGCTTGAATATGCTCTGAGATTTGGGTTTCGTGCCTCCAACAATGAGGCCGAGTACGAAGCCCTCTTGGTCGGGTTGCAGTTGGCCATCTCAATGAGTGCCCAACAAGTCCAGAGCTACAGCGACTCCCAGCTCGTAGTCAATCAGGTAAACCAAGAATACGAAGCGCGGGAGGACAGCATGATAGCTTACTTGGCCCTCGTCCGGACGGTTTCCAATCAACTCCGAGGATTTTCCCTCACTCGGATACCTAGAGGAGAAAACACCCGAGCTGACTGGCTGGCCCGCCTCGCCTCGTCAACTAAGTCAGACTTGCCTGGGATAAGGATACAATTCCTACCCGAGCCAAGTGTGATCAATTCAGAGGGCATGGAGGTTGACCCGGTCACTCCAGGACCTAGTTGGATGGATCCAATCGTGACATTTTTGACAACAGGAAGGCTGCCGAACGACAAAGAGGAAGCAAGGCGGGTCAAGTACCGGGCGGCACGATACCATATCCTTGACGGTGTCCTCTACAAGAGGGGGTTCACTATCCCGTACCTCCGCTGCGTTCACCCTACGCAAATCCAAGCGATACTGTTCGAAATTCATGAAGGTGTGTGCGGGAACCACGTAGGAGGTCGGGCACTCTCCAGAAAGGCCCTCTTACAAGGCTACTATTGGCCAACCATGGCCCGAGATTCACAAGAGTATGTCCGAAGGTGTGACAAGTGCCAGCGATACTCTCCCATGTTCAACAGACCGGGAGAGCTCCAAACGCCGGTCCACAGTCCCTGGCCATTCGCCTAATGGGGAATTGACATCGTCGGTCCCTTACCGACAGGCAAAGGGCAGGTTAAGTTTGCCGTGATAGCTATTGATTACTTCACCAAATGGGCGGAGGCCGAGCCCCTGGCAACGATAACCGAGCGGAGAATGGAACACTTTGTGGAGAGAAATATCCTCAGCAGGTTTGGTACCCCACGAGTCCTGATCAGCGACAATGGAAGACAATTTGATACACCCGTCTTTAGACAGTTCTGCTTGGGCTATGGGATACTAAATCACTACTCTTCTCCCGAGCATCCATAAGCTAATGGTCAGGCCGAAGTGACCAACCGCACAATCTTGCAGTCGATCAAGACGAGGCTTGAGAATGCCAAAAGCCTGTGGGCTGAAGAACTACCAGCCCTCCTGTGGGCCTACCGCACCACACCCCGGGCAGCTACGGGCGAAACCCCATTTTCCTTAACTTATGGTTTTGAGGCGATAGTCCCCACAGAGCTCGGGCTGCCCTCATACCGGGTGGCTACCTTCAATGACCAAGACAATGGAGAAGCCCTCAGGACGGAACTAGACCTGGTCGAAGAAAGAAGAGACCAGGCCTATCTCAGGGTGGCAGCTTACAAGCAAAGGGTCTCGAGGAATTATAATAGCAAGGTAAAGCATCGTAGCTTTCAGGTCGGGGACCTTGTCCTTAAGGCAGTGAACCAGTCTACCCGAGTTCCAAGCCATGGGAAGTTGGGAGCAAACTGGGAAGGATCGTATATAGTGACTCGGGTCAACCGACCGGGAACCTACTGGCTACAGAACATGGACGGGCACGATCTCAGTCATCCCTGGAACGTGCAACACCTCCGCAAGTATTATCAGTAGCATCTGGCTACGGGAATCTAGTACTATAGGATAAGTTCTTTTCATGTAGCCCCGGTTGGGAAACTATTACAGATTGTTATTTTTCAAATAAAATTGATAAAGTTTGCTTCGAAAATTCAGGCCGGCCAATACACCGTGCAAAGCATGAAAGACCTCGGGCCAAACCCCAAGGCACCAAAAGGCCTCGGGCTCCGAGCCCAGGCACAACAAAGACCTCGGGCCTAACCCAGAGGCAGAAAAGACCTCGGGTAATACCCCGAGGCAGAAAGGACCTCGGGCTCCGAGCCCAGGCACAACAAAGACCTCGGGCCTAACCCAGAGGCAGAAAAGACCTCGGGTAATACCCCGAGGCAGAAAGGACCTCGGGCTCCGAACCCAGGCATGAAAGGACCCTACAACCACCCATGTTCCAGGTCGGTTTCCTATGGTCGCCCTCTGCATGCCCGCGCCTTCGCAAGAAAGTCGGGGACAAAAGGGTACTAGACCTACAAACAGGAAACTTAATTAAGTTTCGCCTAGGTCCAGCCGACGACGGGGCCAAGCCCCTAGGTGGCCGACGATGGCAAGCTTCAAAAGCTCCTGCAACCACCCATGTTCCAGGTCGGTTTCCTATGGTCGCCCTCTGCATGCCCCCGCCTTCGTAAGAAAGTCGGGGACAAAAGGGTACTAGACCTACAAACAGGAAATTAATTAAGTTTCGCCTAGGTCCAGCCGACGACGGGGCCAAGCCCCTAGGTGGCCGACGATGGCAAGCTTCAAAAGCTCCTGCAACCACCCATGTTCCAGGTCGGTTCCCCACGGCTACTTACTCCCGTACTCCCATACTCCCGCCTTAGCAAAATGCTTGGGGGGGCAGGGGGTAAAGGGAATTGAGGCTAAAACAGGGAATTGCATCGTTCGACTAGGTGTTCTGTGGGTTACGGTCCTAAAGCATTTGCTAAGGCAAATGTTAGGTCGGCCAAAAACCGAACGGATACTAGCAAAAAGGCATAGTACAAAAACATTACAAAGATTGATGGAAAGCTGACCTCAGGGGTCTTTTCATTAATCAAATAAAGTGTACAAAGCCTGGGGGGCAGTTGTAGTGGCCTCCCCAAAAAAAAAAAAAAAAAAACAAAGCGAAAACTACAAGCAATAAAATAAAAAAAACAACAAGAAGGAACCGGGGAGTCAGTCTTCCACATTGACCACATCCTCGGTCTCCCCCGTCTGCTCCTTTGGCACGGCAAGTCCTTCGTCCTCGCCTGGGGCGAGTTCTGTGGCTTCAGCAATGGTATCAGGGTCTTCACCAACCGCAAGAGCATCACCAGTTATGGGATCTTCACCGACATCCCAGTAATCCGAGTCAATCCCCTCGTAGGCCGAAAGGACCCATTCGGGGTGATCCCGGGCTACCCGCCGCTTCAGATCGTCATAACCTTGGAAGAAGCTGTCGTCAAACGCGCCCTCCAAGGCCCCTGCAGCTGGTGCCTCGGCCGCCGCCTTCGCCCGGGCTTCAGCTGCCGCAGTGAGGGCCCGGGAAACCTCCAGTTCGGCCAAAGCCGCTGCCAGGTTCGCCTGAGCCGTACCCAAACTCAAAGCCAATGACTTCGTCTTGCTCGTCTCGACAGCCAAGGCAGCTTTGGCTACTTGCAATTCTTTCCGCTCCTTCGAAAGGGCGGCGTCAGCGGCGGTGGCCTTCTCGGCCAGGGAAGACAGGAGGGACTCGGATCCCGCGGCCATACAGCCAACCTGCGGCGAGAAGATGAAGGTCAGTTAGACAAGTAAAAATGGAGCAGGTCAATATTTGAAGGGAGAAAGAACACTTACCAGATGGGAAAGGCTATACAACCATCCTTGGAAGTCCTGGGGAGACAAACCGGAGCATACTTCAACCTGGCTCGGGATTAGGACAGACTTTAGCCTATCCCGAACCTCACCAGCCCACCGATGGGCAGACCGGATGGAATACCAGCCCGGGGTGCGGGCTCCTCAACAACCAACGTTTGGGGAGCTGATGTCCCCGCAGGGTCCGGGCGGTTGACCGTTCTGTGGCGGATGCGTCGGAGCGGGCGCTCACCGCCAAGGGCCTCGGTAGCTGGCCTCTTCCCCTGGGCGATCGCCACCCGAGTAGCAATAGCGGCGGCGGCAGCAGCCTGCCTCTCCCTCAGCTGCTCCAAATTACATTTGGGGGCCATATCTGCGAAAGAGCAAGATAACACGGTCAGAAATGTGAAAAATAATACGGACAAGTGCAAGGAGAACCTGTAAGGCAACCTGGGAACTCACGAGGAATGAGGGGTGAAAAGCTGGGGGCAGGAACGGGTTCCTCAGGGGAATAGGTCTCAACAAAGTCCCCTGTTCGGGATAATACGTTCCAAACACTAGTGGGCAACTCTGCTAGGTTCCAGATCCTGGCCTGGCACAGTTCGGAGATTTCGGGAGGTTCTGTCGAGCCAGCTGTGCCCAGAGAAATGAAGTCAGTTAGCGAGCCATTGCGTTCCTAAAAACCGAAAGAATGGACGAACACGGAAGGGTGGTCTTACCCCTCAACTCCCCAGCCCAGGATGTCCTCAGCTGGGTCCCTGGGGCCATGTCACAAAGGCGAAGGGTGGACACTTGGAAGAACTTGCCCTTCCACCCCTTGTTGTTGCTGGGGCATCTGTCGATAATCTTCCTGCCCGGACGGGCAGAAAATGAGAAAAACCCCACTTCCCGGTGCGCAGGGAATGGTCGGTGGGCCCAAAGAAACTCATGTAGGGTAAGCTCGTACCCGAACACCTGAGGCCACAGCGAAATACACCCCATCAGGAATCTCCATCCGTTGGGGGCCAACTGCCCAGGAGCGATATCGAGGTAGATCAGGACATCCCGGGCGACAAGGTGAAGGGGTAGCCGGAGGCCCGCCATCATAGCGTCCTCGAACAGGGTGACGAACCCCGATTGATAGAGGTGCGCGCCGCCGGGGTTTACGGCTAGGGCGCAACCATCAGGAAGAAAATATCTATCCCTGATCCAGAGAAGGTCTTGGGAGCGTAGTACAAAAGAAGTGGACTCACAAGCAAAAATTACCCGATCAGTCCCCCCGGGCAACTCGTCGCCCGAACCCCTCGAGACGGAGGCAACAGGGGCCTCCTGGGTGGACTCACTGTCGGACAGACGAACGGGACTCCTGGCCCCACTTTGATGATCGGTCAGGGACTCAGGAAGCCGGTCCCGACTGGCACCGGGGGATCCTGACTGATATTGTTCACTCTCCGATCTCGATGCAGAGTTGAAGCCGGAGTGTTCCATCTCTGGCACTCCGACGGACAGGAACGGACACAAACTACGACATGCGTATGGATCAGGAACCCTAAGCCTGATATACAGGGGGGCAGAGTCACTAACCTGAATGGTAATGAGTAGACACTCCTCAGCACCAGGTAACACTCTCCCAAAATAGCGCAAGGAACACCTGCTCGGTTCAGATGAGTTAAAGTTCCACCCGACTCAAAGAACGCATAAAATCTAAGGAGAAAGAAATCCCACTCCCGCTCGAACCTCACAAGATTCGTTCTCTCCAGCCTCACTCTGAAATAAAAAAGACGGGGGAAGAAAAAAGAAAGCAGAAAGTAGAAGATAAGGGATGCAAGAAGTGAGGCAAGTACTCCTTATATAAAGACCCTGAACGGCCAGGATAAGAGCGGATCCAGCGGTCCAGGAGATTTCCCGCCCAAACTGTCGCTTCGGTCACGTGAAGAGACGCCTCAAAAGGCGCGCGCATTAATTGCGTGACGCGACGGTTCAGTTAGCCCGCAATCGGTTCGGTTACGATCACATCACCATTGTTAGGTTCTAACCTGACTAACGATTGGTTGGTACAGAGCAGCGGTGATCCGAGCCCGAGCTGCTGCAACTCGGGCACATTCATACACCGGTCGGGCATTAGCTGCCCAGCGTAGCGCAGAATTAGTAAACAGTTGAAGGAGCATAGTGAAAGAGAAACGTGGCCTCAGGGACCTTTTTATTGATATAAAGGGTGATCTGTACAGAGACCGGGGGGCACTTATAATAGCCTCCCCAAAAAGAAAAAAAATATATATATATGTAGGCCTTCAAATCCTTCTGTCCTTCAAAGCCTTGACCTCCTCCTCTAGGACCACCAACCTCGCTGCCAGCTCCTTCACAGTAAGCTCGATGGTGTGAGTATCCACTCCCTGCATAACCGAGCCTGTTTGCAGACTGGCGGTTTGTTTCTCCACCTCCTGAAGACGGCCCTCCAGGTTAGCAAGGGAGATGTCGGTCCAAGAGCTAGGCACGTGAAGGCCGACCGGGGGATCCGTCCGACTTTTCTTTGGTGGGGGTGGGGACTCCTCACCAAATTTTTTCTCTTTTCCTTTCCTGGACGGACCTGGTGGCGGGCTAGTATCCCCGGACGAGGTGGAGTCGCTGCTGGTGGGCAGAGAAATTGGCCCCTTAGGTGATCCGGCCCTAAATACGGCGCGCGGGCCGGTGGCCATGGATCGAGTATAGCGGCGCGACCCAGAAGCCGCAGCGTCGTGGGTCGCGGAGGAAGGACCGGCGCCAGCATCACCCTCATGCCCGCCGACCAAATCAGAGAACGAACGGCCGACCTCGATGGCTCGGTCAATCGCCTCCGTCTCATCAGTAGTAGGGGCCGCGCCGCGGGAGGCAGAAAAAGATTGTTTGCAGAGGTCGGGATCAAAGACTACAGGGGGGAAAGATTGGCGTCCTCTAGCCAGTTGCCGGCTACCACGACCCAAGGATACCGCCGCCAGTTTTTGTTCGGGAAGTCCAGACCTTGGACAAGGTCTCTCCCCTCGGCCCTAGGGCGCAAGTAAAGACCCTCTTGGTCGATGCCCAGGATGTAACACCTAGCGACGTCGACGGAATGGAGGAACAACCCGAGTCGCTCGTTCAGTGCTGATACGCCCCAGAGTAGGCGGACGACGTTTGGACGACACTTGCAGAGTGGGATGCGCAACCCCTCAAGCAGGTCACAGAAGGAGACCGGAAGGGGAAAGCGTAGTCCCACAACAAGCAGCAGATAGCTGCTGATGAGGACGAATGGGAAGGCTACTTCCTCCCCCTCAGCATGCGGACGAACTTCGACGTCGTCCGTGATGTGACAATCCTCTCGGAAGGCTCTGAGCCCTTCATCGGATGATAGATTAATGTGTGAGGCCATTTGGGGGAAGTTTTGGGAAATGGAAACAGCAGAGAAGGAGGAGCTCAGCGTGTTTTGCTTGGACGTTTTAGTTGATGATTTGCAGTGAGAAGCAGATTGAACAGGTGCTCCTTATATAAGTATCGCGAACGGTTAGGATCAAACTTGATCGGATGGCTCACATACTCTCCCGCCGAAACTGTCATTTCGAGCACGTGGGGCGTCGTCTCAAAAAGCGTGAGCATTCAATGCGCGATGTGATGGTTTGGTTGCCACCTGGGCGATTCGGTTACTTCCAAACTGGCAGCTTTGGATCCGAACCAGACCAGTAACCAGTGGACACGTGGCGCCGGGGGGCCCGATCCTGCAGGGCCACCGCTCGGTCGATATACCGATGAGTTATTACAAACCGGCTCGGTTCCGATGGGGGTCCCAGTCTTTTCCCGGTCGGTATCTGGAAGACATTCTTAATTTTCAAATTTCATCTGGCAAGGCGTCATCTCAACTTTGAAAATGGGGGGCAGCTGATACGTCCAGAAATATTCTGTAACGGTCCGACCACCACGTGGCCAGTGGATAATCCGGAATGGGAGCATGGAGCCCACACTTCCGAGGTGTTCAGCTATAACCGTCCGGGATACTCGGCAGCTCGGGAACGAGGCGTAGTGACTCCCCGGTAGGCGCGGAGTAGATGGCGTCACTCATCGTTTCCTTATACGGCCATGACTCTATCAAGAAAGAATCAATGGTTTCCTAAGCCACTTAGGAAACTCCCCTAATGTTGTGCAAATCCATTGTGATTAGATTAGGCTTCCTAATCCAATAAACTTACCATGTAAGGGTGGACTCTTACATCTATAAAAGAGCCCACCTATCCTCCTTAGAGGGATCCGAAAAAGTACTTCTCTAAGCATATACTTACTCGCTAGAGAACAAACCACTCGTACGCATATACCCGGCTGATGTTACTGGTAGTGTCGCTCATCTCTGTTGGCTCACCAGGCCTGCCGGTGATCTACTAGTGAGAAGCGCTTAGACGCACACGTGGACGTAGGTCATCTCATTAACGGGGCCGAACCACACATAAACTTTTCTTTGCTTTGTCTTTTTGCATAAATCTTGCTTACCAATTTTTGGCATCATCACCTATTTCTAAAATCTATAAACTATTATATATAATTTTGTAATTTCTAAAAATTCAAGGGGACCTGTGTCATCCCTAAATTGCACTTGGGTTCGCCCATGCATATTGATCAATACCTTGTCTATCCATTAGGCTAACCAAAATGTTTATGCCATCCGACCGCGATCCCATTCATGGACCAAACGTCAATGATAAAGCCAACCGAAGTGTGCCCCACTTAAATGCTGCCAATCAAGGTTATAACAAAAACTTAATGAGCATCTAAGGCACAGCCAGACTGATGGTAGCCCGATTTGAAATATGCGTAACAGTCTAATTATAGTTAGATGGTTCAAAACTCATTCGGTCCCATTAATTTTGAACCAGTCACTTGGCCCTAATTTATACAATCGGTCTCATAGTCCGAACAAAAAATATGTTTGGCCTTATACAAAATTTAACTTAAAAATTGAATTTTTTGGGTGTAAACAATGCCCCCTGGCTATTTAAAAATTACATTGACCGATTTTATTTTTAAATAGCCAAATAAATCAGACCGATTTCATATACAGATCCCATCACCAATTACATCGGCCTTAGTGCTCGAACTAGGGGTGTCATTTGGAATGAAAATTCCGATTCCGACCTATTCTGATCCGAAAAATTCCGATTTTGGCACCAAAAATTAAATTTCAAAATTCCGAATTCCGAAAATTCCGAAAAAAAGGTTGGAACGGAATCGGAATTGTTTTGAGAATTCCGAAAATATGTTTTCTGAAATTTTTCCGAAAATATTTTCGAAAAAACTCGAATATTTTTCGAAAATTCGGAAGAATGTGGACTTGTTTGTCCCACATCGAATAAGAAGAGAAAGGAGAGAGTAAGAGACTCTCTATAAAAGCATGACTTAGCCTTTCAATAGTATTTGTATTCCGAAAATTTCAAAAATTATGAAAATTTTCGATTCCAATTCCGAAAAAAATTCCGAAAATTTCCGAAGAATTCCGATTCCGAAAATTTTCGAAAATTCCAAAATCGGAAAGGAAAATGAAATCCCGAAAAAATCAGAACGAAAATTGGAACACCTTTTTAATTTCTAAAATTTTCAAAATTGTTTCCAAAAGAGAGTATTCTAATCCGTTCCGGCCGAAACACACCCCGACCGCTGAAATTACGTAGGTCTTATTCTAGCATTTGTCCATTGAAGGAAGTCATTTGATCCTCGGGCCCACCATATATACGAAGTCATGCACCACCATGTCTCAAGTCTTTATTACAAGAGGTTGTAAAACCATAAATTGGGCAAAGCAAAAGCCAAATTTAGGACAAGAGTGTAAATTGGGCCCACCATATGTATGAAGTCAAAGCAACCACATATGTAAGCATGAAAGCACTCTAAGTTTCTACCTAAACAAACTTCCTCATTCCTTAATTAGCGTCCGGCCCTGTACTAGACTAGTGCAAATTTGAGCCTAACACTTTCCTTTCTTTTTTCCCTGGTTTGGTCTGCTCTCAGTCCAAACATTGTGTTTTGACCGAATTAGTTTTCAGTTTCGGTTTTTTACTAATTTTTCAGTCTTTTGTACTTGAGACACATCCAAAGATACAATTTTTGGAACACAATCCAAGAGATGTGTCTATCTCTCTCCTATGTCACTGTGGGGTCCAATGGTATCACAGGAGAGATATAGACACGTCTTTTAAGTTGTGATACACCCAAAATTGGCTATCTTATGACCGGACGGTTTAAATCAGCAGTTAGTCCATGCCCCGGGCAAATCATGCACAACTCCTCAAAAGTATCAGCCCGGGCAGTTTAGTCTACTCATCATCCCGAGCGGTTCATTCATGACCCGGCCAACAGGTCGGGAAACACGCATAGGCACATCCCACCGCGGGAACAGCTCATCCGGACCCACAGGCGTGATCCCGAACATTACGGGCAGTTTCCTACTCAAGCTAGAAGACTAATGGAAAGTGCACACTATTTCCTAATCCAATTAGAAAATCCTCATAATTAATGTCAATCTATATCAATAGGATTATATTTCCTATCTATGTATGAGTAGGTCTCTTACATCTATAAAAGAGACCTCTCACCCCCCATTGAAGGGGCTGCCAACTCTTTAGTCTGCACAGCATCTCTATAAAATTCACCATTGTACGCATACACCCTGCCGGTATTACTGGTAGTGCCGCCCCTCTTTGTTGGCTCACCAGGCCCGCCGGTGATCTGCTAGTGAACGTGCTCAGACACACACGTGGACGTAGGTACCTTCATTAACAGGGTCGAATCACATACAAAAAATAGTCTCTCACTCTCTCTCTCCTTAAATTGCTTTACTTTACTCTTACCAAATTTTGACATCATCAGTTTGGCGCCGTCTGTGGAAAACGACAAGTCTTCTCATCAACAAATTTCTTAACTGATCGTCAGGCCACCGAAGAAGAGTAAGAAGGATGACCAGCAGTCCGACCGGGATGTTCCTCCGGCCCCAGCATCAGCTGCGGCAGTCATGACATCTGAGCAAATCACCGCAACCCTCACTCAACTCCTGGAGGGCCAGCGTCAAATCCAACAACAGATTGAAGCCCTGCTAGCCCAGCAAAGCAGTCCTCTAGGGGTCGGGAAACGACCCGGGAACGTTGCGTACGATGGCATTAACTCCACTTAGGTCCAGACCGAAGATAGAGGTGACTAAAATCTCTTAGGTTGGCCGACGATAGAGGAGCAAAAGGACCCTAAAGCAACGTGATTTAGGTCGGCTCCACCAACATGGTCAAACTCTTTTCCCAACAGTCTTGACGAAGGCTGGCCGGGCGGAAGACAACCATCCTGGGGAGTTAACATAAAAAAAAAGGACCCTAGAACAATACGCTTTAGGTCGGCTTTTCCAACATGGTAAAATCGTTCTACCCACAGCCTTGACGAAGGTTTACGGGCAGAAGATAACCATCCTAGGAGCTAACTCAAGTAAAAAATACTCTAAAGTAGGCTGAGTCTCAACTCTCGGTCACTTCCCGAGCACTCAAAGACTCCGAATTAGGTCGGGTCTCAACTCCCGGTCAGTTCCCGAGCACTTAAAGCTCCCGAGCTAGGCTGGGTCTCAACTCTCAGTCAGTTCCCGAGGACACACCAGGCTTAGAAGCCCCGAAGCAGCTTCCACAAGCACTCAGACAGCGGCAAGTAACATCAAACTGATTTCCAAACTTGCCCCGATATAGCATATGGCCAATCTTGGAAATGGGGGGCAACTGATACACCCAAAATTGGCTCTATCTTATGACCGGACGGTTCAAATCAGCAGCTAGTCCATGCCCCGGGCAAATAATGCACAACTCCTCAGAAGTATCAGCTCGAGCGGTTTAGTCTACTCATCATCCCGAGCGGTTCATTCATGACCCAACCAACAGGTCGGGAAACACGCACAGGCACATCCCACCGCGGGAACAGCTCATCCGGGCCCACAGGCGTGATCCCGAGCATTATGGGCAGTTTCCTACTCAAGCTAGAAGACTAATGGAAAGTGCACACTATTTCCTAATCCAATTAGGAAATCCTCATAATTAATGCCAATCTATATCAATAGGATTATATTTCCTTATCCATGTATGAGTAGGTCTCTTACATCTATAAAAGAGACCTCTCACCCCCCATTGAAGGGGCTGCCAACTCTTTAGTCTACACAGCACCTCTTTAAAATTCACCATTGTACGCATACACCCGGCCGGTATTACTGGTAGTGCCGCCCCTCTTTGTTGGCTCACCAGGCCCGCCGGTGATCTGCTAGTGAACGTGCTCAGACACACACGTGGACGTAGGTACCTTCATTAACAGGGCCGAACCACATACAAAAAATAGTCTCTCACTCTCTCTCTCCTTAAATTTCTTTACTTTACTCTTACCAAATTTTGACATCATCAAGTTGTGTCCTAAAAGTTGTGTCTATGGGTGTGTCCCAATCTTTACTCATAATAAAATTATTGAAAAACATCTACCAAATTCAAGTTAATTTTTTATGACATCTACACAGTCATTGTGGATGTAAATCAACCTAAGACAAATAATTAATTAACTTAAAATAAAAAAAATATAATCGGTCATTATGATGAGATCGAAAATTTTGAACAGCTCCTGGAGGGTGAGTTTCCTCAAGGAAAGTTGCTAAAAAAAACTTATGGACTGAATTAGAGTCAATCGGTCTTTGTGAAGATTGCCCCCCGAGCATTTCATCACCTTCACTTTTATCAATTAAAGGGTCTACGGCCGAAATAAGATCACTCGGCCTATTAAACTCTTCCTTTTCGGCCTCAACAGAATTGTGAGGCTCGTTTAGAATTTGCCCCCCGAGCGTTTGTTCTTCTTCATCATCACTAGCGAGAGGCTCTTTAACCGAAATAAAAATTTTCGGCCTGTCACTAGCAATTATTTTTTTGTCTCCTTGCCCCCCGAGCGGTTTGGACAGCGTGGTGACCATTTGTTCAGTCTCTTGTCTCAGAGATGCCCACATTGTCAAGTTTTTTCTCTCGCGACCTCTCCAAGCTGGCGAGCGGCTTTCTTCACGTTTTCAAGAAGTAATTTAAATTGATTAAAAAATCGTATGTGGGCCTCAAAATGGTCTATCTCCACTACACCATTTGGGTAAATTTGTAACGGACCGGTTTTGCAATTTGTAGCGGGTATACCCGTTACTAATTTGTAACTGATATATCTGTTACAAATTTCAACGAACCGTTACTGATTACCATTATATTGGTTACTTAAATTTTATAACGGTTGTATTTATATGTGTAACGTTTATATCCGTTACGAAATTGATCCAAAAAAAAAAAAAAAATTCAACACACATAAACCATCGGGCTCCAACCTGAGTTTCATAACAAAAAAAAGGAAGGAGAGAGAAAAGGAGAGAGAAAGGAGAAGTGGGGAAATCTCGCCCTAGACCTCGTGCGCCGACCTCCTACCGCCGATCTCCTGCCACCGCCAACCTCCTACCGCTGACGTCCTGCTGCCGACCTCCCTACCACTTCATCGCTCCTCCAGCAAGCAAATCTTCATGGAACACACTTGGGTCACATAAGCCTATTGAAGGATTTTCAGGTTTGTTTTTTTTTTCCCTTCAAATTTGTTGAAATCTATCCTGATTATTTCGTTTGATCTGTTAAAAATCTTCCCTAATCTGATAAAAACCTAGATCCGTTTGGTCTGTTATTTTTCATGTTTGGTCTTCACAAACCCACTCTTTCACCAAACACCACATGGTAGCCAAAGCAAATTTAGGGTTTTCAATTGGTTTCTTTAACATTTTACCGAATCTATTCGATCATTTCTTAGGAGTTTTTCAAAATCTGTCCCTAATTTAAAATGCTTATGCTGGTAAAAACAAATCTAGGCTTGTTACTAGAGACACTCGAACATGTGTGGGTCCGAAGTATGTTTGACGAACTTAGGGATTTTGATTGAGCATGATAATCATGATTCCCAATCCATGTGTGGGTCTGAAGTGTGTAAACACTATCTTAAAATTTTATGTTGGTGAAAACAAATCTGTCTCATCCAAATTAGTAACCTTATGTACCCACTCTTTGTTTGGTTTGTTTTCTGGGACTTTTTACTGCTTTGATTAAGATAGTGTTTGGCGGTTTTGGGTGTGGATTTAATGGTGTTGGTTTTAGCGAGTTATGTAGCCAAGAGGGCCGGTTGTATATTGTTTTATCTTGTGTCATAACTCTATCTTATTTATTTGTGTCTTTATTTGTTGGGTTAAGTCTAATATAACAAAGGTTGGGTGTGGGTTTTTCCTAGTGTGTAGGCTAGGTGTTTGCTAAAGGTCTTCTCTTATTTTCCTATGGTTTTGGTCACTGTGATGATAGCTTCGGCCTGGGTGTGTCATTGATGTAATGTATGTATATAACTCTAGCCTTTTTGGCTTTAATAACAAAATTTGATGTTCAAAAAAATAAATAAATAAATAAATAAATAAGAGAGAAGGGAAAAGAAAAGAGGAGGAAAAATTGACTCCTTTGTGTTTTCCTTCATGCTTAAACAACATTAAAATCCATATAGTTGCAACTATATTTGTTAACTAAAAAAGGGAAGAAAGTGATGCACAAACTTTAATATTTTAAATTTATTTTTCCTTCTTGTTTTTCTGACTATATACCTTAGTACCCAAACAAAGGATTACAGTTTCTTAGTATTTTCTTTTCTATTTCTTCGCTAAATCCATGAAGCAAGCATAGCCTTAGTTATAGGGTAGTTATTATATTTCATTCCCATCAGACAATCTGTAAGCAGGACAATTTACTACTTCAATTGGGCTTATAAGGGTTAATTGTTCCTTATTTCTTATTTATTTTCGTTTTAGCTACAATTTACTTTGAAATGTTGAATGCTTCATCTGATTACATATTGTTGCGCGGTCGCTTAATTCATTACTTGTACGGAAATTCTCTGATACATCCTTGTGTATTAGGAATTTAGGATGTATCATACATGCTAGTGATTTAGGTCCCCAAATGTTATAGCTAGATCCCAATGTGCTTTAACCGGTGCCGAAATGTTGCCACTTTGAAAATTACTTTGCTATTAAAACCAAAGTGGTTTTAAACTACAACATTTTAGCACCTAACTACAGCATTTTGGAACACAAATTGGGATGTAAGATATGTCCTAAACCACTAGGATGTATCATAGAAGATATCTTACTTGTAATCTATCTTGTCTTATAACTTGGGAAAGTGCCATTTATGAATGTATAGAGAGGTTATCCATATAGTAGACTACTAGCTTTTACTTTTGGTTAGAAAACAAATTGAGTATTTTAGCAAATGCGACTGTAAAAAGCTACGTAGATGTATAATTCTAAACAAAATCTACGTTTTTTTTTCTTTTTAGTGATCACGAGGCATACCTACAACACATAGCTAACTTCTTTATTAATTGCTTGAAACACCCCACTTTTAAAAAAAATGTTTGTTGGCGTATTATTTCATTTGTTTAATTTAAATTGGAGAGTACAAAGGGGCCGCTTCTTGAAGATAACATCCTTTTGCCACCTCCTTCTCGATTATTTATTTGCCATACAAATTAAATTATATATTTGGGGTTTAATTTTTGGTTATTTTGATTTGGAAATATTAGTAATTTGAAGTGGCTTTCAATTGTAGAGAACAAAGTTATAGGCTTGAAAGGAAGTGAAGGACTTACTTAACTCACTGTAAGTCTCATAAAGATTCCACCTTTTTACATTTCATAGCCTATTGTAGCTGAAGATTGATTGAATATTGCAAATATGATATGTTACGACATTCTAAATACTTCCTTTGTTGCTTGGGATTAAGAATGATGTTCAAATTCGTAGAACAGCCTGTAGAAAAGCCCGGAAAAACAAGTTTTGATTTTCAAAACAATTGAAAAAAATCACTTGACATGACTATATTCCCATCATAAATTGAACATGCATAGTCTTGATGTATTACTGAAAAATGTGATTGATGATAATAACAACATAAGCTGGTTTTCTCTTCTACCCAAGGGTTATGTGTTGCTAAGCTAACCAACTCTACTGTGTACGTACTTGAGATAGGAAGCCAGGTCAAATCATGCAACGTAATTTGGATATCTAAAGTAAACATTTAGTATAATTTGATAGTCTGCACCCTTTTCTTATGCATGCATGGCAAAGTTCATTAGCAAAATATTAGGGAAACTTCTAGGAGAATTTCATTCAAATGGAAAAGGAATTTAGAAGATTTCCACGTTTTTTTTACATCATGGTACAAAAAGAAATTGAAGTATGAATAATTCATTCATATTTTTGGTTTTTTTTTTTAATTTTTTTTTACAGTTAATAACATACATCATGCATCATTTCCACGAAACAACCAGGGGCTTCCCTCTCCTGCACCTTCATACCTTAGATCTTATTGTAAAAAAAAATACTAATGAATATAAGTAGTTCGGAGTTCATGTTAACTGGATATAATAACAAATCTTTAAAAAGTTATACACGATAATGAGAAATGCTTTATGATTTCTAAGCTTTCTTTAATTTTAGCACCAAGGACATGGTTTTATACTTAAGTTAGCTTAAAAAGGAACTTGAAAAAGCCACTCTCCTTAGCTTATTCCCTCTTAGATTAATTATATCTATCTCTTGGTACAAGAAAAAACAATTAGAGCAATTCAAAGACCATTACCCAAGCAGAGTTTTGGATTGCCACAAGCCCACAGCCTCACAATTTGGTTCTACTTCAAAAGGTCCACACTTTTTGGTAGCTACTCAGAAATTAAAACACACCTTCATGTCTCCCAACAACTAAGCACATCCTTCCCACTCTCTTTAGGTACACATCATATAGTTTGATGGCTGATACACATCATGTGGGGTTGAGTTCCTTATTATTAATGTTTCTACTAGCCTTACTTCACAACCGTTTTTTTCAACACATGGGAAGTCCAACTTTAGTACTAAGAAAATTTTCAACAATAACTTAAAAGTTTCTTTGCAAATTAGGGGATAACTAAGAGAAATCTGATTGTAATTCGTTTCTATGTGAAGGCAATTGATTGTTCGTTGCTACGGATAACTAAGAAAAATCTGATTGTTCGTTCCTATGTGAAGGTAATTGATTCTGCTCTATTTTTGTGGCTTCATTTGGGGATTGGCTTCTTTGTAAATATAGACCTTATATGAACTTCGTGTTTTTACTGTTTGTAAATGAACCACACCCCACTTTTCTAAATCTGTATATTCTTAGTTCTTATTGTAACAGATTGGACACTACTTGGTTTTTTACTTCATGTGAATTTATGAGCAAGAAAATTCTATTAAATGCTATTAACATTAAAAATAGTTGTATTTTCACCTTTTCCTTCATGTGAATTTGTGAGCAAGAAAATTCTATTAAATGTGAATTTGTGAGCAAGATTTATGAATCTGAATCTTATAATTAAAAAGAAAAAGAGAATTGGTAACAATTAAGATTTGCACACATTATTTTTATTTTGGATAAAAGTTGTATTTTTCCTTTAATGTATTGTGCTATTTTTGGGCATGAATATTGATCCACATACGGTTTTCTTTCGTTTGTGTTTTTTTTCCCCTGATCATAAGCAACGGGCACTTGTACATTTGTATTTATTTGCTAAATTAAATGTCTCTTTCTTCTGCTTGACACATTTTAAACTAATTTCATGAGTGCTTAAATTCAGTTGCTTTAGCTCTTAGGCTCCCTGCTGTTTTAAGAAATGGAGTAGATGGTCAAATGCTCTTGTAGCCAATAATTCTAGACATAGTAGCAATGGGATCTGATAGGCTAATATATTATTATCAGTCTGTTGTTGCATTGTATGATTGGGAGGTGGAAGTGAGTGAGGGTTTTCTGTCACAGTTATCATATGGTCAGTGATTGAGGTTTTGATGTGAGATCTTTTTACAATGCTTTGGGAGGTGAAGGTAGTAATAGTATATACTATATAGCATGAAGGTTCCAGCTAAAGTTGTGCTCTAGGACAAGGAAACAGACCATTGGCGGAGAAGTCGTGGCCCCAAAAGTTTAGGTTTCACAAAAACAATTTGAGGGCCCTTTTGAATGAAGAAGTCGGGCCGGCCGGTATTGATCCACATATTTGGAGAAAGTTTGTAGAAAATGAGAGTGATCCAAAAAAGAAGCAGCAAAATGTTACAAATTGTAACAATCGAAAACAACAGGAGACTCCCCATACTCTTGGGCGTTGTTCCTATGCTCAAAAACAATTCTTAATGGTTTGTATCATTTTTTATACATTTTGTGTTTTAACACCTTTTTTTTAACTAACTCATTGAAATTAAATGTCTAGGAACAAGAAAATCCTAGAAAAAAAATTCGTCGCGTAGACAAATGGCTGGCGGCACATGAGCGTAGAGATGGGACTGTGTTGGAGAGTGCTAAGAGTAAATACGTGAGTAACATATTTTATTGTTTGTAGGTTTAAAGTTTAGCATAATTATTTTATTTTAATATTACAAATTTCACTTTTATATACTTTAGGACGAAGTTATAGCTGCTGGAAATAGAAAAAAAAAAGCCAAAGCTTGTCTGACTCGGGATGTACTGACATGTGTGAAGACCTTGACAATGATGAATTAGCAGAAGTATTTGGGAAGGAACTCAAGGGAGGTGGGGTTCGTGCGGTGGGTTCTCATGTCTCTAAGAAGCAACTAAGTCAACTTGGGGTAGCAAGGTCAATAATTGAACAAAAAGGTAAGACAAATGAAGACGACAAATCATTTAAGGAAGAAGTTATCTCAAGACTTAACAATTTTGAGGGTGTAATGATGTCTTTTATTACCAAATTTTCAAATGTGAGTACCCCTCCAATGGTGAATACTCCTTCAAGTGATATTGCATCCAATTCAGTTAATCGCCCTATTAATCTCAATCAAAACTTGAATAACGTTTTTGGCACGATGGAAAATCAAAATTCTCTTCATTCTATGCCTACTTCCATCGACAAACCCCCGGTTATCTTACTTGATAAATTTGGGAAAGAATTAGCAAAGGGGTATGTTGTGACGGATACTAGTGCTAAAAAGTCACTTCAAAATCGTTGGTATTGACGAAAAGAAAGTCTATATCGAGGAAGTGATTGATCCCAATGCTCATTTGTTCGACCCTCCTCAAGGTGGCTTCGATACTTTGGGAGGCTTTGTTCAAGGTGGATATGTGATTTGGCTTGAGAGTAGGTTAAAGTATGTTTGATTTCGATTATCTTATTTTCTACAACTCTTTAAATTTCGGACATGGTTTGTTATAGTTAGTTTAAGTTTGGTCGAATGAACTCTTTACTTGTTATGAATTAGTATAGATTATGGATTGTGGATTATGTTTTGATTTGTGTAGTATGGATTATGTATTATGAATTATGTTTATTGTGTTTGATATGGATTATGTGTTATGGATTATGGATTATGATTGTTTTGTTTGGTATGGATTATGGATTATGGAATATGGATTATGTTTATTGTTATTATTTATTTATTTATTTTATTTTTTTGTGTTTCGTATGGATTATAATGCTTCTTAATCAGGTGGAAAAAAAAATAGGAAACATTTCAAATAAATAATTTTTTTATTTGTAATTACAATTTGTAACGGGTATATTCGTTACAAAATCCGTTACTAATTTTATGCTTTTTGGAAATCAGTAACGGATATAACCGTTACTAATTTGTTACCAACCGTTAGTAATTTTTTCAAGACGCCAAACAAGCAGGATATTCATCCGTTACTAATATAATTTGTAACGGATATAACCGTTACAAAAAAATATTTAGTAACGGGAATATCCGTTACAACAACCGTTGCTAATTCGTAACGGATATATCCGTTACAAATATCCGTTACAAATTTGCAACGCCCGATTTGTAACGGGTATATCCGTTAAAAATAATTTTTGTAACGGTTATTCCTGTTACAAATCGGGCCATATGGTGTAGTGCTCATTATAGAGATGACCAATTTCATTCCAATATTCATCATTGCTGAGACGATAGATTTCTTCGCGAAGTTGGCGTATTGATTCATCCCGCCAACGAATATGGTTGTGGTAGAACTGCAGCCATGCTTCGGTGAACATGTTTCATCACTCAGTGATGTCCCACCGGGCGTGCCAAAATGTTTGCTTGTAGCTTAGTGCGGGCGTGCCAGAACCAAAAGTGATTTGGTGTGTGCAAACTAATTTTATATGTGCTTGTGTGAGTTATTGTTATGTATGTTAAAATGATATACATAAAAGAATGTATTAGGAAAATAAGAACAACAATTTTTTTTAAACCTCATTTAAAAATTGCAACAGTCTTGTTTTTAATTCCCACGTTTTTTATTAATCTAGCACATGTCTTATTTGCTTCCATGTACTAATAGCTCAATTGGCATTTAAACTCCAACGGGAAGCTATGTATTGATTACCCAACGTTCTATTTTGATGCCTATATAAGGCAGCACATGTATGGAACTAAAGTACACACAAAAGCAATCACAAAACTGTGAGATATACTATTTTCCAGCAGAAGGTTACTTTCAGCAAGTGTTTGTTTTTAAAATGAAATATTGAGTAAGTTCATTTGTGTGTTCTTATTTCTTTTGAGTATTTGACATCATCTTCATTTTGTTTCCGAGCAATCAATTCGAAAAGGTGTGGTTTTCCAATTTATTTTCGTGCAAAAATAAATTGAGACAGAGGTGATTTTTGGGCTGTTTTATCCTGAGGACGGCGTGGCAACTTGACAAACTGCTTGCACAATTTGGGCAGAGCCGCGAAACGTCTTAAAGAGAGCTAGACCCATGACTCAACCCAAAGGAATTTTTTCAGATTCTACTTCCCGGTAACTTTGTTCTATACTCCCTACTTTAGATTCAACAATTTTAAGACGTTTTATCTGCCATGGATTCTGATTCATCCTCCTCCAAGTCCCCCGACCTTAATTAACAAGCCTTTTAAGTTTGAAGGACTGCATTTTAAAAGATGGAGACAAAAAAATGCTTTTCTTTTTAACTACGAAAAAAGTCGCTTCTTTTACTACTTCTGAAAAACCTGTTGAACCCGAGAACCCCACTTTGGTTCAAATTCAAGCTGTTGAAAATTGGGTTAAAAATGATTTCCTTTGTAAAAACTATATTTTAAATGGGTTGTTCGATGCTCTCTATGATTACTACTCTAGTAGTAAAACCGCCAAAGACCTTTGGGACGCCCTACAAAAGAAATATGACACAGAGGAAGCCGGAGCCAAGAAATTTGCTATAAGTCGCTATTTAAAATTCCAAATGACGGATGCAAATACGTTGAAGCACAATCCCACGAGCTTCAACAAATTGCTCATGATATTGTCTCCGAGGGTATGAAATTGGATGATCAGTTTCAAGTGGCCGTTATTATCGACAAAAGGCCCCCTAGTTGGAAGGATTTTAAAAATACTCTTCATCACAAAACTAAAGAATTTTCTTTAGAAAGTTTAATTACTCGCCTTCGAATTGAGGAAGAAGCAAGGAAAAATGATTTGAAATAGGAGGTTCTAGTTGTTAACAACAAGAACACTCCAAATTTTAACAAAAATAAGACTTCTGTTGTTTTGAAACCAAATCGCAAAAATATGAAATTTCAAAATCGGAACAAAAACCGAGCTCAGGATCGCAACAACAATGCTCAGAATCGCAACAACAATGTTCAAAATCAGATTCCTCAGCAATATCAGAATAAGAATATACCCCTTCAAGATACGACAGTTTCGGACGGATGATTTGCTTTGACTGTGGGAAACCTGGTCATATATCCCGGAACTGCCGGAATAGGCGTCGTTCTGCTCCTCAGGCGAACCTAGCCGAAGAGCAGTTAATTGCTATGATCTCTGAGATCAACATGATTGGTGGATCCAAGGGGTGGTGGGTAGACACTGGCGCTTCTCGCCATGTCTGCTATGATCGTTCTGTGTTCAAGACTTATTCTGAGGCTGAAGATAAGAGAGAGTTGTTGGGTGACTCCTACTCCACAGTTGTTCCTAGTATTGGTGAGGTAGAGCTGAAGTTTACCTCTGGAAAAACTGTCATCCTTAAGGATGTGCTGCACACTCCAAAGATGAGAAAGAATTTGGTATCTGGCTATCACCTCAATAAGGCTGGGTTTACACAAACTATAGGGGCAGATTTGTTTACCCTTACTAAAAATGGGATTTTTGTAGGCAAGGGTTATGCCACTGATAGAATGTTTAAGCTTAATGTAGAGATGAATAAAATTTCTACTTCTGCTTATATGCTTTCTTCTTTTAATGTTTGACATGGTCATTTCTATCATATTAACAAAAGCTTAATTAAAAACATGAGTAGTTTTGTCACGCCCCGGCGTAGCAAAAATACGGAAAATTTTAAAATTTTCATCTTGGACCCTGAGGCACGTGACTGGTTGCAGTACCGATTTGTCCGTGACCAAATAATAATATTAAACAACGTAACCAAAAGGATAAAACCAACATCTGCTCACATTGATATATTACAAAGAAAGGCCACAGTACTAGTTAACTATTACATCATGGTAGATACATCAGAGTCTTATGGCTCTAGGGCCTTACAAAAGCTATAATAAGTCTTCTGATAGAGCTTTCCACCAAAGACATTTACAAAAGACAGCCACTAGTCTTCTCTCTAACAAGTATATCCATAGCCATCTTCGGTGTATTCTTCCTCCACGTTCTCCGCTTGCGTAGCATCATAACCCGTGTACTCGTTACCTAGATAAGCTGGACATGGGAATGTCCAGCGACATGAACGTCGTCAGCTTATGAAAGCTGAGTGAGTAAGCTAAATCAAATGGAACGTATATAGTAAAGCACAACAAAGATACCCTTATTATTTTTTTAACATATCTTTTAAGATCTTTGCATTCTCACCATTGGGCCATAACTACCAATATACCTAACCACGTATTCGAAAAGAAAACGTCCAACTGAGAAAACTCGTCTCGATATTCTTAACGCCACTATCATTCATTTCTAACATTCGACGTCATTTACAAACCCAAAGTATCTCTTGCTAACCAAACCATCTTTCATCAACCAAAACATCCTTCGTCAACCGAAACATCTTTCATCAACCAAAAACATCTTTCATCAACCACTTCGTCACGAAGAACCGAAGTGTTAAGGAGTGCAAGAACATCCAATTCGTCACGAAGAACCGAAAGGAGTCTTCACTCAAGGAATCACCGCTTCGTCACGAAGAGCCGAAAGCGTTACGGAGTACAAGAACATCCATTTCGTCACGAAGAACCGAAAGGAGTCTTTACTCAAAGAATTACCGCTTCTCCATCACGAAGAACCGAAGCGTTTACGGAGTGCAAGAACATCCATCCCATCACTAAGAACCGGAAGGAGTCTTTACTCAAAGAATCACCGCTTCTCCATCACGAAGAACTGAAGCGTTTACGGAGTGCAAGAACATCCATTCCATCACGAAGAACCGAAAGGAGTCTTCACTCAAAGAATCACCGCTTCGTCACGAAGAACCGAAAGCGTTACGGAGTACAAGAACATCCATTTCGTCACGAAGAACCGAAAGGAGTCTTTACTCAAAGAATCACCGCTTCTCCATCACGAAGAACCGAAGCGTTTACGAAGTGCAAGAACATCCATTCCATCACGAAGAACCGAAAGGAGTCTTCACTCAAAGAATCACCGCTTCGTCACGAAGAACCGAAAGCGTTACGGAGTACAAGAACATCCATTTCGTCACGAAGAACCGAAAGGAGTCTTTACTCAAAGAATCACCGCTTCTCCATCACGAAGAACTGAAGCGTTTACGGAGTGCAAGAACATCCATTCCATCACGAAGAACCGAAAGGAGTCTTCACTCAAAGAATCACCGCTTCGTCACGAAGAACCGAAAGCGTTACGGAGTACAAGAACATCCATTTCGTCACGAAGAACCGAAAGGAGTCTTTACTCAAAGAATCACCGCTTCTCCATCACGAAGAACCGAAGCGTTTACGGAGTGCAAGAACATCCATTCCATCACGAAGAACCGATAGGAGTCTTCACTCAAAGAATCACCGCGTCACAACTCAACAACACATCCCTTTTTCTTACTATCCTGATCTCCGCTGCCCAGATTACCTATCCGACAATTATCCTTATCATAATATGATTCTAACATAGCACAACCGACCCTTACGTTTTCCCGACCGCGCATTCGTCACTCTTTTCGGAATGTAGTTCATTAAAGGACTTCCGAATATACTTTCGAAGTTACATTTATACATCCGTCATCCTGTTTTATGTCGTAATATACTTACAATGGAAACTTATCCAATCACTATCAACGCAATAATCATGTCGTACAACATACTTATAGCTTGGGTATGAACTCTCTATGGTCATCACATTATATTCATAACAACGGAAACCTAGCGTGTAGCTCGTGGATCTATAACATGGATTTGATATCAATAACCATATAGATGAAACCCTTAACATACTCATATACGCGATAGCACTACCATAACACAAGATATCCATAACCACATAGGTACCGGAAAGCAAGCATCAATAATAAACACATCATACAAGTAGTTATACAATCTGCCAGGAATTAATTTTACTATATCGACTGAATTGATATGATTTATTTGGGCATGATAAATTGATTTGTAGATCAAACTCAAAACTAGAACATTGTAGATAATTAGATTAGCTTCATGTACAAAAAAATCTAGCTTCAATTACATTTTTGAGCTACTCAAAATATTTATTTTACTTAGACATTTCTGTATTTTCGGACTGCTCTGTCCCAGATTTATAGTACTGCGTTACATGTGCATTTCACCTATTAAGGAGTCATTTTTAGACCAGGCTATAAAAAAGTTATTTGTAGATAAATGAGTTAGCTTTCTCCACAAAAAAAACCTAGTTTAATTCAGATTTCGGAGCTGCTTGAAACACTCATTTTACTAAACTACATTCTGCTGGAGGTTTCTGTTTCTCAGATTTAAAGTACTTCGTTGCATGTACATTTCACCTATGAAGAATTGATTTTTAAACTGAGCTATAGAAGAGTTATTTGTAGATAAATGAGTTAGCTTTCTCCACAAAAAAACCTAGCCTCATTATCATTTGTTTACTGCTCGAAATGTTTGTTTTACTTAACAGCACTCTGCTGGAAGTTTCTGCTTCCCAGATTTGAAAATTTATCTTGCATGGGATGGATCTCTCAAACTATCAACATCAAGCACATAATAAACATTACTACATACTACATAGGTTCTAAAGTGAGTTAGAATACTCACTTAAACTTGAAATTGAGCTTGGGCTTTGGATTTGAACTTAGGAAGCTTGAACACAACCTCAATGGTGGAGACTTCTTCCTAGTTCTTCTTCTCCATCTCCATGTATCTCTTATCTCTCCATGGAGTTCATCTCCTAGCTATCTCTAACTCTATATGCAGATTGTAAATGACCAAGGGTGTAATGCATGAATATAGGCATGTTTATATAGAGATGGTGGTGGGATATGTGTCACCATGCATGTGCTAGAGTGTACATGCATGGACAAGTGTCCTAGAGGTGGACAAGTGGCAAGGGAGGTGGTGCCATGTGGTGCATGGACTGCCATGTGGTCGACCATGTGGGGGTCCATCTCGAGTTTTGTGCCACTACCTCGGTTTGTGTGCAAATATTCTTGATATGCGTGTCAGTCTCGATTTACGTTCAATCGGGTATTATTTCTAATGTCCGGGTCCAGTTACGGGACTAAGTTAATTCTAATTACGGTCGAGTCAGTGCAGTGATTATAGTCTAATTAGTAATTACATTACACTGATACAGTCACACAAATAAAATAATAATGTAATAATAGACCAGGTATAGAAATTCATAAAACTCGTATTATTGCACGTAGAGAAATTACAGGTATTACAAGTTTAGGTTTTATTCCTGAATTATCTATGAATGACTTCGATAAATTTGAATATTGTAGTCAAGCGACAATTACCAAAACTCCACATAAGTCTGTCATTAGGGAATCAAAACCTCTAGATTTAATCCATTCCGATATATGTGAATTTGAGGGTACTTTAACTAGAAATGGTAAAAGATATTTTATCACTTTTATTGATGATTGTTCAAATTATTCTTTTGTTTATCTTCTGAAAAATAAAAGCAATTGATATTTTCAAAATTTTCTTAACTGAAGTTGAAAATCAATATAATCGGAAGATTAAGAGGTTCCGTAGTGACAGAGGTAGTGAATATGACACTAATGAATTTATAGCGTTATATGCGTCTCATGGTATTATTCACGAGAAAACAGCTCCCCTATTCCCCCGAAATGAATGGAAAAGTTGAAAGGAAAAATAGGACTTACACCGAACTTATAGTGGCCGTATTACTTAGTTCGGGTGCGTCGTCATATTGGTGGGGGGAAATTCTCTTAACTGTTTGTTATGTTATAAATAGAGTTCCTAACTCTAAGACTAAAATTTCCCCTTATGAACTTTGGAAGAATAAGAAACCGAATGTGTCTTATTTTCGTACTTGGGGGTGTTTAGCGTATTCCAGACCCTAAAAGGTCTAAACTAACTAGTAGAGCATATTAGTGTGTCTTTATCGGATATGCTATTAATAGTAAAGCCTATAGATTTTATGATTTGAAAAATCATATTATTATAGAATTGATTGATGTTGATTTTTTCGAAAATAAATTTCCTTTTAAATCAAGAGATAGTGGGGGTTCGACATCTAATAATGTGCCTAAACTTGTAGAGTCTAATGAGTATGAAATAGAGCCTAGAAAGAGTAAAAGGGCCCGAATCGCTAAAGACTATGGGCCTGATTTTTATACTTATAATGTTGAGGAAGATCCTAACACTCTCTAAGAAGCTTTATCTTCTATAGATGCCGATCTTTGGCAAGAAGCCATAAATGATGAGATGGACTCCCTTTAGTCCACTGGTACTTGGCACCTAGTTGACTTACCACCTAGTTGTAAACCAATTGGGTGTAAATGAATTCTTAAAAGAAATTGAAACCCGACGGTTCTATTGATAAATAAAAAGCACGTCTTGTGGCCAAGGGTTATAGGCAACGAGAGAATATAGATTTCTTTGATACTTATTCGCCTGTCACAAGAATAACTTCCATTAGAGTACTAGTTGCTTTAGCCTCTGTTCATAACTTAGCAGTACACCAAATGGATGTTAAAACAGCTTTTCTTGAATGGTGATTTAGACGAAGAAATTTACATGGATCAACCCGAAGGGTTTATAGTCCCGAGTCAAGAGAATAAAGTTTGTAAATTAGATAAGTCTCTTTATGGACTTAAACAAGCTCCTAAACAATGGCACGAAAAATTTGACAACTTAGTCATTTCTAACGAGTTTAAAATTAATGAAAGTGACAAGTGTGTTTATTATAAAATTGATAATAATCTTTGCACTATCATATGCCTGTATGTTGATGACTTGCTTATTTTTGGCTCTAATATTCATGTTGTAATTGATGTTAAAACTTTTTTATGTGCAAACTTTGACTTGAAAGATTTGGGTGAAGCAAGTGTAATTCTTGGAATAAAAATAACTAGATCTGAAAAGGGACTTTCTTTGGATCAGTCTCACTATATTGAGAAGATCCATAAGAAATATAATTACTTTGATTGTAAACCTGCTTGTACTCCATATGATCCTAGTGTAAAGTTGTTCAAGAAAACTGGTGACAGTGTTAGACAGACTGAGTATGCCAGCATCATTGGTAGCCTTTGATATGCTACTGATTGCACTAGACCTAACATAGCTTATGCTGTGGGAGTACTATGTAAGTTTACTAGCAGACCTGGTATTGAGCATTGGCATGCTGTTGAGAGAGTCATGCGTTATCTAAAAAAGACCATGGACTATGGATTACATTATGAGAGGTTTCCCGCTGTCCTTGAAGGATATAGCGATGCTGATTGGAATACCCTTTCAGATGATTCCAAGGCCACCAGTGGTTACGTTTTTAGTATTGCTGGGGGCGCAGTTTCGTGGAAGTCTAAGAAACAAACTATATTAGCTCAGTCCACAATGGAATCAGAGATGATAGCGCTAGCTACTGCTAGTGAGGAGGCAGGTTGGCTGAGAGGCCTTCTGTCAGATACCCATTTATGGGAGAGACTGATACCAGCTGTTTTGATCCACTGCGATAGTACCGCGGCTATTGCAAAAGTAGAGAACCGGTTTTATAATAGTAAGAGGTGACAAATACGTCGTAAGCACAGCGCGGTTAGAGAGTTTCTCTTCACCGAAGCTGTAAAAGTGGATCATATACGGTCTGAGGATAATATTGCTGATCCTTTGACGAAAGGGTTAGCTCGTGAGAAGGTTTGGAAAACCTCGAAAGGGATGAGACTAAAGCCCATTGGTAGTTGAGTCACTTGTGATGGTAACCCAACCTATAGACTGGAGATCCCAAGAAATAGGTTCAAAGGGTAATAACAAGTCACGAAGTGATATGAGTTGAATCATGCTATTATATATATATATATACGGGGTTTACTCTCCGAGTCCATCCCTTCAGAAGCATGATATCCTGAAGTGATACACGGATGAGTTATTTGTAACTCTTAATGAGATCTAAACTCTATATTGAGTGGGATACCTAGCTACAGGAGTATCCTTGTTAGACTCACCTATGCGAATGTGGAAGTGGGGCCGCTTCCTATGAAATTTGGGTAAATTCTCTAGAGCATTCGCTATACTGGGATATAAACACATGGCCATAAAAGTGCTGGCTTTAAACTACACCTTAGTAGGATTGTGTGTGGGGTGTTGTCAAAGATAGAGTTCAAAATTACGCGTTACTCTAATATTTTCTGGATCACCATCACTATGTAAAGGTTCAAGTTGAAAAACACCTTTATTTATGCACAATTCTATGATCGATTGCTCGGCGAACTTAAAACTTTTTCTAAATACAAGTGGGGGATTGTTATGTATGTTAAAATAATATACATAAAAGAATGTATTAGGAAAATAAGAACAACAATTTTTTTTAAATCTTTCATTTAAAAATTGCAACAGACTTGTTTTAAATTCCCACGTTTTTTTATTAATCTAGCACGTCTTATTTGCTTCCATGTACTAACAGCTCAATTGGCATTTAAACTCCAACAGGAAGCTATGTATTGATTACCCAACGTTCTATTTTGATGCCTATATAAGGCAGCACATGTATGGAACTAAAGTACACACAAAAGCAATCACAAAACAGTGAGATATACTATTTTCCAGCAGAAGGTTACTTTCAGCAAGTGTTTGTTTTTAAAATGAAATATTGAGTAAGTTCATTTGTGTGTTCTTATTTCTTTTGAGTATTCGACATCATCTTCATTTTGTTTCTGAGCAATTAATCCGAAAAGGTGTGGTTTTCCAATTTATTTTCATGCAAAAATAAATTGAGACAGAGGTGATTTTTGGGCTGTTTTGTCCTGAGGACGGCGTGGCGACTTGACGAACTACTTGCACAATTTGGGCAGAGCCGCGAAACGTCTTAAAGAGAGCGAGACCCACGACTCAACCCAAAGGAATTTTTTTCAGATTCTACTTCCCGGTAACTTTATTTTGTACTCCCTACTTTAGATTCAACAGTGATACACAAGGCTTTATGACCTAACTTCTAACAAGGTGATTGTGTGAGGTGAGTAAGAAAGTGCTGGGATTTGGAGGTGTCTAATTTGCCATTTCTTAGACTCAAGTCCCTGACATTTGCATGTCTGGATATCGTAAAATGGAATGCCTCTAGAGACAACTTTCCCAGCGTTTGACAACTGGTTGTTATTGAATACGGACAGCTCGAGGAGATCCCATCTGACATATATAGGTGATATACCCACATTAGAGATGATCAAGTTAACTTGGTGTAGACACCCCTGTGTTCAATCCGCGAGCAAATTGTTGAAGAGCAACAAGGCATGGGAAATGAGTAGTTAAAGATCTCCATCTACCCTCCTGATGGCTATTACATATCATTGTCTCGAGTAATGGAGAATGATGGTACCACAGTATGAGTACATGATGTTTCAATTGTTATTATTAATATTTTGATTTTTAAATTGACTCAATGTTTGTTTCTATTCCTTTGCTTTGCTAAGATATGGTCATCTGTGTTTCCGTGAGTGTGTTATAGAATAGAACCTTAACCACTTAGGCTACGTTGATTTACCTATTTAGAGAAGAAAAAAAAAAAAGATAAAGGAATAGAAGCAAACATAACCGTAAAGTAAGGTTTTCATTTTCGTTCTATTTTGTTTGTCGGTTTTTGTCTTAAACAAATAAAGGAGAATGTTTTCCTCTATTTTTTTTTTTTTTCTTTTCTTAAACTTACTAAATCCATGAACCAAACAAAGCCTTAATAATGATTTTAAAGTGGTGAAGGTTTCTAGCACTAAAAGTAAAATTTAAAAAGCAAACAAAGTTTAGATTAAATTTTCAAAGTACACTCACTTCGGCATACTTGCAGTTAGTGTAATCAAGTCAATTTTTTTTTTTTTTTTTTTTTGAATGAGTAATCAAGTCAATTTTAACTTAAAAGTTTAAATCCATTACTATGGTGGTGATTTTGTTTTCATGATTGCAAGTGTGCGTAATACTAATGGACAAGGTTCATGATATTTTGGCCCTCTCTCCATTTAGCTTGAAGAGAATGTATCTATGTTCCATTCTTGTTCTGTCAAATAAAAACCATAAATTGGTGTGTATCATCTAAAATCTCCGTTCTTTGTTAGAATTCTATGCATTGCTTGTACAAAATTTCAGTTTTTGAGGCATGATATGTGACAGTGTTGACAAATAAGCACTCAAGTGGGGGAATAACTGAGTAGTAATGCTTCATGTCTAAACAGACTTTAGGACAGTCGTATGATTTTCTTTACATTTAAGGGTTAGTTATATTTTACCCTCCTATGGTTAGTCCTATTTCCATTTTACCCCCTGTGATTTAAAAGTGCACACTTAACTCTTTTGTGGTTTTTGACTAAAATAAAACTACCAAGATTTCTCTCAAAATAGTCCCACATGGGGATTAAGTGTTAAAATTAGCCCCATATATGAGAGTTTAAGTGTCAAAATTAATCTCAGATAGCCAGTTAACCCCAAAATTAGCCCCTCGAGGGAATGATTGTTATTAATTAACCCCATATATGTTGGTTCAATGGCAGCAGCCCGATCGTGAAATGTTACCAACCCGAATCTCATTAATTGCGGGCTTGTTTGGACGGGTTAGTGGGATTGGGCTGTGATTGCCAGGCCTAGGATGAACCCAAAAATTAACCTCCCAAAGGGGGTTAAGTGCTATATTTTTGGACAATTTAGAATTTTCGTAAGTTTTGAGGGAAATCTTAACAGTTTCATTTTAGTCTAAAATCACCAGGGGTTAAGTGTCATCTTTTAAAGCACAGAAGGTAAAGTAAAAAACAGGCCTAACCACAAGTAATAAAATGTATTTAACCCTATATTTTATCTATTTATTTTTTTCGATTTGTTTAATTTATGGGTAATGCTATGTGCACATAAAATGTGCACATAAAGATCTGGGCCATTTAATTTGGTGGGACTCATCCCTGCACACATAGAACCCACCAAAATAAATGGACTAAATCATTATGTGCACGAATCATTACTCTTAATTTATTTATGTATTTATGTAAATATTTTATTGACATACATTTGACCCCATTACATAATTATTGTTTCTTTCAACCGTTGTAGTTAGACAACCATATATATGTGTTTCGATGACATGTTGGTCTGAATCTCCGTAACGAGTAATATTTGGGACACAACCTTCATACAACTTTCATACAACCTCCCCCAAAGATGTGTCTATCTCTCTCCTGTGATGTCACTGGACCCCACAGTGACACAGGAAAGAGATAGACACATCTTTTGGGGAGGTTGTATGAAAGTTGTATGAAGGTTGTGTCCCAAGTATTACCCCTGTGTAATTTCAAACATGGGAGAATGTAGAAATTTGACTTATGGGCGTGGTCAAGTAAAATCAAGAAGTCACACTTAGGTGGCCAAGTTTAGGGGTTTGGGGGCAGCGCTCTTGAGGTAATTTTTTTAGGGTTGTTTTATATATATTTTCGTGTAGATGAAAGCTAAGCCTGTAAAAGTAATAAAATTTTAAAGTATTGAACATATAATTGTACATAGAGGTGTATACCGAACCCGAGCCATGTGTTCGCAAGCCTGCTCAGGAGTTTAAATGAGCTAAGTCTTCAAGTGATCGTGAGCTTTCTTGTGAGCTTTTAAACGAGCTTTTTCGTGCACGCCCTATGTAGTTTAAAAATAAATCGGTCATTTATCAAGTTTATTTACTAGATTTGTCATATTTTCTCTAACATTATTTAGTTTTAAAATAAATACATACATAAAAGTTAGTATACAAGATCTTTATCAAGTCTATTAACGAGGTTTTTTATGAGCCTGCTCATGAGTCTTAAGTAAACATGTTCACGAGCTCTTTCGAGCCGAGCTGAACCTAAGCTTTATCGAGCCGAGCCGCAGGGAAAAAAAAAAATTTGACTCATAAACTTCAATTTTTTAAAATTTTATCCCGCACTTTATTCTATTAATTCCTATCTTTGTCACTAGCACCCTTCATTTTCTTCAAAATTTCATTTTAGGCCCTTTATTATAATTTTTAACAATCACATATAGCCCTTGAATTTAAGTGATTTCAATATAGGACATTTGACTTCAAGGCCCTTGAGTTTTCAGTATAGGACATTTGAACTGAGAACATTTAATTAAGGCTATTTAAGACCCTCAATTAATTTATATACTCTTTTTTTTTTTTTTGCTAATTTTTTGATTAAGTCGTACATTATCAAAGACACTGTCAAAAAAAAATTTGCTAAAAAATTTTAGGTCAAAATGTACTGTACACCCCTAATGTATACACTGTTTGGCACTTAAAACCCTAATGTTTAAATTGTCGCAATTGGGTCCCTAATGTATATAGCGAGTTGCAATGTGGCCCCTCCGTTAGACTTTCTGTTTAAAATGGACGGAAAAGCCTCATGTGCATGTCATGTGACCCACTGTAAGGGCCATTTTTGTCATTTAAAACATTAGGGTTCAAAAAACATTAGGGGTGCAAAGTGCTTTTATTCAATTAAAACTAGTTGCACTAGTCAAATATTCTTAAATAAATTCCAAGAATTTTTCTATGTATCTAAAATTCAGAAAACAGTGTTTATACGTGCTGAGATTCCAACATGAGGGGAACAGGGCGGGAGCGAGATTCCAACAAGCTTCTATGTAAGAAGTGTGGAATTGGGAGTCTTTGGTTTGGGAGCATGACTTCTTCAGAATGTTCTTACTCCTAAGGTCTAAACATACAAATGTACCTTTGGATGGCAATAGAAGAGCTATACCAAGAGTCAATTTTGTTGTATCAGCTGCTGCACTGGCTCGTTGATCTCCAAACCATTTGAAGAAGAACCCGTTTTGGCCCCAACGTGGTGTGGAGGAGAAAAATCACAATCACAACCTGTTTGGGATTGCAAGAAGAAATACAAAGGCTGTTGATTTGCCATCGCGATAGCAAAAGCATTACCAAATGTGACAGAGTTGCTTATTGATGAAAAAAGGTTGAACTTTATTGGTGACATTTTCCTCTGATGATTTTGTTACAAAGAATCCTATACAGAATTCGTAAAAGAATACAAACCTGCTATAAACTTAAAAGCGTCATGTGAAGTGAACCCTCCATTGATACAAAAGATTAGCAAAAAGATGCATAAAAGAATTACCATATCACTCGCTGGAATTTGCAAGCCCAACCATGTTGAGCATGTGCCGGTCCTCCTTAAATCTCTCCAGCACGGTACCTTTCACAGCGTTTTCTCTTTCTTGTTGTGCTTCTTTTCGTACGACGCCCCAGCATTCTATAACTTCCGGATATATTTGGTTGGTCGTCGAGAGGCAAGGACTGCCAAAAGTGGTACAGGCAAAGGAGTGCCCTTGATTTAAGTTCGCTGAAATGAACATGCCAAAGTGATTTATTCGCCCTCCAAATCCGATGCCGTTGGGGATGCTCTCCGAAGTGAAATTAAAAGCACACTGCATATACCCAGATTTAAAAATAAAATCAGCATGACAAGTCGAGAGTTAATAATGGAGCTTCACATATTGGCACATTCTAATGATTGTTTGGGGTACGAGATGGAAAATGGAAGGTTATGTAAGTGACGAGGGCAGGAATTTTTTTCGGAGGGGGCTAAACAAAAAGGCAAGAAGAAAAGGTGTTGGCTGGATTAAAATTGGCCAATATATTAGAGTGAAAAGTAAGAAGACAAGGTGTGGACTGAAATGAATTTTATCAATATTTTACATAAATAAAAAATAAAAAAAAAAAAGGTTCTCCAAAATTTAGGGATAGTTCCGCCCTTGGTTGGAGATATGGATAAGGCACTTCCTTGGGAGGGAAATAAGTATTCCCTTCTTTTGTTTGGTTGAGTAACTTGAGTTGGAAGTGTTTCATGGTTTCACTAATCAACCCTTACATTTTAAAGTGTTATCCGAAAGGTAAAAAATTTGGTAGACAAAAATAAGAGTGGCAATCATTTCCTTCCTTTCCCTCCCACCTTTTTGAGGAAAAGGGTACATCGAGCCTAGACGGGAAGGCCTTCCCTAATCTTATCTTTAGTCATTCACCATTAATTCTTCCCCCTCTTCCTTGCTCCTACTCTCCCCTCCAACCAAACACAAGTTTCAAGCCATTTGGATCTGAAATAACTATGATGGAGTAGAGCAATAATCTTATGTATTTGAAAATGTACAAAACTGTATAAAAGAAAGCAGATAACCAGATTAAGTCACATCTCAATGCTTAGTCCTACATAATGCATGCTTTGAGAATTATTTACAGAAACTGAAACTCAATGCAATTCATAAACTTAATCTGACATACTATTCAAGATTCCGTATTTTAAAAAATATAGAGGGTAGTGTCTTTTGGACTGCCAATATCTTTTGTGTAATTATAAATCCATTCGTTTGAACAAAATTTGGCCTTCTATCTTCTCCTTTTTTTTCTTCCTATTTTCCACTCTCTCACTGTATAACTCTTAATAGTTTTCATAAAGTTATGAACCCATCGATTTACTCACACCTTTGTATACTCTCTCCAGGATATATATACAAGGAATTTTTGTCTCTTTTTGATTGCCAAGGAGGGTTGCAAAGTTGTAATGTGTGTAGGAACTTTATGCAAAAAAAAAAAAATGAAGAGGATTAGATTCCTACCCATTGTAAATTACTGTTTGCTCCAGTAGGCCTGAAAATAGATGCCTTCGGGTATAACTGAAATAGAAAAGACTTCATGTCTCCATAGAAATCACCATGCCTCTCCCAAGGCTGTGAAGCATAGCCTCCATATATATGACCCTCTTTGTCCTTAATAATCAACACAGTTGGCCCTTCATCATTTCTGCAGTTTTACTGAACAGTTACCCTTTTGAATCGTAATTAAACAATAATTACAACATCGGATGATTGAAATATAGAGAATTAAGCATATATATAATCGCTATGAAACAATTCTAGGGGGAAAAGAAAATAGTTAACATTAGAGTAAAGAAAGTCAGCATGTATTGACATTTCTATGAAGCACGTACACCAACACACGTCGGCCACACGCCGACAGTCGTCGAGCAAGCGAAAAAAAGTGTCCTAAATTTAAAAAAAAAATTTGGACACACGCAGGACATCGAAGTGAACACGGAAATATGGCTCCGTTGAAAATGTTTTTAAATTATAAGGTTAAAGTCCTAATACAACAAAATGGTAGACAAGTACTGGGTCTATGTGAAAATTTAGGAAACTTGGGGCCATGGCCCGGTATATTTTTAATTGATCTCAAGTATAGTTTTTATTTGCCGTGTTCTAGCAGTGTCTGTATCCTACATTTTAATATTTATCGTGTCGCCGTGTCCGTATTGTGTCGTATCAATATCCCATGTCCATATCCAAGCTACGTTATTTGGTATTTGTCCCCCAAACAAAGCCTACCTATCCATTTTGATCTAAAGGGTGCATTTAGTTCTAAAGAGGCTGGGGCAAAGCCCGCTTTCTTCGCTCCGTGAATGAGAGAGAATGTCAGAGGAGGAAAAAACACATTCTCTCAAACAAGCAACTACGGCTGTCGGGATAAGCAACCATTCCCAATCCCTGCTATTTGAAGCCTTTTCATGGCAACTGCATGAGGCCTACTTGGTCCCAATTTTGGGACTCATAACTTATCCATACATAACAAATTGGGTTTCTTATTTCACCCACTGTGGCTAGGCCCATTTCCACTTTACCCCCTTGTGTTCAAAAGTGGACACTTAATCCCTTATGGTTTTGGACACAAGTGAAACTAGTAATATTTCTCTCAAAATAGCCCCTCATGGGGATTAAGTGTTAAAATTAGACCCGCATAGGAGAGTTTCAAGTATCAAAATGAACCTCACATAGGTAGTTAACCCCAAAATTAGCTCCCCAAAGGGATTAAGTGTTAAAAATTAGCCCCACATAGGTAGGTTAATAGCGGAATTATCCCCACATAGGCGATTAACCTAAAAATTAACCTCACCATGGGCGTTAAGTGTTAATATTTTTGGCCAATTTTAGAATATTTATCAGTTTTGGGGAAAATCTTAACAGTTTCACTTTAGTCCGAAACCGTAGGGGGGTTAAGTATTCACTTTTAAACCACGGGGTAAAGTGAAAATGGGTCTAACCACAGGGAGGTAAAATGTATTTAACCCCTAACAAATTTGATGCTTCAGGTATGAGTATAAAAAAACATCATGAAAAGTCAGGAGGTGTTTTTAACAAACACTAACAACAAATATTTGAGAAAAAATGGCCATTTTAATTAGAAATAAGAAAAGAATTTGCTCACTTAGGACTTGGAACGTGGAAGTGTACAAGGATTTAGAATTTCCAATAATATTTATCATGTTTTTGAACTGTAAATTATCCATTTATATGCAAGGAATAATGTAGTTTGCTGAATGGAAGAGATTGCATGGCAATATGGCATTCACACCAAATCAATTAAGTTGAACCCATCCCTCGTGTTGTTTTGGACTTTCGTGTAAAAGATGTATGATAGGAGACATGAAAGCACTTTTGACTTTACTACTGTTTTATTTTGTTTGCATAAATCTCATCTTGTTATCACCTTTCTCCCCTCCATTTTAAAGAAACAATGTCACAAACAGAGAAATACAATAAGTCAAGCTAGGGACGGACCAACATCCTGAAAAGCCAAAGAAAACCTAAAAAAAGGTTGACCATGAATGCATGAAATACGACAGATAATCCTCAAATGGAAGAGAATTTCAGAGGGAATAGATTATACTGAAGACATAAAAATGTAACTAAATTAAAAGAAAATAGACTAGACAACTTGCATATGATATCTAGGCCAATCAGAGGAGCAACAGAAAAAGTATGCAACACTAGACTACTTACAGTATATTGCCCATGAATGTGCTGAAACTTAGGCCATTAAATGCACTATGATACAAAAGTTTCCATTCCTCTAGTTCCTGTTGGGGAAGGGCTCCTCCTATGTGCCAAGCATATTCTTCTCTCAATAATGTTGAATTAGAATCAACGCTTTCCATATGCAGCAGATGAGGAACTTGAGAACCTGGTCTACCTGCACAACGTAGAATTGCACAAAAGATGTTAATTTGTCGAAGGGGTGTGAATAAGTTTGTTTATATTGCTGTGAGTAGCAAGTATATTTAAGTAATTTGGGTTTGTTATCCAGGGATGGAAATAACTGCAACAACATGGGATAGAATTGTCAATATATTTGATAGTTCATACCCATCTTTCCAAAGTGGCATGAGTAATAATGTTCAATCCTGGAACCAAATGCAGCCTTAGGCTCCGTTTGGTTCACGGATTTGGCAAAGGCAAGAAAAACTATTTCCCTAGTGTTTTCGCCATCATTTTCCTCCCTGCTTAAATAACATTAGGGAGAAAAAAAGAAACTGAATTTGTAGAAACTAGAAAAGGAGGACGTAAGTGACTCACAAAATTCAGAAAAATTGAATGTGATTTCCATCCGATTCCTCACTGTTTTCTTTCAACCAAAGAAAGAGAAGTGTTCTCCTCAGTGTTATGTTTCCCTTTACCTCACCAAATTCATGAACCAAACAATGCCCAAATCTTCAATGTGATGGTAGATGGGGGTATTAAACAAGGAACTAAGACCTCATGTAGTTCATTTCTCAAAACTCAATTCTTGTCTAAAAGTTAATGTAATGACCGTGGGGCATAACAACTCCTAACTGTATAGGCCACAAATAGTAATGAAGACCAATTTATGTTACATTACACTACCGGTGAGGTAGACCTCTTGAAGACCCCATGCATCATGCAGTAGGAATCACCAGTGCGGGTGCGGGGGAGTCATCAAATTTCTCAAAATCAAGAATGCTGGTGCGGCGGCAGGTGTACTTATATAAAATATTAAAAATCTACTTTTATAAACTCTAAGTTGTCTTGATTTTGTATGCATAGATGAATAACAAGCATAAATAAGCAATACTAGCATTTTGACGTGTATCCAACTCCCAATATTCTTAAATTGACTCGAAATTGTCTAAAACTATATTAGAGACCTTTTATTAAACAAAAATAATCTAAAGAAACACCCTGCCGCATCCGAGAAGAATCCACACTAGTGCGGGTGCGACCTTTTAGAAGAGTTTGTGCTTCCTGTAACGCGCATTGAATACCACTGATTGCATAAAGGAAGTTACGAAGCTAGGCAGATAAATACGGAATCGGGACTTCAAGGCTGCTAATAAGTCAAGAAATCACCAAGTTTTTAACCCAAGAGAAGGAAAAACCTTCAATAAGTTGCCTTTTGCTAGAAGGATGTGGACTGTGTATATTATCAACCAGCAAAATCCTAATTTAACTAAATCATAGCCCTGAACTCTAATCTTCGATTTTTGCCACCAAAAATATATATATATATGTATATATATATATATATATAAAGCAAAATACAGATGACTAGCTATTGTAATATTCTGAGTAATGACAATAAAGTAGCATGGACCGTATTGGTTAACTAACACCAGTGTCTTCGTAGTACAAAATTAAAATGGAGAAATTCTCACTAAAGCAAAATTCACTAATATACATCTAAGGTTGCTTTTAGACTGGGTTATCCAAGAAATTAGTAATATTTTGCCTAATTAACAAGTATACCTTTTCTGGTGGAGTCCTCCGTAAATAACACTTGCTTCTCTCAAACTATGTTGCACACCTCCAAAATGAAGCCTTAATCTATCAACCCCTCCAACATGTTTCTAAACCACAGTGTGGCAGTGATTCATTGGGTTCTTTTGGAACATATACACAATCTGATAGTACCATACAGCAAGATATTTAAGGAAGAACTCTAATCTGAACAGCTCTTTACAGTTACTAGCATCAAAATAGTTTCCTGTAAGATCACTTATACTCCCTCAGTCCCATTTTATGTGTCCCTCTTGGGGAATCCAACTATTTAAGGGGACAAAAAGAATCTAGACCTACTTTCCACAATTGCCCATAATCAATGCACTTTCTTTTTTTGTTTTGTTTTGGTGTTGATTGCAAGGAAGGTAGTTTGGAAAGCTAAGTAAAATTTGCATACTAATTTAGGAAAGTGGACAACAATTTTGGGACATCCCAAAAAGGAAAGGGGATGCATAAAATGGGATGGAGGGAGTAATTTTTAAGATTCACAACAGGTTTTTAGCATGAAAATGGAGTTAAGAATATTGATTTGGTAAAAGTTTTGGTTTCTAACATTAGTTAAAACCTTTTATATTAACCATGAAGAAGAAGAAAACAAATATTACAATAGGTCCTTGGACTTGTAACAAAATAAAAACATAACAACAAAATAACTCTTAACACTCCCCCTCAAGCTGGTTCAAAAATATCTCTCATTCCCAGCTTGTCCAGGATCGTATGAAACGAACAACTCCCTAACAACTTTAGTAAGAATATGAGCAACTTGATCGCAAGACTTCACAAAGGAAACACAAATTGTACCACTACTAATATTTTCTTTGATGAAGTGTCGATCAATCTCCACGTGATTTGTTCTATCATGTTGAACAGGGCTATGAGCTATACTGATGGCCGCTTTGTTGTCACAATATAGCTTCATAGAATTTGTCAGTTCAATCTTCAAGTCCTTCAGCAAAGACTTGATCCACAATAGCTCACAAATGCCTTCATAACCCTAAATTAAGCTTCTGCACTGAACCTGGCCACTACATTCTACTTCTACACCTCCAGGTAACAAGATTACCTCCTACGAACGTGCAGTACCCTGAAGTGGACCTCCTATCTGTAATAGAACCAGCCCAATCTGCATCAGTGTACGCTTCCACCCTTAGGTGGTCATGTCTCGCAAAGTGCAAGCCTTTTCCAGGGGCAAACTTTAAATACCGAAGAATCCAGAAAACAACCTCTTGATGTAACTCTCGTGGAGAATGCATAAACTGACTGACAACACTAACTGCGAAAGCAATATCTGGACGAGTAAGACAGATAAATAAGCTTACCAACGAGTCTCTGATAACTCCCCCTGTCCACTAATTCCCCACTACTATCATCGCCAAGTTTCTGATTTTGTTCTGTTGGAATATATTTATTTATTATGGTCAAACTCAATCACAGACTGATTAGGATTAGATTAATTGTAATTGATTATAATTGCCTATTTCCTTTCTTTTCTTTATTTCCTTTTTTGTTCTTTCCTTTTCTTGTTTTCTTAGCTTGTATATGTACATACACATTGTGAATCAATAAATCAATCAATTTATTCTTCCATCTTTCTTTCTTCTTGTTCCATAGGAGTATCACAAGCATTGCTGTCAAGCATCCCTGTTTCCTTCAACAAGTCAAGGACGTACTTCCTTTGGGAAATAAAAATCCCATGTTTGGACTGAGCAAGTTCAATCCCAAGAAAGAACTTCAAGGCCCCCAAGTCCTTAATCTCAAAGAAGCCAACTGCTTCTTCAATCTTTCCATTTCCTCCAAGTCATCCCCTGTCAACAGAATATCATCAACATAGACAATAAGGGCAGTAGTTTTACCATATGATGAGTGTTTGATGAACAATGTATGATTTGCATGACTCTGTCTGAACCCAAACCGAAGCATGGCTTGTGTGAATCTCTCAAACCAAGCTCTAGGAGACTGTTTGAGGCCATACAAAGATTTTTTAAGCCTACATACCTTCCCATCTGTCTTAGAGTCCTCGAACCCTGAAGGAATATCTATGTAAACCTCTTCTTTCTAAATCACCATGCAAGAAGGAATTCTTCACATCAAACTGGTGAAGTGCCCAATCCTGATTAGCTGCTAAGGAAAGAAGGATTCTAATCGAATTCATCTTCATGACTGGAGCAAAGGTCTCCTCATAGTCCACCCCATAGGTCTGAGTGAACCCTTTTGCCACCAACCGAGCTTTATACCTCTCAATGGAACCATCAGCCCGATGCTTCACGATGTATACCCAATTGCACCCCACAGTCCTCTTTCCTTTAGGTAACACGGTCAACTCCTAGGTACCAGTCTTTCTAAGAGCTTTCATCTTCAAAATTATGGCATGTTTCCACTTGGGATCAGCAAGAGCTTCCTGTACACAGTTAGGAACACTAACAGAGGAAAGTTTTGAAAATAATGCTTTATAGGAAGGAGAGAGATGAGAATAAGACACGAAGTTAGATATCGGACGTTGACTACAGGATGTAACACCCTTTCGAACAGTAATAGGGACATCTAAATTGTCTAGGTCAAGAGAGGGTGTATCATAGGAGTTAGCTGAATCTTTATCACTTAGAAAGAATGGCAGTAGCAATGGAGGAGCATGAGTAATACTAACTTCTGGAGTCTCTCTGATTTTTCTTTTACCACATGTTCCCCTGTAATAAACTCTCAACTCATTCTCTCCTTGCCTCTCAATTACTTCTTCTTCAGGCTCCCTCTTACCTTTCTCACTTTCTCTCTCTAGTTCAACTCTCTCTACGTCGGTCTCTTTTCCCCCAACTCTCTCTACCTCAATCATCATAGGCAAAACCGGTATCTCTTCACACTTCGGCTCCCCCTGAAGAGGTACCGGAGAGTCAAGTAAGTAAAACTGGGACTCACGAAAGTGACATCCATAGTGACGAACCACTTCCCAGACGGAGGATGGCAGCACTTGTAGCCCTTTTGAGTGGAGGAGTAACCGACAAACACACACTTAATGGCACGAGGGTCTAATTTTCCACGGGTTGGGCCGTGGTTATTGTTGAGATTGTTTGTCCCACATCGGGGACTTATAACATTGCTACTCAATATATAAGTTCAAGGGGCCACTCCACCCATTACCAATTGGTTTTGGGTTGGATGCTCCAATTCAACATGGTATCAGAGCCTTGTATATGGGAGGTCCTGGGTTCGACTCTCCATCCCTGATTTGTTGTGCATATTTGCACTTTGTTATTTGTCTCCTCTATGATGGAGTTTGGTTTGTTTGCTCTCCACGTGCAAGTCGGGGTTGCACGTGAGGGAGGGTGTTGAAGCTTGATATATATTGTTGGGCCCATTCTCTAACAGCTTAAGCTTTTGGAGTAATTGGTAACTTAACATGGTATCAGAGCCGATTTGTTCACAAAAGCATTAGTTGGGACTCGGGTTAAATATATATGTGACAAGCTTGGTGCATATGATATGTATGCTCCAGCTTGAGGGGGAGTGTTAGAGGATAATATTGTAAAAAGTGTAATGTTATAGTGTCCCACATCGGTTAGATTGTAAAAGTGTAGCTTGTAGCTAAGCCTATATATATTAGGCTCTTGAAATCATTTTTAGTATCAATCAAATATATTATTTCTCCAATTCAACATGGTATCAGAGCAGGTTACTGCTGGGCCCAATTTGTCCGCGTGTGCTCCACGTCACCCTATCTCAGTAATCCACGTGTTTGGCTTTCAGTCATGCCACACGTGCGGGGGCGTGTTGAGATTGTTTGTCCCACATCAGGGACTTATAACATTGCTACTCAATATATAAGTTCAAGGAGCCACTCCACCCATTACCAATTGGTTTTGGGTTGGATGCTCCAATTCAACAAAGCAAACACAACCAAAAACACGAGAAGGAATGGATGAGGATAGAGAAGAGTGAGAAAGAACCTGCGGAAGTGTTCTCTTATCCAATACACGAGTAGGGAGACGGTTGATAAGATAAGCTGCGGTTAACACCGCCTCACCCCAATAGGAGCGAGGGGCTTAAACCTGGAAGAGTAAAGACCGGGCAACAGCTAAAAGGTGACAATTCTTACGCTCCGCCACTCCATTTTGTTGTGGAGTGTCAGTGCAAGAAGTTTGATGGATAATCCCATGGGAACTGAAATACTTACCTAGACCCGAATCAACATACTCACCTCCATTATCAGACCTTGACTTTCACCACAGCCCCGAACTGGGTACTTACCATTTTGTGAAAATTTTGAAAAATAGAGAAAACTTCCCCTGTTTCTTTCATCATATACATCCACGTAGTACACGAATAATTATCTATAAAAGACAAACCATCTATGACCTTTCAAAGACACAGTCCGGTAAGGACAGTAAACATCATAATGTATTAATGCAAAAGAAACAGAACTTTTAATATTACGAGGAGCATAAGAAGCTCGAAAATGTCTCCCAAGTTCACAAGCATCACAAAAAATATTAGAGTTTGAACTACCAGTATTACCAACAAGAGAAGGAAACACATATTTAAGTAAAGACAAAGATGGGTGGCCTAATCTCCTATGCCAAAGCACTAAACTTTCCGCTTTATTTGTCAGAACGACAGTAATAGTAGCAAGCTTCTCTTCCTCTTCAAGAATATAAAAAGCCCTTGTGTCTCTCTACTATTGCCAATCACCCTCTTCGTGATAAGATCCTGAAAGACACAATGAGAGGGAAAAAAAGGATACAAAACAATTCAAATCTCGAGTAATACGACTCAAGGATAAAAGATTATGAGAGAAACTAGGGACATGTAAAACAGAAGCCAGAGATAAAGGAGTGACACGAATAAGACCTTTCCCCGAGACGGAGGAAAAGGTACCATCGGCAATTTTAACTTTGTCCTGACCTGAACATGGCTTATAATCACAAAAAAAATCAGAAGAACGAGACATATGGTCAGAAGCACCTGAATCTATAATTCAATGGGATGATGAAAGCGAAAGAAAAGCTCTTGCAAGCGTGACAATGTTACCTAATTGTGCAAAAGAGGATGAGGTACTAGCAGCTGCCGATGAAATACACTGGGTCATCAATTCCCGAGAGTGTCAAGCTCGGCAGGAGATAACGGGCTCTGATCAGAAGTAGTAGCAGTATCACCACTCAGTGGAGTCTCAGTATCAACAGTAGTATGATGAGCACGAGTACCACCTCCTCGGCCACCCGAACGACCTCCACGACCGCCTCCACGACCTCCCGCAGCACCAGAGGGACGACCACGAATGGTCCAACAATTGGCCCGAGTATGATGGGGCCAATGACAATAATCACAAATCACGACAGGCCGGTCTGAAGAGTAGACTGTTGGATCTCCTCTCTGGGCAGGAAAGAAACTAGAGTAGAACGCACAGTGGAAGCAGGGGGAAGCATAACAGAACGACGACTCTCTTCATTCTGAACATAAGCAAAGGCCTCCTGGAGGGGGAGAGAGCAGGGGCGGAACCAGGAGTTTGCCTTTGGGGGTGCCGAGTTACTACGTAGGCTATTAACAATGATACACGGGGGTTTAGGGGCAGCGCCCCCGAGACGATTTTTTGGTTCTATTTATACATGAGTGTACATTTTTTTTCTAAGACTACAAATTTACTATGTGAAGTTATTTTGTACTATTTGAGAGTTGTTGGGGGGGGAGGGGGGGTTTGAGCTTATCATAATGAGTGGTCTAATTGTACAAAGTAATGCTATTCTACCCAAATCTTGTATCCCAAATGATTCTCAAACACATGTGGTTGAAGTTTAGAGTTCAAACAATACAATAAAATGATTTAAGGTGACTAAGGGACTAGCATATTTTTTTGTTTGGGTGTGCCAAAAACAACAAATATGAGGAGTAGCATATTTTTTTTATTTGGGGGTGCCAACAAACAACAAAAAGTGAGGAATAACACACATACATGTATATTAGTAAAAACAATTTACCACATGTGAGGGGTGCCATGGCACCCCCCACAATACACACAGTTCCGCCACTGGGAGAGAATATCCATCCCAAGAACCCGACAACGAACAGCTTCATAATCGGAATGAAGCGCATAAAGAAACTTAAAGACCCGTTGCCTCTCCAGAAATTTCTAGTACTCCTCCGCATCAGTAGTACAGGTTGGCTGAAAAGAGTGCAGGTGGTCAAGACGATCCCAACTAGTAGCAAGTGAGGTGTAGTATTGGGTGATGGTCATATCACCCTGCTCAGAACGGTCAATGGAGCGGAGCAGCTTGAACTCTTGAGCATAGTTCCCTCGTCGAGAGAATGTGGAGGCAACGGTTTCCTAAATAGCTCTAGTTGTCTTCATACGATAAAAACTCACCAATCTCAGGGACCATGGAGTTGATGAGCCAAGACAAGATAATAGAGTTCTCAATCTCCCATTTGTCATATCCCGGATCAATAGTAGAAGGGTCGGTCACACACCCATCAAGATGTCCCGTCGTCCCGCGTGCCTTCAGGTAAAGTTCTACCGCCGTCAGCCTGTGACCATTTCAAGTAACTTTGGCCATTGAATGGAACGGTAGTAATTTTGAGATTGGGATCCAAAGGGGTAACCACATTTTGAACAGGAGTGGTAGCCGTTGGTTTAGTAGTCGTTGGTTTGTCAAGGTCAATCATGATTCCGTGCCCCGAATGGAAAACCCACACAAAAAATTAAGGAAGACGAAGGAGATGAGTACAAAAGAATCAACAAAGTTGATTCAAGGGACCATTAGGGGACCAACAAGAAACCGGGCAAGTACCTCCAATCAAAATAGCACACTCGTAATTGTGCAAGAAGCAATCAGCCCTTGTAGGACTCGATTAGGACTGGATAAAGGGATTAGGGTTAGGTTTAGAGAAAGGTTGAGGCCAGAGTGAGACCTGGGTGGGTCTGGTGGAGTTCGGTGTAGCCTAGGAGTGGATGGAGGGTTCGGCGTAGGCCAGGGTGGCTGGTGGTGGTGCGGCGCAATCCAGTCGCAGCCTGTGGTGGCTGGCGTTTGGTCGGCGCAGGTCTGTGGTGGCTGGGTTGGGGCGGCGCAGCCTCTGGTGGCGGGGGTTGGTGTGGTTTGGGGCTAAGGTTTGGTAGGTTGTGATACCATGTTAAGAATATTGATCTGGTAAAAGCTTTGGTTTCTAACATTAGTTAGAACCTTTTATATTAACCATGAAGAAGAAGAAAACAAATATTACAAATAGGTTCTTGGACTTGTAACAAAATAAAAACATAACAACAAAATAACACCAACATATTTTTAGCCATATTTGTTAATGTAAAGTTGCTGGGAATATATATTTGGTATATTCAACATGCATAAAAAAGAATACAAGGAGCCTTTATACAGGCTAAGCCTAACCTAGATAGTTTACACACTAGCCGATGTAGGACAACCACATAAACACACTTTACATATTTACGCTTTAACACTCTCCCTCGAGCTGGAGCATACATATCATATGCACCCAGCATGTCACAAATATATTTCACACGTGTCCCACCCAATGCTTTAGTAAACAAATCTATTAATTGGTCTGCAGATTTAACATGAACTGTATTTATCACTTATTGTAGGAGCTTTTCACGAACAAAGTGACAATCAACTTCAATGTGTTTCGTCCTCTCATGAAATACAGGATTAGAAGCAATATGAACCGCTGCCTGGCTATCACAAAATAGGTTCACAAGCTCAGCCTGAGTGAACCTAAGTTCCTCCAACAAATGCTTCATCCATACTAACTCACAAGTAGTATGCGCCATAGCCCTATATTCTTACTCAGCACTAGATCTAGCAACAACGGTTTGTTTCTTGCTTTTCCACGATACAAGATTTCCTTCAACAAGTACACATTGCCCTGTAGTAGACCTCCTATCACTAGGAGATCCAGCCCAGTCTGCATCTATGTAGCTCTCAACTTGAATGTGACCATGATCCTTATACAACAAACCACGGCCCGGAGCCCCCTTGAGGTACCTCAAGACTCGTATCACTGCATCCCAATGTATAGTTCGAGGAGAGTCCATAAACTGAGTAATTACACTAACTGTGAAGGCAGCATCAGGTCTTGTGACTGTTAGGTAATTAAGTTTCCCAACTAAATGTCTATACTATCCTGGATCATCAAGTAGCTCCCCCTGATCTGGCACTAATTTGGAATTGGGATCCATAGGAGTATCTAAAGGTTTTGATCCCAACATTCATGTCTCAGTCAGCAAATCAAGAACATATTTTCTCTGAGATAAACAGATCCCTTCACTAGACTTTGCCACCTCAATGCCTAAGAAATACCTAAACTGCCCCAAGTCTTTGGTCTGAAATTTAATTGGAAGAAGGATTTCAACCCCTGAATGCCCTTAGAGTCATCACTAGTAATGACGATATCATCAACATAAACAATTAACAGGATCTTCCCCACTACAGTGTGTCTATAGAAAACAGAATGGTCAACAACACCACATCTCTGACGACCAAACTCAGCAATTACATCACTGAACCTGCCAAACCAAGCATGAGGAGACTGCTTCAAACCATAAAGAGACTTTTTTAATTTGCAAACCAGACTAGACTCCCCCTGAGCAACAAACCCAGGTGGTTGCTCTATGTAAACCTCCTCAAGAAGGGTAACATTCAGAAATGCGTTTTTAACATCCAACTGATGAAGGGGCCTGTGATAAGTTGTGGCCAGTGAAATGAAACGGCGAACAGAGGCAATCTTGGCCACGGGAGAAAAAGTCTAAATAATCAAGTTCATAAACTTGAGTGTAGCTTTGGCAACAAGGCGTGCCTTCAACCGATCCAAAGTGCCATCTAGATGAACCTTAACTGCACACACCCAACGGCAATCAACCACCGATTTCTCTGGCGGGAGAGGGACCAAGTCCCAAGTACCAGTTTCCTTAAGGGCACACATCTCATCCTGCATAGCTTGGTTCCAACCAAAATGGGCAAATGCCTCTGCAACATTCTTAGGAATAGATATGGTAGACACGGAAGCAACAAATGAAGAAAATGTAGGAGACAAATGATCATAAGACACAAAGTTAGAAATAGGATGACAAGAAGTATAAGAACGCTTACCCTTCCTGAGAGCAATGGGAAGGTCTAAATCAGTCAATTCTGGAGAAGAAGATGGCGGATCCGAGGACACAGTAGGCGGAGGCGGAGCAGCGGAGTCCAGCAGAGTCTCTAGAGGTGGACGACGAGTATAAACTTGCAAATTAGGCCGAGACAAGAGGGTGGAAGCATCATGAGTAAGCGGTGTAGTAGTCGGGATAGGAGAGACAGGAAAAGGAGCAGGAAGCATAAAATACGGATCAGTAGCCGAGTGGGACTCTGAATAAAAGGGTTTAGACTCGAAGAATGTGACATCGGCAAAGACAAAGTACCGATGAAGGGAAGGACTGTAACAACAGTACCCTTTCTGAGTCCTAGAGTATCCCAAGAAAATACACCGAATGGCTCGTGGGTCTAATTTGTCAGTACCAGGAGATAACTGATGAACGAAGCAAACACACCCAAAAACACAAAGAACGACCGAGAAGGGTGACTCAACAAGGAACAAGCGAGTGTGGTGTACGGCCATTGAGAATAGAAGATGGCATACGGTTAATCAAATAACAAGCAGTGAGGACAGCATCCCCCAAAAAAATTTGGAACACTCATTTCAAATAACAGGGTGCGTGTGACTTCTAATAAGTCCCTGTTTTTCCTCTCGGCAACACCATTTTGTTGTCGTGTGTGTACACAAGAAGATTGATGAATCAAGCCAGAATGTGTCATAAAAGTACTAAAAGGGTCGGAATAATATTTCTTTGCATTATCACTCCGAATGGGCATACCAAATTGAGTTTTAATTTCAGCACAAAAATAGAAAATGACTCAGAACAATTTTTCATTAAATAAAGCCAAGTTACTCTTGAATAATCATCCACAAAAAGTAACAAAATACCGATACCCCTTTTGGGAGGTTATATGGTGAGGACCCCATATATCAGAATGCACTAACTGAAAGGACTAGACGCTCTTTTATTGACCCGGGGAGCAAATTGAACACGGTGATGAGGAGTGACCAAGAGGAAAAAAAGAGCTTAAACTAGGAACTAAGAGCTTCAAATTAGCCAATGAAGAGTGACCAAGGCGGCAGTGGATCTGATGAGGCGAAAGTAACAGTAGTAGGACAGGCAGTTGGTGAAGGAGCAGGGACAAGATCACCATCAAAGTAATAAAGGCCATTGGACTCATGCCCGATGCCAATCGTCTTCCAAGTCGTCAAATCTTGAATAAGAACAGAATCAGGAGAAAAAGAGACACAACAGTTAAGATCCTTAGTCAACTGACCAACAGACATTAAATTAAAGGACGAACGAGGTATGTACAAAACAGAAGAGAAGGATAAAGACGACGAAGGTTGAGCTGTCATGATTCCTTGAACAGGAGTCGAGGACCCATCCGCTAAAGTGAGTGGGGGAAGAGACGATGATAGCCGGATAGATGTAAAAAGACTAGATATATAGTATACCTGTCAAATGATTACTAGTGCCAGAATCAATTACCCATGTGGAAGAACCTGAAGCAATGCAAATAGTATGTGTACCTCCATGCTGAGCTAAGGAAGCACATGAGGTGGATGCCTGGTGTGCTACCTGATACTGAAGCAACTGGGAGTATTCCTTGTGAGAAACAGAACGGTATCCATAGGAGCAATAGCAGGAAAGTACCCAGAATCAGAGATGGCAGCATTCGCAACCTTGGGGGGACGACCATGGAGCTGCCAACGTGTCTCTGCTATGCCCATCCCGAAAACAATAAGTGCACTAGAGAGTCTGGCTTCTACCACGGCCAGGATGACCACCACGAAATCCCCCTCCCGCGTCTTCCACGGTTAGGACCACCACCCCTACAAGGAGCTGGTGGAGTCTAAGTAATAAGAGCGGAGCAATCAACAAGAGAAGGGGAGGGCGGTGGGTCCGAGGGGTGCTCCATAGAACACGTTGATATGTCTCGGCAAAAATAAGAAGACTATCACTCCCAAAAATTTGAGACCGAATAGTCTCATATTCAGGTTTGAGACCGGCAAGAAACTTCATAACCAACATCTATTACCTCTGTTTCTGTTGTTCCTGAACACTGGTGGTAGGGGCATAACAGTATTCAACTCTTCATGTAACTGTTTCATAGCAGCAAAATATTCAGTAACAAACAAATCATCCTACTCGAGCTTGAAATATTGAGAGGACAAATCATACATCCGTGTTAAGTTAATAGAGTAAAGAAGGTGGAGATACTCCCAAAGTGCCTTAACAGAGCCCAAGTGATTTCATAAATCAGCGACATCCGGTTCCATAGAATTCCATATCAATGTAACAAGCTGAGTATTAAGTTGTTTCCATGTCTTAGCAGCATTTTCATCATCGGTAGGAGGGGATTCGGTAAGATGCGCATCGTGGCCTAAGCCAATGAGAGACAAGGTAAATTGGTAATCGCATTGGACCATTGGAGGAAGTTGTTGCCATTCAACTTACGATTGGTGAGTTGGGTGAGAGATTGGACTCCATGATGAGCCGAAAAATGGATGAGGCTGACCAGAAACAAGATAAGTGTCAAAACTCAACCAGGTTGGAATAGATCTCAACAAATAGACCAGATTTGGAAACAAAAAGGCAAGATCTGAAATAATAGATGGTAGCCGGAGCTTCGGAATACACAGGAGAGGGTCGCCAGAACTTCGGAATGCACTGCAGGAGGACAGCCGAGGGTCGCTGGAGCTGCGGGAGGCTCAGGCGACGGTTGCGGTGGGTGGTGCTCAAGCGAGGGTCGCCGGAGGTGGGTGAGGTCACCGGAGGGTGTTGGTTGGCCCGGTGGTTGTGGCTGTGGTGTGGCTACTGCGTAGCTGCGGCTAGGGTTTGTGATTTCTCCTTTTTTTTATGAAAAAAGAAAGAAGGAAATCAAAGAAAAGAAATGAAAAAAAAAAAATAATAAACGAACTTCTTTGATTTACAAAGAAGGCGGAGAAGGGAGCAATCCCAAGACGGGAGGCTCTAATACCATGTAAAGTTGATGGGCATATATATTCTGTATATTCAACATACATATAAAAAAATTAAAAAATTAAAAAGAATACAAGGAGCCTTTATATAGGCTAAGCCTAGACTTGGCAATTGAAAACCGCATCCGTGAACCCACCCAAATCCACCCGCCATTAGCGGATTCAGGTTGACTTATTTTCTTTGCAAGTCAGCGCGGGTTGAGTGAGCTGTCCACGCGGGTCAGAGTGGGTTGGATGTGGATTGGCCGATATTGAAAGAAGAAACCGATATGCTTTCATTTTTTTCGTCTAATTCTCTCTCATCTCTGTTCCTTAATGAAATGCCAAAACCCTAACTGAATGTCTGCTTTTGATTCTAATGGATTTGATTTCTCTCTCTGAAATTCAGATTTGTCGGTCTCTGAAATTCAGATTCAGTTTTTTATTTTGGTTTCTTAACTCTCTCTCTCTCTCTCTCTCTCTCTCTCTCTCTCTCTCTCTCTCTCTCTCTCTCTCTCTCTCTCTCTCTCTCTCTCTCTCTATATATATATATATATATATATCTATTCCTGGGTTTGGTAAATTGATGTGTTTCTAACTATAAAAATGAGAGGATTCTTTGAGGTTTTGTGCCTTATACATTTACACAGTAGATATACATACATATATATACACATCTATATACACATATATATACACACATTTGTATGTATCATTCATACTATACCAGGAACAGAAGCACTTCTCAGAGAATAGGCCATTTGTTACTAATTCCACAACATCGATATTTACACACATATACAATATACATATATATATTTGTCTTATTCACCAAAACTGGAAGTCTGGAAGGAAGAGAAAGAATAAATCAAAGATCTGAATCACGGGTTGACCCGATCCGCCCGAACCCGACCCATACATATGCAATTGGTAGTGATTTCTACCCATTTTTTACCCAACCCAAATTCAACTCGCCCAACCCACCCGTTTGCCAGGCCTAGCTAAGCCTAACCTAGACAGTTTACACACTAACCGATGTGGGACAACCACATAAACACACTTTACATATTTACCCTTTAATAGTTAAATTCTTTTCTTAATTTAAGCAATCACTAGAAAGTGTAAACCTCCTTTCAAACTTCAATGGCAGATAAACTATTTAACTTTACTCTCATAATGATGCTTATATTTCTGCCCTCCGATCCAGCAGATAATTTCAGACTCTTAAACAGAATATTTACTTGACTTTCTTGGCCTTACGAGTAAATCCTAAAATCAAATCTTCCCACCGAAATTTAAGACGGAAAGCACGCGCCTCTTAGACTTTGTTTGGTTTGCAAATTCATCCAAGGAAAGGAAAAGGGAAAAGAAAGCAAAGAGTAAAATTAGTTCCCTAGTCCTTGTGCACATGGGCGCACCACCCCCTTTATAAGGCATTACAACTTTCTAACTTACCAAAAATAAAATCATTTACTTTATATTTTCCTCCTTGCTTAAATAAATATCAAAATATAATTGTAACTTAAGAAAAAAGATAGGAAAGTGACTCACAAAATAGAAGATTTTTAATTTATTTCTGAGTGTATCTTCTTTTCCTTCATACTTTCCTCACAATTTTCCTTAGGCTCTGTATGGTTTGTGGATTTAGAGAAGGAAAAGAAAAAAGAAAGGAAAACTAGTTCCTTTGTGTTTTCCTTCATGCTTAAATAACATTAAAAGTCAAAATTTCTCAAAACATAATTGTAACACAAGAAAAAAGGAAGGGAAATGACTCACAAAATTCAGAATGTTTAATTTTATTTCTCAACTTATTTTATTTTCCTTCTCACTATCCTCACCGTTTTCTTTATTAACCAAACAAAGGAATGTCGGGTAATTTGATCAAAAACAAGTGCGGAACAATCAATGAACAGGGGAATATATAAAGCCTAACAAGATTCCTAAACAAATATAATTGTCACACACTCGGTGGTGTTACCACATACACGAAATACAACGAACAGCGGAATATATAAAGCCTAACACATTTCCTAACAAAATACAGTTTCCTAATCAAAACAGTAAACAATTCCAAAATCTGCGCAGTCGCCCGAGTGACTCCTCGAGCGATCGACATTACAGTCTTTAACGCTCCACTACCTCTGCCCTCAGCGACCCAATTCTCACTCGCGCCGACGCCCACTGTAGTGTTCGCTCGAGTGGGAAAACACCCTCACTCGGGCGAGGTTCCCAAACTTGCTCGATCTTCCTTTTCCTTTCTCCTTTGATTGGAAACACCTTTGGAAACTTTCCCCAACAGAATTAGGCTCCAAAATCCTAACAAGGAAGAGGTTTTCCTCTATATTTTCTTTTCTTTTCCCGCATTAAACCCATGAACCAAACAAAGGAAAACATTTTCCTCTATGTTTTCCTTTCTTTTCCCTCACTATCCATGAACTAAATAGAGCCCTGAGGTCGAATTTTGGAGTGGACAGTCTTTCAAAGGAGGTTCACTATCAAATCCAATCAGAGGTGATCTAAGTGTTGGATTTACCTCATTGTTAAACCAAAAAACAGAAATTGAGGAATATTGTGAGTGAAAATCACTGACCTGGATCAGACGGCATCAACAAGCTCCCAAGAAACTTCCGGGCAGATGGAATAAGGGTACACCACTTTCTGAATTCCGCAAGAGACATGCTATTTTCAGCAGATCCTTTGTCATCCCTTGAGAAATTTGCAGCATTAAGAAATATACCAATCATGTCTGGATGTGAACATGGCCCAGGTTCAGAATGTTTCTGAGAAAACACATTGTCAAGCATCGTAGATAAAACAGCTTCCAGATCAGACCTGAGAGTTGATTCCAAAAGTCAAACAACTCATCACAAGGTAAAAGGAACCAAGGAAGTGGATTGAAAGCTTAACTACTTGGGCCAATGTATGAAGATCATTTAACTCTCTCATTATCAACAACCTGTTTTCATGTCAATGTAGAATAAACACCAACAACCAAGCAAATTATGCTTTGTTTGGTTTGCGGATTTATAGACGGAAAGGAAAACAAATTACCCTTATGTTTTCCCTAGTGTTCCTCCATGTTCAAATGATATTAGAAGTTAATAAAAAATATTCGAAATAGAATTGTAACTCAAGAAAAGAGGAAGGGAAGTGACTCACAACACTCAATTTTTTTCATTTATTTGTCACTCAATGTTCTTTTCCTTCCCATTTTCCACATTGATTTCCTTGTTAACCAAACGAAGAAGAATGTTTTTTCCTTTGTGTTTCCTTTTCTTTTCCTCACTAAATCCACGAACCAAATAGAGCCTTAGGGTCTATTTGGTATCATTTTCATACAAAAACTGTAAAAGATAAGCATATATATGTTCTTGCAGTGCACTTAGAGCAAATAGCAAGATTATCTTATTTATAGTTTGTGGAGCATGAACGATCAAGGTATAGAACCCCAATTTAACAGTTTTACAAACTTCTTTAGTAGGCAAGTGATGGTTAAAGGGAAGAGAGATTTTTTATGTATACCAAATGGTGCAGTCTGTGCAGAAACTGTTATCAGAGAGAGTTATAGTAAAGCAACAGTGTCATGGTCAAATTTAAGGTGTCTAATAAGGAGAAAGTAATCTAATAGGACAAAAAAAAAAAAAAAAAAAGTGAAGGCTTCTGACTAATTAAACTTGCAAACTAGAAATTTATATTTAGGAAAGCTACAAATTGAAGGTTTTTTTCTTAAAAAACTAAAAGCTGTGCTTTAAAATCAGATTTTTCAAAAGACATGAAAAATCTAATCCAAACTGTCACAACATTTTCAACAGTCACTTATTGGCTCGAAAAAGCTATCCCAATCGGGCTCTAAGTCACCAAACAAATTACTTAAAAGTTGTTTTAGTTGATACTCAACTAATGCACGTTTTGAAACTCAAATACCATAGCAGCACAGAAATATCAGATATGTAGCTTAACTGCTTAAGTGATTTAAGTCTGTCCTAATGTAAGGACCATCTATCAGGTTCAGACTCAATAGGCAGAAGCATCAATGTCCTTCGATAAAATCAACACAGGTAAGTGGATGTGTGTAAAGAAATCTTATTACTTCCTACATCAAAAGAATATAAGAATTTACAATCTACCTAGTCAAGATTCCATCACCATTGACATCTAGTAATTGATAAATAAACTCTTCGATCTCATCTTTCGTTCCTTTCTCATAAGTCCCCTGAAATATGCAAATGGAAGGGTATAAGTACATATTTTTATTTTGTACAGTGTGGGTAAACTGCAGCCTTTTTTTGGAAGTGTGTACACAAGGCAGATGGATATCGTCTGCAAGCTTGTTATATGCTTATCAGTCACCAGTGTGAAGACGAATAGATTTGGCCACATGCAAAACTACAAATTTAATATGGTGTGTTAATAAATTTGGGGAATGAGGGATTTGAGGTTTCTCTCTTTTCTCCTCTATTAGGTTTCAATGAAATGCGGTTCTTAATTCATCCTGATGGATTCATAGAGGCATTTCTGGCAGATGGGGCATTTATCTAAAATCCTCAAAGAACAATGCAATTGAGAACATTCTCTCTCTCCCTTTCTCAGGGTAAACATATTGAAAGGAAAAACCTCCCCGCCCCAAACGATTTTGAAGTTTGTAACTGATCAACATCATGTGCACACTTGTTGAAAGTTTTTTCATCAAATCTCGAACAATTAGACTTTTAAGAATTCATTAATATTAAGCATGAACAAAAAGTTGATGCTAACATCTTACAAGCACTGATGGAAGATAGACAAAAGAATATACATACATATATATATATATGTATACGGTGTTAGATATTAGTCTTTTATTTTATTTTATCTTATAAGTGTGAAGGACACTATTGTAATTTCTCCTCTAATAATATTCATATATATACATATATACATATATATATGGGTTAATCATTTTGGATTAACCTAAGCTTCACAAAATACCTTGTTAACATGGTATCCGAACCAAGTAACACGATACCCTAACACCCACAACTACCGTACAACACCACCACCACTTGCGCAACACCATCACCACCCACCACCTCATGCGCGACTCCCCCCACCCACCCACACTTGCGCCGCAAACCCAGACCTCCAGTCGCCTGCGCCGCAGCCCCATACACCAACATAACCCCAGCCGCACCCTTTTCTCCTCACTCCCGGCCTCGCCGAGTCCCATCCACCACCAACCCATCCCAGCTGAGTCTCATACACTCCAACCCTAGCCCATCTGAACCCCTATTCCAACACCTCTGATTGTTCTATGATGATTTGAATCTGCTACACCACCTACATATCTTCCTTTTTTATTTTAGTTTCCCTTCTTCTTCACATCGTTACGAAGTCTTCTTTTTGATTGCTGTTTAAGTTACAGTTTTTTTTTGGGTTCTCTTATCGAACCCAGATCTGCCTATTGCTGATCCGTGTGCTTTAAAATCCCGAGTTTGCTCCCTACCTTCGTTGTTTTTTCGGTGTGATTATTGTGGGTGTTTCCCTCGCTTGTTGGCACCATGGTTGACGATAAGATTACGTCACCCGGAGATCCTCAACAGCTCAGATGCCAGTTAGTTGCTCCCCACGACAACCCAACTCTTAAAATCACAACCTCTTTGTTCAATGGCCAAAATTATACACCTTGGTCACAGTCTGTTCTTCTCTACTTGGAAGGGAAAGCGAAGGAAGGCTATATTGACGAGACTATCCAAGCACCGAATGTTGCTGACGCTAGTTATGCAAAGTGGAAAGTTGAGAATGCTCTTGTTAGAGCATGGCTAATTCATTCTTTGGTACCCGAAATTGGTGAAGTTTTTTCTGGGCATGACTACTGCCCGTGATATTTGGGATACAGTTGCTCATACTCCCGTAAGGGAAATTATGCTCAGGAGTTTGAGTTGTCTTGGGTGATTGATAGCTCAGAGCAGGGGACTATGACGGTTATTCAGTACTTCACTTTTCTCACTACCCAATGAAAACGTGTTGATCATCTTCAAGACTATCATCCGGCTTGTCCTCAGGACGTTATTGGGTATCAGAAACTTCTAGAGAAGCAATGGGTATTCAAATTTCTTCAGGGGCTTAATTCCGAGTATGATTATGTTCGTAGTAGGGTACTTGGGATGGATACTCTTCCCACGCTTCGGGAAGCATTTGCTTTTGTTCAAAGCGAGGAGAGTCATCATTCTTATATGCTTTCGATTACCTCTACCGACCGCTCTACCCTTGTTTCTGCTCCTCCTTTAGAGGGCCCTCCACAGCCTCGTGGTACACCTTTTCTAAGTGGGTCTAACTCTTCCGAGAAGTCACAGAAATTGTGTGGTTACTGCAACCGTATTGGATATGTTAGGGCTACTTGTTGGAGTCTTCATGGTCGTCCACCTAGGACACGTGGAGGTCGCTCTGGCGGTCGTGGAGGCCGTGAAGGACAATCTTGTGCTCACCATACTGAGGTCATCGATGTTACAAACTCCAGGTCCACAGCTCAGCCTGGGATATCTCCATCCGCCCCTTTATCTACCACAGAGTATGAGGATGCTTTGCAGGGTTTAGATGCTCTTCGTAGCCTGATGACTCGTTGCTCTCCGTCTACTCCCACAGGTGCTTTCACCTCATTTGCTCAGACAGGTAACTTAATACACTCTACCATAGCATGTTTGTCTCGCTCATCGCTCCCTTGGATTATTGATTCTGGTGCTTCAGATCATTCGTCTAGTTCATCCGATTTGTTTTCTGTGTATACTCCTTCATGTCAAGAAAAAATTCGTATTGCCGATGGCACCTTTTCTTCTATTTCAGGAAAGGGTGTCATTCATGCTACTCCACCTCTCCTATTGTCTTCTATATTACATGTTCCAAGTTTCACTTCTAACCTTTAATCTATTAGCCGTATCACTCGTGAGCTTAATTGTAGTGTAACATTTTTTTTCCTTCCCATTGTGTTTTTTAGGACCTTATCACACGGAGGACGATTGGCAGTGGTAGAGAGAACATGGTCTTTACCTGTTGGATGTAGGAACCAAAGGAGCGCACTACACCATAGTTTCTGAGAATAAATCTGCAGACATTTGGCTTTTTGGCATAAGAGATTAGGCCACCCCTCCTTTTATTTACTTAAGCATTTATTTCCGTCTTTACTTGTTAATAAAGATGTTTCAGAATATTTATGTGAGTCATGTGAACTTGGGAAACATCACCGGGCATCTTTTGCACCGAGTATTAATAAAAGTTTAGCTCCTTTTACCTTGGTACATTCTGATGTATGGGGTCCTTCTCGTAGTTTGTCTCTCAAAGGTTATCGTTTGTTAGCTTTGTTGATGATTATTCACGTACCATATGGATTTACCTGATGAAAAATAATAATGAAGTTGTTTCCATTTTCAAAAACTTCTATCAAATAGTGTTAACACAATTTGGAAAGGGAATACAGAAACTCCATTCTGATCAAGGGGGAGAGTACATAGATTCGGGTCTAGGAGATTTTTTTTCTTCAAAAGGGATTATTTGTCAAACGTCTTGCACTGACACCCCACGACAAAATGGGGTAGCAGAACGCAAGAATCGTCATTTACTTAATGTTGCACGTTCTATGCTTTTCATGGCTAATGCTCTCAAATCATATTGAGGTGATGGGGTCCTTACGGCTGCATACCTCATTAATAGACTGCCCACTCAAGTTCTCCAAAAAAGGGCTCCCATTAAAATCTTATCCGAATCTTCTTCTTCTCTTTTTTCGATTCATCCTCGGGTCTTTGGAAGTGTCTGCTTTGTCCACAATCACTCTCCCACTCGTGGGAAATTAGATCCTCGGGCTCTTAAATGTGTCTTCGTAAGCTACTCTCCTACCTAGAAAGGCTACAAGTGTTATCATCCTGAGTCTAGTAAGTGGTATGTGTCTATGGATATTACATTTCATAAGTCTGTTCCTTTTTTTGGGCATTCCAAGACACCTCTTCAGGGGGAGAATCAGAGTGAAGAAATTTTTGGTACTTTACCGGAAATTCCTGTCATTCCCGTTAGTGTGTCACCTCAGAAAGAGAAGGAAACTGGAAATGGAAATGTGGAGGTAGAGGAAGTGATGGAAGTAGAGCCAAGTACTCCTAAACAGGGAGAGTTGTTGACAAAGGAAAAAGAATTGTTGGTGTATTCCAAGGGTACATGGAGTAAGAGAAGAAACAAAGAGGTTAAGAGTCTTAAGACCAATACTCCTTTTCCTCTACTGACATCTACTCCAACTGGTGAGGCTCCAACTGACCTTGATTGTGATTCAGGTAATTTAAATAACTCCTTACCTATCGAGTAGTGATCTTGATGTTCCTATTGTTGTTCGTAAGGGTGTTAGATCTTGTACTCCGCACCCTATTTTAAATTTGTGTCCTACTTGTTAGGTTATTTAGTTATTTGGTCTTATTTTGTTATTAGTTCAGGACCTATTTGTAACATTTCTTTTCTTCTCCTTTTGTGGTTAATATAAAAGGTTCTAACTTATGTTAGAAACCTAAGCTTTACCAAATATCGTAAATCATCATGGCATCAGAGCCTTAGGGTTCTCCAACCACCACCACCACATACCACCATTAGTCACCACCGAACCACCACCATCAGCCAAACCCTAACCCTGCACCACCTCTGAACTTGCGCCGCCTCTTTCCAGCCTGTCCAGGCTGCGCCGCTGCTACCAGGAGCTTCCCAGCTTGCGCCGATAGTCCCTACCCCTTCCCTGCTTGCGCCGAGCCCCCCTCTCCTCTTTCCAAACCTACGCCAACCCTTCAACCCCAGCTCCATCATATATGACACTATAGTGCCTCACCTAAACCTACCCAACTAATTTCCAAATCTCATCTCCAATCTACTAGTTCATTGCTTTGATTGGAGTTGCAACTTAGCACTCCTTTCTTTTTGGGTCCCTTTATGGACCTTTGAATTGACCTAGGTGCTCTGTGAGTTCCCCACTCCCCTCTTCTACCTTCACATTTTGTGATGACTGACCTTGGCAAACTAATGGCTACTGAGCCAACGGCTGCTATCATTCCTGTTCAGACTGTGGTCACCCCCTTGGATCCCAATCTCAAAATTACTACCGTTCCATTCAATGTCCAGAATTACTTGAAATGGTCACATGCGGTACAACTCTATTTGAAGGCACGCAGGAAGATGGGGCATCTTAATGGGAGTGTGATCGCTCCTTCTCCTGATCCGGGATATGACAAATGGGAGATTGAGAACTCCGTCATCATGTTATGGCTCATCAACTCCATGGTTTTTGAGATTGGTGAGAGCTTTTATCGTATGCAAACAGCTCGGGCTATTTGGGACACCGTTGCCTCCACATTCTCTCGTGCGGGGGAACTTTGCTCAGGTGTTTGAGCTGCTTCGCTCCATTGACCGTTCGGAGCAGGGTGATATGACAGTCACCCAATACTACACCTCACTTGCTACTAGTTGGGATCGTCTTGATCACCTACACTCTTTCCAGCCAGCATGTGCTACTGATGCAGAGAAGTGCCGAAAATTGCTGGAGAGGTAACGAGCCTTTAAGTTTCTTCAAGGGCTTCATTCCGATTATGATGTCGTTCGTAGTCGGGTTCTTGGGATGGACACACTTCCCCCTCTTCAGGAGGCCATTGCTTATGTTCAGAACGAAGAGAGACGTCGTTCTGTCATGCTTCCTCCAGCTTCCACTGAGCGCTCTGCACTTGTTTCCTTCCCGCCTAGAGAGGGACCCAACAGTCTACTCCTTCAGACCGACCTGTCGTGATTTGCGATTATTGCCATCGGCCCCATCATACCCGGGCCAATTGTTGGACCCTTCATGGTCGTCCCCCTGGTGCTCGGGGAGGTCGTGAAGGTGGTCGTGGGGGCCGTCGTGGCGGTCGTTCGGGTAGCCGAGGCGGTAGTACTCGTGCTCATCATACTACTGCTGATACTGAGACTCCACCGAGTGGTGATACTGCATCTTCTGATCAAGGTTCATTATCTCTTGCCGAGCTTGACACCCTCAAGAATTTGATGACCCGGTGTACTTCATCGGCAGCTGCGAGTACCTCATCCTCTTTTGCACAATCAGGTAACATTGTCACGCCCGCACAAGCTTTTCTTTCGCTTTCATCCTCCCATTGGATTATTGATTCAGGTGCTTCTGACCATATGTCTAGTTCTTCTGATTCTTTTTGTGATTATAAGCCCTGTTCACGTTCGGACAGAGTTAGAATTGCCGATGTTACCTTTTCCTCCGCCTTGGGGAAAGGTCTTGTTCGTGTCACGCCTTCTTTATCCCTGACTTCTGTTTTACATGTCCCTAGTTTCTCTCATAATCTTTTATCCTTGAGTCGTATTACTCGGGATTTGAATTGTTCTGTAACTTTTTTTCCCTCTTATTGTGTCTTTCAGGATCTTATCACGAAAAGGGTGATTGGCAGTGGTAGAGAGACTATATTTTGGAAGAGGGAGAGACGAATCTGAATGAAGGAGAAAAGCTTGCTACTAATACCGTTTTTTTGACAAATAAAGCAGAAGATTTTGCCCTTTGGCATAGGAGATTAGGCCACCCCTCGTCGTCTTTACTTAAATATATGTTTCTTTCTCTTGTTGATAATACTGGTAGCTCAAACTCGAATATTTTTTATGATGCTTGTGAACTTGGGAAACATTTTCGAGCTTCTTATGCTCCTAGTAATATTAAAAGTTCTGTTTCTTTTGCATTCATTCATTATGATGTTTTGGGTCCTTCTCGGACTGTGTCCTTGAAGGGTCATAGATGGTTTGTGTCTTTTATTGATGATTATCGCATACTACGTGATTGTATATGACGAAGGAAAAACGAGAAGTCATCTCTATTTTTCAAAATTTTCACAAAATGTAAATACCCAGTTCGGAGCAGTAGTGAAAGTCTTAAGGTCTGACAATGGAGGGGAGTATATTGATTCGGGTCTTGGTAGGTATTTCAGTTCCCATGGGATTATCCATCAAACGTCTTGCACTGACACTCCACAGCAAAATGGAGTGGTTGAGCGTAAGAATCGTCACCTTTTAGATGTTGCCCGGTCTTTACTCTTCTAGGTTCAAGCCCCTCGCTCCTATTAGGGTGAGGCTATGTTAATCGCAGCTTATCTGATCATTCGCCTCCCTACTCGTGTGTTGGATAAGAGAACACCTCTACAGGTTCTTTCTGACTAATCCTCATCCATTCCTTCTCATGTCTTTGGTTATGTTTGCTTTGTTCATAACCACAGCCCAACCCGTGGAAAATTAGACCCTCATGCCAATAAGTGTGTGTTCGTCGGTTACTCCCCCACTCAAAAGAGCTACAAGTGCTATCATCCCCTGTCTAGAAAGTGGTCCGTCACTATGGATGTCACATTTCGTGAGTCCCAGTCTTACTTCCTTGACTCTCTGGTACTTCTTCAGGGGGAGCCGAGGTGTAAAGAGATACCGGTTTTCCTTTGCCTACGATGATTGAGGTAGAGAGTGTTGAGATAAAAGAGACCGAAGTAGAGAGAGTTGAACCACAGAGAGAAAGTGAGAAAAGTGAGAGGGAGCCTGCAGAAGAAGAGGAAATTGAGGAGCAAGGGGAAAATGAGTTGAGAGTTTATTCCAAGGGAACATGGAGTAAAAGAAAAATCAGAGAGATTCCAGAAGTTAGTACTACTGCTCCACCACTGCCACTACCACTGCATGTCTCTCTAAGTGATGAAGATTCAGGTAATTCCTCTGATACACCCTCTCTTGACTTAGATGAGTTAGATGTTCCTATTGCTGTTCGGAAGGGTGTTCGACCCCGTACTCAACATCCTATATCTAACTTTCTGTCTTATTCTCATCTTTCTCATTCATATCAAGCCTTCCTTTCAAAAATTTCCTCTTTTAATGTTTCTAAGTCCTAACCATGTACAGGAAGCTCTTGGTGATCCCAAGTAGAAACATGCCATGATCGAGGAGATAAAAGCTCTTCGAAAGACTGGTACTTGGGAGTTGACCATGTTACCTAAAGGAAAGAGGACTGTGGGGTGCAAGTGGGTGTACACTGTGAAGCATCGGGCTGATGGTTCTATTGAGAGGTATAAAGCTCGGTTGGTGGCAAATGGGTTCACTCAGACCTACGGGGTTGATTATGTGGAGACCTTTGCTCCTGTCGCAAAGATGAACTCAATTAGAATTCTTCTTTCCTTAGCAGCTAACCAGGATTGGCCACTTTACCAGTTTGATGTGAAGAATGCCTTCTTGCATGGTGATTTAGAATAAGAGGTTTACATGGATATTCCTCCAGGGTTCGAGGACTCTAAGACAGATGGGAATGTATGTAGGCTTAGAAAATCATTGTACGGCCTCAAACAGTCCCCTAGAGCCAGATTTGAGAGATTCACACAGGCTATGCTTCGGTTTGGGTACAAACAAAGTCATGCGGGTCATACATTGTTCATCAAACACTCATCGCAGGGTAAGACCACTGCTCTTATTGTCTATGTTGATGATATTGAGTTGACAGGATATGACTTGAAGGAAATGGAGAGGTTAAAGAAATAGTTGGCCACTGAGTTTGAGATTAAGGACTTGGGTACCTTGAAGTTCTTTCTAGGGATCGAACTTGCCCGGTCTAAACATGGGATTTTTATTTCTCAAAGGAAGTATGTCCTTGACTTGTTGAAGGAAATAGAGATTCTTGGCAGCAAAGCTTGTGATACCGCTATTTAAGGGTGTAAACGGTTCGGTTCGGTTCGGTGTGATTTTTGGCAAAACCGATCGGTTTCGGTTCGTTTCGGTTCGGTTCGGAGTGTGTAAATTTTCGGTTCGGTTTCGGTTTTACACTGCACAAATTAAATGAAAACCGACCGAACCGATCGGTTCGGTTCGGTGTGTCGGTTTGGTTCGGTTTTTGAACACCCCTACCGCTATTGAATAAAATCATAAACTTGGCGATGATAGTAGTGGGGAATTAGTGGACAGGGGAAGTTATTAGAGACTCATCGGTAAGCTCATTTATCTGTCTCATATTCGTTCAGATACTGCTTTTGCAGTCAGTGTTGTCAGTCTGTTCATGCATTCCCCACGAGAGTCACATCAAGATGTAGTTTTTCGAATTCTACGGTATTTGAAGTCTGCACCTGGAAAAGGCTTGCACTTTGCGAGACATGACCATCTAAGGGTGGAAGCTTACACTGATGCAGATGGGGCTGGTTCTATTACAGATAGGAGGTCCACTTCTGGGTACTGCACGTTTATTGGAGGTAATCTAGTTACTTGGAGGAGTAAGAAGCAGAATACAGTAGCCAGGTCTAGTGCGGAAGCTGAATTTAGGGCTATAGCCCAAGGAATTTGTGAGTTATTGTGGATCAAGTCTTTACTGAAGGACTTGAAGATTGAACTGACAGATTCTATGAAGCTATATTGTGACAACAAAGCAGCCATTAATATAGCTCATAACCCTGTTTAATATGATAGAACAAAGCATGTGGAGATTAATCGCCACATGATCAAAGAAAATATTAGTAGTGGTACTATTTGTGTTCCCTTTGTGAAGTCTTGCGATCAAGTTGCTGATGTTCTCACTAAAGCCGTCGTGTCCGTTTCATAACTATCCTTGAAAAGCTGGGAATGAAAGATATTTTTATACCAGCTTGAGGGGGAGTGTTAGAGTTATTTAGTTATTTGTTCTTACTTTGTAATTAGTTCAGGGACATTTGCAATTTTTTTTTTCTTCTCCTTTTGTGGTTAATATAAAAGGTTCTAACTTATGTTGGAAACCTAAGCTTTACCAAATATTGTAAATCATCACTACTCTCATCTATCTTCTACTTACCGTGCCTTTCTTTCAAGTATTGCCTCTATTGTTGTACCTAGTCATGTTTAGGATGCTCCCAATAATCCCAAGTGGAAACATGCCATGGATGAGGAGATGAGTGCTCTCCACAAGAATGGTACTTGGGAGTTGACTAAGTAACCTATGGGCAAAAGAACTGTGGGGTGCAAGTGAGTGTACACAGTGAAGCATAGGACAGATGGCTCCGTTGAGAGGTTTAAAGACCGCCTCGTAGCCAAAGGGTTCACCCAAACTTATGGGGTGGATTATCAGGAGACATTTGCACCGGTGGCTAAGATGAATTCTGTCAGGATCCTTCTATCTCTAGCAGCTAACCGAGAATGGCCACTTCACCAGTTTGAAGTTAAAAATGTCTTTTTGCATGGTGACTTGGAAGAAGAGGTGTATATGGACATTCCTCCTGAATTTGAGAACCACAAAACTGAAGGAAAGGTGTGCAGGTTAAGAAAAGGCCTTATATGGCCTTAGGCAGTCTCCAAGGGCATGGTTTGAAAGATTCACTCAGGCTATGTGCAGATATGGCTTTAGACAAAGTCAGGCTGACCACACCTTCGTCATCAAACACTCCTTGCAAGGTAAGACTACAGCTCTCATTGTGTACGTGGATGATATTGTCCTCACATGTGATGACTTAGAGGAAATGCAGCGTTAGGGATATATGACAACAGAGTTTGAAATTAAGGATTTAGGAGAACTGAAATACTTTCTTGGGATTAAAGTTGCGAGGTCTAAACATGGAATCTTCATCTCCCAAAGGAAGTATGTTCTTGATCTCCTAAGTGAGACTGGAATGCTTGGAAGTAGAGTATGTGATACTCTTATTAAGTTCAGCCAAAAACTAAGTGATGACAGCAGTGGAGCAATGGTTGACAGGGAGAGATATCATAAACTTGTTGGGAAGCTCATTTATCTCTCCCATACACGTCCTGATATTGCCTTTGTTGTAATTGTAGTAAGTCAGTTCATGCATGCACCTCGGGAATCACATATGGATGCAGTTTACAGGATCTTGAGGTACCTTCAGTCTGCTCCTGGTAAAGGCTTATACTTCGGGAAACATAATCATCTCAGAGGTGAGGCATACACTGATGTCGATGGCAGGTTCTGTGACAGACAGACGGTCTACTTCAAGATACTGCACTTTTGTGGGAGGCAACCTTGTTAGTTGGAGGAGTAAGAAACAAAATGTGGTAACTAGATCGAGTGCTGAAGCCGAATTTAGAGCCATGGCCCAAGGTGTATGTGAGCTTCTATGGGTCAAGTTGTTGTTGAAAGACTTTAAACTAGAGATTGGTGATTCAATGAAGTTGTACTGTGATAGTAAGGCCACTATTAGTATTGCACACAATCCGGTACAACATGATAGGACCAACCACGTTAAGATTGGCAGGCATTTCATCAAAGAGAATCTGAATAACAAAATTATCTACACTCCGTTTGTGAAAAGTTGTGATCAACTAGCGAATATTCGTACTACGGGAGTTGGCTCTAGACAATTTCATGATGTGTTAAGCAAGCTAGGATTAAGGGATATCTTTGTACCAGCTTGAGGGGGAGTGTTGGATATTAGTCTTTTATTTTATTTTATCTTATAAGTGTCAAGGACAATATTGTAATTTCTCCTTTAATAATATTCATATAAAAAGGATTTGGGAAAAAGATGATTTTATTCCTTTACACTCCCATGTATATATAGTCTTACAAAGAGAGAATAAAAGGGAAGGAAATCAACCACAATAAAAGAAAATAAACGGAAATAAGTACGGTCAACATGACCGAAGATAGAATGACTAATAAAGGAAGGAAAATAAATGAGAAAGTAAAATTATCTCCAACACTCTCCCACAAACTGAAGGTGTGACTAAACCACAGAAGTTTGGAATGATAAAGTAACAACAAGACTGTTAATGTAAGTTTACAAGAGTGGGAAACACCATCTACCAATAGAGGGTGAGACTGTGGGAATGATCATCCAAATAAATCACCAAAAAAACCAACTTCTTGTTCAAACTTTTAACGGTGGTTGCAACAAAAGACCCAAATCTTGAAGGGTTCGAGCCACCATAATATACTCCACCACTCCCCCTCAAAGGGCTAGCCGTAGGCTGGACAAGGCCCAAATGGGGTTGGCCTAGGGCTGGACAGGGTTGACCCTGGGCTGGACAGGGCACGAAGGGGTTGGCCAGGGGTAGTGTAGTTGGCGCAAGGAGGGTCGTCGGACGGAAGCTTCAAGCTGAAAGCAAAGCGAGGTCTGGCGGGCAACAAGTCGTCACCCGCCGAAGGTGGAAGCAAGGAAACAATGCCAAAATCGAATTTGGCTCTGATACCAAAAAGGATTTAGGAAAAGATTATTTTATTCCTTTAAACTCCCATGTATATATAGTCTTACAAAAAGAGAATAAACGGGAAGGAAATCAACCACAATAAAAGAAAATAAACGAAAATAAACACAGTTAACATGACCCAAGATAGAATGACTAATAAAGGAAGGAAAATAAATGAGAAAAGCAAAATTATCTCCTATAATATATATATGGGTTAATCATTTTAGATTAACCTAAGCTTCACAAAATACCTTGTTAACATTCGGTCAGCCTCTTAAGTGAACAGGCTTCAGTCAACATACCCAGTGAACATGTTTTTTTGCAAGAAAACCATGTTCACTGGGTATGTTCACTTAAAAAAACATGTCCACTGGGTATGTTCACTCAACTCTGTTCACTTAAGAGCCTCACCGTTTGTGTATATATATTGTTGTAACAAAAGGAGTTGAGATACTAATTTGGTATGATAACCAATAAACAAAGAATGGGTAATTAGCAATTAAGACAGAAAAAAATGGACAAGGATTAGCGCAGAAAAAAGATAATATTTCACTATATGAAAGAGGAATACAAAAGAGTGATATACACTCAACAAATCAATTACAGAAAACAAATCTGTAATTTACTCATAAAACAAGGCTAAGGCTTTGTACTCTAAACACGCACACACACACACACTCTCTCTCTCTCTCTCTCTCTCTCTGAAAAGCTTATGTGATGATTTTACATGTGTTGTTAACACATATATATAGGGGAAACAATCTTCTTAGCTAAGCAAATTCCATCGCCAAGCAAGTCACTGGATCCTTCATGCTTGACAGACTTTTGATTGCTGGAAGCTTCAACATATGAGTCATTGATGACATCGCCCAATTAGAACACTTAATACAGCAATAACCCAAGTATGGACTTAAAGAATGTCCATGGCCCACATGGTCTTTGACCAAGCACAACATGAAGTTTCTTGATGCATCCAATTTGCACTGTCATTTATCACATAAGCATAACAATAGCAATCTTCTAGAATGGTATGGAACGAACATATATATATATTCTCCGTTGAGCATGTATACTCATAGAGGGAAAATATATATATATATATAAGCATACATATAGAGTTGAATAGTGTTTTGGCTAAAAATTAATTTGACCGGGCGTGCCAGGGGCTTTGTACGAAGACCCAAACGTGTAACCAAAACTATCCCTATAAGTGTTGTTTGATACGGATCGGGCAATTGTTGGGAAGTAGAGATGACCCTTCCCTTAAGATCCAACCACTCTGATGCGAGTGATTTGGTTGAGTGATGAAAGCAAAAGAAATGAGTGAAATGAAATTGCATTCCAAACATGCAACAATTGATTGCTGACATTAACATAAACTACCACAAAAGTCAAAGGCTTGCTTTGATTTAATTACATGAACAGAAAGCAAACAATGAAAGAAATAAACAAGACACTATAGCAAAAGGCTGGAAGGTACAGATCGAGAAAAGCAAAACAAAACAAAACAATAGATGGGGACTGGTTTGAGCCGCTGGGGGCTGTGGCTGTTGTGTAAGCCTCCTTTGCTTGTTGCTTGGCATTGATTATATATAGAGGTGTTGGAAATTAACTCCCCCATTATGTTGGCCACTTCCCCACTAAGTTGGCCACTTCCCCACTTCAAATAACTACCACCCACTAAGTTGGTAACCTCCCCACTAGTGTGGTTATTTTGCCACTTGTACATAACATAAAAAAAAACCAGTCAAAAAATATAAAAATATATTTTTATATTTTAGGGTGTAAACAATGCCCCCCTGGTTCTTTGAAAATGAAATGACATGTAATTTTTGAAGAACCATGTATACACACATAGACCGATTTTTGTGGTCATTATCGGCCTCACAGACCGATTTTGACTGGAATATGGGTTATCACCAATGCTTCAAAAAGTCGGACTGACAATATCGGCCTTGTGCAGACCGATGATCCCACTTGTAGCACCATGAATTTTAAATTTTGGGTCTTGTACTGCATCAAGCTTCAAGTCATTGGCTGCATTTTCCAAAAATTTGAAGACCGATATTTCAACAATGTGGGATTGAGAGAATTTTCAATATCGGTCACATTAGACCGATTAACTCAACTTTGCTATGGTAAGATGAGTCTTCATTTCCAAAAACCCACAATTCATATACATTATATACTATAGATTATAGTGACCGATCAAATCAATTGACTATTCTTCATCAAACACTACATCAAATGCTGACTGTATCAGGCATGGAAATCAACAAAGTACATTCCACTTTTCTTTAGTCAGACCACGCATTGAATATTGGACCCAAGTTATTTGAACTTCTGTCAATTCTTCAATCTTCACGGTCATGTGCCAATATTGCACATCGGTCAAATTTTGCCCGAGTAATAAAAGTGACCAAATTAAAATTTCAACTTTGGTCAACATTCTCTTTTTTTTTCTTTTTTTTTATAATAATAATGTTGAAGTAAACTCCACCAAACTAAAGTCCATATTTGATGGACTCCACAAACCCAATGAGGATTTGAATTTGCAAAAACCAAATAATTTGTTGGCTTCATGTGTGAATAATTTTTGGCAATTATGCCAAAAAATTTGAACAACTCTTCGGCCGTCATTTTTCTCCGCGGGGGGTTGTTCATTTTTAATAAATTTGGGGGCCGAATTGAAATTACTCGGCCTACGTGGAACTTGCCCCCCAACCGCCTTCTCGTCACCAATACTAGCGTGAGGAGCATTAGCCGAAATAGATATTATCGGCTTATCACTAACAATTATTTCTTCGCCGTCTTGCCCCCCGAGTGGGTTAGACGGCGTAGAGCCAAGATGGTCAAGGAGACCGATCTCTGGATTTGTGAAAGTGCCATCGGCCATTTTTGGCCGTTTAAATTTTTTCGCGGCCTCTTGAAAAGTTGTTTTTATAGCCGCGATCATGGTTGTCCGTGTCTCTTCGAGATAGAGAGCATACTCTTTCTGAATACGAATTGTTTCATTGAGCACGTTTTCAAGGCGCTCACATGAATCAATAATCACCACTTGGTTGCCTTTATCAAGCGGTGAATTCGATTTACTACTCGGCTCCTCTACCCACTTGTTGCTTAAAAAGTCGTCCATAGACATGAAATTGTCTTGCCCCCCGGGAGGTGGATCATCAACTCCACTTGACGCTTCAATGAGGTCGATTTCACGGCCAAAAAACCGTATATCAGTCTCAAATCGATGAATCTCACCATATAATCGACCGATTTTAACGTCATATCGACGCGCTTCAGTGTCATGCTGATCACGTAAATACGGCCTCCATGGCAATGCACAAACTTGGTGCCATAAATTCTTACAAATAGTTGATTTATCGTTTTTAAGACGATAAATTTCATCATGAAAATGGCTTATTCCCTCACGTCGCCAACGGATCTGATCGTTGTAAAAACGTAGCCATGCATCGGTGAACATCCTTCATCACTCAGTGGTCCCACCGGGCGTGCCAAATTGTTTTGGCTAAAAATTAATTTGACCGGGCGTGCCAGGGGCTTTGTACGAAGACCCAAACGTGTAACCAAAACTATCCCTATAAGTGTTGTTTGATACGGATCGGGCAATTGTTGGGAAGTAGAGATGACCCTTCCCTTAAGATCCAACCACTCTGATGCGAGTGATTTGGTTGAGTGATGAAAGCAAAAGAAATGAGTGAAATGAAATTGCATTCCAAACATGCAACAATTGATTGCTGACATTAACATAAACTACCACAAAAGTCAAAGGCTTGCTTTGATTTAATTACATGAACAGAAAGCAAACAATGAAAGAAATAAACAAGACACTATAGCAAAAGGCTGGAAGGTACAGATTGAGAAAAGCAAAGCAAAACAAAACAATAGATGGGGACTGGTTTGAGCCGCTGGGGGCTGTGGCTGTTGTGTAAGCCTCCTTTGCTTGTTGCTTGGCATTGATTATATATAGAGGTGTTGGAAATTAACTCCCCATTATGTTGGCCACTTCCCCACTAAGTTGGCCACTTCCCCACTTCAAATAACTACCACCCACTAAGTTGGTAACCTCCCCACTAGTGTGGTTATTTTGCCACTTGTACATAACATAAAAAATCAGTCAAAATATAAAAATATATTTTTATATTTTAGGGTGTAAACAAATAGAAGAGGAGAAAATAGACAATAGACATGATGATCCACAGTTTAAAAGATTTCCAGGACCTGAATAGTCCTGAACAGCAAGTGAATAAAGAAGAAAAACGCATGCCTACATCTGGTACATATGATTTACGGGTTTGAATTGACTTGAGCTGAACCAACAGTATGATATTAACGTGGTTTTAGAATTGCATAAATGCGCCTTTTTCTGGTGAAGAAAATTCGTGATCATGCCATGATTTTGTGGGTCACGAAATATTTAGGAATTAATATCTGATTTGATCTTATTCTGCTTTTATTCTTGCAGATTCTATCCTAACCCCCTGTATATAGGAATGTAAATCATGTAAATAGTATCAGAATATACATTTGTGAATGAATGAAAAGATATAGCCAATAAGGGCTTTGGAGTGTGTGTGGATGTAGGTATTTGGACCGAACACGTAATTACTTTCTGTTCTTTTTCTTCTTCCTATGCCTTTTTTCGTTCTCTCTAGTACTTTTCTTCTTTTTCTACTAAGATGATCCAAGAATGCAACAAACAACTAGGGTTTGGACCAGAGTAAACACAAAACCTCTCTCAAGTCTCAACTAGCTCCAATGATACAGCTTAGGTCACCAACAAAAAAAAACTAGCTCCAATTCAATGATACAACTGAAGTCACCAATCTTTTCATTACTTCATAAATAAAGCAACATGGACACACAAACAAAGCAAACTAAGACGACATTGATTCATCAATAAAACCAGTAACTAAGGGCTCGCATGGTAATGTTCTAGTTTTTGGTTTCTAATTTTTGTTTTCATTTTTTGCATTGGTGGTCGACTGTGATCGATTCAAAAAATGAAAACAAAAACTAAAAACCAAAAATCACAGCATTAGCATGCGAGGCCTAAATATTCAAGAGATAGACAATGGTACAATAAGAAACTTACTTTAGCAATCACTAGGTCTTCAAAAGTAAGCTTCTGATCATTGCGTTTCTGGGTAACTAAATTGAACATTCGATCACCAAGAAGGCCATCAATTCCAAAATACGCCTAAATTATACAAACAAATAAATGTTATAGCAGAATCGAATTTGAAATTGAAGAACACCAAAACAGAAGAATTTGAAATCAGTGATAGCGAAGAAACTGACCTTGAAAACAGAGGGAGAGACGAAATGATCGTCACTTTGTGATTGGGTTGCGAGGGACGCGAACAAGGATTTGAGATCTTCGAGTTCGTTGTGAGCGAAAGCTCTACCAATAATTAGTGTTATTATAATTCCATGTCTTATTCGATACACTCAAATCAAGTATATGTATATACATATATATATATATATAGAGAGAGAGAGAGAGAGAGGGGTGGGGTGGGGTGGGGTGTGGTTTACAGAGAGAAACCTGCAGGCGGAAACGAAGCGAGGATTTGGAGCAGATGACTGACCGTTGCCCATTGCTGGCCTCCAGGCTCCAGCTTACCGGCGATTTTCTTCCGTTTCTGCTCCTCTCTATGATTGGGAGTTTAAAAAATGAGAGAAAATAAGAGAAAGGTTTCTCTCCGATTGCGAGTTTTAATGATGAGAGAAAATGAGAGAAAATTAGCTTCACTTTCTTATAATTTCTTTCTGTCTAAATTAGGAAGAAAAGGAGAGAAAAGAAAGTGGGGATTAATTAATATTTTTTAATATCCACTATATCCTTCTATTTTAGTCTTACCTAATTGTAATTTCATATAAGTAGGGATAGAATGGTAACTTTATTTTATTTTCTTTTCTTTTCTTCTCAACTTGCAATCAAGGGGAAAAAAAGTTACTTTTTTCTTCTCTCCTCAACTCCCAATCAAGATGAAAGAAAATATCATTCTTTCTCTTCTCTTCTTTTCTCTCCTCACTTATGACTTTCTCTTCTTTTCTTTTCTCTCCTAAACTCCCAATCATTTAAAGGTTGTTCTTCAAAACTTTTTATTTTTAATTTTTTTTTTATCACTTACATGGGGGAACGCGCGTTCTACAATGCAAGGGGAGGAGAAAATCTCCTCCTCACTCTCCCTAGGAAGATTCGAACCCTCCACATCCCACTTGGGAGAGGTGGAGTGATGTCACTAGACCAAAGTGGTCTTGGCGGCTGTTCTTCAAAACTGATGATAATTGTTTGAGTAAAGATTGGGACACACCATTGTCACAATTTTTGGACACATACAAAGACAATTTTTGTAAACTATAAGAGAGAGGTTATATTTCTCCAAGAGTATTATTTGGGGCACTAACAACTTCTATTAATACTTACTAACACACTTTATCTCTCTCCTAGTGGTATTGTGGGGTCCGCAGTGGGTCCCGCAGTACTACTAAGAGAGAGATAAAGTGTGTTAGTAAGTGTTAGTGGAAGTTGTTAGTGCCCCTAGCATTGCCCTTTCTCCAATGTCACAGTGACACCACACAATTTTTGGACACATACAAGACAATTTTGTAAACAACTATAAGAGTGAGAGAGTTTATATTTCTCCAATGTCACAGTGACACCACACATTTAGGGATTGTGTTCTAAAAGTTGTATTTTTGCGTGCTCCGATGACTCGCGAATTTATTTAGGCTTAAAATCTAGTTCACTGGGTAATTTCACTCAATCCACTTTCACTCAACCCAATTAATTTTAGATCCTCTCTCTATATTATATATATACTAGCTATTGCCCGTGCCCGAGGGCACTACCGGAAGGGTTTAAAATTCTTCGGTTCGGTTCAATTTAGTGTAAATGTTCAGTTCGATTCAATTTTTCCACTGCTTGAAAATTTTGAAAATCAACGAACCGATCAGTTTTGATACACCCATAACTATCGGAAAAAAATAAAAAGGATTTATAAAATTATAACTTAAAAAAAAAGTCCATCATACAAATTCGACAAAGTCAACTTTGTTATTTTCGATGTTTGATCTTGTGAACATGAATTACCAAAAACTTCTAGTACGCGTGCATTCACTCAGTATTTAACTCCATGTGCGATCGGCACTTAATACAATTCCATGTGTATTTTAACAACAAAGAGAGAATGATACGATACACTTATCCAGTAATACTACAACTGGAAAATTCAATTAGTATTGCCCATGCCTACAGGCACTATCCAGTGGATTTGAATACATGTGTTTGGTTGTTAGCTATATATCATTCATCCAATATAGATGGTCTTATAGTAGATACAAAATTTCATTCCTATATCTATATAATAAAAACCAAACATACTTTTTATTGTTTTAGCAACAAAGAAAAAAAATAACATAATCCATCAGTAAAATTCTGAAATATTACAAACAGAAAAGTCTTGCATGCAAAAGTTCTAAAATATGACAATATAAGATTCATCACCGGTACCAATATAAAGAACATAAAAAGAGAATTATGATTTTCATTTACTGGATGATCCTTTACAATCTTCGGGCGTCCAACCATACATTTTCCTCATCATTCTACAGAACGAAGTTGTATCCAATACAATACACCTTCCCATGTGAGGAATATACACAGCAAGCTGATTATGTATTCAACAAAGAAATTAGTACTGAAAATGTGTACTGATATTATTAAAATTAATTTATATAGATAGGTTTAATTTACCTCACTATTCCCTTTCCATCTGAAAAGCCTCGGTTTGTTTATCCACTCGGAGTCCCTACACATCCTCTTCCAGACCTACAAATATTTAAATGTAAGTAAAATAAAATATTTTTCAAGAGTTTATAATAATTTATTAAAATTAGAATAATTTACCTTTATAATAAAGAATAACACTACAACAAAACCTCTAGGTAAACGATGTTTGTCGTAGTATCTACTCCATCTTCTGGTAGAAGAACACTTACACGATCAGAATTTGTACATCGAGATAGTGCAACATATAGTTGTCCATGGCTAAATACCGGTGTGCGCAAATCTACCCCAACATACTTAACAGATTGTCCTTGAGATTTATTGATCGTCATGGCATATGCCAACCGGATTGGGAACTGCCGTCTCGTCATTGTAAAAGGAAGTTCCGAAGATGACGGAGTTAATGATATTCTCGGAATGAAGACCAAATCTCCAGATTTATCTCCGGTCAGAATTCGAGCTTGAATTACACGCGATTTACACCCGACAACCATCAGTCGTGTTCCATTACAAAGTCCATCCTTTGGGGCAATGTTTCTCAGCAACATTATTGGGCATCCTACTTTCAAGTCCAATTTAAAGGGAGGTAGTCCAGTAGGATCCAATGAATTTAAGTACTCATTCGGGTATCTGGTTGTAATGGTACGATCAACTTCATCATCTTCAGACAATTTGTCAGCAGCGAGATACGAAACTACCTCCCCAGGAAAAAGATTCAGTGTGGCAGTATTGATAGCACTAACATCGTCATTCCGTGCAGAAAGAATTGTGCGTTCAGTTAGAAATGTTGGGGTCACCATACTCGCGACATTCAACTCAGGATAAACAATGGATAATAGTTCATTTAGGTTATGGCACTTGCTTATTGTTGGTGGAAGTTGTATGACTTCTTCTGGATTGGACCCAATCTAATGAAAATTACAATGTTGTTTAAATCATTCAAATGATAAATTAAAGTGTCATAAATGAATATCACAGAAAAAATTTGGGGGTAGAAAAATTACCTCGATCAAGAACTTTGCAAAATTAGCATTTGCATGGTTTGTGCTACTGAGACGCATGTTCACGTTCAAGGTTGATATGTGTATACTTTGCCAGAGATTAGACCGTCTTATTGATGCAGCCACAATCTGCTCACGAATCCCTCTTGGTATAACTGGTAAGATTTGTCGGAAGTCTCCACCAAGCACAACGGTGATTCCCCCAAATGACATCCCATTCCCACAAATATCTTGTAGTGTCCGATCAACTGCTTCAACGCAATATCTATGCTGCATTGGAACTTCATCCCAGATTATTAGCTTTGTTTGTCTGAACAAATCTGCCTGAGCCGATTGCTTTGAAAACCCATAAATTGAGTTTTCTAGTACATCCAATGGAATGCTAAATGTAGAATGTGCAGTGCGACCTCCCACCAATAGCAGAGAAGCAATACCCGATGATGCCACCGTAACAACAATATGGCCAAGGCTACGACATTTAGCTGCAACTGTGTTGTACAAAAATGTCTTCCCTGTTCCAGCACCACCATTCAAAAAGAAAGCAGTTCCTTTATTTTCGAAAATTGAAGAAGTGATTGCATTGTAACAGCTACGTTGTGCAGTATTAAGGCGAGCCACATTAACTTCTGTATCCGTTTGTAGCGCATCACTCTGGAGTTGTCGATGTTCCCATATCAATCGGTTTCCAACTACAGTATTCCAATTTGTCACCGATTGTGGCATCGGCGGGAAGTCATTTAAACTTTGACCTGATTCTTGTAACAGCTGATTGAGAAGGTACAAACCATAATCTTTAATTTGAGCGTCGGTTGGATTAGGAATGCAAAACAATGTACGAAAGCTTGTGTTCAAGATCATCGCAAATAGACATTGAGAATTTATTCCACAACTCATGTGGTTGTAATGGATGGCATTGCATTAGAATAACACAGAATAACCTTCTCAACTGGTACCCAGTATTCATAACTGCGGCCTCCTGAAGACATTGTATCCATTCCTCATCATCTTCTAAAAGTCCTCTTGCAACACATGCTAACTTGAAAGTGTCATACAAAACACCATCGACCGTGCGTAAGCACTCAAATGAAGTTGGTCCTCTGACAACAGTTAGCAACAATCGCAGATAAAATCTCTCTCCTGAATTAGGGCTAGCAAAGTGCATTCGACCAATCGCATAGCCTCTTTGTCTTGGCGTCCATATACGTTCTTTCTCATGCCAAACAAAGTGTTGTGGAAATTCTTGGTAAGTGTAGACACGTGCACTTACATTCGCAGCACAATACGCGAAAAAGGCAGTTAATTTTGACGACTGATGCTCAGCTCTGGAAATGATTGAATCCATTGACTCAGCAGGATTAAAAACAACACGATGATTTCCAGGTAAATGGACATCCAAACGTACAACTGTCGGAACCTCTTCATGCAAAGGATTACCAAATATGCGCCAGGCAGCTTCCGGTGGTCCAATATACCTCGCATCTAAATATTGTTGGATCTCATCTACACCACCCAATACCATTGTTGTACGATCATGTCCTTTGTAAATGTATTTGTGGATATATTTCACACATCTCACTCCCGCACAAACTTCCACATTCATATGACAATTAAACATTTTAGAGAGATATGCATTGTATGGTACGACATCTCGATTATCGACATCATGTCCATTCACATCATATGTCCGTCCATCATTGCAACGACGATAAATAGGATACCCATCTTGGTCCATAGTTGTTGCTTCTGAAAAGGCTCGAGGGTATTTCTTAGTGCATCTACCATTTTCCATACATGGTGCTTGGGGTCTTCGAAAACCACATGGTCCGTGTACCATACAACGCTTGACAATGTCAAAAAGTACAGGATCTTCGGCTGGATTGGGAAATTCAGCACATACTGCTTTGTCAAGTTGAGCACATGTTTTAATCTTGTTAGGACCCTGAAGAAATAGTAGAACGTGCATATGTGGTAACCCGCGCTTTTGAAATTCAATTGTAAAAACATGTGCAACTTTATTACCGAACACTTTCTTTCTTTCAATCTCTTTCATCAATCTGTCTCTCTTCAACTCAAAAACACGGGCTACTAAATCTGGACGATCCGTGGAATTTTGATGTGGTAACAAAGCTGAGGTAATCTCAGGCCATCCGGGATTTGCTGTCATAGTAAGAAAAATATCTGGGTGTTGGTTATATCGTGTGATTGCCATGGAATCTTGAAAAATTTCAAACATATGTCTTGGGCTACCAATGAACGACGACGGCAAAATCATCCGTTTACCAACTTGATCAGGACCCAACCCGTCTATAGCAACATCTGTAAGACCTTGGTAAAGTTCAGCACGGAGTTTCGTTTGATTAAGTCTGCAGTATGTCAATCGGTTTTGCTCAGTTGCGGCCCAAGCATCTACCAAAAACTCTTGGAATAGTTTACCAGCTCTCAAAATTGTTGAGTACTCTGTACGACGTTCAAAAACACGATAGCTGTAAAATTGCATCTGTGTTAGTCGTACAGCTGTATGTCTACTATGTACAACATCCCATTGTCTCATTTCAGGTTACCCATACGGGAACAATAAGACATAATGCAATGGCAAATAGGCTGGGTGGCATTCATTAATTCGCATAAACTGGTTATCTCCTCTAAGATGCAAGACAATATCTCTCATTGCGCTACTCTCAGATCCATCTCCTGGTAATATCACCACAATCTCATCTGTTGCTGGTAGTCTATACCTTCGTCGATCTGTTTCTGTATTATAGTGAAGATGAGCTCGTATATTTTGATCTCTTGCATTCGATTGTTTAAGAACTGCGGAAGCTTGACGAAATTTATCTGGGAAAATATTATATTGCAACAAACAATCTTGAATAGTTTTTAACACGTCCACTCTTAAGTGTAGATTTCGACGACTACGAACGTCTAACGCAGAATCAGGATCATAAATGTACAATTGAGCATACGTTGGATCCTGCCCTGATTGTGGTAGTATTGATCCTGTTTGATGACGCAACTCACCATGAATAGTGAATGCTGTAGGACCCCTTCCACGAATGAGTCTTGCATCCATTTTAACACCCAGACTTGTAAAAGCATTAGCTGCATTGTACCCTCTAGTATAACGACGAAAATAAGTCGCTTGCAGGCTCACTCCATCATACAACTGTTGAAGTTGTTGAGGGGGTGTTTTAAGGGGAGGAAGCTTGATTTTTCCTTGCAAACAACATGTTCCAAAAAGAGGATTTCTCATAGACGAATTGACTAATTTTTCATCCATCCAATGTAATACAAAGCAGTAAGGGCATTCCACATCCATTTCACCGAGAAAATGCTGACCTGGACTTATCTGCACCGGAGCAACAACTCTTGTGGTGCCTTCTAATTCATCATCACTAACATAATCTTCGTCCATGTACTGATTTGTCGTAGTTGGGCTACACATTTATTTAATTACATGAATGAATTAAAATTGTATGATCAATAGAACAAATATAGCGAATAGATGGGCAACATGCTTACTGAATATTTTGTAGAGATGGGGAATGTTCAGCAGGCGTTGTGATGGCTCCACTTAGTTCAACAGCAGCAAATTCTCCACCAAGATTACGCGGAGGAAGCATGGAGTGTACGTGAACTTGCGTTGGTGGTATATGACAATTTACCACGATATCTTCCACATGTAGTGGAGTTCTTCCAAAAACAGAACTATAAACCTGATTAGTTGTTTTTGGAAGTGTTGTGCTCGTAGACGATGGAACAAAAGAATTTACAACAGTTGGCCGTTTAGAAGGATTTGGAGTTATTTCATGCGAAACAGACTCTGATTGAATCTCTTCGCATCGACGACGACGGCTCGGTGTCGTAGAGGGAAAACCGATTGGTTGTGCTATCTGACGTGTAGAGCACCTTTTATTCCGTTCTCGTTCTCGTTCTCGTCGAGCGCGTTGGGCTAATGAAAATTTTGATACCGAAGTATAATTGGGTTCAGGTAGTTCTTGCAAAATAGACTCTTCGCGTCGACGACACCTCGGTCTGGGTAATAGACGTGTAGCACACCCTTCATTTCGTTCTCGTTCTCGTCGAGCGCGTTGGGCTAACGAAGATTTTGACAGAGAATTATCTGGAGGTAGTTCTTGTAAAATAGAATCTTCGTGTTCAAGACGGCTCAAAGTCAAAGAAGGCGAATCAGCTGGTCGGGTTAATTGATGTGTAGAGCACGATTCATTCCGTTCTCGTTCTCGTCGAGTGCGTTGAGCTAACAAAGCTTTTGATAAATAATTATCTTTGGGTGCCTAAAAAATATAACTCTTAGAGATCATTTCACCTACAATCTTGAAGTATTCTCATTCTTTGATGTTTACATCTATATGATTTGAAGCTTATATACAGTAAACAATTTAAAAAATTAAATAACAGTAATATAATATATTAAAATATGTATATAATATACTATCAGCTTACATAATAACAGTGTACACTATAAATCAACTCTAAAAAAAACATACAACATTTACCTGATTTTCCTTCTCTTTTCCTTTTGCAGAAGAGCTTGCCTTTTCTTTTTCTTTTGCGTTTTTCTTTTAAAAAATTGCATATAAATAAAAGTAAGATTAACGAAATAAAGGACAATAAGTATAAACAATGACCCAAAAAAATTAAAATGAAGTAACAAATGGTAGGCTAACCGAAAGAATGATTTCAGCATAACCATCCCTCTCATCACGAAAAGTGATGCCCACGTTTTTAGTCCGCAAAAACTCAACCTAATATTTTAATAAGCCGTTTCATTAAATGTACATAAATCATATAACAATTTTAATAAAAAAAAAATTGTTAACTTACAGTTTCCTCTAGTTCTTTTTCCAACTGCAACAGGTGTAATAAAAAAATTAATAAATTATGTAATTATGAGTTTCTCTTATGTCATATGTTATAATAATTGTTATAATAATAATAAATAAATAAAAAAAAGAAGCAAACTTACTACAGATTCTTGAGCCTTAAAAATTGTGTAATTTGCCATTGATTAGCTGTAACAAAATTGAACAAATTATTACCAAGAAAAAAAAGAAGAAGAATCAAAATATTAATTAATTACGAAAAAGAAAGAAACAAACCCTTAATTAATTACAAAAAAACCCATCATCATTAATCATTAAACAACTTATGGAAATCAAGTTCCAAGATGTGAATAACCCTTCAACATGTTCTCCATTCATTACCATGAATTGTAACAGATTAAATTACAAAAAAGGAAAAAAAAAACCATTAATTAAATAATAAATTACAAAAAAGAAAGAAGAAACAAACACTTAATAAACTACTAAAACTCACTATTTTACTCATTAAATGACTTAGAGATTTCATTATGATTACATTCTCATTTAATAAAAGTTAAAACAACTACAAAATTATCCACCAAATTTAATTAAAACTACTAAAAGTAAAAAATATCAAAAAAGAAAACTAATTATTTATTTATCTTCACGACTTTCGTTCACCAATGTCTTTTCTACTTCATCAACAGCTTTTGTACATAACAAATCGAACTCCTCATCCTCCAACATTTCTCTTAGAGCTTCAAAGTCCTTAAAATCATTTTGTAAATTTGCGTAAATTGTTTTCTTAGGCCACTCATCCGGAAGTGTGTTGACTATCGCGTACACCAAAATTGCTTCATGGAGACGAAATCCTCTTCTCTGAAGTTCGTTGCATATATTTTCCTTATTCAATATGTGATCTACAACTTTTACACCTGAAGCCATTTGTGTTGTCTCAAAGTCTATCCATAATGGGTGGATATCGCGCTCGGCTTCCTCTAATAGTTCTAGAAAGTCTAATGCATCATCTAGTTGGTGTGTATTTAATATATCTTCAACAACATCGTCCCAACATGATGGTAGCGAATCAGCTATTATTTGCATTATATCTCTTTCTGACAAACATTTACATGTGTTCCTTAATTGGCCACATAATGCAACTACATTTGTACCATACACCCATATGGGTGTGTCTTCTTCAAAAGTCATATTGGCAAGTTCATTCATAATATTTTTATGAAGAAGACGCACACTAACACGTGCCATAATAGGGGGTCTAATATCCATCTGCATAAATATAGATGTATCATTTACGACATTAAAAAGTAGAAAAAAAACATTAAATTAAAAATTCTACTAAGTGGTGTACTAAAGAAGACATCTAATTACAACTGTCATTATTTTATTAGATAAACATACTGTAGGGTACTTGGATAATTCCGTATGTTTACATCTAGTTAAACTTCTATGTATGTTTATATAGATATCCAATATTATGGGCATGGAGATAATATTCAAACCATGTACCGCACATTAATCCAAAACATTAAATTTAATCCTCAAATTACTTAGAAATAAATTTGTTTTGCTCACTCAATTTAACCCTTTCATGAAGCTTCTGAAACTAAAAAAGTAAAACATAAATTAGGAAAAATTTATTTGTTAACCAAATTCTTAGGACCAAATTTGAAAGCGACACTCAAATAGGAAAAATGTGATAAACAAAGAGAATATATTATAGGATTTTATATTTGCAGACACAAAATTCGACAAAAATCTGAAAAACTGATCATTTTTGGATCAAGCAACTTATACATTATTGAATATCTCCTTGCATGATTATTGGTTCAAACCATGTACCGTACATCAGTCCAACACAATAAAATTGACCCTCAAATTGCTTAAAAATAAATTTGTTTTGCTAACTCAATTTAACCCTTTCATGAAGCTTCTAAAACTTAAAAAACTAAAACATAAATTAGGAACAATCATTTGTTAACCAAATTCTAAGGACCAAATTTGAAAGCCTCACTCAAATAGCAAAATTGTGATAACCAAAGAGATCATCTTATAGAATTTTATATTTGCAGACCCAAAATTCGAAAAAAATCTGAAAAAATGATCATTTTTGGATCAAGCAACTTATACACTATTGAATATCTCCTTGCATGATTATTGGTTCAAACCATGTACAGCACATCAGTCCAACACAATAAATTTGATCCTCAAATACTTAGAAATAAATTTGTTTTGCTCACTAAATTTAACCCTTTCATGAACCGTCAGAAACTAAAAAAACTAAAACATAAATTAGGAAACAATTATTTGTTTTAAAATTTATTTTTAAGAAACTAAAACATAAATTAGGAACAATTAAGTTCTAGTGGCACAATTAAGGTCAACAATCCTTTTCTTGAATTACCAAAGGATTTTAAATTTTAATGTAATTTAAGCGTAGAGGAAAAAACAAAATAAATGATCAAACACCATCTGTCCAATATTACAAATCATATACCCTAGGGGTGGGGCTTATGTCTGTTAAGCCAAACTTTGGTATCTTATAGGATACATCCCACGTGGCGGCACCTACATGACATATAATTCAATTGTTTCTCCAACAAATGACTGTTTACATTCATATTCCAAAAGATAAAATGTTATGGGTACAGTAGCCATGTAATTGAGAAGTTGCATTCCAAAGATTGAAATAAAATCGAAACAACCATGTAATTGAGATAGAAATTTTTTAGCAATCAATAGCCACACAGACAGGCAAGCTCACCAAGGCTGGAAACAAAATACCACATTAAAATGTATCCAAAAATATGGTTGTGTAGAAAATGGTTGAAAGCAAATGCAATTCTAGCAATCTTTTGCTGAATGAAAGACCGATTTAAGTTCTAGTGGCACAATTAAGGTCAACAATCCTTTTCTTGAATTACCAAAGGATTTTAAATTTTAATGTAATTTAAGCGTAGAGGAAAAACGAAATAAATTATCAAACACCATCTGTCCAATATTACAAATCATATACCCTAGGGGTGGGGCTCATGTCTGTTAAGTCAAACTTTGGTATCTTCTAGGATACATCCTACGTGGCGGCACCTACATGACATATAATTCAAACTTTGGTATTTTTCCTAAACTTTTAGCATATCCAAACAGTTGGGTGAAGTAGAAAAAAATTTTAGATACGAAATTTAAGGGCTAAAAAATTTGAAGCAATGCAAATTCAAATGAAGGCAAAACAAAACTATGAACGAAATGATGAATAAATAAACAAAAAAAAGACACTAAAATTCCAACAAACTGCTAACCATGATGGGATTCACACTGAAATTCCAAAAAATCATTACTCTTTATGGTTCTAGGATACATCCTACGTGGCGACACCTACATGACATATAATTCAATTGTTTCTCCAACAAATGACTGTTTACATTCATATTCCAAAAGATAAAACGTTATGGGTACAGTAGTTGAAACTTCACATCCATTTGGACCATTTCTCATAAATGGCCAGTGGAGCATTCGTCATATATATAGCCCGTGACCGAGGGCACTACCCGGAACCAAAAAATTTATTTTCAGTCTAAAATGAGCAGCAAAAACTGATTTTAACTCTAAAACTATATAATGCATACAAATATTATTTCAACAGTAGACCTGTTAACATGCAATTTAATAGCATGTCATAACATATTAATACTCAAACTTTGGTATTTTTCCTAAACTTTTAGCATATCCAAACAGTTGGGTGAAGTAGAAAAAATTTTTAGATACGAAATTTAAGGGCTAAAAAATTTGAAGCAATGCAAAATCAAATGAAGGCAAAACTAAACTATGAACGAAATGATGAATAAATAAACAAAAAGAAGACACTGAAATTCCAACAAACTGATAACCATGATGGGATTCACACTGAGATTCCAAAAAATCATTACTCTTTATGGTTCTAGGATACATCCTACGTGGCGGCACCTACATGACATATAATTCAATTGTTTCTCCAACAAATGACTGTTTACATTCATATTCCAAAAGATAAAACGTTATGGGTACAGTAGTTGAAACTTCACATCCATTTAGACCATTTCTCATAAATGGCCAGTGGAGCATTCGTCATATATATAGCCCGTGACCGAGGGCACTACCGGAACCAAAATGGATACAAATATTATAGCAGCAAAAACTGATTTTAACTCTAAAACTATATAATGCATACAAATATTATTTCAACAGTAGACCTGTTAACATGCAATTTATTAGCATGTCTATATAGCCCGTGACCGAGGGCACTACCCGGAACCAAAAAATTTATTTTCAGTCTAAAATGAGCAGCAAAAACTGATTTTAACTCTAAAACTATATAATGCATACAAATATTATTTCAACAGTAGACCTGTTAACATGCAATTTATTAACTTTGGTATTTTTCCTAAACTTTTAGCATATCCAAACAGTTGGGTGAAGTAGAAAAAATTTTTAGATACGAAATTTAAGGGCTAAAAAATTTGAAGCAATGCAAAATCAAATGAAGGCAAAACTAAACTATGAACGAAATGATGAATAAATAAACAAAAAGAAGACACTGAAATTCCAACAAACTGATAACCATGATGGGATTCACACTGAGATTCCAAAAAATCATTACTCTTTATGGTTCTAGGATACATCCTACGTGGCGGCACCTACATGACATATAATTCAATTGTTTCTCCAACAAATGACTGTTTACATTCATATTCCAAAAGATAAAACGTTATGGGTACAGTAGTTGAAACTTCACATCCATTTGGACCATTTCTCATAAATGGCCAGTGGAGCATTCGTCATATATATAGCCCGTGACCGAGGGCACTACCGGAACCAAAATGGATACAAATATTATAGCAGCAAAAACTGATTTTAACTCTAAAACTATATAATGCATACAAATATTATTTCAACAGTAGACCTGTTAACATGCAATTTATTAGCATGTCTATATAGCCCGTGACCGAGGGCACTACCCGGAACCAAAAAATTTATTTTCAGTCTAAAATGAGCAGCAAAAACTGATTTTAACTCTAAAACTATATAATGCATACAAATATTATTTCAACAGTAGACCTGTTAACATGCAATTTATTAACTTTGGTATTTTTCCTAAACTTTTAGCATATCCAAACAGTTGGGTGAAGTAGAAAAAAGTTTTTAGATACGAAATTTAAGGGCTAAAAAATTTGAAGCAATGCAAATTCAAATGAAGGCAAAACTAAACTATGAACGAAATGATGAATAAATAAACAAAAAGAAGACACTGAAATTCCAACAAACTGATAACCATGATGGGATTCACACTGAAATTCCAAAAAATCATTACTCTTTATGGTTGGGAATCATAGCTTTCCGTTGGTCCAAAATTATTTATGAGAATAACACGTGGAGGCTATAGATCCAAATTAATAAAATAATAAGTACCAGATTCAAACTATGCAATTTAATTTCTATTTTGAGTGTTTGCATTTTGTGGACCACGTCAAGTCACAGTGACATTTCCCAACGTCACTGTGACAGTGACATTGAGCAATGAAAAAAAAAATGTTACAAAAATTTTAGAAACAACTTCAACTAAGTAGGAGGAAGAAGATTACTAACACACACAACAATAATTGAAAACTGTTTTTTTTCCCTCAAAGCATTCGATAAAAATAAACAAACAGTCTTTCAAGAACCCCTAAACAACCCATAAGTCATCCCCTAAACTATCACTAAACAGCCACTAATCAACCCCTTAAATACACAGAATGGGCAATAAAAATGTTTAAGATAATCATTGTTTGCAATAAAAATGTTTGCAATAAATTTCGTTTGCCAAAACTTTTGTGAGAATAACCCAAGCAACTAAACACAGTGAGTAATCTACAAATCATTACAACGGAGAACCCACTTCAAAAAAAAATTCAGTGAGAATTTCAGCTAAAAATTTTGAAGCAATGCAAATTTAGAAGAAGGCAAAACTAAACTATGAACGAAATGATGAACAAATAAACAAAAAGAAGACACTGAAATTCCAACAAACTGATAACCATGTTGGGCTTCACACTGAAATTCCAAAAAATCATTACTCTTTATGGTTGGGAATCATAACTTTCCACATAGGTCCAAAAATTTTTGTGAGAATAACACGTGGAAATGAAAAAGAAAAAGAAAAAGAAAAAGAAAAAGAATAGAACAAAGGTTACAAAGGTTAAAAAGTACTAAAAGAACATACTGGGCAAAGCTCTGAAATATGGATTACATAAGAGAAGAGATAACATGAAAAAGTAAGAGGAAGAAGATAGTTGAACATACCTACTAAATAATGGTGTAAAAAAACTTGAGAGAGATAACGTGTTAACTGTGTAGCGATGGATGTAGTGCAGATGGTCGGGGCAGCGGTGGTGGACGGTGAGGCAGTGAGGATAGAGACTCAGAAAGAGGTGCAGAGAGAGTGAGAAAGATGTGCTTACGTGAGTTGTGAGAGATATAGAGAGGGAATGCTATATAGAATCGATGGAAGGAAAATATAAATATAGAATTGATGTAGGATGATTCTAGATATTGTTGGAAATCATCCAAAAATTAGTCAAGAAATCATGGAAATCATCCTAAAATTAGGGGCAGAAAAATATGGAAATATTATTGCAAGAATAAACTTCTTGACAGATTGAGAATCTCGAATGAGATGAAAAACTGCATTGTTATTTTTTTTGGTGGGGGGATTTTAAAAGGAAAACCCCAAAATTTTGTTACCATTCAAATTATGTTTACTAAGCAATTCAGGGGAAAGGAACAATCATGCGCAAAAAATGCTTATAAGGAAAGGAAATCGATATTTTCGATGCTAATTGGAAAGGAACATAAAAATCAGTAAAAGAATGAATGAATACCAAATCAGTAAAATGAATAGAATTTTAAGGGATACTAAATTTGAATCAATTCAAATTTTGATCAAGACATCTACAAAGAAAAGTAACTAAAAAAAAAGTTACAAACGGGTTATGAACGAAATGAAGTTATGAATGAACCTAAAAAGAAAAGAAAATAAAGCAAGAAATGAAAATAAAATTGGGCAGACAGAGAAAATGAAAAAAAAAAAGAAAAAGAAAAAGAATAGAACAAAGGTTACAAAGGTTAAAAAGTAGTAAAAGACCATACTGGGCAAAGCTCTGAAATATGGATTTTTTTAATTGTGGACATGATACTGAAGAATCAAAGCCACCGGTTGCTCATGTAATCAAAATCACCGGTTGCTATGAAAAGTTGTGAACAAATCCCTCCCTAGCATGAAAAGCTGTGAACAAATCCCTACCAAATGATGTAGTTTAAAGATACTCATGTAGTTCAAAGTCTACTTTTTAAAAAATACTCATGTAGTTTAAAGGCAATACCTGATCTTCTTTTTTTTTTTTCCCGATCTTTCCGATCTTCTTCAATGGAAAGATGATTGTTTTTTTTCCGATCTTTTCGATTTTTCCGATCTTTCCGACCTTTACGATTTTTCCGATCAAGAAACAGGAGGAATTGAAAAAACCCACCAAAAACTCCAAACACAAAATGCAAAGCGCCACCCATATCTTCAATCTTCTTCAATTAATCAAACGAACCCAGATCAAGAAACACTTCAACAAAGATAATGGTTTCGGGTTATTGCATCTCTAATGTCATGAAGTTTTGAGTTCATTGACTTGTCCCCTTCTAGAAAGATTTTTGGGTTTATGGAACTTGCCTCGGGTCTTGACTCTTTGCTCCATAATGAACTTGATTTTGTGCCCAACTGACTGAAATTAGCCAATTTGTAGTTTCTATTTGAGAGGTTGGACTGTCTGTGCTCCAAAAAAATCACTCGGGTCACAGATACTATGGGTGGAAGAAATGGGTGGAGGGGGGGCTCGGTGGTGATATAGAGAGGAGAGGCAAGAGAGGAGAGCAGAGGAAGAAATGGGTGGAGGGGGGGCTCGGTGGTGATCCAGAGAGGAGAGGCAAGAGAGGAGAGGCAGAGGAAGAAATGGGTGGAGGGGGGGCTCGGTGGTGATCCTGAGAGGGGGAGGAAGAGAGAGAGAGAGAGAGAAAAGGGGGGCGGTGTGTGGCCTGTAGGTAGAGTTAGGGTTTGAGAAGTGAGGGGAATACAGGGAGGAGAGGCAAGAGAGGGAGAAGAGGAGGAAGAAATGGGTGGAGGGGGGGCTCGGTGGTGATCAAGAGAGGAGAGGCAGAGGAAGAAATGGGTGGAGGGGGGCTCGATGGTGATCCTGAGAGGGGGAGGAAGAGAGTGAGAGAGAGAGAAAAGGGGGGCGGTGGTGTGGCATGTAGGTAGAGTTAGGGTTTGAGAAGTGGGGAATAAAATTGGTCCACAACACTAATCCCAATCATCATTCTAGTCCCAGTCACTATCCTAGTCATATTTTGTGGTGTCCTAGTAGGACACAGTTCTAAATTATTATATAGATATATTATATATATTATATAAACACCTCAGTATTATTGGCCTACAAGGCTACAATTTTGGGAGACGTATAACTTTTGAAAAATTCAGGCTGAGTTGGCTACTATCCAAAAGAGGTCGGTCCAAGTTTACTACTATTGAACCATAGTTATCGTTAAACAAGATCAATGTACACATACACATGTGCAAATATATCTAACAATTGCCGGTGTCAGGAGAATGGTGTCTAAAAAAAATGATATATGGTAATTGAATAATTTCAGTGTCTTCGTTTTAATATCCAAACAACTCTTTAGTCAAAAAAAAAAAAATTCTAAAACACCAAAAATTAATTTTTCAAAGAGACTGTGTAGATAAGTTCAACAATAGAATCAATTAGGACTATTAAATTGTCACGCCCCGACGTAACATAAATATGGAAAGCGTTTAATTTCCTTTATGGACCCGTAGGTCGCGACAGTTTGAAGGATCGATTCCGTCCCAAAACGTCGAACAACATAAAACTATTAATCAGAGTAGGGCAACCTGGGCTTATAAAAATTTATCTCTAACTTATTACATCCTATAGTACGGGGTTTACTAAGGCACAGACCGCCTTGAAATAAAACAATAACTTAAAGTCTATTACAGTCATCCTTATTACAAAATCAAATCATATCTTAAAACACTTTAAACAATAAGCATATAATAGTAAAATCTCTTCTCAGCAGCTGATCTCAATTAGCATAATCATACGGTTCATCTTGATTATTACCTGCAAAGCCTGGACACGAATGTCCAGGACGCATCAACGCCGTCAGCTTCAAGAAGCTGGTGAGTATTAAAAACAATGCTTTGAATGTAAAAACATACTCATTTACCTTTTTCCCATTTCCATTTATATACCACAAGTTTATATTTAAGATAAAGAGCTCGTTAGAAAAACAACCACAACATTATTTAAAAGATAAATTCACACATATGTGACCGTGTATGAGAACAATGCACCATCTCATCTATCCGACTCTTTCCTCTCGACAACACCCAACAACCCTCTATCCTACTCCTGGTATCTTTGAAATACTAAGATAGCCACACTTTAGCAACGGGGCGCCAGGGAGTGTCCAGTTTGCCTCACACTTTGGTCCGGGGTACCAGGGAGTGTCCAATGCCTCACACTTTGAAGACCCTAACCGCCATGCAAATACCGGGGCAACCCCCTCACAAGTATCCAGACTCGAGTTATCAGGGAGTGTCCATAGGCCACACTTTAGCACTTCCATGGGTGCCAGTGAGTGTCCAAGTTCGGCTTCACACACTTTAACGCTTCCATGGGCGTCAGGGAGTGTCCATATTTGCCACCTTCGCATTTCAAAGACACCCTCATCCGCATTTTCAACTACAACCACAACCACAACCACAATCACAAACCACAACCACAACCATGACCACAACCATAACCACAACCACAACCACGACCACAACCACAACTCAAACTCATACTCTTTCCACACTATCATTACTCTTTTCCACACATACTGATACCCACATGCATGTACCACTGACCTCACATGAATGTTATGCACTTGAACTTAAGCAAAATACTGAATTGAAAGAACAACATGCGTACGGGGATTAATAAATCAAACTACAATGTTTTAATTGTTCAAATGTAACCAAAAAGAGTTCTGATTAACTAAATTTCCCAAACAGAACCTTAACAGTATATAAAAGTTGAACCAAACAGTACATAAACACAAAACAGGCAAAAACCACAAACTGTCAAAACTCGCGCGCGCGGGCCGCTCGCGCGAAAAGTCGCTCGCGCGGGCCGCTCGCGCGAGATGCCTATCTTCCTTTATTATTTTAAAACTTTTCTTTCTGCCTGAGGAAACCAGGGTCGCGCGCGCGGATCGCTCGCGCGAATCCATTATCGCGCGACCCTCGCTCGCGCGAAAGGCCAATTTTTACTTTTATATATAAAAACTTTTATGTCTGCCTGTGAAAACCCAGATCGCGCGCGCGGTCCGCTCGCGCGGGCCGCTCGCGCAATTTCCTCGCGCGCGCGATCGTGGCGCGAGATGAAGCTGAGACTTCATCTTCTTCGTTGGAACTGTCCTGTTTCAGCAAAACAGGGGTCTTTTTGACCCATTTTGATTCTGCAACCAAAAATGTCTTATAATATATGAATCTCTTCGTTTTTCCGCAAGGATTATGAATACGCGATCGGTTTTAACTAATTTCAATCGTAACTCTCGGATTTCACGTAAAACCGAGAGGTGACAAAACTTTAAATCAATGATACGTCGCAATACAGATGAATTAAGCCGTAGTATTCGAACCATGGCTTATTGGGACTAAGATCTTTCATTTCCAATTCACAAAATCGATTTTGGTTAAGTTTGAAACATTACCATTTTTGAGCTTCAAGCTTTCATACGAAAATTAAAAATGGTGTTCTGCAAATTAGACTAAACTATCAGCAAATAAATATGAAATTACATTCCAAGTGAGTTTAGAATACTCACTGTGATATAGATTGAAGAAATTGTTGAGAAAGAAATATAATTACGAAATTCCCAAAATTCCAAGCTTTGGCTATGGAGGACTGAGCTCTTCTCTCTCTCTACGAAATTGAAGAACTCTCTGCACTCTCTAAACTCTCTGTGAATTCTGAATTGTGCTGTGATGGAAGTGCAGAAGTGTGTAGTGTGGTTGGGTGTATAAATAATCAAACTCTCATTTAGAAAACATTGGCCTAACTCCCCACTCATGAACCACTATCCTCCATTAAATACAATGAATGTGCAGAAATGATGTGTATACACTGCTCTTTATTCTCCACTGATAAAAGCAAGGGTAGGTGGAGATGAGGTGGGTCAATGTGTGTTTGGGAAATCTAGCTTATGGCATAAGGACAACACACATACTACAACCATTTGCCAAACAAGGCCTAAGGGAAAAGCATCAGCATTCATAATTGGGTATAAATAAGTTTGTCCAACCATTTATTTCCAAAATTCTGTGGAAGTTTAGTATTGCGCGGACAGTTTTAAACATAAACTGGTATTTTCGTGACACGGTGTTTATCACAAAAATACAGAGAATTCATTTTAACGTTAGAAATAGTTTTCTGATTTTATAAAAATACAGTTTGAGTTTAAAAGAAATAATTCCACCGTTTTGAAATACAGATTTGAAATTTAACACAGGTATTGTCAGTTTTTATGAAAATTGCATTTTGACCCCAAAAGTGATTTCAATTTTGAAATTAGTCAAGAAACAGATTTTTCACATAAGAATTGAAATTAACATATAAACAGACAATATATATTAAATTTTTAAATATAATAATGCAAATATGATTGTCATACCCGCTCCCGCGGTATTTATTTATATCATTTTAGCATGCATGACATGCTTACTATTGTGTTAATTAACACGTGTGATGTGAGTGATGACTCACTAGTTGTTGGAGGGTGTCTTTTGAGAACCCAGTATTTGGCCTTGAAGGCAGTCCAGAAGGTGGGCAAGTGAGAATTCCCTACGGTTGGGAAAATGAGTAACAACTCATGATTATGTGCTTAAATGTTTATTTAGGCATATGTGAATATAATTGATTTTATATTGTTAATAGCGACTCATCGGAGTCATTAGATGCCTGGTGAGGACGGAATTGAACACGTTACATAATTTGGTAAGCTAATTAGCAATTTCGTAAAATTTATAGAAACTTGCGTTTTAGCAACCAAACGGAACTTAGTCGGAAACCTTTATAATTTTGAGGTTTCACCTGTAGAGCTATGCATTAGCTGTGTTGAAAGTTTAAGAGACTGATTAGAAGTTTTGAAAACTCGTGGGGAGGTAAACACAATTTCCGAAAGTGTTGCCTATATATAGATAGTGATGACTTTCATAATTTTATAAACTTTTAACCTAAGTTCAAGAAGAGGCCAAATGGAGGATTTCTTGGCTTAGAGCTTCAAGACTCGAATCGACGGAGTTCTACTCGTTTGTTATTCACCAAATTCCGTATTTGAACTCTACGAGGTAAGGCCGTCGTTTTGATACCTATTAGGCCTTGTTTGGTTAAGTTTTCCGAAAACTTATTTTCAATAATTTTCATATAAAGTTGATAATTGGACTTTTGATTAATAGGAATTGTATTAGAAGAATTACTGCACGTTCTTTGTGCTTGAGTTTTCCTTGGATCGGCGTTTAAAGGCGTAAATCGGAGGTGAGTGAGAACGACTGCGAGAGAGAACGACTGCGAGAGAGAAAATTATATGGGAAATTGAAGAAGTGTGAGTTTTGGTTGACTGAGATAGCTTTCTTGGGGCATGTAATTTCTGAAGATGGAGTTTCAGTGGACCCGAAGAAGATTGAGGCTATAGCTAATTGGTCAAAACCAACAAATGTGTCAGAAATTCGAAGTTTCTTGGGATTGGCAGGTTATTATAGAAAGTTTGTGGAAAATTTCTCCAGGATAGCGATGCCAATGACTCAACTGATGAGAAAGAACACAGTATTTAATTGGGACTCGGAATGTGACAAGAGTTTTAAAGAGCTGAAGACTCGACTTATGTCAGCACCGATCTTGACGATTCCTTCTGGTACGGAGGGGTTTGTAATCTATAGTGATGCTTCACATATAGGACTGGGATGTGTTCTGATGCAGAACGGCAAGGTGATTGCTTATGGCTCACGGCAGTTAAAGGTACATGAAGTGAATTATCCGACTCATGATCTTGAGTTAGCAGCGGTGATCTTTGCATTGAAGATCTGGCGGCATTATCTTTACGGGGAAAAGTGTGATATCTACACAGATCACAAGAGCCTGAAGTACTTGTTTACACAGAAAGAACTGAATATGAGGCAAAGGCGATGGTTGGAATTGATGAAAGACTACGACTTGTCGATTCACTACCATCCTGGGAAAGCAAATGTAGTTGCTGACGCATTAAGCAGAAAGTCTACAAATAATTTGGCCTACGATTTGACTTCACAGAAACAACTTGTTGGTGAAATGGAAAGGTTGGAACTTGAGGTGATTTCAACAACCGAGGGAGGTTTGCTAGCAGCTATTGTCGCACAACCGACATTGATAGATGAGATAAAGATGAAACAACTTCAAGACCCAGTTTTAAAGAAGATCTATGATGAAATACCGCTAAATAAACAGCCAGAGTTTACCTTTGTGGACAATATTCTGAAATTCAAGAATCGGGTATGTGTACCTAATGTGGATGGGATTAAGGAGTTAATACTTGAAGAATCTCATAATACCAAATATACAGTTCATCCAGGTAGTACCAAGATGTATCGAAATTTGCGAGAGGTGTACTGGTGGTCTGGAATGAAAAGAGAGGTAGCCGAGTACGTGGCCAAATGCTTGGTTTGTCAGCAAGTCAAGGCGGAACATCAAAGGCCTGCAGGGTTGTTGCAACCTTTGGATGTACCGGAATGGAAATGGGAAAAGATAACCATGGATTTTGTATCGGGTTTTCCAAGGTCTACAAGATCGAATGACAGTGTTTGGGTAATTGTAGATCGATTGACTAAGTCAGCACATTTTTTGCCGATTAAGACAAAGGAACCGATGAAACTCGCGGAGTTATACGTTAAAGAGATTGTGAGACTACATGGAGCACCAGTGTCTATAGTTTCAGACAGGGATAGTAGTTTCTTATCTAGATTCTGGAAAGGGCTACAAGCAGCTATGGGTACAAAGTTAAACTTTAGTACAGCTTTTCACCCACAGACAGATAGGCAGTCCGAACGTGTAATTCAAATATTGGAGGACATGCTTCGACTATGTGTTCTTGATTTTAAGGGTGACTGGGAAAAATATATACCTTTGATTGAATTTGCCTACAATAACAGTTTTCAGGCTAGTATTGGGATGGCACCATATGAAGGACTATATGGGCGTAAGTGTCGATCACCGATTTGTTGGACCGAGGTAGGGGAACGAAGGCTAGAAGGACCTGAGATGGTTCAGTTGGCAGCAGATAAAGTAAAGGTGATACAACAACGGTTGAAAACGGCTCAGAGTCGTTACAAAAGCTACGCGGATACGGGACGAAGGCCACTAGAATTTGAAGTAGGAGACCGTGTGTTCTTGAAGGTTTCACCTTCCAAGGGGATCACGAGGTTTGGAAAGCGAGGGAAGTTGAATCCTAGATACGTTGGACCGTTTGAGATTGTTGGAAAAGTGGGACCAGTAGCTTATCGACTAGAGTTACCACAAGAGTTGGCTAATGTACACGATGTATTTCATGTGTCGATGTTGAGAAGAGTTATATCTGATTCAAGTCATGTGATTACTCCAGAGCCATTGGAAGTCAGAGAAGACTTAACGTATGTTGAACGTCCAGTGAGAATCCTAGATAGAAAGGATAAGGTGTTACGAAACAAGACGGTTCCTTTGGTAATGGTCTTGTGGCGAAATCACTCAGTGGAAGAAGCCACGTGGGAAAGAGAGGATGAGATGCAGGCAAAGTATCCATTTTTGTTTGAAGCATGAGGTATTGAAAGTTTGGGGACAAACTTCTTTTAAGGGGGAGAGGATGTCATACCCGCTCCCGCGGTATTTATTTATATCATTTTAGCATGCATGACATGCTTACTATTGTGTTAATTAACACGTGTGATGTGAGTGATGACTCACTAGTTGTTGGAGGGTGTCTTTTGAGAACCCAGTATTTGGCCTTGAAGGCAGTCCAGAAGGTGGGCAAGTGAGAATTCCCTACGGTTGGGAAAATGAGTAACAACTCATGATTATGTGCTTAAATGTTTATTTAGGCATATGTGAATATAATTGATTTTATATTGTTAATAGCGACTCATCGGAGTCATTAGATGCCTGGTGAGGACGGAATTGAACACGTTACATAATTTGGTAAGCTAATTAGCAATTTCGTAAAATTTATAGAAACTTGCGTTTTAGCAACCAAACGGAACTTAGTCGGAAACCTTTATAATTTTGAGGTTTCACCTGTAGAGCTATGCATTAGCTGTGTTGAAAGTTTAAGAGACTGATTAGAAGTTTTGAAAACTCGTGGGGAGGTAAACACAATTTCCGAAAGTGTTGCCTATATATAGATAGTGATGACTTTCATAATTTTATAAACTTTTAACCTAAGTTCAAGAAGAGGCCAAATGGAGGATTTCTTGGCTTAGAGCTTCAAGACTCGAATCGACGGAGTTCTACTCGTTTGTTATTCACCAAATTCCGTATTTGAACTCTACGAGGTAAGGCCGTCGTTTTGATACCTATTAGGCCTTGTTTGGTTAAGTTTTCCGAAAACTTATTTTCAATAATTTTCATATAAAGTTGATAATTGGACTTTTGATTAATAGGAATTGTATTAGAAGAATTACTGCACGTTCTTTGTGCTTGAGTTTTCCTTGGATCGGCGTTTAAAGGCGTAAATCGGAGGTGAGTGATATTAATCTTGAGTTTTGGATGATTCTATGGTTTAATGCATTTGATATGCTAGGAACCTTATATAGATAACATGTGTAGTTCATATTGGGCAAAACGAATGTGTAAAGTAGGCCCAATGCATGTTGAAATGAAAAGCATGGTGATTTGCTAGTTGAGCATGTTTATGTGCCTATATGTGGGTTAAAGGGGGATATGGGCTAATTCACCGTGAGACGTCCTCTCGAAGGGGGAGGATTAGTAGTGACGACGGTCACTTGCCAAGAACGGCATTAACGCGACATGTCGAAGGGGCATGGGTCGTGGTTGAGTCTTAAGACTTTGGATCGGTGAATGTGCACTTATTCCCTAGAGACCAATAGTTATGTGTTATGATGGATTGGAACATATTTGTCATCCGTATGCTTGATTCATATTATTCACTAAGCGTTAGCTTAAACAAATCCATATATCTGTGGTTATATAAATAACCATTCAGGGGCAAGGACTGGAGGAGAGAATCGCGGTTAAGGAGACAAGGAGGGACCGGGAGCTCTTTATGTTTGTAGAACTCGTTTCACATTTGTATATATATGTTTAACTTATGCCGGTTGTTTAACCGTGCGGCTTGTAATAAGACTTGTTATATATGCGAGTACGGCGCTTGGTTCACTTTAGGACCTTGTTTGCCGAGATGTGTGGAGCTTGTACTTTTGGTACTTGTAATCCGGGTAGCGTTTGGGGTGGTTGTATAAATGGTGGGTATGTTTTAGTAGTTCTTTGAATGTTTAGCAAAGCCTTGAATTGAATGGTTTTGAATGGTTTGGATTGGAATGGTTTTGATTGGTTTCTTTGGGTAAAAGAGGTATTGATTTATTAGCGGCGTTTGTCGCGGAAGCGCCGGGAATTAACGGCGTTTAGTAGGAAGCGCCGGTAATTAACGGCGTTTGCGGAAAAATGCCGGCAATTGTGAATACGGTCTTTTGGAGGTTTGGATTCTGCACAGACCCCATTCGACCGGTCGAAATGCCCCCTGCCAGAAATTTCAAACTCATACTTCCAATGTTCGGAACAACTTCTAATTAGGCATGGAGGTACCTTTTGGGACCCTTTGACCTACGGAAATGTTACTTTTGAAAACAAAACTCGTTAAGGCGTGTTTGGGCACGTGTTTAATATAACCTTTGAAAAACTATTTGAAAGTTGGTGGTTTTGGAGCAAAACTTTTATTAAGGCCATTTTTGGGAACTTTAATCATTTTGGTAAGCCTTGATGGCGTGCCACGTGACCTAGATTCATATGTATGGATCCGGGGCGTGACATGTAGTGGTATCAGAGCAAAAAGGTTATAGACCTTGAGCTATGGGTTTAGGTTTAGAGCCTTGGGGACGAGAGACGACGTCATGAGTTTGAATATTGATTAATATGTGCGGAATTTGGATTAGTGCATTACATATGCATATGAATAATGGTTGTGTGCATCGTATGTTACATGTATACTATGAAATATATGTCATGACATGCATGATATCATTATGTGATGATTATCAGGAATAAATGGTGGAAAGTATGGATATAAATAATGACAATACAACGAATGCACGAATGGATCGAATAGAGGCCGCTATTGAGGGGTTCATTAGAGCAGTGGATAACAGAGTGCCACCAAGGAGAATAGAGCCGGAAAATCCAAATTTGGCACCAAGAGCTGGGCAATCAATTGCCGAAAAGTTCGCAAAGAAGAATCCGACAATATTCACTGGGGGATCCGATCCTGATGTGGCAGACTTTTGGAAAATGGATATGGAACGTATATTCCGTAACCTAGCGTGCACCGATAGAGAGAAAATAGACAATGCCACTGATACGTTGAAAGAGGGAGCTCAGAATTGGTGGGTTGGTATCCTCGCAAGTAGAGCACCGACTACTTGGGCAGGTTTTATAGAGGAATTTGATAAGCGGTACTTTCCAGATTCAGTAAAGACCCAAAAGAAGCGAGAGTTCATGAACTTGAAACAAGGGGATATGACTGTAAACGAGTATGCGACTGCATTTAATGGGTTGGCTCGATTTGCACCTGGTATAGTTTTGGAAGAAGTGGATAGAGCCAGGCAGTTCGAAGAAGGTCTGAGGGAGAATATCCATAGTCGCGTGGATACATTTCGTCTCCCAACATTTGCTGGAGTTCTAGATGTGGCTCTAATAGCCGAAAGAGATATTGGGAACTATAAGCTTAGCCAACAAGGGAAGAGGAAGAATGAGAATCAAGGGAGGAACCAGGGTAACTTTAAGAAATCCTATTCAAGGGCACCTGGTGCTGGTTCAGGAAATCAAGGAGGAAGTTCATTCTCTGGAGGGGATAAACCGGTGTGTACTATTTGCGGCCGTAGACATTGGGGTGTTTGTTATATGGCAAATACGATTTGTCATATTTGTAATCAACCAGGACATGTTGCCAAGAATTGTACGCAGACAAGAACCCAAAGTGCGAATGTGGATATGAGGGGTAAATGTTATGAATGTGGTATGCCGGGTCATCGGGAGAGGGATTGCCCGAACAAGCGACAACGCGGGGCCGGTTCTGTGGCTTCTAGTGGAACGAGAACAGTGCAACAACCAGACAAAGGAAAGAAGGAACAAAGGGAGGCGCGGGCATTTAACCTTTTGCCAGGAGAGACGGCCAACGCAGACTCTGTGGTGTCAGGTACACTACTTATTTGCTCACGTCCTGCATGTGTACTTATGGATTCAGGATCCACACACTCATTTGTGTCACATGAATTTGCTAAATGCTTGGATGTGATGTCAGAACCATTGGGATTTGATTTGTCCGTTTCAATTCCGTTAGGGAATCCTATAATAAGTTCATTGGTATATAAAGCATGTGACATCAACGTAAATGAAAAGACCTTAGTTGTTGATTTGGTACCCTTAACCATTCATCACTTTGATGTAATTTTGGGAATGGATTGGCTATCAGCGAATTGTGCTTCAATTGATTGTGTAAGGAAAAGAGTTGTATTTCAAATGCCAGATCAGGAAGAATTTTATTTCCATGGGGTGGGGATCACGTCACCACCGTATATTGTATCGGCTGCACGAGCTTGTCGACTAGTGAGGAAGGGTTGTCAAGGATTCTTATGTAGTATTCTTGATACAAGAGTCACCGGAACGGGGATTGAAAATATTTCAATAGTGAGAGAATTTCCTGATGTGTTTCCTGAGGAGTTACCTGATACTCTAGTTGAAAGGGAGATTGAATTTACCATTGATACGATACCTGAAGCACAACCGATATCGAAGGCACCATACCGAATGGCACCAGTGGAATTGAAGGAACTGAAAATCCAACTACAGGAGCTACTTGATAAAGGGTTTATTCAACCAAGTGTCTCACCATGGGGAGCACCGGTATTGTTTGTTAAGAAGAAAGACGGAACAATGCGAATGTGCATAGATTATAGAGAGTTGAACAAGTTGACGATCAAGAACAAATATCCACTACCACGCATTGATGACTTGTTTGATCAACTACAAGGGGCCCATATATTTTCAAAGATTGACTTGAGATCGGGTTATCACCAATTGAAAGTCAAGGTGGAGGATGTAGAGAAGACAGCGTTTCGGACTCGATACGGCCATTATGAGTTTTTGGTCATGCCATTTGGAGTAACAAATGCACCAGCGGCGTTTATGGATTTGATGAACAGGGTATTCAAAGAATATCTGGATGAGTTTGTGATTGTGTTCATAGATGATATCTTGGTGTATTCCAAAAATGTTGAAGAACATGAAAGGCACTTACGATTGGTCTTACAACGACTGCGAGAGAGAAAATTATATGGGAAATTGAAGAAGTGTGAGTTTTGGTTGACTGAGATAGCTTTCTTGGGGCATGTAATTTCTGAAGATGGAGTTTCAGTGGACCCGAAGAAGATTGAGGCTATAGCTAATTGGTCAAAACCAACAAATGTGTCAGAAATTCGAAGTTTCTTGGGATTGGCAGGTTATTATAGAAAGTTTGTGGAAAATTTCTCCAGGATAGCGATGCCAATGACTCAACTGATGAGAAAGAACACAGTATTTAATTGGGACTCGGAATGTGACAAGAGTTTTAAAGAGCTGAAGACTCGACTTATGTCAGCACCGATCTTGACGATTCCTTCTGGTACGGAGGGGTTTGTAATCTATAGTGATGCTTCACATAGAGGACTGGGATGTGTTCTGATGCAGAACGGCAAGGTGATTGCTTATGGCTCACGGCAGTTAAAGGTACATGAAGTGAATTATCCGACTCATGATCTTGAGTTAGCAGCGGTGATCTTTGCATTGAAGATCTGGCGGCATTATCTTTACGGGGAAAAGTGTGATATCTACACAGATCACAAGAGCCTGAAGTACTTGTTTACACAGAAAGAACTGAATATGAGGCAAAGGCGATGGTTGGAATTGATGAAAGACTACGACTTGTCGATTCACTACCATCCTGGGAAAGCAAATGTAGTTGCTGACGCATTAAGCAGAAAGTCTACAAATAATTTGGCCTACGATTTGACTTCACAGAAACAACTTGTTGGTGAAATGGAAAGGTTGGAACTTGAGGTGATTTCAACAACCGAGGGAGGTTTGCTAGCAGCTATTGTCGCACAACCGACATTGATAGATGAGATAAAGATGAAACAACTTCAAGACCCAGTTTTAAAGAAGATCTATGATGAAATACCGCTAAATAAACAGCCAGAGTTTACCTTTGTGGACAATATTCTGAAATTCAAGAATCGGGTATGTGTACCTAATGTGGATGGGATTAAGGAGTTAATACTTGAAGAATCTCATAATACCAAATATACAGTTCATCCAGGTAGTACCAAGATGTATCGAAATTTGCGAGAGGTGTACTGGTGGTCTGGAATGAAAAGAGAGGTAGCCGAGTACGTGGCCAAATGCTTGGTTTGTCAGCAAGTCAAGGCGGAACATCAAAGGCCTGCAGGGTTGTTGCAACCTTTGGATGTACCAGAATGGAAATGGGAAAAGATAACCATGGATTTTGTATCGGGTTTTCCAAGGTCTACAAGATCGAATGACAGTGTTTGGGTAATTGTAGATCGATTGACTAAGTCAGCACATTTTTTGCCGATTAAGACAAAGGAACCGATGAAACTCGCGGAGTTATACGTTAAAGAGATTGTGAGACTACATGGAGCACCAGTGTCTATAGTTTCAGACAGGGATAGTAGTTTCTTATCTAGATTCTGGAAAGGGCTACAAGCAGCTATGGGTACAAAGTTAAACTTTAGTACAGCTTTTCACCCACAGACAGATAGGCAGTCCGAACGTGTAATTCAAATATTGGAGGACATGCTTCGACTATGTGTTCTTGATTTTAAGGGTGACTGGGAAAAATATATACCTTTGATTGAATTTGCCTACAATAACAGTTTTCAGGCTAGTATTGGGATGGCACCATATGAAGGACTATATGGGCGTAAGTGTCGATCACCGATTTGTTGGACCGAGGTAGGGGAACGAAGGCTAGAAGGACCTGAGATGGTTCAGTTGGCAGCAGATAAAGTAAAGGTGATACAACAACGGTTGAAAATGGCTCAGAGTCGTTACAAAAGCTACGCGGATACGGGACGAAGGCCACTAGAATTTGAAGTAGGAGACCGTGTGTTCTTGAAGGTTTCACCTTCCAAGGGGATCACGAGGTTTGGAAAGCGAGGGAAGTTGAATCCTAGATACGTTGGACCGTTTGAGATTGTTGGAAAAGTGGGACCAGTAGCTTATCGACTAGAGTTACCACAAGAGTTGGCTAATGTACACGATGTATTTCATGTGTCGATATTGAGAAGAGTTATATCTGATTCAAGTCATGTGATTACTCCAGAGCCATTGGAAGTCAGAGAAGACTTAACGTATGTTGAACGTCCAGTGAGAATCCTAGATAGAAAGGATAAGGTGTTACGAAACAAGACGGTTCCTTTGGTAATGGTCTTGTGGCGAAATCACTCAGTGGAAGAAGCCACGTGGGAAAGAGAGGATGAGATGCAGGCAAAGTATCCATTTTTGTTTGAAGCATGAGGTATTGAAAGTTTGGGGACAAACTTCTTTTAAGGGGGAGAGGATGTCATACCCGCTCCCGCGGTATTTATTTATATCATTTTAGCATGCATGACATGCTTACTATTGTGTTAATTAACACGTGTGATGTGAGTGATGACTCACTAGTTGTTGGAGGGTGTCTTTTGAGAACCCAGTATTTGGCCTTGAAGGCAGTCCAGAAGGTGGGCAAGTGAGAATTCCCTACGGTTGGGAAAATGAGTAACAACTCATGATTATGTGCTTAAATGTTTATTTAGGCATATGTGAATATAATTGATTTTATATTGTTAATAGCGACTCATCGGAGTCATTAGATGCCTGGTGAGGACGGAATTGAACACGTTACATAATTTGGTAAGCTAATTAGCAATTTCGTAAAATTTATAGAAACTTGCGTTTTAGCAACCAAACGGAACTTAGTCGGAAACCTTTATAATTTTGAGGTTTCACCTGTAGAGCTATGCATTAGCTGTGTTGAAAGTTTAAGAGACTGATTAGAAGTTTTGAAAACTCGTGGGGAGGTAAACACAATTTCCGAAAGTGTTGCCTATATATAGATAGTGATGACTTTCATAATTTTATAAACTTTTAACCTAAGTTCAAGAAGAGGCCAAATGGAGGATTTCTTGGCTTAGAGCTTCAAGACTCGAATCGACGGAGTTCTACTCGTTTGTTATTCACCAAATTCCGTATTTGAACTCTACGAGGTAAGGCCGTCGTTTTGATACCTATTAGGCCTTGTTTGGTTAAGTTTTCCGAAAACTTATTTTCAATAATTTTCATATAAAGTTGATAATTGGACTTTTGATTAATAGGAATTGTATTAGAAGAATTACTGCACGTTCTTTGTGCTTGAGTTTTCCTTGGATCGGCGTTTAAAGGCGTAAATCGGAGGTGAGTGATATTAATCTTGAGTTTTGGATGATTCTATGGTTTAATGCATTTGATATGCTAGGAACCTTATATAGATAACATGTGTAGTTCATATTGGGCAAAACTAATGTGTAAAGTAGGCCCAATGCATGTTGAAATGAAAAGCATGGTGATTTGCTAGTTGAGCATGTTTATGTGCCTATATGTGGGTTAAAGGGGGATATGGGCTAATTCACCGTGAGACGTCCTCTCGAAGGGGGAGGATTAGTAGTGACGACGATCACTTGCCAAGAACGGCATTAACGCGACATGTCGAAGGGGCATTGGTCGTGGTTGAGTCTTAAGACTTTGGATCGGTGAATGTGCACTTATTCCCTAGAGACCAATAGTTATGTGTTATGATGGATTGGAACATATTTGTCATCCGTATGCTTGATTCATATTATTCACTAAGCGTTAGCTTAAACAAATCCATATATCTGTGGTTATATAAATAACCATTCAGGGGCAAGGACTGGAGGAGAGAATCGCGGTTAAGGAGACAAGGAGGGACCGGGAGCTCTTTATGTTTGTAGAACTCGTTTCACATTTGTATATATATGTTTAACTTATGCCGGTTGTTTAACCGTGCGGCTTGTAATAAGACTTGTTATATATGCGAGTACGGCGCTTGGTTCACTTTAGGACCTTGTTTGCCGAGATGTGTGGAGCTTGTACTTTTGGTACTTGTAATCCGGGTAGCGTTTGTGGTGGTTGTATAAATGGTGGGTATGTTTTAGTAGTTCTTTGAATGTTTAGCAAAGCCTTGAATTGAATGGTTTTGAATGGTTTGGATTGGAATGGTTTTGATTGGTTTCTTTGGGTAAAAGAGGTATTGATTTATTAGCGGCGTTTGTCGCGGAAGCGCCGGGAATTAACGGCGTTTAGTAGGAAGCGCCGGTAATTAACGGCGTTTGCGGAAAAACGCCGGCAATTGTGAATACGGTCTTTTGGAGGTTTGGATTCTGCACAGACCCCATTCGACCGGTCGAGCGGGGCAATTCGACCGGTCGAAATGCCCCCTGCCAGAAATTTCAAACTCATACTTCCAATGTTCGGAACAACTTCTAATTAGGCATGGAGGTACCTTTTGGGACCCTTTGACCTACGGAAATGTTACTTTTGAAAACAAAACTCGTTAAGGCGTGTTTGGGCACGTGTTTAATATAACCTTTGAAAAACTATTTGAAAGTTGGTGGTTTTGGAGCAAAACTTTTATTAAGGCCATTTTTGGGAACTTTAATCATTTTGGTAAGCCTTGATGGCGTGCCACGTGACCTAGATTCATATGTATGGATCCGGGGCGTGACAATGATAATGTAAATTTTAAATATGACAATGCAGGAAAATGCAGGTTATTACATAAATTAAAAACTTGTGCTAGATTTGCTTGGATTGGGCTAAGTTTGTTTGGATTGAATTTGTTTGGACCATTGGAGAGAGATGGGAAAGTCTTGAGTGGTTGTCAACCTTTGAATCAAGATTCAAGGGTTGAAAATGTCTCCACATAAAGACATTCCTCAATTATTATATAAAAATCTATATATATATATATATATTCTATTATAATAATACGGAAGACTTGTGACACATGTCACAATCAGATGTTAGAATTAAGAAAGGAAACCATGTCAAAGGGATTGTAAGAATTAAGAAAGGAAACCATGTCAATTTCTCTCCCTCTTAATTGATATACAGTAAAATGTGTATCTCACTCCATTCACATGAGTTAAATATATAATTCAGACAATGCATTTATTGTAATTTATTCTCTATTTTCTTCTCATAACCCACTATTCTCCTCATTCACTTTAAGGATATAAAAAGTTTTGCCTAATCGATGCTCCCATGTATTTATTGTGTTTTCTACTCAGTCTCTCTCTCTCTCTCCCTCTCTTCTCCTCTATTGACTATTCTTATTTTAGCTATTGTATAAGGCGTGTGTATATATATATTTGAAACGTAAGAAAAATTTGTAAATAGAGAAAAAGTTTTGCCTAATCACATTTATAACCCATCTCTCTATTCATTCTCTTTCTTCTTATAAGTGGCAATTTCCCTCTATGCATTCATTGTCATACTTTCTATTTTTCTTCTTTGTTTGCCAATTATAAAATATTTACAATTAATGCAATTTGCAATTATTGGACCACTACTATTTCTCTTTTCTAATTCTTAGAATTTGACTTTTATTCTTCTTCTTCACTCTTTATCTATATATAACTGTTCTCACTTTGTCTATCTAAAATCTTACATTGTATCTCAGCAAAAACTGCCTTCAACCTACATGTTGTTCTTCAGCATGGTCTTGCAAAACACTTTACCAAACATCTCTGATCAGCTTGGTGTTGTATGGTGCTGACTTGAAAAATCGGAGTACTTTTGATGGCATCAATGACCAAAAGAAAAATTTTACTTCACCGTAGTTTTTTTTTTTTTTGCAAGTAGCGATCCCTTTGTATCTCTATTACAGACTTATTGGCATATGACCACCTCATCTGGCTATAAAGTTATTCATTTATTTATGGGTAAATATCACTTACCTCCCTCGAGGTTTAGCCTAATAACACTTATCTCCCTTCACGTTTCAAAGGTAACACTTACCTCCCCTCTCAGTAGACGCCGTTAATAGAGGTGGTTTTTTTTTACTATTTTGCCCTTATACTTTGTTCAAATAAAAAAAAATCAAAATTAAATCCTGGCCCATTTTCTCTTCTTCTTCATTCTTTTCTCCCCTTTTTTCTATGTGTGTGTATTTGATTTCATTTCTCTCACTATTAATTTCCTCCACAAACAAATGAACAATCCATTTCCAATCTATCATCCATTTACCAAATTGCAAACCCAAAAGACCAACACAAATTCACCGCCGCCGCCATGAAAGAGGACGACGATGAGTAACTAGAGGGTTTTGATTTCACAACATTCAAAACAAGCATTTTCTCTGAGTTGTTCGATTTTATTGTTCAGATTTATCACTATTGCTTCATTTTCTTTTGCCATTCTTTGCCAAGTTTGGCTCCAAACTCAACTCTTCTCAGAAAATCTTCAAGCTCCATTGTCCTCTCCATAGCTTTTTCTATTTCTTCATCTTTCTGTTTCATTAGAAAGTGTGTTTTTGCTTTGTATTTTCTCAAAAGCATTGCTACTTGTTGCTTTCTCTGCTCTTCCAAAGCCAACATCAATTTCTGATTCTGTTTCCAGAAAACAATATCCATGAAAATAAAAACATTGGTCAATAAAAAATAAATTTCCATTAATAAAATCCAATTAAGTTGAAATATCATAGAATTGTTTTCTAAGCATCTTGATTTGATTATTGAAGCAAAACCCATATCAGAATTCTCACCTGTAAAATGATAAATCGGTCAATCTCTTGCCTCTGCTTCTGAAATTGGGCCGAAAGCACCATTGATGATTGTTGCGGTTGTTGTTTTTCAGAAGCAACATCCTATTCTGCGGCAGATTCATAAATTGCTGCGGTTGTTGCGTGATTTGTTGTTTTTGGGGAAGATTCAAATAGAAATTATTAAACCCATAAGTATTCTCTATCCAATTGGGTCTGCTTTTTAGAGAGAGAAATGGGTAAGAAGGATGAATAGAGGTGAGAGAAAGAAGATGAACAGTAATGGAGGGTAATTTTGGTATTTTAGATTATTATTAAGTGATGTGATCATATTCCGTTAATTTTCTAACGGTTTGTGTTAACGGAGGGGAGGTAAGTGTTACTGAAATTCAAAAATAAGGGAGGTAAGTGTTACCTTTGAAATGTAGAGGGAGGTAAGTGTTATTAGGCTAAACCTCGAGGGAGGTAAGTGATATTTATCCTTTATTTATTGATAGGAGATATAGAGTTATTTTTATTATTTACATTTTTGGTAGCACACAGTTGCATCCATTGGTAGTCAACATTTTAATTTTTTATGCTTTATCGAGAGTCTCTTTTGGGGATTCCAACTTATTAAGGGGACAACTTTGATTTTGATGAGATTTTTAACTTTCCAATATTACCCTTTTTGAAATTCAAAATTATAGTGTCAAATCAAAAAAAGAGAGGGAAGAGTTGGATATAATAAATGGAAAATTTGGAAAGTGTGTATTAAAATACTTTGACTTTTCAAAAAGGACTCTTAAAATGAGACATCAAAAAATAACATCAAGGACTCTTAATATGGGACAAAGGGAGTATTATTTTAGTCATTATCATTTTATGTTGCAAGGTATTTGAACTTTTTTATTTTGGGATAAATTTCCCGTGCATTGTGCGGGTTTCAAACTAGTGTATATATATAGTTGGAGAGAGAACAGAGTAGCAACTTAGACCATCTCCAAAGGAGATGTCAAAACTCCCACATCAAATGACTCATTTGATGCACAAAAACACATTTGCTGCATAAATAAAATTTCTGCACTCCAAAGGATGCACCAAATGTTGATTATTATAATGTATATATACTTTTTGCTTGTTTTTATATTCAAACTTCTTTTTATCACTTTTATGCCCTATATTTATAGTTATTTGCGATTTTTTAAAAAAATGAATTTTCTTTTATAAAAAAAAATTAAAATTAAAATTATTTTAAATTTAAAATTCAATTTTTTAAATTCCCGCTTAACATCAAATTTCCCACCTAAATTCAATTTTTTGGATCAAACTGAGATTATGTATGAGAAACAAACAGTTTGAGGTCACATTTACAAATGAATGGTGCCTTATAAACATCAAGGGCAGCCATTCTGAACATAAGCAAGACTGTACTTAGAAAAGGAATTAGCCCCAAAGATGCTTCCTACACCTGAATTTCTCAGTAAATATGAGAATTTTCTCATATTGTATGAGAAATATTTCACTAAACTATGAGAAATTTCTCAGTAAACATTGAGGATTTCTCAGTAAACATTGAGAATTTCTCAATAAATATGAGAATTTTCTCATATTATATGAAAAATGTTTCACTAAACTATGAGAAATTTCTCAGTAAACATTGAGGATTTCTCAGTAAACATTGAGAATTTCTCAGTAAATATGAGAAATTTCTCAGTGAACATTGAGGATTTCTCAGTAAAGATTGAGAATTTCTGAGTAAACATTGAGAATTTCTCAGTATGTATGAGAAATTTCCCACTTGAAAAGAGTGAGAAATTCTCATTATATTATGAAAAACTGTAATTGTTAATTGAATTCTCCCAGTACTTTTTACCTAAAAAACACTTTAATGTATCCATGTTCTCCCTATAAGACCCACCTCCCAAACCCCCAATTGATTTATAGAAATTATCAAGCAAAACCCACCATCTCTGTCACTCTCTCTCAAGCAAAAGACAGATCTTTATGTTGAACTAAAAGATTCTAGTCAAACAACTTTATTTTCAGAACTTCATTAGTAGAGTACATTAGAATACTATAATTTGACCTCCATAGTCCAAACAGCAAGATCACAACTTTGCTTAATTGGGGGTTTTTGTGAAATTAATTTGTAGAAGAGTGGAATTGGGTTTGAGAATTGATTGCCTGAGATGCATTTTTTAATATCAAAGTATTGATTTGCTGCAATCCTCAACCGCAGCAACTTTGCCTTGGATGAGTGGGATAGCAAAATTGATGCACTTGTTTGCCTCCTCTATTGGAGCTGAATATGTTGACATGGCAGGTAAAATTCAATTGCTGCAAGGGATTGCTGCTGCTGTTGGAGATGGTCTAACAGCCTTACAGTTACAAGTATATAAAGATGCCTCTTGGAGCACACAGTATCCAGGAAATGCTTGAAAGGAGATTTTACATAAATTTTTTCTTTAGCCGTAGATACCCTCTGCCTCTTTCGGTGGTGTTTGGCGTAACTTCTCGTACAGAAGTCCATTTCTAGAATGAACTTTTTAAGATGGATTTTTTCAAAGAGAGCATTTTTGCTCACCCAAAATTTGGTGCACCAATGCTCACCCAAGCCTCCCATTGGTCAATGCAGTGGGACCTAGGATTAAACACCATTAATTAAATACTAGATCTCACTGCATTGACTAATGGGAGGCTTGGGTGAGCATTGGTGCACCAAAATTTGGGTGAACAAAAGTATTTTCTTTTTCAAAATGGACTTTTTTAAAGATGTGTTTTTGTTTGGTGAATGAGTGCTTTTTTTTTTTTGGGTAAATTACCTTTTACCCACCTGTGGTTTGCCCTTGTGACACATAACCCCCCTGTGGTTTAAAATGATACACATTACCCCCCTGAACTTGTGGGCAAAGTGCCACAGTTACTCTTTCTGTCAAAAGTAACGGAAGATGCTGAAGCTTGCGCATGGGACATAAGCATAAAGATTGGGCACCAAAACACTTTCATTTAATGACCAAATTGCCCTCATCTTGCTCAGCCTTATCTCCTACCACACACATCTGAAATCGCAGACCCAGGGAAGAAAAACAGAGCATATCGGTTGCTCTTCTTCGTCTTTTGATTGATTGGATTTCATCACCCTCTAATCAAACATCTAGACTTCAGCATCCTGTAATCAAACATGTCATCTTCTTCGTCACATTTTTTTCGCGATCTGGGCATGGTGGCCGTTCAACAATTGGAGCGATTAGAGGTCGTATATGCTTATGTGGTGTGCTCTATTTAGACAGATTTTGAACTTGTTTAAGAATGTAGTTAGAACTGCTTCGATCTCCATCTCTTATACTTTCTCTCTCTAATTAACTGTTGATTCTCTGATTCTGAAACTTCATTACTGTGTTCTTGATTTAATCCCATATGGAAAAATTGAAGGACCCAATTGGCGGATTGTGAAAATTGTACCTGGGCATGGATAAAACTTTCGATTTCATCTCTTTGTTGTCTAATTTCAGCTGCGAAATCTTCTGATAAGAGAGAGAAAAGAACAGTGGAAGAACATTGAGGAGAGAGAGTCTCACGTTGCTGTTGTTGCTGCAATTGCTGTTCCCCAAAATTTATCAGCTGATTTGTATGAAGCTGACTAATATTTATCAGCTGTTGAGGCTAAGATTGAATCGAAAATGGATTGATTGATGACCCAGTTGTTGCAGTAATATTGTTTTCTCTTCCTCTCTTTCTTGTATTTGTACTACCCACTGTTCATAAACACCCATAAAATAGAAATTGAGATTCAATCTATATTTTCAATGAAATTACTTGATTAATTGAAAGGCAATTTGAATTTTTTTTTTAAGCTGACCTCCATTGTTGAAGAACATTTGGGATTGATCAAGAAAGCTTGATCCTCCTGGTTGGGGTTGAATTGAATAGTCATTTCCAAGTGGGTTCTTTTGGTCCTTTAAGCTTCTGCACAATAGATTTTCAATCAATGAATAATCCAAGATGCAGAGATAGAAATTTGGGGAGAGAGGTGAATCCAAACCTGTTCTTTTGATCCTGATATTACTGTGTTCTTGACTTCATCCCATATGAGTGTTGAAGTTGGAGAGAGAATGTAGAGATAAAGTTAGAGAGAGAATGAGAAGCATACTTTCCCTTTTGTAGGGTTCTCTTTCATGAAAGGAGTTGTGTGGGAGCAGGAAGATTGGAAGAAGCAGGCCAGAGTGGTTGTGAGCCCCGTGAGAGGGACAAAAGGGTTCTTTTGTCATTACGCATAGGGCATTAGAAAGAGTAACTGTGGCACTTTGCCCACAAGTTCAGGGGGGTAATGTGTATCATTTTAAACCACAGGGGGGTTATGTGTCACAAGGGCAAACCACAGGGGGGTAAAAGGTAATTTACCCTTTTTTTTAAAAAGTGTAGCTAAATGTGTTTAGTGGCAATATATATATATAAAAAATATATCTACTTACCAATATTACCCTTAACCTCATCAAATAATAGGGATTCGGCTTGGCTATGAAATTCAAGTATGGGATTTGGATAAGATAGCATTAATTATAAAACAAGTGATATAAGTGTAATTTTGTATACAAACTCTTGACTTATGGGAAGTGCAAAAATCATAGTTTTGAGAAGTCAGGATTTTTGACTTCTCCAAATGGACATTCTGAAGATGCACTTCTTGTTAAAAAGTTCATTCTCAAATCTCACCAATGGATTTCACTTCTATAAATTGACTTCTTCTTTCAAAAGTCCATTCTCAAAGGTTTTCAAACACCCTCTTAGGGTGCGTTTGATAAAACTGAAAATTAAGTGCTGAAAATTAAGTGCTGAATTTTAAGTACTGAAATTTTTAAGTGATTGAATTTGTAATACTGAAAACAGTGCTTCAACTATTGAAATAGAATGCATTCAGTGATTATTTTCAGTAGAAAAGTTTCACTTAAAGTTTTCAGTGATTTTTTTGCTACGTTTTCAATTAAGTGGTATATTATCAAACACACTGAAAAAGAATAAGTGCTGAATCTTTTCATTTTCAGCACTTATTTAGTTTATCAAACATACCCTTAGTGTCCTGCCACAACACACAGAAAATTTGATCTTGTTAATGATATGAAACATATTTGGTGACAACTTTCATACAATTTTCATACAACCTCCTAAAAGATGTGTCTATCTCTCTCATGTGTCACTGTGGGGTCCAGTGACATCACAGGAGAGAGATAGACACATCTTTTTAAGAGGTTGTATGAAAGTTATATGAAAGTTGTCACCAAAGAATTACTCTTAATGATAATCATGGTTTAACAGTAGTAAATTTGGGACCCACCTCCTTTGGATAGTAACCAACTCAGCTGCAACTCAAAAGCTATACAATATCTCCCAAAATTTTAGGCCAGTAATAGTAATGTGTTTATATCTAATCGGGTGCTGCAAAATATGTGTATTGCGGTTCATTCGTCTCAAACTTTTACTCTTATATTTTACCTTCATGTGGTTAATCTCATTTTGACTTTATCCCATGTGGTTTAAAAGTACATTAAACAAGTTTTGGGCTAAAGTGGAACTACTAAGACTTCTCTCAAAATAATCTTACATGGGAATTAAGTGTTAAAATTAGTCACACATACAAGAGTTTAAGTGTCAAAATTAATTTCACATAGGTAGTTAACCCAAAAATTAGACCCAGAAAGGGATTAAGTGTTAAAAATTAGACACATAGGTGGATTAAATGGCAGCATTATCCTCATATAGGGGATTAATCCCAAAATAACCACATAAAGGTGGTTAAGTGTTAATATTTTTGGACAATTTTAGAATTTTCATCCTTAAGAGTTTCACTTTAGTCTGAAACCAAAGGGGGGTTAAGTGTCCACTTTTGAAGCACATAGGGGGTAAAATATAATTAACCCATTGTTTTTTGGAGAAATTATTCCACGGAATAATGATTTTTTTTTTTTTGGTTTGGGTGGGGGGAATACACTTTTCACCCTCAAACTATACCATGTTTGGCACTTTGGTCCCTAGGACATTTTAGTTCATCAACTAATGTTTTGTGGCTTTTTACCCCTTCCATTACTTTTCGGCATAAAAAGTGATGGAAAAAGCTATTTAATGTCTTTTGGGATTAATTACATATACACCCCTGTACTTGAACTGTTTTTCACTTCATGTATTTCAATCGTATCACTAATATCCCTTTTATTTTGGACTAAAGTGAAAACTTTAGTAAATTAGTTAACTTTAATACACAAAAGCCTACATAGGCTATGTTTGGCAATAACTTTTGAAATTTATCAATAATTATGAATCCCCAAAAGCTAAAATAAAATGTTTAGCAAAATAGCCTCTTGGGTCAAAAGCTACGTTGGACAACTTCTACCAATCGCAAATCTTTGTGATTTAATTACATAAGAAAAAGAAGCTGCAAAACGATCCACAAGGGATATTGTTGAGCTCTTTGATAGATTTCTGTCTTTTATTGAACTATGCTACTTGCTGGAGTGTGTTGTCCCTCTTCACGATTTTTCCATGTGTAATAAAAAGAATAGGGGATAAAGTGAAAAAGGTCCAACTGTAAGGGGTGTATGTGTAATTAACCCTTTTCCCAAAAAAGTACTGATTGTCCTGGCATATTCAGTCACCTTTAATGGCTAAAAGTTACGGAAGGGGCAAAGTGCCGCAAAACATTAGTTGAGGAACCAAAATAGTATAAAAATTTGTTTAGAGACCAAAGTACAAAATAAGATATAGTTTTTCTTTTTATTTGATGGTATGGGGGAGTATTTTTTAGGGTGCACAATGCATTTTACCCCCCCCCCCCCCCCCCCCCTCTCTCTCTCTCTCTCTCTCTCTCTCTCTCTCTCTCTCTCTCTCATGATATGGGGGAGTATTTCGCGGAATAATGCTTTTGATTTCCAAATGCTTTGATCATTATATCACATGCAATGGTATGTGATACTAACAACTACTGTCACTATACATGGTACAATTGTTAAAGCATTTACTCCTTTAAATATGAAAAATTTTGCTCGAAAATCCTTCCGGCCTTGTGTGGCTAAAGGACATGAAGATTTCTTTTCTATTAAAATGTCCCTTAACTATGATATTTCTTTGGTAAATATATTCTTTAAAAAGATTTTCTTTTTAAATTCTGAGTAATAGACATTTTTATATATAGAAAGAAAATAGATAATAAAAACATATCCCTTAAATCGATCCTCTCATATGAATATTCTACAAAGATAGTAAAAACATATCACTTAAATCACATCCCTCGTATGGAAATTCAATTTTGAATTGATTACCAAATTAATACACATGCATGAGAAATTTTTTACATGCAAGTTTGATACCATAGAACCTCTGCAGTGCTTCTCCACCATTTTTCTCCGTCCTTATCTCTGTCGCCTTCGTCGTCCTATTTCGCCGCCATCACAGTTTCTTCCATCGCCACTGCAAATAAACAGATGCCCAAACCAACGGTGGCAAGAACTCTGTTCTTGAAGTCAGATTCCATCATCGATTTTGCTGGCTACACTTTCCTCATCAACTTGGTCATGAAATTTGTTTGATGGTCTACTTTTTTGGAGGGATGGTTGTTTTTATATATGGTTGAAAGTGAAGATATTGGCATACATATTGATTTGTGATTAGTTGGGGGAATCATTGATGTAACTTTCAGGTAAACAATTTTAAACACATTGACATCAGCAGCCATTGGTGTGAAATTTTACAAAACTATATTCCTATACTCTATTTTTAGTGTGGGACAATTTTTAATGTTTTAATCAACTCCATATGGTATACTAAATATATTAAAATATGATATAGGATGTGGTTTAATAACTACATACATGGTATAAGTAAGGATGAATTTATAAAACTCTCAAAACTTTCTTTGTAAAATTTCTAAAAACTTGTTTTGTGAAATTTCATAAAACTTTTTTCCTAGAATTTCGTCAACAATTGTAGTTCTGTGACAAATCAAATAATGGAGTAGGACATTAATACACATCCAGATTTTAAATTTCATAAATCATTTTTGGACTAGGAATGTTTTATGTAATTTACAAACTCTAACGACATGCCTTGTTGCTTTCTCTAGAATGAAGCCAGAAAGGAACTATGGGTTACAAAATTGAAAAATGATGAAGAAGATTGAAAAACAAGACCGAAAATTTTGCAAAAAATTTAGGGGAAATATTCATTTATGGGATTCGAATTGAATTGATAGTTATCATAAAAAGGTTAACTGTCACCTGAAGGGAATTTGAGGGGTATTTTGAGGCAAACAATGTGAGAAGGATATTTTAATAGATTGTTTTGGATAGGGACCTCGCCAAATAATTCCCAAATTTAGACTTATAACCAAAGGACCCTACAAATATTGTGCCAATACAGCTTGGTTATCCATCTCCCCCCTCCCCCCCAAACAAAAAAAAAAAAGAAGAAAAAAACAAACAAACAAACAAATTCAGTGAGATTGTTCAACCACGCCATCAAATGGTGTGACACTCTAATCATACAGAGTCATGTGACCTCTAAAAATAAAGAATGCATGACAAGTGGTGGGATATGGCATGTTACTATATGTCATGAACTTCTTGTTATGTACATCGAAAAAAATGAGTATTAGTGACACGTTTGAAACTACATGGGCCAAACTGAAAAAATACACTAACTACAAGAAGTGTATCTGTAGTTAACCCTTACATTTGATTTAGATTTGAGTAATAAGGCTATATGTGAAGTAAAAGTAACTGGTAAACCTAAAAATTTGATTAATAAAGACCAGGGTCTTAGAGTGGCCAGAATCAACTTCCCCTTTTCTAGCCTAATCAAAAGTTTGAATAATATATGAGATTCGCGGTGTGAATGAGAGCTTATGGGTGAAGGAAAAATAATACTCAAATCAAATATGAGGGAATAATTTTTCTTTTTATTTTATTTAAAAATTACTCCAAGAACAATCTATATGATTTACATGAATCCATGACAAGTAACTTACCTCACAAGATTTCAAGTGCAAATCTTCTTAAACTTTCCAAAGCTTGTTCTTCTTTTTATCTCTAAACAAACTCACTAGATTTCACAAGTGCAAAATCCTCCCAAGTCTTAAATGCTTATGCTTCTTTTTCTCCCACTAGTCACCAAGAGAAGAAGATAGAAAATAAGTTTCAAGTGATTGATTTGCAACACTTGCTTGTACCTATTTATAGGACTTCATTAAGCCATCTTGGATTCTTCAGTAGGCTAGGGAGGAAGCATGGTGCATTGGATCCATTAGGGATTCTCATTCATTGGTAAGCCAAGATGTACATAGTGTTTAGGAAATGTAAATTCACCTAATCAAACTAAGTTCCTTTGTACGTTCATTGTACACTATTCTCTAATAAGTACATACATGGAACTTCTTCCATTATAAATCCATTGAACATACATGATACATAGTACATGGAATCTAGTTCCATCATCTTTTCAAATTACAAATACATCCCTCTTGACTTGATAATTGCAATCATGTCCATAAGACAAATTGTAACTTTTACCTAAAGAATAGAGAATTAATATGTGAGTATGCCCTTTTAACAATTTTTCATATTAGTCCCTCCATCAACTAATATTCCATGTAAACCTAAGGATTGGGCCACCAAAGGTACTGTTACCAAATTAGTTTACATGTATGTCTCTTCACAAATATTGAATACATTATAACAATTTAGAAAACCAATTTTCTAAATTGTTGCTGGTTTAATTCAATATGCAAGAACCACAATCTTGAATATTCTCTCTAACACTAAGAGTGATGGGTCCCTTATTGGACAACTACAAATCTTCATACATTATTAATGTTGCCCAACAAATTCGTATATAGTCTTTAATTAGACATCACCGATTGACAATATTAAAGCTACACTAACAGATATATAAGACTTAGTAATATCCTCAGGTCAATAAGGACTTTCTGTAATTGTTAGAAGAACAACTCTTCTAATAATAGTGACTAGTCCAAGAGTGTTCTTTAATGATCCTATTCAGTATTTGTCATCTTACAAATACCCACAATGTCTACTAAGGGGCTCTACCCTGATGGCTTAAGCACGCCATCCTATCACATGTAGTAGTACCACAAGTGACAACCACCTACAAGCATGTTGTCCTAGCATGCTTATTGATTGCGAACACAATTTAGATTACAAGAAAATTAGAATAAACATTTCTAATCAATGATCATTATCATTTTCCGAATAATGGAATCTTAGGACAAAATGTACCAACTAAAATGGTATCATAATACAACCCATGAAATGCATGTAATAAATTATTATTATTATTGTTATTATTATTGACTTTGTAGGGCATACAATTCTTTCAGTCTCCCACTTGCACTCAAAACCAATTGGATACAAGTCTCAAACCCATTTTATCAATATGTTTCTCAAAAACCTTTGGAGTCAAAGGTTTTGTAAATGAATCTGTAACATTGTCAGCGGAAGCAACCTTAAAAAGGTTAATATCTCCTCTTTGAACAATCTCTCTTATCAAGTGAAACTTTCTTTTAATGTGCTTTGTTCTTTGGTGAGCTCTAGGAGCCTTGGCTTGTGCAATTGCTCCATTGTTATCACAAAATAAACTTATAGGAGAATCGGTTGTTGCTATAACTCCTAAATCACTAATAAACTTCTTTCTCCAAACTGCTTCTTTTGCTGCTTCACAAGCTGCAATATATTCAGCCTCGGTTGTGGAATCGGCGGTGGTATCTTGTTTGCAACTTTTCCAACTAAATGATCCATTATTTAACATAAAAACAAATCCAGATGTAGATTTTCTATCATCGGGATCAGATTGGAAATCAGAATCGGTGTATCCTTCAATCTTTAATAGACCACCACCAAAAACCAAACAATAATGTTTCGTTCTTCTAAAATATTTGAAGATGTGTTTTTACAGATGTCCAATGTTCCTCTCCAGGATTGGACTGGTATCTACTTACCGTACTCACAGCTTGAGCAATATCTGGCCGAGTACATAACATAGCATACATCAAACTTCCCAGCGCCGAAGCGTAAGGACAATTTCACATTCTTTCAACATCTGTATCAGATTGAGGAGACATTCTCTTAGAAAGAACAATTCTGTGCCTAAAAGGTATCGAACCCTTTTTGGAATCCTGCATGTTAAACTTGGTCAATATCTTGTCAATGTAAGTAGATTGGGACAATCCCAATAGTCTATTACCTCTATCTCTATAGAGTTTTAGACCAAGGGTATACGATGCCTCACCCAAATCTTTCATAGAGAATTGGTTAGACAACCATAGCTTTACTATTGACAGCAAGCCTACATCATTCCCAATGAGAAGGATATCATCAACATATAAAGCTAAAACTGTGACTGCATTACCTTGTGTTTTCTTGTAAACGCAAAACTCATCAGGACTTTGAGTGAAGTCAAAACTTTTGATGGCTTCATCAAAATGAGTATTCCAACTTCTAGAGGCTTGTTTTAAACCATAAATAGATCTCTTAAGTTTGCATACCATGTGTTCTTGCCCTCTAGATATAAATCCTTCAGGCTAGTCCATATAGATATCTTCCTCGAGATATCCATTTAAGAAGGCTGTCTTAACATCCATCTGCCAAATCTCATAGTCATGATATGCAGCAATTGCCAATAAAATTCTGATGGACTTAAGCATTACTACTGGTGAAAAAGTCTCTTTATAATCAATTCTTTCCTTTTGATTATAACCTTTTGCAACCAATCTTGCTTTACAGGTTTCAACCTTACCATCTGGACCTCTTTTTCTCTTGTAAATCCATTTTCAACCAATTGTTTTAACCTAGGGAGGTCGGTTTACAAGAGTCCAAACATCGTTGCAATACATAGAGTCCATCTCAGATCTCATGGCATCAATCCATTTATCTTTATCAAGATCTAACATAGCCTCTTTGTAAGTGTAAGGATCACTTTCACTCTCTTCTGAAATCATTACATGAATTTCATTCAGAAGAGTAAGTTTGATAGGAGGTAGGATGATCCTAGTACTCTTACGAATTGGAACTATCGGAACATCAGTCACACTGGGATTTTCATCTTCTACTTTCTTAGTATCATCACTTTTAACTAAAGGCTCATTTATTTCCTCAAGGATAATTATATTACCCTTAGTGCAACTTATTGCAAAGTCTTCTTCTAGAAAGATGGCATTTCTACTCACAAATACCTTTTGTTCGATGGGATTATAAAATAATACCCAATCGTTTCCTTGGGGTAACCTACAAATAGGCACCTTTCTGTTATTGATTCCAACTTGTCCACCTTTTGTTTCTTAACATGAGCTGGACAACCCCATATTTTTAAGTGTTTTACACTTGGTCTCTTTTCAGTCCACAGTTCATATGGGGTTTTGGAAACTGATTTAGTTGGAATTCTATTTAACAGATGAATTGCAGTCTCCAATGCATAACCCCAAAAGGATAAAGGTAGATCTGTCACACTCATCATAGTGTTAGGGATATATACTAAAAGCCATGCTTTATGTAGTTGATTTATTATTCATTTAATAAAATCAGTTAATCCATTTTTTATGAGAATCTGTGTGGGCAATGTTTGTATTATATTATTTATTTAATATTATGCATGTGTGTCTCTCGTTCTATATAGTAGGTGGTTTGGTGTGTAGAGTTTGGCTTACACACGGAAGATCAAGCCATCAGATATTATAGAATGTAAGATTTTGGTTTACAGTCTTAGATGGGATTGGACACACCATCGGTAGGACTGCAGCATGGTGTTGTAGTAGGTTTGTCTTGACTACGGAAAACGGTATAGTTTCAACTCACTATGCTGGTACACTGTGTATTAAACGGGACTGACTTGGGGTAATTATCTTTATACTGACTTATAAGATGATTAATACCTCATGGCTATTATGAGTGCTTATGCTCTAAATCCTAAGTTAATTTGTAGACACGTATATTTGATATTTACACTTTGATCCCTAAAAGGGGGAGATCCTTAAATGGGTCAATATCTCATTGAATTGGGTGGCAATATTAATTGTGTGGTGGATATTAATTAATGATGGAATCCATGTCTCAATTTTGGGATTGATGATATCCCCTTGAGAAAGCTTATAAGTTTTGATTATGTCAAACCCTGCAGGTGGATTTTGTATCCGACATACCAGATAAGTTATGCAGAGGATCTCGAGGAATTTTAAGAAATTAATTAAATATGATTGTCAGTAATTATATTTAATTAATGGATATCTGTAATCTTAACATGGGGAGATAATAAGCATTTAATAACATGGAGCTCAAAATATATTTTTGAGATAAGGGTAGGAGTGCAATTATAATTCTTTAGTGGTATGAATTATAATTTATGGAAATAAGAATCTGATTCAGTTCGAATTAGGGTTTCCTAATTCCATAAGGAAGCCTATTCCTTATTGACTTCTTATGGTCCCTATCGTAGCCTACATATATGCTGCTTTGGCTCTCTCCTCAGTGAGCGTTTTTCTATATAGAGAATTATAACTCGGAATAGAAAAGAGAGCGTAAAAGAGGGAGAGCAGAAAACAGAAAGGATTTCGAAAGAGCCCACACTCAGTTCGATATTCTGGCAGCAAAGGAATACGGTAGAAGATCGTGAGCTATTATCGAGCCCGTGTTCTCGATTCGTCTACTACAGCAATCCGTTTTAGCAGTTTAAGGTAACCCTAGTTCCGTCCTTGTAGGGTTATTGTAGTTTTCACGTAATTGTTTTTGCAGTACCAACTTATACGCGCTGTCAATGGATTCTGGGAATGCAATTTCCTAACACATAGATCGCACCATATCTAACAAAGTACGATGTCTTCTTTCTGAAACACCATTGTGTTGTGGTGTTCCTGGAGGGGTAAATTGAGACAAAATTTTGTTATTCCTTAAGTAGTCCTTAAACTCATCTGAGAGGTATTAGATTAGATACTTCTACCCTTTTGTTTTTCAACTTCATTTCAGAATTCCTTGAACTTGTCAAAAGATTCCGATTTGTGTTTCATTAGGTAGACGTACCCATAGCGAGAAAAATCATCAATGAAAGTTATAAAATAACAAAAACCACCTCTTGCGATATGGCTTATAGGACAACATGCATCTGTATGTATCAAATCTAAGGTACCTTCAGCTCTTGCACCTTTTCCTTTAAAAGGTAGTTTGGTCATCTTTCCTTGCAGACAAAACTCACAAATTGAATAAGATTCCACGTTTAGGAAATCTAAAGGACCATCCATAACCAATCTATTTATTCTATCAACATTGATATGACCTAATCACATATGCCAAAGATAAGCAGGAATAACAGATTCTCTTTTTCTCTTTATTGAACCAAAAACTTTAGATGTATTATTTTCAACACATGCAACACTATTACAAGGAAGATCAAGAATATAAAGACCATTTTCTTTTAAAACCAGAAGCAGTATATTTATTGTGAAGCTTATTTCTAGCTTTTATACCAAACAAAATAGAATGCCCAGATTCAATTAATTTTGAAACAGAAATTAAATCTCTTCTAATCCACGGTACATAAAGGCAATCTTTAAAAAACAAAACATTTCCTCCTTGTAAAGCAATGTAAAATGTTCCTATAGAAACAACTGCAACCCTTGCTTCTGTTCCCATAAGCAATATGACTTCCCCTTCATTCAGCCTTTTGCTTTTCCTGAAACCCCTGTAATGTGTTACAAACATGAGAGGTTACCCCAGAGTCAATACACCAAGACCCAACAGAATTAGCTAACAAATTGGTTTCAATTATGAGTATAGTAGACATATCTTCTGAAGGTTTATCTTTCTTAAGTGAAGCAAGGTATTGGAAACAATTCCTTTTCCAATGTCCTGGTTTTCCACAGTAATGACAAGCATCCCCTGATTTATCAGTCTTCACTCTTTTACCATTGCTAGCCCGGCCTTTCTTTGGACCCTTTTTATTTCCAAATTTTCTTTTCTTATTCTTGAAATTTGATTGGAAGACTTTCCTCCTTCAGACATTAAGACAACTGGTTTGTCTTTCTAGATAAATTCCTCAGCTCTTTGCAACATATTGCGAAGCTCCGGAAGTGTCACTACCATTTTATTTATATTGAAACTCAATATAAATTGATTGAACGATTCTGGTAGAGACGATAGAATTGCGTCCACTTTTGTCTCATTATCCATCTCAGACCCAAGAGACTCCAATTCGTTTATGAATCCTATCATTTTCATGACATGATCATGAATTGGTGTACCCTCAGACATCTTACTGGACATTAGTCCTTTCATAGCTTTCTGTCTTGCAGAATGATTCTGTTGTCCAAACATTTCTTTTAAGCTTTCCATGGTATCCTTAGCAGTAGCAGATTTTTCATATTGTTTCTGAAGCCTATTTTCAAGTGAGGCTAAGATATAACATTTAGCTAAGGAATCATGTTCATGCCATTTGGTATAAGTAGCATGGATATCCTGAGAGGCATCAAGTCCAGGCATTACTGGTGGATCCTCGTTCAAAACGTGGATCAATTTTTCAACAGTGCGCACAATAGTTAAGTTCCTTTACCAATCACCATAATTAGAACCTTTAAGACGATTATCATCCAATATTTTCATTAATGGGCTATAGTTGGCCATTATACACAATAGAAAAATACAAAACAACATAAGGAGAAAATGACATTATATTTATTATATGCAATTGACCATTGAATTGGGACTTTTATTACAATGGTAATACCCACTAGTTTGTCAAGTATAAGGTTTCCCTTGTACGTTTAAACTTGTAAATACATAGCCTTTATGAAGATGGAGAAGCAAGCCAATGTCCACAAAGATGGAGCCGGAGGTTATCAAACCAAAAGATGGATCTATGAAGATAGAGCCATGCATGGGAGATAGAGGTGTTTTGAATGTCTTTACTGTAATTTCAGTTTTTGTTTTACATGTGTATGTTTGTGATTGGCATTAGATATTGTTACTACTTGCATACACGTTAAACAAAAATTTTAAAATAAAATTCAAAAATCGTTTTAACACATTAGTAAACATTGGATATTTAAGGGCAATGTGAAGAAACAATCTTTTCAAAAACAAAATCCTTAATTATCAAATCTAGTGGGAGAGGGACTTATTAATAACTCCCGTGATCTTCCATTAATGGTTCAATGTAAGATGAGTAAAGTATTCTGTGTCACCCAGCCATGGGTGATCATTCCATTCGGAGAGTACGTTACTCATTGGTTACTAGATGTAAACTTCCTAAAGGATAGGATCAATGAGACGTGTTAGAGGATGACCACCGCACGGAGGCACTACTTGAGGCAGTTGTCATTGGATCCTGGTTGATGGTGCACACTAGCTAAGCTATGAATAAGGGATCCCACACGGGGAATTACTTAGAAACTTAGAGATCAAAATGGTTCGGGAGTCGTGACCTGTTTTGCAAGACTTGCATAGCGGACAAGTTGTGATTAATCAAAAGATCAAATAATGATCACCACACGGAGGCTTTTTTTTTGTGTTGATATTCTGGCGACTTTGTTATGAGATAAGAGTTTCAAGGATTCTTTTATTTTTACAATGTCTAAAATTTTGATATCTATATTTATAATGTCTGTTATTCTTTTCAGAATTCATCACATCTGGATCTGCTTTTAGTCCACTTGTAGCCATACTCACGCAAAACAAACTAACTAGAAACAACTACATTGAATGGAAACGTAACTTTGACATTGTTTTAACTATAAAGGATCACATTTATGTCCTCACTAACCCATGTCCTACAGAACCCACATTAAAATGCTTTGGCAACTACTAGACGCGATGTAACACCCGTACTCGGAAAAAGGGTTAATTAATATGTTAATAAGCATTAATTCATGTGATTAGTGTATATAATGGTTAAAGGGAGGTAATTCGAGGTGAAAAGTGCATGTTCATAGCGTATTACATGGTTCTTTATGCATACTTTTATCCCCAAAGTCCCTACATTTAGGTGTATTCTAATAACAATGTTCTTTTTATTGCGTTAATGCTTAAATATATATATTTTTGTGTTGGTTTATAGGTATTAGAATGTAAATCAATGAAGTGGAGCTAAAGAAAAGTGATTCTGGTGAGGAGAACAACGGAAGCAGCTGAGAAAATGCCAATTTTGACAATGAAGACTTCAGATTTGGAAGATTTCCCCAGAGATATGAAATGTAGATCTTTGAGTTACGGTCGCGTGGTCATAAACGGAAGGTCAATCCGAGGTCCGAGTGAAAAGTTATGGCCATTTTCCCATCGGTGCACAGAGCTGTCAAAATCAGAGGAGTTCAAGCCCTTGAGCAGAGTTCAATCGATCGAACCTTCGATCGATCGAACTAAGCTTGATCGATCGAACTTTATTTTATCCCAAAAGTTGCGTAAAGTCTGTGGGAACCCTATATATAAGTCATTTTGACGCCAGACGAAGAGAGGACGCTCCAGAACGTAGAAAACAGCAGTTTAGGGTAGTTTTAGGGTTAGATTAGGAGTAGGTTAGGTTAGATTCATGTTATTTTTCATCTTTTCCATTGATTTATTGAAGTTTATTGAAGATTCAACTTTATTTCAAGTTATTTACAAGTTTATTTCAGATTATTTACAGGTTTCTCTTCCTTTTTCTCTATTTGATTGTTTATTAGTGTAGATACTTTGATTACTTTAGTTTACTACTTCTGTACTACTTTTATTATGTTTCCGTAGTTTAGATGTTGGGAATATGTGATGAAACATTGATTTCCAACCTCTTCCATGCAATCTTTAGAAATCTTGGGCTCGATCGATCAAAGGTATTTCGATCGATCGAACCAGAGCCATAGTCAAGCGATCGAAGACATTTCGATCGATTGAAGGATGATGCAGTCCGATCGATTGAGATCGCTTCGATCGATCGAACATATTAATTCCTGAGATAATTCTTTTAAGTATTCCATGACTTTCTATTTTAGAAATCTGTCATCAAATTGTCCCTATAAGCTCAGTTTGTCACAATAGTTTTTAGAACTTAAAGCCTTAAGGCCTTTTCTTCAATGACTTTTGAAAACCACTTTGAATGCTAACACCATTTAGAGTGCAAGTAATAACCATTGTTTTAAACCATCTTCCAAGTATTTTAAATCAACTGTGATGATGTAGTCCCGGTCATGAAAGGGCTATTGATTCTTTATCTTTAGAAAAATACGGAATGCTGAAGAGGAATGAACTCCATAGAACGTTAATGAGTATGCATGGTAGATGGTTAGGATCAATGTGGAATCACGTATTTCCAACACATTTAAATAATTTGTTTCATTAGTTATATTTCTATAAGCTTTTGTTTATTATTTAGTTTAATTTAATTAATTAGGATTTGTTAGTACACCTCCAATCATTCATTCTTATTTTCTTTTTCTTTAGGTTATAACTTAGTAGACATTCTTCCTATTCCTTCCCTGTGGGATCGACCTGGACTTCCAGCACTATATTACTTGCACGATCACCTACACTTGGGTGTTGCACAAGAGCGCACAACTTTTTAGTCGTGTCAGGAGGCTTTGGACTCACCCGTAGAAAAGTCCCCAGTGAGAAGTGATAGGTTTAGAGGTGGGATCTAGTGAAGGGCCCGAATAATATTTGCATTTTACGTGACTAAATGCATTTATATGACTACATGAATATTTATTTAAATACTTTCATATTATATGATGATATATGTGTTAGCATTTGGTATTAGGTTGAATACCCAAATAAGGGCATAATTGAAAAGATTTATAATTTAATTAGTAGTTACGATAGTAACTTCACAAAATATGTGGAACCCCGTTGGGACCCATACGAAATTTATACTAATACTCATTAGATGATTGGGTAGTTAATGGAATGTTTGGGCGATTTCATAATAATATCTTAAGAAATTCCGGGGCTGTAAATGGAAATAAAGAAAAAATTTTGTGAACTCATTGCATGTATGAGTATAGGTGTCAAAAGAGTGTATATCACTCTAACAATTTACAGAAATTAAAACAAAAAGAGAGAGCTCAGAGAGAGCGGACGAGATTCCGAGACACCGACGCCGTTTATTCATCGTTCTATCGCTGTCGTTCGTCCAATTTGCTAATTGAAGCCATATTTGGACTCGTAGAGGTGAGACAATAGTTCCTATACCTTTAATTTACGTTTTAATCATCATAATTTTGGTAGCTTATGCTAATCGGTGATGTGCAGTTGCTGAATTCTTGTAGGATTTACTCTAGAGAGAGAGAGTTGAGCAAGAATTGTTAAGGAAATTTTGCAATTCTAGCTTATTTTGGATAAAATCTATAAGAGGTGAGTGTTCTAACTTAAGCTTTGATGTGGTACATGTCTTGTGCCACAATTGATAGTTAGGAAATGATAATTCTTGAAGTTATGGTTGAATTCATGCTAAATACTAGAAATTAATGTTAGTTTTGTATGAAATTATTATGTTTATGTGGCTAAGTGCTTATATGTTAAAGTGGTCAATAAATGATTGAGAGTAATGGTTCATTGTTGGGAGTAATAAGGAAAGAGAAGAGGAAGAATCCAATAAATACGAAAGTCCAAGGAATAGAAGTGACCGTGCGTCCAAGGAAGTGGTCTTCCGGTCTGAATGAATCATTAACCCATGAATTCTGCGATTATGCATGCTTATGTGCTTATATTGTTGCATTATACATGTTCACGACATCCAAAGCACATTAATTATTCACTAAGCGTAATGCTTAAGAAAATCATTTTCCTTTTCTGTTGTGGTAAATAACAACCATCGTAGGTTGGGAAATGAAGTGTGTTGGGAGAGATAGGGGAGATTTGGGACTTGTGCTTATGAACTCCCTTATAACTTGTAAAATGTTGTAAATTGTAGTTTCTTGTATGATAAAGTTAGTACTTTTGTTGTATCCATGGAGCTTAGATCTTTAGCTTGTAATTTGGTAATTTTGAGGTTAACTTGGAGAACTTGGGTGAATTTCCATGTTTTGGTTGGTTTTGGGTAAATTGTGGTGTTAAGCCGATCCGGCAAGTTTGTATCGCGTCGCTAATGTTTTGGACAAGTTCCTTGTATAACCTTGATGTTGGTTTAAATGTTGAACTCATTTTCAACAAGTTTCCTTCAATGTTGGTTTGATAAGAAATGAAAGTCAAGAATGTAATTTGATTCAAGGAAATGATGTGTTCATGGTTGGTTTGATCCAATTATGGTTGTGTGAATGTTCTACATGCCTTATTAATGTTAAAACATGTTTAGGAATGTGTTTGGAGTGTTCCTTGAAGTTTCAATAAGGTTTGGAAATGTTTTAGGTATGTTTTGAACTTGGGAAGACAAGATTTTAGCAGCGTAAACTGTTCTGTAGTAACCCGAATCGATCCGGGTGCAAAGTGTGGATCAATCCGGGCTTCTTGGGGACATTCTGCTGGAAAAATGCAGGTCAGGATCGATCTGGCCCTAAAGGGTGGATCGATCCGCCCCTGTTTTTTGCTCAGCCATCAGCTTTTACGGAAAGATGCATATCTCTTTCTAGAAAACTCAGATTCGCTCGCCATTTTTTGCATTGGAACCGGGACTCAAAGACCTATCCTTTGGCATAAAATTTTTCTATACTTTATTAATGACCATTTTGCCCTTGGGGCTATTTTCTCATAATAAAGTTCTTAGAATTGGTTTAATTCATGTTTTTCTTCCTAATTTGTGTATTTTGGGTACGTATACTCTTGTTACACGTGTCCTAATCCGCCGGGGAGGTTTGGGGGTGTGACAATTTTTTCTATCAGAGCAGTAGGCTAGAGCCTTTGGGGACGAGAGACACACGATGCGTAGTATGCACACAATGACGCGTAGTTACATGATCATCCATTCACGTTTACTTATCGTGCGTTTAATGTTGATTAGCATTCCATGTATTTCTTAAAAGTAATGTGTGTGTATGTGTGTATTATAATGTGGGTGGTAGGAAACATGTTTAGAGGTGAGAACCCAAGTCGGATGGTACGAGTTAAAAGGGCAATAGAAGGACTGGTTCGAGTCGCCGAAACTCATGTGGTCGAAGAAAGACCGGTAAAAGTGAATCCAAATCTGAGGGAGGAAGTTGTTACTATTTTGAAATTTCATAAGCAAAAGCCGACCATATTCCGTGGGGAAGCCGATCTGATGAGAGCAAACTTTTGGATTTCCTATATGGAAAAAATCTTCAGGGTGTTACTGTGTACGGAGGAACATAAAGTTCTATTTACCACTAACACATTAAAAGATGAGGCGCAATATTGGTGGCGTACTAAACTGGGCCCAGGGCAACTGACTACTTGGGATCAATTCCTTGAGATATTTAACGAGCAATACTTTCCGGAATCATTTGGGGATCCAAAAACTCAAGAATTGGGGGATCCATCTTTTCCAATCGATTGCCATCAGTCCCAATCGATTGGTATAAGCAGAGACAAGTTTTCTTCTTTGCTTGAGCTTTGGACGTTTGGCACTCTCATTTCCTATATATACACCTTTATTTTAGGCCTTGGGTCTATTTGGTTTAGTTGAGTTTGAGAGAGAGTGATTGTATATCATATATATACACATACATAGATACATCTATACCCACAACCACACACACACTGCCTTGGCAGAGAAGAAGAAAAGAAGAAGAGAAAAAAATAAAGAAGAAGGAGAGAAAGAGAAGGAGAGATAGAGAGAAGACAGAGACAGAGGATAAAGAGAAGGAGGGGAGAGAAAGCTTCAAGCTTCCAAGCTTTATACCCACCAAACACACCCTAGGTGAGTTTTTACTCACTTGGTCTCTCTGATATATGTTTTTACAAGTTTATGTGATGATTGAATGTGTTAGATACGTCCTTAAGACGCTTATATAGTCTGTTTTACAAATCTGTTGGAAAAGACAAAGTCCCAATCGATTGGACTTTTCCCAATCAATTGACATCAATTGAGGCCCAATCGATTGGATAGATTCCCAATCGATTGGAAGTCAGTTGAGTCCCAATCGATTGGATAGATTCCCAATCGATTGGAAGTATTCATAACCCAATTGATTGCCAAAGTTAGCAATTGATTGGCATTGTTTGGATCCAATCGATTGACATAATTTCCCAATCGATTATTGCATATTTGATCCTAATCGATTGACATGTTTTCCCAATCGATTATTACATATTTTATCCCAATTGATTGACCCTTGTCCTAATCGATTGGCATTGGCAGAACATGGATTGTTTTTATTGTTTATTATATAGAGGGTTCGATGGTTCGATTCTCGATTCAGACTTTTATTATGCGATTATTGGCATATTAGGGATAATATGACAACAAAGATAAGTACGATTAATAATAATGGATTAACGTGATAACATTAGATGTTATGCGGTTCATGTATGAGTTTGATATCCATTCTTTTTAACCAGAGTAGTCAGGTCACAATGGGAAGTCAGTAACAATGTTAGAACGTGACATAAGTAGGTTTGATAAGTTCTGGGAAAAGCACGCGGGCAGATGTCTGGTCATGGTATGTGTTCACATATAGTGGATGGTTTATATCCTTAACGAGCAGTGAGCAGGACTATGTAGTCCTAAGATAGCCAGATGATCCATGTTATATCCTTAACAAGCAATGGATGGTTTATATCCTTAACGATCGGTGGATAGGGATCACTGGTATATATATCGATGAGTCGTGGCGATAGATGTGACATGCTATTATTCAAAGTGTTGTATCCCTGATATGTGGTGGATGGTTTATATCCTTAACGAGCAGGGGATGGACTACCGTGGTGTCCATGACATGCGGTGGATGGTTTATATCATTAACAAGCAATGGACAGAATGATGGTATGTTGATATAAGATGAACGATAGAGTCTGTTCTTTCAATCGAGGTGTTGGTCATTGTGTCGATTATTGGACTTAGGATAATGAGACAATAAGGGTTGATTAACGACGTAGTAATAAAGAGAAGATATTATTTATTAGAACTATATCTTATGACTTTTATAACTTGTTATTATGTTATATAATTGGTACCTTGTGAGTTTTTATTCACTTAGCTCTTAGTAAGCTGACGACCTTTATTGCCTGGACTTTCCCCGTCCAGACTATCCTGTACATTATTCTGTCGGTGACGGAGCCTACAATGACCGCTACTACCTTGAAGGGGATTATGCAGAGGGTGGCCCCACTGATGCTGGTTACGTTGGAGAAGGATGTTACACTGATGATTATCCTTACGCTAGCTGAAGATTTGAAGATAGTTATATCTAGTTATATTTTGGTTATTTTTGTTGAACTTTAGTTTAGCGGGTACTTGGGCATGTCGTCTCCAAACTTGTTGTGATCCTCAGGACCACTTTGATATTTATAATCGTTATGCTGTTATTATAGTTCAGTTGTTTATGTGACTGTTCCTGTTTATCTTGTGGACTAGTACTGTGTGGTGTGGATAATTAGTGACTTTCACTTATCATTCCGTATAGACCTAAAAAGGAAATTTATTTTTCTCTATTTTTGCTACTCTGGGGCGTGGTAGTATTTTTTGTATCAAAGCTCTAGGTTGTGATACTTTCATTCACTAATGATTCCACACCATCTGGTCTTAGTATTTTACGATTTCCTGAGATGAGATATGATAAAATAAGTTCGTCTTACTGACGGTAGATAGTTTCCTTTACAGGTTAGCATAGATCCGAATTTCCACCTATTTGTGGACGATTCTTTCGGCAGACATGTTATTCATGGCGATACAGCAGAGCCAGTCATACTAGAGATATACCAGAGCCACATTCACCAGATAGCCAGTCGATACTTGGAGGAGAGGATGTGGACTTCTCTCTATGTTGTGGGAACGACACACCCGATAGTGATACGTATGGATGTGTATCACTACGCTATGACCCGAGCAACCATATACCAGGAGATGGCTAGGTTGATTCAGAGTAAGCCAGAGGTAGACGAGATTGAGTTGTGAGCTATACTAGTCGGGCCTATTCCACCAAAGCCTGCAGCTGCACCAGCACTGACACCCTACCATCACCACTACCCATTGTACCAGTTCTAGAGCCTGAGCCAATTCAGGGTGAGGATAACCCAGAGCCAGAGGATGAGCATCCCAATGAGGATATGATGGGGAAGGAGAAGAGGAACCGATGGATAATGAGGACCCAACAGAGGAGGAGCCTTCAGACGATGACGGTGATGATGAGCCAAAGGATGACTCGGAGGAGCCAGAGTATGTTCCCGACGAGGAGCTTGAGCCAGAGGACCCAGTAGAGGGAGACATGATCATGGAGGTGGTAGAGGAGGACAATCCTGACGAGGAGATAGTTATGCCAGAGATACCCGGTATGCCAGCATTACCAGCTAGACCGATAGTACATATGGCAGCCATGACTGATATGACAGTAGGATGGATAGTTGAGATGGTTGCTCAGCTAGCTGGATTTGTTATGTGAGAGGTAGCATTAGTAAGAACATTGGATATAGCTGATGGATTTGCTGCTGTAGCCGTCGACGTCGCTAATCAGGCGGTGATGGCAGATGACGTAGTTGAGGATTAGGATATCAGAGTGGTAGCCAGAGATCTTGCCGCACCAGTTGAGGATGTACCCCTTGAAGAGATGGATATAGTTTTAGAGGATGAGGCACAACTACCAGGATCAGACGCTGACGACTTTTGAGTCAGGATCTGTAAAGGTTAGATTTTTGTTACTTTTCTCAGGATATGTTGTCCACAGCATTTTTGGGAGCTTGAGAGATAGCTATTAGACCATAGCTTTTATTGTATAGCTAGATGCCACTAGTATAGTTGCCTTTAGTACTATTTAGTTTATGTCCCATGTAGTACACAGTTTGACTGGTATGTACTATGCGGTACATCTTTTGATATATACGAGCAGTTCTTTTATTGTGGATTGTTTGTTAGTGTGATGTGTGCTGATTTGTAGAATTGTTAGTTCTTGTTGCTTCTCGCTCTATCTTGATTTCGTTTCTCCGAGAAGACTTTCAGCTTATCATTAGGTCTTTTGTAGGTTCACTTCCCTAGCACACTATGGTGGGATCCTTGAAAAATCATCAAGTGCGAATTGGAGCACCTATTCTAGAGGAAATGGACCCATCTGGAGTTTTTGAACCCTTTATGCAGAGAATGAAGCATGTAGGTGACACCTACAACCATGCTACTAATCAAAGACCTGTTCAACCCCCTGCTGCACCGTTTTAGTAAAAACAAACTGGAGACAAATTGCTAGCAAATTTTCGTGGATTACGTCCCGAAAAGTTTGATGGACTAACAGAACCATGGAAAGCCGAACAGTAGATAAGGGAAATGGAATTGATCTTTGAAGCATTATAGTGCAGTGAATAAGAAAAGCGCCGTCTTGCTATGTTCCAACTCTCCTATGCCGCCGCAGATTGGTGGGAAGCTAAACGAGCCACTATAGGGATGGACGCTGTGAGGACGATGCCTTGGGTGATACTTCAGGAAAGATTTCTGGAAAAGTACTTCCCAGAAGATGATAGAGATCAACAAGAGAAGAACTTCCTCAATCTGGTCCAAGGAGGATGGACTGTGCGGGAATACACAACATAGTTCGAGCAGCTATCTCAATTTGCTCAACATATGATAGACACCCCACAGAAGAAGGTGAAGAGATTTCACCAAGGATTGAACCCCCATCTCAGATATATGATGGTTGGTCATCTGAATCAGTCATTTGAGGGAATTGTCAGATTTGCTGCAGGGTTGGAAAACGATGCTTATCCAGCACATCGACCACAGATGAATCGACCCCAGTCGTCGAGGGGTTATCAACAAAGGAATTTCCAGAACCAAGCACCAAGAAATACCCAGGGTTGGAGACCTCAGGGTACTATTCAAGGGAACAAGCACATCTGGGATGGAGCTAGGAAGACTCAGTAGGGTTATCCTCAACCCCAACAATATCGTCAATAGCGACCACAACCCCAAGCGTTGCTTACAGCTTCGCCAACTAATAACAGAGGGTGTTTTAATTGTGGAAAGCCAAGGCACATTGCCAAGTTCTGCATAGCCCCCAAAGGTAATCACCGAATAGATGCTATCTGTTGGAATTGCAACAAGTCGGGACATTTGAGCAAGGATTTTCGTGCACCACGCAAAGGATACTATGGAGCCCCAATTCAGGGAATACAAGGACCTCCAGATTAGACAAGGATGAATGCTATAATCCTAGGGGAAGCAGGCTTTAATGTTGATGAGCAGCAACATTTAGAAGGTACGCTTATACTCTTTCACAGTCAAGTTAAAGCTTTATTTGATACTAGAGTTGCACGTTCATTTAACGCTGTTAAGATTGTGTGTTAGTTAGGTTTAGAACCCCAGACACTTGAGTTGGCACTTAATGCTGTGTCACCATTGGGAGTAACTGTTAAGTTAGGAAAAGTGTGCAGAGATTGCCCATTGACCTTGGGAGATCAGAATCTTCCAGCAGACTTGGTAGTTCTATCAATGTCAGATTTTGAAATTATCCTAGGGATGGATTGGTTGACTAAGTACAGTGCCAACCTGGACTGCCTTACCAGGACGATTGTATTTCCAATACAAGGACGTCCGACGATAAGGTTTCAGTGTCAACTGATGAGTGATATGTTCTTGACAAGTGGTTTAGCTACTATCGGTAGTAATAGTACGGAACTCAAGAGGGAGCAGATTCCTATCGTACAAGACTTTCAAGATGTATTCCAGGATATTAAAGGACTTCCACCGAAAAGAGAAATAGACTTTTGCGTGGAATTAGTACCTAGTACCTTGCTGATATCTAAGACTCCATATAGGACGACACCAATAGAGATGTTAGAATTGAAGAAGCAAGTTTAGGAACTTGAAGATTTGGGATTTGTGTGTCCGAGTATGTCACCTTGGGGAGCACCAGTTGTGTTTGTGAAGAAGAAGGATGGAACACTTCGACTCTATATAGACTACAGGGAGTTGAACAAGGTTACAATCAAGAATAAATATCCACTTCCTCGGATAGATGATCTATTCGACTAGTTACAAGGATCAATGATCTTTTCAAAGATCGATCTACATTTAGGATATCATCAACTATTAGTTCGACCAGAGGATGTGTTGAAGACTATATTCCAGATAAGATACGGACATTATGAGTTTCTAGTTATGCCTTTCAGATTGACGATGCGCTGTAGACACCCCATTTTGTCGGCTATTAGATTTAGGAGACCCATATCTTGGTGGTTCATAATGATCGTAAAAGACTCAAAAGGACTCCTGGAAGCCCGTTCTATCTCTCAGAATGCTCAGAATGACCAAAATGCCCCTGAAAGCCCAAAAGCTCCCAGATTCGGACCAAAAGTTCTGGAAACATGCTACGTCATAAGAAAAGTGATAAAATGAGTTTTTAAGTAAAAATCGTCAGCTCCCAGAGACCCCTGGAAGTCCCGAAAGTTCCCGGAAAGTCCCTGTTGCCAGGTTTGACCAAGGTTTGATCAAGGTTTGACCAAGTTTGACCGAAATCGTCCAAATTTACCGGAATCATTCTGGATCATGTGGAAAATATTAAAATGAGTTTTAAAAGGAAATCGAGCAAAAACGTCAGCTCCGGGGAGCTCCTAGTGGTTCCCAAAACTTCCCGAGAATCCCAGGTTTGACCAGAATTTGACTTTAAAACCGGGGCACCATAACAATTTTCAAATATTTTTCATGGATACTAAAGGTCAATAGCTTTCCAACGGTATATCGCACATAATTTTCGGATTTAAAACGAGTTTATTATTGATTTCCGAAGGCGAAAAAGGCGATCAAATCGGCTTTTATCGCAAATACCGCAAAACTTTTCAAAGTGATCTATCCCCGATTTATTTTTTTTTATGAAAATTAGACTCTATTATCTTTCCAACGGTATATCACAACCTCAATTTGGAGTTCGTATGCATTTGTTGTGAATTTCGGACAAAATAGGGCCTTTTGTGAATACCGGAACCTCTGGGGGCCTAAACAGCATTATGTGGACAAAGGAGGAGCAGTGCCACCGCGGCACTGGCCCACTGCCGCCGCGGCATTGGCCCAGTGCAGCCGCGGCACTCCCCTCCAGAACAGTGTGTTTTTGTAAATAATTTTGGGATTCCATTTTGATTAATTAAAAACCAAAACGACGTAGTTTTATGATTTCAGATGTTTGGAGCCAATAGGAATACTTCTAAAACCCCAAAACCACCCCAAATTGACCTATATAAACCCCCCTTGACTTCTCATTTTGGGGGTGTCAAATGCAAGTTTAGAAAAAGTTTGGGAGAGAAAGTTGTAGAGATAAGGTTAGAATAGAGAGAAAAGAAGCTTCCTTCTTTGATTTTCAAAATAAAAGTGAGTTCTAAACTTTGTTTTTACTACATTACACCAACTTACTTCAACATTCAATACACCCAATCACCATTTTAGTGAGCATTTAAGAGAGTGGAAGCTTCTTCCATGTCCAATGTCATTACATATGAGTGAAACACCAAACTACAAGTTCTATACTTCATGAATATCATCTATTGATCATTATTTACTTGCTTGTTCATTCATTGTTTATCTCTTCTTACCTCATTTCTTTTTTTTTTTTTTTTTTTTATCTTTCTTTATTTACTTACTAGTTCATCATCATCTAGATGATGACATGAAGTTTGAGGTGAGTGAATCCTTATGGATAGTAGCTCTTGACCTTAAAAACATGTTTGATAGATGATGATCATAACTTCAATACCTCCAAGGTATCCTTGAAGTTATGTTCAAAATAAAAATAAATCTCTCCAATAATATTGGGGATTCTTGATGATGAGTTTGATGTTGATATTCCAAGAGGTTATAATCTCTATTTGATGTTGAAAATATACTTTCAAAACCTCTATTTCAAAACCCCTCTCAATCCCTCTCATTTTGATTTCAAGAAAGAAAACTCAAGTTTTTCCCAAAATCTTCAAAACAGTGAGTCAAAACAGTGAGTGATCTGAGTTTAAAGATTTCTCTAGAACTCAATACTCAATGTATGGATGCAAGACCACTTGGAAAATCTTTCTAACTCATTAGAGAACACCCATAATTTTTGGTTTGACTTGGAAGTACTTGGAAATGGTCCATTTGGACCCAAACATTCCTTCCAGACATTCTGTTTTTGCTGTCACAGTAGTTAGGTCCACTTCCAAGCTCTTTTTCAGAAAACGTTTCCAAAAGGGGTGATCCTAACTTATTTTTCTCTTAAACTTCAATGTCTTAGGGAACTTTCTGTATAAAATGGGCCTCTAGATCATTCGTTTTCATTTTCTAAGATGTTTCAACATTTCAGTCGACAGTACGGACTCTATTTCTGAGTGACCTCTGTTGTTCATATGATTTCTCTCAATTTGTGATAGTTATTAAAGTTTAGATTTTTGGGTAGTGTTCTAGACACAATAAGGAAGATCTCCATAAAAAACCATGCACTGAAAACATTCCTAACCCCTCTTTTCAATTTTCAAAAGATCTAGTTACTGTTCTGTCCATTATTCACAGCAAGCACATCTTAACTTTCATTCTTTGATTTGATGCCTACATGCACTCCAAATTAGCTCATATCTTAGGAAGTAGTTCATACTACATTTGTATATATCCCATGTTGATTTCATTCATTCATCGATACACATTCTAGACTTCTAAGTCATTCTAGGAATCCATGAACACAAAGCACACTACAACCTTGGCACATTTTAGATACATACATTGCATCCATGCAAATATTTGGGGCTTTTGTGAGTCCTAATCTAAGAAGATTATAAGGAATGATCATGATCACATGTTCATGCTTTCCCCGATCTAATCATCCTTTCTCGTCCATCCCGGGGATTGAGAGGTCTTCTTTTCTCAAAGAATAACATGCATCATACTAGCTTGCTAAGCATATTTTGATTTCTTTGATTATTTTGTTTCAAGAACAATTCATGTCCCTCTTTAGATTAGGAAAACTTAATTACTTGATACATGAGTAGACGATTTTTCCTAGGTTTTTTGGTGTGATCTTTCACTTTGCATTGTGTGATACTTGGCTTAGATCTTATGAATGATATCTTATCTTTTGATCTTCCAATTTCAAGTTTCTTATGTGATGTAATATATTACTATAATATTAATTGTCGAACCACACATAGTATAAGATGATTATTTGGATGCTAATTGAGGCCCGTCGAAAGACGGGGCGAGTTGAGGGTGTTTTAGTCGTGACAAAGGCTCCTTCCTCTCTCGTACCAAGACCCCGAACCAAGTTCTTTGGTTATGAAGGGCCGGTGCCCCTTTATCCGATTGGGTGAGTCAAAATTAGGTTTCTTGGTTCCTTAAAGACCAATTGTCAACTCTTTCAAATCAATTTCAAAACAAAGGAAAATCAATTCCGAAACCCCGGAAACAAACAGGAAAAAACCGGGGAGTGGACGACGGATTCCGCGTGTCCACATGCGCCAGTAGTATTTATGGACTTAATGAATAGAGTATTCAGACCATATTTGGATCAATTCATTATAGTATTCATCGACGACATACTAATCAAAGATGAAGGAGGATCACGAGGAACATTTACAGATTGCCTTACAGACGCTTCGAGATAGCAAGTTGTATGTAAGGTTTAGTGAGTGTGAATTTTGGCTACTAGAGGTCAAATTCTTGGGACATGTTATATCTCAAGACGGTATCTCTGTGGACTCATCTAAGATCGATGCAGTCTTTAGCTGGAACAGACCGACCAATGCGACAGAGGTCAGAAATTTTCTTGGTCTAGCATGTTATTACCAAAGATTTGTTGAAGGATTTTCTAAGATTGTGAGACCTATGACAAATTTGACAAGAAAGGAGATGAAGTACAAATGGACAGATAAGCGTGGACATTCATTTCAAGAATTAAAAGAAAAATTGACTTCTGCACCAGTTTTCGTAATACCTAAGAGTGGAGAAAGTTATGTGATCTATAGTGGATGCATCACACCAAGGACTTAGTTGTGTGCTTATGCAAGATGGGAATGTCATTACATATGGATCAAGACAATTCAAGGTACATGAGAAAAATTATCCGACGCATGATTTGGAACTAGCAACAATAGTGTTTGCATTAAAAATTTGGCGACACTATCTCTATGGGAAAAAGTTTGACCTGTTTTTCAATTATATGAGCTTAAGGTATTTGTTCTCTCAGAAGGAGTTGAATATGCGACAACGAAGATGGATGGAGTTACTTAAGGACTATGACTTTACATTATAATACCATCTGGGTAAAAAAAATGTCGTAGCAGACGCTTTGAGTCGTAAACCTCGACTAGCAATTATTGCGTTACTAATTTGAGAATGAAAAGCAATAGAATTTTTAGCTGAGTGCAATCTTTAGCCAGTGGAACCAATGTAAGGACAACATTTTGGATGTCTTATGGTACAGCCAACTTTGATCAGTCGTATCATAGCAGCTCAACAGACAACGGAAGATTTAAAGCTATGGTTCGCCAAGATGTTTGCCAAGAAACCAGAGGTCTGGAGTATTATTACAGACGGAGCTTTACGATGTAAAGGTATACTTTGTGTACCTGACGAAGAAAATCTCTAGAAAGAAATATTGGATGTAGCTCATAAGTCACGGTTGACTATTCATCCTGGAAGTACAAAGATGAATAAGGATCTGAAAAGAAATTTCTAGTGGGAAGGAATGGGGAGAGAAGTAGCTGAGTATGTAGCTTAATGTCTTACTTGTAAACAATTAACGGCAGGACATCAAAAACCACTGGGACTTCTACAGTCGTTACCAATTCCCCAATATAAATGGGAACACATAACCATGGATTTCGTGGTAGGATTGCCGAAGTCACAGCAGAACCACGACGCTATTTGGGTAATCGTGGATCGACTTACAAAGACGGCACATTTTATTGCCTACAGCATGACGTATCTAGTGGAATGTTTTATGCTGGATGTATCTATAACACGTTGTATAGTTACACGGTGTACCTATTTCTATCGTGTCAGATCGAGATTCGCGCTTTACTGCAGAATTCTAGCAGAGTCTCCAAATAGTGATGGGAACAACATTAAACTTGAGTTTAACTTTTCATCCATAGACTGATGGTCAGACTAAACAAGTCAATCAAGTGATGGAAAATATGCTACGCGCTTGCGTTGTTGATTTTGAGAGTTCTTGGGAGACACACCTTCCATTGATTGAGTTCGCCTATAACAATAGTTACCATACAAGCATAGGGATGGCGCTGTTTGAAGCTTTGTATGGGAGACCATGCCGATCACCGCTATGTTAGGTCGAAGTTAGAGATACTCAACTTCTTATACTAGAGATGGTATGAGAAACAAGTGAAAAGATTGAAGTTGTACGTGAGAAGATAAAGACAGTTCAGACTAGACACAAGAGTTTTGCTGACAAGCGACGCAAAGACTCAGAGTTTGCCGTTGCAGATCACATGCTACTCAAGGTTTTACTTGTTCAAGGCATCGTCAGATTTGGTCAAAAGAGAGGCAAGTTATCATGATTCATCGAACCGTTCGAGATTTTTGAACGTGTTGGAAAGGTTGCTTATCAACTTGCGCTGTCGCCGAAGATGTCAGGAGTGCATAACATATTCCACATCAGTATGCTGAGGAAGTGTGATCACAACCCAGCTCACGAGATCAACTTTGAAGATATTGAAGTCAATGACAATGTTACATTTAACGAAGGACCGGTTCGCATTCTAGATCGAGGAATCAAGAAGCTCAGGAGTAAGGAGATTCCGTTAGTGAAGATCCAGTGGAAGCATCATAATGAAGGCGAAGCTTCGTGGGAGCTAGAGTCAGAGATATGAGAGAAGTTTTCGTTTTTGTTTTAGACCTTTTTTGTTTTTGATTTCGCGGATGAAATCCTTAATGAGTGGTGGATGATGTAATACCCTGTATTTTGATATAAATAAGACCTAGTATTCGTTTCTATATCCTTGTATAACCCTTACCTTTCTTTTGGTAATTTTGGTTGCCAATCGATTGCCTTTGCATCCTAATCAATTGCTACTTTTTGTATACCAATCGATTGCCAACTTTCCAATCGATTGCTATTTTGTCAACCTGAATTCATTACTTGGCAATATGACAATCGATTTCCATCTTTTCCAATCGATTGCCTTCAAATATCTATAACCAATCGATTGCCATCAGTCCCAATCGATTAGTATAAGTAGAGACAAGTTTTCTAGCACTCTCATTTCCTATATATACACCTTTATTTCAGGCCTTGGGTCTATTTGGTTTAGTTAAGTTTGAGAGAGAGTGATTGTATATCATATATATATACACATAAACATAAATACATATATACCCACAACCACACACACACGCACACACATTGCCTTGGCAGAGAAGAAGGGAAGGACAAGACAAAGAAAGAAAGAGAAGGAGAGACAGAGATAGAGGAAAAAGAGGAGGAGAGAGAGAGAGCTTCAAGCTTTACACCCACCAAACATACCCTAGGTGAGTTTTTACTCACTTCGTCTCTCTTACATATGTTTTTACAAGTTTATATGATGATTGAATGTGTTAGATACGTCCTTAAGATGTTTATATAGTCTGTTTTATGAATTTGTTGGAGAAGACAAAGTGCCAATCGATTGGACTTTTCCCAATCGATTGACATCAGTTGAGTCCCAATCGATTGGATGTATTTGTAACCTAATTGATTGCCAAAGTTAACAATCGATTGGCATTGTTTGGATCCAATCTCATGACATATTTTCCTTATCGATTGTTACATATTTTATCCTAATCGATTACCATATTTTCCCAATCGATTGTTACATATTTTATCCCAATTGATTGACCCTTGTCCCAATCGATTGGCATTGGCAGAACATGGATTGTTTCTGTTATTTATTATATAGAGGGTTCGATGGTTCGATTCTCGATTCGGAGTTTTATTATACGATTATGGGTAGATTAGAGATAATGTGACAACAATGATAAGTACAATTAATAATAATGGATTAACGTGATGGTGTTAGATGTTATGCGGTTCATGTGTGAGTTTGATATCCGTTCTTTTTAATCAGAGTAGTCAGGACACAATAGGAAGTCATGTATCAATGTTAGAACGTGACATAAGTATGTTTGATAAGTTCTGGGAAAAGTACACTGGCGGACGCTTGGTCATGATATGTGTTCACATGTGGTGGATGGTTTATATCCTTAACGAGCAGTGAGTAGGACCATGTAGTCCTAAGATAGCCAGATGATCCATGTTATATCCTTAACAAGTGGTGGATGGTTTATATCCTGAATGAACGGTGGATGGGGATCACTGGTATATATATTGATGATCGTGGCAATAGATATGACTTGATGTTGTTCAAAGCGTTGTATCCCTAATATGCTGTGGATGGTTTATATCCTTAACGAGCAGGGGATGGACTGATGTGGTGTCTATGATATGCGGTGGATGGTTTATATCCTTAACAAGCAATGGACATAATGATGGTATGTTGATATAAGATGAACGATAGAGTATGTTCTTCAATTGAGGTATTGGTCATCGTGTCGATTATCAGACTTAGGATAATGAGATGATAAGGGTTGATTAACGACATTGTAATGAAGTGAAGATATTATTTTGTAGAACTATATTTTATGACTTTCATAACTTGTTATTATGTTATATAATTGGTACCTTGTGAGTTTCTATTCACTCAGCTCTTGGTAAGCTGACGGCCTTTATTGCCTAGGCTTTTCCCGTCTAGACTATCATGTACCTTATTCTGTAGGTAACGGAGCCTACGATGAAAGCTATCACCTAGAAGGGGATTATGCAAAAGGTGGCTCCACTGATGCCGGTTACGCTGGAGAAGGATGTTACGCTGATGATTATCCTTACGCCAGCTGAAGATTCGAAGATAGTTATATCTAGTTATATTTTGGTTATTTCTATTGAACTTTAGTTTAGTGGGTACTTGGGTATATGTTGTCTCCAGACCTGTTGTGATCCTCAGAACCACTCTGATATTTGTAATCGTTATGCTATTATTATAGTTCATTTGCTTATGTGGCTGTTCCAGTTTATCTTGTGGACTAATACTGTATGGTGTGGATAATTAGTGACTTTCACTTGTCATTCCGTATGGACCCAAAAAGGAAATTTATTTTTCTCTATTTTTGCTACTCCAAGGCATGACAAGGCAAATCGCTATACAAAAGATAATGAGTGCTAAAATGTTGTAAGGGACACTAGGTCAAGAACATGTTTTGAAAATGATTGGTTATTTTAATGAACTAGAGACTCCAGGTGCCAACGCTGATGCACAAACCCAAGTTGATATGATCCTCAATTCCCTGTCTCCATCATTCGCTTAATTCAAACTTAATTGTAATATGAATCAATTGAATTTTTATATAAGCAAATTGATGAGTGCTCCTCAGGCAGTGGAAGGGGTGATCAAACCTAGGGGAAACGTTATGAACATTGAAAAAAGCACTTCTTCTTCTTCTTAATTTGCACCAAAAGTCAAGAAAGGAAAGAAGAAGGATGGCACTGGTGGTCCAAGTGTTGGACCAGTCCCAAAGATTGCAAATCTAAGGAAAAAGGAAAGGCTAAAGGAAAGGCAGGTGGTCAAGGCAAAGTAAAATGTTTCCAATGTGGAGAAAAAGGCCACTGGAAGAGGAACTGTTCGGAATTCTTAGCAACAATAATTCAAGGTATGATCGAATCACATGTGATTGAAGTGAGTTTATAACAGATACTTCGAACACTAGGTGCATTGATTCTGATACGACTAACCATATTTATAATTTGTTGCAGGGGTTCACATCAACCAGGAGGTGTAGTGATGGGAAGATCGTGCTAACTCTAGGTTCTAGTGCAACTCTTTCTATGGTTGCTATAGGAGTGGTGGTTTTAGAATTTCCAGATAATAAGACACTAGTTTTATCATATGTACTTTACGTTCCTTTAATGAGATATAATTTAATTTCAATTTTGGAATTATCGAATAATAGTTATTCTTTCAATTTTGGAACTGAGGTTTTCGTTAAAAGAAATGGTTCTTTTATATGCCTGGTGTTAAAACAAATGGCTTGGATGTGATCACTCCAAATGCTTCTAAAGATTCTAACATAGAAGTTAATAACTCAGTGGTAACTATACCATCTAAAAGAAAGGAGCCTTCTTCTAATCCAACAAAGCTTTGGCACATGAGGTTAGCCATATCAATCTAAATATGATAAGCAAACTAGTCAAAGAAGGGGTCTTAGGCAATTTGGTTCTCGAACCAATGGAAGTCTGTGAATCATGTTTAGAGGAAAAAAGGACCATAAGGCCCTTTCCTACAAAGGGCAATAGGACTAATGTATTGTTGGAATCAGTTCATATTGATATGTGTGGACCAATAAATATTAGAGCTAGAGGTGGTTATGAGTATTTTATAACATTTACTGATGACCACTCCAGGTATGGATATGTGTACCTAATGTAGCACAAGTCTGAAGCCTTTGAAAAATTCAAAGAGCTTAGGCTGAAGTGGAGAAGCAATTAAACACACATATCAAAGCCAATCGATCTGATAGGGGTAGCGAGTACCTCTCTAATGAGTTTATTGATCACCTAGTACAGAATGAGATTCTGTCATAATTGACTACACCCAGTACACCTCAGTAGAAAGTGTAGCAAAAAGAAAGAACTGAACACTTTTAGACATGACTAAGTCGATGAAGAGTTATTTAGAGTTGCCATTATTTCTTTAGGGTTATGCTTTGGAAACCCCTATGTACATTCCAAGCATATCTATTCCTAAGACACCACGGGAGATGTGGATTGGACTCAAGCCCTCTTTACAACATCTCTGGTTATGGGGGTGTCTAGCACATATGCTGAAAGGAAAGATGAGCAAATTGGAATCACAATCGGAAGTATGTTATTTCATAAGGTATCCAAAGGGTACTAATGGTTGGTATTTTTATGATCCAAGAGAACAAAAGGTGTTTGTTAGTATGAATGTTGGTTTCTTAGAGGATGATTATATCATGAACCATAAACCTAGAGGAAGGATAGATATGAGAGAAATTGAAGGAGAACCCTCTATTCCTTCAACAGTTGGAAACAATACAGGATAAGAAAATACTACATCTTTACCCAATTTTGCCACAATACCTCATCATAGTAGGAGGATAGTCAACCAGCTTGACAAGTACATATTGTTAGGAGAAGTTTTTGAAGCTGTCTCCATAGAATCTAAATCTAATCCTGCCATGTACGAAGAGACGATGGATGATGTTGATTTAGACCATTGTGTCAAAGCTATGAAAGCTAAGTTAGAATCTATGGATTCTAATCAGGTCTGGGATCTTGTAGAAACACCTTCCAATATTAAACCGATTGGCTACAAATGGGTATAAGAGGAAAAGAGAATTTGATGGAAAGGTTGAGACCTTTAAGCCGAGGCTTGTAGCGAAAGTTTATAGTCAGAGAGAGGGCATTGATTATGAGGAAACCTTTGCACCGGTAGCCATTCTTAAGTCCACCAGAATACTTTTATCCATTATAGCATGCCTAGATTTTGAGATCTGGCAAATGGACATCAAGACTGCATTCTTGAATGGAAAACTTGAGGAGGACATCTATATACAGCAGCCAGAAGGGTTCTTAGCTGGCGAAAAAGGTAACTTAGTATGCAAGTTGCAAAAGTCTATTTATGGGCTTAAGCAAGCATCCAGTAATTAGAACATTCGGTTTGACCAAGAGGTCAAATCATTTGATTTTATACATAATTTGGATGAACCTTGTATGTATTAGAAATATGAAAGAAAGTTAGTAGCCTTTATTGTACTTTATGTTGTTGACATTCTACTCATTGGGAATGATGAAGGGGCATTGTCAGCAATCAAAGTTTGGCTAGCTAGTACCTTTGATATGAAGGATCTAGGAGAGGCGAGTTACATCCTTGGGATAAAGCTCTTTCGAGATCGTAAGTGAAAGATAATGGGATTATCTCAAGTTGGTTATATCGATAAAGTATTAACTAGGTTTTCTATGGATAACTCGAAAAAAGGTTTGTTACCTTTCAAACATGGTTTAGCATTCTCCAAGGACCAGTGTCCTAAGGCACAAGAGGAGAAGAATCACATGGTAGGAGTTCCCTATGCTTCGGTAGTGGGAAGTATCATATATGCGATGTTATGCACTAGACAAGATATTTGCTTTACCGTTGGCATGGTTAGCAGGTATCAGTCGAATCCTGGTCCAGAGCACTGGACAATCGTTAAGCATTTTCTTAAGTACTTGAGAAGAACTAATGATTATATGTTTATGTATGACAGAGATGAGTTGATTCCAATAGGATGTACTGACTCAGACTTTATGTCAGATAAAGATTCGAGAAAGTCTACATCCAGACATCTCTTTACCCTAAGAGGTGGTGTTGTCAGTTAGAAAAGCATTAAGCAGAATGTACTGCAGTCTCAACTACAGAAGCTGAGTATGTGGCTGCTTGTGAAGCAATAAAGGAAGCTGTTTGGCTCAAGAAATTCCTTATGGAGTGTCACCTATTACGCTATACTACGATAATAGTGGGGCAGTGGCTTAGTCCAAGGAGCCAAGGAACCACAGAAAGGGGTAACACGTAGAAAGGAAGTATCATCTCATTCGAGATATATTCCAACTTGGAGATGTGACTATCACCAAGATTGCCATCGCTGACAATTTTCAAAAGGTCTTTGATCATCATCTAGATAGTTTAGATCTCAGATGTAGTTCTAATAGGTTATGAGTGCAAGTGGGAGATTGTTGGGATTGTACCCTCAAACCATTACTGTATGCATGAGACATTGACATTTTATATATGGATATCAGTTTACATTTCATTATGTACGTTTCATGAGATGATTATTTGTATTCCTTAAGTATCTTAGTAGGTAATTCATGTATGTATGAGATACATGCATGTGAGATATGAATTACTATTCTTTGATACTTAGAATTTGTCACAGTGGATGATGAGACTGGATATCTCATCAGGTATACATTGTAGCATGATTAACAACCATTAGATGGAGTGATGAATCTCAATCACTAGAGTGTAAGACTCTTAGTTAATTTACTAGTGCTTATAGGGCTTGTTTGTTTGCCGGATAACTAAGAGGGATTGGACTAAAATATTCCAATCTAGGCTTATATCGTGTTTGTTTGGCACTTTTCAGTATAGCTTAACTCAAAGTATTATAATGTATGGTTAAAAATAGTGTTGCCTAGGAAGGATAAAACAATACTTGGGGAGGGTGGTATTAAAAACACGGGGATAAGGACTAAGTTGGATTGTTTGGTAAAAATACCACTTTACCCCTACTATTTAAATACCTCTCTCCCTCTCTCTTATTCACATCTCATTAGACCAGAGAGACCTCACGAAGGATAGAAGAAGAAGACGATAGCAAGGAAGGGGAAAGCAAGAAGTAAAGGGAGGAGAGACCTCACCGTTGCAAGAGAAGACTTGCAATCGACCTCACTGTCGCCAAAGAAGACGATATGTGGTCTCCTTCTTAGATCTATGCTAGATCTGTATGACTATTCAATATTCTAAAACTAGGGTTTGGTTTGAAGGATATATGGTCTCCTTATTAGATCTTTGCATCTTTGTTTAGTTTGAAGGAAAGTGTTTGTTGATTTTTTAATAAGTAATTTTTTTTTGCATGTATGGAAACCCATGGAAATCTGCACATGTTTGTTTTTTTGGGATGTTTTTGATAGAGAAAATAGAGAGAGAGAGAGAGAGAGAGAGAGAGAGAGAGAGAGAGAGAGAGAGAGAGAAATAGATCGAATATTGGACGAAAGAAATCTTTGGGATTTTTCTTAGATCTTTGCATCTTTTTTTGGTTTGAAGGAAAGTCTTTGCTTAGTTTTTACAGCTATGTAATTTTTTTTGCATCTATGGAAATCCATGGAAATCTACACATGTATGTTTTTTGGGATGTTTTGGACAGAGAAAAGAGAGAGAGATTGAATATTGGATGAAAAAAATCTTTGGGATTTTTCTTAGATATTTGTATCTTTGTTTGGTTTGAAGGAAATTGTTTGTTGATTTTTTAAAGTTAAGTAATTTTTTTGCATCTTTGCTTGGATTAAAGGAAAGTGTTTGTTGATTTTCCTTTCTTTGCATCTATGGAAATCTGCACTAGTTTAGTTTCTTCTAATTAGATTTCAAAACATTCAAATGTTGATTTTGATTTGGGATTTTTTTCCACACCATCTCAGTAGCTTCTAATTAGATTTTCAAAACATTCAAATGTTGATTTGGGTTTTTTTTTACACCATCTCAGTAGCTAATTCATTCTTTGTTTGGAAATTGGGTTGTTTTCACTTAAATTGCATTTACGGAAAGTTATAGATTAATCCAAGCTTATATCATGGTCATCCAAACATAGTATTGGATTAATTGCATTTTATCCCTAGTATAATCTGGCATGACCAAACACAGTAAGAAAATATTACTGCACTGTTTTATCCTATGGTTAGTTATCCCAGAATAACTTACACTTTTATACTATACCCCTTTATCCTATCCGGCAACCAAACGAGCCCATAGTGTATTGATGGACCATGAGCTTTCCTATTGACATCTGTCAACAGTCGATAGGAACTCATAACTTATATAAAGTACGTGTTCTTAATCTTAAGACGATTATGGACACAGACTATCGATGTGATTGATTTGACTTACCAATCAGTGAGGTCTTCAAGATTAACACCTGGGTATCTTGGGTAAGTCATGTTCATAAGGGGTGAACATCTATTGTCAAGATAGAATCTACCCTCTGACAAAGAGTAAGCATTCCCTTGATAATATCACCAAGTTGATTATTTAGAACTGCAGTCTAGTTGATAAGTAGGTATCAACATGTTTGGCAATCTTGAGAGGTGAGTGAAACTCAATGAATAGAAGATGTAATCATCATTCAAGTTGATAGTAGTAGTTTATCCGACTACTTGAATATGATTATGATTGCTGAAGGTAGAGGGACATTAGTACAATCATACAAGTGTAGTTATCACTTTGGATATGTTCTTTTGCATTGGAGTGTAGTTATCGTTATATAGTGAAGTTTACATTAACTGATTAGTTGGTTAATTCGCTAATCAAAGAGTTTGATCATGAGAATTAATAACTGATTTTAGCCAATAAGAAAGAACCTAGGAGGTCTCAATCTTAGCTCCATAAGAATACTTAGAAAGGCAGAAAGGGTTGGACCAATCGATTGAAATAAGTTCAATCGATTGATAAAGTTCAATCGATTGAAAGTTCAATCGATTGAAACGAAGGTCATTTCAATCGATTGAAACAGGTTCAATCTATTAAAACTAAAGGTCGGTTTTGAAACTTATAAATAGGAGGACTTGCAAGACAGAAACATAGCTCGTTGTTTTTCTTCTCTCAAAAGGTTCGGATTGTTTTAGAAGTTCTCTAAAACCATCCTCACCTCTCTATTAGGATTCCTATAAACCCTAGCCTCTTTGGTAAGGATTCAAGGAGACATAAGGGTGAAGACTTTATGGAGGAAGCTTCTGCACGTTGGAAGGAGAAGAAAATCTGAATTGGGTTCAAGACCACAAGGTATTGTCTCTCTTCTACGCATCTATGAGTTCAATAAGAATTAAATCTTGCATGCCAAACAAGAGTTTTGAACTTTGTCTTCTGCTGCACAATATTTAAGTTTTCAAAACCTAAATCCATCAGTTCTATCTCACTACTCTCAATCTTGTTCACATCCTATGAGAAACCAAATCGGTGGTTCCTATAGAAATCCTACCAAAGAAGCCGAAGCCGCATTGGAAGCATGGAAACATTCTGATTTTCTATGTAGGAATTACATTCTCAATGGTTTGGAGAATGTTCTCTACAATGTCTACTCAACTTTTACAAGTGCAAAGGACCTTTGGGAATCTCTAGAAAAAAAGGTAGAAAATCGAGGATGCGGGTATAATCTTCTAGATTTCAAGATGGTGGATTCTATTCCCATAGTAAAGCAATTGGAAGAGATTTAAGTCATCATCAACCAAATACATGTGGAAGGAATGGAAATTAGTGAACCATTCCAAGTCGCATTAATCATTGAGAAATTGCTACCATTATGGGAAAAGTTCAAGAGTTATGTCAAGCACAAGCGCAAGGAATTATCAATGCAAGATCTTGTGGTGCGCCTAAGGATTGAGGAAGATACCAGAAAGGATATGAGAATGGGCAGCAAGGATCTATGGAGTTGAAAGCCAATCTCGTTGAAGGTGAGTCTTCAAAATCTAAGCCTAAATCAAGTTCTAAGAGAGGCAAGAAGTCTACATACAACAGGGTCTAAGGACCGCAATTCCAAGAAGATAAAAAGGGGGTTGTTATGTATATGAATACCCGGACATCATGCAAGCGATTATCAAAACAAGAAAGGATCTAATGGAGGAAACAAGAAGCCCAATCAAGCAAATATGATGGATACCGATGATCTTGTGGCGTTGGTCATGGAAACTTGTGTGGTGACTGACTCTAAGGGTTGGTGGATAGACAACGGGGCCACTAAACACATTTGTGGAATAAAAACATGTTTTCTACCTGCATAAAGGCGGATAGTGGTGACAATCTTTTTATGGGCAATACCGCATCTTGAACCGTTGAAGGCAAATGGAATGTGATTATTAAGTTCACTTCTGGAAAGAGATGACCCTCCTAGATGTGCTATATGTTCCAAAACTTCGCAAGAATTTGGTGTCCGAAGACTCTGAACCTATGCTAAGCAAGAAAGGATTCAAGCTAGTCTTCGAATCCGATAAATTTGTTTTGACTAAGGGTAGAATGTATGTAGGAAATGGCTATCTTAGTGATGGGCTCTTCAAAATCAATTGTATTCCTAAAATTATTATGAATGATAATAAAATACCTTCTTCTTATATTGCCGAGTTATGTAGTTTATGGCACTCTAGACTTGGACATGTTAATTTCAAATGCTTGCATAAAATGATGAATTTTGGATTGTTGCCAAAATTGAAGTTGACAAGACTCGTAAATGTGAAATATGTGTTGAATCGAAGTTTGCAAGAGAGCCACTTAAATCTATAGATAGAACAAGTGAGCTATTAGATTTAATTCATATGGATTTATGTGACTTAAAGTTAACTCCAACAAAAGGTGGAAGAAAATATTTTATTACATTCACAGATGATAAAAGTAGATGTTGTTATGTTTGCTTACTTAATTCCAAAAATGAAACCATGGATATGTTTAAGACATATAAGGGTGAAGTTGAAAATCAACTCTTAAACACTATTAAAATGGTGAGGTCAGAAAGGGGAGGTGAATACGATTCAACTCCATTGGCCAAGTATTGTGCACTTTATGGCATAATTCACCAAAAACTACGGCATCGTATACACCACAACAAAATGGTGTAGTGGAGAGGAAAAACCAAACCCTCAACGATATGGCAAATGCTATGTTAAATAGCTTGGGAGTGCCATACAACTTGTGGGGGGATGTCATTCTCACGGCAAATGTGATCCTTAATCGAATTCCACATAAGAAGAGTAATAAGTCTCCTGATGAAGTGTGGAAAGGTAGAGTGACCTTAATCGAAAATCGTTTGATCATGGCGAGCCTTCAACCTTTCCTTATGCAACTTCGTAGAGTCATACGCATCTCTACAGATTTCCTCTAGCTCGGCGAGTTGGAGTTTTCTTAGCTGACCTCCCTCTTTAATATCGAAGTTCAATGAGCGAGTCGCCGAATACGCTTTATGCTCAATCTCGACAGGGAGGTGGCAAGCCTTTCTGTACACTAGCCTATACGTGGACATTCCCAAGTTTGTTGTATATGCAGTACGGTACGCCCATAGAGCATCAGTCAGTTTGTATGCCAAGTCTTTTCTGTTGGAGCTAATCATTTTTTCGAGAATATGCTTTATTTCTCAGTTAGCCAACTCTGCCTACCTGTTAGTTTGTGGGTGGTAAGCTAGTGCGATCTTGTGATTAACCCCGTACTTTTTGAGGAGTGACTCCAAGGGCCTATTGCAAAAGTGCTTCCCTTGGTCACTTATTAACGCCCTCGGGGTTCCGAAACGTGACATAATATGTTCTTTTAGAAAGGACATTACTGTTCTATGGTCATTGCGTCTTGTCGGTATCGCTTCTACCCATTTTGAGACATATTCCACAGCTAGGAGTATGTATTCACAGTTGTTTGATTTTGGAAATGGGGCCATAAAATCTATGTCCCAACAATCGAATATTTCAATTGTGATTATAGGAGTCAAGGGCATAGAGTTCTTTTTTGAAATTGTACCAAGCTTTTGATAGTATTGGCATGTTTTACAAAAGGAATAGGCATCCTTAAATACAGTGGGCCAGTAAAAACCGCTGTGTAGGACTTTTTGTGTGGTCTTTTGCAAAGAGAAGTGGCCACTGCAAGCCTCAGAATGGAAAGATGCTAGGATTATAGTTATATCCTCATTCGGAATGCATCGTCTGATGACCTGATCAGCGCAATATTTGAAAAGGTACATGTCATCAAAGAAGAAGTGACGTGCGAATGAGAGGAATTATTTCTTATCTTGATTTGATCAATGCCCGGGGATTTCTCTCATGACTAGATAATTTACTATATCTGCATACCAGGGCAAACTAGAAATAGTCATAAGTTGCTCATCTGGGAATTCATCCTTAATCGATAGCGGTTTAGTATTATCAACAAATGTTAACTGAGACAAATGGTCTGCGACCACATTCTCTACCCCTTTCTTATCCTTGATTGTGAGTTCAAACTCTTGGAGTAGGAGTATCCAACAGATAAGCCTTTGTTTTGCGTCTTTTTTGGATAGCAAATATTTAAGGGCTGAGTGGTTTGCAAAACAGACAATTGGAGACCCTATCAGGTAAGATCTGAATTTATCCAAGGCGAATACTATAGCCAGCAGCTCTTTTTCAGTGGTTGTATAATTCATTTGAGCTTCATTCAGCGTTCAACTGGCATAATAGATAACATATAGCTTATTATCTTTCCCCTGTCCTAGAACTGCGCCAATAGCGTAGTCACTAGCATCGTACATCAGTTCGAAAGGCAAACTCTAGTCGGGTGCTTGTATTATTGGTGTGGAGGTAAGGTGGTCTTTTAGTGCATCGAAAGATGTTTGGCATCTTTTCGACCATTCAAATGGTGTGTCTTTGACAAGCAGTTGACAAAGTGGTTAGGAGATTGCACTAAAATTTTGGATAAATCGATGATAGAATCCCGCATGTCCCAAGAAAGAACGGATGTCTTTAACTATTATGGGGACAGGTAGATTCGAGATTATGTCGATTTTGTCTTTATCCACTTGGATACCTTTATCGGAGATTATATGGCTGAGGACTATTCCCTTGGTCACCATAAAGTGACATTTTTCCCAGTTTAGTACTAGGTGTTTGTCCTCGCATCGTGCTAGCACACATTCAAGATTTTCCAAGCAATTTTCAAAACTATGGCCGAACACAAAGAAATCGTCCATGTAAACTTCGAGTATTTGTTCGAACATATCACTAAAGATGCTTAACATGCACTGCTGAAAAGTAGCATGTGCATAGCAAAAACTGAAAGGCATGCGGCGGTAAGCAAAAGTACCAAACGGACAGGTGAAAGTTGTTTTCTCCTGATCTTCAGGAGCGATTTTGATCTAATTGTATCCACTATATCCATCTAGAAAATATTAGTACTTGTGACTTGCCACTCATTCTAGCGTTTGATCCATGAATGATAGTGGAAAGTGGTCCTTCCGGGTCACAGTGTTTAACTTTCTATAATCGGTACACATCCTCCATCCGGTGGGGATGCGTGTTGGTACCAACTCTATTTTTATTAGCAATATTCATTATACCTGCTTTTTTAGAAACTACTTGGGTCAGACTGATCCACGGACTGTCAAAGATTGGATAAATTATCCCAACGTCAAGTAATTTTAAAACTTCTTTTTTAACTACTTCTTGCATTTTGGGATTTAGACGCCTTTGCATTTGTCATGATGGTTTAGCATCTTCTTCTAGATAATTTTGTGGGTGCAAATGGATGGACTTATGCCTTTGAGGTCAGCAATCGTCCATCCCAATGCTCCCTTATGTTGTTTCAGCATTCAAACTAGTTTACCCTCTTGTTCGGAGTTTAAGGTGGACAAAATTATAACCGGGTATGTTTTCTCAGTTCCCAGGAAAGCATATTTGAGCTCCTTAGGAAGCTCCTTTAATTCCAAGTCAGGGAACTGGAAACTCAAGGGCATAACCAATTTTTTTTCGGAGGCAACGGTTCATATGGTGTCACCCACATGCATTCAGCTCTATCCTCCTTTTTCGTGTCCATCATAAGGCACATTTGATTAAGGTCGGTATCCAATGGAGTAGAATCGTTAGGTCGATAGACAGTATCAAATTGTGACATAACTACCTGCAAATGATCTTTGTAATCGACAACATCAGCCTCATCTTCGATGACCGTTTCAATGTAGTTTACTTCCTCTTCATCATCGTATTCTTCAGGTCGGGGTTAGAAAAGATTTTGACGTTTAAAGTCATATTCCCAAATACGATGGTCATAATACCACTTCTTATTTTTATCATGGCATCGATGGTGTTGAGAAATGGACGTTCGAATATCACCGGGATTTGTGTACATGGATTGGACACAGGTTCAGTGTCTAAGATTACAAAATTAACCAGGAAGACAAACGAGTCTATTTGAACGAGAACGTCCTCCAGTATACCTTTAGGGTATTTTACCAACCTATCTGCCAGTTGTAGTGCAACTCGAGTAGGTTTAAGTTCACCCAACCCTAGTTATTTATAGACGGAGTATGGCAACAGGTTTACGCTTGCTCCTAGATCAAGGAGTGCATTGTCTATCCGTTGATTCCCAATTTGACATGAGACAGTGGGAGTACCGGGGTCTTTGAGTTTAGGAGGTAGTTCATTTTGAATGATCGCGCTTGCTTGGCAAGTGACATATGCATGTTTTTTCACACTCTGTCGCCTCTTGACCGTGCATAAGTCTTTAAGATACTTAGCATAGGCCGATACTTGTTTGATAGCATTAAGAAGTGGAAGGTTTATTTTAACTTGTTTAAACAGTTCCAAGAACTCCTGATTCTTTATCTCATTTTTAGGCTTCTTTAGCCTTTGAGGGTAAGGCTCGGGGAAAGGGCATTTAGGTAATTCATCTTTAACAGGCTCCTTTCTAGGCATTTTCTCAACTTCTTCGACTTCTTTAGGAGCGTCATCATTTGCTTCTAATGGTTCGGTATTAGTAGATGGCTCCTCTTCCTGGGTAGATGGCTCGTTTGTATTTACCACTTCATGCTCTTTCATACTCTTCAGGTGTAGAAAGAGGCATGTTGTGCCCTATAATCTTGCCGCTTCTCAGAGTAGTCACAGCTTTTGCATGTTCTTGATTATTGGGACCATTGTTGTATCCCTTAGGATTTTGAAGTGGTTGGACAGGAAACATTCCACCTGATCCCTCTTGTCGTGCATCCATTCTCTCTAACGTCGCAGACATTTTACTCATCATTTGAATCAATTGTTGTGTTTGATTTGTGTTAGAGAGCGGATCTTCCTCTTGCACCTTTTTATGTGGTGGCACGTACACATTTGACTGTTGGTTATTAGAGGGTTGAGCCTGGTTGTAATTATTAGATATATTTTGATTGAATTGCTGGGGCTGTCTACTATATTGCCCTTGATATTGGTTATTGTTGTTGTAGGGCTGTTGCTGATATTAGTTTTGGGTCTCAGTGTCATTTTTCCAATCAAAACCGGGGTGATTCCATCGATTATTGTTTTGGAAATTGTTATTGTAATTATAAGAATTCCCTGCCCCTCTATATCCTTGCATGGCGTTCATTTCCATGGGGGCCTGTTCTTGTAAATACGGCACGTTTGGACAGTATTGAGTTGTGTGTCCCAACATATTGCATGTGCCGCATGGTTCTTCAGGCAAAACCTGTCTAGAACTTTTGCCTTTCACTCCTAACTCTTCTACCTTTCTTGCTAGTTCTTCGTATTTTGTCATTAGGTGATCTTCACTCTTTAGCTGATAAATGCTTTTCTCCTCTACAACTACTAGCTGTGCATGTGAAACCTCTTCAGAGTTAGACCATTCATGAGCGTGTTCGGCTAACCACTCGAAGTGGGCTTCAGCCTCTTCAGTGTTTTTGCTCAGAAATGGACCTGCGCTCATGGTTTCAACCAATTTTTTTGTTTCACCATTTAGTCCTTCATAAAAGTAGCTAATGGTTCGCCACTTCTCATACTCGTGATGTGGGCATGAGAGAAGCAAATCTTTAAAACGCTCCCAAGTTTGAGTGAAGGTTTCATTGCTCTTTTGCTTGTAGGAGTTTATTTTTCGTTAAAGTTCAGTGGTTATGCGAGGTGGGAAGAATTTCTTTAAAAGCGCAATGTTCATCGCATGCCAAGTAAAGATTGAATTTGGCTTGAGACTAAGCAACCATGCTTTTGCTTTATCCTTCAGAGTGAATGGAAATAACATTAGGCGTGTTACATCCACAGGACAATTCTGAGAGAATGTTTTAGAAACATCCTTGAAATCCTTGACATGTAGATATGCCTTCTCGCTCTCCATTTCGTGAAATGTTGGAAGGAGTTGAATCATTCCATTACGAAATTGAAACTCGCCCGCATGGGGTGGAATGAGAATACAAGAAGGAGTCGGTGCGTGTTCAGGTTGTATGAGATCGCGCAATGGGATGCAACGAATCGTCAATAGGCACAACCCTATTTTCACCATTCTCACTTTGATTGTCAGCCATAGATTCTATAGGTGTGGCGACGGGGTTGATAGAACTAGAGGAATTAGATGAGTAGAGTGGATTTCTGAAGATTCCTTCAATGGAATTATCGGACATGAAAGGGAAAAGACTAAAAAGATTTTAAACCTAACGAAAACGAAAAAGAAAAACAGAAATAGATGAAGAAAGAGTGAGGTAATCTAAATACTAGCTGGTCGCCTTCCCCAGCAACGACGCCAGAAACTTGACACGAAATTAATTTGGGTGCGCTTGTGTGCTATACCCAAGTGTAGGAAGACTTGCAAGTAGTATTCTAGTAAGAGCAGGTCGATCCCACAGAGAAGGTTTTAAACTAGCTACTTAGATTAACTTAAAGATAAAATAAAAAATCGATGTTTAAAGAAAGGTGTAGAACACGAAGTTTCACAATTAACAACTACTAAAATTAAAGCAACTAAATTAAGCTAGTGATTAACTAATTAACTAAAGCGATATTTTAAAAACGGTTTGTCTTTATGAAAGGGGACGTTGGGATTACACGAATCCACAGTGACCTAACCATCTACCATGCAGTTTTATTAAGCTCTAAGGAGTACGTCTTTCTACAATATTCTGTATTTTCTAAAGATAAAGATTCAATAGTCCTTTCATGGCCAGGACTATATCATCACAGTTGATTTAAAAATATATGAAGGCGATTTAAAACAATAGTTAGGACTCGCACTCTGAATGGTGTTAGCATTCAAATTGGTTTGCAAAAGTTATTGAAGAAAAATGCCTTAAGGCTTAAAGTTAAGAAACTGTTTTAATAAACTGAGCATATGGGGATAGTTTGATAACAAATCTCAAAAATAGAAAGTCTAGGAATACTGCAAAGGACCTTCTCAAGAATCTGAGGGTTCAATCGATCGACGCGCTCTCGATCGATCGAACATCATCATCTCTCAATCGATCGAATTGTCTTCGATCGCTTGACTGTGTCTCTATTTCGATCGATCGATCGAACGCAGGTTTTATATTGCTGCATGGCAGAGGCTGGAGATCACTATTTCATCGTGATCTCCCAACTCTAGGACTACTCAGACATGGTCTGGAGTATCACAGATTAGTTTTTAACATGAATATTCATTAAGGTTGTGTTTGGTTGTGATTTTAATATAAAAGTTATGATAACTATGGTTTGATAAGAAACTAACGTGCAAAACTATAACAATGACAGATTATACTACGAGATTCAACTAGCAAACTGTAAAAAAAATAAATACGAAACCTGAAACGAAAGAAACTTGTATTAAACGTTGAATACTTCGAACCAAAGCAATATCCCAAGATTAAAACCTACAAAAATCAGAGCAAAGCTCTCTATCTCTCTTTAAAACTGTAAAACTAAAAGTGGGCATCCCTATGGACGTGTTCATAACTAATATATATAGACAATCCTAGGGTTAGGGTTAACAACACTTGTTTCTGCTGTGTACGCGCAAATTCTGATAAAAGGCATGTTCGATCGATTGAACCATCTTCGATCGCTTGAACCCTGAATTACTCGATTGGTTAAACCGACTTCGATCGATCGAAAGCTCGATCGCTTGAGAGTTCTTCGATCGCTCTAACTTCAGTTTTCATCTTTGAATTGTTTTGCTTATAATCAAGTTTTCCTTTTATCTTGGTATTCATTTCTTCACACAGCAAAATAGTGATCTGCACAAATAATAGCTAAACCATACAACTTATCATAGATTAGTCATATTGTGTATAAACTAGCATTGTAATATGAATTGCAGATAAAACAAGGAGTTGTAAACTAAATTAGTATATTTCCTTATTTTAGCGCGATTGTATTTTATAAATACCCCCGCTTGTCATCTCCCTCTTGAGCCTGATTACTCTTCACAGTCTTGGGCCGACCATTCCAGAACTTGGACTAGGTTGATCATCTCGAGGTCCATTCCAACCATTCAGTCGGGCTCAAAAGCCTTTTGCAGTTTTAGGTGCAAACAATTGCCCCCCAAAAGGTCATGTCAATCATCCCGCCCTTGATTGATGTGACGTTTTGAATTTGAAACTGCCACGAGTCTAGCATGCAGAGGTTGTTAGATCTTGAGAATCCCACCAGTCACTCACCATTAAATACTAAAGCGTATAATACAATGAGATTTTCAAAATCTCTTCACCTTCCCAAATCATTTACATCTTCTTTTCTGCAACTCAGAGCTTCTCTCTCTCGAACCTCCATCTTTTCGGCGAGTAAACTCTCCTTCTATCCACTGAAATGGTGCCCAAAATCGTTCTGGCAGCATCTTTTAAAGGTAAGAAAACATTTCTAGATGCTCCTCCTCCACATAACTAGTGTAGAGAAGTAAGGCAATTAGCCAAAGCCCACGCTTCCTCCATTTCCACCGACTGCTTTACCAACTACTGCATTCTGATGGGATGCCGGCGGCGCCTGGTTTTGACATAGTGTTCTGTGGCGAACCTCCGGCGTCCTTTAACCCCTATTTCCTTTCAGTAGCCAACGAGTCACTCCTCCTCACCCCTGCAAACTGGAGAAAGGTATGGACAGCCACCCATCCCATCAGGGGTTGGCCTACACCCGCCGTCATTTGGGACAAATGGGTAATAAGGGTTTCGGCTTCTAAGTCTGAAACCTAGAAGCGCATAGGCATCTATGATGCTATCATGCTTAGTCGGTCCAAGCTAGAGATAGACTGATCCCTTTTCTTTTCAACCCTTCTATTTTGGTCGTCCTCTTGCAATGGGTCCTCTTCCGTTGTGGCCCAATGGGGCCGACTGTTAAGGACGTTAGCTACTTACTCGGGCTTCACCCTCATGGACAAGAGATTATTCCAGGGCTCGATGTTGGAACAGCCAGCTTCTCCTATCCCCAGCAAGAATCTGTCAGAGATGGGGCCATGTCCTACTGGCTGATTATAGCTTTCGGAGGTTTTCTGACTGCCTCCATAGGTAAAAAGGGATCGAACAAATGTGTCCAATGCTGAGCACACGACGTTCCTCATCTATTGGCTAAACATGTATCTTTTTTGCTCAGCCAGCCAGGCCATAACAAAGGAGTATACTACTTTAGACCTAGCCCTAGCTTCTAGTAAACCCTTGGCCTTGGCCACTCTCGTCTGGACACATTTAGTCCGAGGTGTGACGGACTTTTTTCATTTGGGCTTCAGTATCGAAGGCAGCCCGATCTGGATTCTCCAGCTCTGGTTGTACTCATATTTTCCAGGATTCAGACCAGCTGACCGTTCGCTGACTAATATTCCTATTTTTTCCGTCCATTACATGGACATGGCTCCTTCCTCACACTCCTTTGAGGAGTGTTTTACTTTCTTTTATGAGGGATGCTCAAATTGGGCTCCTCCTCTCTCCACGCCCTTCTCTTTTCTTCTCTTCACTTCACTTCCCCACATTCCTTTAACTCCTCAACAACACCGCTAATTGGGGCCCGGGCACCCAAGCCACTTACAACAAAATATTTTCCTACTACTTAGTAGCTAGGGACAGTATATTTAGCCCGAGTATACCCTCCAATAACAATAAGTGTGGGGTTGAATATTACTTTGCTCCCCTCTTCAGCCATCAATTCGGGTTGTCACAATTGGTTCCAGTTCCGCCGGTCATTACCGTGAACATAGACTAGGTAGAACTGGGCCTGATTGTGAATGATGAACAAGTAAAGAAATCAAGGAACGATCAGACAGGTTGAAAGGGGCCTTCGACTTCAAGCCATTCTCAGCCCGACCGGTTGTGTCTGAAGAGTTTGAGAAATGGTGGTCTGACCATGCTACCCAAATATTCAAGAGTAATGCCTCTGAGGTACTTCTTTAATTTATCACGTCATCAGCCGTTAAGGCCGATATACCTGCTGTTGCCCCCATGGTGACTCGCAAGAAGCTGATTGCGAAGAGACTGGCTCCCAAGAAGGCATCAAGCCAAGGGCCATCCAAGAAGAAGAAGCAGATTGCAACCTCATCCACTCAAGTATCAATCTTCTTCTCCTTTCACTTCGTGCTTTCTGATTCATCCTTTTCCTAACCTTTTCCTTTCTGTTTTAGCTTGTGGACGAGGCCTCCAAAGAAGATACATTGCCTGCCGGCAGGCCTCTCAAATACAATCAACTCAACCTCCAGCTAACCGTCAGTGAGTTGTGCCGCCTCCACTTACTGTTCCAACTTCTCCTGAACGAGCGGCATCCTTCCTTGAATAAGTTGCAGAGAGGGTGGTCCCCATTAGAGTTGCACCTCTTCTAACTCCTTCAGATGGAGATGGTGATGTTGATCCTACTGAAGATGCACCAGAGCAAGTGATTCTATCTTCCAACAGTGAAGACTTGCATGGGGGTGATGCAACTATGGAGACAACTGGAGAAGAGGTCGAACAATTGGTCCGAGCGGTATTGGACCATGTTGGAGATGACTTGACCGACTAGACCAATCTCGCGGCTGTAACAAAATCAACTGTAGATGCTATGGAAGGAACTACAGGACCAATCCTGTTAGTTTTGTTCTTTTAGAGGTTTCGACCCCATCTATTGAAGAGCAAAACCCAATAAGAAAGAGCATTGGAGCTGTGGAGGAAACAACTATGGCCCCTCCAACTGAGCTGAGCCATCAATCATCCCATCCTTTTACCTTACAGCTAAGCAGCGAGGCTGTTGTACTACAAGGTACATCAGCTTCCACATCCTTGCTTGCCCAGGTAATTTACTCTATATTCGAGCTGACCAGTTCTATTTTTTTTTACAAATATTAATCCTTGGCTGGTTCTCCACTCTCTGAATAGGTTGTCCCTCTGGGTCTAGAACCTTTCATACCTTTTGACGATTTCTTCATCGGCCTGGACCTTGGGGCATTTGACCTGAGTCTGTTTGAGCCTGAAGCAGCCTCCCCATCGAGCATTCAATGATCAAGGGACCTTCTCCTCGGGTTGGCTAATCACAACCTGACCAACCTTCCATCTACTGCTAACATCGATGCTGCCCTGAGCGTTCTTCTGGCTGATTGTTCACTATTAGACGGGAAGCTTTATCTGATACAGGAGATCCAAGAATGGCTACCAGGATGTCGTCTCTTGGATTGACCGGCCTCTTCCATTGAAATTGAGGTTGAAACTCACCTTAATGCTCGGCAAAGGGCGATGTAGTTTCTTCAATCTGCCAAAACAAAATACCAGGCTGGGAAGGTATCTCGGGCTCAAGTGATTGCCCGAGATGCCTGGCTGCAATCTCGTATTGCTATACTCCGGGCACAACTGGAGCAATGTGAGGCCGAGGTTGTCACCAACAACGCAGCCCTGGTAAAGATTGATGAAGTCTTGGCTCAGTTTGGCGAGGATGCCCAGAAATGCAGTGACCAATTACAAGCCAGCATCCCGATCTCCCATGCTTGGTCTCAAAAGCTTGACAAAGCTAGGCAAGATCGGGCTGGAGCTAAGAGAACCTCGGAAGAATCTGAGAGCAAAAATTAGGAATTTTGAATTGGCCTAGAGGCCGATTTTTATCCTTTGTACATATATATATCCCTTTTTTTTTAAGTTGTAGGTAAGCTGTGCCTAACTATTTAATATAATTGACTTTTGATTACTCAGGTTCATTGTTGATAAGAAGTTCATATTCTAACCTGGGGTTCGGTCTATATTCTAAATCAATAGTTTTCCATAAAGTAGGATATTAGGACTTTAAATACTGACCGTTTATTAGCCTGGTATGAACCTCTCCCTCCATATCGCGCAACCTTTATGCGCGCTTCCCCTTTCTTGACTTGGTGGATAATGAAAGGACCTTCACAGTTGACCAACCATTTACCATATCGGCTATCCTTGTCACTGATAGGCAAGATGGCCTTCCAGACTAATTCCTCTGTGCAGAAGGATTTCTCTTTGACCCTCTTGTTATATGCTCGGGCAGCACGTAGCTTCTATACTTTCGATGAGTCTAAGGCAGTTAGCCTGATTTCATCAAGTCCCTCCAACTCAGCTATTATAGCCTCAATGTACTCAGCGGGCTCAAGCTAATTTTGCAATGCCCTCCTAGCTGATCGAACTGTGACTTCCATAGGTAGCATAGCATCATGCCCATAGGTTAGCATAAATGGTGTAACCCCAGTGCTAGACCTCTTAGATGTCCGATAGGCCCAAAATGCTTCGGACAACAGCTTATCCCATTCCCTTGGTTTTTAATTTATCATCTTCTCAATGATCCCTTTGAGGATCTTGTTAGTTGACTTAGCCTGCCCGTTGGCTTGAGCATAGTATGGAGTGGAGTTGAGAATAGTAATTCCTCTACTTTCTGTGAATACTGACGTTTCGGTTCCTGTAAACACAAACCCTTGATTGGCCGTAATGGTTTCTGGTAGGCCGAATCGGTGTATTATATGTCTTCAATGAATTTGATCACAGTGGACTAAGTCACAACCCTACAGGGTATGGCCTCGGCCCACTTTGTAAAGTAGTCCGTAGCCACGATAATGAAACAATGCTAGCCTGATGATGGTGGGAGTACCTTGCCGATTAAATCCATGGCCCATCCCCTGAACGGCCATGGCTTTATAATTGGTTGGAGCTCTTTTATAGCACCCAAAATTTCTAAAAATTCCACGTAGGAATATAAGATTAGTGACATCACCGTGGTACGGTTACAGAAGGTCCATTAGGATGACCTCAATTAGAATTCTCTATAAGGTCCTATAGAAATCATTTTCACGATGACATCCTCTTATAACCTAGAACCTATTAGAGTGGTCGTAACCACGACGTTTTAGATTTTATTTAGAGTTCGTAGACGGAATTTCACTTAGATCCGTACACAGCCCTGTACGTAGGCACAATTACATTTGTGCATGTACATTGAGACATGCATGTAACCCCATGCAATGGCACGTAAATTGAGATATGGGCCCCACCACTGCCACGTGGCAGCCATGTGTAACCTCCTCACCATGTGTCACTCATGCATGCAACATGCACCACACTTGGCACAATACACACCACTTGTTAAACCCTCCCACCCTTTCATGCTCATACCACATGGACACAAGCATACACACACATATTCTGCATTGCATACACACATTCACAGATTATGTAGAGAGAGACCCGAGAGTTTTTGGTGAGGAAAATCAACCACACCACACTCGCCCCCCACATTGTACACTACACAATCTCATACCCTCTCTGTCCACTCCCCTTTGGACACACACACAACCCTCCACACCTTTTTTGTACGCAGCACACACATACCCCCACATCTTTTGTCTAGACGCAGAGAAGAGAGAAATGAAGAGATCGAAGAAGAAGAGAGAGTGATCTGAGATCAACTGAGGCAAACCCAACCTCCCCATTACTCTCTGACCCTTTGTATGTCACCCTACACTCCCAAATCACACATACACACCCTTAGGCAGAGCCTAAGGTTCTTTATGAGCTCCGGTCAGCCATTAAAGCTGCACCGTGAAGCTTGGTTTTTGAAACACAACCACAGCCCCTAAAATTTATACCATTGTGACCTTCTTAAACCCCTTAGACCCCCACAAGATAAGTTTTTTATCAGGACCTTGTTTGCCTAGACATGCAAGCCATTATTCTCTTAAAATTCAAAAAGAATAATGGGACCGTAGGTGCCCTAAACAAATGAACCCAATTCTCAATCTCTAGTATGTTGTAGAGAGAGGGAACTCGGTCATTTTGACGATGGTTTGGGAAATTTTCATGGAGAAAAGAGAGAGTTATGGTCCCTTGAAATTTTCCGATGAAATCGTGCTCGCCAGCGGCGAGCTGGGTGTTGGAGAAGAAGACGACCCGTTTGGGTCTCTGGTTATAACACCTGGGTCAGGGGTCGGGTCGGGTAATGGTTTGGGCGGGTTAGTTTGTGTGTGTTGTTGGTTTTGGGTTCAGGTTTGGGTCCAACCCGAATGAGTGTTAGAATGGGTTTGCTTAAGTGTGTATACGGGTAATCCGTATAAGTCAAGTTCAGTTCGGGCTGAATCGATGGGTCAGATTAATATTATTACTAATATTAATTACTTAATCGTAGTTTTAAATACTTCTTGTTAACCAAATTAGTTTTAAGTTATATAATGGGCACTTCTAAGATATGAAATATTATTACATAATATTTCATATATTCTCAGAATTATTATGATATCATATAAATATATATTTATTATTTATGTGTATAATATAAATAATAAATAATGACTATTGGATCTCCTCAGTATTTAAATAGATTTTAAATACTTATGAGCTATTTTAAGAGTATATACCAAACGAGCTCCGAAAATTAGGAAATAAATACTGGTAGTGTATTTTAACGTATAATATTTAATAAAAATACTTCTAAGATCTGTTTCTTATGTTTGGCTATACTTATGTATTTGAGGACCTATACGGTTATGTTATATAATGAATTATCTTGGATAATTCATAATAAATAATCCGTGACTCCGAAAATTATGCGGTCAGTTCTCAGGGTCTTAGAATAATGTCTAGAACGTTCTCCTTAAGTTTAGTGACCTTTTGATAAGGTTGAAAAATACAGCTTGTCCTTAGAGCCCACACTGGTGTAGAAAATCCAACCTTTTATGTGACGGACTCCAATTTGGGTCTAATCAATGGCGTTGAACTTAGAGTGACACATAGATTACTACCTTGAGGTCTATACCCTCATTTGGTAAAATTACCATTACACCCTCACTTTAGGAGTTCACGTTTAACCATAATTCCACTGTATGCTTTGTAGGGAATCTCGTCCCGATCATCAGTTGAGGACGCGTGGGGGTTGGTATATCGAGGTGAGCATTTATAACCTCACTCCAAATATGAATAGAGGCTACTAGAGTAATTTGTATGTGATGTACACGTATATATATGGTATTCATTGTATTAATACCATGCTATACTACTATGGATGTTTATAAAGCTCTATTGCTATGTATTGCTATGAATAGCTGTAACTGAGTTGTAACATCATGTATACGAACATGTCAAGGATTTTATCTATATGTTTTGTTGGTAGCAATCTATGTTGAGAGATATATGACTTTTGATAGCATTGTTTTTGATAATAAGCTCTTAGATGAATGTAGTAAGACGAATATGAATGAAGAACATTCAGAATGATAATATATGCCATAATTGATAATGTTAATGAATAGAGGATTGGGAACACGAGCATTCACGACATGGTGTCAGCATGCATTGTGTAGTTTGGATTCTATGGAAAGAGTTGAATGGTATAAGACCCATTGAGCCAACCTGTCACAACCCATCCCGCTAATGCGCGGAAACAGGACACGTGGCACGCGTCAAGGCTTATTCAGTTCCTTTAAAGTAAAATAGCAACAAAAAATAGTAAGTGAAATCCATTAAAATTAGAGTTATAAAAAGTTTGTCCAGTTGAAATAGTTCCAAAAGAATTCAGTTTAGAAAATAGAGGTCCAGTCGACTGATCGAGGGCCCAGTCAACTGGGGACTTGAAGCAGAAAGGTTTCAAAGACTAACAGCCTGTCCAGTCGACGACATCGGCGACTCAGTCGACTGGTGCCTAAAATTATCAGTCGATTGAAATTGTCCGGTCGACTGATACTCTATTCTAACAGAAAATGGTGTTCTGGGACCTCATCCAGTCGACTGTTTTATCAACCCAGTCGACTGATTCCCTAACACATCAAAGCAGTGTTTAGTTATACACAGTGATCCAGTCGACTAAAGCGAAAACCAATTGACTAATCGGCCTCAGCAAACTATGGATTCTGCAGAATTTCAAGCTACACTCTTCCAAATCAAAACCAACATAACCACAACGATATTACTACAGTTTAGAACATAAATACAGGAGTTTGAATACAGGATTACAATACCACCAACTAATTCCCAAGGTTCCATTACAACATATTACAAATTCCTAATCCTTATATAAGTTTAGGAAAGAGAACAAAAATATGAACAAGGTGATTCCCCGGCGTTCCACAACGGCCTCACTCCTCACGCTTATTCTTGTCTTTCTTCTTACCCGCAATGGAGTAAATCTCCACTGCTCAGCTATATGCCGAGTGCACAAGTTCTAGCATATGCAATATATGACAAATCATGCTTTAATCTCACAATTCATACAAATAGTCTCTAGAGAGAAAGATACTCATTCATCCGGTAGCGGCAAGTCCAAGTCTTAAACCGCGATGCCAATGGCAAGTCCAAGTCTATCAACCATTGCATCCCTAAGTGCCATGGCAAGTCCAAGTCTATCAACCATGCACAGTAGCCGTCGCTACTAAATTCTCAAACATCAAGAAGCTTATTCTGGTATGAATTTGTATAAGACTCCCCTTTGACCCACATAGACAACTTAACATCCTCGCGTAAAAGTAGATATGCTTTTCACATTTAATCGCGTGCATAATTAACAGGCCTAAGATTAACACATGGATTTTGCCCGGATCACAATTTTGTCATCGAAATTTAAAACATGTATTTCCATATATTTCACAAATTAGAACTTCATACCTCGTGCGATTCTCTTCAAACTTTGAAGGATCGACTAGATGGCCGATTAAACGTCGGTCTCAGATTTGAGATGATTCCTACAAGTTTATAGGGGTTTTCTCCAAAAGTCTAAAAATTAGATTTTTACAAAAGTTTTCCAAACATGGCCCAAGTGATATCAAAATGTAGATCTTACCTCCACGAGTTCAAATCTCGAATTTGGGAAAAATCTGACGGACGAAAGGTCGCCGATCGTCGTCGTAAAGCCCGTAGGATCAAATCCCATTTTCTCTCTCCTCTCTTAAGATATTTTATAAGGTTTGTGAGAAATGAATTCTCACCCTCCTCTATTTATAGACAAACTCTTCGGGAATCGCGTTTACCTCCCCGCGAGTTTCTCAAACTTCTAATTAAGTCCTGAAGTGTCGCACACTTCCATTTTATGCCTTTACGAGTGAAAACTAAAATTTACAAAAGTTTTCAACTAAGTCTCGTTTGGGTCCAAAATTACGTTCGGAAACTAAATTTCGTGGAATCTCTACACAACTTACCTTTTATATAACGTGATACTCACGTTCTCACCACAGTTCTCAAAATAATATATATAACAATATCGAGATTACCAGAATTTACCCTACACGGGTAAATTTACTATTCACAAAATACCAGATAAGTCAAATAACATTTAAATCACATAAATGTCATTTACTCATGCCAATACAAAATGAACTACGATGTTCCCGTGTCCTCACTGACGCCTTACCGTTGACCCACAGTCAACCTCGTTACCATTATCAACTAACATTGATAAACTCACAAATTTTAACTATGCATGATAAAATTATGAAATTTTTGGAATGGGTGTGACACAACCGGATCCGTAGTGATCAACTGCTGACGAGCCAGGGTCTTCTTGTTATTGGGCTTTATTTGTCCCAGCGGTGTTGGACGTGGAAGTCTTCGGACTTGGGGAGATACGCTGGAAGTCTTCGAACTTGGCTGTTTAAGTTAGAAGTCTTCAGACTTAGCTGTTTAAGCTAGAAGTCTTCAGACTTAGCTGTTTAAGCTAGAAGTCTTCGAACTTGGTGAGATACGCTAGAATATGAATATGAGTCAGAGATGCTGACGATGAAGCATTCTATTGCTGCTATATATGTATATTGAGAAAGGGCGTGTTATGTCAGGAAGTCTTCAGACTTGACTGGATAAGCTGAAGTCTTTGGACTTGATTTGAACACTTTGAGTCTCCGTGACAAAGTGAAGGTTGTTGTTATGTTAGAATTGAATCAGAGACGTTGTTCGAGATGAGATATTATTATTCGGATTTCTTATCTTATTCTGAAGGATGTTTGAGATGAGATATTATTATTCGAATTTCTTATTATATTTATGAAGAGATGAAATGATCTGGGAAGTCGCGGACTCAGCGTCCTGATGTGAGGTAAAAATGCATTGAACATGGATTGGCATGCATAAGCACGATGAAAAGATAAGACAAGTGTTAATCTGGTAACAAGAATGTTAGGAGCTGGTTATGAGTTATTGATTATGACTTATTTTATGAGATCATATTTCAAGTTGTGTTAAAAATGATATATATATATATATATAAAAATGATCCGTTTGTTGAGTTGTTAATACCTCTGTTATGCCCGTGGAAGGAACGTCTTTTGATAAGAGACTGCGCTTATCTTAAGATGTTGAACATTAACGCGAGAGTGAGTGGTTGTTATGTATATTGGTGTTATGTTGTGAATACTCACTCATCTTGTATCCAAGCTAACGGTATTATGCCCTAGATAATCCAATGTCTAGACGTTTTGCAGGTATAGTGGATAAACTCAAGGATGAGGTGCTAAGGAGTAAAGGAAGGGTGAAGCCAGGTAAAAGACCAGAGATAGCTAGCGAGCAATTGTAATATTTACGTTTAGAATCTTGTAATCCTTATGTATATTATTTTAGACAAGTTGAGGCCAAGAAGGCCAGGTAGTTGTAATATCACTTTTATGACTTAATGTTAAGCAAGTTTCAGTTTGGATTGATTCTTAGTGTTTAATTTATGCTGCGGTTATGTTTATGTTTAGCATTTTTCCTTAATTGGAATACCTGTGCGGAGTTAGAAGGGCATATTGGTATTTTTCAACTGTCACGTATCCACGGGTCCAAAAACAATGGAAAATTCAAAAATTTTCCCTATGTTGCTACGCCAGGGCGTGACATCTTTAGCTCACACCTGTTGAATCGGGCCATGCTTCTGGCAGGCTTGACACCCTTTAGCATAGCTGATGCAATATTTTAACATGCCTGGCCAGTAATAGTTGTACCTTTGTAAAAGCCATTTCATTTTGGTACCGGCCTGATGAGCTCCGCAGATACCTTCATGGACTTCGGTCATCACCTGCATGGCTTGCTTTTTGCCTAGACATTTTAGGATCACGTCATCGCCGATGGGTTTCTTGAATAATTCTCTGTCAAGCACCACAAATCGGACTATAAACAGTCTGACCTTTTGGCCTACCCTAACATTTGGGTGTTTTAAGTATTCGATGATAGGGATTCTCAAATCATCATCATCCATTAAGACCGAATTGGTAGTAGTATACCAGTCTCTTTTTGCCACTGATGGTAATGATCGGACTTGTATCATGATGGTTTGATTTTCCACTTCTTTCAGCGAAAGTGGAGCTGATCCTGCTTTGGCCTACTTGTCTGCCTTGGTGTTCATAGACCAGGGTATATAACTCACACTTATATCATCAAATGAGTCCATAAGTTGAGTGGCAACTGAGTGAAACGGGCACAACTCCCAACTTTTTTTTGGAATTCCCCTAATATGTCCGATTATCAGTCTCGAATCTCCCTTTATGTGTAGAGATGATGCCCCTATCTCAAGGAGTATCTCCAATCCGATTATCAGTGCATCATATTCAACCTGGTTGTTAGTACATTTGAAATCGAACCGAAACGACATCTTTGTCTTTTGTATTTGGGTGATATAATGACCACTCCTGCCCCAGTACCTCCTGAATTTTTAGACCCATCAAAGATTAATGTCCATGGGACTAAGGACGTGTTCAAAATTTTAGGTGCTAGTGACGACTCTTCCAGATCAGTAAGGTATGGGTGATCGACTAGAAAATTGGCTATGGTCTGGTCCTTGACCAATTGCTATGATCGGTATTGAATGACGAACTCCATCAGGGACAAGGTCCATTTTCCAATTCGGCCACGCATTATGGGTTTTGATAGCATGTACTTAATCACATCAGTTTGGCATATAATATAAGTAGAAACAGGGAGCATATATGTTCTTAATTTTTGTGATTGAAAAGTACAATGCCAAGCATAGCTTCTCAATCGGCATATAGCGTTGTTCGAATGGAGTCAAAACTCTACTTAAGTAATAAATGGCCTGCTCGTTACCTTGCTCATTATCCTGAGCTAACATGCTTCCTATAGAGCAGTCAGAGGCCAATATGTATAATTTAAGACACCTACCCTTCTTGGGTGACATCAACACTGGGGGGAGGGGGGTTGACAAGTATTGCTTAATTCCTTCAAAGGCCTACTGGTGGTTGTCTTCCCACTTGAACTCTTCATCGGTCTTGATCTTTAGCAATGGGGTCCACACTTAAGTCTTCCCTGTATAGTTGGAGATAAATCTCCTAAGGAAATTGATCTGCCCGAGCAACCTTTGCAGCTCTTTCTTGTTGGCCGGGGGCTTTGCCTTATGGATAGCCCGACCCTTGTTCTTGTCAACCTCTATTCCCCTCTGGTGCACAAGGAAACCCAAGAAATTTTCAGCCAAAACGCCGAATGCACATTTGAGTGGATTCATCTTCAGCTTATGAGCTCGCATTCTTTCGAACACTTTCTCAAGGTCTGCCAAATGTTCGGCGTTGCTCCCAGATTTCACCACCACATCATCAATGTATACTTCCATAAAGCGCCTGATCATATCATGGAAGATGGAACTCATGGCCCATTGATAGGTGGCTCTTGCATTTTTTAGCCCGAATGGCATCACAACCCATTCAAAGGTTTCGATTGCCCCCAGGCATCGAAAAACTGTCTTTGGGATATCTTCTTTGGCGATGTAAATTTGGTTGTACCCCGAATGCCTATCCATAAAGGACAAGATTTTGTGTTTAGCAGTCGAATCAATCAGCTGATCGGCCATAGGCATTAGGTATTCGTCCTTTGGGGTAGCCAGGTTTAGATTTCAAAAATCAATACAGACTCAGAGCTTCCCATTCTTTTTCACCACTGGGACTACATTTGAGACCCACTCCACATATCTTGCAATCCAAATGAAACCAGCACCAAGGAGTCGTCCTATTTCTTCTTTTACTTTTAGTGTCACCTCTGGAGACATGCGTCTAGGTAGCTGCTTGAACAGTTTGAACCCCGATTTGATTGGTAATTGGTATTCTACCAGTTTCCTAGATAGCCCTAGCATCTCATCATAGTCCTAGGTGAAGCAGTCTTTATACTTATGCAAAAGTGCTATAACCTCGGCCTGAAACTGTGATTCTAGCATCTGACTTACATAAGTTGGTTTATACTCTCCTTCAATGCCCAAATTAACTTCCAAAGGGGATCTTGAACGTCGGTCTTCAGATCATCCAGCTTTGCTATGGCCATATCTAATTCTTCTATTTGAATCTCCTCCTTTTTTTGGTAATTCTTCCTCATGGATACAATCGGCCAAGTTTACCATACCATCGGCTGCGCCGATCTCTAGTCTTCTATCGGCCAGATATGCACACCATCTAGACATGCTGGTCCTTAGGGCCAGCTGTCTCTGAACTTTAGTTGGTTATAGATTCATTGATAACGTCTTATTCACTGATCTCAATCGGTTTTAACTCTTCAGTCCGATTGGGGTTATGGTAATATGACTTCAATTCTAGTGGAGCTCCCTTACGGAATGTAGCTGCATTCGATTTTCCTAACTTGCCACATCCTAATAGCTTGACTGGTCTAATGTCATCTTCATATAGAACTGTATCAGTCATTTGCACACATGCTGCGAATGGCCTTGTATCAGCCCCTACTACTTCAATCTCGTCCCCTCTCCAGAAAATTAGTGGATGATGGAGGGTAGAAGGGATATAGTAATTATGATGAATCCAGTCTTAGCCCAATAGTGCATTATAGGCGGCTGATGTCTCCACGATGAAGAAGGCTGTCATGACCGTCTTGCTACCAACGGTTAGTTCTAAAGGTATGATACCCTTGGTCCTTGATGGTGTCCCTGTGAAACTCTGGACGTTCATCTCAGTTGGAATCAGTTCTGACTCAGACTTTTGGAGAACCCTTAGCATGATTTGGGGCATGATGTTAATAGTAGATCCTCCATCAACGAGAATTCTGTTAATTGGGACCCCTTCAATATGTCCCTGTCGGAAAAATAGGTTTAAAAATTATTTTAAACGCGCAGCGGAAAAGATTCAGTTATAATAACTGATTGGTATCCCAGGATCTACTACTCGGTAATTCTATAGATGCGCACAAGAGGGGACAAGATTATACCTTTGTGTCTTGAACCCAATTCTGATATCTTCAACCTTGGTGATGTAGCAGCCTACACTAGGTTGTCTTCACCCTTATGTCTCCTGCGGATGCCTGCCGGAAAGACTAGAGATGGTGGGATCTCTAATATAGAAGATAGGAAGGTTTAGGAAGGCTAAAAAGGTTTCTGCAGCGTCTGGTTAATAAAAATGACAAACTCTTTTTCCAGAACACAGCTGCCCTATTTATAGATTCCCAGAACCGACCTAGACTTCGAGCGATCGAAGATCTTCGATCGATCGAACCATTCTCGATCGATCGAGACTGCCAAGACTTCAATCGATCGAACATACTTCAATCGATCGAACTTGTCTTGACAACTCCCTCATGTGTCTTTCCAAGTATCCTGGCCGAGCTAAGAGTGGGACCTCCTAGGCTCTTTATTGTTGGCTCAGACCAGTTTGTTAATTACCGTGACCAAACTCTTTGATCAGCAAACTAACTAACTGGTCAGTTAACGTTTACTCCACTATAAAACGATAACTGAACTCCAACACAAAAGAACATATCCGAAGCGATAACTAGACTTGTATGTTGTACTAATGTCCCTCTACCTTCAGCATTCGTAATCATATTCAGGTAGTCGGATAACTGTTACTGTCAACCTGAATCAGGATTACTTCTTGTATTCCTTCAGTCCCATTCACCCCTCATGATTACCAAACATGTTGATAACTCTTATCAACAAGACTGCAGTACTTAGTAATCGACTTGGTGACATTCTTAAGGGAATGCTTACTCTGAATCAGAGGGAAGATTATGTCTTGACAATATATGTTCACAACCCTATGAACATGACATACCCAAGATACCCAGGTGTTGATCTTCAATAGACCTCACTGGTTGGTAAGTCAAAGCAGTCATATCCACAGTTTGTGTTCATAATCGTCTCAAGATTGAGAACACGTACCTTATACAAGTTATGAGTTCCTATCGACTGATTGACAGTCTTGAGTGTCAATAGGAAAGCTCAGGTCCGTCAATGCACTATAAGCACTAGCATATTAACTAAGAGTTACACTCTAGTGATTGAGATTAATCACTCCATCCAATGGTAGTTAATCATGCTACAGTGTAAACCTGATGAGATATCCAGTCTCATCATCCACTGTGACACGTTCTAAGTAACAAAGAATAGTAATTTGTATCTCACTTGTATGTATCTCATACATACACGCATTACTTACTATGATACTTAAGGATAACAATCATCTCATGAAAGAAACATACATAACTAAATGTAAAGCTGATATCCATATATTAAAATGTCAATGTCTCATATATAAAGTAATGGTTTGAGGGCACAAACCCAACAAACTCCCACTTGCACTCACAACCATACAGGATTATATCTGAGACCTAGACTATCTAGATGACAATCAAAGACCTTCTGTGGCAAGGCCTTTGTAAATGGATCAGCAAGATTGTCAACGGTGGCAATCTTGGTGACAGTCACATCTCTACGTTGAACAATATCTCGGATAAGATGATATTTCCACTCTACGTGCTTCCCCTTTCCGTGGTTCCTTAGCTCCTTGGACTGAGCCACTGCCCCACTATTATCACAATAAAGCGTAATAGGTGACAGCGACGCTGGTACCACCTCGAGCTCCATAAGGAACTTCTTAAGCCAAACAGCTTCCTTTGCGGCTTCACAAGCAGCCAAATACTCAGCTTCTGTAGTTGAGTCTGTAATGTATTTCTGCTTAATGCTCCTCCAACTAACAGCACCACCTCCCAAGGTAAAGAGATGTCCGGATGTTGACTTCCTCGAATCTTTATCTGACATAAAGTCCGAGTCAGTATATCCTACTGGAATAAACTCACTACCGCTGTACATAAGCATGTAATCTTTAGTTATTCTCAAGTACTTAAGAATGTGCTTAACGGCTGTCCAGTGCTCTGGACCCGGATTCGATTGATACCTGCTAACCATGCCAACGGCAAAACAGATATCTGGTCTAGTGTATAACATCGCATACATGAGACTTCCAACTGTCGAAGCATATGGAATTCCTACCATGTGATTCCTCTCCTCCCGTGTCTTAGGACATTGGTCCTTGGAGAACGCTAAGCCATGCCTGAAAGGTAACAAACCTTTCTTCGAATTATCCATTGAAAACCTAGCTAGCACTTTCTCGATATAACCAGCTTGAGATAATCCCATTATCTTTTGCTTGCGATCCCGAAAGAGCTTTATCCCAAGAATATAGCTCGCCTCTCCTAGATCCTTCATATCGAAAGTACTAGCTAGCCAAACCTTGACTATTGACAATGCCGCTACATCATTCCCAATGAGTAGAATGTCGTCAACGTAAAGCACAAGAAAGGCCTCCACTTTTCCTTCACACTTCTTGTATACACAAGGTTCATCCAGATTTTGTATGAAACCAAACGACTTGACCGCTTGGTCAATCAGATGTTCCAACTCCTGGATGCCTGCTTAATCCCATAAATGGACTTTTGCAGCTTGCATACCAAGTTACCTTTCCGACCAGCTATGAACCCTTCTGGTTGTTGCATATAGATGTCCTCCTCAAGATTGCCATTCAAGAATGCAGTCTTGACGTCCATCTTCCAGATCTCATAATCTAAGCATGCAGCAATGGATAAGAGTATTCTGATGGATTTGAGCATGGCTACCGGCGAGAAGGTTTCCTCATAGTCAATGCCCTCCCTCTGAGTATAACCTTTTGCTACAAGTCTTGCCTTAAAAGTCTCAACCTTTCCGTCAGATCCTCTTTTCCTCTTGTAGACCCACTTACAGCCAATGGGTTTAATATTGGATGGAAGTTCTACAAGATCCCAGACCTGATTGGAATCCATAGATTCCAATTCAGCCTTCATAGCTTTAACCCAATGAACTGAATCAACATCAACCATTGCCTCTTCGTATGTGGCAGGGTCAGATTCAGATTCTATAGAGATAGCTTCAAAAACTTCTCCTAAGAACATGTATCTATCAGGCTGGCTGATAATCCTTCCACTACGATGAGGTACCGGTGCGAAAATGGGTGAAGAAGTGGTATTTTCTTGATTTTCATCGTTAGCAACTGCGGGTTGGACTGAGGGCTCTCCTTCTATTTCTCTCAGATCTATCCTTCCCTTAGGTTTATGGTTCATGATATAATCATCCTCTAAGAAAACATCATTTGTACTAACAAACACTTTCTACTCTCTTGGATCATAAAAATACCATCCATAAGTACCCTTTGGATACCCTACAAAATAACATACTTCTGATCTAGAATCCAACTTGCTCATCTTTCCTTTCAGCACATATGTCGGACGCCCCCATATCCGGAGATGTTGCAAAGAAGGCTTGCACCCAATCCACATCTCCCGTGGTGTCCTGGGAATAGATTTGCTTGGTACTAGATTTAGTATGTATGCAGCGGTTTCCAAAGCATAACCCCAAAGTAATAATGGCAACTCTGAATAACTCATATTTGACCTAGTCATGTCTAAAAGAGTTCGGTTCCTTCTCTCCGCTACACCATTCTGCTGAGCCGTGCCAGGTGCACATAACTGTGACAGAATCCCATTCTGTACGAGGTGATCAATAAACTCATTAGAGAGGTACTCGCCACCTCGATCAGATCGAATGGCCTTGATATGTGAGTCCAATTGCTTCTCCACTTCAGCCCTAAACTCTTTGAACTTTTCAAAGGCTTCAAACTTGTGCTGCATTAGGTACACATATCCATACCTAGAGTGGTCATCAGTAAATGTTATGAAATACTCATAACCACCCCTTGCTCTAATATTTATTGGTCCACACACATCAGTATGAACTAATTCCAACAATGCATTGGTCCTATTACCTTTTGCGGGAAAGGGCCTTTTGGTCATCTTACCCTATAAACAAGACTCACAGACTTTCATTGGTTCGAGAACAAAATCGCCTAAGATCCCTTCTTTGACTAGTATGCCTATCCTATTTAGATTGATATGGCCAAGCCCCATATGCCAAAGCCTTGTTGGATTAGTGGAAGGTTCTTTTCTTTTAGATGGTATAGTTACCATTGAGTTATTAAGTTCCAAGCAAGAATTTTTAGAAATATTGGGAGTAATCACATACAAACCAGTTGATTTAACACCAGAACATATAAAAGAACTATTTCTTTTAATAACAACTTCAGTTCCAAAATGAAAGGAATAACCATTATTCGTTAAATTAGAAACTGAAATTAAATTACGTCTCATTAAAGGGACGTAAAGTACATCTGATAAAATCAAAACTTTATTGTCTAGAAATTCTAAAACTATGACTCCTATAGCAACTGCAGATACGGTTGCGCTAGAACCTAGAGTAAGCACGATCTCTCCATCACTGCATTTCCTGGTTGATCTGAACCCCTGCAACAAATTACAGATATGGTTAGTCGCACCAGAATCAATGCACCAAGTGTTTGAAGTATCCGTAATTAAATTTACTTCAATCACATGTGATTCAATCATACCTTGAACTCTTGTAGCTAAGAATTCTGGACAGTTCCTCTTCCAGTGGCCCTTCTCATCGCATTGGAAACACTTTCCTTTGCCTTGGCCACCCACCTTCCCTTTGCCCTTACCTTTTCCCTTAGATTTTGCAATCTTAGGGACCGGTCCAACACTTGGACCACCAGTGCCAGCCTTCTTCTTCCCTTTCTTTCCTTTCGGTGTAGATCGGGAAGAGGAAGCGCATTTCTCAACGTTCAGAACGTTGCCCCCAGGTTTGATCACCCCTTCCGCCGCCAAAAGAGAACTCATCAATTCGCTCATTGAAAAATCCATTTTATTCATATTATAATTCAGTTTAAATTGAGCAAATGATGGTGACAGCGTATTGAGGATCATATCAACTTGGGTCTGTGCATCGATGTTGGCACCTAGGGTCTCCAGCTCATTCAAATAACCAATCATTTTTAAAACATGTTCTTTGACTGGAGTCCCTTTCGACATCTTAGCACTCATTATCTTCTGCATAGCTACCTGTCTAGCAGGCTTGCCATGCTCCCCGAACATCTTCTTCAGGGATTCGATAATGTCACTGACGAAATTGTTCGACTGGAATTGGTGTTGCAACACACCAGCCATTGAGGCCAGAAAATAGCACCAAGTCATTCTATTCGACTTCTTCCATTTATCGAACTCGCGTCTGGCAGCTGCCGAAGCATTTGCTGCGGGTTCTTTGGGGCATGGGGTGGTGAGGACATATATGTGATCCTCCGCAGTTAATACGATGTCAAGGTTTCATTTCCATTCAGTGTAGTTCTTTCCAGTTAACTTGTTTTGAGTGAGTATGGTGGCAAGTGGACTAAATGTAGATCCAGACATTATGGTTTACTATAAAAATCAAAAGACAAAATAAATATGAATATCATATTTTGACAGTTTAAAATAAAAGAATCCTTAAAAAAAAACTCTTATTTTAAAACAAAGTCGCCGGAATATCGAAACAAAAGATTAAAGCCTCTGTGTGGTGGTCAATTTTTGATTTTTTGATTAATTAAGACTTGTCCGCTATGCAACTCTTACAAAACAAGTTATGACTCCCGATCCCTTTTGATCTCTAAGTTTCTGAATAATGCCCAGTGTGGGATCCCTTATCCATAGCTTAGCTAGTGTGTACCATTAACTAGGATCCAATCACAACCGTCTCAAGTAGCGCCTCCGTGTGGTGGTCACCCTCTAACACGTCTGATTGATCCTATCAAAGGAAGTTCACATCTAGTAAACAATGAGTAATGCATCCTCCGTATGGAATGATCACCCCTGGCGAGGTGACACAGAATGCACTACTCATCTTACAGTGAACCGTTAATGGAAGATCGTGGGTGTCATTAAATAAGACCCTCTCCCACTACATTTGGTAGATTAAGGATTTTGCTTTTAAAGAAAAAAATTATTTTTACACATTACCCATAAACATCCAATGTTTACTAATGCGTTAAAAACGGTTTTTGAATTTTATTTTAGAAAACTTGTTTTACGTGCATGCAAGTCGTAACAATATAATTAAATGCCAATCACAAACCAAGCACATAAAACAAAAAACTAAAATGAAAATAAAAACATCCAAACGATGCCTCTATCTCCCATGGCTCTATCTCCATAGAACCTCCTCTTGGTTTGGTCGCCTCCAGCTCCATCTTCATGGACAACGGCTTGCTCTTCCATCTTCATGGATTTTCTAATTCTATTACATTGGTCCTATGCTTCTTTTGAAGCTTACAATTTATCTAGAAATAGAAATTACAACAGCAACAATAAAATAAAAAGGCTAGGGAAACCGGTGCGACTTTCCTTTTCGTAGGATTGAAGTTGCAGCGCCCTTTACATATGCCTTAAAACCAAACCAATAATAAAACATGATATATACCAATATCAAAACATTCAAATACCAAAATTTAAATAAATCTTGGTGCCATGGGAGATAGCGACTAAACTTGCTGCAAAAGGGTTAGTCGTACATGCATCCACACATATATAACAAATATATCTAACTATTGGAACCCCCAATTGATTCACATAGTGTATAAACACTTTACGCACTGAATTAGAACTTAAAACAACATCTCTCTTCTCTGTCACTGTTCGATTGATCGAAGACTGTTCAATCGCTCGAACCTTCGATCGATTGAACACTGTTCAATCGCTTGAACATTCTATTTCACAGAATGATTTAAAAAATTTGCAGAATACTTTAAAATTAAAGCTTTTAATTTCAAAACACTTTAAAACTGTGAAACAGAGAACCTGACAAAGAATCTGTCTCGATCGATCGAATGCCATTCGATCGATCGAACATATCCAATGTTCGATCGATCGAAACCTGTTCGATCGCTTGAGCACAGAGAATCTTCGATCGATCGAACCTACTTCGATCGATCGAATCCAACATGCATCCAATGCAATCACAGATTTGTATTCTGCTGCGATAACACTGCAGAAACAAATCTGTGACAATGCCGTTTCAAAAATAGTTCTAAATTCAACATGCAAATCAAAACTAGTGTTCCAAAACGCATCTATAGATCCAAACAAGCGTGGCTCTGATACCAATTGTTGGGAAAATAGGTTTAAAAATTATTTTAAACGCGCAGCGGAGAAGATTCAGTTATAATAACTGATTGGTATCCCAGGATCTACTACTCGCTAATTCTGTAGATGCGCACAAGAGGGGACAAGATTATACCTTTGTGTCTTGAACCATTTCAATCTTGGACTTGCGTTCTGCTTGCTTTCTCTCCTGATAAGTCCTCTAGAGTTCATGAATTGTTACTCTCGGCCCCTCTGTGGACGAAGTGGCAATTTGCTTTCCTTCCCTTTATCTCGGCCTTTCTTCCTTTGTCTCCGATAGGTCAACCTTCGGCCTGGGCCTGGTCAACTTAGTCAGATCGGGCGTCACCATGTTGGCACCAGTGAATTGAGGGAACGGGTTTGCATTAATACCCATGGCTTTATCTGAAAACTTGAATACTCTAATCTCTACGTTTTCCTGTATCACATTATGAAAAACCACACAATTGTTAGTAGAGTATTTCCAAGAGTTGTGCCATTTACAGTATTCTTTATTTTTAATGTCATTGGCCTTTGGGATCCGATGACGATCACTAAGCTTGATCACTTTTTCAGCCAGAAGGGCATTGAAAATCTGATTAGCCATTGTGATGTCAAAAGTATAGTTTTTTCTGTCCTTAAACGCCATCTTCTTTGCAGCAATGTTATTATTCATGGGGCTTGTTCAAGGCATTGCACACTATCGGCCGTTTACAAACCAACTCGGCCATGTCAATTTCCGCTTCGAGGTCACAATCCGAAAGATAGACCTCATAATTGGGATCTTTATAGTATGTACCCTTGGATGAATTTTTCTTCTCTTCGTTCATCCAGAAGGATACACTCATAGCGAGCGGTCCTCATGGCCAGCTCGAATAGATCTAAAAAATCAATCCCTTCAAATCTCTTGCGAAGCTCAAAGGACATCCCTCCCATAACCATCTTGACATATTCCTCTTCGGGCAATATAATTTTGCACCTATACTTAGCCTTCCTGAAACGGGCTATATAGGTCTCCACTGTCTCCCCTACTAGTTGGAGCATTCTAGATAGATCCGCCAGTGATGTTTCAGGCTCCATCCTATAGAATTGGCCATGAAACAATTATTTCATCCCTTGCCAATCTCGCACGGAATTAGCAAGAAGATTAACATACCACAAGAAAGCTATCCATGTGAGGGAATTGGGAACAACCTCAATTTCAATAGGTCATTACTACCCACATGATCGCATTGCACTATGAAACGGCCTATGTGCTCCACAGAGGATTGTTCACTTTCCCCAGAGAACAAGGTAAAGTTTGGCACCTTGTACCCCTAAGAAAAATTGACCTGGTCAATTTCAGGAGGATATGGCCGTCTATACATCGACCTCTCCATTCTCCTCATGAATGGGACATATTCTTCATGTATGGCCACCACCAATTGCTCCCTATTGATAGGTTATGGGACAACGGGATGAGCTACTACCATGGGAGGTGCTATTGGAGGTAGTATTTGGTGTGGGTTGTTAATGGCCTGATGAGGACAAAAAAACATCATTAGCTCTTTGCCCCCCAATAACGTGGGCAAGGGGCTCTGTATTGCCGATTACTCCCGTGTTTTGGCCTAAAGGTTGAATTATCATCGGTGTCGCCGATCCACTGGGATCGATGACCACCACACTACCTGATCCTCCAGTTGGTGGATCAAGCTATTTATTCTGCCCGTTTTACTCTTGGAGGTTTGGGCAAACGTAAGCCGGCTCCTTCTTCCTATCGGCCCAACCAGAGGTGCCAATTTGTTCTTGGGGGCTTGCAGGAGTCAATTTATTTATTAGCGCTGAGATGGCTTTTGATAGGCCTAAGATTTCTGAGGTCAGGCCGTCTATCTTAGCATGCGTTGCCCTAGTGGACGAGATCAGGTCAATCTGACCACGATGTACCTCAACCGTTTGGCCGGCTATCCCCTTAAAGTTGTCCATTGATCCTAATAAGGCATTGTAATCCTACCTCATAGGCTCAACATTCAGCCTCATGACCTCTGACAGTGCTTCCTGGGTTACAACACTATCGTGTGGAGAGCGACCAATGCTTTTTCTTCAGTGGTTAAGTCAACGGCTGGGTCGTCCTGTTCATTTTTCCCATTCTTGTGATCTTTCTTTGGAGGCATACCTTAGCACTATAGTCCCACCGGGCGTGCCAAAAATGTTTGCTTGTAGTTTGTGCGGGCATGCCAGAAGTTATCATGGTTCAGTGTGTGCAAACTAATTTCCTATATGTTTGTGTGAGTGATACACAAGGCTTATTGAATCTGACTTCTAACAAAACAATTGTGTAAGGCGAGTAGGAAAGTACCTTCACCCAAAATTCTATGGCAGTACTAAAGCGCACAAGCCAATTAGTGAAAAAGTTTACCAAGTAAGTAATCACAAACGACTAATAAAATAAGAATATATTTTATTGAATATTTGGAAAAAATAACAAAGTAAAGAACTAAATCAGAACAAGCTTTGATTGTTCAACAAGAACAGGAAACAAAATAGCAAGAGGACAGACCTATTTGCTATGATTGCTAGGGATGCAGAGTAGCAAGAATGCAGGGGTTTGAATGCTTTGAATGCTGTATGAGTGCTATTTTCGAGATGACACGGAGTCCTCTGCACGGTTGGCTTGCCTTTACATTTTTAGTGGCCTCTAACAATCTTGATAAGGCAAGGACCCCTTGACATGCGCTCCAAGCAGAGTATAAATTACAGAATCCCTCCTAATTCCAAACTCTTTCCTTAACCTCATCCTGATTGAGTTAACCCCAAAATCCTGGGGATTAGCTTCCCAAATCCAGTTGGATATGATCAGATTCCATTCCTTAACGAAGGCTGACTCCTTAATTTCAGGGCCACATCACCATGACAGCTAAAGACAGAAACACCTATTCCTTTTACCCATCGCGTATGTCTTCACTATTTTGAGTATGGTGCCCGACCTTCAGGCACCTGCCCTGTATCACCTATCAGGCTCAACCAGGCGGAGGCCAATGTCTCGTCTTTCCAAACCTTGTGATGTCTCCCTTTTGAACCCGATTACTCTTTGCAGTCTTGGGCCGACCATTACAGAACCTGGCCTAGGCCGATCATCTCCAAGCCCATTCCAACCATTCATTCGGGCTCAAAAACCTTTGGCATTTTTTAGGTACAAACAGAGTTACAACACTAATACCTTATGATTAGTTGAGATTTGTATCTTAAAATTCATGTATTTTTAATAAATAGTTCTCAAATTTTATAATTAGACAACTTTTAAGGGCATTTTGGATAATTACCAAACACCATTATAACTTAATCAGTGCTTCTGAAAAGCTGTATCAAATAGGTTCACAGCTTATTCTAAATTCTAAAAGCTATAATTTGAAAAGCTAAAAGTTATAATTTGTTTAATTAAGCTGCAACAAACATGGTCATTATCAAATCAGTAGAGATTGTTCGGGTAGCATAAGAAATGTATCATGATTCATTGAAGAAACTATTTTTGAATAGTTTTGTGTTTGCAAAGCCGCTTTTTAAACACATAGTAGTCCATGCAAGGACGGATTTAGGAAACTCTCTTAGGGGGGTGAGCTTAATAATTTCTAATAGAATTAGGGAGGTAAGCCTATATACTTAAATCATATTTATGAATAATACTAGTATATATAGTTTTTTTTTCTTCATATATACGGGCATTTGCCCTTGCTTGCCCCCCTTAGTTCCATCCTTAAGTCCATGTCCAACCAAAAAATGCCAAAAAGTAGGTATTTATCAAACCAACATGACACGAGTTTTCATCATTCCCAAACACACCCTATGTGACATCCTAACTAAAAGTAAAGGTTAAATATATTTTACCCTTATGGTTGGGTTTGTTTTCACTTTACTCTCTATGGTTTAAAGATGGACACTTAACCCTTGTAATCAGGGACAGATGCAGAGGAGAGAAGGGGGGGGGGGTGCGCACATGGGGGTCTAATTTATGGGGCATCGGGGGAAACGCCCCTGAGGCAATTTTCGGGGGTTATTTAGTCATACTTATGTATCAAATTTTCTTAAAGGCATGGAATTACATTAAATCAACTTGAGTTGAGTTAAGATAAGAAGTGAGAAAAAAATGTGTTAGACCAAATATTTAGGATGAGTAGGATTAAAATTGCATCTATATTAGTTCAAATTAGGACTGGCCATGGGCCAGGCTTGCACTACGTACTAAGGGTACTTACCTCTGCCCATGCCCGGCTCGTGGCGGGCCTAAAAATGATTGCCCAAGCCCGGCCTTAAGCAATATCTCAAAACTTAAGCCCATTGCTATTTTATTTTATTTTATTTATTTTATATTCTTATTGCTAATTTATTTTTTTAAGAACTTGAACTAAAAAAAAAAAAACGTTATCATAAATAATATTTAGAAATATTGTTAAGACACATTATTCACAAAAAATTGCAATAAAAACTCCTGTGAGAGTAGATATGTTGTCAGGCCTCGGAGCAGCAAAAATAGGAAAAATAAAATTCTTTTTTGGGTTCATAGGCAGTGACTGGTGAAGTCACACGATTGTCCATGACACAAGATCTAAACATCATAATATAGACAATAATAAAAATCTAAGTTTATCATGAATATAACGTAATATTACTAGTCTTATTACACAACGTCAACAGTATTCAAAAGGAACTAGAGTCTTAAGGCAACATGTGCCAATTACAAAGCATGTAATATTAAAACATAGAACAGAAAGAACTACGGTCTAATCTTAGTCTTCAGTTGGTGTAGACGTAGTCATTTGCATAGTAGTCCTCTTCTATCGGTCCTTCCTCAGGATAGTCTTCACCAGCATTTGCCTTCTCCCTAGTAGAAGTCCTCACCCATAGGTCTTTCCCCTGCATTATCATATATCGGAAAAGCTGGACATAGGAATATCTAGGGTAGTTACGCCGTCAGCTTATGAAGGCCGAGTGAGTGAAATACTAACGAAGTATCAACAGTTATGAAGTTATTACAAGATTATAGGAGCATAAACAAACAGATTTACTACTAGTATATTTTCTTTGTCCGCTTTCCTTAATAAAACCAACGCTTAGGAGAACTACTCGTCTTGTTTAAGAGATCACTATTAACGCAACGCTTGACACAACACTTCTAGACAGGACCTGGCAACAACATAATAGGGATGTACCACTGATCGCAGTCCACCGCATTCCAAGGGCATATTCACAGCTTACAGCATTTAAGGACACATCGTCGGTTAATGTACATCACCCTCAGTGATCCCATTTCACATCATTTAAGGGCATATCATGGATCACCACTCTATCTTAGCCACGACTTCCCGGAATTTACAAGTGACCCCAGCTCACAGCATTTCAAGGGCATACTATAGATCAATGGTCTATCTTAGACCACGACTTCTCGAAAATCTACCAGTGACCCCAGCTCACAGAATTTCAAGGGCATATTATGGATCATTGGTCTATCTTAGGACTATTAATCGCAGTCTATTGCATTTCAAGGGCATATTCACAACTCACAACATTTAAGCACACATCAACGATCAATGTCCGCCCACGCCCGATTCATAACTTGATCAGAGCTATATGATCTTACACCTAGATTGACCCATGAAACTTCCCATGTGGGCAACAGTACTTGTTAAAAGAATGATAATATAATCTTGACTCATGGTGCATTGTGAATACGTTATAATTAATCTGGTTGAGGTATCAGTCATTTAAGTATATAAGACATGATGTGTTACAACATTACGACGTATTAATAAACTCTCTTATTACTCAGTTACTACAAGCGGAAGAGGCGGTACAATGCGCAACAACTTATAATATTACATAACATGAATAATCAACAATCTGTAAATAACAATCAATTGGGTAAACTTAGAATTTTTTATTTTTTTTTGCTTGGATGGGTAAACTTAGAAATTGATTGGGTGAAAAGTAGTAGCAATCGATTGGTAAAAAGGTCTAATCAATCGATTGGGTTAAAGGCTAAGACAATTGTTTGGTAAACCAGCCCAATCGATTGGAAAATCATTCCAATCGATTGGGTCACAATCCATAGCAATCAATTGGAAACTATCCAATTGATTGGGAGTTGTCTTCTTCCCCAAAACTGGGCAGAGACGAACTGAAAGATCGTTTGATACATTACGGGTCTTTCCTTTATTAAAAACATGTAAAAACAACTTAAATGAAGCTACTAAGTGAGTATTTACACTCACCAATCTCTTTGCCCAAGCCCGGAAAAACTAGGGTCGGGCCGTGCGGGTTGAGCGAGCCACCGGGCCGTTGGCCACCCCTAGTTCAAATCATTTTATTTAGAATCTATAATTTAGCTCATGGTTTAGGATCGATTAAGTTGCAATATATATATATATATATATATATTTAATTCAATTCAACATACATTTTGTCGAAGTGAGGTGGACTTGGGATTACAAACTTAATTTTTTTTTTCCTTGGGAACAAAGAATGATAAAAGAATAAGTTAGCACAAAAATTCAAATACTCAGAGAACATGGGGCCTTATGAAAATTTTAAGGGGGACCTAACTTAAGAGGACATTCTTTAGGGTATATAAAGAATTTTTCAAAACATAGGAGGGCTTGATCCCCCATTCCCTACACATATCTATCCCGAAATAAATGGTATACTTGTCACTTCAAGTTAAAAAGTTGACAAAATTTTGGGTTTTGCACTTAATACACAATCACATTAAGGTACGTATCGACCGGTGATAAAGTGAAGTTGGGGTCTAACCACAGGATAAAATATTTTTAATCCATTAGTTTTGATAGAAAAACTTGACGATTTAACTCCCATCACAACCATAGGGGGTCAAGTGTCGACTTTTAAACTATAAGAGGTAAGTGAAAGTGATTGTGCACTTGATAAGTCACTAAAGTGTTGAAAATGAAAATTTTCAGTATCAAAATTTTTTTTTAGTGCTTTTGATAATGTACCATTTTACTGAAAAAGCAGCCAAAACTACTAAAAACTTAGTACGGCAAAAAAAATATTGAATATGTCTATTTCAATAATTGTAACACTATTTTTTAGAATTGCAAATTCAATAAAACTTAAAATTTTCAATAATTAAAATTCAATACATAATTTTCGGGTTTATGAACATGTAGGGGTAAAATGTACCTTACCTTACTATCAAACATAACAATTATTTATTTATTTGTAGGCTTAACTATATTTTACACCCTTTTAGTTTGCCCTTTGTGGCAATTTGGTCCTTGTAATTTAAAAATGTCATTTTAGTTCCTGTGATTTCACAAGTGTATCATTTTAGTTCCTCTGACAAATCTTTTAATTCCAGTGACAAAATTATCGTTACTAAAGAAATTATTGGACTTATTTGACACACTTATGAAACTAAAGAGACTAAAATAACACTTTCTAAATTACAGAGACCAAACTAACACAAGTGACAAACTACGGGATACTACATGGATATAAAATATATTTAACCCTTATTTTAGAATTTTGGGGCATTTTTTGAAAAATTTGGTGAACAAGCTCCATCATTTTACTCTTCTTGGCAATTGAATCCTTTTTTAGTTCCCTCCCCGCTGACAATTAGAAGAAACTCTGATTGACAGTTGAAAAAAGATTCTGATTTACTACACTCTTCTGATCCACTTGCTCTCTCTCTCTCTCTCTCTCTCTCTCTCTTCTGTTTCTGAGAAATCGCTGGAAAAGTAAAAAAGAAGAGAAATTTTCTCTCCAACCAAACATACCAGCAAGGTAAAATCACTTGTTTTTTTTTTCTTCAAATTTTTACTGCAGATTTTGCCGAAATAGGAGAAAATCTGAAGTGTTTTTGATTAATATACATACACGTATATATGTGTATATATATATATATCTAACAGGTTAGTGAGAGATGTCGAGACCATTTGCGATGGTTGGATTGTTGTTATTAGTGGTGTTCACTTCTCAGATTGAGTGGAGGCAACAGATTGTGAATGAAGTTGAAGCGAGCCCTAAGGTTTCCCACAATAAGCGATACGTTTCGGAGAGAGAAGAGTCCGTTAAAGAAAAGGTGAGTCTTTTGGCTAAAAAAATTCTCATAAGAATTTCCCAATTTTTTTGGTTTGATTGTTGTTGTTTGTTCGATTCTGAAACTATAAATTTTTGAGGAGTTTCAAAGATTTCGTTCATGTACTTTGTGAATATAATCATGAGAATTTTACTGGGGAAAATATTATAGGGATAATTATGGTTTAGTACATTTTAGAGTAATTTTTAAGCATTAGGTCCAACATTGAAATTGTTTTAGTAGAAGGTCCCTCACTGCGAAAAATCCCGATCATTTTGTGAAAAATTTCACTAAACTTTCCATTGAAATTTCACTAAATTGTTGGGAAAGTTTAGTGAAATTTCACAAAATCGTCGGTATTTTTGTGTAATTCTAACAAAAGATTTGGTTTGAGGGACTTTTCACTAAAAAAAAGTTTCCATTGTGTCCTTTAGCCAATAAATTTTCCTAATGGGAGACCTAACACTAAATTTCTAAATATTGATATTGCTAGTTAAAGTTGCTAAGAAAATGTAAGGCGGGTTTAAGACCATCTCCAATGCACATGCTGAACATCATGCTATTGTCAAATTATAGCGTGACTTCAAAAAATCCTTCTCCAATGGTGTGTCAAAGGTCATGCCAAATTATAGCACTGCTACATAAAAAAGGACAGCTCAGTGCACGAGGCTCCCGCCATTGCGGGGTCTGGGGAGGGTGAGATGTACGCAGCCTTATCCCTGCAAGCAGAGATGCTGTTTCTGGATTCGAACTCGTGACCTCCGGGTCACAATGGAGCAACCATATTGTTGCGCCAATTTGGCATGACCTTTGGCATTGATAGTGAACTGAAGTCTTTCGCCTAAGCCTTAGGCGAGCTCATAAGCCAAAAAGGACGGTAAAATGAAAGAATTGAAAGATTGAGATGTCACTTATGAGTGAAATCAGATTCATGCCAATTTTCACGGAAGTGAAGAGTTCATGCTAATTGTAGGAATGCAGTCTCAGTCGGTGCGTTCCAAGCTTCGCTTCCTCACACCATGGGCGCGGTGCTTTAGAGAATATGATTCTCTATTCGCTATTTCGCAGGACCTTTGGCACACCATTGGAGATGTGTTTTTGGAGGGCTATGCTGTAATTTGGCATGCCAATAGGGCAATAATTAAAATAAAAAATAAAAAATTTCAATACAAAGACAAAGAAAGGAATACCATTTCTTTTAACATGTGTCATTGGAGCACACATGATAAAATATAGCTTTTAACACCGTAGCAATGCCAAAATATAAGCTTGACATGTAAAAAATAGCATTTAGCATCGGAGATGCTCTTAGTATCATTGAGTGGAACAAGACATCCTAATTGACTATGCTTGGAATTTACTATTTTGGGTTATTCTCTTCACTTTGGTTGATACTACTTGAATTTGCAATTAATGCCTCTTCTTGGGGATTTCAGAATTTAGTTAGAGGATAAGGAATTAAGTTTAATTCAACTCCATAATTATACCTCGGTTATAATTTGGTCCTTTTGTAGTGAGGGAAATCCTCCGTTGATGGGTTGACGAGTGAATACTCCCTTTTCTCATCTTCTTACCACTTATCTCAAAATCGACTCTTTATTGACAAGCAGAGGTTCCTGTCGCGGTCTTTAAGAATTAACAGATTTTGTTTGTTAGTCCAACTTGAGTTAGAAACTTTAGGTGTTTTAAAGAATGAAGTTATTTGAGTTAAAGAAGCTTCTAAAGATGAAAGCAAGGACTGTAACACCAAAGTGGAACAACAAGTGACCATGACTACGATGGACTAGCCCCTCACCTCTCTTTTTCCCTTTTCTCTTTGTTTTTGTTTTTTAATCTTTTTTGAGTGGATAGTCCTATGCTTTAATCATAAGAACACTTATTTTCTTTAACATTTTGATCATAAAATTAGACTTCTATTGACTTTGTTACCCCTTTCATTATTTTACAAGTCTTTTTCGAAACATCACTCTTAAAATAGATGCTGTCCAGAGATCATAGCAATGTGTTTTTCCCCCTGAAATACAACTTCTTATTTCCTTTAAATATAAGCCTATTACAGCTTGTTAAATCTTAACACCGAATTTCAACGTTTCATACCTGAAACCTACAAGCATTCAACCATCTTAGTCCACCACATAACGATTCAACCATCAATAATAGGAATACTAATCTTCCTTCTAGAGCTATCTTACAGCTCTAAGTTTGTTGCTTGCCGGAGGATGTACTTTTTAGTGCATTTTGTTCTCCATGAATGTAGTTTTAGCAGGCAAAGTCATGTTAGGGATTGATTTGTGTTGGACATAGAAGTTTAGTAGGTACTTTAATGTTTTGTTCGGTGTGTAGAATAACTCGTTAACTGTAGCTTACAATTACAAGAAATATAAATTATGAAACTGAGATCTGAATGCCAGGAAATTCGTTTAACTGTTTATTTCAAATATTTGTATTGATCATCCTTGAGGAGGGGATACCAAATTGGATGTCTTGTGTGGTTGACGTTATTAGAGTTGTTGCTTGAAGGAGATGAACGCTTCAAAGTGTCCTCTCACCTGTGAGAATCTTATCTATGAAAATAAAGGATTTAAGAAGACAAGTATCAAGTGTTGAAGCATGAGATTTTGTTTTCAAAAACTTATAAAGCGAGCATGTCTAAGAGGAGTAAGAGTCCATTTGGGTTATAGCTTTTAAAGTAATCACTTTTGAAATAAGAGATTTTTTTTTTATATAAAAAAACCACAAATTTGGAGGTTTTTAAAATACTGTTTTTAAGCTTTAAAGAGGAATCATAATTTGTAAACAATTATGAGAAAGCTAATCCAGATGGTCACAACTTTTTAAACAATTACTTATAAGTGATTGAAAAGCTGTCCCAAATGGGCTCTAAATTAGAAATGGATTAGGTGGCATACGATACAGTGAGGAAGTGAACACATTGGGTGATGCTTTAGGAAGCATCAATCAGGGTTACTTGTGTTGGCTGTAGATAGGGTGAGAAGTGAACACATTGGGTGACACTCTAGGAAGCATCAATTAGGGTTATTTGTTTTTGCTGTAGCACGGAACCTCAAGTAAGTGAACTTAGGTTGCAAGCAGTGAAAAATGTGGGTGCGTCTATGCTATATTACTTTTTATTTTCTTTTATGGTCAAGATCAAGAGGCTTTTTGGTTTACGGGAAATTTTGGCTTTAGGATCGTGATTAGAGTATTTATGTAGTAACTAAGGCTGAGTTTGTTATAGAATCGAATGATAAAGCTCGCTTGTTTGCTTTGGCAGTAAATGTAAAGGGATAAAGGATTGGGAGCTGTGTAGATGGGGTTAGGGTTTTCTGCTCAAATGATTAATACTGTTAAATGGCATTGGACTTTTAAACGGGCAGGTTTTGACCACAAAGTTTGCATAAAGAAAGAGAGTGTTTACCTTAATATGTGGCAGAGGAATAGATTCTCTCCGGGGGGTGGGGGGGTGGAGGGGAAAGAGAGAAGCAAAATTTTGCATAGAATCATAGTTTAAACAGTGAGAATTATCCTGTGTGAAACTCGTACTTGGAAAATGATTTGTTGAAATAATTGACTCGAGTAACTCTTGACAAGAAGAGTTCTTAACATGGTTCAAGGTCGCGGTATCGGTTGCGGTCGCTGAGGTCGTGGAGACGACTCGGTTGCGGCACCGCGGACTGGTATCGGGCGATACGCAAAGGTACGCTAGGTTTAAGGTTCAAAAAAATCTAAATAAATAATGAAAAATTCTAAAATAATTAGGACAACAATTTGGCCTAATAGATTGTCACAATACACAATGTACCAATTACAAAATCATATAATATCTAATACACACGCTACAGATTGCCACAACAATTTTTAATAAACAGTAAACTTATTTTCAAGTGTGACTAATTTTTTTTTTAAAATAAGGCTCTCTCATCATGTGGTACATAATTTTTTTTTCTAGCATAATGTAATATTAAATATAACACATGATATAATAAAGAGCACTACTAGACCCACACAGTGAACCATACATTTTTTCCACACACAGTTTTAAATGCATGTACCTTGTGCTGTATAAGTGGGGCACAAAAAAGTGTAAAAAATTCAAACAACATAAAGTACAAGCATTTAAAGCTGTGTGTGGAAAGAGTGTGTGGTTCACTGTGTGGGTCTAGCATTTTCCTATAATAAATATAATAATCGATAGTTCAAAAAAAATTTATAATAGATAATATAGTAATTATATAATGCACTTTTAGCCCCAAAAAAGAGAGAAGAAAAATAAAAAGTAAGTAGTACATAGCACTATATTATATTATACTACTTAAAGTCTTAAACCCACATTATGCTCTTTTTTTTTTTGTTTTTGTAGAAGATAAAGCTGTGAGACTATATTATAATATAATGTAGTGTATTATATATAGGTTTAGTAAAGATGTTACAAATAAAATAAAATAAACAAAATAAAACCCTACCTATTCAGACTCTTCAAGTTCACGTAGCCTCTGCACTGTAGCCACCTGACGAGAGAAATGGAGATAAAGAGAGACCTCGACACTCAGACACTCGACAGACACAGATCGGATCGTGCGAGAGAGAGAGAGAGAGAGAGAGAGAGAGAGAGAGAGAGAGAGAGAGAGAGAGAGAGACGAAGCCTCGTGACTCACACACAGACACTCGACACACATAGTCGTGAGGGAAGACGAACCGAACAGATCTGTGAAGAAGACGAAGACGAAGCCGAAGCCTTTCTAGTTCAGATCTGAGACAATAATGCGCAAAGGTAAGATTCTTGCCTTTTTCCCCCTTTTCCAGACTTTATGTCATTTTGAGATTCGTCTCGCCGTATCGGCCGAGATCTCGTGCGAGATGGTGCGAACCAGCCGAGATGGCCACTGAGACTGCGTCGTTATGATAAAAATATGTATCGTTCGTAAATCTCGGATCGGTAGGCTTCGAAACCGAGTTAACTCGGCCGAGACGACTCGGTATTGGCCGAGACTTTGAACCCTGGTTCTTAACAAGAACCACAACTAAGCGTATGTATACCAATTTATGCCCAAAACAAAGACATATTTGTTATCGTTTTTCTTCCTGATCCAAGAAGAGTTAAAATAATGTGGGTTCCTCGAACCCTCCAAAAATAGTCCTCGATCATGTATCACCTATGTTGGACCCTTTTGTTCATTGATTTACCTCATGTGGGCTTGTCTATCTTTTATCCTTTTCCAAGCTTACACAATTTGATTGGGCTGATTTTTTACCCCAAGCTTGAAATATATTAATACAGCATGTTCGGAAGTTGATGATATTCATAAGTTTGAGCCCTCTGAATACTCCATGTCTCTTTTGGCAAAAAATGAATTATGTGAAGTGTGGAACAAATATACTCGCAAATTTGAAGATCAGGCTGTTGACAGTTGACTGCTTTGCATGGTGGAAATTTTGCATTTTCACAAGAGGATGTTGGCTAAAAATTAATTACGTAGCATAGATACGGATACAGGGAGATGGACACAATAAGACACAATACGGCAACGCGGGGGATTCTAAATAACTAGTCTCTGCGTATGTAAATGGCTTTATTCACAACTCTTACTGGATCTACAAGTTGAAGGTGAAACTCTTGGGGCTACTCCACTCATGTGTCAGAATAAACTTTTAAATAGTAACTTTAACTAGTTTCTTAAGGTGTGTTTGGAATGACAATCCTTGGAATGCATTCTTACCAATTGTATTTACGTTATTCTTTTTATTTTGAACTTTTTTTAAAGGTACATTCTAACACAATTCTTACTTTTCCACAAAAGCAAGTCTTGCTTGCTTCTGTTTTTAAGTTGAAAATGGTGCTTTACACAGGAGAACAAAAGTTGGGTGTTGATGGAATGGAACCCCATATTTCTATCTCCATCTCTAATCCTCTTGAGAGTTTTTTTTTTTCGGTGTGTGTGTGTGTGTGTTTTGTTTTTCTCCCCCCTTCTATATATATAGTACACCCATTCTGTTTTTGGTGTGTGTGTGTGTGTTTTGTTCCACACACCCCCCCCCTCCCCCTCTCTTCTATATATATAGTACACCCATACTGATACATGGACTATGAACAAGAAGTCATTTCCATACCAAACATAGCGTTATCAATCTATCTTCTAAATCCAGTGTGCTTCTTTAAAGTTCACCCTAGAATAGATCAATGTAATGAAGCTATTCTATTTGTCGCTCATTTGAGGAAGCTCCTGGGTTAATTTCTTAGAACTCCACTCCGTAAATAGCAAGAATTGTCTACTTAAGTTGATTAATATTTTTTTTTCTTCCCTTCATCCAAATCCCTTTACCTATTTCAAGCTTGGATTCAAATTCGAGTATTGGTTTATTGAGGCACTAGTGCTGGTGCTTCATGGGAAAACAATATTGCATTGACCATGGCTGCCACACTTGTAGAATAATGAAGTTACACCAACCATGGTGGTTAGAATTGGTCAATTCACCAGTTGATTCATACAAGTCGATTTAAGCTTCATATAACTTGATATGATTCACAATTCAATACTATTCAGGATTCATGATTTTGAAGTTCATAGTTCTACGTTTTACGTGGAAAATTTTCAACAGTTAAGAGTCTCTATATTGCATGGAACTTGTGGTGTTAATTTTAATTTTAATTTATTTATTTTTTATTTTTTTCATTTTAAGCTGCACTATATATTATTATTATTTTTGTTGCTGAAATGTATGTAATTATTTGTTTTCTTAAAAAAGTGGATAGTAAGATTCAAAATTCAGAATTTGGCAAACTGGTTCACGATTTGACTTAAACTGATACCAACCTTTTTGTACTACGTATTTATTAAATCTTTGCCTTTGTAAGTTTCTCTGGTAGCAATGAACTTCACCACTCAGAAGTGAATCTTGAAGATGGAAGATTTAACCTGACTTTTGAATATGAAGATGACTATTACATAGAAAACCATTTATTGAGCTTGTAGATTTTATTATTGGCTATGAACTTGCTTATTGCAGATTATCTTGTCTCAAGAAAAGAAAATTCAGAAACTCAATGAGCTCGTGCTGAGTCTTCGAGAACAGTTGCTACAATGCAAGACCAAAAATGAGTCTATAAATGACACTGCTACCCCTTCGACTGAACTCCTAAGTGAGCTTGAGCAGTTGCAAATTCTGAAGGACTAGTGTGAATGATTGCAGTAGTATCATTATCTTTGGTATGTGCTGGTGAAATAGACATTTATTATGTCCATCTTGTTTTTGATTATTACTGGGTAGAAACACGTGTGTGTAACACATGCGTTGTGTGTAATATCAAAATATAAAATTAAATTTATAGACAAGTGTGTAATAAGTATAAATTTCATTTATAGGCGTGTGTAAATTTAATTTTTAGAAAATTGATGAAAAGTCCCCTATCATGACAATATAGTGGTTTAAAGACACAAAGGAACCTTTTTGGTAATAAGGACATTATTTAATAAGTTAATTGGAATGTGTCTTTTGACCAGTTAACCACATTTTTGGGACATATTTATCTTTATATGTATTTGTCATTTTCATTTCTCTGTCTTCAATATCTCTCTTTCTGTCTCTCTCTCTCTTTCTCTCTCAGCCACACCACTGACCACCACCAATTGAGACCACTGTTGTCACCACCACCACTATCATCGCCACATCACTGGCGTCTTGTCTCCATCACTGATCGATGGCCACTATCAGAACATGGCCACCAAAGCTAGATCTGGCAGATCTGGTCATTGATGCGTTGCAATCGTTGGTCGTTGAAGGTATAGATGATGAAGATGGCTTCCATTTCTGACAAGATATAGCTAGAATGTACCTCTTTGCGTAATAAATCAGATAGTTCTCTATGATTTCTGAACTCAGATCTCCTTCCTTCATTGTAGAAATCAAATGATTGAATAGAGGCAAACTAAATTGGCCGAGTTCTTCAAACCAGGACTCGCCATCGGCGGCTCTGGTATTGCTTTTTCAGGGACCAGTAGTTTTCTCGTTCACCGTCCATCCGAACAGAGTCGAATCTGTAGAAGAAGCCCTTGAGACAATCAAAGTATCAAACCAATGCAGATCTAACAATGCCGAGAGTCTCCGCCATAGGCATCAATTGCTCGCATGACTTTAGTGATTTGATCGATTCATTGAGGCTTTTGAGAACACTCCTTTTCAAAGTCCGCCGCCACCATTTGCTTCGCCGGAATGGTGAGTGTTTTTTATTTTTTATTTTTTTTTATAACACATTTTTTTTGTAAAATTTATCAAAAAAAAGTTAGTGAACTTTCTCAACATTTTTTTTCCGATATGAATGCTCAAATTTGTAAAAAGTTTTTGCAATGATTGTTAGAACACTGTAATTGCACTGAGTGCCACAAACTTTTTGATAAATTTGAAAAGTTGTGAAATTTCACAACTCTTTTTTTTTTCCATGAAATTTCACAAATTTTTTAGTGTTGAAACTCTCTTTAGATCTATGATTTAATTCTCTCTCTCTCTCTCTCTCTCTCTCTCTCTCTCTCTCTGGTATATCTAACTTCTTCATCCTCTCTCATTCGACCACACAACTTTTATACGCTAAACAATACATAATTAATACTCCAACAAACTTTCACAAACTTTTTCAGTGAAATTTCACAATTTTTTTTTTGGTGAAATTTCACAACTTTTGTTTCCCCTTAGAATTTCATACAAACAATGCTACTTCTAAGCATGTGTGTAAATTAAATTTATGGGTATGTGTAATATAGGCAAGTGTGTGTGTAAATTATATTTATTGGCAAGTGTATGTGTAAATTATATTTATTGGCAAGTGTATGTGTACTATCAAAATATCAATATAAAATAAATTTAGGAAATTATATGCAATAGAATTTATAGACATTGTGTGTGTAATATCAAAATATACAATTAAATTTATGGTCATGTGCGTGTACGATCAAAATATAAAATTAAATTTATTGCCATGGTGTGTGTAGTATCAATAACATTGTGTAATACAAGTAAAATTTGAATTTAATGGCATGTGTGGAAAATTAAATTTATGTGTGTAAATTAAATTTATAGGCTATAAATATAATATATATTTGGTATGATGCACACATGCCTAAAAATTGAATTTAATATTTTAATATTATCCACAATCTTCAATATTAATTTTATCAATATTATTTTATTAAATTTCTACGCATGTGTAAATTAAATTTATAGGTATTTCCAGGTATGAGTATTGAAGGATGTGTGTGTAAACCCCACTTTTTCAAGAAAATACGAAAAAAAAATATAAGTAAAATTTTAATTTATAGGCATGTGTGTAAAATTAAATTTATGTGTATGGAAATTTAATTTATAGCCAATTAAATTTATAGGCTATAAATTAAATTTAATATTTGGTATTACACACACATGCCTATAAATTGAATTTTCTATTTTGACATTATCCACAATCTCCAATAGTAAGTTTAGCAATGTGTATTTATGCAAAAAATGATTATAGATATATTAATAATTGTAAATTACAATTTGTCTTTTAACTTTGCAAAGTATTTCTTATATATGTATTATGATATATTGATTATGTATGTGTGTGTAATATCAAAATATAAAATTAAATTTATATGTGTGAGTAACTGAAATTTATAGTGCGTCTAATTATATATTTATGTGTGTGTAATATGATGGGTCTGTGTAAATTATATTGATCGAAAAAATCAATTTCAAAAGTAAATTGATAAAATTCATGTTGTAGATAGAATCTTACATTTCCTCAAACAATTGACTGATTTCTGAAGACAAAGTTGACTAATATGTAATTAGCCATCATCTTGTGGTTGAATGTATGTAATATCATAATATAAAATTAAATTGATATGTGTTAGTAAATGAAAATTTAGGCATGTATGTGTAAATTATATTTATAGGCAAGTGTGTGCATGTGTGTAATATGAAGGCAAGTGTGTGAGTGTGTGTGTAATATCAAAATAATTTTCAAGGCATGATTGTGTGTATATTATATTTATAGGCAAGATCAAGAAAATGCAGAACCAAAAAAAAAAAAAAAAAAAAAAAAAAAAAAGCATAGCACAACTCTGGTTAGTTTGGGAATATAAAATAAAAAAAAGCCCATCACCGGTTTGCCTTGTATAGGTAATATCAACATATGAATATAAATAAAATTGACAAAATTGATATTATAGATTGTGGGTAATATCCAAATATAAAATTAAATTATAGAAATTTCAATTTATAGGCATTGTGTGTGATCAAAATTTTTTGGGACAATCGGTATTGGATTACTTGTTTTTTTTTTTAGGTATGTGTGTAATAAAATTATTTTTTTAGGAATTTAAAATTAAATTTCAATTTATAGGCATTGTGCGTGATCAAAATATTTTGGGACAACCGGTGATGGGTTTTTTTTTATTTTTTTTGGTAGAGTGCAATTATGCTCACCCCAAAATGGCTCACCTTATGTAATACCCTGTATTTTGGAGTGTATATTAATAATAAGACTTTATACTAATTCCTGTATGCTTGTATGACCTTTGCTTTACTTTTGGTTAATTTTGGGTACCAATCGATTGCCATTGTATTCCAATCGATTGCCAATTTTTAGATACCAATCGATTGCTATCTTTCCCAATCGATTACCATGCTGTTGACCTGAATTCATGATGTGTCCTTATCTCAATCGATTGCCCTTCATTTCAATTGATTGCCTTGAAATATCTGTAACCAATCTGTTGGGAATTTAACACGCAGAACCAAATTCCCCCAAATAAACACACACACATGAGCAATAATTAAATATGCACACCAAATAAAAGACACACAGATTTCTACGTCGTTCGGCCAAACACCTGCCTACGTTCACACCCGAGAGATCCATTCTTTCACTATTGAGTAAACTATGGTACAAGTTATATGGATTAAATCCCATAACTCAAATACAAGACTCTTGTACACTCCCCACTCAATACCCCAAAGACCCTCACTCTCGTACCCTAGACCATGCACCCCCATGAGGGGAGATCCCCAACTTTGTACACTAAGGGCTTCCTAAATTCCTATATAACATCCTCTTATATATAGTTTGCAACCCATTACTTATTAGACAAGTAATACAACTCTATCACAAAGGAAACCAAATCACAATAGGAATCTAGCCAAATCTCAATCCCTAAATTAATAGGATTATCCCACATGTGACATAATCCCAACAATCACCCCTATCACTTGTGAGGAAACTGTCCAATCAATCTATCACACATGATCAGCACCCACTCAACCGGAGCACCCATAAAGTCAACCGCTTTGCAACTGTTTACCATTGACTGTCTTCTATACCAGCATGCACACCCCGAATCAGCATGGTCTAAACACCTCTGATTCATCAAACCACGGCCAATACATATGCAACTACGCCGAGTTAATTATACCCATTAACTCCACTGGAGAAGAGCCTCGACCTCTCATTCTCCCAAAGCAAGATTTCCCCTCACCATCGTCTGAACCGTGAGCAAACCGTCCACGCACTCACTTATGTAAGCATATTTCATCGAGGACTTGGGAGTGCAACTCCACCAACTAGACAACACAAACCATCCACACTTTTCTCAACCACCGTGTGTGATTTCAGCAATAATATTAGATTCCTCCGCAACTTTGGGATCAATATCACACCACCCAAATAGCGAACCTGCTAAAAAATATTTGAATAATGTTCCTACGTGCAGTATCCTAACAATTATCTCTGTCGGATAATTGCGCCTGCGTCTGCCCACACCTTCTTAGAACCCATCAAATTATTTCTCTAGGAGCACATACTTACCGTACTCGGAATCTAACAACCCAAGAGAAATGCCTGTATGAGTGAAATGTGAGGACCTCTCCACCACACGCAACCTGCTACAATCACAGCAGCATCAAAATTATTTTTTCAGCCCTAGATCCTAACCTGCTGCAATATATATACGATCTATCACCAAGAAAAATAAATTCTCAATCCGTATAGAATCTCACAAATCTACACCTGCCGATAAATCCACAGCGCCAGAAAACCTTGACAATCACCTTTGTCTTGAATTCAAAAACACAACTTATTACACACACTGATTGAAATTCCAACCAGACTAGTGATATGTTATAACGTGCCACACCGGATCACTATCCTACCAAGTTACCAAAACAAATGGGCATTGTTTTGCTTGGCCATCAATGATCCAAGAGTTCACTACCAGTCACAAAACAACCATCAACGTTTCTCGGGACACGCTCGGACAACATCATTTACCCGCCACATATCAGAAATATATATATATTTATATATTTGTGTTATCTTTTACCACCGTGCTGCTATTCCCACTGACACCGTGCGTCTCTGTTACCATGATCTGATCAACTATAGCTCTGATACCACTTGTTGGGAATTTAACTCGCAGAACCAAATTCCCCCAAATAAACACACACACATGAGCAGTAATTAAACATGCACACCAAAGAAAAGACACACATATTTCTATGTGGTTCGGCCAAACACCTGCCTATGTCCACACCCGAGAGATCCATTCTTTCACTATTGAGTAAAACATGGTATAAGTTATATGGATTAAAATCCCATAACCCAAATACAAGACCCTTGTACACTCCCCACTCAATACCCCAAATACCCTCAATCTCTTACCCTAGACCATGCACCCCCATGAGGGGAGAGCCCCAACTTGGTATACTAAGGGCTTCCTAAATTCCTATACAACATCCCTTCATATATAGTTTGCAACACATTACTTATTAGACAAGTAATACAACTCTATCATAGAGGAAACCAAATCACAATAGGAATCTAGACAAATCACAATCCCTAAATTAATAGGATTATCCCATATGTGATATAATCCCAACACAATCGATTATCACTGAGCCCAATAGATTGCCACCTGCAGAGATTGGTTTTCAACTTTGCATGAGATCTTGACGTGTGACACTCTCACCTCTATATATATGCATTCATTTTGTCCATTTGGACTCTTTTCAATAGTTATTGAGAGAGAGTGTGGTTCATATATATATACACTAAAAACATATATATACACTAAAAACATATATATATATACACACAAACATATACACACACATTCTCTGGTAGAGAATAGAAAGGAGAGGCAGAAGAAAGAAGAGGAGAAGAAGAGAAGGAGAAGAGAGACATAGGCAGAGAGGAGAAGGAGAGAAAGAGGAAAGAGAGAGCTTCAAGCTTTCATAGCCAACATACAAACAAACACACCCTTAGATGAGTCCTAACTCACTTGGTCTCGTTTATGTAATTTTTTACAAGTTTATGTGAAGTTTAGATGTAACAAATGCATCCTTACGACGTTTATATATGTTGTTCAGTATTTCTGCTAGAGAAGACGAAGTCCCAATTGATTGGACTTTTCCCAATCGATTGCCATCAGTCTGGACCCAATCGACTAGATAATTTTCTAATTGATTGCCATTATTTGTAACCCAATCGATTGCCAAAGTTAGCAATCGATTGATATTATTTTGGATACAATCAATTTCCTTTTTCCTCAATCAATTGTTACTTGTTTTATCCCAATTGATTGGACCCTTGTCCCAATAGATTGGCAGTTACAGAACATGGATTGTTTCTTTTATTTATTATATGAGGGATCAATCGTTCAATTATCGATTCGGACTTTTATTTTGAGACTATGGGGATAATTAGGGATAATGTGATACCAAAGATAAGTATGATAGTGAATATTGGATTAACATGACACCGTTAGTTAAGGTGTCATTCATGATTAAGTTCGATAGCTGTTTCTTTTAATCAGAGTAGTCATGCCACAAATTGGAAGTCATGTATCAGTGTTAGTACGAAACTATAATACCCTGTATTTTGAAGTGTATATAAATAAATCAATTCGATATTGTTCCTAATCGATTGACATGCTGCTCACCTGAATTCATAACGTGGCACTATCCCAATCGATTGCCCTTCATCTCAATCAATTGCCTTGAAATCTTTGATGCCAATCGATTACCTTAAAACATCTGATGCTAATCGATTCCATCAGTACCAATCGATTGCCACCTATAGAGATAAGTTTTCAACTTTGCTTCGTGGATTGACATGTGGCACTCTTATTCTCTATATATACAATCTCATTTTGTCCCTTGGAACTATTTTTACAAATTTGGGTTGAGAGAGAGAGAGATTGTATACATATAGATACACACATCTGCGCAGCAGAGAAAGAGAAGAGAAGAACAGAAGAAGAGAAGAGAAAGAGCATAGGAGAAAAATAAAAAAGAAAGGAGAGACAAAGGAGAAGATAGAGAAGAGAGAAAGAGAAGGAGGAGAGGAAAATATTGAGGATTCCAAGCCAAACACACCCCATACTCAACTAGGTGTGTTCTAACTCACTTAATACCTTTTATATGATTGTTTATAAGTTTATACGAAGATTAGACATAACAAATACACCCTTAAGACGTGTATATATGCTATTTTATAATTCTGCTGGGAAAGACGAAGTCCTAATCGATTGGACTTTTCCCAATCGATTGCCATTAGTCTGGACCCAATCGATTGGTTAGTTTTCCAATCGATTGCCATTATTTGTAGCCCAATCGATTGCCAAAGTTAACAATTGATTGTTATGATTTTGGATCCAATCGATTGCTATTTTCCTCAATCGATTATTATAGTTTTTGTCCCAATCGATTGGAGATTGGCAGTCACAGAATATGGATTGTTTCTTTTGTTTATTATATAAGGGGTTTGATTGTTCGATTCTCGATTCAGACTTTCATTATGCGACTATTGGGATAATCAGGGATAATGTGATACTAAAGATAAGTACGGGATGAATAATGGATTAATGTTATAATGGTAATGATTATGTTGTTCGTGTTTGAGTTCGATATCTGTTTTATTTTAATCAGAGTAGTCAGGCCACAATGGGAAAGTCATGTATCAATGTTAGTATGGAATATAGATAGGTTTGATAAATTCTGGGAAATGGTAAGTAGATAGGACCAAGGCGTTCTAACTAGCCAGATGATCCATGTGTATCCTTAATGAGCGGTGGATGATATATATCCTTAACGAGCGGTGGATGGGGATCACTGGTAGACATCGATGAGTCATGGCAATAGATTTGATATGCCGTTATTTGAAACGTTATATCTCTGACATGCGGTGGATGGTTTACATCCTTAACGAGTGGGGGATGGACTGACGTGGTGTCCATGACATGCGGTGGATGGTCTATATCCTTAACGAGTGGTGGACAAAATAATGGTGTGTCTATAAGTTGTGAACGATTGAGGCTGTTCTTTCAGTTCAGATGTGTTGATTACCGGTCTTAGGATAATAAGACGATAAGGGTTGAGTAACGACGTTTGAATAAAGATGAAGATACTATTGTAACACTATAACTTATTCAGTTCATAACTTGTTAATACATTATATAATGCGTACCCTGTTAGTTTATATTCACTCAGCTCTCAGTAAGATGGCAGTCGTTATTGCTTAGACATTCCCCGTCCAGACTACCCTGTTCCTAATAATGCAGGTGATGGAGCTTACGACGACGGTTACTACATGGAGGAAGGGCATGCAGAGGATGGCTTCACCAAGGAAGATTATGGAGGAGGAGACTATTACGTTAACGATGATGTTTACGCTAGTTGAAGAACTAGATAGTTATTAGTTTTATTGCTGTTGAACTTTGTTATAAATGGGTACTTGGGCATATGTTGCTTTCAGACCTGTTATATTTCCTGTAGCGCACTCTGATGATTTGTAATATCTGAAACTTTTGTAATATTTTCAGTTTGATATTATTACTGTCCTTGTTACTTCTTGTTGACTAGTACTGTGTGGTGTGGACAATTAGTGACATTCACCCTTCATTCCCTATGGACCTAAAAAGAAAATTTATTTTTCCCTATTTTTGCTTTTCTAAGGCGTGATAGAAACTTAGGTAGGCTTGTTAAGTTCTGGGAATTATACATGGGTGGATGCTTGGTCGTGATATCTTCTTAAAAGTCGGTGAACGGTTATATGTTTTTAAAAGGTGGTGAGTTGAACTAAGTAGTCCTAAGATAGCCAAGTGATCCATGATATGTTCTTAAAAGCCGGGGAGCTATTAATATGCTCTTTAAAGGCGGTGAGCTGGGATTACTAGTAGATGTCACTAAGTCGTGGCAATAGGACGATATGCTATTATTCGAAACGTTGTGTCCCTATATTGCGGTGAGCGGTGATATGTTCTTAAAAGCTACGAATGGACTGACGTGGATTCCATGACATGCGGTGAGCTGTGAATATTCTCTTAAAACCAGTGGACGCAATAATGGTGTATCTATATGAGTTAAACGATTGAGTCTGATTTTTCAGTCAGAGTATGTTGGTTATCGGTCTTGGAATAATCAGGCGATAAGGGTTGGTTACGATACGTGGAATAGAAATGAAGATATCATTGTAACAGTATATCATATTCATTTCATAACTTGCTATTATGTTATATAACTGGTACCTTGTTAGTTTATATTCACTCAGCTCTCAATAAAAAGACGGCCGTTATTGCTGGGACATTCCCCGCCCAGACTACCCTTTTCCTAATAATGCAGGTTGTGGAGCTTACAATGATGGCTACTACCTAGAGGAAGAACATACAGAGGGTGGCCCCACCGAGGACGGTTATGTAGGAGAAGACTACTACGGTGACAATTATGTTTACACCAGCTGAAGACTAGATAGTTATTAGTTTTTATTTCTGTAGAACTTTATAAATGGGTACTTGGGCATGTGTTGCTTCCGAACCTTTTATCATTCCTGTACCGCACTCTGATGATTTTGTAATAACTAGAATGGTAGTGACATATTTAGTTTATGTATATTATTGTTCCTGTTGTTTGTCGGACTAGTACTGTGTGGTATGGACAATTTAGTGACTTTCACCCGTCAATCCCTATGGACCCAAAAAGAAAATTTATTTTTCTCTATTTTTGCTGCTCTGGGTCATGACAGAATTTTTGGTATCAGAGCCTTAGGTTTGATACTTTCGTTCACAAATTGTCCCATACCATCTGGTTCTAGCATTTAAGATACCTGAGATGAGATATGATAAAATAAGTTCGTCCTCCTGACGATAGATAGTTTCTTTGCAGGTTAGCATGGATTCAGATTTTCATAGGTTTGTAGATGACCCTTATGGAGGACACGTGATCCATGGGGATACTGTGGAGCCAGCTAACCCGGAACGTTATCAAGATCTGTGGACATGCGAAGAGGGGAGGGGTCCTGGCGTTCCTTGACAATGTCCCGGGATGGATCCAAGGAGCACACTTCAAGGAACTAGAACTTCCTCACGCAATCCTAGAGGCAAAGAGTCGCCACCTAATTTTTATCGGGAATTAGGAATCCAAGTTTGACTCGCCCAAAATTGAATAAGGTTACTCGTCCTTCATCACTAGAAACTAGGTTCAGGAGTCTTGGTACGAGAGGGCAAGGAGCCCGAGCAGGACTAAAGCACCCCCTCCTCGCCCTGCCGAATGGTAGGACTTGATTCAAATATTCTTGTTATTAATTCATAATTGGTGTTGTTTCCTCAAACATACTAGATAATATATACATGGCAAAAAGGAACATCTAATGAAAATTATTTCAAGAGATTATATCAAATAGCAATCGGATGCACATGCAACACAAGAGAGATATACTCACAATGACTAGTCCCGCCCGGGACCGATGCAAATAAAGGAAATGTGTCATGATATGCAAGAGGGAACATGAAAACTTACATTGAGTTGACTCAAGCGGAGTCGCAAAAAGCAAAAGAAAGGAAACATGTAATGCAATCATGCAACAATCCTAGATAAGATGTCTCTAACATATAAGCATATAAACGGAGACTATCCTAAAGGAATTGTGTCATTGAAAACAAAGTTGTAAACCTAGAAAAAATTCTAAAGGAAATGATAGAGATAGTACATGATACATGGGCACTAAGCCACATGTAGACGAGGCAAATCCACCAATTGAAGTCCGGATCCACAGCATTCAATCCTCTGCACTAAGACACTAAGGAAAACCCAAGAATTGCAAAAATATAAGCAAACAAATGATGTGCATGTTAAACAAGGAAAAGATGTCATCAATCAAATTTCCAGATTCAACAACCTCTAATGAATCCTATCAAAAGTGATCTTAAACATGAGCTGGATTAAAACTTTTACAGAAAGTTAGATACATGTCTTAGGGAACTTCGCCAAAAAGTAGGATCTCATTAGCATTTTTGATGGTTGAGAAATAAGAGTTTTGGGAACAGTGGATCAGGACTATCCACTGTTCTTATAAAAATCATAATTAATTCTACAAAAATCAAATGAAGCTCTACTTAGTGTCAAAAAAAAGCTATTTCATTGTAGTTTATGAAAATAATAATCCCATGGACATATCATGATTGTAAGGTCTCTGAAAAGTTGTTTTAAATAGACTCTGTTATTCTGGAAATTTGGTATCATTGGACAAAGAAATGCAAAACATAATAGAAGTTCATGAATCATGTTAATCAAGTTGATCTAAGCTTTTAATCTCTCATCCATTTATCCTAGATTTTTTCTAAACCAAGTTTTATTCATCAATTGTTGTTGAGTGATCAAGGTATGACCGTTTTGTATACATAATCATGATTGTAGTTAGACTTTAGAAAATTCCAGAATAGTCATATCAACTTCAAACTCTTAGAAAATGATCTTAACTCGATCTTATGCTCACGATTTTATATAGGCATATAGATACATGAGTCAGGAATCATCTCCAAAAAACGGATCATTGATAACTATCATAGATTTTCTGAAATTCAAATACAAAGAGACTATGTTCAAATCTGCCAGCCGATTTTTCAACAATTTCTAAAAATAGCATGTGGATCCTAATGATTCTCAAAATGGATCGAATGAAAGCCAATTCATCAAAGCTTACCCAGAAAATTTGAAATCCATCAAACTATGGGTTTTGATGGACCAAATCTTATGGATTATACCAATCTATTTTTCTGAATTTTATCTAATTCATTTTAAAGTGTGAGAAAACCATCTTTGGTGTGGTTGAAGCTTATTAGAGAGATCAAACTCATAGATCAATTTAATTATTATGATTCCCAATCAATTTATCCCTCAAGTTCTTTGAAGAACTATATAACATGGATCAAAGGGACTTACAAATATCCTATTGGAGATGAAATTCAATAGGAATTCTAGGTAATAGGAATAATCAAGAAATATGTATGAACATAGGAATCATCCTTCTCATAGATCGTACTTCCAAACCATCATAGAATTCAAAATAGATACATATATAATCATGTATAGATGAATCTAAACTAAATAGAAGAATAAAATGAAAAATGAAAATCAAAGTGAAAATCAATCTCTAATTATGAATTATCAACAAAATCAAAGAGGATTTGGATCTAGTTATGTGAGTGTGTGAAGAACAAGAGAGGAAGAAGATGAGTGTTCTAACAAAGAAAACAAAACTAAACTAGATCCAAATCTTATAGATCTATGTACAAAAGTAGGAATTAGAGATGAATTATGATGTCTACCTCTTTGAGGATTGTCAATTATGCAATTAAAGTTGATTTGAAGAGTCTTGTTATTCAAGTGTTCTTCAAGTTCTTCAAGCACTCATCCATGGAAGTTGAGGGAGGCAATGATGTCAAATTGTGATCTAATTAGCCTAAGATTAGTTTAGAAAAACTTCAATTCATAATTCTCTCTCTAGAAATCTCTCAAATTCAAAGTATATGTCATTATATCTTCAAGTATATTCAAGGTGTACTTAAGCTTCTTCAAGATGATCTAAGCTCTCTCTAGATGAGTTCTAGATGATCTTATATGAGATGCATGGAATCTATATATAGAGTTTTGAAAACTTAACTCTTAAGTTTCAGGGTTAAAATAGAGATTTTAGAGGACATAAAAGGGTTAAAATGGCCATTTTAGTGCCTAAACGCAGTTTTCAGGCATTTTCCTCGTAGTGGGAAGCTTCTGGAAGGGTTTGAAACTCGAAAAGCTCGATGGAGGACACCATATATAGGTGACAGTTAAGGGGGGAACTGCCACCCCATAAGTGGGACCCGCCATTTGCTTTTCTGGTTCCCCTGGTTGCCCTTATGCCCTATTTCAAATATTACGTGCACTGCTTTTCCAGATTTTCGTAAAAATGCTTTTTAATGTCCAAAATCGTCCGTTTACGTACCATTGGAAAGCAGTCGAGTTGAATTTCAGTATAAAAATATTTCAGGAGGATTTAAAATGAGAATTGAAGTCCAATTAAAGCCCGGAAGTCCTCCGGAACTTTCGTTGTTTTGAAATCAAACGACTTCTTTTTCAAAATTGCTTTTCAATGTGCATCGATTTTGAACTTTTCTTTAAAATTGAATCTCGGGATACCTAGAATACTATGTTTAGAACACTTCATGTTCATATAACCCTAAGTGAATATGAATTCTGAGAGACGATTTTGATAAAATTAAGATTTATGCATGGAAAAGGGCTTTTCTTGAGCTTGAAGTCACTTTCCGAAGTTCGATCTTTCGATTGTGTGGAATCCAGTACCTTCCATGGGGTACTTTTGATCATTGAATCTTCCAAGATGTTGTCCACCTTAAATCCTATCAGTGTGGTTAAAATTGGGTGTCTACATTTGCCTCTCTTTGGCAGAGCTTATTATGAACAACATGAACTGCAAGTGAGTGCCAAAGCTAGAAGGCACCCAATAACGATACTGAGAGGTTTTAGGAAAAATCCGTAAAAATAAAAAAATTCAAAATCTAAGAAAATCAAGAAATTACGAAAGCAAGAATGCAATGCAGTGCTGGGTAGAGGCTGCTAAGTCGAAGCTGCTGCTGGTCGTGCTGCGCTGAAGCTGCCTACGTATCCTTTCCAAGAATCAGATTAGGGTGTAGTTCGAACGCGCGAGGAGATGGAGAACAATACACAAACAACAATACGGATGAAATGCTCCTATCCTAAGATGCTGATGCAGTATAAAAACGTGAATGTGCACGTGCTGGAGGAATCATCCTCAAAAGCTCTAGATGCAGAATTTAATGCAAGGGATGCAATGTCTCATTCTCACAGTTGAATATGCCTAAAAAGCAGTATGCTCTCTATATCTTGGACGATTCTCAGAGTCTTGTCGGAGTCTTTCTTATGAGTTTGAGGCTTGTAGGTGTCATCTGTATCTCGGACGACTGCTAAATATCTTGGATGAATTCTGAATCATGTTCAAACAACTTTTGAGAAAAAGTGTCCTAATCCCTGGACAATTGCTGATGTGGAGTCCTTCTACTGGGGACGATTGTTGATGTAGAGTCCTTCTGCTGGGGATGATTGCTGATGTAGAGTCCTTCTGCTGGGGACGATATGCTGATGTAGAGTCCTTTTGCTGGGGATGAATCTTTTGTACTTCTAAAACCAGTCCTTCTTCTGGGGACAAATCTTCTGTAGTTCTGAAAAAGGTCCTTCTGCTGGGGACAAATCTTCTGTACTTATGAAACAAGTCCTTCTGCTGGGGACAAATCTTCTATAATAGGTCCTTCTTTTGGAGATAATTATTCTGTTCTCCTAAAATAGGTCCTTCTGCTGGGGATAAATCTTCTGTTCTAATGCACGAATTCTGAGAGATACATGGATTCTGATACCCTAATTTTGGAGGCAACCCCGATACGCGATTCTGAGATATACATGATTCTGAGAGATACTCTATGTCTGGAGGCAATTCTGATACATAAATTCTGAGAGATACCCTTTATCTGGAGGCAGTTCTGATACATGATGCTTAGAGAAACCCTATATCTGGAGGCAATTTTGATACACGAATTCTGAGAGAAACCCTTCCTCTGGAGGCAACCCCGATACTCGATTCTGAGATACACATAATTCTGAGAGATACCCTATATCTGGAGGCAATTCTGATACACAAATTCTGAGAGATACCCTTCATTTGGAGGCAGTTTTGATACACAAATTTTGAGAGATACCCTTCATTTGGAGGCAGTTTTGATACACAAATTTTGAGAGATACCCTTCATTTGGAGACAGTTCTGATACACAAATTCTGAGAGACACCCTTCATCTAGAGGCAATTTTGATGATGTCTGAGAGATGTACATGATGTTGAGAAAAATACCCTTCCTCTGGAGGTAATTCTGATACACGATTTTTGAGATACCTTTCCTCTAGAGGTAATTCTGATGAGATCTGAAAGTTCTTTGCTGGGAAGATTCTAGGATTCTGAGATGCGAGAACATCACAAACCCTCGGACAAAGCAAGTTCTGAGTAAATTCTGATGTAAGAGAGACAAGGGCTCATATTCTGGAAGCTCTGCTGATTTAAGATCTGAGACTCATATTGGTGCTTCGACCAGCTCATGCATGTTGGGTTCATTCTGACCTTTTTCTGAATGTCTTGACCCTGGTTTGAAAGGACAGTACATAATTAACCCAAAATAACGGTTCCCTTGATTCTTCGTAGCTGGAGACTTTTTTTCAATCCTGAGTGATTTTCAACCAAGATTCAAATTCCAAAGGGTCCTTCAGACCAATTCCAACAAGTTTCAAACACTCTTAAGGCTTATATATCAAGATTGGGCCAATCCGGGGTCAAAACAAAGTTCCCAATATCACAATTCTGATTCATAATTGATAGGTACTCAAAAGTCCTGATGATTTCTGCATGACTTTGACGTGCTTCATAAATCTTCAATCAACTTTAGAAGATATTCATTCAAGGCACTCTGATCTATTTCAACAATGGCTCAACTCAAAATCCAAGGTCGGTCTCCTGATTAGCACTTTTCCATCAACCACTTGATGCTTCATCTTGACTAGGATTAATTGATGTAATAATGATGTTCAGAACTTCTGCTTGTATCCACTTTTGGATGCTTTTAAAATTTTACAATTATAGATCACTTTAGACCCACACACTCGAAATCACGATAGACTAAACGAGGACAGACTAGACCATGATAGAGTTGACAGACATTGACACAAGAAGATGACACTCTTGATAGGAGTTTGGAGGAAAATACTCAATTTGCTAGGACATAATGCGCATTTTGTCATGTTTGACGTATCTCTTTGCTTTTCAAGTACACTTCTCATCTTAGTGTGATAATACTCAGCTGATAAAGTAATGCATTGAAAATACTCCATATGGATCTCAATTAATCCTTTGCTTTCTATGGAAGTTGATTTGAATTAGTGCCTTAGCTTATAGAATAAGAGATGATTCATTTCAAATATTTTCAAAGATATACTTGACAGCTCAGGATTCACTTATAAGGTGGAAGGGGGTACAGGCGAACGATGTTTGCCCCTAGTTGACGGGGATGAATGATAGCTTGGGCAAACACAGTTTGCCCCTAGTATGGCAATGATATCTTGAGGCTTTGGGCAAACTTTGAAAATTCGCCCCTAGTTTGCAAGGTTCAAGGACCGAGAGCCAGGGAAGCTCACCTACTTATCCCCAAGTGGGAATCATGTCCAAAGTAGTTCGACCAAGGCTTTGAAATAAAAGATTGTGGCATAGTTGAATTTTTCAAGAGCAGTGACCGAACCGAGTAGGTTGCCTACGTATCCCCAAGTGGGAATCAGGTCAAGCGTAGTTCCTCGAATGCTGGAAGTTTTGAAAGAGTAAGGATTCAAGAATTGGGGGGCTTTTCAAGCCATGTCATTAGACAAATTTTCTGAAGCAGGTTACTTGTGGCAGCGTTGAAAGAAACTAAACTACCTCTCCTCCCCTTTTTTTCTTTTCTTTTCTTTTCTCTCTCTTTTTTTTTTTTACGGTTGATTCTTCTCCTTTTCACTAGCCAGCCAATTTTGCATCTCTCATCATACATCATACATGTTTTCAGAGCAAGATTAGCCCTTCAAATCTTTTGGGCGTACTTTAAAGAAATTACAAATCAAAGTTTTGGGATAATTCATGTTCCTGATTTCTCGATCTTCTTCATTATCCTTCCTCTTCTTCTTTTCATTCTTTTCTTTTTTTCTAAAGTTTTGACTGGCTAGGATTAAGTTCTTGAAAACAACACGCAAATTTTTTTTTCATGCTCTAACTTTTGCCTTGGCGCCTTTTTTGGTTTTCATCCTAGCGAGCTTCTTTTTTTCTTTTGTGCTCTAACTTTTGCCTAGACGCCCTTTCGGGTTTTCATCCTAGCGAGCTTCTTTTTCTTTATGAGAGAAGTAGTTCATTTAAAATGTTTGACTACCATCAAGGACAAATTGTACATGGCTTACAGTTTAGACAGGTTTGAATGGCTCATTTTTCTAGGCTCAAGATTTTAAAATGGGAAGATCAGGAAATTAAGCAAGCCCCAAGTTACTATCAAGTATATCTTTTCAAGATTTAAGCAAAAGCATCTCAAGATTTTTAAAGTAAGACTAATTGATCGGGAGAGAACAAATCCTAATTACATGCCTTAATTCACATTTTTATCCGTTTTTAACCTGGTTTTGTGTATTTTTACTCTGTTTTCTGTTTTCTTTCAGGATTTGGAGAAAAGTAAGGATTCCAGGCTAAATGGGGTGAAAAAGCAGAAGAAAAGAAGCTGAGAAAAGCACCTCGCGGCCCGCTCACGCAAAAATCCAGAAAATTGCTCGCGCCGCGCTAGGTCCCAATATCGCGCTCGCTCGGCCTGCTCGCGCGACCTGTGTAAAAATCAAAGTTGCGTATTTCAGTGTACTGAAGATCCCCACGCAAACGAAACTGCCTAATTACGTCCAGATTGTAAAATAATGCAGTTTTAGTGCGAATAGGTTTAGGAAAGTCTCCAAACTTGCTCCAAATCTATAAATACTCAAATGTAATTCAATTCTTAGGTTACACACTTTATACACACCATATTATACAACAATATACACAGCCATTGAAGAGAGTGAAGCAAGGAAAAGAAGAAGAAGACCAAGGATTTCCATGGCCTCCTCCATCAACCTCTTGTCGTTCATCGCTTCTATGGCCAACTAAACCTAGATCTAGGGTTTCAATGAAACCCTAGCCAAGTAATAGAGTGTTATTTATGTTTTTCTTTTAGTTTTATTATATATGGATGATGATTACATGTTTAGAGGATTTTTATAATAAAATCGTGCTTCTATTGAATTAAATAATTGCTTTCAAAGTTTATTCTTGTCTTAGATCTATTTTGACTGTGATGTGCTCAATGATCTATATATGCTGTGCTTGTATAGATTATTTACATGTAATGGTGCTTTATTGAATTGTTCTATCAAGTATCCGATTAGTCCATGCCTAGGTTAGACGGATTATGCCACAATCCTAGTTTAGTGTGGGATAATTCGTGCTAACCGAAGATGGATTATATTGGTACTTGAACCATAGTTATCTTCTTAACGGAGGAATTGGGCTTGTAGCTACAATTCCCCATTATCATCCAACTTAATAAGCTAACTTAATTCATAAATACCCTTATTATGAAGCTAGTGGTGGATTTGCAATCCTAGGTTCCTTAAACATATTTATAAAAACAACTTTTAATTGCTTTCATGGTTTTGATTTATTTTATTGTTCTTAGTTTAATTAAAACCAAATCAAAATCCGTTTTCCTTAATTAACTACATTTAGGTTTTAAAATTAAAGTGCTTTAGTAATTCAATCTCTGTGGGTTTGACCTTTACTTCCACACTACAAATCCTTAGAAAGTAAAGAAAACTTTTATATCTTGATTTTGACGAGATCACTAATCAATTCTTAGCTTTCTTCGGCGTCAGCGTAAAATCAACTTTGATCCTTTCAGGATTCTTTTGAATGCACAAAATTATCAATAGTGTATTTTTTCACAATAATCAGAGAAGTGATATTTTCAGCTTAGTGATTCATTCATTCATGACAAGGCGCATTTAATCAAGCAAATCAAGATTTTATTCTATTAATTAGAAAGAGAAGGATTATAGTACTCGATGTAGACTCAAAGCAACTTGACGATAGACAGATGATTCGTGGTGAAAAGTGCATATTTCTGGTGTATTACGTGGTATTTTATGCATCTTTTATCCCCCAAAGTCCCTACATTTAGGTGCATTCTAATAATAATGATCTTTTTATTGTGTTAATGCTAAAACATATGTTTTTGCAATGTTTTATAGGTATTAGGATGTACATCAATGAAGTGGAGCTAAAGAAAAGTGATTCTGGTGGATAGAACAACAGAAGCAGCTGGGAAAATGCCAATTTTGACAATGATGACTTCAGATTTGGAAGATTTTCCCAGAGATATAAAATGTAGATCTTTGAGTTACGGTCGCGTGGCCGCAAACGGGAGGTCAATCCGAGGTCCGAGTAAAACGTTATGGCCATTCTACCATCGGTGCGCAGAGCTGTCAAAATCAGAGAGTTCAAGCGATTGAAGAAGAGTTCAATCGATCGAACCTTCGATCGATCGAACTAAGCTCGATCGATCGAACTCTTTAATCATCCAAAAGTTGCGTAAACTCTGTGGGAACCCTATATATACGTCGTTTTGACGCCAGATGAAAAGAGGGACGCTCCAGAACGCGAAAAATAGTAGTTTAGGGTAGTTTTAGGGTTAGATTAGGAGTAGATTAGGTTAGATTCATCACTTTCTTCCTCCTTTTCCATTGTAGATTGAAGATTCAAGTTTGTTTCAAGTTTATTCAGATTATATTCAGATTATTTACAGGTTTTTCCTTTCCAATCTATGTTATTTGATTGTTTATTAGTTTAGATGTTGATGATTGTCTTGTTTTACTATTTCTGCATTAGTTTTATTATGTTTCCGTAGTATAGACGTTGGAAATATGTGATGATATATTGATTCTTAGCCTCTGCCATGCAATCTTTAGAAACCTTGGGCTCGATCGATCGAAGGTATTTCGATCGATCGAACTAGGGCCACAGTCAAGCGATCGAAGGCACTTCGATCGATTGAAGGATGACTGTTCGATCGATCGAGAGCGCTTCGATCGATCGAGAGCGCTTCGATCGATCGAACATGTTAAATCTTGAGATGATTCTTTTAAGTATTCCATGACTTTCTGTTTTAGAAATCTGTCATCAAATTGTCCCAATAAGCTCAGTTTGTCACAACAGTTTTTAGAACTTAAAGCCTTAAGGCCTTTTCTTCAATGACTTTTGAAAACCACTTTGAATGCTAACACCATTTAGAGTGCAAGTAATTACCATTGTTTTTAAACCGTCTTTCAAGTATTTTGAATCACTTGTGATGATGTAGTCCCGGGCATGAAAGGGCTATTGATTCTATATCTTTAGAAAAATACGGAATGCTGAAAAGGAATGAACTCCATAGAACATTAATGAATTTGCATGGTAGATGGTTAGGATCAATGTGGATTCACGTGTTTCCAACACCTTTAATTTAGTTGTTTAATTATTATGTTTCCTTATGTTTAGTTTATTATTTAGTTTAATTTAATTTAGTAGGATTCATTAGAACCTCCAATCATTCATTCTTATTTTCTTTTTCTTTAGGTTATAACTTAGTATACATTCTTCCTATTCCTTCCCTGTGGGATCGACCTGGACTTCCAGTACTATATTACTTGCACGATCACCTACACTTGGGTGTTGCACAAGAGCGCACAAGATTTTTCTCGTGTCAAGTTTTTGGCGCCGTTGCCGGGGAAGGCAACTAGGTTAGGATTTTACTAAGTTTTTCCATTTTTCTTCTTGTACTTAAAAAAAAAAAAAAAAATTCTTTTGTTTAAATATTTTGGGTAAACATGTCTTATCCATATTACCCTCCATACAACACAAATACCACGAATGGGTACACATTAAGTAATGAGAACTATACCCCGAGTTGGCAAGCACCCACATATGATGCACATTATCAACCTGAGTGCTACCAATCACCACAATGGGAAAACCATCGTGTTAGTCCCCCATGTTATCAAACGTATCAAGAACCTCCACCTGGAGAGTTCTATCAATCGCAATGGGGATATAACCAAGATGATAGTGTTGGATATAGTAGTAGTTCCCACGATTACCAAATGCACCAAGACTTTCCTTCTGGGGAGTCTTGCACACAAACACAATGGGAAGGGGACTATTACCAACAACAATGGGGTGAAACTTCATATAGTTATAATGAGGAGAATAACCAAGTTGAGGATAATGGTATGTTAGAATTGCTGCTTAGTGAAATGAAAAGGCTAGAGGGTGCAATTGATAAATTAGGAGCTAGATATCAACAAGCATTTGATAGCCAACCTTTAGAAGACTATACCAGTCCTTCAACGCTACAACCTGAATTTCAAGACACTAACAATGGAATGGAATTAGAGGACAATGATGGGTTCTTACCGAGTGAGGTTAACAACTCATTTGAGAAAGTGATAACCCAACAAGAACTCCAAAACCAAACCATAGAGCATGAAGTTGTAGAACCATCTTCTCCTCAACATACAACCCCAGACATCAACTCCTTCACTGCCTTGATAAAGTTGCACAATCTCTTTGTCCAGAGTACTTCAATAGATGACACATATAGTGAGGAGAGTTGCGAGGATGAGAATGAGGTCTTAAAAGATGATGAGAGTTTAGGTGATTGCACGCAATTAGGAAAGGAAGAGTCCCATGTTGACTCTACCCCTACCTTTGATAGTGACCCTAGGGTGGACGTTATTGAAATTTCTAAATTCGATTTAGATTCATCTGGTATTCATGAACCCTCACCTCTTTCGGCCGAAGAGGTGGTGTCACCAAGTTGCCCATCATCTATCCTTTCTATTAATCAAAACTCTCATCCTGAGCTTGAATGTTATGTGTACCCCATTCGTGAACAAACAGAATGTGTTGTGGAAGAGGATGGTAAGGATATTAGCACATGTTCTTCACAAAATTTTAACTTTCAAAATTCTTTGAGAGATGACTTGGAAAATATTGGGCCCACTTTAGATGATCTTAAAATTCAACAAGAAGCTAGCAATCTTCTAGACTGCTTGACCTTCTTGAGTGATTATGACATTGAGGCCCAAATAGATAGCTTTATCCAAGTCCAGTCCAAAACCATGTGCATAGAACAGAAATTCAATTCCTATGATTATATCTCCATAGATTCTGTTCTAGGACAAGCGGAGGGTGGTGAAGCTTCATTAGAACATCACTTCGACCCTGCCCCTTTTATTGAACCATGGTCTCCCCCTGTTTTTAGTATTAAAATAGAGGTTGTTATAGGAAATACCAACACCAAAGATCGTTTCTTGCATATAATTCCTAAAAAGTGTGGTATTCCTTTTATAACTGTCCCAAAAAAATTTGGAAGCCATAGGTTTTGCTCCTCTGACCTTGAGCCTGACATTAGTTGGGGGGAGTTGCATTTTTATGAGGATCTCAAAAGTCTTGTCATTGTTAAATTATTTCACTGGGAAGATCCTCAAAAATTTCGGTTGTTACTTTATGATAAGTATCTTGATTAACCGAATTTATTAACTGAGTTGTTATATTATGTTCTCTATTTTTCCTTGTTGCTACTAATGATTTTGCAGGTAACTTGAAAAAAATTGGATATTAATGCCTCGAGGTAAAATCTTTCCTTCCCTCGCTTTACTTTACATGTCCATGTGCTTAGTTTAGAACATTGGGGACAATGTTTAGTTTTAGTTGGGGGGAGTGAGTCATTGTATGCCTCATTTATTTCTTTTTATGGTTTCGTGTCAATATACCTGCTTAGCAACATGACTCAGTAAATCAAAATTGCAAAAATTTTGAAATTTTTAATGGTTCTTGTATTTCTCTCATAGTTAATGTAGTCAGTTATGATGCATTAGTGTTATTTTCTATATGTTATTAGTATGTGATACACTATGGTAGTTTGTTTACTATCTTAGTTATAGTATGTTCTATGTTTTTTAATCTTCAAATACTTTGAGCACGTTGTGACAACCTTGTACTTAGCTAAAATGGATTAGTAAGCATAGTTTAAGTGTCATGAAAGACTGTAGTGGAGACTAATAACCCAAGTGAGCTTTTGTGCCATTCTTTTATTTTTGAGGGTTTTATAAAATTACTCTTACTTTTTGAAAAGCGTATTAATTCGTTGAAAGTCTCATTTTTCTTCTTCATTTTGACTGATTGCTAGAAGAGAACGTTCAGGATTTACCAAACTTTAGAGCTCTTGAATTTACTAAAATGAATTATCCTATTAACTTAGAAGATGATTTAGGCCATCTTTTGACCATACATGGATAATACAGCCTTGGCCTACCTCTATGCTATTCCTTTACTTCACCTCTTGAGCTTATCGTAATCGCCTTGTCTTCATAATCCTAAAGTCTATACCAAACTCCAAATTAGGAGTTCAAGCATCAGTTCTTTATTTAGGTGTGATTAGGATGTGTTGCGTTAACAAGAAGTATGTTAGTGTGAATAAGGGAAAGTTGGCAAAGAAAAAATGAAAGAAAAAAAGATAAGCATGAGAAGAAAAAGAAAAAAAAAATGCCAATGGTTGTTACAAAAGAAAAAAAAAGGAATGAAAAGAAGAGTGTGAAGAAAAGAAATAAAAGAAAAGAAGAAGAGAGAGATTGGAGATGTGGGAAGTTTGAAAAGTTATAGTAGACATTCCAATCATATCCTTTGACCCAATTGAATATCACGAGCCTTTTTTCTTCTTAATCTAACACCTCTTTTTCAAAGTCCTGATGATTTTAAGTAAATTGGATTTGAAGTTAAGGTAATGAGAGAGTTATCCACGGTATCTCGCTCTTCTAGTGAAAAGTATCCTTTCATGAGACTTTATGCACTATAAAATTCCGTTTTTCTATTTAGATATGAGAAGCATTAGATTCCATTTACATTTACTCTTTATAGCTTCCATATCATGAGTGATAACTATTACACCTAATTCGGAGTGATTTCATCTTGAGAGTGTAATCCCGGTAAGAGTTGAGTCAAAATGAATGTCTTGATAGTGTCTTAGGTTATGCAAGCTTTGAAATTAAAGTCTTGTATTTGGTTGTCCATTCACACACGCACTTGAAGATTAATAAGTATGGAATATTCTAATGACTTTGATCGTAGATTAACTGTAATGTGTGTGTTGCATTGCTATAGCTTACTAGAGAGTTTCATGAGATTGTTGAGCTTAACTATATTGCTAAATGAGAGGAAAATATTTCTTGAAAACATTTAAATGAGAACCATTATCTTAAACATGAATTTTGTGGGTAGATTCACTGCAAACCCTCACGAGACAACACTCGTCCACTAGGGGAAACCTAGGGGTTTAAAGGCTTGTTGCATACGCTAAATGCAATCGCGATTCCTGCGAAAGTGATTTAGGATTTTTACTTTCTTTTGTTTTTAATTTTTAGAGTTAAATAAACACTGTTGTAGTTCGCTTCATTGCTAGGGACTAGCAACGAGCTAGTTGGGGGGTGTGATTCGTGGTGAAAAGTGCATATTTCTGGTGTATTACGTGGTATTTTATGCATCTTTTATCCCCCAAAGTCCCTACATTTAGGTGCATTCTAATAATAATGATCTTTTTATTGTGTTAATGCTAAAACATATGTTTTTGCAATGTTTTATAGGTATTAGGATGTACATCAATGAAGTGGAGCTAAAGAAAAGTGATTCTGGTGGATAGAACAACAGAAGCATCTGGGAAAATGCCAATTTTGACAATGATGACTTCAGATTTGGAAGATTTTCCCAGAGATATAAAATGTAGATCTTTGAGTTACGGTCGCGTGGCCGCAAACGGGAGGTCAATCCGAGGTCCGAGTAAAACGTTATGGCCATTCTACCATCGGTGCGCAGAGCTGTCAAAATCAGAGAGTTCAAGCGATTGAAGAAGAGTTCAATCGATCGAACCTTCGATCGATCGAACTAAGCTCGATCGATCGAACTCTTTAATCATCCAAAAGTTGCGTAAACTCTGTGGGAACCCTATATATACGTCGTTTTGACGCCAGATGAAAAGAGGGACGCTCCAGAACGCGAAAAACAGCAGTTTAGGGTAGTTTTAGGGTTAGATTAGGAGTAGATTAGGTTAGATTCATCACTTTCTTCCTCCTTTTCCATTGTAGATTGAAGATTCAAGTTTGTTTCAAGTTTATTCAGATTATATTCAGATTATTTACAGGTTTTTCCTTTCCAATCTATGTTATTTGATTGTTTATTAGTTTAGATGTTGATGATTGTCTTGTTTTACTATTTCTGCATTAGTTTTATTATGTTTCCGTAGTATAGACGTTGGAAATATGTGATGATATATTGATTCTTAGCCTCTGCCATGCAATCTTTAGAAACCTTGGGCTCTATCGATCGAAGGTATTTCGATCGATCGAACTAGGGCCACAGTCAAGCGATCGAAGGCACTTCGATCGATTGAAGGATGACTGTTCGATCGATCGAGAGCGCTTCGATCGATCGAACATGTTAAATCTTGAGATGATTCTTTTAAGTATTCCATGACTTTCTGTTTTAGAAATCTGTCATCAAATTGTCCCAATAAGCTCAGTTTGTCACAACAGTTTTTAGAACTTAAAGCCTTAAGGCCTTTTCTTCAATGACTTTTGAAAACCACTTTGAATGCTAACACCATTTAGAGTGCAAGTAATTACCATTGTTTTTAAACCGTCTTTCAAGTATTTTGAATCACTTGTGATGATGTAGTCCCGGGCATGAAAGGGCTATTGATTCTATATCTTTAGAAAAATACGGAATGCTGAAAAGGAATGAACTCCATAGAACATTAATGAATTTGCATGGTAGATGGTTAGGATCAATGTGGATTCACGTGTTTCCAACACCTTTAATTTAGTTGTTTAATTATTATGTTTCCTTATGTTTAGTTTATTATTTAGTTTAATTTAATTTAGTAGGATTCATTAGAACCTCCAATCATTCATTCTTATTTTCTTTTTCTTTAGGTTATAACTTAGTATACATTCTTCCTATTCCTTCCCTGTGGGATCGACCTGGACTTCCAGTACTATATTACTTGCACGATCACCTACACTTGGGTGTTGCACAAGAGCGCACAAGATTTTTCTCGTGTCAACAGACTCGACAACAAGACTCAAAACTGATTCGACTGGACTCGACTTGATCTCAAGTGAAGCGTCACTGTGATTTGCGTTTTCCTCTTAATCATCCATGTGGCTTCAATAAGCAGCTGCTTCCAAACATCATCATTTCATCACTTTCTTGAGCTTGCCATTCTCCACCAAAAGTTCAAGCTCCTTGGTTAACCCTTTAGGCCCATACTCATTGTTTTTGAGGCACCAATCATCTTCTTCGGTAAATTGCATCCAGTTCATCTCTACAATATTAGGCAAAATTGCGTGGGTCATTGGCTGCCCCAAAGCTGTGATATAAATTGTTGGGTCATAGTATGCAGATTCTATCTCAAGAGAATTGATATTTTGTGGCGACTGAGCCCTTTGATAATTCGGAAGTGAATTTCCATTACCTTTTGGCTGTGTAGGAGGAGGGGTGATGATTCCCTTATCAATTAGATCTTGAATTTCATGTCTAAGCCTCCAACACTTGTCGGTACCATGGCCATGTACTTGATGGAAGTTGCAGTACAAATCCATCCTAAAGTTTTGTGGAAGTGGGTCTGGAGTCGTCATCGGATCTAACTTCTTCAAGTACCCTCTTTCCAACATTCTTTCCATTGCTATGCTTAGAGACATTCCCAATTCAGAAAACTCCCTCTTTTCTCTTGACTGTCTCTAGTTCTATTTTTCCCTTGCATCTCTAATATTTTTCTTTGGCAATTGTGGTGCTAATGCATCACTATCAGGTAATGGATGATTGTTCAAATAAAGAAGCCCTTTGAACTTTTTCGAAGGCCTTGCTTTGTGCATATCAAATAATTTATCCTTATCAAGCTTGTGATCATCAATTCTTCTGCTCTCGTGGGTCACATTCTCCAGTATACCACTCTTGGTGAGCTTGTGAAGGATTTCCTAATCCAGAGTTTGTATTCCTAGATTAGCCAAGCTTTCAAACCACTCATTATCATCATAAGGTGCAAGAGGTGGAGTTAGAGGTATTGTGTTAGCCAAATGCTCTATCACACCCATCATTTTCACAAGTAGTTCACTGACTTGGTTGATAGTAGATTCCATAGCAGTCATCCTAACACCCATATCGGCTTCATGTGTCATCTTTCCAACCCTGACTGATTCGGCTAATTTTACCCCAAACTCTGATTTGATCAAACAACTGTTCGAAGCTCTGACCCAGGAAAGAGTACAACTTTTTGGTTCTATCTTCTCTTGTTTATTAGGGATTTTTAAAATAATCAGGTATCTTTATTGCAAAAGAATTTTCAAAGAATGGTATTTACAAAAGTGGATGGAAAATCAAGGATGGAAAATCTCTTCCTTTTCAGAAACATTTTCTAAAATTAAAGAAATCATTTTCAAAATTTTGAGGAAAGTAATTCTTTTCTTTTCAAAAGTATATTAGAGACGTCGCACTCGTGAGTCGTATATGCAATGCTCTTGTAGTGTATGCAATGCAGATGAAATGCAATACACCTTAATCTAGCTTAGACTTAGCATATCAGCACATAAACACATAAGATTCTTTGAGTATGCTAATCACCTTACTAATCCAATCTTTATCCAAGGATTTTTAGTTTTGAAATTCTTGATGGCTTAGGTTTATAAAATTGAATTTTTTATAAAAATCTTGAAAGAAGGGAGAGATTTTGTAATATTTTTTAAAAGTACTTTCGAACCATCAATGCTTGAGGTGTGAAATCACGATTCTTTAAAATCAAGGTATGATATTGGAATTTCTAAAATTTGAGAGGATACATTCGAAATTGAATCATCAAAGTGTGAAATCATGATTTTTTTTTTGAAAACCAAAGTAAGAAATCTAAAATCTGAGAGGAGAATTTAAAATTGAATCATCAAAGTAGAATTTTGAAATTCTCTAAAATCTAGGGAGAACTTTTGGAAATATTTTGCAAAAGTGAATTTCAAAGCAAATTTTCAAAAGGGATATTCTTGGAATTTTCAAAAGACTTAGGTTTTCGAAAGAAGTGCTAATATTTTCAAAACTTTAAAAAATCATCCTCAAATAATGATTGGATGTTCGGATAAAATCCATACTACCCTAGAGGAATCAACCATACAAGGTTTAATGATGCATTCGCATACTGTGGATATCGCATTTTTCCTACCCATAACTTTTTTAATTTCAAACCTTTTCAAATTCAAACTCAAAAACACGAGTCGCCACTTAATTTTTAAAGGAAAATTAAGAAACCATTTTAAAAGCAAACCGATCTTTTTGCGAAACCAAAGATAAACTGGGTCCGGGGATTATGGAATGAAAGGGGAAGGAGCCCAGCGGACTAAAACACCCCCTTTCATCCTATCTCGCGATAGGTCTCTACTCAACATCCTTTTTAATCAAACTATTAATCTAAGCATGACCTCAGCTAAAACATAGATAAATATACATTACACAAGCATATTGAAATGGTGTAAAATCGCTAATGACAAAATATCATTCAAAACCAAATAGTTCAATTAGCAAGCAATATGATATGCAAAATAGAGAACTAGAGAACTTACCCGGGGTCTAGCCGCAATTATTTAAATGTGCAATGCATACAAAATTGAAATCCTAATAAGAGAGTCTCTAATACACATATATACACATAAGGCAAATTTTTAATTCTAAGGTGTCGCACATGGGGTAGAAAAATCAATAAAATTAAAGGATAATTAAGCTAAGGAAGAGTCAAAAGATCATACCTCATCGGCGCTACAAAACAAGAGTTAGTCCGCATGATACATAAGATATAAAGTTAGATGACAATCCTAGACTTCTAGCTTAGATCTATCAAAACTGGACAGATTGTTGTTGTTCAGCAAAACTTATGACCAAACTGCTTTAAACATGAAGTCTCATTAAAACAAAAATTACAGTGGTAGAACTTTGAGTTATAGACACTTTCCCGTTGGTTTTAATCAGTTCCAACGGTTCGATGTTTAACTAAAAATCTTTGATGAAAAGTAGTTGATGAACTCACTGCATCTTTTGTCTAGTTTATCTTCTACTTACTAATTTTAACTACCAAGCCATTAAACTTGGCTTTAGTTAAACTAGTTCTTCTACCATTTGATGGTCATGGAAAACTAATGACTCCTATACTTGATAGACTTCAATGAAGTATGAAGAAACTTCATAAAGTCCTTGGATAACAAGACCAAACAATGGAAATGGATTTGAACTTGTCAACCAAACATGCTAATTATCAATTCTAATCTTCTTATGAACCATGAACTTATAAGAAGACCAAGAAGTTTCAAGTCAAGGGATTCAAATGAGACATTGAAAGTTTCATAAATCCCAAGAGATGAATACAATCAAAAAGTTGAGACTCAAAGTTCAAACATTAGCCAAGTTAGCATGTATTTAAAGAATGATTTAGTCTAGAGTCTACCTCTAAATATCCTCAACTTAGTGATTTGGAGGATTTCCACAAGTTAATCAAGCTCTTCAACTTTAACTCACACACAAACTTCTTCTTCAATGTTACAAAAGCAACTCTTAAGTATATTTAGAATTTTTTTTAGAGGTTTTAGAGGAAGAAGAATCAAGATAAGGTCGGGAAATTCAAAAAGCTCATCCCCTTGTAATGGGATATTCACCCTTCTTATATAGGCAATTTTTAAGAGGGTATTTCAGTCATTTAATAGTAAAATACCCTGATCTCGTACGTCCTTTTGTAGGTATAAAACATGCTGTATTACAGCTGTATTCTAAAAGGCGCGGCACTCACTAGAGATGGAAGCGGCACTCGGTGAGTGCCGAAACGGCACTTGATGAATGCCATCACGACATTCATTGATTGCCGCATCGGCATTCAGAGAATGCCGCGAACAAATCCAGGGACTACCGTTTTTTTAAATTTTGCGAAGTTTGAAGGAAATTGGCGGCAGTCACTAACTACCGTTGTGACATTTATTGACTGCCGGACGGCAGTCAGAGAGTGCTGCACTGGCAACCCTTGAGTGCCGTATAAGTATGCCGTGTGCCGTTTTCTCTATTCACTCTTTTGCTTTCTCTTTTCTTCCTTCTCTTTATTTTTGTTTGAATTGAAGAGCCTTTTGAAGAGCTTGAATTTCCATTGGAAGCCCTAAGTTAGTCAGACATTATCATCATTGGATCTTAGAGGGAATACTCCCCTTTTTATGACGTTTGGTCAAAATTGGGGTGTCTACAGTTTGCCCCTCTTCGATAAAGCTTGTGGAGCAACGCGTGTCACAAGTGAATGTCGAAGCTTGTGTGAAGACAAAGCTTTGACCAAACTGTTGGATCTGGGTAAAACAAAATGCGTTACAAAAAAAAAATGGGCGCGCGGCCAAGTTCTAGTCGGTCGTGCTCAACGGTGAGCTGCCTATGTATCTGCTCAGGAATCAGACCGCGACATAGTTCGGGCAGGGATCAAACACACACAAACATAAGTAATCACATGAATGAATGCACCTACTCTGTCGTGATGCACGTGCTCATGCAGATGATGGTTGTCCTTGCAGTTTCGTGCTCTGTAAATGATGTAATTCGAGATTGTGCTATCATGACGTATCTAGATGCAATCCATGCCCTATGCTACTTAATGCTTACGGTCACTTCAACTCACTGGGCGAGCTGTCTAGAACTCAGAGTCTCTCTAATTAACAAGTTGGTCCTCTTCTGGATTCGTAGCCATTTTGGCTAAACAGAAGAACGTAATCGACTGGGCGACACTTTGTGACTTGTGCCTCGGTGTCAACGCGGGTTTGCTCTAAAAACCCACAACCTTTCAGCCTCATCGGATATGTTTGATCTGACAAAAAATCCGCAGCCACTCGGCCTTGTCGGATATGTTTGCTCTATATCATGCGTTTTATTACATGAGGTATGATACACGATGTAGTAATCAGAGGAAAATTCTCGAAGACTTGACCAACGCAAATCTGTTACGAGGATCGAGAATATAAATTTGTTATATTCCCAAAAGCTTGATCTATGCAAATCTGTTGCGAGGATCGAGAATATAAATCTGTTATATTCCCAAAAGTGGGACCTACGCAAATCTGTTGCGAGGTTCGAGAATATAAATCTGTTAAATTCCCAAAAGCGGGACCTACGCAAATCTGTTGTGAAGATCGAGAATATAAATATGTTATATTCCCAAAAGCGGAACTTACGCAAATCTGTTATAATCCCAAAAGCGGGACCTACGCAAATTTGTTGCGAGGACCGAGAATATAATGTGTTATATTCCCAAAAGCGGGACCTACGCAAATCTGTTACGAGGACCGAGAATATAAATCTGCTACATTATCAAAATTTAGGAGTTAATCATATTCAGATTATCCTGGAGTTAGACATGCTCAAATTCATTTAATTTTTTAGAAACCTAGAGTCAGACAGACTCAAATTCATTTAATTTTCAAAAACCTAGAGTCGAACACTCTAATTCATTTAATTTTCAAAAACCTGGAGCCAAACAGACTCAAATTCATTCCAATTTTCAAAACCTGGAGTTGGACATGCTCAAATTCATTCAATTTTCAAAATTTTGGAGTCGAGCAAACACAAATTTATTTTAATTTTACGAAATTGGGAACCAATTGGTCCGAAAAATCATCTTTAAGGGCCGAACGCATAATGAAGGCAAATTTCGGGGGTTTAAATTCAATTTTCGGGACCCAATTTTGAATTTTGGGAGGAAAACAAAATATCTCTTAAACCGCCTCAAACGCGGTACACACTCAAAAATGCTGCAGTCTGTGACTGCCGTGCGACACTCGCGGAGTGCCGCTGCGGCATTCAGAAAGTGTCGTACGACACTTCATCAATTGCTACATACAAATATCGAGTGCCGCGTTTAAGCGACAGATTGCTTATACGTCCAATTTTAGCACATTTCATTCATTCTCTCAAACTTTCTCCAATCCGAAGTTCCTCTGGAGATTTTTCTTCCTTTTCCTGTATCGATCTAAAGGATCCATAGGTCAGTTCCTCTCGATCAGAATCTTAATACTCTCTTTATCTTAGTTGTTTTCTTTATTTTTCTAAAGGATTGACATTCCATTTTTTTTTTCTTTTGACAGGTCATGGCTAGCAGTTCGAGGAGCAGGAAGAAGGCCAAGTACGTGGCCACTCCTCACTCTGATGCTACATTCTTGCTCCGGGACCCGGACGAGCACTTGTCCGCACGAGCGTTCCAGCGACAGGTATACATGTCTCCTTTAGTTTCCTTTTCTTGTAATTCTTCTTCCTCATGAACTTTATGAATGAAATGCACAATCAACACAACTTCAAATGCCTTCTTGCAAATGCCATGCTTATAGAAATCTCGAGCATCTCAATTGCATCTGTGCTTGCTTGTTTAATTTCATTATTATTACTATTTTTCTTCGACTATTCTCAAAGACTTTTGAATACGATGCATGTCAAACCAAGACCTTATACATCCTCTCATGAATGTGAATGTTACACTTATGAATTCTAAGAATAAACGCATGATACCCAGACCCTACATGAGCGCACATGATGAGTGTGAATGTTTTTTGAGTGTCGCGACTGCCCTCCCTTTTTTATTTTTATTCATCTTCTGCATCCATCGCTCTTTTATTCATTCAGATTCGATTTGAATATTTTTTTTGAACTTAAACATACCTAAATAAACTTGTGTGAACTAACGGAATGCTTTACGGATTCACGGTTCACAAAAAATGCAAAAAAGTGACTCTTTAGACACTTATGCTTGAAAAAGCTTAGTTATTGAGGTTTTGAGTAGTGAATCGGTAAACCGCTTAACCAAACGCCACGAAACCTTTCTCGCTCCTCAAACATACCCAAATAAACTTGCGTGAACTAACGGAATGCTTTACGGATTGACGGTTCAAAAAAAAAAAGCGAAAAAAGTGACTCTTTAGACACTTATTATTGAGGTTTTGAGTAGTGAATCGGTAAACCGCTTAACCAAATGCCACGAAACCTTTCTCGCACTTCAAATTTCGCCTCAATTACAACATGAATAAATTTAAATATACTTTGGCGGAGCTGCTTAAAGAACTCCAGGCAGCTGAGGGTCTCAACAGAAAGTTAGGGAGTGCTCTTGTATTTGAGAAAGGTTCTGCTTCAAAGCCGAAAGGCAAGAAGAAAATGAAAAAGGCTCAAAAGAAGGCCGCGGGTCCTCCGCCAATCCAAAGGCCACGAGGACAATCGGGAAAGCCTAAATGCAAATGTTTTGTTTGCAAGCAGCCAGGACATTGGAAGAAGCAATGTCCAGTTTATCTCGCCAACCAGAATAATCAAGGTAAATCTCATTTACTAGTTGTTGAATCGTGTTTAGCGGTCCGATCTACCGGTACCTGGTGTGTAGATACGGGAGCCACTGATCATATATGCAATTCTTTGCAGGGGTTCTAGGGAACCAGGCAGCTCAGTGATGGAGAGATTTATCTATATATGGGAAATGCTACGAGAGTAGCAGCAGTTGCAGTAGGAGATCTACATCTTAGTTTTGGTAGAGATAGGATTTTAATATTAAGAAATTGCTTTTATGTACCTTCTAGTAGAAAGAATTTAGTTTCAGTTTCTAGTTTAGTAAAGAATGGATATTCAGTTCAATTTAATAAAGTAGTATTTAAAGAAAATAAACGTTTTATTTGTTCTGGTCAATTGGTGGATGATCTTTATATTATAAATCCTATCTCTCCTATACTACAACTTAATGAATTGAATAACACAAATAGTTTGCCATTTAAGAGAAAAGAACCTTCGAGGATGAACCAAGCACATCTTTGGCACTTACGCCTTGGTCATATTAATTTGAAAAGGATTCAGAGACTGGTTCAAAATGGGCCATTAGGCTCATTGGAAGTGGAGGCACTGCTCCACTTCCAGTTTGTGAATCCTGCTTGGAAGGTAAAATGACCAAGAGGCCAATCTCGGCCAAGGGCTATAGAGCAAAAGAGCCTTTGGAACTGGTTCACTCTGATTTGTGTGGTCCTATGACTGTCCAAGCAAGAGGGGGATTTGAGTACTTTGTCACTTTCATCGATGATTACTCAAGGTATGGGTACATTTATTTGATGCGGCGTAAGTCTGAATGCTTTGAGAAATTCAAAGACTTCAAGGCTGAAACGGAGAAGCATCTAGGTAAATGTATCAAGACACTACGATCTGATAGTGGTGGAGAGTACCTCTTGGGAGAGTTTAGGGAATACTTATTGGAGCAAGGGATTACATCCCAATTGTCTACACCCCATATGCCTCAGCAGAACGGTGTAGCAGAAAGAAAGAACAGGACTCTCATGGACATGGTAAGATCTATGATGAGTTACTCGGATTTACCAATTTCCTTTTGGGGACACGCATTAGAGACAGCTGCATACATTCTAAACTTAGTACCATCTAAGTCAGTACCTACTACTCCCACGGAATTGTGGACTGGGCGAAAGCCTAGTCTGCGGCATGTTCGGATCTGGGGTAGTCCAGCACATGTGCTGAAAGGGAACGCAGAAAAGTTGGAATCAAGAATAGAAGTATGTTTCTTTGTTGGGTATCCAAGAGGAACTAAAGGTGGTCTGTTTTATAGTCCTAAGGATCAGAAGGTTATTGTTAGCACCAATGCCACATTCTTAGAAGAGGACTATGTTATGGACCACTAGCCCAGAAGTCGTATTGTTCTAGAGGAAATGAGAGGAGAGACACCGAGACATAATTCTTCGATACCAACGGTACGAGAAGAAATACCACAAGAAAGAGTTATCGGTATTCCATTACCACGTCGTAGTGGAAGGATTATCGAAACTCATGTAGATCCTGAACCAACCATTAACACGCAGGTTCCTGAACCAGTACAACGTGTAGATAATGGTGTATTAAGTTTAGAATCTTCACAACGAAATATCAGTGATACACAGACACGGGTTGTGCCTCGTCGTAGTGGGAGGGTTATTATTCAACCTGACCGGTATATGTTCTTGGGAGAGTCTTATGACCGGGTCCCTGATGAACAAGGTACCGACCCCTGTAACTACAATGAAGCACTCCAAGATAAAGATGCAGATCTTTGGCAAAAGGCTATGAAATTTGAAATGGAGTCTATGTGCTCCAATCAAGTCTGGGATCTTGTAGAACCACCCAATGAAATAAAACCCATTGGATGTAAGTGGATCTATAAGAAGAAGAGAGGAGCAGACGGTAAGGTGGAAACCTTTAAAGCAAGGCTTGTTACGAAAGGGTTCACTCAAAAAGAGGGAATCGATTATGAGGAAACCTTTTCGCCGGTGGCCATGCTAAAGTCTATCCGGATTCTCTTATCCATTGCTGCACATTTCGATTATGAAATTTGGCAAATGGATGTCAAGACATCATTTCTAAATGGGAATCTTGACGAGTGCATCTATATGATGCAACCAGACGGGTTCATTGCGAAGGGCCAAGAACACATATTGTGCAAGCTTAAAAAGTCCATTTATGGACTTAAGCAAGCATCTAGGTCTTGGAATATCTGCTTTGATCAAGCAATCAAGTCTTTTGGTTTTGATCAATGTGCAGATGAATCTTGTGTGTACAAGAAACATGATGGAAGAGTGGTGGTGTTCTTAGTACTGTATGTGGATGATATCTTGCTAATCGGAAATGATGTGGGGGTATTATCTTCTGTAAGGGTATGGTTATCCAGTCAATTCGATATGAAGGATTGGGAGAAGCCAGTCACATCCTAGGGATCAAGCTTATGCGAGATCGCAAAAATAGGATGTTGGGCTTGTCACAAGGCACTTATATTGACAATATTCTTGCAAGGTTTAGCATGCAAGATTCCAAGAACGGATTCCTTCCCTTCAGACACGGAATTACTCTATCTAAGGATCAGTGTCCTAAGACACCTGATGAGATAGAGAAGATGAAGGCAGTTCCTTATGCCTCGGCAGTAGGAAGCCTAATGTATGCTATGCTATGTACTAGACCTGACATCTGCTTTGCTGTTGGCATGGTTAGTAGATATCAGTCTAATCCAGGGCAAGAACATTGGACTGCGGTAAAAAATATTCTCAAGTACCTGAAAAGGACTCGAGACTATATGTTAGTTTACCAAGCAGACAGTCTTGTACCCATTGGGTACACAGATTTTGATTTCATGTCAGATAGGGATTCCAGAAAGTCTACCTCAGGATATGTGTTTACCCTAGGAGGTGGAGCCATTAGTTGGAGGAGTATCAAGCAGTCATGTATTGCTGATTCTACCATGGAAGCTGAGTATGTGGCTGCTTCGGAAGCCTCTAAGGAGGCCGTTTGGCTCAGAAACTTCCTTATGGATCTAAGAGTAGTACCTGCGGTACAATCGACTATTACCCTTTATTGCGATAATAGCGGAGCGGTTGCTAACTCAAAGGAACCAAGGGCCCATAAGAAGGGAAAACACATTGAGCGTAAGTATCACCTGATACGAGAGATTGTGCAAAGAGGTGATGTTGAAGTGACCAAGATAGCATCAGCAAATAACCTGGCAGATCCTTTCACCAAGAGCTTACCGGCCAAGACTTTTGACAGTCATGTAGAATGGATAGGAGTGAGGTGTGTCGCATCATGGCTTTGAGTCTAAGTGGGAGATTGTTAGGGATATATACTAAAAGCCATGCTTTATGTAGTTGATTTATTATTCATTTAATAAAATCAGTTAATCCATTTTTTATGAGAATCTGTGTGGGCAATGTTTGTATTATATTATTTATTTAATATTATGCATGTGTGTTTCTCATTCTATATAGTAGGTGGTTTGATGTGTAGAGTTCGGCTTACATACGGAAGATCAGGCCATCAGATATTATAGAATGTAAGATTTTGGTTTACAGTCTTAGATGGGATTGGACACACCATCGGTAGGACTGCAGCATGGTGTTGTAGTAGGTTTGTCTTGACTACGGAAAACGGTATAGTTTCAACTCACTATGCTGGTACACTTTGTGTATTAAACGGGATTGACTTGGGGTAATTATCTTTATACTGACTTATAAGATAATTAATACATCATGGCTATTATGAGTGCTTATGCTCTAAATCCTAAGTTAATTTGTAGACACGTACATTTGATATTTACACTTTGATCCCTAAAAGGGTGAGATCCTTAAATGGGTCAATATCTCATTGGATTGGGTGGCAATATTAATTGTGTGGTGGATATTAATTAATGATGGAATCCATGTCTCAATTTTGGGATTGATGATATCCCCTTGAGAAAGCTTATAAGTTTTGATTATGTCAAACCCTGCAGGTGGATTTCGTATTCGACATATCAGATAAGTTAAGCAGAGGATCTCAAGGAATTTTAAGAAATTAATTAAATATGATTGTCAGTAATTATATTTAATTAATGGATATCTGTAATCTTAACATGGGGAGATAATAAGCATTTAATAACATGGAGCTCGAAATATATTTTTGAGATAAGGGTAGGAGTGCAATTATAATTCTTTAGTGGTATGAATTATAATTTATGGAAATAGGAATCTGATTCAGTTCGAATTAGGGTTTCCTAATTCCATAAGGAAGCCTATTCCTTATTGACTTCTTATGGTCCCTATCGTAGCCTATATATATGCTGCTTTGGCTCTCTTCTCAGTTTGCGTTTTTCTATATAGAGAATTATAACTCGGAATAGAAAAGAGAGCGAAAAAGAGGGAGAGCAGAAAAGAGAAAGGATTTCAAAAGAGCCCACACTCAGTTCGATATTCTGGCAGCAAAGGAATACGGTAGAAGATCGTGAGCTGTCATCGAGCCCGTGTTCTCGATTCGTCTACTACAGTAATCCGTTTTAGCAGTTTAAGGTAACCCTAGTTCCGCCCTTGTAGGGTTATTGTAGTTATCACGTAATTTTTTTTGCAGTACCAACTTATACGCACTGTCAACAAATTCTGGGAACGCAGTTTCCTAACAAAATCATACTTCAATAGCGCTACAAAACAAAGGGTTAGTCCACATGCCTTGATCAAGAGATAATATTGAATAACATTCCTAAACTTCTAGCTTAAATCTATCAAGCATAGAAAGAATTGACATAACCATGAATTCCTTCTAACTAGTTGGAACCACAACATCTCTGTAGATATACAAGTCTTAACAAGGAGCCAATGTAATGTCCATAGAGAGATGGTATAATCCCAACATGATCACAAGGCACTCACTACTAGGTTCAATTAAATGCAACTTAACCTAATGTAAAATAAGTCCTAATCACAAGTATCAACATATATACATGGATGAATGCATGGACATGAACAAGAATGAGCTATGAACCACTCATTAATTTGGATCATTTAGCCTCTAGAATTAAGTTCAATTGGTCATAATTAAAACATATTCCAAGCCTTGGGTTATATAAAAGACATTTAGATCATCATTTGTAAAGTTTATCAAAACTGTGATAGAGTTTCAGAATTTACAAACAGCAAACCAGATATTTAAAAATAGAACAATCATACTTCCAACAGTTGGCTCTTAATGACTTTTGAGTATGTTATGCCTCTATGAGTCTTGTTTCTAACCCAAAAAGAAAATCAAAGATCAAACGGTTCAATCCCTGGGAATAAGGTCATAACCATACATCACTCATAATTTAACAACTCTCAGTCTAGAGATTTTGAAAGATTTTCTAAAAATGGTAAACAAATCAGAATCACTTTGATCTTTTTAGGAAATCTTATTAACACATTTAACTTCATGGAAAAAAATATTTAAAGCTTAAAATACATGTTTAAGGCTCTGATCTATTCAAAATAAAACCAATTTGCTGTTCTGGAATTTTGGACAGAGAATATCTAGTTTACAAATCCAAAGACCAAACCATCCTAATGAAATCTGAACAAAACAAAATTTACACTGGTACATAAATGAGTTGGGGACAAATTCCAGTTGGTCTCATTCAATTCCAATGGATCATTGATATTGTCAATATCAAGATATAAAAAGTATACTTTACTTTTCTAAAGATTTGTAGTGTGGAAGTAAAGGTCGAACCCACAGAGCTTCAATTGCTACAGCTTTTAGTTTTAAAATGTAAATCTAATTAATTAAGGAAACGGATTTTGATTTGAATTGTAATTTAACTAAGAACAATAAAATAAATCTAAACTATGAAAGCAATTAAAAAGTTGTTTTTATAAATATGTTTACGGAACCTAGGATTGTAAATCCACCACTAGCTTCATAATAAGAATATTTATGGATTCAATTAGCTTATTAAGTTGGATGATAATGGGGAATTGTAGCTACAAGCCCAATTCCTCCGTCAAGAAAATAACTATGGTTCAAGCACCAACATAATCCATCTTCGGTTAGCACGAATTATCCCACACTAAACTAGGGTTGTGGTATAATCCGTCTAATCTAGGCATGGACTATTCGGATACTTGATAGCACAATTCACTTTAAGCACCATTACATATAAATAATCTATACAAGCACAACAAATATAGATCATTGAGCACATCACAACCAAAATATATCTAAGACAAGAATAGATTTTGAAAGTAATGATTTAATCAATAGAAGCACAATTTATTAAAAAAAAAAAATCCTCTAAACATGTAATCATCATCCATACATAATAAAACTAAAAGAAAAACATAAATAAAACCCTATTACTTGGCTAGGGTTTCATTGAAACCCTAGATCTAGGTTTAGTTGGCCATGGAAGCGATGAACGGCAAGAGGTTGATAGAGGAGGCCATGGAAATCCTTGGTCTTCTTCTTCTTCTTCTCCTTGCTTCCCTCTCTTCAATGGATGTGTATATTGTTGTATAATATGGTGTGTGTATATAGTGTGTAACCTAAGAATTGAATTACAGTTGAGTATTTATAGATTTGGAGCAAGTTTGGAGACTTTGCTAAACCTATTCGCACTAAAACTGCTATATTTTACAGTCTGGACGTAATTAGGCAGTTTCGTTCGCGTGGGTCTTCAGTACACTGAAATACGCAACTTTTATTTTTACACAGGTCGCGCGAGTGCTATATTGGGACCTCGCGCGAGCAGGTCACGCGAGCGATTTTCAAGATTTTCGCATGAGCGGGCCGCACGCGCGATTGGGCTTTTTCAGCTTCTTTTCTTCTACCTTTTCACCCCATTCAGCCTGGAATCCTTACTTTTCTCCAAATCCTGTCAAAAAATAGAAAATAAAGTAAAAATACATAAAAATAGGATAAAAATGGATAACAATTGTGAATTAAGGCGTATAAGTAGGACTTGTTCTCTCCCGATCAATCATGATTTAATTAAAAATCCTTGATCATAGATTGTAATTGAAATCATTGCACCATAGATGAATTAACATCCATAACTTAAACCAAACTTGATCTATAATTCTATGGAGAATATAGATCAAGTATAATTGCAATCAACACAATAATACTCACTAATTATGAAGATCCATGGATTTAGCCTTAAGGGAACCCCACCATAAATCATTTGAGAGCAATGGGTCCTAAGGTCTTACTCAACCACATGAATGAACCCAGGACACTTGAATTCACTTGAATCCAATATTATGAAATCCACTAGATCTACATCAATTCCCTATACCAAATACGTGGTCCTTGAAGATTTATCACTTACTTCCTTTGATTCCTCTCCTAAATTAATGGTCCTAGAGGATTAAGGATCCAAACTCCATAGATTTTAATGAAATATGAAGAACTTCATGAGATTCAAAAGGAGATACCAAAATTATGAACATAGACTAAGACCTATCAATATATATATATGACTAGATCTACTCAAAATACATATATAAACATGGATTTATAGAAATTAAGAAATCAAATCTCAAGGAGTTCAAATGGAATATGGAAGGTTTTATGAACTCCAAGAGAAGAGCATGAGAGAGAGGAGATGAGATCCTTATTAATTGAAGGATCTAGTGATAGATCCACACTCAAAACATGTTTCTTATAGATTTGATGACTACTTAGATCCAAATTAACAAGAAGCTTAAGAGAATTCAATCACAATTCAAGGTGGTGTGTGAAGAAAGGGATGCAGAAGAGACTTTTTGAAAATGTGTAAAAATCCTATAGATCTATGAATTGTGATTGAATTATAGTAGAATATGATCTACGATGAGAGAATTACCTCTAAATTTCCTCATATTTTGAGTTGGTTTGGTTGAATTTTTGAAGATCTTCAATGTTTCTTCATGCTCTTCTTCAACCTTCTATAACTTCAAAGTGGGTTTGATCCAATTTGGGTAGAGTTTCCTGTTATTTTTGGATGATTTTCTCTCTCTAAAATTTTGTGGAAATCAGTCACACCAACTCACCATCTCATTCTCACTCTAAGATGAAGATCCAATTCCAAACTAGGGGTTTTCCTTCCTTTCTTTTGTGAAAAAATGCGTTTCGATTTGTAGACAAATGAAGTGAGGGTATAAAGGTAATTTTTGGAGTGCTATAGGTATGGAAGTGTGACATATGAGTGATGAACACACACACAAAAAATGGTGACATTTGGAGTATCCAATTGATCAAAATATGCTTTTAAAGTCACATAAAAAAACTGTGATTTTCACCAGCTGACTGCCTCGCGGCGCTCGCTGAGGCTGCCTCGTTGCATCGAGTGCCACGAAACTTCAAAAATTCATGTCTAAATCATTGCAAATCCAAAAATCGTAAATCTTAGACCGTTGGAAAGGTATTGGAGTCTAGTATTTTATAAAAATGGTTTGAAAATCATAAAAAAATATTTGTGACCATTTTGCCCTTAAAGTACCATTTTGCATTGATTTTGCTTGAAAATGCATATTTTGAACTTTTGGCTTTTTCTAGTGCAATTCCTTTGATCAAAGGGATATTCCAAGGATGCTTCTATATCTTGGTACATGGCTTTGAAATTGGCAAGTTTTTGAGTTAAGAAGCTTTCTAAAGAGCATGATTTATCATTGAAGATTTTGAATTCTTTCGGACATTGTCGTCATCGGTTTTAGAGGTAATCATCCCCTGAATTGGAAGATCGGTCAAAATTGGGGTGTCTACAACAGGTTTGTTCGATCGATCGAAAGAGTTTCGATCGATTAAAGTCTAGACAAGTTCGATCGATTGAGAGTGGTTCGACCGATCGAAGGTTCGATCGATCGAAGATACTTTAATCGGTCGAAGGCTTTAAGCGATTTTGGAAATCTATAAATAGGGCAGTTATGTACAGAGTTAATTAATCGTCGTTTTTCTATACGAGAACTGCTGAAACTGTTTTAGGTTTTCCTTAGCCTTCTTATCCTTTCCACTAGAGATCCCACCATCTCTAGCCTCTCCGGGAAGTACTCATAGGAGACATAAAGGTGAAGACAACCTAGTGGAGGCTGCTGCATCACCAAGGTAGAAGAAAATCAGAATTGGGTTCAAGACCTGAGGTAGAATCTTTTTTCCCCCTTGTGTATACGCATCTATAGAGTTAACGAGTAGTAGATCCAGGTTACCAATAATTTTTTGTAACTTAATCTTTCCGCTGCGCATTTGAATTAAATTTTAAAACTATCTTTCCTTCACAGCCGTATCATGGACGTTCAACAGACGACAAAGGACCTAAAGTTATGGTTTGCTAAGATGTCAGCGAAGGAATTGGAAGTATGAAGTATCGGTACAGATGAATCCCTACAATGTTAAGGTAGACTCTGTGTGCCTGACAAAGATAATCTCCGAAAAGAAGTATTGGATGAAGCACACAAGTCACGAATGACATTTCATCCTGGAGGTACGAAGATGTACAAGGATTTGAAGAGGAATTTTTGGTGGGAAGGAATGAAGAGCGAGGTACCTAAGTATGTAGCTTAGTGTCTTACTTGTAAACAAGTAAAGGCAGAACACCATAAACCACATAGACTTCTACAACCATTGCCAATTCTCCAATGAAAATGGGAACACATAACCATGAATTTCGTGGTAGGTTTGCCGAAGTCTGAACAAAACTACAATGCTATTTGGGTAATAGTGGATCGACTTACGAAGACGACGCATTTCATTGCCTATAGCATGACATACCAAGTAGAACGATTGAGCTGGATGTATTAATAGCACGTTGTATGACTAAACGGCGTACCTATTTCGATAGTGTCAGATCTAGATTCGTATTTTACTGTAGAATTCCAGAAGACTCTCCAAATAGCAATAGAAAAATCACTGAACTTGAGTTCAACTTTTCATTCGTAGACTGACGGACAGACTGAATGAGATAATCAAGCGATGGAGGATATGCTACGTTCTGGCATCATCAATTTTGAGAGTTCTTGGGAAACACACTTGCTGTTGATTGAGTTTGCCTACAATAATAGCTACCATATGAGCATAGAAATGGCACCATTTTAAGCTTTGTACAGAATTCCTTGTCGAGTGCCGTTGTATTGGGCCAAAGTCTGAGATAATCAACTTCATGGGATAGAAATGGTACGAGAAACCAACAAGAAGATTCAAGTGGTACGTGAGAAGATGAAAACAGCTTAGACCCGACACAAGAGTTATGCTGATAAGTGACGCAAAGACTTTGAGTTTGCAGCTGGAGATCACCTACTGCTCAAGGTTTCACCTATTCGAGACATCGTTTGATTTGGTCAGAAGAGAGGCAAGCTATCGCCGCGATTCATCAGATCGTTCAAGATTCTAGAACGTGTTGAAAAGGTTGCCTATCGACTAGCATTACCACCAAAGATGTCAAGAGTACACAATGTCTTCCACATCAGTATGCTAAGAAAGTGTGCTCATAACCTGACATATGAAATGAACTTCGAGGATATTAAAGTCAATGACAACGTTGCATTCAACGAAGGACCAATGCAGATCTTAGATAATGGAATCAAGAAGCTCAGAAATAAGGAGATTCCATTGGTGAAGATTCAGTGGAAGCATCATGATGAAGGAGAAGCTTCATGGGAGCTAGAGTCAGATATGCGAGAGAAGTTTCCATTTTTATTTTAAATCTGGTTGCTTTCGATCTCGAGGACAAATCTTTTAATTAGTGGTGGATAATGTAATACCCTATATTTTGGAGTGTATATTAATAAAAAAGACTTTATACAAATTCATGTATACTTGTATGACCTTTACTTTCCCTTTGGTTAATTTTGGGTACCAATCAATTGCCCTTGTATTCCAATCGACTGCCATTTTTAGATACCAATCGATTGCTATCTTTCCCAATCGATTGCTATGCTGCCGACCTGAATTCATAATGTTTCCTTACCCCAATCAATTGCCCTTCATTTCAAACGATTGCCTTGAAATATCTGTAACCAATCGATTGCCACTGAGCCCAATCGATTGGTACCTGCAGAGATTGGTTTCAACTTTGCATGAGATCTTGACGTGTGACACTCTTATCCTCTATATATATGCATTCATTTCGTCCATTTGGACTCTTTTCAACAGTTCTTGAAAGAGAGACAGAGTGGTTCATATATATACACTCAAACACATATATACATCCATATATATATACAAGCATATACACACACACTCTATAGGTAGAGAAGAGAAAGGATAAGTAGAAAAAAGAACAAGAGAAAAAGAGGAGTAGAGAGACAGAGAGGAGTAGGAGAGAAAGAGGAGAGAAAAAGCTTCAAGCTTCCATAGCCAACATACAACCAAACATACCCTTAGGTGAGTCCTAACTCACTCGGTCTCGTTTATGTGATGTTTTACAAGTTTATGCAAACTTTATAGATGTAACAAACGCGTCCTTAAGACGTTTATATATGCTCTTTTGTATTTCTATTGGAGAAGACAAAGTCCCAATCAATTGGACTTTTCCCAATCGATTGCCATCAGTTTGGACCAAATCGATTGGATAATTTTTTAATCGATTGCCATTATTTGTAACCCAATCGATTGCCAAAGTTAGCAATCGATTGGCATTGTTTTAGATCCAATTTATTGCCTTTTTAATCAACTGCCTTTTTCCTTAATCGATTGTTATTTGTTTTATCCCAATCAATTGGACCCTTGTCCCAATCGATTAGCAGTTGTAGAACATGGATTGTTTCTTTTGTTTATTAGATGAGGGGTTCGATTGTTCGATTATCGATTCAGACTTTCATAATGTGACTATGGGGAAATCAGGGATAATGTGATGCCAAAGATAAGTACGATGGTGAATAATGGATTAACGTGACAACTTTAGTTAAGGTGTCATTCATGATTAAGTTCAGTATCAATTTCTTTTAATCGGAGTAGTCATGCCACAAATGGGAAGTCATGTATCAGTGTTAGTATAAAACTTAGTTAGGTTTGTTAAGTTCTAGGAATTGTACGTGGGCGGACGCTTGGTCATGATATGTTCTTAAAAGTCGGTGAGTGGTTATATGTTCTTAAAAGGCGGTGAGCTAGACCAAGTGGTCCTAAGATAGCCCAGTGATCCATGATATGTTCTTAAAAGTCGATGAGCTATTAATATGCTCTTAAAAGGTGGTGAGTTGGGATTATTAGTAGTTGTCGCTAAGTCGTGGAAACAGGACGATATGCTGTTATTCGAAAAATTGTGTCCCTGTATTGCGGTGAGCGGTGATATATTCTTAAAAGCTTGGGATAGAGTGACGTGGAGTCTATGACATACGGTGAGCTATGAATATGCTCTTAAAGGCGGTGGACGCAATAGTGGTGTATCTATATGAGTTAAACGAGTGAGTCTGATCTTTCAGTCAGAGTCTATTGGTTATCAGTTTTGAAATAATCAGACAATAAGGGTTGGTACGATGCGTGGAATAAAAATGAAGATACTATTGTAACACTATATCATACTCATTTCATAACTTGCTATTACGTTATATAGCTGGTACCCTGTTAGTTAATATTCACTCTTCTCTCAGTAAGCTGATGGCCCTTATTGCTTAGACATTCCCCTTCTAGACTATCATGTTCCTAATAATGCAGATGATGAAGCTTACTGACAAGCGGAAGTATTTGTAAAATACAACCGCGCTAAAAGAAGAAAATGTGCTGAATTATTTCACAATTCCTTCATTTATCTGCAATTTGAATTACAATGCTAGTTTGTACACAATTTGATTAAACTATGATAAGTTGTTTGTTTTAGCTGTAGTTTGTGCAGATTACTGTTGCTGTGTAAAGAACAGGATGAGAAAGATAAAAGGGAGTGCTGAATTCTAATAAAGACAAGTAAAGGATGAAAAGTGAACCTCGATCAATTGAAGAACATTCGATCGATTGAGTGTTCGATCGATCGAAAGAAGCTCAAGCGCTCGAAGACTCCAGAAGTTCGATCGATCAAAAGATGTTTGATCGATCGAACATAGCTTTTATCAGATTTTATGCACACGCAGCAGAAGTGGAATTTTACCCCTAGCATTAGGTCTTCAGTATATATACTCGTATTGTATACGTCCATAAGGATGCCCACTTTCATTTTCATCAGTTTATAGAGAGTAGAGAGCTTGACTTTGTTATTTTTGTAGGTTTTAATCAAGGTTATACATTGTTTGGTTCGGATTCCTCTTAGTTCAATACAAGTTTTCGTTTCCAGGTTACTTTATTTACATTCTGCACTTAGTTTATAGTAGTATAACTTGTTATCCCGTAGTCTTGCATGTTAGTTAGAGTTAATCTATTAGTTTTCATAGATTTTATGCAAAAAAACACAACCAAACACACCTTTAATGGAACTTTACGTTAAAAATGAATCTGAGACACTCCGGATCATGTCTGAGTAGTCCCCAGGTTAGGAGATCTCGATGAAACCGTGATCTCAAGCCTCTGCCATGCAGCAAAATAATTACTGTGTTCGATTGATTGAGAAACCTCGATCGATCGAAACAGGGATACAGTCGAGCGATCGAAGTCAGTTCGATCGATCGAGGGATGAAGATATTCGATCGATCAAAAGCGCGTCGATCGATCGAACCGTCTGATTCTTGAGGACATTCTATGTAGTATTCCTAGACTTTCTGCTTTACTGATTTGTTATCAAATTGTCCCTAAACGCTCAGTTTGTCAAAACAGTCTGTAAACCTAAAGCCTTGAGGGATTTTTCTTCAATATATTTTGCAAACCACCCTCAATGCTAACACCATTGTAGGTGCAAGTTGAAACTATTGTTTTAAACCGCTTTTGTGTATTTCAAACTAAATTGTGATGATATGGTCCCGGTCATGAAAGGACTATAGATTCTTTATCCTAAGAGAAATATGGAATACTGTAGAGGATGTGCTCCATTGATCTTCAACGTAACTGCATGGTAGATGGCTAGGTCGTGATGGATTCGTATGATCCCAACATTCCCTTTTATTAAGAAAAACACGTTTTAAATTATCGTTTAATTAATTAGTTAGTAATTAGTTTAATCTAGTTTTATTGCTTTATTTTTAGTAGTTGATAAATTGTGGAACTTTGTGTTCTACACTCTTTTAGGATATTGATTTTTATTTTCTTGATTGAGATTAATCTAGGTAATTAGTTTAACACCTTCCCTGTGGGATCGACCTGGACTTAACCAGATTACTACTTGCACGATTACCTACACTTGGGTATAGCATACAAGCACACACATAATAATTTTCGTGACAAGTTTTTGGTGCCGTTACCGGGGAAGGCGACAAGCTAACGCTTCAATTACCTCAATCTATCCTTATCTCTTTCTGTTTTTCTGTTTCTTTCGTTCTTTAGATTAAAAACTACTTAGGGTTTTTCCCTTTATGTCCGATAATTCCATCGAAGGAATTTTTGGAAACCCACTCTATTCATCTAATTCATCTAGTTCTATTAATCCCATAGTTACACCTATTGATTCAATGGCTGATAATCAAAGTGAAAATGGTGATAATGTGGTCGTACCAATCGACGATTCACTTCGTCCTTTGTGCGATCTCATGACACCTGAACATGCGCCTACACCTTCTTGTATTTTCATTCCACCCCATGCAGGCGAATTTCAATTTCGCAATGGAATGATTCAGCTCCTTCCTACCTTTCATGGAATGGAGAGCGAGAAGGCGTATCTACATGTCAAGGACTTTGAGGATGTGTGCAAAATATTTTCACAGAATCGTCCTGTAGACGTGACACGTCTAATGCTATTTTCTTTCACCCTGAAGGATAAAGCAAAAGCGTGGTTACTCACCTTGAAGCCAAACTCCATCTACACTTGGCATGCGATGAACACTGCTTTCTTAAAGAAATTCTTTCCACCTCGCATGACCACTGAGCTTAAACGACAAATAAACTCTTACAAACAAAAGAGCAATGAAACTTTCACCCAAACTTGGGAGCGTTTCAAGGATTTGCTACTCTCATGCCCACATCATGGGTATGAGAAATGGCAAACCATCAGCTACTTTTATGAAGGGCTAAATGGTGAAACAAAAAAGTTAGTCGAGACCATGAGTTCAGGGCCATTTCTTCGCAAAAACACGGAAGAGGCTGAAGCTCATTTTGAGTGGTTAGCTAAACACGCCCATGAGTGGTCAAATTCAGACGATGTCCCACGCTCACAGATATCCTGTGTGGAAGAGAAAAGTTTATACCAACTAAAAAGTGAGGATCATCTGATGAACAAGTTTGAAGAACTAGTGAAGAAAGTGGAAGATTTGGGAATGAAAGGAGAGAGTTCTAGGCAGTGTTTGCCTGAAGAACCATGTGGCACCTGTAACATGCTGGGACACACTGATCAATATTGTCCCAATGTGCCGTATTTTCAAGAACAATCCCCCATGGAAATGAATGCCATGCAAGGGTATAGGGGGGCGGGGAATTCCTACAATTACTACAATTCACAAAATAATAACAATCGATGGAATCACCCCGGGTTTGATTGGAAAAACAATGTTGGGACCCAAAACCAATATCAACAACAACAGCCCTACAATAGCAATAACCAATATCAAGGGCAATACAACAGGCAGTTCCAGCCATTCCATCAAAATAGATCAAATAACTACAACCAAGCTCAACCCTGTAACAACCAACAAGCGAATGTTTATGTGCCACCTCACAAGAAGGTGCAAGAGGAAGATCCACTCTCTAACGCGAATTTAACACAACTGTTAATTCAAATGATGAGTAAAATGTCCGCGACATTAGAGAGAATGGATGCACGACAAGAGGGTTCGAGTGGTACGTGTCCTACTCAACCACTTCCAAACCCTAAGGGATACAACAATGGTCCCCCTAATCATGAACAAGCAAAAGCCGTGACAACTTTGAGAAGCGGCAAAATCATAGGGAAAAACATGCCTCATTCTACTCCCGAGGAGTATGACGAGGAGGAAATGGTGACTAGGAACAAACCACCCACTCAAGAAGAGGAGTCATCTACTAATGATAAATCGGTAGAATCAAATGAGGACACTCCTAAAGAAGTACAAGAAGTTTAGAGAAGGCCTGGAAAGGAGCTAGTCATTGACGAATTACCTAAGTGACCTTTCCCTGCACCTTACCCTCAAAGGCTTAAGAAACCCCAAAACGAGGCAAAGAATCAGGAGTTCTTGGAGTTGTTCAAACAAGTTAAAATTAACCTCCCGCTCCTTGATGCAATTAAGCAAGTGCCAGCCTACGCTAAGTATCTAAAAGACTTATGCACGGTCAAAAGGAGGCAAAGTGTGAAGAAACACGCTTATGTCGCTTGCCAAGCAAGTGCAATCATTCAAAATAAGTTGCCTCCAAAGCTTAAAGACCCTGGCACCCCAACTGTCTCGTGTAGAATTGGGAATCAAAGGATAGACAACGCACTCCTTGATCTAGGAGCTAGCGTAAACTTGCTACCATATTCAGAATATAAACAACTAGGGTTGGGTGAACTCAAACCCACCCGAGTTGCATTGAAACTGGCAGCAATCAAATATCCTAGAGGAATATTGGAGGATGTTCTGGTACAGATAGATACATTTGTCTTTCCGGTCGATTTTGTGATTTCAGACACTGAACCTGTGTCTAATCCATGTTCACAAATCCCGGTGATTTTTGGACGTCCATTCCTCAACACTATTGATGCCACAATCAAAATAAGGAGTGGTATCATGACCATCGTATTCGGGAACATGACTTTAAATGTCAAGATTTTTTCAAATCCCCGACCCAAAGAATACGAGGATGAAGAAGAGGTTAACTTCATCGAAACAGTCATCGAGGAAGAGGCTGATCTTGTAGACTACGAAGATCCTTTGGAGGTAGTTGTGTCACAATTCGACACTACTTATCAACCCAACGATTCTACCCCATTGGACGCTGCTCTAAATCATGACTGCCTCATGATGGAAACTAAAGAGGAGGATAGAGCTGAATGCATGTGGGTCACACCATATGAACCTTTACCTCCGAAAACGAAGTTAACCATGCCTTCAAACTTTCAGTTTATTGATCTAGAATTAAAGGAGCTTCCAAAAGAGCTCAAATACGCTTTTCTAGGAACTGAAAAAACTTATCCTGTGATAATATCATCCACGTTAAATTCTGAATAAGAGGATAAGTTAATTTAAATGCTCAAACAGCACAAGGGAGCATTGGGATGGACTATTGCCGACCTAAAAGGTATAAGCCCATCTATTTGCACCCATAAGATATATCTGGAGGAAGACGCTAAACCTTCGTGACAAATGCAGAGGCGTCTAAACCCTAATATGCAAGAAGTGGTGAAAAAGGAAGTCTTAAAACTTCTAGACATTGGGATAATATATCCTATCTCTGAATGCTCTTGGGTTAGTCCAACCCAGGTGGTGCCCAAAAAGGCAGGTATAACGGTTATCCCAAACAAAGATGGCGAGTTAGTACCAACATGCATCCCCACTGGGTGGCGGATGTGTATTGATTACTGAAAGTTAAATACTGTGACCCGGAAAGACCACTTTCCATTGCCATTTATGGATCAAATGCTAGAAAGAGTGGCGGGTCATAAATTTTATTGCTTCTTGGACGGAAAGACCACTTTCCATTGCCATTTACTCCTGAAGATCAGGAGAAAATGACTTTCACTTATCCGTTTGGTACATTCGCCTGCCGTCGTATGCCTTTCGGGTTATGCAATGCACCTGCCACTTTTCAGCGGTGCATGTTAAGCATATTCAGTGATATGGTTGAACATACACTCGAGGTCTTTATGGACGACTTCTCAGTGTTTGGCCATAGTTTTGATAAGTGCCTAAAAAACCTTGAGAATGTGTTAGCGAGATGCGAGGACAAACACTTAGTATTAAACTGGGAAAAGTGTCACTTCATGGTGACCAAGGGAATTGTCCTCGGCCATATTATCTCTGATAAGGGTATCCAAGTCGATAAATCAAAAATCGATATAATTTCAAATCTACCTGTCCCTCGTACAGTCCGAGATATCTGATCTTTTCTGGGACATGCTAGATTCTATCGACGCTTTATCCAAAATTTTAGTGCAATCTCCCGACCACTGTGCCAACTCCTAGTCAAAGACACACCTTTCAAATGGTCGAAAAACTGTCAAATATCTTTTGATGCACTAAAAGAACACCTTACCGCCGCACCGATAATATAGGCACCCGATTGGAGTTTGCCGTTTGAGTTAATGTGCGATGCTAGTGACTACGCCATTGGCGCTGTTCTAGGACAGAGGAAGGATAACAAGTCGTATGTAATTTACTATATCAGCCGAACACTTACCGAAACTCAAATGAATTATACGACTACCGAGAAAGAGTTACTGGCAATAGTTTTCGCTCTAGACAAATTCAGGTCTTATCTAATAGGGTCCCTAATAGTCTATTTTACAGACCACTTGGCCCTCAAGTACCTGCTATCTAAGAAAGACGCGAAACAGAGGCTTATCCGATGGATACTTCTACTCCAGGAATTTGATATCACTATCAAGGACAAAAAGGGAGTAGAAAATGTGGTCGCCGACCATTTATCTCAGTTGACATTCAGTGACAACACTGAGCCTGTACCTATAAAAGATGAATTCCCAGATGAGCAACTGATGGCTATCTCCAATTTGCCTTGGTACGCGGATATAATAAATTACCTCGTTACAGGAGAGACCCCGAGCCATTGGTTAAGTCAGGACAAGAAAAGGTTCCTTTCGTTCGCACGCCATTTCTTTTTTGATGACCCTTACTTATTTAAGTATTGTGCTGATCAGGTCATCAGGCGTTGCATTTCGAATGAGGACATAACTGTAATTTTGGCCTCCTATCATTCTGAAGCCTGCGGTGGCCATTTTGCCTCCCAAAAGACCGCACACAAAGTATTGCACAACGGCTTCTATTGGCCCACGTGTTCAAAGATGCCTATGCTTTTTGTTAGTCGTGCCAACGATGCAAAAGCTTGGTACACTTTCGAAAAGGAATTCGATGCCCTTAACTCCCATCATCATAATTTAAATATTCGATTGTTGGGGCATAGACTTCATGGGCCCGTTTCCTAAATCTAATAACTGTGAATATATACTCCTGGCTGTGTGGAATATATATCAAAATGGGTAGAAGCGATACCGACGAGACGCAATGACCACAAAACAGTGATGTCCTTTCTTAAGGAAAATATCTTATCGCGTTTCGGAACCCCAAAAGCTTTAATAAGTGACCAAGGCAAACACTTTTGTAATAGGCCTTTGGAATCACTACTCAAGAAATACGAGGTGAATCACAAGATCGCTTTAGCCTACCACCCACAAACAAACGGGCAGGCAGAGTTGGCTAACCGTGAAATCAAGCATATATTAGAAAAGACGGTTAGTTTCAACAGAAAAGACTGGGATTATAAATTGAATGATGCTCTTTGGGCTTACCGTACAGCCTACAAGACAAATTTGGGAATGTCCCCATATAGGCTAGTGTATGATAAGGCATGTCACCTTCCCGTCGAAATCGAGCATAAAGCATATTGGGTGACACACTCATTAAATTTCGACATTAAAGAAGGAGGTCATCTCCGGAAACTCCAGTTGGCGGAACTGGAAGAAATCCGTCAAGATGCATATGATAATGCCAAACTTCACAAGCAAAGGTTGAAGGCTCGCCATGATAGAACGATTTTTCGAAAATCTTTCGAGCCTGGATAGAAAGTTTTACTATACGATTCACGCCTTCATCTCTTCCCAGGAAAACTCCGATCTCGGTGGACAGGGCCCTTCACAGTCAAATTTGTCTTTCCACATGGGGTCGTTGAGTTATTTAATCCTAAGAACGACGGAAGTTTCAAGGTCAATGGGCAAAGGTTAAAATTGTTCTTAGAAGACTTCCAACCAGAGGTCGAGCACATCTAACTGGATGAGCCCGACTATGCCTCAACCTAGAACGCTCAAGTGCGTTTTAACAATGTTATTGTACTTTTTCTTTTTCTATTTCTCATTTTTTTTTTGTTCTTTCGTTTATCTATTTCTTTTTGAGTGTGATCTTGATCGTAATCTGCTATTCCATTTCTATCTCCTGCAGGCTGTCCAACATGAGAGATGACGATGTTCATTCGATTGGGACATGGGCTGATTCAGAATATCAAAACCCGCCATGGACTGTTGATGAAATAGCATTCTGTTTATCTCCATACCCAGGGCCAGGAGCCGAAGACGTCGTTAACTTAACCCACGGATACATCCCATACGATCCTGCTCTCTTCCAGATAAACCCATTTGAGCACATGGAACTCCCTGCAGAGGAGGGAGAACCTGAAGGATATGCTGTGTGGGAAGTCGATGATGCTCTGATGGAACAGTGGGAAAATGACTCAATGTGGGAGCCATGGGAAGAAGAGGACCTACAGGATGTGGTGGTGCCAGAACGCCACAATGCCGTATTCACATATGCTGACGACTTCCTGGTCATCCAAGTGGTTCCCTACATTTATGTCCATTTGAGCTATTTGTTGTTCCGACTTCAATGCCCTCTACCTGCTAGTGTACCTGGGGATATCAGGCTAATAGTGAGGTGAACTCTTGGTCACATTCCTTTATCTTTCTTTCCGTTTTGCTTTGTTTAATTCTTCCTGTTTGATTTTTCTTTTGCTCTAGTTAATCCATTTTCTTCGTTTCCTTTTTGTTTTCCTTTGTCAGGAATATCACTATGAATCCACCATTTCTGTCGTTGTACTGTCACGCCCCGACGTAGCATAATACAGGAAAGCATATAATTTCCTTTATGGACTCGTAAGTCGTGACAAGTGAGTATGACCAATTGTCCCTTCAACAAATAACTTAACAACATTTTTAAAAGAAAGGATACTAATAAACATAAGCTCCAGAATTAAAAACTTACTAACTATTACATGGGTCGAGGTCTTAGGCACAAACGCCCTTATTCAAATTCTAACAAGGTTTATTACAACTCTGAAAGGAAAGACATAAGGAAAATAAAACAGCTCTTCTGGAACACCTCCGGTCATCTAACTAGCATAGTCAACGAACTCTGGCTGCTCCTGACCTGGAAAATCTGGACATAGAGTCCAGGACACATCGACGCCGTCAGTTTATGAAAGCTGGTGAGTAAAATAAACAAGTGCTCGCAATATACATATATATAAGCATATAAAACAAAGGTATAAATTAACATTAACAGTAATATATTCAAGGTTCCAATTTCAACATATATCACGGGGGAAAATAGTAAGAAATAAATATGCAATTGTACATGAATTGTGTAATATCTTATCTTGCCAATTCTTTTCTTTAAAACAACCCAATTCAACCAACACATCATCTTAGATACCAGGAGTAATAACTACTCAGTCATCCAATTCACACGCTACACTATCGCCTCCAATACCAGGAATACTATCCGATCGGTATTGAAGTCACACACCACACTACTGCCTCAGATACCAGGAATACTATCCGATCGATATCTAGGCCGATCACAACCGACCATCGCTCCGGATATCAGGAATACTATCCGATCAATATCCGAAACGCGCGCCTTAGATACCAGGAATACTATCCGATCAATATCTAAGTCGTACACAACACTATCACCATCGCTTCGGATATTAGGAATACTATCCGATCAATATCCGAAACGCGCGCCTTAGATACCAGGAATACTATCCGATCGATATCTAAGTCGTACACAACACGGTCACCTCCAATACCAGGAATACTATCCGATCGATATTGAGGTCGCACACCAAACCGCCACCCTTTACTCTTTTCACGCTTTCTCACACACATGTATGTTGACATAACCTCGACCCTAATATGTATGTCAATGTTCCATAAATAACACCATTACTTACTCACAAAACTGGATAATCGTACGAGCATAAGTTTCAGTCTTAAACCTTCTTACAAGTCCAATTTCTAACAGTGAGCCTTTGAAACAGTATATTTGCCAAACAGTTCCTTGAAATTTCTCAAAACATTTTCCAAACAGTCCCTTATACAAAAATACAGAAACTGCTCAAAACTGCCACCTCGCGCGAGCAGATCGCACGAGCGAGGGAGAGGTGATGTCGCGCGAGCAGGTCGCGCGAGCGAAGGGGGAGGACGGATCGCGCGAGCGAAGGGGTAGAATAGGTCGCGCGAGCGATCCGCGCGAGCGAAGTGGGGGATGTTTCGCGCGAGCGGGCCGCGCGAGCGAGCCTCGCGCGAGCGGGTCGCGCGCGCGAGTTCTTGCAGTTTCATCATCTTCCTCGTTTTTCCCCTGTTTTCAATTTCAAAACTGCATTTTACCCATTTTCAGAATCTGATCGTACCAGGACAAGTAACATATGGTTCTCTTCAGTTTTCCGCATAGATTACAAATACGCTATCAATTTTAACTAATACGGATTGTATCTCTAGATATTCGCGATTAAAGTAAGGGTGTCAAAACTTTAAATCAACCGTTCGTCGCGATACGGATGAATTACTGCGTAGGATTCGAACCACAGCTTATTGGGACTAAGATCTTTCATTCCCAATTTACAGAATTGATTTTGGTTAACTTTTACAAAACTCCATTTTTAAGCTTCCATGGTGTATCACACATATATACACATATATACACACATATACACTGAATTATACATATATATATGTGGCGAGTGAGTTTATAATACTCACTGAGGTGTTTAATACTAAGAATTTGAGAATGATAATTCTGCCGTAGTATCCGTCGTCTAATAATTTCTTCCTCCGTTTGTGATCTTGAGATATATATATATATATATATAACTATGTATGTATGTGTGTGTTCTTGAGGGAATTGAGGGAGATTGGGAGAGAATGAGAGAAGCAGAGAGTGAGAGATGAGAGACTGTGTGATTGAGAGAGAGAGAGCAACGTATATATATAATTTCATTATTTTGGGCTCCAAGCAACTACCGGAAATCGCACGGTGTGGTTGAACTCACGTGCTCCCACACCCAAGTCGCGGTATAGACGCAGAATAAAACATAAACTGGTATTTTACGGTTGATATAAAAATACAGAAATCATATTAGCGTAGGAAATAAATTCCCGGTTTATACAAAAATATAGATATCGATTTTGAAACCATAGAAAATATTTTCCATATTTTCAAATATTACGATTTGGCCCCAGATAATTATTTATAAATAGAAATTAAATCAACTACTCATGGAAATAAAATGCAATATTTATTTATTAATGATAATAAAATACAGGGCGTTACACCCTACCCACGTTAACAGAGATTTCGCCCCGAAATCTGAGCTAACAGGTCCTGAAACAACTCGGGGTATCTAGTCCTCATGTCAGACTCTAACTCCCACGATGCTTCTCCCTCGTCATGATGCCTCCACTGAACCTTAACCAAAGGAACGTCTCTTCTCCTCAGCCTCTTGATACTCTGGTCAAGAATCCTCACAGGTCTATCCTTGTAGACAACATTCTGACTCGTCTCTATATCATCAAAATTTACCACATGTGAAGGATCCCGTATGTATTTCCTTAACATACTGACATGGAACACGTTATGAACACCAGACATCTTTGGTGGCAACGCGAGTCGATAAGCCACTTTCCCAACACGCTCCAATATCTCAAACGGTCCGATGAAACGGGGTGCCAACTTCCCTCTTTTCTGACCAAAACGCACTACTCCCCGAACAGGTGAAACCTTTAGGAGTACGTGATCACCGATACTGAACTCCAAGTCCTTTCGACGCCGATCCGCATAACTCTTATGCCTACTCTGTGCAGTTTTCATTCTTTCTTTGACCAGTGAAATCTTCTCATTGGTTTCTCTCACCAAATCTGGTCCCAAAAGTTCTGTATCTCCCACTTCTGCCCAACATAACGGAGATCGACATGGTCGTCCGTACAAAGCTTCAAATGGTGCCATCCCAATACTCGAGTGATAACTGTTGTTATACGCAAATTCGACCAACGGTAAGTGCGTCTCCCAAGACTCTTCAAAATCAATCGCACAAGCTCTGAGCATATCTTCCATAATCTGATTAACACGCTCGGTCTGTCCATCGGTCTGAGGATGGAAAGCAGTACTCATCTTGAGCGAAGTTCCCATAGCCTTCTGCAAACTTTTCCAAAATCCTGAGGTAAAACGTGCATCGCGGTCAGATACAATCGACACAGGCGCACTGTGCAGTCGCACCACTTGCTGTAGGTACATTCGACTCATCCTTTCTACTGGGTAAGTCATATTGTACGCGATAAAGTGTGCAGACTTCGTCAAACGATCCACAATTACCCAAATCGCGTCATGATACTGTTGTGACCGGGGTAATCCAACCACAAAATCCATAGTTATGTGCTCCCACTTCCATCCTGGAACAGGTAAGGGTTGCAACAATCCCGAGGGTCTCTGATGTTCGGCCTTCACTTGTTGACAAGTCAAACATTTAGACACAAACTCGACTACTTCTCGCTTCATCCCTTCCCACCAGAAGTTTCTCTTCAAATCCTTATACATCTTTGTTCCTCCTGGGTGTACTGTCAGTCTCGATTTATGTGCTTCTTCGAGAATATCTTTTCTCAAATCTCCAAAATCTGGCACACACAATCTGTCTCGACATCGGTATCCTCCATCGGTCCCAACCTTCCATTCTATAGGGTCCTTTTCTGACATCTTGGCGAACCATGCTTGAAATTTTTCATCTTCCCCCTGGGCTTCGATGATTCGACTCACAAGTGTTGGTTGTACTACGAGGCATCCAAAGTGATGTCCGTCACTTCCTTCAGAAATCTGCATATCAAATTCTGCGATTGTCTCTAAAGCTTTCCATTCCCTAAACATCAATGAAGCAATCATTCCTCGAGGCTTCCGACTTAGGGCGTCAGCGACTACATTAGCCTTACCAGGGTGGTACTCTAATGTAAAGTCGTAATCCTTAATCAGCTCCATCCACCTACGTTGCCTCATGTTCAACTCCTTCTGAGTAAACAAATACTTAAGGCTCTTGTGGTCCGAGAACAAATCAAACTTCTCCCCGTAGAGGTAGTGTCTCCAGATCTTGAGCGCAAACACTACTGTTGCCAGTTCCAAATCATGAGTTGGGTAATTCAATTCATTCGGCTTCAACTGTCGCGAACCATAGGCGATAACCTTTCCGTCTTGCATAAGGACACATCCCAATCCTTGATACGAGGCGTCACTAAAAATAGTGAACTTCTCACCATCCCTTGGTATCGCAAGCACTGGCGCTATTGTCAATCTCTCTTTCAATTCCAGAAAAGCGCGTTCATGCTTATCAGTCCATTCAAACTTCAAATCTTTCTTAGTCAAACCAGTTAACGGGGCTGCTATCTTTGAGAAACCTTCTACAAATCTCCGATAGTAACCAGCTAGTCCCAGAAAACTTCTGACTTCTGTAGCATTGGTCGGCCGAGTCCAATTCGCCACTGCATCGGTCTTTGATGAGTCAACCGCGATTCCTTGTTGAGAGATCACATGCCCGAGAAACTTAACTTTCTGAAGCCAGAATTCACACTTGCTGAATTTAGCATACAGGCGGTGATCCTTGAGAGTCTGCAACGCGATCCTCAGGTGTTGTTCATGCTCTTCCTCTGACTTGGAAAAGATCAAAATATCATCAATAAAGACAATAATGAATTGATCCAAATAGGGCTTGAATACTCTGTTCATCAAGTCCATAAACACAGCCGGAGCATTTGTCATCCCAAACGGCATCACTAAGAACTCATAGTGTCCGTATCTCGTCCTGAAAGCAGTCTTAGGTATGTCTTCCTTCCGCACCCTCAACTGGTGATACCCTGACCGTAGATCAATCTTAGAAAAGGTCGTGGCTCCTTGCAACTGATCAAACAAATCGTCTATCCGAGGTAAAGGATACTTATTCTTGATAGTAACCTTATTCAGTTCTCGGTAGTCAATACACAACCGCATTGACCCATCCTTCTTCTTCACAAACAACACTGGTGCTCCCCAGGGTGAAGTACTTGGACGAACAAAACCCAATTTCTCAAGTTCTTGAACTTGTTCCTTCAGCTCCAACAACTCTGTAGGGGCCATCCTGTAGGGAACCTTGGTTATAGGTCGAGTACCTGGCACCAATTCCACACAGAATTCTATGTCCCTTTCCGGCGGTAATCCTGAAATATCTCAGAATACTTCCTCGAACTCTTTGATTACCGGTATTGATGATACTGTCACCTCTGCACTGACAACCTCAATGTTTGCTAGGCATCTAGTGAGGAACATATCACCCGAAGGGTTACATTGGAAATCGAAGAGTCGATTCCCCTTGTCCGCAAATGTGATCCTCTTCCTTGCACAATCCAAATTCGCATCATTCTTCTCGAGCCAATCCATTCCCAGGATTATATCGAACTCCTTCATCGACAGAACCACCAATCTTGCCAAAAGTTCGCGGTCTCCTAACCGTAGAGGACAATCCGTACACACATGTAATAACTTGACGGTGGTCCCTAAGGGTGAGACAACGCTCAGAGCTTCCTCTAAACGTTGCGGTACTATTCCCAACTTCTGAACAATCTTAACAGATATAAAAGAATGTGTAGCACCCGTGTCAAATAAAACTTTAACATGAGAGTTAAACAAGGTTAGAGTACCTTCCACTGCTCGTTGCTCAGGCAGTCCCTCCTCATAAGCACCTCCTCCATACCCTGTTTCTTCATAACCAGCAGCCTCGGGAATAACAGCATTCAGGCGGGCCTGTCCTTGCTGACCATAGTTGCCTTTCCTAGGAGCCTTGCATTCTGGACTTATGTGACCTGGCATGCCACAATTATAACACACAATGTTCGGACGATCAGCAGGCCTAGGTGCTCTGCAATCTTTAGCTCGGCGACTAGGAACTCCACAATTGAAGCAGTTATTGTTTTTGGCCCCTTCTATTGCTAGAGGCTGATACTGCTGAACTGCTTGTGTCTGCTGAGGTTTCTTCCCTCCATCCCAGGTCCTTTTCTGTCCTTGAGGGTACCCAGGTTTCTGTCCTGAATAACCCTTCTGTGGAGGTCGATTTCCAAACGGCTTCGGATTCTGACAACCGTCATTCTCCAACCCCGTAGCCAATCTCACCAGAGCTTCAAATGACTGGCCCAAATGCCCCATAGTCAGATGTCGGAGAGACAAGTTGAGACCCCGGTGATACTTCTTGATTTTCTTCTGGGGTGTGTCCACCATATGTGGAGCAAAGCGAGACAGACGCTCAAATCGAGTAGTGTACTCTCGGACAGTCAGATTCCCTTGAGTCAACTCCATAAACTCTTTCTCTCTCTTGTCCTTCTCTTCTTCAGGAAAATGCTTTTCGAGAAATCTTTCTTTAAACACCACCCACGGCATTCTCCTTGCAGCTTCTTCCCCTATGGTCGCCTTTTCTGCATCCCACCAATCAGCCGCTGCATAAGACAGCTGAAAGATAGCCAGACGCTTCTTCTCCAGATCAGTGCACTCTATGGTCTCAAAGATACGCTCCATCTGGCGTAGCCACTGTTCCGCTTGCCAGGGTTCATCAGTCCTCGCAAAATACTCAGGTCGCAGGGCACGAAACTCCTTGAGAAGCTTGTCTCCCATCTGGTGGGCTTGCCTCCCATTCCCGTTGTAATTCCCATTCTGATTATTGTTCCTCGCATTCTGATCACTAACCCTCTCCAATCTTCTTACAAAAGCCTCGAACATTCCGGTTGGATCTATTACCGGGGGTGCATCTTCAATAGCGGGACGATTCCTGAGATTTCTTCCAGCCATATCTCAAGAGAAAGGTACCTATCCATTGATCAACAAGAATACAGTCAAACTCCAGATAAGAAAGAAAGTTCTCGACGATAGAAAGCGACCTAAACACTGAATGAAGTCGAACTATCTTAACTTAATTCTATCTTAATGGAAGATCCTATGTGTCTTTGGACAATTGGTCGAGCCATAACCTGGCTTTGATACCAAAAAGCCTGTCACGCCCCGACGTAGCATAATACAGGAAAGCATTTAATTTCCTTTATGGACTCGTAAGTCGTGACAAGTGAGTATGACCAATTGTCCCTTCAACAAATAACTTAACAACATTTCTAAAAGAAAGGATACTAATAAACATAAGCTCCAGAATTAAAAACTTACTAACTATTACATGGGTCGAGGTCTTAGGCACAAACGCCCTTATTCAAATTCTAACAAGGTTTATTACAACTCTGAAAGGAAAGACATAAGGAAAATAAAACAGCTCTTCTGGAACACCTCCGGTCATCTAACTAGCATAGTCAACGAACTCTGGCTGCTCCTGACCTGGAAAATCTGGACATAGAGGCCAGGACGCATCGACGCCGTCAGCTTATAAAAGCTGGTGAGTAAAATAAACAAGTGATCGCAATATATATATATATATATAAATATAAGCATATAAAGCAAAGGTATAAATTAACATTAACAGTAATATATTCAAGGTTCCAATTTCAACATATATCACGGGGAAAAATAGTAAGAAATAAATATGCAATTGTACATGAATTGTGTAATATCTTATCTTGCCAATTCTTTTCTTTAAAACAACCCAATTCAACCAACACATCATCTTAGATACCAGGAGTAATAACTACTCAGTCATCCAATTCACACGCTACACTATCGCCTCCAATACCAGGAATACTATCCGATCGGTATTGAAGTCACACACCACACTACTGCCTAAGATACCAGGAATACTATCCGATCGATATCTAGGCCGATCACAGCCGACCATCGCTCCGGATATCAGGAATACTATCCGATCAATATCCGAAACGCGCGCCTTAGATACCAGGAATACTATCCGATCAATATCTAAGTCGTACACAACACTATCACCATCGCTTCAGATATTAGGAATACTATCCGATCAATATCCGAAACGCGCGCCTTAGATACCAAGAATACTATCCGATCGATATCTAAGTCGTACACAATACGGTCGCCTCCAATACCAGGAGTACTATCCGATCGATATTGAGGTCGCACACCAAACCGCCACCCTTTACTCTTTTCATGCTTTCTCACACACATGTATGTTGACATAACCTCGACCCTAATATGTATGTCAATGTTCCATAAATAACACCATTACTTACTCACAAAACCGAATAATCGTACGAGCATAAGTTTCGGTCTTAAACCTTCTTACAAGTCCAATTTCTAACAGTGAGCCTTTGAAACAGTATATTTGCCAAACAGTTCCTTGAAATTTCTCAAAACATTTTCCAAACAGTCCCTTATACAAAAATACAGAAACTGCTCAAAACTGCCACCTCGCGCGAGCGGATCGCGCGAGCGAGGGAGAGGTGATGTCGCGCGAGTGGGTCGCGCGAGCGAAGGGGGAGGACGGATCGCGCGAGCGGTCCGCGCGAGCGAAGGGGCAGAACAGGTCGCGCGAGCGGTCCGCGCGAGCGAAGGGGCAGAACAGGTCGCGCGAGCGGTCCGCGCGAGCGAAGTGGGGGATGTTTCTCGCGAGCGAGCCTCGCGCGAGCGGGTCGCGCGCGCGAGTTCTTGCAGTTTCATCATCTTCCTCGTTTTTCCCCTGTTTTCAATTTTAAAACTGCATTTTACCCATTTTCAGAATCTGATCGTACCAGGACAAGTAACATATGGTTCTCTTCAGTTTTCTGCGTAGATTACAAATACGCTATCAATTTTAACTAATACGGATTGTATCTCTAGATATTCGCGATTAAAGTAAGGGTGTCAAAACTTTAAATCAACCGTTCGTCGCGATACGGATGAATTACTGCGTAGGATTCGAACCACAGCTTATTGGGACTAAGATCTTTCATTCCCAATTTACAGAATTGATTTTGGTTAACTTTTACAAAACTCCATTTTTAAGCTTCCATGGTGTATCACACATATATACACACATATACACTGAATTATACATATATATATGTGGCGAGTGAGTTTATAATACTCACTGAGGTGTTTAATACTGAGAATTTGAGAATGATAATTCCGCCGTAGTATCCGTTGTCCAATAATTTCTTCCTCCGTTTGTGATCTTGAGATATATATATATATATAACTATGTATGTATGTGTGTGTTCTTGAGGGAATTGAGGGAGATTGAGAGAGAATGAGAGAAGCAGAGAGTGAGAGATGAGAGACTGTGTGATTGAGAGAGAGAGAGAACAACGTATATATATATAATTTCACTATTTTGGGCTCCAAGCAACTACCGAAAATCGCACGGTGTGGTTGAGCTCACGTGCTCCCACACCCAAGTCGCGATATAGACGCAGATTAAAACATAAACTGGTATTTTACGGTTGATATAAAAATACAGAAATCATATTAGCGTAGGAAATGAATTCCCGGTTTATACAAAAATATAGATATCGATTTTGAAACCATAGAAATTTTTTTTTATATTTTCAAATATTACGGTTTTGCCCCAGATAATTATTTATAAATAGAAATTAAATCAACTACTCATGGAAATAAAATGCAATATTTATTTATTAATGATAATAAAATACAGGGCGTTACATGTACCTTCCACATCAACTCTTTCATGGATTTGGACCATACATAAGGTCCCCGGGTACTCTGCCACAAGAAGAACGTCCGATGCGCAATTACACTCCGTTATCCTTGTCTCCATCCGGATCCCCTATTGTCGGTGAAATCAATTTCTTAGAGAGTTCAGACTTGCTCGATGATGCCCTCGCAGCTTTTTGCTTGTTCTGGGAAAGGGAATCATCAAGTTCAGACTCTACATTTGAAGTTCCGGCAGAGAATGAGGTTGTGGAAGACGAAATCTTCCTGCTTGAAGAATAGTGTTTCACTTCAATTATTTTATGTCATTTCATATTTCTGTCATCAATTGGAGTGTATTCTTAGACAAAGTTTTGTTATTTTCAGTTTTATTTTAGTTTTTCTTTTTCAGTAAGGTTTTAAAGACCATGTTGGGGGCAATAATATTGCAAGTGGATGCTATTATAAAGATTTATTTATATAAATTTGCAATTTTCTACTATGAGGATGATGTTTTTGGCTTACATGACTTACCAATGAACTGTTTTATCACTATTCTGTATGTCCAGACCGAAGTTGGTTAGTTGGGGGTGTTTAATTTATCAATTATATGATCTTGTAGAATTTTTGCGTTCGATCGATCGAACAACTTCTGATCGATCGAGAGAATCATGACCTCGAGCGCTTCAGCAGGCCTCAATCGATCGGAGGTTCGATCGATTGAACCATCTCGAGTGATCGAGACCTGTTTTTAAACGAGGCATCCTTCGGACTCTTCTTCAGTCTCTCTTCTTCTCCCTACCTCTCAATCGCTTGAAGACAGACGACGAATCCCACATGATTTTGGACCCCCCATATACACCAACATCAATTGAGGAGCAACTGGGCACTCTAATCATCATCATCACCACCCTCATCCTCTACTAAGCGCGTCTCTCAAGGTGAGGCCCCGAGAACCCCCTTGTTGTTCTTTCCATTTCAAATTCATATGGGGATGCCCCCCAGTGGTTATATTCACTCTTTGTCTTCATTGTCTTGTTATATTGTATCTTTTTGGGCCTTTTCCGTTCTCATCACTCGAGACTGCCACTTTGCTGTGTTCGATCGATCGAACTGGGTTCGAGCGATCGAACCTAGAATCTTTCCAATCGATCGAACAAGTCTCGAGCGATCGAACCCAACTTCTTTCCAATCGATCAAACAAGTCTCGAGCGATCGAACTTGCAATGTTCTCGATCGATCGAACATGCTTCGATCGATCAAAGTGTGGCAGTTTCATTTCCTTTTCTGGTTTCCCTATTTTTAATGTTTCTTTGTTTGTTTTTTTTTTTCAGGGCTAAACAATGAACCCTATCACTGGGTATCACAAGCTCAAGTCATTTGACCTAACCATACCCAACCCTATACCCGATCACGGGTTCAGAAACGAAGAAGACCGGGTATGGTTCACTAGATATTTCCAGTCGGGCAAGGTCATGATTGAGCGGCCCCTCGAGACAGCATGGCTGGCTACTCCTTGGTATCTTGCCCGGATACGCGCCATGCCGCAGTGGTACACACTCCTCTCCCAGCCTAAGCACGTAAATCTGTCCTGGATTCGGGAGGCGTGTGCGACGATGAGTCGGGATCCAGTTGCTCCGTTCACACTCTGCTCATTCTTCCGTGGCTGGGAGATCATTTTTAGTCCAGCCACTGTTTCTGCTGCTATTATGGTACCTGAGGTACCTGATTGTGTTTGTCCCCATCGTCCTGACACACCGCTGCTCTCGTCGACTATTATTATCAGAGAGATCACTAGAGGTGCTCTTCTGGGCTGGGATGGCGAGGCTCTTATCCCTGACTTTTACCTTACAGATAATTATCATATGCTGCACCATGCCCTCAGCAATTGCCTCTTAGTGACATCTTATCGGGAGAAGATTGCAGCTTGGTACACCCGTGTATTATATACGGTCGGGACACGACAGCCGGTCTGTTTGCCTCGCCTTTATATTGATTTCATGAGACACCCTACTCGATACATTCAGGCCAAGAAGCACCTGAAGGGTGCTTGGGCCATTCACAGGGTTATTGAGTAGGCGGGTCTACTTCCATTGGCGGGTGATGTGACTGCCCAGTCTCGCAGCCATTTTGGCGAGACTGCTTCCCGCAGGTCTGAGGCGCAGAAGAGAAAGAGGCGAGGAAAAGGCAAGGCAAAGGTTGGAGAGAAGAGGAGGAGAGAAGGAGGCACCGATACGAAGGGTGCTGCTTCTGGGATGCCCACAGAGGCTGAGGAGCATGATTCCGAGGAGGAGGATGATCCTGTGGAGGAGGTTGCCCGTTTTGAGCTGAGACAGAGATCTCAGGCTCGTGCCCAGGGAGAGTCTTCTTCTGCGCCTCTCCCGACTGTTCATCAATTACTATTAGAGGAGAGAGAGGCCCAGATTAGACTTGAGGGCAAGGTTGATCAGATGACGACTCTGCTGGAGGCGATCTTGATATAGATCGGAGTCGATCAGGCAGTTCACGCAGTTTCTGCACCACCCCCCAGCGATACACCTACAGCTGCTCCAGACACTTCCACCGTCCCACCTACTACACCCGCTATTCCACCACCTACCATCGGACCATCATCTTCAGCCCCTTCTTCTCAGGTTAATCCTGCAGCTTCATCATCACCGGCGACATCGCTTGCTGCTGAGACACTGCTTCTACCACCTTCGGTTGTGGCTAACACATCACTATCTATTCCAGCTGCCACGATCACGAGTGACCCGGCGGCACCGACTGTCGCTGTGGGTGGCGGTGGGGATGCTCTCGATGTTTTTATTGAGATATTATCGGACGTCGTTGATGTTGTCAAGTTTCTGCTGGATTGCTGATGTTGGTTGTTTTTGGTTATTGCATTGTCTAGTTATTTTGGACATTGTGGTTGGTTGTTGGATATAGTTTTGGATACTTTTGGGATATTCTGAGTTGTTGGATGTTTGTATATTGTGCATTTTAGTTTATATGGCGCATATTATCACTGTTCTGTTCTTTCACTTCATTATATCTCCAGTGCTTAGTTCTATTTTCAGTTTGGATCCCATGCTCTATATTTCATATTCTTTAGATCTCTGCTGCTTGGAGTTTGTATGCTTTCTGTATAGGTTGTTACACTTGTGATTCTTATGATGATATGTATCAGGTGATATCTCTCTATCTATTTTTGAAAATTGCCTGCTGAGGACATTGCAATTTTCAGTTGGGGGTGGGATGTAGATAGATAATCACCTGTGCACATATTAGTTCTTAGCAATCTGGACCATTTTATCTATTGCATATATCATACAATTTCCATTAGAAACTAAATTCATACAATTTCCATTAGAAACTAACATTCAACAAAATTTCAACAAAATTTCAGAAAAATTCAATTTTTGAAATAAATTGGTAGAATTATTTTGAATATTCACTTCTATTTAGCTGTTAACAAGCAATGACACAACCATTTTATTCTCATCCTTTTATGAATTAATTTCACGCGTTTTTCTAGTTTCTCTAGAATGAATGCATATGTTGATTATTCTTGTATCCAAATTATTTGCACGTGTTAATAGCTATGCAGAAAACTTAAAATAAGAGTTAATACGACTTTCGTACTTTAAAGAATGAAGTAATGAAACTAGTTACCCTTAGTGAGCTGTTGAATCCAATCTTCAATTTTGAGGGAATTATCACATTAAAACTCGAATTGTTTTTCTTGAATATACCGATTAAATTCGTTGAATAGTCTCTAATTCTTTCAATATGGCTTCTTAGTAGAGGAGAACGTTCAGGATATACCAACTAAACTCAATGAACATCGACGTGTAAAAATTAAGAAGTTGAGAAAATAATTTAAGCCATCGTATTTGCTCCTTGCCTTCTCCATTTACCTATATCGATATTTCCGAATATGCATTGTTCTTAACCCCACACATAGTAAAAACTTCTAGATCTATTGTGAAATTCTAAATTCCTAATGATATACTTTGACCTCAATATACCCCATTGCACACCCAAAGTGATTAAATTATTGAAGTATGGGGAGAGAGTAGTAGTGGGAAGGGTTGCATAAAAGAAAAGAAGAGGAAGGAGAAATTCCAAGTTAAAAAAAATGATGATGATATATATTTATATGTATGGAGAGGATGGTTGGAATGAAGTGAAGAGGAGATTATTAAACTAAATCACATGACGAGGTGCCATTCCTTACCCCTTTTATCTCTACCCTACTAAATAAAAAACCATCAAGTCAAAACCTTAATGATTCTCAACAACTTAGTTTAAACATGAACGTGCAATTTGAGTTATCCACGGTATTTTGCTCCTCTAGTAAGTAGTATTCCTTTCATGATACTATACACTCTAAATGTTCATCTTTTATAGAGTCGAGTATGAAAGCATTAGTATCCGAAAAATTATTCCTATCAAAGCTTTCATACCATGAGCGATCATTACTAGCTAAGTTTCTGTGGGATGTTCATTTTTGAGTGTAATATCTATGTGAGGATTGAGTTGAAACTACAAGTTCTAAGAGTATGATGGTCTAAACAACTCTAAATAAAGTTTGATGTATAGCTGTTAACTTCACACACACACGGATACAGGGATGTGATGCGTATGTTATTTTTATCTTGGTGACATGAGGAACATGTGTATTTCTTTCATGATTTGAATGAGGATGATATGTTTTGTAGAGCTAAATTAATAGTTGAATGAAAGAGAGTGTTCAAAAGTTATTCTATATCTTTTTGAACTTAAAATCAGAGAATTTTGTGGGTACATTCACTGCAAACCCTCACGAGACAACACTCATCCACTAGGGGAAACCTAGGGGTTTAACGGCTTGTTGTATTTGCTAAATGCAACCGCGATTCCTGTGAAAGTGAGTTAGGTAGTTTTCTTTCTTGTTATTTTAGTTTAGTTAATCTGGGTATAGTTTATTTTAGTTTTTCTGTTATAGTCATAGTTCAGCTTGTTTTTATTTTCGCTCTATTGCTAGGGACTATCAAATCGCTAGTTGGGGGTTGTGACAAGCGGGAGTATTTGTAAAATACAACCGCGCTAAAAGAAGAAAATGTGCTGAATTATTTCACAATTCCTTCATTTATCTGCAATTTTAATTACAATGCTAGTTTGTACACAATTTGATTAAACTATGATAAGTTGTTTGTTTTAGCTGTAGTTTGTGCAAATTATTGTTGCTGTGTAAAGAACTAGATGAGAAAGATAAAAGGGAGTGCTGAATTCTAATAAAGACAAGTAAAGGATGAAAAGTGAACCTCGATCGATTGAAGACCATTCGATCGATCGAGTGTTCGATCGATCGAAAGAAGCTCAAGCGCTCGAAGACTCCAGAAGTTCGATCGATCGAAAGATGTTCAATCGATCGAACATGGCTTTTATCAGATTTTACGCGCACGCAGCAGAAGCGGGATTTTAACCCTAGCATTAGGTCTTCAGTATATATACTCGTATTGTATACGTCCATAATGACGCCCACTTTCATTTTCATCAGTTTATAGAGAGTAGAGAGCTTTACTTTGTTATTTTTGTAGGTTTTAATCAAGGTTATACATTGTTTTGGTTCGGATTCCTCCTAGTTCAATACAAGTTTTCATTTCTAGGTTACTTTATTTACATTATGCACTTAGTTTATAGTAGTATAACTTATTATCCTGTAGTCTTGTATGTTAGTTAGAGTTAATCTATTAGTTTTCATAGATTTTATGCAAAAATCACAACCAAACACACCTTTAATGGAACTTTACGTTAAAAACAAATCTGAGACACTCCAGAACATGTCTGAGTAGTCCCCAGGTTGAGAGATCACGATGAAACCGTGACCTCAAGCCTCAGCCATGCAGCAGAATAATTACTGTGTTCGATCGATCGAGAAACCTTGATCGATCAAAACAGGGATACAGTCGAGCGATCGAAGTCAGTTCGATCGATCGAGGGATGAAGATATTCGATCGATTCGAAAGCCCGTCGATCGATCGAACCGTCTGATTCTTGAGGACATTCTATGTAGTATTCCTAGACTTTCTGCTTTACTGATTTGTTATCAAATTGTCCCTAAACGCTCAGTTTGTCAAAACAGTCTGTAAACCTAAAGCCTTGAGGCATTTTTCTTCAATATATTTTGCAAACCACCCTCAATGCTAACACCATTGTAGGTGCAAGTTGAAACTATTATTTTAAACCGCTTTTGTGTATTTCAAAATAAATTGCGATGATATGGTCCTGGTCATGAAAGGACTATTGATTCTTTATCCTAAGAAAAATATGGAATACTGTAGAGGATGTGCTCCATTGAGCTTCAACGTAACTGCATGGTAGATGGCTAGGTCGCGATGGATTCGTGTGATCCCAACATTCCCTTTTATTAAGAAAAACACGTTTTAAATTATCGTTTAATTAATTAGTTAGTAATTAGTTTAATCTAGTTTTATTGCTTTATCTTTAGTAGTTGATAAACTGTGGAACTTTGTGTTCTACACTCTTTTAGGATATTTATTTTTATTTTCTTGATTGAGATAAATCTAGGTAATTAGTTTAACACCTTCCCTGTGGGATTGACCTGGACTTAACCAGATTACTACTTGCACGATTACCTACACTTGGGTATAGCACACAAGCGCACACATAATAATTTTCGTGTCGCTTACGTTGATGGCTACTACATGGTGGAAGAGCATGCAGAGGGTGGCCCCACCGAGGACGGTTATGTAGAGAGAACTACTACGCTTATGATTATGTTTACGCCAGCTGAAGACTAGATAGTTATTAGTTTTTATTTATGTAGAACTTTATAAATGGGTACTTGGGCATATGTTGCTTCCAAACCTTTTATCATTCCTGTAGCACACTCGTATGTATGTGTAATAAAATTAAATTTCTAAGCATGTGTGTAAATTCAATTTATAAGCCAACCCCACTTTTTCAAGAAAATTTAAAAAATTCAACACAAACAAACAAAAACCCAAACAAAAAAGAAAGAAAGAAAGAAAGAAAGAAACAAAGGGTCTTGTTTGGGAACAAAATACAAAAAGAAAGCCCACAATCTGTTTGCCAAACATGGCATAGACAAAATTGTTGCCTTAGGAAAAAAAAATACACAAAAATATAAAAGAAAAATCAGTTGGTGCCAAGTTAAAGAAAATACACACAAAAAAAAATCAAAAAAGAAAATCCCCAAAATCGGTTGTGTTATTGTGTCTTCAAGGCATAGCTGTGCGTAAATTATATTTATAGGCAAGTATGTATGTGTAATATCAACATATAAATATAAAATGAAATTGCCAAAATTAATATGATAGATTATGGGTAATATCCAAATATAAAATTAAATTTATAGGCATTGTGTGTAATCAAAATAATTTGGGACAAAATTTAATTTCTAAGCATGTGTGTAAATTCATTTTATTGGCCAACCACACTTTTTCAAGGGAATTTTAAAAAAAAATTCAAAAAACAAAACAAAACAACAAAACATACGGAAAAAAACCCAAAACCGAAAAAAAAAAAAAGAAAAGAAAAAAAGTGCCTTTTTTGGGAACAAAAACAATGCTCAAAATCGGTTTGCGAAACATGGCATAGCCGAAATTGTTGCCTTAGGCACTAGTGCCTTGTTTGCGAACTTGTTTGGGAAAAAAGGAAAGAAAATGCAAAACAAAGGCCAAAATAGGATTGCCAAATAAGGAGCCATAATTGTTGACTTTTTCCCAAGGTACTAATTGGGAAAAAGGGAAAAAAATAGAAGAAAAACACAAGCCAATCGCGGTTGTGCCAAACAACTTATTTTTTTTGTTGAAACAACTTGTGAATATTATTTCTAAAGTTGATTGAATCCTCATTTTGACATTAAATAAAATTTTAAAAAATGACTTAAACCTGATTATCTTTTTGAACTGACACAAATATCTTGACACAAATTCACAAATCCAAAAAATTTACACAAAAAAATAAAGGGAAAGAGGGCAAAACATTCATTACACTAAAGGGATGAATAGTGGGTACTGTTCATGAATGCCCATAAATGACAAAACTACCCCTAGACTAATAACATATGACACATAGAGAAGTGAAAAAAAAAAAGGAATAATACAAGATCTAAGTGGGCAAGATTGTCTGAACAATGTAGAAATGAACAATATGTTTACTCTTTCTTCTTATATAGTGGTAGATACCACAAGTACTTTAGATACATTATATACTCTACTATACAGCACCGATATACGCTCGAAGATATAGTTAAGAACAAGATATTGTTCTTAATATTGAATTGAGTCCAACATTAGATTCTAATGGAAAATAGAGCATATAGATGAAACCAAAGTAATTTACCATAAGAGTTAAACATCATCCATTAGAGATTCTAATATTAGATAACGTTTAAAATTAAGTAGAGAGTAATTCTTGGGACACAACTTTCATACAACTTTCACACAACCTTCTTAAAATATGTGTCTATCTCTCTCATGTGATGTCACTGGACCCCACAGTGACACAGGAGAGATAGACACATCTTTTGGGAGGTTGTGTGAAAGTTGTATGAAAAAGTTGTGTCCCAAAAATTACCCTTAAGTAGAATTTTTGCATATGTGCATTTGTTTGAAAGTCAATATGGTTAGTGTTATTAATGCTCCATTCAATGGTCTATATACCATGACGTCATTAATTTGGGAACTATCATTTTATTTCTGTTGGAGTTGCTATTGAAAAAAGATCTGTATTATTGAATTACTAGCAATATTGATAAATTTTGGTTTTTTATTGATAAATTAGAATATAATACCTATTGTCATTTAATACTAGTGTCAATAGTTAAGTCATCATTGCTTCACAAGCTTAAACTGTTAGAGAATAGACCCAAACTACCCAACAATATATAATTGTATATGTATATCAACCTCTAACACCCTTTCTTACGTGTGACCCTGTCTCGCATGTGAAGAGCAAATAAATCAAACTCTATCATAATGGAGATAAGCAACAAAGTGAAAATATACATATCGACACGGATATAGAGATCATGAGTCGAACCCAAGACAACAGTACTATGACATATACCATGTTAAGTTACTAGTTGCTCCAAAAACTTAAAATATTGGAGAATAGATCCAACTAGGCATATGAACCTCCAACAACTAGTATGCAACGCACGCGTTGTTTGCGATCATCATGTTGTTTATTCTACAGTATTTGTGATCATGTTACGTAGCCTGAGAATTTAGGACTAATTCCATGAACTAATAATACTCATATGTTTAAAGTACATGATTGCTCATTTTCCAAAGAGCAAAAACTAAACTGTGTAATTTGATATGGAGAGAGGTAGGAAGCATGGACACTTTTAAGAAGGCCACGTGTTGCGTGTCGTATCGTGTTCGACACACGGACACGACACTTCATGGACACTTTTACTGTAGTGTCGACATGTAATTTTTTAGAATTTTGTTGTGTCGACGTGCCGGTGTCGTGTCGTATCCGTGTCAGAGTGTCCGTGTCCGTGTCCGTGTCCGTGTCCGTGCTTCATAGGGAGAGAGAGAGTATGGGGTAGTTTGGCTATGTCATGGACTATTTGGATAGCATGGAAGGAGAGAGACAGAGAAAAGAGATGTGACAAATAACTAAAAAGAACAAGTGTCACCCTAATAATGGCTTGAGGCTTCCACTTTTTAGAGAACTAGTTTTTTTTAACCAGTGCAATGCACGAGACAACTATTATCAGATACAAAGATGGTATATAATATAAAGTGCAATAAATAATTAAAATTTATCAATCTGATAGATAACACAAAATCTTAATTTTTAAATATTTCAAATTCAACACCCACAATAAAATAGTATAGTAATTATTAGGAACTCAATGCTAAATAAGAAATGGTGTTTAGAGTAATTTAATAAGCAACATTACAAAATTTTACTAGCCTTGCCTCTCCTTGTGCCACGTGGCATTTGAAGCTTTCATATTATTATAATATAATAAGATTTAGTATTAGATTAGATTAGATTAATTTCAGCATTAGATCAAAAAGTAAAGAAAGTACTATGGGACATTCAGTAAAGTTACTTCAGTACATTTCGTTAGATTACTCTTACAGTTTTTAAAACTGTTTTTTTTTTAGGTTTTATTTTTTTAAAACAGATTTTTTGGAAATTGTGCAGCTATACTACTTTAGAAAGAGAAAAGTTAGGGTACGCAATTTATTTTCAGCAGCACCCATATTTACATTAAAACCAATAACTGCATACAGAAGTTATGTTCTTGTCCATTTGAATACCTTCTTTCATCTAAAAGTTGTAACTGCTTTACAATTGCAGTCTTAGCAGGAGAACATATAAGGGATTCTATCTATGGAGATTATTTCAATCTAAATTAATGTATAAAAAAGTGGCCGCTCGATGAAGTTGACACAGATTTTTTGGGGAAGATTCTGTCACTGTGTCCCTCTATGCATGGATGTGTGAGTGACAGGTCACGTTTGAGCATTCTATCCCATTACAAAATACTATCTATTTGTAGTATATATTGATGTGTGATTTTGTGCGTTTGCTCGAACTGTATTTTTCAATCGTTTTCCATGTTCATTTTGTTTGAATTGGTTCTAATTGAAAGTGGGTTTCGCCATGCAATTGATTACTCTCCACCACGTATAGTTTTGTTCATGCTCATTTTGCTTTTCCATTACAATTGACAATATTTTTTCCCAGAAGTTTTGAAAGAGATATTTCATTCACAATTTTACTATAATTTGGATTTGGCAACAAATGTTTTCTTTTAAAATGCTACCATAGAAGAGTTTAAGTTTCTTTGCATGCATCTGTTTGGTAAATCAATTTATTTTGTTTTGGAGGGTGACCTTATTAGTTGTACCAAACTACCAATGTTATGTTACACTGAATAGTTGTAAATATCTTTTATTGGCTAAATTTAAGAATACATAACAAAGATAATTCTCCGTGCCTAGTCTATGCGAAAAAAGAACCTAATGAGATGTACTAAAGTAACTTTATTGAAGTTTTGTCCATCACCATGTCATGTAAGTATGAACAGAGATGAAAACAACGCGTGAAGCAAAGTGATCAATTTTTGTTTTCCTGAAAGATTCATAAAACAATCGATCAGTATAAACTAAATTCTTGCCATGAAGTTGTCCGTTAGGACATTTTTAAAGGGTCATAAATTTATGAGTAATGCTACATGTCGCATCCGGCCACAAGATGTAAGGGGCGATCCTTTTGAAGGTCGTAACTGTTTACGCCGAGATGCATAAAAGTAGGTGAGGTGTGTGAAAAGTACATGAAGAGCAAAGTATAAGTTTCAGAGTCGCCACCTAACCTTTATTCGGGAGTTAGGACCCCTGCAAAGAAGATCGACATAATCATCTTTAACTTAAAAAAAACATTTTTGAAAAGTAAGGCCCTTTAAGAGTGTGACTCGAATAGTCATGCGAAACTAGAGTTCTTGAAGTGGGTTCGGAGACTCGATTATGTCGAGGGAAGGTGTTAGGTACCCTCGAGCATCCGTGACACACGGCTGCCGATTTTAGTGGTTTTCATAGTAGTCGGGCATAAGTAAGAAGTAGTAGAATATATATACAAGAAATTGTACTCGATCGTCTGTGACACGTGGTCGCCAATATATATCTCGACTCGAGATAAGTAAAAGATATTTAGAATGTGAGAAAGTATAAGTAGTGGATGGTTATGGCCGCACCCTAGTAAGGGTTGCATTCGTATCTCGACTCGAGAATCAGGCCGTACGTAGTTCTGTGTTGTGTATATGTATATGTGCATTTTGATCGATCTAGACCATTAGTGTGTAAAATAGTGTTTTGAGTAAAGTCAGTGTAGCTAGGAACTTTAACCTATGCAGTGTAGTTCAAGACTTTAACCTTGAGAAAGTAGTGAGTTATGAGAAAGCGTTTTGAGTAAAAATCTGAGTCAATCGACCATGCGATGGGGTTTTTTATTTTATTTTTTTATTTTATGACTTATAGATTTTTTTTGTCTTTTGTTTTGTGCTGGAATTAAGGGTTGGTGCCAAGTTTTGTAAAAAAGTGCTGGAAGTAATGGTCGGCGCCCAGTGGTTTAAAAAGTTCTACCGGAAGTACGGGTCAGTGCCCAGTGATTTGAAAAAATGTGTAGTGGAAGTAAGGGTCGGTGCCTAGTGATTTAGAAAAGTTCTATCGGAAGTACGGGTCGGTGCTCAGTGATTTGAAAAAAAACATGTACCAGAAGTAAGGGTCGGTGCCCAGTGAAAGTGGTTTGAAAGTAGTAGTGAATTAATTGATAAGTTCATAGATTTGTTATATATAATAAGTATGTACAACAATAAGTAAATAAAGCAGTAAAGGCAGATGGACTGACCATTGGATTTATAGGGAGGCCACACCATTAAGAGTAAGAGTTGAGGATGTTACCTGTGTAGAGGTGACTATTGAAGTTCAGTCTATGTTTGTTGAGAAAGAATGAAAGAAACCTAGAGACGTTGCAGAAATAATCCGATAAGGCCCAAGTCATATTTTGAAACAAAATCAACTTAAATGGATGTCATGGTTGGGTCCGGAAGGACCGGAATAGTCGAGATGCCTATAAGGCGAGCCGGAATGGATCTGGCTGAGTTGAGCGAGACTCGCGGGGGTTGGAACATGACTTGGATAGTCTGTATGTATATCGTATGTTTGAATAGTACCCGTACGTATACTGTATGTATGAATAGTACCTATATGTATGAATAGTACCTGTATGTATGAATAGTACCTGTACGTATATTGTATGTATAAATAATATCCATATGCATAAATAGTACCTGTACATATACTGTATGTATGAATAGTATCCATATGTATGAATAGTACCCATACGTATACTGTATGTATGACATTAGAGGTGTTTATGATAGTGTTTGGATTTTTTTTTTGGTTAATGTAGCCAAATAGGGCTTAGGAGAGGATAAAGGTTAGGGATTCCCAAACGAAGCCTACGAGAGAGAGTGAATTAGCAAAAAAAAATTGGAAGGGGGACCTTCTATTTATAGGAAATTTTTTTATTTTTTTTAAAAAATAATAATAAAGTAATAAAAAATCTAGACATTTTGTGTGTACGCCGCGTTCTTCAGGATTTTTCAGAAAGCTACGCGGTTGAAAACTAGACCACTGGGTTCTCTCGACTAACACATAATTTTGAAGACGGAATCGGATTTTTAAAACGCTGTTTCACCCACATTAGGCAGCAGTTATGATAGAACGCGCCAATCAAGGTGCACTTTCTGAAATCCAGTGTCAGAATGAGACGAAATTACATGGATCCCTTTATTTCAATGTGAAGATTATTTTCTCCAATCAGAAAGTGACTCCTATGGCGTGATTGGCACAAATCTGGATTACTTAGTCGCTAAGGAAAGAAAATATCTAGATATCTGTACACACCCCGAGTTTCCAAATTCTCTGGAAGGCAGTGCGACAATAACATGGACCTCTGTGGTCCTCTTAACAAACGCGAAATTTTAGTGCAAAAATGGAATTCTTGAAATGCTATCTAACTCGTATTAAGCATCTGTTTTAACAAATCCGTTAATTAAAATGTACTTTTTTGGAATTTGGTATCGGATTGAGACGAAGTTTACAGGGATTTCTCCGTCTCGATGCAAGAGGTGTTTTGATGCAGACCGAAAATACCATGCCAATTTGATCTCGAAGACCAAGACTTTCTGATTATTTATTAGTATAAATTGACGCACTTGTGAGCGATCTTATCGCAGTTTTGCAACTTTCTTCGTTTGATGGCAAAGAAATTTCTGAAGGCTCTTCATCTTGACAAATGTGGATTTTTGGCATCAATTTTAAACCTTCTAAAATTTTATGGCTATGAAACGGAATTTTTCCATTTGATTCCCACGCCTGATAAAGTACTTTTTTCAGAGTCGGTGTTCGGTAATGTCATGCACTTCCATTATGTCATGAAAAATGCTTGTTCTGACACCCGAAAAGCTAAGAAAGTAATCCCGGTCCCTCTCTGGCAAAATAGCAGATTCGTCCGAACTTTAAACAATGATTATTTCTTCGCCCGTGGTTCGATTTTGACGATTCAAAGTCTAAGGACCTTGTATATATGAGCTTTTCACACCGTTGGACTCAATGTGCATTATATGTCTGCCTCTTTTTAGGTGGGCAAAAATCGGGTGTCTACAGCTGATCCGGCAAGCTTTTGAGACCATGCTGGTGGGTATTCAAATTGATGATAACTTGATTTGACATTTGATTTGACCTCCAAATATTCTGATTAGGATTCCAGCTCTTTCTTTTTCGATTGCGTACCCGATGGGCTCCCCCTGTGACAGTTATTTCTATTTTTGGCAGGTCAAAATGGGGTGTCTACAGTTGCCCCTCTTTGTTATGTTTTGTGAAGCAAATCGTGACAAAGAAATAAGATGACCCATTTTGTCCCTTTTCATTTAAGTTATAAGAAAAAGTAAAAAGACGTGCCAAAGTAGGCAAGTGAGTATGAGGTGCCATCGTAGGCTAGTGAGTGGTGCTCCAAAGTAGGCAGATGGGGATTGTGGGTAACATTGGAGTAAGAAAATAGCTCCGCTGGGGATTGAGAACATTACATGAATGGGTGAATGACTCCTTTGGGGATTCATGTAAGAATCGAGTAGAAGAGGGATGGTGTAGCCGAGAAGTGCATAATTGTATAATCTTGATCTCTAACCGAGAATGTAGTAGAGTAAGGGTATGGTAGAGCTCTTAAAGCTGCCTACGTATCTCCCATCAGAGAATCAGACCGTGCGTAGTTCGTACAGACCTGGGTAGCTGAGAGATGGTGGGAGACGGTGTAGTCAAGAAGTGCGTAGCCGCGTAATCTCGAATCTTTAACCAAGAATGTATTAAAGTGAGGGTATGGTCGATCCATTATAGGTGCCTACGTATCTCCTGTCGGAGAATCAGACCGTGCATAATTCGCGACAGGGTAAAGAGGATGCCATGTTGGATAGTGAAGAGCAAAATGCCATGTTAGGGGTACGATTGCAGTGGATATAAAAGAGAAAAATGCCACGTGGTGGCATGATTGTTGTGGATATGAGAGAGCGAAATGTCACGTGGGGCGTGATCTCTATGAGATAAGAGAGTGGTAAAATGTGATACGCGTGATTGTCGTGAAGGTGAGAGATACGAGTAGCAAAATCCGATACGGGTGTTCGCTGTGGAGATAAGATCAGCAGAATGAGATGCGCGTGACTATTGAAGATATGAGAGAGCAAAATGCCAAGTAGGGCGTGATTGCTACAAAGAGTTCGAGATAAGAGAAGCAAAATGCCACATGGGCGTGATTGCTGTGAAGATTTGAGAGCAAAATACTACGTGGGGCGTGATTGCTATGACGATTCGAGAGCAAAATGCCACATGGGGCGTGATTGCTGTGAAGAGTGATGAAATTAGCGAAATGCAGTATACATGATCGCTATAGAAAGGTGAGGACAGCAAAATGCGATGTGCGCGATTGCTATAGAGCGTGGAAGGGTAAGAGAAATACTTGATGCTTGATGCCGATGTAAGTTGGATGCCAATTGAGGGACTTATATATGATGGTAGGTAATATGAACATAATCCCACTTGAAGGACTCACTCCTGATATTGAATGATGGATTCTGAGGACGAATGAACAGGATGCCGCTTAAGGGTCTTATACCTGATTCTGGGAATGGATATTAGACAGGACGCCACTGAGGGTCTCGTACCTGATCCTAATTCTAGCGTAAATGGTTAGTCCTAAACGAGGGATGTATTTCCAATCTACCAAGAAGAAGACTGATCTGATATGTGGATCTGAGTAGATGGATCAGTGTGAAGTTGGCGAGTCTGAACAAACGTTGATATCGTGGCTCGGTTAGTGGAGTGCTTTTTCGGTCATTTGACAGTAGTGTCGGAACCAGTTATCCCTACTATAGAAAGTATGCACTGTCTTCTATGCTGAAAGATATGAATGGATTTTGAATGTTATGTCATGTAAGTATACGTATTTACAAGAGTATGATGTGATGTTGTCAGTATCAAGATATAAAAAGTATACTTTACTTTTCTAAAGATTTGTAGTAGTGAAAGTAAAGGTCGAACCCACAGAGATTGAATACTAAAGCATTTTAATTTTAAAACCTAAATTTAGTTAATTAAGGAAAACGAATTTTGATTTTGATTTTATTAAACTAAGAACAAGAAAAATAAATCTAAATTATGGAAGCAATTAAAAATTGTTTTTATAAATATGTTTAGGGAACCTAGGATTGCAAATCCACCACTAGCTTCATAATAAGGGTATTTACGAATTACTTTAGCTTATTAAGTTAGATGATAATGGGGAATCGTAGCTACAAGCCCAATTCCTCCGTCAAGAAAATAACTATGGTTCAAGCACCAACATAATCCATCTTCGGTTAGCACGAATTATCCCACACTAAACTAGGGTTGTGGTATAATCCGTCTAATCTAGGCATGGACTATTCGGATACTTGATAGCACAATTCACTTTAAGCACCATTACATATAAATAATCTATACAAGCACAACAAATATAGATCATTGAGCACGTCACATTCAAAATAGATCTAAGACAAGAATAAACTTTGAAAGTAATGGTTTAATCAATAGAAGTACGATTTTATTATAAAAGTCCTCTAAACATGTAATCATCATCCATACATAATAAAACTAAAAGAAAAACATAAATAAAACCCTATTACTTGGCTAGGGTTTCATTGAAACCCTAGATTTAGGTTTAAGCGGCCATAGAATTGATGATCGGCAAGAGGTTGATGGAGGAGGCCATGGGAATCCTTGGTCTTCTTCTTCTTCTCCTTGCTTTTCTCTCTTCAAAGGCTAAAAAATAATGTATAATATGGCTGTATATTGATGTGTATAATAGTGTGTAATGATTTGTATATCTAAATTTGATTTAGAATAGGATTTATATAGAGTTTGGAAGGATTTAGGAAGTTTTCCTAAGCCAAATCGCACTAAAATTGCTATATTTACGTTTCTGGACGTCATATGCACAAACCACCTTCGCTAGGCACTTTAATTTAACAAAATACACGTTTTTGGTTTTTTCACAGGTCGCTCGCGCGGCCCGCTCGCGCGAGGTCCTTTTCACTACACTGCGCGACTTTCGTAGAATTGCGATAACGTTTTGCTTGGAACTCGGATTGACTCACCGTTTGCGGCCACACGTTCGTAACTCGAAGATCTACATTTTATATCTCTGGAGAAATTTCTCAAATCTGAAATATTCCTTATCAAAAATGAGATTTTCCGAAACTACTACTGCAATCAGCTTTCACCGGAATCACCGTTTGAGCCCAGAATGACTTCCAAAGCCACTAATAATTGGATTTTTGTGCATTTTCAAGTTAAAGCTCCAAAACCTACAAAATTTAGAATACTTATTAAAAACCAACTAATAACTACATGAAATGGGCTAACAAAGCGTATTTTTAGGACTATAAACGGCAACTATTCGTCACCGATCACACCCCTAAACCTACACTTTGCTAGTCCTAGAGCAAAAAAAAGTAAAAACTAAACTACTAATAAAATAATACTCCATTTTCGCATGGATTGCGATTGCATTTAGCGTATGCAACAAGTTTTTTAAACCCCTAGGTGTCCCTAGTCGGACGAGTGAAGTCTTGTGAGGGTTTTTGTCAACAAGTCACCCACAACCATCTTTATTAACTTATAAATTTAAAAGGTTTTATTCAAACGAAAAACAAAATAATCAATACTCCTTATCATAGAACGATGATTCGAAATAGAATAACGAACAAGAAAAAACGGAATCAAACGTCCACCTATATCATGAAAAACACAATCCCAAGCACATGCATCGTATAAACCAATAGAGTTTCTCATAAAATCGCACGTGTGTGATGTGGTAGTCAAATGAACACGCGTATGTCATGAACTTGGAATATAATTCAGATAACCATCCAACTATGCTTCGACTACGAATCTCACAATGTCAATTACACTCTCAAATGAAACACTCAGAAACATGTGTAATTTATCTAAAATATGTGAGCAAAAGAAATATATTTTCAAAACGATAAATGCTCACATATGACTCTAAAAAAACGCATGACACAAAAGAACAGTAGTCTCATGGATAAGATGCCAATAATCAAGAAAAATTAATCGTTACCATGTTTTAATCCTCCTCCCATCGTTTTCACATCCAAACCATGTTTTCTAGGATCAAATAGGACTTTTCAAAGGTTGTAACGTGGCTCAGGTAATGAAAAAGGATAGAAAGGATTTCATCAGGTAGTTTTCAGAATGGCATTGTAAGGCATATTCGATTTCTTTCATTCATCTCTTATACCAACTTCATCATTTCATTGTCTTCTTTTCATTCCTTTCAATTTTTTCTCCTCTTTTTTTTTTCTTTTATTCTTCTTTTCAACATTTTTTCTCTCTTTTTTTTTTCAATCTCTTCAATCTTTTCCCTTTTTTTCTTGCTTGTCGGATGATTATTCATTGATTTCTAAGCAACTACCCCAATAGCATCTTATCTTCTTCTTCCCAATCAACACATCACCTTATCAACACTAAAAGGTGACGAATCTTCCAGTGGTGAACTCCAAGTTGGTCAAGTTGGAGCAAAAACAGGATAATGGTAATTGAAGAAAAAGGGCAATTTAACGGCTCAAAGGCGAACTAAGGAAATTTTATTTTTCGATCGGTGGCAAACAAAAAGGGCCTACCATCATTTCCTATAGTGATATGGTTCTTCAATGTTTATAATGGAAGATTATTTAGCATGGTAACAAAAATTTTAACTTGACTTATCAACCAAAACAAGAATAATGAGACTAAACAACAAGTAGATGCGTTATTTTAATAAAATTCGACAAACACAAAATGTATTCATAACCCTCTAAAAAAGAAAAGATATGCTCAAAAGCTCACTGGGCTTAGTCTCCACCATGTGTTATCTAGAAATCTGAATCATATTATAGTTCACATCAAACATGCATTCAATCGACTACGTGCAGTGCATAAGTTTGTGTGCAAATCTATGATATAAAACTACGATTCAAATGATACATATCCTAAAACGTTTCAATATGACATCAGCAAATGTTTAACCACATCTTCTTTTGTTTACCATTCTATAACAATCATAGTTACATAACAAGAAGTATCGAATCAAGATTGCAAAAACATCGGTAACATCATTTATTTAAGCACAAGAATCAAATTTTTTTAAAAATTAGTGCATAATAATATGCATGTGAATATGTGAATATGCATACCCCCAAACCTAAACCTTTCATTGTCCCCAATGAACAATAAAATGAAAGAAAGGAGAGTATGTAAGGAAGGAATGACAATACCTCAATCTCGGCAATCACAAACAAGTGAACACAAAGGAATATGTCAATAAAGTTCAATGTTACATGATACTTCTTGATAAAAGAAAACAAACAAACAAAATAATTAAAGCAACTAAAAGAATTAAAACTAAGCTAAACAAAACGAAATAAACTATAAGACCAAACAAAATTATGAAAACAAAAAGATAATAACTATAAAAGAAAATAAAACATATCTATAAACAGGAAAACAACACATGACTTGATCTAAAAAGTACTTAAGAAATAGAAACAGAAAAGTAAAAACTACTCAAACAGGTGGGAGAGAAGGATATAGAAAACAAAAGAAAAAAATCAGGAAAATAGGGTATCGCTCGAGCAGCCGTCGAGCGCGCGAATCCCAAAATTTTTTTTAATCAATAAAAATCTCGCGCGAGCGAGACAGTCTCGCGCCCGCGAATAGAGGCGCGAGATGTAACAGAGAGCTCATAAAAAAAAATAACCAAAAATTTCACTAAGGCACAGTCTCGCGCAAGCGGGCCTCGCGAGCGACGTCTCGCGCGAGCGGGCTGCGTGCGCGAGAAGGATATTTTCTCTCGGTTCATTTATTTTATGTATATAAATTAAACATAACTTTACTCCAACCCCCAAACATGTCCAGAAAACTCAAAAACTGACCAAAACGACCCAAAAACATGCAAAAATAAGATAAATAGGCAAAATAAAGCTTGGGTTGCCTCCCGAGAAGCGCTGTCTTTTACGTCTTTAGCTAGACCGTTCTAGCTTAAGATTTTATGGAGGCTGAAAATCGGACTTTGTACCCCTAAGGATTTCAGGAAGAACCCAGTGGTAAGCAGAAATAACGTCGCTATGGATTAATTCAATTGACGGTTCATCCTTATTATGTTCAAATCTATTTCTTACCTTCCGAGTAAATTCATCTTTGGGGTCTTGATTATTCAAATTCATCCGCTCAGCACTAACCATATTATTTTCCTCACCTATGTGTAGTGCATTAGTAGGTTCAATTTGTCGTATAACCTCACTACCCTCTATACATAGACAATCATCGTCTTTGGGAGGTTGATCATCAGCATTAAACACGTTTAATTTTAAGTTCAAGTTCCCGAATGACACCTTCATCACCCCCGTTCGACAATTGACACGTCCATTAGCAGTGGCTAAGAATGGACGACCAAGAATAACAGGGGTGTGCTTCCTAGCATCTAGGACAGGTTCGGTATCAAGGACCATAAAATCAACAGGATAAAAACATTGATCAACTTTTACTAAGACGTCTTCGACGATTCCTCTAGGTACTTTAACAAAACGATCCGCTAATTGTATTGTAGCGGCTGTGGGCTTAAGTTCACCTAGTCCTAGTTATTTGTAAACGTGGTAAGGTAAGAGGTTAACACTCGCTCCTAAGTCAAGGAGAGCCCTATGAATGACAGTGTCACCTATGACACATGAAATAATAGGCGTACCGGGATCCTTATACTTTGGAGGCGCATTTTGAAATATAGAACTTACTTTTTCAGTGAGAAAGACCTTTTTTGGAGTATGACTATGTAATTTGCGTTTTTGAGTGCATAGGTCTTTTAAACATTTAGCGTAAGCGGGAATTTGTTTAATAGCATCGAGGAATGGAATATTAATCTTTACCTCTTTAAATGTCTCAAGAATATCCTTCGGGCGTGTTCCCTTCTTCGAGAAGTGCACTGGGACATCTACGCTTGGAGGGAACGGCATTCTAGGTACATAATTTGATGGATTTGTCGTTTTAGACGTATTAGGTACCGAATGATCAGGGTCCTTCGTAACTTTATCGTTATCTCCATCGTGTTCCTTACTTTTTCCTTTATCCTTATCTTTTTGAGATTCGGAAGGAGGTATAATCTCCTCCGGATGTTCAGTCGCTCTAGTCGACACTGCGTTAACTTGATCACTCGCCGAGCTCACCTCATATTGTCCTTTAGGGTTTAGGACCGGTTGACTTGGTAACTTTCCTTCATTACGACGATTTAAGGTATTAGCAAGTTGTCCCAACTGGGATTCTAATTTAGCTATCGATTGCGTGTAAGAGTTAACAAGTTGCGACTGTGATTGTGATTGGGCCTCTAAGTTTTTTAATGACGCCAACACGCTCTCTTCAAAAGTTTTATCCCTAGGAGGATTAGCGAGGAAGGGAGGCTATTGGTATTGGTTTTGTTGATTCAGAGGCTGCTTATACTGATTAGATTGTGGCCTATACGCATTAGGAAAATTTGTCGTATCGGGTTTCGAATACGGTTTCTCACTATTAGAGTTCCATGAAAGATTCGGGTGAGGTCCCCATGTCGAGTCCGGTTTTTAACCCGCGGGGTTATAATTGGGTCGTTGGAACTGTTGGACAACATTTACATGTTGTTCTACAAATTCCGGAAACTGGGACGCGGAAGGACATGCTAAAGTCGAATGCGACGAATCAGAACATAACTGATATATTTCAGCAGAGGGAGGTGGGCCTTGCATGTGGCCCATCATCATGAGTTGGTCCATTTTTCTATTTAGTTCTTGGATTTCATAAGAATGATTAGACTCAACTTTAGCCTCTCTCTTTGGGTGTGGTGGAAGGTGTCCCTCGGGTCGTACAGATACAGCTTGGTGCATAGAGTTTCACTTAATGTTTCAAATATCTTCCAAGCTTCGTCGGCACTCTTGTGGAGGAACGTCCCCGCACAAATAGCGTCGACGGTGTTACGAACGGCGGGAATTAATGCCTCGTAGAAGACTTGCACCAGCTGCCATTTGGGAATCTGATGATGAGGGCAAGAACGTAAGAGTTCTTTAAACTGTTCCCATGTATCATAAAGGGTTTCGCCATCTTGCATTGTGAAATTAGTTATCAATTTCCTAATCTGATTCGTTCTAGTGATGGGAAAAAATTTCTGTAGGAAAACAGTATGCAACTCCTCCTATGTTCTTATTCAATTTAGCTCTAAAGATTGGAGCCAATACTTCGCTTTGTCATTAAGTGAAAATGGAAAAAGACGCAGCATCATCCGTTAAATTCTGAATTTTTAAAGTCGCACAGATACCCTGAAATTCGCCTAGATGATTATAAGGGTCTTCCTTAACACGACCGTGAAATGACGGAAGGAGCGCAATAGTTGACGATTTGATTTCAAAGTGAGCTGTTGTCACTTTCCGGTAATGCAATACATGACGGTGGTGTATATGTGGTAGGAGTAAAGTAATCCTTTAACGGTGGTGGTGGGGGTATGTTAAGATTATTCCCATTATTCTAATTATTTCCATTATTCCTGTTATGTCCAAAATCGGCCATTGGAATAGGTTCAATTTTTATCGTCTTAGTTTTTCTTAAACGGTTAAGAGTACTTCAGATTTCTGATTCAAACAAAGATGACGGTTCCGGTGTGGACTCGTCGTTTAATATCAACCGAGCTCTAGAAGCTTGCGTTGATGACCTAAGGATTCTAAGGGTGCATTCAAGTTCGAGATTAAGTGGATTTAATTTGGGTTTACTTGAACGAGTGCCAAACATAAACTAAGGACTGACTCAATTGAAGCAAAAATAAGCTACGCTAATAACCAAGCATGCAAGCACACAAGACTAATATGATGCATGAAATTATCCTGTAATGCAATGAGCGCGTCAAGCCCAGCGCCCTGGGTTTCCTAGCTAATGCAATGCTCACTCCACACCTACCCTAATGCAAGTATTGCGTCTCAGCGCCCTGACTTACAGTGGTTCGATGCTAAATTTAAATAACGGATTTACTTGGGGATTTTAAATTGATTGCAATTTATTTATTTTTCAGGTCCGCGTAAGCTCCGTTGACGTGCACAGCTGCTCCACTTGATTGTGCTAGAATTGATGATCTGAAAGCTGCAAATAAGGATAATTTTAGCGACTCGAAAATAAAATTAGAAACAAAGAAAATAAAATAGACACTAATATTTACTAACTAAGGAAATTACGATTCTAATAATTAACGGCAAAAATTATTTCAATCCCCGGCAACGGCGCCAAAAATTGATGTTGTCAGTATCAAGATATAAAAAGTATACTTTACTTTTCTAAAGATTTGTAGTAGTGAAAGTAAAGGTCGAACCCACAGAGATTGAATACTAAAGCACTTTAATTTTAAAACCTAAATTTAGTTAATTAAGGAAAACGGAATTTGATTTTGATTTTATTAAACTAAGAACAAGAAAAATAAATCTAAATTATGGAAGCAATTAAAAATTGTTTTTATAAATATATTTAGGGAACCTAGGATTGCAAATCCACCACTAGCTTCATAATAAGGGTATTTACGAATTACTTTAGCTTATTAAGTTGGATGATAATGGGGTATTGTAGCTACAAGCCCAATTCCTCCGTCAAGAAAATAACTATGGTTCAAGCACCAACATAATCCATCTTTGATTAGCACGAATTATCCCACACTAAACTAGGGTTGTGGTATAATCCGTCTAATCTAGGCATGGACTATTCGGATACTTGATAGCACAATTCACTTTAAGCACCATTACATGTAAATAATCTATACAAGCACATCAAATATAGATCATTGAGCACATCACATTCAAAATAGATCTAAGACAAGAATAAACTTTGAAAGTAATGATTTAATCAATAGAAGTACGATTTTATTATAAAAATCCTCTAAACATATAATCATCATCCATACATAATACAACTAAAAGAAAAACATAAATAAAACCCTATTACTTGGCTAGGGTTTCATTGAAACCCTAGATCTAGGTTTAAGCGGCCATCGAATTGATGATCGGCAAGAGGCTGATGGAGGAGGCCATGGGAATCCTTGGTCTTCTTTTTCTTCTCCTTGCTTTTCTCTTTTCAATGGCTAAAAAATAATGTATAATATGGCTGTATATTGATGTGTATAATAGTGTGTAAGGATTTGTATATCTAAATTTGATTTAGAATAGGATTTATATAGAGTTTGGAAGGATTTAGGAAGTTTTCCTAAGCCAAATCGCACTAAAATTGCTATATTTATGATTCTGAATGTCATATGCACAAACCACCTTCGCTGGGCACTTTAATTTAACAAAATACACGTTTTTGGTTTTTTCACAGGTCGCTCGCGCGGCCCGCTCGCTTGAGGTCCTTTTTGCTGCACTGCGCGACTTTCATAGAATTGAGATAACATTTTGCTCGGAACTCGGATTGACTCTCCGTTTGTGGCCGCACGTCCATAACTCGATGATCTACATTTTATTTATTTGGAGAAATTTCTCAAATCTGAAATATTCCTTGTCAAAAATGAAATTTTCCGAGGCTACTACTGCATTCAGCTTTCACTGGAATCACCGTTTGAGACCAGAATGACTTCCAAATCCACTAATCATTGGATTTTTGTGCATTTTCAAGTTAAAGCTCCAAAACCTACAAAATTTAGAATACTTATTAAAAACCAACTAATAACTACATGAAATGGGCTAACAAAGCGTATTTTTAGGACTATAAACGGCAACTATTCGTCACCGATCATGATGCATGAATCTATCTTCTGTGAAAGAATGCTCATGAGTTAGTGGATATTGACCGTCTTATCGCCTATTGAGTACTAGAAGATAAAGTATCTGACTGTGTAGGCTCAGTGCCCCAGTGATCATCCTTCAGAAGGGCCCAGTTTTTCAGTACTTGATTTCTCCAGAGCTCTCATTTTCTCTGAAACCATTTTTACCTTCGGCTCCCTTACGGGTTTTCACCGAATCCGGTTATGTGGTTGTTGCGCTTCAGTGTATCTTGTGATTTGAAAGTATGTGGCACCCCCGTCGTTTGGAATGATGCAAGTATGTGATCTTGTCAACCCAACAAGGCTTGTATCAATCAAAGTGGACTTGATTGGGTTATAACTTAGGCCAGGGTCATGGGTTGAGAAATCAAAGGATCGCATAAAGGCTCAAAGTATATTTTGAAAAGTCGGTTGAGATTCTTGAGATCACCTTATGCCCTACTTTTTTCCTTCTTTTGATTTTGCTCTTTTTTTTTTCGTAATTCGTCCTAATCTATTGTGGAGTATGTTATTGCTGAGTAAAGTATGTACTGGGGAGAATTCCCCCATTTTGAAGCATGTATCCGAGTCGGATCGTATCTTTTTTGGATTTACTCCAGCTTTGCATTGAGTTCTATTTTGTTTTCTTTCTCTTTCTTTTTCCTTTTGGCATTGCCCCAGGATAGGGGGGTGATCCTCAGGGGTTTAAGTTTGAAAAGAAATTATTGCATGGCTCAAGTGGGGTAGCGAGGGAAAGTAGTGTATGGATAGCTGAAATGATCGCCTTAAATCATTTTGACACAAGTCGAGTCGGGTTCAGAGATCACATGTATGTTGTATTGAAGTTACAAATCGTGGGAATGCGTATTTACTTTCCTGATGAGAATTGATAGGCCCCATGTAGGCTAACAGTGATCGTGATGACCTCTCTTGCTAAGTTGTGGGGGGGAGGGGGGGGGGGGGGGGGGGGGGGTAAAGAATGCCCCAATTGATGTATGTCATGATCCTGAGAATGGACAAAGGTGTTCTTGTTCTTGAATACCCATCGGCTGTCTGCTCCATCCTTGTGTACTTGAATGACATTAAGCAGTTGTGAGTACGCATTGGGTGCACTTTTGTCATCTGATTTTTGTTAAGATGTGAGCATCGTCAGGGGATGGAATGGCCGATTCGTAGACTTGAGTTTGTTCTCGGCATGATTTTGCACTGATCGCACTTTTAAGTAAACCCAAACATAGTTTGTTACGTTTGAAAGTCTAGTACAAGGTCTAAGTTGTACTCAACAAGTAGTAAGACAATCATATCCAGCGAATCATGAGATTTAAAGAATGAGAGCAAGATAATAGTTATTGAATGATGCAAAGAATGAGTTTGGTTTGTTTTTTCATTTGAAAGTATGTACTTATGCAAAGCAAACAAAGCATAAATTTAATAGTATGGAAAAACTGCCCCCTGTATGGCATATGATGAGGAGTAATGTTTCAGGATAGTGGGCTGAGTATTGGGTCTCTTTTGATAGTCGTCTTGGACATGGCCAAACGCTTGGGGATGTGTACGGGTAGAAGAAGGTCTATTGGTTCAGTGACTTGAGGGTTCGAACAATCACAAATGTGCTGGTACTGCTCAGATTTGATCTCCTCGGATTTTTTCATCCGACCCTGCTCAGGCTTGGCGCTTGGACATGTTCGGATTCAGAATTCAAAGTTGTTTGGACTGGTTGTCCATTCGGACTCTCTCGATCCGTGGAGAAGTCGGTGATGCTAGGAGTAGGTTGAGCGTATAGAAGCTTCCCATGTTGACCTCTATCAGAAATGTACCTGTAGTGGAGGTCAGAAGACGTAGAGGTAGATGTAAAGTTAGTAACTTGCTTCAAAGAAAAGAAACAGGGATTCTTCTCTTAGTGACTCGTTAGAGATGGGAGAGTCCTGCCCAAGTGTGATGTGTGTTCCCAAGGCATAAGAAGAATCTGGATAGCCTCTCAGCATCACCAAATGTCTTTGAAAAGTGGATTTGTTCCAAGGGAGTTTTATTTTTGCTTTGAAAGGAGAGAACGAGTTTGGAAAAAGTCTGACAGCCTACCGGCGCCGTTTATGAGTTTTTGAAAGTTTATCTACCCCTGGTCTATATACAGGTGCAAGGGGAAGATAGAGAAGAATTAGGTAGCCTTAGGTGCCATTTATGAATTTGAGAAAGTGTATCAATTCTTGTTAAAATGTAAAGAAAATATAAATAAGAATGGACAGCTGTAGACACCCCATTTTGTCGGCTATCAGATTTAGGAGACCCATAGCTTGGTGGTTCACAATGATCGTAAAAGACTCGAAAAGGACTCCTGGAAGTTAGTTCTATCTCTCAAAATGCTCAGAATAACCAAAATACCCCTGGAAGCCTGACCGCTCCCAGATTTGGACCGAAAGCTCTAGAAACATACTACGCCGTAAGAAAAGTGATAAAATGAGTTTTGAAGCAAAATCAGATGGAATCGTCAGCTCCTAGAGACCCCCGAAAGTCCCGAAAGTTCCTGAAAAGTCCCCATTGACCGGTTTGACCAAGTTTGACTAGGGTTTGACCGAAATCATCCAAATTCGCCGAAAAATTCCAAGATCATTCTAGATCATGGGAAAAGTACCAAAATAAGTTTTAAAAGAAAATCAGACGAAAACGTCAGCTCGTGGGGGCTCTCGGAGGTTCCCAGAACTTCCCGAGAATCCCAGGTTTGACCGATTTGACCTGAAAGTTGACTTTGAAACTAGAGAACTATATCATTTTTCAAACATTTTTCATGGATACTAGAGGTCAATAGCTTTCCAATGGTATATCGCACATATTTTCTGGATTTAAAACGGATTAATTATGAATTTCTGAAGGTGAAAAAAAGTGATCAAATCGGCTTTTATCGCGAATACCGCAAAACTTTTCAAAGTGGCCTATCTCTAAACTATTTTTTATGTAAAGTAGACTCCATTACCTTCCAACGGTATATCACAACCTCAATTTGGAGTTCATGTGCATTTTCTGTGAATTTCAGACAAAATAGGGCCTTTTCGCGAATACCAGAACCTCTGGGGGCCTAAACAGCATTATCTGGACGTCAGAAGAGCAGTACCGCGGCAGCACTGGACCACTGCCATGGTGGCACATGGACAGTTCCGCGGCAGCCCTCAACCCCAGACTGCTCCATTTTTGTAATTATTTTTGGGGGTCCAAATTGATTAATTGGAAACCAAAACGATGTAGTTTTGTGTTCACAGATATTTGGGACCAATGGGAGCACTTTCTAAATCCCAAAACCACCCCCAAATTGGCCTATATAAACCCCCCTTTAATCTTTATTTTGAGGGGGCCAAGTGCAAAGTTTGAGAAAGTTGTAGAGAGAAAGAGAGATAGAGATAGGTTTAGAAGAGAGAAAGGGAGCTTCTCCCACTGATTTTCTATAAGAAAGTGAGTTCTAATCTTGTTTTCTTCCATTATCTCTCATATACTTCACATTTAAATACCCCCCAATCACCATTCTTGAGCATTCTTGAGTTAGGAAGCTACTTCCATATCTAAATGTCAATATCTATGAGTGAAACACCGAGCTACAAGTCCAATATCACATTGATTATCATATATTGATTGCTATTTACTTGCTTGTTTATATAAATGTTCATCTCTCCTTACAACATTTCTTTTTGATTTTTCTTTATTTACTTACTAGTTCATCATCATCTAGATGATGACATGGTGTTTGAGGTGAGTGAATCCTTATGGATAGTAGCTCTTGACCTAAAAAACATGTTTGATAGATGGTGATTCCAACTTCAATACTTCCAAAGTATTCTTGAAGTTTATGCTCAAATGGAAACAATGCTCTCCAACAATCCTGGAGGCTCTTGATATGAGTTCAATGTTGATATTTCAAGTGGTCATAACTTGCACTTAAATGCTGAAAATCTACTCTCAAAACCTCTATTTCAAAACCCCTCATAAATCCCTCTTTTTGATTTCAAGAAATAAAACCCTTGTTTTCTCAAGAAATCTTCAAAACAGTGAATGATCTGAGTTCAAAGATTTCTCTAGAACTCAATACTCAATGTATGGATGCAAGACCACTTGGAAAGACTTCCTAACTCATTATAGAACACCCATGATTTTTGGCTTGGCTTGAAAACACTTGGAAGGATTCCATTTTGGTCCAAACATTCTCTCCAGATATTCTATTTTTGCTGTCATAGCAGCTTGGTTGATTTTCAACTTGTCTTTCAGAAAACTTTTCCAAAAGGAGTGGTCCCAACTCATTTTTCCCTTGAACTTCAGTGTCTTAGGGAACTTTCTGTATAATATGGGACTCTAGATGTTTTAATTTCATTATCTAAGATTTTTTGACATTTCAGTCGACAGTACGGACTCTATTTCTGAGTAACCTCTATTGTTTATATGATTTCTCTCAATCTGTAATAGTTATTGAAGATTGATTTGTGTTCTAGACACAATAAGGATTATCTCCATAAAAAATCATGCATTGGAAACATTTCTAACCCTACTTTCAATTTCCAAAAGATCAAGTTACTATTCTGTCCACTATTCACAGCAAGTATGCTTTACTTTCATTCTTTGATTTAATGCTCACATGCACTCAAAATTAGTTCATATCTTATGAAGTAGTCCATACTACATTTGTACATATCCTATGATGATTTCCTTCATACATTCATGCATACTCTAGACTTCTAAGTCACTTTAGAAAGTCCATGTACACAAACACACTACAACCCTTGCACATTCTAAGACCATGCATTGTATCCATACAAGATTTGAGGTTTTTGTGACTCCTAATCTAAGAAGATTATAAGGAATGAATTCGATCACACGTTCATGCTTTCCCTCGATCTAATCTTCCTTTCTCATCCGTCCCGGGGATTGAGAGGTATTCTTTTCTCAAAGATTAACATGCATCATCCTAGCTTGCTAAGCATATTTGATTTCTTTGATTATTTGTTTCAAGAACAATTCATGTCCCCTTTAGATTAGGAAAACTTTATTACTTGATATGTGATTAGAATATTTTTCCTAAGTTTATTTGTGTGATCTTTCACCTTTGCATTGTGTGATATTTGGTATAGATCTTATGAATGATATCTTATCTTTTGATCTTCCATTTCAAAATTCTTATGTGATGTAATATACTATCATAGTATTAATTGACGAACCAAACATAGTATAAGATGATTATTTGGATGCTAATTGAGGCCCGTCGAAAGGCGGGGCGAGTTGAGGGTGTTTTTTTTTTTTTTGAAAGGCGCATTTCATTATATACAGTTAAGGAGTCAGGGGCTCCAAAATACAAGACACCATCAGCAACTCAAGAAGACAGCAGGAGCCCCCCAAAAACCAAAACAATGACCCACTCTGCAACAACTCTACACGGGATTTAAACACTAGTAGCCAAAAAACAGAATCTATCCACAGCCCCCTCAAATGGTAAAATATCCACAACCCCAACAAGTGACAAAAAAATAAAAATAACAAAGCAGAAGGCATTAGACAACATTCACCAGAAGCTTGAAAAGCCTCCATTAGAAAACCAAAAAACTCCAACAACCCATGGTGAAAGGCCATATGCCAGGAGCCCAAATGTTGAAATAAGCTGAATCGATGATAAGAACTCCAAACTGATCACCTTGGCCACATCAGAGAAGACCCTACCAGATTCAAAACCTCAACCAAAACTGAAATGTTTGATGGATTTTGGAGCAAGTAGAAACAGAATTTAGCAGCACCAGCCCAAATGACAGCACCAAACAGCTTCAAACATTCTCAAACTGAACTCCCAACAGCACAGCCAAAAGGTGCAACCAACAAAAAGTTATTTTGAATTGAACACCCCACTGCCGCAGCAGACAAAAATACCAGCAGCAAAAATCACAAGTTAAAAAATTATGTCAAGCTTGGTTAAGCTTGGTTGTTGAATCTTGGATATCTCTATAGTAGGAAGCTGAGTAGGAATTCTGCAAAGACTCCTGGAAATAACTCCGAAAAAAAGCAACAACATAATGAAACCGGTGATAATACACTAAAGTAGAGAGAGCGTCAACCCAACAGCCAACCAAAACCAAATAGCCCTACGACCGCAACAAAACTGACGGAAGCCACACCGAATCACTTAATGATACTCCAAAATCGAAGCAAAAGGAAAACGAAAGTCCACTCACAAAAAGCAAGGAAAGATATGCAAAAAGCCAAAAGGAAAAGAGGATCGAGGGCAAAAAGAAAACACATGCACACCAAAACACACACCCAGCCAAGATCACCAGAAACAGATACCCCGAGAGAAAACGCAACCCAGACCCACCACACAAAACAAGCACACTGAATAACATTCAATTGGCTGAAAAACCAAACCCAAAAAGAAGCCCTCCCAACTTGAAGCAAGACCAACATCGAAGACCAGACCCCACCCCACCCAAAAGAACAGTGTTTAAAGAACACCCAGGCGATAACCCATAGAAAACACAAAAGCATCAGCACCCCAAAGAGACACAGCAGAACAACCCAGACCAAAACGGAGCAACAACCAACCAATGTCACAAAAAGAAAACAAAACCTCCCCCGGCACGCTACAAAGTCGACGCCAAAGTCTAAGAACGAAAGCCAACCCGAGTAGAAGCAGTACAAGCATTCAGACCCAAGCGATCCAAGAGTCGCTCCTGTGAACCCCTGCCTTGGCAAGACTATCAGCGAAGCCATTCGAACCCCTCCTAGCATGAACAATAGTAATCAATCTGCCCAATCGCAGACGCACAATCAAGTTCCTAATCTCATTGAACTCTCCCACATAACGCCAACAAAGACATTCCGCACTATTAGCCCAAGTAATCGCCACCACTGAGTCACTCTCGATGATCACATCAATGCCATTACACTCAGCAGCTGAATCTAATAATTTTAGCCCCTCCAAAATTGCCCTAAACTCAGCAAAGTTTGAGTCATGAATACCAATTGGAGCAGAGAAAACCGCCCTAACTGTGCGGTGATGATCTCTGAGGACACCCCCAACCCCAGCTAGCCCCGGCTTGCCAATGGCGGAGCCGTCAACGTTTAGCTTCAGAGAATTGACTGGAGGGGGAATCCATTCCACGAGACCACGATGGGGTATGATGTTAGAAGATCGACATGCCTCCTTAATATTAAGCAACATGTCGCCGATTGATAACATAGCCTCCTTAATCGAGGATTTGAACCACCAAACGAGACGTTGTTTAACCAAATCAAACGTGTCTTCCCATGAAATAATAGACCCAGAGAATACCACTTCATTCCTGGCTAGCCATTCTGACCAAGTCGAAGCCATGAAGAGCATATGCCACCCCTTTTTCGCAGCCTTTGATGGGCATAAACCCACCCACTGATTCCACCATTCCAAAATTGACCATGGGCAGCAACCCGAAACATCCCAAAGACTCATCGCTGCACACCAAAGGGACCAGGACCAATTGCATTGAAGAAAAAGGTGATGAACTGTCTCCGGCTCCCGTTGGCAGAAGCAACACAGAACATTTGGCTGAACATCAATGCCCAGAGAACTCAAATTCTCTATGACAGCAACCCTGCCCTGCGCCACCTGCCACCAAAAAATTTCAACTTTAAAGGGAACGCCACTGCCCCAACTTGAGAGCCCTTGCGGGACTGAAGGATTCCTTCTACTTTCAGCTTCTCTCCGGAAAGATTTCACTGGGTACACACCTTTGATGTCAAAACACCAGCATAGGCGATCGATAGCGGCTTCACTCAGCACTACACCGCCTAAGCACTGCACGCATTCATCCCATTGATTAAGTTCCCACCCAAAAAGTTGTCATCTTAAAGGAATGAGCCAGTTCCAAATCCCATTATCCCAGGCTCCAAACTCCTTTATGACACCTGATTTATTAGAGGAGAGAGCATAAATCCTTGGGAATGAGTTGAGGGTGTTTTAGTCGTGACAAAGGCTCCTTCCTCTCTCGTACCAAAACCCTGAGCCAAGTTCTTTGGTTATGAAAGACCGGTGCCCTTTATCCGTTTGGGTGAGTCAAATTAGGTTTCTTGGTTCCTTAAAAACCAAGTGGCGACTCTGTATCTATTTTCAACAGACCTTCTTTTCGTCAAATCGACTTTGATTTCAAAACTAAAGGAAAATCAATTCCAAAACTCCATCGAAAACAATAAACAGGGGTGGGCTCACGGAGGCCGCGTGAGCACAGCAGCCTTTCGGCGCCATTATTTGATTTGAAAAGTTTTTCTACCTCGTGGTTTGTAAAAGTGCAGGGGGAAGACAAAGAAGGATCAGGTAGCTCTTCGGCTCCGTTTACTATTTTGGAAATTTTTTTTGTCCCCAATTTATATAAGGGGAGGATACAAAAGAATTGGGCAGCCTATCAACGCCGTATTATGTTTTTTTGAAAAGTTTTGAATGTACATGCAGAATGTGACTATATGGAGGGGTTGACGTCTAATGTAGACTTATTTTGGTCCGATTCCCGAACCTTCAAACCTCCGATGCCGTAGCACTTTCTCAGGTTGGTGGTTTCGAGCGGACGAGCTTTCGGTGCTGGTACCGACGGTACTACCAAAACGGCCATGCCACTTACTGATCCTCCTATCTAATCTTAAAGGGTTTCAGTTTCAGAACCGGGTTATGTCATGCTTGATGCAAGTGTGTAGTGTGTATAGCAGTAAAGTATGGCATTGGCCTTGTAGTTTCAGTATAGCATTGGCCTTGCAGTTTCTTTTGAGTCGCAGGTACCTGTGCAATCAAGTTTATAACCTAAAAAAGAATTATAGTAGTGTAGAGTAGTTAATAAAAGAAATGACCCTTTAGAATATGAAAACCACCAAAGTGACGGCCTAAGTCCTCTTAAGTGTGTCCTCAACAAAGTCGCCAGTTGTCGCACCCACCCCGAAGATGGGGGGGTTCGATGATCGCGACCATTTACGTCGAGATGCATGAAAGTAGGTGAGGTGTGTGAAAAGTGCATGAAGGGCCAAGTATAAGTTTCAGAGTCGCCACCTAACCTTTATTCGGGAGTTAGGACCCCGTAAAGAAGATCGACATAATCATCTTTGACTTTTAAAAAAAAAAACATTTTTGAAAAGTAAGGCCTTTTAAAAGTGACTCGAATAGTCATTCGAAACCAGAGTTCTTGAAGTGGGTTCGGAGACTCGATTATGTCGAGGGAAGGTCAGCCTTGAGCATCTGTGACACACTGTTGCCGATTTTAGTAGTTTTCATAGTAGTGGGGCATAAGTAAGAAGTAGTAGAAGATATATACAAGAAATTGAACTCAAGCGTCCATGACACGCGGTCGCCGATATATATATCTCGACTCGAGATAAGTAAAAGATATTTAGAATGTGAGAAAGTATAAGTAGTGGGTGGTTATGGCCGCACCCTAGTAAGGGTTGCATACGTATATCGACTCGAGAATCAGGCCGTACATAGTTCTGTGCTGTGTATATGAGTCTGAGCATTTTGATCGATCTAGACCAATAGTGTGTAAAATAGTGTTTTGAGTAATGTTGGTGTAGGTAGAAACTTTAACCTATACGGTGTAGTTCAAGACTTTAACCTTGAAAAGGCAGTGAGTTATGAGAAGGCGTTTTTAGTAAAAGTCTGAGTAGATCGATTATGCGATGAGTTTTTTTCTATTTTATGACTTTTAGATTTTTTTTTGTCTTTTGTTTTATGTGCCGGAAGTAAGGGTTGGTGCCCAATTTTGTAAAAAAAGTGCGGAAGTAAGGGTCGGCGCCCAGTAGTTTAAAAAAGTTCTACAAGAAGTACAGGTCGGTGCCCAGTGATTTGAAAAAACGTGTACCGGAAGTAAGGGTCGGTGCCCAGTAATTTAGAAAAGTCCTACCGGAAGTACGAGTCGGTGCCCAGTGATTTGAAAAAAAAAAATTTACTGGAAGTAAGGGTCGGTGCCCAAGTAATGAAAGAGTGTGTCGAAAGTAAGGGTCGGTGCCCAGTGAAAGTGGTTTGAAAGTAGTTGTGAAGTAATTGATAAGTTCATAGATTTGTTATATATAATAAGTATGTACAACAGTAAGTAAATAAAGTAGTAAAGGCAGATGGACTAACCAGTGGATTTATAGGGAGGCCACATCACTAAGAGTAAGAGTTGAGGATGTTACATGTGGAGAGGCGACTATTGAAGTTCAGTCGATGTTTGTTGAGAAAGAATAAAAGAAATCCGAGAAACATTGCTGAAATAATCCGAGAAGGCCCAAGTCATATTTCAACACAAAATCGCCTTAAATGGACGTCATGGGTGGGTCCGGAAGGCCGGAATAGTCAAGATGCCTATAAGGCGAGCCAGAATAGATCTGGGTGAGTTGAGCGGGATCCGAGGGGGTCGGAATATGGCTTGGATAGTCTGTATGTATACCGTATGTTTGAATAGTACCTGTACGTATACTGTATATATGAATAGTATCCATATGTATGAATAGTACATATACGTATATGGTATGTATGAATAGTACATGTACGTATACTGTATGTATACGTATATTGTATGTATGACATTAGAGGTGTTTATGATGGAGTTTGGATTTTATTTGGTTAATATAGCCAAACAGGGCTTAGGAGAGGATAAAGGTTAGGAATTCCCAGACGAAGCCTAAGCGAGAGAGTGAATAAGCAAAAAAAAAATTGGAAGGGGGGACCTTCTATTTATAGGAAAAATTTCGATTTTTTTTTAAAAAAAATTAATTAAATTTAAAATATAATAATAATAAAGTAATAAAATATCTAGATATTTTGTGTGTGCGCCACGTTCTCTGGGATTTTTTGGAAAGCTACGCAGTTGAAAACTGGACTGCTGGGTTCTATCGACTAACACAGAATTTTGAAGTCGGAATCGGATTTTTAAAACGTTATTTTGCCCAGATTCGGCATCAATTATGACAGAACGCGCCAATCGAGGTGCACTTTCCGAAATCCAATGTCAGAATGAGACGAAATTACATGGATCCCTTATTTCAATGTGAAAAGTATTTTACTCCAATTAGAAAGTGACTCCTATGGCGCGATTGGCCCAAATCTGGATTATTTTGTCGCTAAGTAAAGAAAATATCTAGATATCTGTACACGCGCCGCGCTTCCGAATTCTCTGGAAGGCAGTGCGACGAAAACTTGGACCTTCGTGGTCCTCTTGACAAACGCAAAATTTTAGTGTAAAAATGGAATTCTTGAAATGTTATCTGACTCGTATTAAGCATCAGTCTTGACAAATCCGTTAAATAAAATGTACTTTTTCGGAATCTGGTATCGGATTGAGACAAAATTTATAGGGATTTTTCCGTCTCATTGTAAAAGGTATTTTAATCCAGACCGAAAATACCACAGCGATTTGATCTCGAAGACCAAGACTTTCTGATGATTTATCAGTATAAATTGACGCACCTGTGAGCGATCTTATCGCAGTTTTGCAACTTTCTTCGTTTGATGGAAACGAAATTTCTGACGGCTGTTCATCTTGAAAAATGTGGATTTTTGGCATCAATTTTAAACCTTCCGAAGTTTTCTGGCTATGAAACGGAATTTCCCGTTTGATTCCCACGCCTGATGAAGTACTTTTTTCAGATTCAATGTTCGATTGAGATGAAATTTTAGGGAGTCCTCGCTAATGTCACGCAGTTCCATTCTGTCATGAAAAATGATTGTTCTGACACTTGAAAAGCTACAAAAGTAATCCCGGTCCCTCTCTGGCAAAAAGCAGATTCGTCCGAAATTTAAACAATAATTATTTCTTCGCCGTGGTTCAATTTTGACGATTCGAAGTCTAGCGACCTTGTATTAATGAGCTCTTCACACCCGTTGGACTCGATGTACATTATATGTCCGCCTCTTTGTAGGTGGGCAAAAATCGGGTGTCTACAGCTGATCTGTCATGCTTTTGAGACCATGCTGGTAGGTATTCAAATTGACGAGATCTGACATCTGATTTGACCTCCGAATATTCTAATAAGGACTCCAGCTCTTTCTTTCTCGGTTTACGTGTCCGGTGAGCTTCCCCTGCGACAATTTTTTCTTTTTTTGGTAGGTCAAAATGGGGTGTCAACACTACAAACACAACTCATTGCACAACACAAAGCACAATAAGGTTTTAAATGCCTGTATCATGTGCTGTGTAAGTGGTGCATAGAAAAGTGTGACAAATTTAAACAGTACAGAGTACAATGTATTTAAAGCCTTATTATACTTTGTGTTGTACAATGTGTTATGTCTATAGCATTACTCTAAATTTATTATAAGGTGTAAGGCGGATCCAGGTATTATTAGGTCCTTGTATTGCATCTATATATAGCAGGTTTTTTGTTGATCGTACACCACTACTCTAGTCAAGTAATGAATCCGCTAATTTTGGTTGGGGCTATTCAATTAAAATGTCACAAGTCACACCGTACTGTTCCTCATAAGATGCTGCACTAGGATGGTCCCCAACCACCCAACAAGTTTTTATGTAGTGTATAAATTCATTGTAAGTAGGTCCACTTTAGCAAAAATAAAAGTAGGTCCACTTTGCACTGGATCTGCAGATGCATGGATTCGAATTTTATAGAAACACAATGTAAGAACAGTACTGATCGAACTTGGAATCTTTACATGACTAGGAGGAACCTAAGCTTCAGTTTTGAAGCTGCATTTAGAATTCAACTCATCACATCCTGAAAGTTGCTTATAAATTTGTAACCCATCTGAAAATGGTCTTGCTGTAGACAAGGGGCTTGTTTGTTTGGGAATGCATAAATTATTTTTATTATTATTAAAAAAAATTTCATCTGAAAATGGTCTTGCTGTAGACAAGGGGCTTGTTTGTTTGGGAATGCATAATTTATTTATTTATTGAATTTTTTTTTTTTCCCCATCTGGTTGTCATGAATAACAAGCGTCAGAACATGTTTTTTAAGAGTGTTATTAATTCAGGCACCAACTTCTAGGCTGTAAAATTTCTTCTAACAAGCACTTGAATATCTATTACCGGTTTGCTTATGCACTACAGCACTAGTAACCGCGGTTTTCAGCCTTCCCAAACAGGTGTGGGATATATCTTGTAGTTCACTAGGCGCCAACTTAGGATTTTATAATGGGGTGGTTGGTAATATATCACAACTTTAGGTGCAAACTTGTATCATTTCAGTTGTTAGATACCCTACTGTACATCTCTGAGATACGCTCGATGATATAGTTAAGAACAAGATATTGGTGAAGAAGGGTTCTTATGATGACCAATTGAATGGAGTCCAACATTAGATTCTTATGGAAAAAAAAAATAGAGCATATAGATGAAACCAAAGTAATTTACCATAAACGTCATCCATTAAAGATCCTAATATTAGATAACGTTTAAAATTAAGTAGTATGTTTGCTTATATGCCTTTGTTTGAAGGTCAATATGGTTGAAGGCCAATATGGTTAAGTGTTATTAATGCTTCATTCAATTAATGGTCTAGATACCATGATGTCATTAATTTGGGAATTACACCATTTGATAAATTAGAATATAAGACCTATTGGGTATCTTATTGTCATTTAATACTAGTGTTAATTAATAGTTAAGCCACAAGTTGCTCCACAAGCTTAAGCTGTTGGAGAATAGGCCCAAAACGTACGTCCAACAAGGTACAATTGTATATCAACCTCCAACACACTTCCACACATGCGACCTTGTCTCGCACGTGAAGAGCCAACAAACCAAACTCCATCACAGTGGAGACAAATAATAAAGTACAAAAATGCACATTAACGTGGATATAGAGAGTCGAACCCAAGACTTATCACAAACAAGGCTCTGATACCATGTTAAGTTACCAGTTGCTCAAAAAACTTAAAATATTGGAGAATAGGTCCAACTATATATGTCAACCTCCAACAACTAGCATGAAACAAACGCGTTGTTTATGATCATCATGTTTTTTATTCTACACTATTTGTGATCATGTTACATAGCTTTCTTGCTTACAAAGCCATGAATGCTAAAAATTATGAGAGAGGGATGAATGGAAGTGGTGGGATTTGAAAAAATGAACAAAGAGTTAACATATAAATTTCGTATAAGGGAATGAATTACATGAGAATTTAGGACTAATTCCATGAACTAATAATACTCCTGTGTTTAAAGTACATGATTTTCTCATTTTCCAAGAGCAAAAACTACAACTAATGAGTAATTTCCTATGGAGAGAGAGAGAGAGTGGGGTAGTTTGGCTATGTCATGGACTGTTTGGACATCAAGGAAGGAGAGAGACAGAGAAAAGAGATGTGGGCTAATAACTAAAAAGGAGAAGAGTCACCCTAATATATAATGGCTTGAGGCCTCCACTTTAGAGAATTTAGTATTAGATTAGATTAATTTCAGCATTAGACCAAAAAGTAAAGAAAGTTAGGGCCATATAACTATAGGGACATTCAGTAAAGTTGTTTCAGTATTTTTTTTAGATTTCTCTCATAGTTTTTAAAATTGTTTTTTTTTTTAAGATTGTAATTTTTTAAAATAGATTTTTTTAGAAATTGTGCATTTATACTACTTTAGAAAGAGAAAACTAAGGGTACGCAATTTATTTTCAGCAACACCCTTGTCTACATTAAAACCAATAAAAGTTAGAGAAATGCTGGGTGCACAACTAATTACACAATTAATTGCACAAACGTGTAGCACAAGGTTGAACCTTGTGCTGAAAACCCTGCACACTCAATAAGATGTGTGTAGACTTTTCAGCACAAGATTCAACCTTGTGCTGCACGTTTGTACAATTGATCATACAATTCGTTGTGCACCTAGTATTAATCTAAAAATTATACCCCAAAATTAAATTATAAGGTTAATAAAATCCGACTCATCTGAATCATGACCACCCCTAATTAAATGCACATTTAATGTCCTAGATGTAATAGTCAATGCTGTCAATGGTCAAGTACTAAAAGTATACTCGGATGAATCTTGGCCCTTCATTTTTTAACCGCACCACCCTTCCCATGCGGAGAAAAACTGCTCTTCCGGATCACAGCCTTACCTCAGTACAAACTAAATTCTTGCCATGATGTTGTCATTTAGGACATTTCGGATGGGACGTCATAAATTAATTATATAGTGTAAGGCGGACCCATGTACTTTTCTGTTCTTTGTATTGCATCTATATATAGCACTTTTTTGTTGATCCTATACTACTACATATAGTATAGTAATGAATCCGCTAATTTTGGTTGGGTTATTCAAATAAATGTCACAAGTCATAACGTACCTATTCTTCGTCATAAGATGTTGCACTAGGATGGTCCCCAACCTCCCAACAAGTTTTTATGTAGTATATAAATTCATTGTAAGTAGGTCCCTTATATACATCGGGTTGTATGATAATTAGTACGTCTTGAAACTGGATATCTTCTGATGCATGGATTCAAAATATATAGCAATACTATTTAAGAACAGTACTGTACTTGGAATCTTTACACTAGGAGGAACTTAAGCTTCAGTTTTGATAGATACATTTAGAATTCAACTCATCCCATCCTGAAAGTTGCTTCTAAATTTGTAACCCATCTGAAAATGGTCTTGCTGTGGTGTGGGATACATCTTGTAGTTAACTAAGTTGCCTTTTCACAACATGAATTTTGTTTTCAATATATATATATTGGAATATTATCAAATTGAGACCAGCTTAAATATTGAGTTTAGGTATTGGGTCAAAATCATGAAGCCATATCTTACTTTTCAGCAAAATATAGGTGACGCTAAGTGTGTAATAGTTCTCCTAAAACATCTTTGAAATATGGAAAACGTGTGCAATATTGCTTAGACTTTGACAATTATGCAAATGTCTGTTGTGTGAAACCTTATGGTGTAACAATGATATTATTTGACTAATTGCATCTTTGATCCATCTTTCTGTACTTGAATGATTAAAACCTGAGTTTGTATGGATGGGACTGTGAGATCTCTGTCTGTCTGTGTGTATATATATGTTTGTGTGTGTGTGTATCTATATATATAGAGACAGAGAGAGAGAGACTTTTAGGATATTTTTCTTAAGATATAATTTGTAAGAGTAATGTTATGATTCCTAAATTTGAATCTCATATGCTTTGCAATTTGTACCACATGTGGTGATATGTGATACCACCGATCACTGACATAACATGTGGAACAACTGCTGAGCTGGGAACCAAATTTGGAATCCAAATTTAGAAAGCATAGTGTTATTCAAATTGTAAATGTATGGAACTTTTGAATCTGCCATAAGTGGATGTTAAATCATGTTGATTAACATTGTCATTGGGGGTTGTAATCAATTTGTCTAGTAATTTCCCGCACCGCTACCGCCAAGCTGCAACTTGGGCTGACCAACCGGTTCGAGCGCAACACAAAATTTAGTTAGTCTTGGACAAACTTTTTATTTTTCTCGAATGGGTTTGGAGTAAAAAGTTCAAGTATGATTTCGGGCTAGGCTTGGACAAGGAGATGTGATAACTTGAGCCCTAGCTCAAGTGCGGTATACATGGAATTCAAATGGTCCCTATTTAACTTTTTTTTTTTTGGTTCTAAACTAACTACTCCATATATAACTGAGTTTAAATTAATTTGGCAAATCTAGAACACATGCTAGTGAATATATCACCTAATAGCATCTCTAACCATATGCTTCCTAAATTAACATTCTATACTTTTTAGCTAAAATTTTTCATTCCTGGGGAAGTGTATACCTTACCCGCATCTGCTTCCATAATGTAAAATGTTATTTTAGTTGGTCACTTTTAAGGACACAACTTAATTTAGTACAGTTTTTTGGGTGTGGTTGTTGATATTCCTCTCGCATGAATAATAAAAATAGTACTCTCTCTGTCCCATATTTAGAGTCCTTGATGCCATTTTTTAATGTCCTATTTTAAGAGTCCTCTTTGAAAAGTCAAAGTACTTTAATACACACTTTTCAAATTTGTCCTTTATTACATCCAACTCTTCCCTCTCTTTTTTGTGATGTGACACTATAGTTTTGAATTTCAAAAGGGCAATGTTGGAAAGTTGAAAATCTCACCAAAATCAAGGTTGTCCCCTTAATAAGTTGGAATTCCCAAAAGAGACTCTTAATATAGGACGGAGGGAATATAAAATTATAGTTTTGTCCAAACTATTTTTACTGTTTACTGAAGTTTTTTGCCACTTTTAATACTTTAGTCCAATCATGCTCTCCAAATCAGTCGTTTGGAGAGTCCGTTGGACCACTCAAAAAATATAATCGAGAGATGGTTATAGATGCTCTAACAAGTACTATATGGTTATGGATAATGAACTATGTAATTATCATATATATATATATATATATAAAAAGAGTTTGATTATGGTTCGACTCGATCCACAAAAAACAATAGCATATTCATCTCCGCAATATTTCTAATGATTTTTTTCCCTCTTATTGATACATCAAACTTCTTCTTCTTCCTCTTCTTTTTTTTTTGGTGGGTTTTTGTTGTCACTTGAACAAATATTAATTGACTTCAATTGTCGCGAGAGGGAAAAAGAGACAGAAAGATAATTGTTGATATCGAAACATGATATAAAATAATGTACTCACCAAAAAAGTTGAGGGTGGGAGTTTATAGACCAACTAACTTTTCAACCCGTGCAATGTATGGGAGAAATTTTTTTAAGATAAATTTAAAATTGAATTAAGTGGTGTTATAATTGATAAGGAGAGAAAATGTGTAATTAACGGTGTAATTCAGAAGAAATAAAAGGTATAGAATAAATTTGGAAGTTCTCAATATATATATTTTTATTGTCCATGAGTTTAATACGCACTACACCATATGGCCCGATTTGTAACGGGAATATCCGTTACAAAAATTATTTGTAACGGATATACCCGTTACAAATAGGGCGTTGCAAATTTGTAACGGATGTTTGTAACGGATATATCCGTTACTAATTAGTAACAGATTTTTGTAACGAATATTCCCGTTACTAATATAATTTTTGTAACGGTTATACCCGTTACAAATTAGTTTAGTAACGGATAAATATCCAACTTTTTTTATTCTTTGAAAAAATTACTAACGGTTGTTAATGAATTAGTAACGGTTATATCTGTTACTAATTTCCAAAAATGCATAAAATTAGTAACAGATTTTGTAACGGATATACCCGTTACAAATTGTAATTACAAATAAAAAAATAATAATTATTTGAAATGCTCCACTATTTTTTTTTCACCTAATTAACAATCACAAAAATTCATACACAAAAATAACAAGCTCAATCTATACCAAATATAAGTAGAATACAAAATGTTTCATCTTACAAATCTCTGTCCATAACCCAAGTCATTAGTTTAATTACATTACATCTTACACATGAAATTAACTCAAGAAAGATAAAATACACAAATCTCTTTATGTCCATAAGCCAAATTCATCAACTTAACTTATTACAATTGCTTCAATCTCTTCCATCTTCACTGTCCTTGGATTATCACCACCCTGTTTTTCTCCATAATTAGTGATGATGTTAGAAAAAGAAATCACAAAAGAATAGTAATTAAATTATTTTAATAAATAAGGGAAGTCAATGTGAAACTCACCATATTGTTTGTGAACACACCCAATTTAAAATCTTGTTTGAAACACCTACACAAAGTTAATGTTGAAAAATTTTCAAATTCATAACTCAAAACAATGGAATAACCTAAATGTGCAAGTGCCAAATATTGAACATAAGAGTTGTCAAAATCTACATTTATTCATAAACAAACTTTAAACCAATGCTAAATTCTTGGCCTTCTCGATTACAATAAAGGAATTTATATTTACGTGTATTGAGCTAATTGAATATATTCACCAAGAGTACGACTACGATGACTTACTCGAGAATCTCATATTCTAGGAAGCTATTTTACTAAACTCAGCAATAATGAAGTGCAGAAATGAACTATTGGTGTTAAAGGCCATATGGGAATGTATAAAATCGAATCATGTTCAACCCATTCAGCTAAACCAAAATAGGCTCTAAAGTTCAGAAAGATTTCATGTCAACAATCCTCTGTAATAAGATGCAATGCATATGTCACTGGACAAATAAATCTGGTCTCTTAAATGAACTTTAACTAAACTAAAGGGTCGTCATCACTATGACTCAATGCAATAATACGAGCAAACTTTTAATTTAAAGAACAATAACAGAATTCTATTTATGTTTTCTCAATTGTTCCTCCTATGTATCAGATAGCATATACAAGTGCTTTAATCCTATAATTCCGTAAAATTGTCAAGTTAGAATCTAGAAGAAGACGGGTACATACTGGTATTGATTTTGATTAGACTTGAAGACCTGCAGCTCCATACACAATAAAAAGAAAAAAGCACTATAAAAAAAAAAAAAAAGCGAGCAAAAAGGAGCAAGATTGCATAAAACATATAGGACTGCTGTGTGAGGTTTTAACCATGGCTAAGTATGAATACTGCTACTTTAAGAAGTGATCTGAGAAGGAGTGGAATTCAAAGCAAAAATTGCTCAAAACAACTTTTGCTCCACAGTAACTTTTGCTCCTAGATATGGGTAAACTACCTGTAATAGATATTTTGAATTTCAAAGTAAAAGATAATCCAACCACTGGATGCTTTGCGTGAGAGTCGGCATTTTCAGTGAAATAGTTTTCTCTATGGATTGGTTAACTATAATGTTTGAATCACTTCCAGCATCCTTGATTTGATTTTTTTCTTTTCCTTTTGAGGTATTCCCATGTTTGCCTTACTTAACTTGTACTCAAACTATCTAGCTCTAGTTCAAAAAGGATTTTTTCCCTCATTAAAACATAGATTGCAAACTAAATTCATAGTTACTCACCAAATCTCTCTTTCATGACCAACACCACAAACCACCCTCCCTCCCTCTTTGCTGAAATTTTCAGCTCCAAAATAGAGCTTAAAACATCCCAACAACCCATGTTTTGTTAAATGTTACTCCCTCCGTCCCATTTTGAGAGTCCATTATTCCATTTTGGGATGTCCCAAAATAGTGTCCACTTTCCTTAAATTGATGTACAATTTTTTACTTACTTTCCAAAATTATCCCTCCTTGATAAGACATGGGTTGAGTTCCCATTTTGTGGAAAGTAGGTGTAGATTCTTTTTGTCCCCTTAATAAGTTGAGTTCCCAAAGATGGACTCACAAAATGGGACGGAGGGAGTAACTAATTTTTCATAATCAAAGCATGTTTGATAGTGTTCTCACTAAACATATAAGAATTTGAATTAAAAAAAAAAAGTGAAAAAAAAATCTAGAAAAGAAACTTGACCAGAACTCTAGCAAGATCTAGTAATATCCCTCCCAAATTCAACACCGATCACACAATCCCCAACCATATCAAATAAAAACTTGTTGCTTGTTTCCAGCAAAGTCTATATAACAGAGTTGAATTTCAAACCTTTTTGAGGCTTTCACATTTTCATCAGCACCAGCAACACTGCACAAAAATAGTTCCACGGAAACAGTCACGTTAACATTGCAGTAGGGGATAAGGGATAACTGATACTAAGGGTTTAATTTAACAAATTAGTCAAAGGAAAAAAGAGAAACTGATAAGATTTCACAAGCCAACTTCTCAAGTACTTCCAGTTATGTGTATTGTTCAGTTGCAACGAAGACTTGTTTATTTTTACATGGTCAATCTACCACATAAGTGTGGCAGCTTTTTCTTTATCCCCCTTACCTTTGGGGATAAAATATGAATTCTACTCCTCCTTGCTTGCAAATTCAGTCTCTCTACACCTCAATTCTTGTGTGATATTGTATGGAGATTTTTTTTTTGCATAACAATTGGTTCCCCCAGTACAAAATGTATCCTTACCCATTCGCACCGTTCCACTAAACGACAAACATTTCTACACTAATCTAGGGCCGGCCCTGAGATTCCTGATTTTTCCTAAGGCCTCATGCGAACTTTCAAAGGCGGCCCCTCTATATTAAATTTCATAAGCGCAATGGGTCTCGAATGCGAACTTATCCGTTACAAAATTGCCTATATGGTGTATTTCATAGAACTAACATATTGAAGCAAGAAGTATGACAAGTTCAAGCATGCCATAACATAACTCCAGAAGCATGGTATATGAAGCGTGGTACAATCTGCACGAGCATCATACAACATGTCTACTATATTTCAATGTTGTTCTATTCTTAATTTGATGAGTTATAAATGGGTTTAAAAAGGGTGGGAAGAACTCACACTAATCTGTTCAAATATACTATTTCGGATTTGGATGTCCATCTAACTTTCTGGCCATTTTCACCTTAGATGAAATCAGTTTAAGTCCTTTCTCAAAACCACAATATTATAGATCTTCAAGTTATCTTTCAACAGCCGCAAACGGGGCATGAGTTGAAGTCCCAAGTGAGGAGAAAAGTTCATTTTATTAAGACTGTGACAATCTGAAAAACTGTTACTTTTATTCCGGACTCTCTACTTTCAATCTGTTTTTAGTCAAAAAGATGAATAAATCATCAAGCTCTCAAAACTACAAAGTTATAGGCCTAGAAATCTTCTTTCCAGAACATTAAATTTGGAATGATTTGCATTTGTCAGTAATGAGTTATGGCCTAAATACTACAGCTACTGCAAGCTGCCAGAAAACTGTTTTGGGTTTATTTTAACTACTGTTTTCAGGTCATATCTCCCAAACGGTTTGGGATTAGGTTCTAAAATTTTAAGGTAGATAGATTATGAAATAAAGTACAACTTTCATTAAGAACACCAATGGATTCAAGTTCCCGCGTCCTTAGTCCTTAGTTCCATGAATGCTTATATGAGAGTGGCAAACAACTAATTTAAACAGATCATTTTTTCCTCTAATATGGTCGGAGATCATTCTTTTCTTTTTCAAGAGAGATGCACTTTCATTCAAAATGAGTTGAATCCCATTTCAAAGTATATAAACCTATAAACTACAAAGGTATCTCATATATTTGTGTAATGCACTATGAGTTCCAATATAGTCGAGAACTTGAAAACAACCAAGTGCAAAAGTTAGAGATTGGCTTTTTGCATTCAATAACAATTAACATGTATTATCACAGCATAGAGACATGTGTCATCTTCAAGGTAGTTCTTAGTCACAAATAAATAGCTCCAACTGGAACATATTTGTTTTGCATAACCATCCAATCAAGACAGAAGATAAGCACATACCTAGTAGAAAAGGACATGGTAAGGAAAGAAACCTTCGGTTGTCGTAGCTGTAATGTGTAGAATAGGAATCTTCAGTTAGTTTATAGAATAGGAATCTTCAGTTAGTAATGTATTTGAATACAATTCGTTGTCCTCATCTTCCATGGTAAGGTACGCAAAGCTACTTCATTCCTTTTTAACTGCTGCTACAGCAAAGTATATATAGATTGCAATGTCGTTAAGCACATGTTAGGGAAATATTTATGCAAAACAACTCCATCTTAATTTACAAGCAAACAGAAACTGGTATGTTGTTTTTATCTTAGACATTTCTAAACAACATAAGAATTAAACTTTTATTCTACTGAGAAGAAAAACAATTTTATGTAACTTAGGTTGTTTTTTGCCACCTAGAAATTCTTTCGTGAATTTCATATGCGAAGAAGCAGATTGATCTAATTAGGGATTTTGGTGGCCATTTTTTGGAATTTTGTTGCAGACTTGGTTAATTAATTAGAGTATTCACTGCTCCCAACATTTATCAACCTGGATGCGGCCATGTACTGCTGTGCACGGGCTTGTGCACACTGATGTGCACGTGGCTGTGCAGCCATATGCTGCTGTGCACGCTGTTGTGCGGCCATGTGTTGTTGTGCACACTACCACGCTGTTGTGCACGCTGCTATGCGGTCATGTGCTGTTGTGCACAGCCCTGTGTACGCTGATGTGCAAGCAACTCTGCGGCCATGTGCTGCTGTGCACAGGCTTGTGCAGTACTGCTGTGCTGCTATGCACGCTGATGTGCACGCTACTGTGCAGCCATGTGCTGATGTACACGCTGTTGTGCGGCCATGTGCTATTGTGCACGCTACCACGCTATTGTGCACGACCCTGTGCACGCTGATGTGCAAGCGGCTGTGCGGCAAATCCACTTACCAAATCACAAACCAAACAAAGAAAAAATAAGTGCATGTTCAACACTTCTAAACAAGGTCAAGTCTTCTCCTTTAATTTTGATGTTCAGTAACATTTAAAGAAGTTTATCAAACTACATTTGAATGCAAGATATGTCAAGAAAAGTATATAAACAAAAAATGAACAACTCAGAATTCCAAAATCTTAGATTTTCAGTCATTTTATTTTATATTCATCAAATTTTCTCTTTCTAAAGAGAAATTTATCGTGTCTTCACTGTGACTGTATAGGAAAATATGATGCCATTCTTTGAAACTACATCCTAGTATGAGTACAACACAGAGTATATTTGCAAACCCATTCAAGTAAGAGTAAAATACAATAAATCCCACTGGTATCTAGAAAACCATTGTTTCATTTAAAGATGGCATAGAAACAGTAGCAGTGCTATTACTCTTACCAATTAGACACCCAAACATAACACAGTTAGGGGCAACACCATCCTTTTTGGCTTGAGATAGCAGCATGAGTCCAACTTCTAGATCATCCTTTCGATAGATAGAAAAGTAAACAATGGATAATTAGAAATAGATTCATCAAGAGCACATGAAAGTTTTTCTTAGTTTTTATAAACATTTAGGCTCTGCTTGCGTCATGGATTTAGTGAGGAAAAAGAAAACCACAAGGAAAACACTTTTATTGTAAAAAAAAAAAGTAGGAAACAGTGAGTAAAAGGAAAAATAAATAGGTTGAAAATAAAAGCCAATCCCCTTCCTGTTTTCTTTAGTTCCCATTTTGTATTGAAATTTTTTAGTTTCCAATGTTGTTCAAGCACAGAGGAAAACACAAGGGAATAGTTCCCTTCTCACTTTCCTTGCCTTTTTCTTTTCCTTCGTTAAAGCTACAAACCAAACAGAGCCTTAAGGACTACAACAGTTACTTTCACTTGCTGCTAAAAGAATGGAGTATGTAATGGTGTTCGGACACAAGCCTCCCCCTCTTCATTTCAGATAAAACATCCACAACCTTTGGTAGTTGCTCCCCATCACCTGTATTGAGGTATGCTTATGTGATTTTTGAAGCTACTTTACCAACATACAAATCCTTTTTAACAAAACAAACTACCCATATAAATGTGGGCATCTATTTTATCAATTGACAGCTATTAGATTCTTCTAGATGCCCTGCTAGCCTTTTGTTGAAAGGAAATCACTTTCTTGCAAATCAAACACCTCTCTTGTCATAAGATATAGTTCCATATTACATTCTCATTTTTGAAATAATATCCTGAAAGAACATAGAGTTCTTGGATGATAAAAAAAATGCAAAAAAACAAGAGAGGCTTTGTGTTAGAAATTTATTTTCAACATAACTATGAATAACATAAAATGTCCAGGTGTCGCTATCTCAAATTAGAGATGATACTTTTCTGAGTCGCTTCATATCCCTTAGCGGAAAAGCCAAAAAAAAAAAAAAAGGGGGGGAGAACTACAACGGGCTCGTAAAAACAAGTCATGATATCTCCTTACAATATATGCTATTGACTTTTGAAAGCAGAATGGAGACCTGCCCATGCTTAATTTTTTAGTTTATGATGACAAAACCTGGGGAAGGGTGATCAAACTTACTAAAGGAAGTTATTAAGGCATTCATAGTTGAAACTGTTGGTTTCAAATTGATGGACTTAATATCTTCATATAGCTCTAGTAACTTCTGCCACTTTTTTGCCTGAAAAAGGATTTGCGAATTCAGCATCTGCAAAACAAGTTCAAGGGCTCTGATGGCAAGCTCAATTCCTAGACCAATAGCTTCTTTATAATTGATCGAGTCACTACGTGTATTCTATGCACAAATGACTACTGGACAAATCCTTAGTGAGATAGTTCTACAATGAAGTCTAAGGCTTACAACCCATCAAAAAATTTGTTTTAAATCAAGTATGAAACTACTACAATACCAAAACCCCTCAAAAAGCAAAAAAGGATAAATAAACTATATTGAAGAATAAGTATAGTTACAATCACCACAAACACATTGACATAATTGATTTCATTTTTAACAAAGAAAAAGAATAAATGAAACATTTTGAGTGTTTTTAAGTCAAATGAGGAAGACAAAGGGAATAGATGGAATGAGATACCTTGAAAGGCTCATTATCTATTCCAAAGCTGATTCCAGGAACATACTTTAACCACACAGGAAACCCTCTGCAACAAAGAGAGAGAGAGAGAGAGAACCAGACATTGTTACAATTTGAACAAAATTCCTAAAGAAAACAAGAACAGAACTGCAAATCAAGCTTTGTTTATGAAATTGCAAATAAAACAGCAATACACACCGATCTAGGAAAAGCATATACTAAAAAAATAAAAAAGCAAATAAAACAAAGAGAGATAACTCTAGCTACCCAAAATTCCATTCTGCACAGAAGTAAGGTCCAGTGCGGAGATGAACATATAGCCCAAATTTTTGCACCATCTTTATGAACCGTACTTCGTATCTACCACAAAATCATACTGAAAAAAAAACCTAGAAAAAGAAATTAAAATAAAAATATGAATGATCTGCACAGTGAGTAATTGATGAAGTGAATGAACAATTTTGAATTTTAGTTGGAAGTGAGAGAGAGAATGGAGATCTATGCTTTAGACCTCAGAAGCTTTAGAGGGCTTATAATGGGAATGGGGTCTCTAAAAACCGATTCCACCAAATTTGCCATCCCTAGATCCTTTACCCTTTTTGGCTTCTTAAATGAAGAAGAAGAAGAAGAAGAAGAAGAAGAAGAAGAAGAAGGTACTAGAAGGAGGTCGGCGGAAGGAGGTGGGCGGCGTAGATCTAGAAGAAGAAGAAGGAAGAAGAAAAAGAAGAAGAAGAAGAAGAAGAAGAAGAAGAAGAAGGAGAAGAGTGTACCTGTAGGAAGTCGACGGTGGTCGGTAGCGTTGGGTCGGCGGCGGGTTGTCGGCGGCATGGGGTCGACGGCGTGGGGTAGGGCCTGATGGTTTTCCCCCTTTCTCCTTTCCCTCCTCTCTTTTTGTGAAACAAGTGAGATAGAGCCCGATGGTTTGGAGCGGCAAAATAATTTTATTTTTTAAATTTTTTTTTGGGATCAATTTGTAACGGGTATACACGTTACGAATATAAATACACCTGTTACATAAAGTAAGTAACCAAAATAAAGGTAATTAGTAACGGCTTTCTAAACTTTGTAACGGGTATACCCGTTACAAATCATAAAACATGTCCGTTACAAAATTGCCCATATGGTGTAGTGACGTGGCACTTTGAGGCTTTCATAATATATTATAATAACATAATAAGATAACTAATCTCAACAGTCAATGTTATTCCCTCATCTCGAACTTAAAAGTTAAAACAAGTAAAATTTGGCAATAATGATATGGGTACAACTCATTTATAACCATTTCTATCTCTCTCCTAAGTGGTACTGAAGGGTTCAGTTAAATTTCAATAGACCCCAGTGCTACTTAATAAAGAGGTAGAGATGATTGTAAATGAGTTGTAAGAACGAGTTATACCTCTATCATTACTCAAAATTTGGTATGTCAAAAAAAGTAAATTTTTGATTGCAATTTCTATTCAGTAGAAAATATATTTGTTATAAAATAAGTTAAAATTAAGATGATAATGAAATTATAAGTAATGGAAACATATTCAAAAATCCCATTCCATGCACTAGGATCGTACTTTCTTCTACAGGGTTAGTAGGATATTTTCTTATATATGACTCAAACCTTCATGCATAATTTTGGGAGTAATGTTAGACCCCAAACAAGGCCCTGATTCTGGTGGGTTCCTTGTGAGACCCATTAGGATTAAGAGCAAGGATTATTTTATGTGAAATTTTGTGTAGGTCTAATATTATTATAATTTTGGTAATGCAATAACACAGAGTATGGCCCAAGAAAATTTCCTTTCGATAGAGATTGCTTGCCCTCTTGAGCTTGAAACATGAAATAACTTATCCTCATTCCACATTATTTATTCATTAAACTTACTTCGAAACATGGTAATAATGAACTCATGTCCTGATCACATTAACCATAAATTGTTACCCACGTACCCTATGATTCCATTGCTCATGGATCTTAAAAGCAATTAAATGAAGTAGTTGGGAGTCTCTTGGGAGAAACATTACACGTGCACATCCAAACCCTTAGCTATAACTCTACAAGAAAATCAGTTTTTTGTGATGGAAAAAATCCGTCACAAACAACGTGAAATTTCGACACAAATATTATATGTGACGGAATTGCATTTTTTTGTGACGGATTTGTACCCGACACAATCTTGGGCATGACAAAAAGTTTGTGTCAGACCAAATTCCATCACAAATAGTATTGTGATGGCTTTTGTGACGGAATTTGGTCCGATACAAATATTAGCGTCATATATATTTATTATTAGTGACGGTTTATTTGTGTCGATTCGAAACTGTCACAAACAGTATTTGTAACGGAATTTGATTCGACACAAATAATAGAGTTAGATGTACTTATTATTTGAGATAATTTATTTGTGTCGACCCGAAACTGTCACAAATAGTATTTGGGTCAGATTTGGTTTTAAAATTTCCTCACAAATACTATTTGTGTTGGATTTTGTTCGAAAATTCCGTCACAAATAGCATAATGCATATGAGTGACAGATTATTTGTGTCGAACCAAAACGTCATAAAACCGGCATTTTATACATTGTCACAAAAAATTATTTTTTTTTCTGTCACAATAAATTATGAAATACTAATTTTTAACGAAAATCACAAAATTTAAAAGCATATAAATTAGATAAAACAAGATACAATAAAGTTTATGTTCCTACATAATTATTTTATAGTTGACATTACTATAAAAAAAAATTAATAATAATAACCAAAATGAAGCTTTTCCAAACATAAATTGATTCGCATGGTGATCCAAAACCTCTAATATCATTAATGCCATCTCTAACTTTTTGATCTTGTCTTCTTACAAATTTTAATTTCATCTCATTTTAAGCAAAACCAACCAACCTCTCTTTCTTATCACGCAACTTTTCATGCTCGGGGAGGGCACTAGTCTTAATTAGCCCGTTTTTAATTAAGCGTGACATTCAATCTTTAATGTGTTTATAAGTTGATTGTGAATTGATGATCGATGGCCAACTAGTTATATATAAGATTAGTCCAACACAAATGAATTTTGAAAAGAAACCCTAGTTATTGCTAAATTTTGAAATGTGATACGTTTAACAATAAATTGAAAACCATATAATGCTCTCTAACAATACTAAAAATTAAGTGTTGAAAAAATTTCGTTTTTGTTATTGTAAAATCAAGAAACTGACGCTTAACCTTTTTAGAAGAATTCATTGTGTAATTTAAAACCTTATTTCACTGGGACGATTGTTTAACTATTTCTGAAAGGTCATGTCACTAGATATATGTAAATTCTACCTTTGAAGTTAATACCTTATTAGTTATAACATGATAGCAAATGACTTAATTAAGAAATCATTAAAACATCTTAAGATAACCTTATGCCCGTTAGGTAACGTTACGGTTCGGTTTTTATTTTTCTAAGTTTTGGAAACGGAAACTAGTTTTGATTTTATAAAAATCAAAATTGAAAACTAATTTTTTTTGTCCATTTTCTGGTCTAATTTCATTGCCGTTTTTATATATGTATATGAGCATAAAAGACAACGAGTACCGAACAAGTTTTCAAAAAAGAATAACCGTCAATGATTTCCAAACACATATTTAGTTTTGAAAAATATTAACATGTGCCATAAAGTCACATGTTGATAGAATCCTTAAATTTTTTTTATTTTTATAAAACGAAAAAAAAAAAAAAAAACCAAAACAAAAAAAACAAAACAAAAAAACCACAAATTTATTGAACGTTGCCAAACTGCTAACTAGGTGTCCATGGGCCTTATTACCAAGATGGAAAGCATTTACGCGACAAACCTTTTGATGCCATATAAGGGTGATGAAAGCCTTGGGTTTATGCCATGCGCATTTAGGCTTAGTTTGGGCCCCATTTTGGTGCTTCTCTTTTTTAAAGCACGATTTCATGTTAATTCATTTGGTAACTAGATTATGAGCTTTGCAAAATTTGAACTTAGTGCTTTTTTAGGAGAGCTCTTAAAAGCTCTAGAATTGAGCTTTTAAAAGCTCAAGGTAGCTTTTTGGTTTCATGATGTCTTTTTGAAGAGTAGTGTGTCATTTGTATAAAATTATCAAATAACTTAGTAATAAATTTCATAAGCTCCTTATAAAAAGTTACGTGGTGGCCAAACTAAGCCTTAGTAAATGACTAAATGGTGACTTCAACCAAAGGCCTAGAGTGCGACTCACAAATGACAAATTTGCCCCCATTGATGATGCAGATCTGGTTATCTTGCCAAATCTTCTGAAATAACTATATTGGTGCTAATGGGTTTAGTGGGCATTGAACAAACTCATAGAAAAATGCAACAAAATTCATGTAGAGATTACCATTTAAGTGACATAACTATCAATGATGTAAGTAGTTGTGAGGTCTCCGTCGTGATGAACCGTAGGGCGATTTCTTCTCCTCTTATAATAAAGTAGCTGATGAGATGAAGAGATTATCTAGGGGTAAGAGTAGGGGTTATGACTGGGTCATCGGTTCAGTTCGGTTGATTTTGGGGAGGTTTCAAAATCGATCAATTGATTTTGGTTAGGACGGTTTTGTTTATTTTAGGGCTTTGTGTGTGTGTGTGTGTGTTTCATTATGGTTCAGTTTTTACAGTGCAATATTTTCACAAAAATCAACCTCGGTTTGTTCGGTCCAATCGATTTTGTTGAAACCCTTATGTAAGAGATTCCCTTGTGTAGTGCATATATAATCAAAAAGAAGAAAAGAATAAAGTAGCTAATATATATAGTCATTGGATCCAATTTTCAGTCTGTAAAATTAATTATTTCAATACCCTTGATCAAAACTGGATCCAGCGGCTGCAAATAGAAGTCCTCACTTTAAGGACTCTCTCATGAGAAGGGGACTGTATATATATATGATAATCTTTGTCTGGAGGGCTTGTAACTTGCAGGTAGGCCCCTGGTAGGGGAATATATGAGCTGAATCGAGCTTATGTGTATTTGAGTTTGGCTTGTTTATTAAAGGTTGAAAAATATTTTGGTACCCTGTAGTTTGGCTGAAGTTTCACTTTGAGCCGTCGATTAACAATTGCAACAGTTTGGTCCATGAAGTTTTGTATTTGTAGCAATGTGAGCCTTGTCTCTAACTCCATCAATACAACTTGATGGAATAGTCACGTGCCTTGCACGAGTCCACCCTTTTTTTTGGTTGCTAAAAAGGCATTTCATTAAGGAGAAGTAGAGAGTACAGAAGCCGCAAACAACGCTTGAGGATTTTCCTCCAAAACAAATGGAGGGATATAGTCAATCGTCAATGGCCCAACACTCACGTGCCTTGCACGAGTCCACTTATTAGAGACATTTTGGTACCTTATGGTTTGGGTAAAGTTTCACTTTGGACCCTTGATTATTATCAATTGCAATACTTTGGTCTTTGTAGTTCCCAATTTTAAACAATTGAAACTAGTGTCCAAAAGTGTAGCGTTGATAGTGTCAAATTGCTCGTACTACCACCATGTAATTGAATGTTCTCAATGTTAAGAACCTGTTTGGGTTAGCTGAATTTCAAAAATCAAGTGTTAAATTGAGGATTTCAACAAATAAAAGTGATTGCTTTCTAAAATGCAAGTGTTTGGCATGTGGAATCGTGCAACGCACATGAGTGTTGCGTCAAGTTGCATTGACGTGGTTTGAAACAGGGCCCACATTACAACAAATCTAAAACTAGAGAGACCAAAGTGTTTCAATTGATAATTGAGGGTCCAAAGTAAAACTTCACCTACACTATTGGGTACCAAAATGTTTTTCAGGCCTTATTAAACGCGCCTGAAAACTATGATTGAGCTTGACTTGTTTATTAAACGAGTATAAAATTCAAGCTTGATCATGAGCTTTTTAACGAGCCCTCTAAAGGTACATAATTTTTTAATAGATATGCATATATAAACCAGTATATCAGCCCTTTATCGAGCTTATTTATGAGCTTTTTCACGAGCTTATGAAATTACGTAGTTTTTCTAAGGCTTAAAGACACTTTGGTACCTTGTGGTTTGGCAAAAGTTTCACTTTGGACCCTCAACTTTCAATTGAGACACTTTGGGCCCTATAGTTTCAATTTTGTTACAATGTGGGCCCTAACCCTAACACTGTCAATAGAAGATGACAAAAATTAGGGGTGCAACTTGGTCGGAACCCAAATGGTTTTGGCTCTGCCCATGTCCGAGCCCGAATTCAAATAGTATGCCCAAGCCTGAGCCCAAGCCCGACCTAAACCCGAACTTTTCAACCCGTGCTCGGTTTGTGATTTAGTATTAACCCTAGCCCGAATTGAGCCCGAATTACAATTTTTTTTTGGTGCAGACCGATTTTTAGTATGTAAAGAACAATATGTAGAGTATCAAATCTAATTTTTTTTTGTTTATTTGGGAAAAAATATTCATCTGTTAATTTAGTGATTGAATAATATCTAATAGTGTATTCTTATCACTAAAAAAATTCTATAATCTAATATAAAAAATAATGCATAAATGAAATTCGGGCTCGGGCTCGGGTTCCACGTTTTTTGCCCAACCCTGGCTCGAATTGAATTCGGGCTTGCATTTTTCTGCCCAAGCCTGCCCATGGTGAAAGTACTGCGAGCCCAAGCCCGGTAATTTTCAAGCCGGGCCTGGGTTTACCACGGGTTGGCCCGCCCGAGTTGCACCCCTAACGGAAATGACTTATACTTTTATGTTTTCTTTCAAAAACACCCACCCACCTTTCTAAATTCTCATTTTTACCCAAACCCATATCCAAATCTTGCAAAAAATGGGTTCGACCACCTAATCATTCTCTAAAAAATGAAAGGGTTTTGGACATGAGAGGTGGGTATGTGAGATGGGGTTTGGACTTTGGAGGGTATGATTGGGTGGTTACCCCATTTTTTTTGAGAAGACCCCATTTTTTTAAAGATTGGATATGGGTGTGGGGCTAAAAATGAGAATTTAGAAAGGTGGATGGGTGTTTTAGAAAGAAAACATAAAAGTGTCATTTCCGTCATCTTCCATTGACGGCCACTACAACAAATCTGACCTTTAGTGACCAAACTTTTACCCGGGAAATTAGTTTCGTCACTAATAGTGAAATCAACATTCGTCAGCAAAAGTCTTTATCTTTCTCGACGAAACCAGTTTTTGCGGGTAAAAGTCGAACAATTACCGATGACAATTCATTTCGTCACTAAAGTTTGTCGCTAATAGTTGGCGGGAAATTTCCCCTGCCAAAAATTTGGTGAGAAAAGTTTAGGCGACGAAACGTTATCAATTGGTAACTAAATTTTTTTGTTGGTAATTGTTTTACTTTTAGTGACAAAATATTCGTCGCGAATTGTTTACCCTTTCGTGACGAAATATTTTTGTCGGTAATTGTAACAATTAATGACGAAATACTTTCGTCGGTAAATGTTTTACTTTTAGTGACGAAATATTTTGTCGGGAAATGTTTAACCTTTCGTGACGAAAAACTTTCGTCAGAAATTGTTACAATCTGTGACGAAATTGTTTCGTCGGTAATTGTTTTACTTTTAGTGACGAAATATTTCGTCGGTAATTCTTTAAGCTTTCGTGACGAAAAATTTTCGTCGGAAATTGTTACAATTTGTGACGAAATTATTTCGTCGGTAATTGTTTTACTTTTAGTGACGAAATATTTCGTCGGGAATTGTATAAACTTTCGTGACGAAAAACTTTTGTCGGGAATTGGTACAATTGGTGACGAAATTATTTCATCAATAATTGTTTTACTTTTAGTGACGAAATATTTCGTCGGAAATTGTTTAAGCTTTCGTGACGAAAAACTTTCGTCGAAAATTGTTACAATTGGTGACGAAATTGTTTCGTCGGTAATTGTTTTACTATTAGTAACGAAATATTTTTTTGGGAATTGTTTAAACTTTCTTGACAAAATAATTTCGTCGGGAATTGTTTAAACTTTCGTGAATCGGACTCCCGGTTATCAAAGAAAGTTACAGGAATAAACAGAACGGGAATCGGACTCCCGATTATTAAGATACACTACAAAATAACTTTTCACCTCGTAGACTATGGTTTTTGGGGGTTGGGGGGTCAAAATGCAAACCATTGATCCGATATCCACGAACTTTAAATCGAACCTCTCACAAGTTTAAAGAAAGTTGCAGGAAGAAACAAATGGGAATCGGACTCCCGGTAATCAAGATACACTACAAAACATCTTTTTCACCTCGTAACTATGAAAAACTAAGTTTTTGGTGTTTGAGGGATCAAAATGCAAACCATCGATCCGGTTACCACGAAACTTAGCTCGTACCTTTCACACATTTAAAGAAAGTTGTAGGAAGAAACGGAACAGGAATCGGACTCCTGGTTATCACGATACACTACAAAACATCTTTTTCACATCATAAAGTATGAAAAACTAAATTTTTGGGTTATAGGGGGTCAAAATGCAAACCGTCGATCTGGTAATCACGAAACTTAACTCGCACCTTCTATGCATCCATAGAAAGTAGCAAGAAGAAACGGATTAGGAATCGGACTCCCGGTTATCAAGATACACAACAAAACAACTTTTTCACCTCGTAAACTCTGAAAAACTAAGTTTTTGGGGTTAAAATGCAAACTGTCAATCCAGAAATCCAAAACTTAACTCGCACATCCCACGCGTCTAAAGAAAGTTGCAAGAAGAAACAAAACGGGAATCGGACTCCCGATTATCAAGATACACTACAAAATAACTTTTTCACCTCGTAGACTATGGTTTTTGGGGTTTGGGGGGTCAAAATGCAAAGCGTCGATCTGGTAATCACAAAACTTAACTCGCACCTCTCTCACATCTAAAAAAAGTTGTAGGAAGAAATGGAACGGGAATCAGACTCCCGGTTATCAAGATACACTACAAAATAACTTTTCACCTCGCAGACTATGGTTTTTGGGGGGTCAAAATGCAAACCATCGATCTGATATCCAAGAAACTTAACTCAAACCTCTCACAAGTATAAACAAAGTTGCAAGAAGAAGCAAAATGGGAATCGAACTCCCGGTTATCAAGATACACTACAAAACAACTTTTTCACATCATAGACTATGGTTTTTGGGGTTTGGGGGGTCAAAATGCACACTGTCGATCCGATATCCACGAAACTTAACTCGAACCTCTCACAAGTATAAATAAAGTTGCAGGAAGAAATAAAATGGGAATTGAACTCCCGGTTATCAGGATACACTACAAAACAACTTTTTTACCTCGTAAACTATGAAAAACTATATTTTTGGGGTTTGGGGGGTAAAATGCAAACCGTCGATCCGGTAATCACTAAACATAACTTGCACCTCTCGCACATCTAAAGAAAGTTGCAGGAAGAAACGGAATGGGAATCGGACTCCCGGTTATCAAGATACACTACAAAAGAACTTTTTCACCTTGTAAACTATGAAAAACTGTGTTTTTGGGGTTTGGGGGGGTCAAAATGCAAGTCATCGTTCCTGTAACCCCGAAACATAACTTGCACATCGCACACGTCTAAATAAAGTTGTAGAAAGTAACGGAACAGGAATCGGACTCTCGGTTATCAAGATACACTACAAAATAACTTTTTTACCTCGTAGACTATGGTTTTTGGGGGTTGGGGGGTCAAAATACAAACCATCGATCCGATATCCACAAAAGGTAACTCAAACCTCTTATAAGTATAAAGAAAGTTACAAGAAGAAAAAAATGGGAATCGAACTCCCAGTTATCAAGATACACTTCAAAACAACTTTTTCACCTCGTAAACTATGAAAAACTAAGTTTTTGGGGTTTGGGGGGGTCAAAATGCAAACTGTCGATCCGGTAGCCATGAAACTTAACTCGCACATCCCACTCATCTAAAGAAAGTTGAAAAAAGAAACGGAACAGGAATCAGACTCCCGGTTATCAAGATACACTACAAAATAACTTTTCACCTCACAGACTATGGTTTTTGGGGTTTGGGGGTCAAAATGCAAACCGTCGATCTGATATCCAAGAAACTTAACTCACACATTCGACACGTCTAAAGAAAGTTATAGGAAGAAACAGACGGGAATCGGACTCCCGGTTATCCAGATACACTGCAAAACAACTTTTTTACCTCGTAGACTATGGTTTTTGTGGGGTCAAAATGCAAATCGTCGATCCGATAATCACAAAACTTAACTCGCACCTCCTCCCATACATCTAAATAAAGTTGTAAGAAGAAACGGAATGTGAATCGGACTCCCGGTTATCAAGATACACTACAAAATAACTTTTTTACCGCGTAAACTATGAAAAACTATATTTTTGGGGTTTGGGGGGTCAAAATGCAAACCATCAATCCGGTAACCATGAAACTTATCTTGCACATCCCACACATCTAAAGAAAGTTGGAGGAAGAAACGGAACAGGAATCGGACTCCCGGTTATCATGATACACTATAAAATAACTTTTTCACCTCGTAGACTATGGTTTTTGGGGTTTGGGGGTCAAAATGCAAACCTTTGATCCAATATCCATGAAACTTAAATCGAACCTCTCACAAGTATAAAGAAAGTTGCGGGAAGAAACAAAATGGGAATCGGACTCCCGGTTACCAAGATACACTAAACAAAACATCTTTTTCACCTCATAGAAAATAAAACTGTTTGTGGAGTTTGGAGGATCAAAATGCAAACCGTCTATCCAATAGCCACATAATTTAACTCATACCAATTTAGTTCTTCCAATTTACTGTGGCTTAGAATTCACTACACCAATATATATTGTCAAAATCTGTCCACGACTGCTCAGAGCTTGAAATCCATGTCGCTTAAACAAAAAGGAGGTAAAATTTAAAACTAAAGTGGTTTTACCTTTTTTGAAAATGTTGTTGAGCATTGGATCCAAATAATATATATTGTTTTTAGAGAACATGTCTGACTCAACCTTGGGGGTGATGCCTAAGAAATTGTAAGAAATTGAAGCAAAAGAAATTGAAATCAACACAATCGTGTGGGTTGGATCCTTTAAAATTGACAGGCACAAACAATAATTAAAGAAAAAAAAAATCGTAGATTGAATATTTCATATTTGATTGTGCTTTTATCGATTACTGGGTTGTTGAATAGTTTGTCCCTGGAGGTACTTGTTTGTTGAATAGTTTGTTAGAGGTATTTGTTTTTTTGAATGTAACCTTGTGAAGTTTGTTTCATACATTTACAATAATGCACGTATCCTATCAGTAAGCATTGAATTTAAGTAGGATGCATAAGGTATAGAAGAATGCTATAGGTTAAATATAGAACTGAACTTGGCCCCTGATCTTGTGGGTTACGTACCAGTCCATGGTTGTCCATAAAAAAATGATGGAGAAGGTAAAGAGTACAGAACTTGTATTTTTAACTAATATCATCCAGGTTCAATTATGATAGGAAAAATGTATTACCTTGAATACCTCTTATAAAGCTATTGTCTTAGGATTAGTTATTCTAATGTATCAGTCAAACTCTAGTAAGCTATTCGATAGGTGACTTAGAAGAATTAGAATGTTTAGTGTAGGAGTTGTAACATGCTTGTGTATTTCTTATTCCCTCTTGTAAACATGTACATTGTTCGACCTATATACATATCTAACAAGGACTAGGTAGAATTGAAAACCAAGTCCCGGTTAGGGAGAATGAAGCAAAAAAGCATTTTGAAACCTTAACTTTTTCAATGAAAGGCATATGGGGTGTTGGGGGTCAAAATCATTTTGAAACCTTAACTCTGTCAATGAAAGGCATATGGGGTGTTGGGGGTTAAAATCATTCAATAATGGTCAAAATCGTTCAATAATGGTCTGAATGGACCGAGACCACTTCGAGTACCTCAATTGTGCCTAAACAAAGTTGTAGGAAGAAACGGAATTGAAAACTGAGTCCCGAATAGGGAGAATGACGCAAAAATGCATTTTCAAACCTTAACTATTTCATTAAAGGGCATACGGGGTTTTGGGGGTCAAAATTGTCCAATAATGCTCCAAATGGACCGGGACCACTCCGAGCAACTCACTTGTGCTTAAACAAAGTTGTAGGAAGAAACAAAATTGAAAATCGAGTCTCGGTTAGGGAGAATGACACAAAATAATATTTTGAAACCTTAACTCTTTCAATGAAGGGCATATGGGGTGTTGGGGGGGTCAAAATCGTACAATAATGGTCTGAATGAACCAATACCACTTTGAGCACCTCAATTATGCCTAAACAAAGTTTTAGGAAGAAACACAATTGAAAACCGAGTCCCGGTTAGGGAGAATGGTGTAAAAATACATTTTGAAACCTCAACTATTTCATTAAAGGGCATACGGGGTGTTGGGGGTCCAATTTGTCCAATAATGGTCCGAATGGAACAAGACCACTTCGAGCACCTCAATTGTGCCTAAACAAAGTTGTCGAAAGAAACGGAATTGAAAACCGAGTCCCAGTTAGGGAGAATGACACAGAAATGCATTTTGAAACCTCAACTATTTCATTAAAGGGTATACACAGGGTGTTGGGGGTCAAAATTGTCTAATAATGGTCCAAATGGACTGGGACCACTTCGAGAAACTCACTTGTGCTTAAACAAAGTTGTAGGAAGAAACGGAATTGAAACCCGAATCCCGATTGGGGAGAATGATGCAAAAATGCATTTTGAAACCTAAACCCTTCTTTAACGAATTGTTGCACACTTTTTTTTTATATACTTTATTTAAAATTGATGTATATATTTTTGAATTGCAAATTTATGGGCATCTAGAGTGCATGGATGAAAACTACGCATGGTTTTGATCTCATTTTCTGGAGCAATTTACATTGATTTTTGGAGATACAATATTGTTTTTGGAATTTGTATTTTCTATATGGATTTGGATGTTTGGAGAAACTATATTGTCTTATTTTGTTGGATTGAGTAGGTCACTTATTAATAAATGAAACATTTATTTGGTTAATATGCATGTTGTGGATGTTTTAGATTACTCATTCGCAGGTGGACCCAAAAAAAAAAAAAAATTAATGTGAATAAAATATATGTTAAAAAAAAAAGAAATACTTTTAGCGACGAAATTGTTCATTACTAATTGTCAAATTGTATTTTTTTAGTTTTACCTTTAGCGATGAAACTTTCGTCACTAATTAAACCTTTTTACCAACGAAACTTACTTCGTCACTAATGATTACTTTTTAGCAATGAAATATTTCGTTGGGAATAGAGATCTTTTGCCGACAAAACTTATTTCGTCGCTAATAGTAGAACTCTTTCGTGACGAAATTTGGTTCGTTGGAAAAAATACACTTTTCCCGACGAAAATTTTGTCACTAAAGGGTACTTTTAGCGACGCAATGTCGTCGTTAATAGTAAGACTCTTTCTTGACAAAATTTGGTTCGTTGAAAAAAATGCACTTTTCCCGACGAAATATTTTGTCACTAAAGGGTACTTTTAGCGATGAAATCTCATCGCTAATTGTAGGACTCTTTCATGACAAAATTTGGTTCGTTGAGAAAATTACACTTTTCCTGATGAAATATTCATCACTAAAGGGTACTTTTAGCGACGAAATTTCGTCGCTAATAGTATGACTCTTTCGTGATGAAATTTTGTTTGTTGGGAAAAATACACTTTTTACGACGAAAAATTTCGTCGCTAAATGCTACTCTTTGGTGATGAAATGTGACTTCGTCGCGAAAGACCTTTTGCGTCGAGGAATTAGCGATGAACGTGGGACGAAATTTTTTTCGTCACTACAGACCTTTAGTGACGAAAATCTGACCTTTAGCGATGAAAATTTTCGTCACTAAAAGTCAATTTTCTTGTAGTGGGCGTTAGGATTAGGGCCCATATTGTAACAAAATTGAAACTACAAGGTCCAAAGTGTCACAATTGAAAGTCAAGTATCCAAAGTGAAACTTTTACCAAATCACATAGTAATAAAGTGCCTTTAAGCCTTTTTTTAATAAACAAACATTTGTAGGGCTCAACTCTTTGAGCATCTCGCCTCGTATAGAGCCCTACTTGCAAGGATCACTTTTCACCACATATGGATCTATGATTATTTTTTTAAGTAGCGATATGCTCCCCAAATTTTGTATTCTAAATGTTTTCCCAATGCATGTGACAATGGGCTTACTGAATTATGTTTTTGATGATTTCGAAGTGGTCCTACTATTATTAAAGGTGGAGTAATGCTATGCTTTCCAAATTTTGGATCCTAAATGCTTCCGAAATTATAACACCCACATTTGTGTTATTTCATTTGCATTACATTGTCATGCATGATAATGTGATGTGGTGTGTCTTATGACACATGGTTGAGTGAGTTTTGACTCACGAGTTGATTTGGGTGTTTGTATTAGAGAACCCTTTGAAACTATTGTGATTGAGGATTTGTTGTTGTGAAGTCTCTCCGAGTATGAGACGGTCACTGTGGAACATTTTAAATGTTTATCTGAAAATAAATGTTTACCTGTGTAATTCAATATCTGTATTATTTTCTGGCTTAGAATATATTTATGTCGTTAGATTTAGTATCCTGGTGAGGACGAATGAACACGCTATTAATTTGGTAGGCTAATTAGCAACTTCGGAAACGTCATATAGAAATTCGCGTTTTAGCGACCAAACGAAACTTAGTCGAAAACTTTTATAATTTTGAAGTTTCACTTATAAAGCTAAGAATAAGCTGTATAGAAAGTTTCAGAGACTGATTAGGAGTTTGGAAAACTCGTGGGGAGGTAAACGTAATTCCCAAGAGAGTTGCCTATATATAGATAGAGATGGTTGGGATATTTTCCAAGTCTTAACCTAAAATTTCAAGAGGTGGCCAAAAGGGGGCTAGAGGGAGATTTTGTTGCTTCAAGCTTTGCGACGCCAAACGACGACCTTCCGTCAGTTTGTTTTCTCCTAGATTTCATATTCGAGCTCCTCGAGGTAAGAGCTTCGTTTTGATACCTATTAGGGCCTGTTTGGTCAAATTTTCTGAAAAGTTATTTTTTAGAATTTTTCAAAAAAGTTGATAAATGGAATTTTGATCCATAGGAATTGTACTGGACGGACTTCTGCACGTTCTTTGTACACGGGTTTTCTTTGAATCGAAGTTTAAGAGCGTAAATCGGAGGTGAGTGATTCAACTATGTCTTTGGAATGATTTCTTGACATGTATTCATGTTTTGTGTGAATAGCATGTATTAATCCCTAGAGATATATTGTGTAGTTCATATTGGGCATTTATATTGATAAGTAGGCTCAATAGCACGGTGATATGTTTTGATTATCGCGAGTATGGTGATATGTATTTGAGCATGTTAAGTTGCTTATGTGGGTCAGAAGGAGCACGTGGTCACCGTGCCATTTTGTGGAGCCGATATAGGCATTAAGGTCGCACGATTGAAGAGAAGAATCGTGGGTCTTACCCTTTCGCGTGGACTTATTGGCGAGGAGTCGCGGATTGGGAATATGGACAGGCACGTGAGTCTCCGGCGACTAGTATGAAATGTAGAGATGTGAATGTAGACATGTTTATCATTCATGTACATATGTTGTTTTATTCACTAAGATTTAGCTTAAACAAATCGAATATGTGTGGTTATTCAAATAACCATTTCAGGTGTAAATGCTGGCGAGGAATCGCAGAAGTGAGTACGTGGGTTGGGAGTTCTTTTGGAAGGCGACTTGAATGTTAACCTTGTAGTTTTGGGACAATAGGATGTTGTAATAAGAATTTTTATTGTTTTAACTTATGTTTAACTTCGTATAAAAGAATGGATTTTAAACCGTTGTAATAGTTAGTGACATGTTGTAATCCTGCTTTAGAAATGTTTTAATTCAGCTAAGATTACTTTTGTTTGAGTTTGGATGGAGTGGTTGATCATTGGCGAAAGTTAGGAAGCTTTTCAACTTGAAATTTCTGCAGTTTTGGCTGCTGTCAGAGGAGCAGTCGATGGGGCAGTCGACGGGATAGTGCAGTTAACTATTTTCCCTTATTATGGTAAAAGCAGTCGACGGGGCAGTCGACAGGACAGTGCAGTCCAGCTATTTTTCTTATTTTGACAGAAGCAGTCGACTGGGCCATGCCTCAGTTGACTGGACCTCTGAAGGTTAATGTGTTTATTTTGTTCTGCTTACTTCAGTCAACTGAGGGTCCCGACCCAGTCGACTGAACCTCTGCTTTCGAAAATGTGTTTTGTTTTTCCGCTGCGTGTGTTCTTCAAACCTAATTTTTGGGAACGTTAATGAATTGGTTTAGCCTCGGTGGCGTGCCACGGGCTCCGGTCCCGCTATTGTGGGACCGGGCTGTGACATTTAGTGGTATCAGAGCATAAGTTTAGAGCCTTGGGAATGAGTGACGTTATATATGCTGAGTGACGTCGAGTGGAGTGTGTAGTTGTGAAGATAATGGTTATCATTGTAGAAATGCTTCATGTGTTAGCATTTGTTGATTGTGATGAACTGTGCACATATATCTATATTGTGGCATAGCATGCATAGTCATTATGCATTGAACTCAACAGGGTGTATAATTGAAACATTATGGCGGATCAGCCGAGAGAGTTGTCACCGCATTCGCGGATGGACCAAATAGTGAATATGGTGGGAAATTTTATACAAGTGGTAAGTGAAAGAGAACAGATGAACGTTCAGCCTCCACAAGTGGAAATTCGTTATGTCAATGCACCATCGGCACCGCGACCTCAACACACAATCGTGGAACAGTTTCATAAGCGAAAACCGACGTTGTATCATGGGCAAGTTGACATAGACTTGGCCGATCATTGGATGATGGACATGGAAAGACATTTCCTTCAGGTAATATGTACCGATGAGGAGAAAATTTTGTGCGCATCCGATACGTTGATGGGCGAAGCATTGGATTGGTGGAACAACGTGCTTGAACAAGGGAAGCCAACCGCGTGGGAAGCATTTAAAGAAGAATTCAACAAACGTTTCTTCCCGCAATCTGCTTATACTCAGAAACGCCAAGAGTTTCCGAGTTTGGTTCAGGGAGATATGACCGTGGGTGAGTATGTTTCTCGTTTCAATGCCTTGTTACGATTTGGAAAAACTACCGTTCCGACTGATAGGAATAAAGCTCGTAAGTTTGAGGAAGGGCTTAGAGAGAATATTCGTGGCCGTGTGGACATGTTGCAACACCCGACCGTTTCTCTAGTCGAGGAAGCCGCCCGTATAGCTGAGAAAAGTGCCGACCGATATCGACAAGGGCAACAAGGAAAGAGAGCAAATGACAGTCGGGGTAAGAGTCAAGGGAATGCGAAGAAACCGTTTACACAAGGTTCGGGATCATATGTGAGTAACCAAGGAGGGAGTACGTTCATGGGGGACTCGAGACCGTTGTGCCCAACATGTAACCTGCGACACAGAGGAACCTGCTATTAATTGATCACTTGCTATTTTTGTAAACAATTGGGGCATGTGTCTAGGAATTGTCCTTTGAACGCAAATTCGACTACACCAAACCCAACCTCGAACGCCAAGAGCTATAACCCAGAGATAAGAGGGAAATGTTTTGAGTGTGGCCAACCGGGGCATATAGCGAAGAATTGCCCAAGTAAAAGACAACCGGGAATGAGTACCGGTGCATCGAGTGTGCCAAGCGGGTCAAGGGTAGAACCTCGAGTGGACAAAGGGAAAGGAGTCGCGCAACAACAAGGATGAAACTTCCAGCTCAGGCCGGGGAATACAGATGATACCGTCATATCAGGTATTCTTCCTATTTGTTCGTATCCTGCATGTATACTTATGGATTCTGGTTCAACGCATTCATTCGTATCACGTGATTTTGTTAAGCATTTAACTGTTAAGTCAGAACCGCTAGGATATGACTTGTGTGTATCATTGCCTAGTAGTGAACCGCTAGTTCTTCGATATTCAAGTCATGTGAGATCAAGATAGGTGATAAAGTCTTGAGCGTTGATTTGATTCCGTTGATGGTGAATTACTTTGATGTTATCTTGGGCATGGATTGGTTGTCGGTTAATCAAGCCAAAATCGATTGTGAACAGAAACGGGTTAGTTTCTATCCATCAGGGCGAGAAGAGTTTACTTTTTAGGGTAAGGGAGTGATCGTACCGCCGTACTTGATATTGGCGATTCAAGCAAGTAAGATGTTGAAGAAGGGTTGTTCGGGTTTCTTATGTTCAATTATCGACACGCGAGTTCTTGGACCACTAATAGGAAACATTTCAGTAGTTTGAGAATTTCCAGATGTTTTTCCCGATGGGTTACCCGACGTATTGATTGAAAGAGAGCTTGAGTTCACAATAGAAGTAGTACCAGGGTCACAACCGATATCTAAAGCGCCGTACCGAATGGTACCGATATAGTTGAAAGAATTGAAAGTTCAGTTAGAAGAACTGTTGGACAAGGGTTTTATCCGACCGAGTGTTTTGCCGTGGGGAGCTCCAGTCTTGTTTGTGAAGAAGAAAGATGGAACAATGCGTATGTGCATCGACTATCGAGAGTTGAATAAGTTGACAGTCAAGAACAAGTATCCGTTGCCTCGAATAGATGACTTGTTTGATCAGTTACAAGGGGCTCAGGTATTTTCGAAGATCGACTTGAGATCCGGTTACCATCAGTTGAAAGTCAAAGAGGAAGATGTTGAGAAGACAGCTTTCAGAACTCGATATGGTCACTTTGAATTTTTGGTTATGCCGTTTGGAGTGACTAATGCACCAGCTGCTTTCATGGACTTGATGAACCGTGTTTTCAAGGATTATTTAGATGAGTTCGTTATGTTCATAGATGACATTCTAATCTACTCCAAAAGCGTAGAAGATCACGAGTATCATTTGCGATTAGCTTTACAACGATTGCGTGAAAAGAGATTATTCGGCAAATTGAAGAAGTGTGAGTTTTGGTTGACCGAGATAGCTTTCCTTGGACATATAGTGTCGGCAAAGGGAATTTCTGTAGACCCTCAGAAGATAGAAGCCGTTACCAACTGGGTGAGACCAACGAATGTGACGGACATCAGAAGTTTCCTAGGATTAGCTGGGTATTATTGGAGATTTGTAAAAGACTTTTCGCGTATAGCAATGCCGATGACACAGTTAATGAGGAAAGATATTGCTTTTGTTTGGAGTCGAGAATGTGAAGAAAGTTTCCAAAAGTTGAAGGGTCGACTAGTGAAAGCACCAATATTAGCCGTTCCGTCAGGGACTGAAGGATTTATTATTTACAGTGATGCTTCATATAGAGGTTTAGGTTGCGTTCTTATGCAAGGTGATAAAGTCATTGCATATGCGTCGAGACAACTTAGACCGCACGAGAAGAATTATCCAACTCATGATCTAAAATTGGCCGCCGTGATTTTTGCATTGAAGATTTGGCGTCATTATCTATACGGAGAGAAATGTGAGATCTATACGGATCACAAGAGTTTGAAGTACCTGTTTACACAACGAGATTTGAATATGAGGCAAAGGAGATGGTTAGAGTTGATGAAGGACTATGACTTGTCAATTCAGTATCATCCGGGCAAGGCGAATGTTGTCGCCGATGCTCTTAGTCGTAAGGTACCAACCAACACCGCATCAGATTTGACTTCTAAAAAAGAATTGATACGAGATATGGAGAATATGGAGCTTGAGGTGATTCCGAGGATTGAAGGTGGATTGATGTCGACGATTGTGGCACAACCACTCTTGATTCTCGAGATCACGGAAAAACAACTTCAAGACATGGCTTCGAAGAAGATTTGTGATGAGATTCCAATGGGCAAACAACCGGGATTCACGTTTGAGAACAATGTGTTGAGATTGAGAGGTAGAATTTGTGTACCTAGTGAGAAAGAGTTGAGGCGAAACATCCTAGAGGAAGCACACAACACAAAGTATACCGTTCACCCGGGAAGCACCAAGATGTATAGAGACTTGAGACATGTTTATTGGTGGCCGGGAATGAAGAGAAAAATAGCACGATACGTTTCGCGTTGTACTAGTTGTCAACAAGTAAAGGCCGAACGCCAAGTACCCTCGGGATTGTTACAACCGTTACCGATAGCCGAGTGGAAATGGGAGCACATAACAATGGATTTTGTTAGTGGGTTTCTGAGGTTGAAGAGATCGAACACTATTATTTGGGTGATTGTTGACCATTTGACGAAGTCGTCGCACTTCCTACCACTCCGAACAACTAAGCCAATGACGTTAGCTAAGTTGTATATTCGCGAAATTGTGAGACTACATGGTATCCCAGTTTCTATCGTTTCAGATAGGGATAGTAGTTTTACATCAAAGTTTTAGAGAGCCTTGCAAGAAGCAATGGGTACCAAATTACACTTTAGTACAACTTTTCATCCCCAGACCGATGGTCAATCAGAAAGAGTAATCCAGATTTTGGAAGACATGCTTCGTTTATGTGTACTTGATTTTCAAGGTGATTGGGAAGACCACCTACCGTTAATTGAGTTCGCATATAATAACAGTTTTCAGTCGAGTATTGGGATGGCTCCTTATGAAGCTTTATATGGTCGTGTATGTCGTTCACCAATTAGTTGGACAGAGGTGGGAGAAAGAAAGATTGAAGGGCCGAAAATTGTACAAGAGACGACGGATAAGATAAAGGTAATTCGACAACGGTTACTGACAGCTCAAAGTAGGTATAAGAGTTATGCCGATAAGCGTAGACGACCGTTGGAATTTGACGTGGGAGACTTAGTGTATTTGAAGGTGTCACCTTCAAAGGGAATAACCAGATTTGGTAGATACGGGAAACTCAATCCGAGATATGTAGGACCTTTTGAAATCATTGGAAAGGTTGGACCCGTAGCTTATCGTTTGAACTTGCCGAGCGAGTATGCTCAAGTTCATAACGTGTTTCATGTATCGTTGTTACGCAAACAATTAGTGGAAGATAGAGATCAAGTGATGACTCCGACATCGAATGAGATTCAGAGTGATTTAACGTATGTCGCGTATCCGGTAGAGATCTTGGATCGGAAGGATCAAGTCTTACGAAATAAAGTAATATCGAAAGTGAAAGTGTTATGGCGTAGCCAAACTACGGAAGAGATGACGTGGGAGATAGAAGATGAGATGCGTACTCAGTATCCGCACCTTTTTGAGACTTGAGGTATAAGTTTGGGGACAAACTTCTTTTAAGGGGGAGAGTATTATAACACCCACATTTGTGTTATTTCATTTGCATTACATTGTCATGCATGATAATGTGATGTGGTGTGTCTTATGACACATGGTTGAGTGAATTTTGACTCACGAGTTGATTTGGGTGTCTGTATTAGAGAACCCTTTGAAACTATTGTGATCGAGGAATTGTTGTTGTGAAGTCTCTCCGAGTATGAGACGGTCACTGTGGAACATTTTAAATGTTTATCTAAAAATAAATGTTTACCTGTGTATTTCAATATCTGTATTATTTTCTGGCTTAGAATATATTTATGTCGTTAGATTTAGTATCCTGGTGAGGACGAATGAACACGCTATTAATTTGGTAGGCTAATTAGCAACTTCGGAAACGTCATATAGAAATTCGCGTTTTAGCGACCAAACGAAACTTAGTCGAAAACTTTTATAATTTTGAAGTTTCACTTATAAAGCTAAGAATAAGCTGTATAGAAAGTTTCAGAGACTGATTAGGAGTTTGGAAAACTCGTGGGGAGGTAAACGTAATTCCCAAGAGAGTTGCCTATATATAGATAGAGATGGTTGGGATATTTTCCAAGTCTTAACCTAAAATTTCAAGAGGAGGCCAAAAGGGGGCTAGAGGGAGATTTTGTTGCTTCAAGCTTTGCGACGCCAAACGACAACCTTCCGTCAGTTTGTTTTCTCCTAGATTTCATATTCGAGCTCCTCGAGGTAAGAGCTTCGTTTTGATACCTATTAGGGCCTGTTTGGTCAAATTTTCTGAAAAGTTATTTTCTAGAATTTTTCATAAAAGTTGATAAATGGAATTTTGATCCATAGGAATTGTACTAGACGGACTTCTGCACGTTCTTTGTACATGGGTTTTCTTTGAATCGAAGTTTAAGAGCGTAAATCGGAGGTGAGTGATTCAACTATGTCTTTGGAATGATTTCTTGACATGTATTCATGTTTTGTGTGAATAGCATGTATTAATCCTTAGAGATATATTGTGTAGTTCATATTGGGCATTTATATTGATAAGTAGGCTCAATAGCACGGTGATATGTTTTGATCACCGCGAGTATGGTGATATGTATTTGAGCATGTTAAGTTGCTTATGTGGGTCAGAAGGAGCACGTGGTCACCGTGCCATTTTGTGGAGCCGATATAGGCATTAAGGTCGCACGATTGAAGAGAAGAATCGTGGGTCTTACCCTTTCGCGTGGACTTATTGGCGAGGAGTCGCGGATTGAGAATATGGACGGGCACGTGAGTCTCCGGCGACTAGTATGAAATGTAGAGATGTGAATGTGGACATGTTTATCATTCATGTACATATGTTGTTTTATTCACTAAGCTTTAGCTTAAACAAATCGAATATGTGTGGTTATTCAAATAACCATTTCAGGTGTAAATGCTGGCGAGGAATCGCAGAAGTGAGTACGTGGGTTGGGAGTTCTTTTGGAAGGCGACTTGAATGTTAACCTTGTAGTTTTGGGACAATAGGATGTTGTAATAAGAATTTTTATTGTTTTAACTTATGTTTAACTTCGTATAAAAGAATGGATTTTAAACCATTGTAATAGTTAGTGACATGTTGTAATCCTGCTTTAGAAATGTTTTAATACAGCTAAGATTACTTTGGTTTGAGTTTGGATGGAGTGGTTGATCATTGGAGAAAGTTAGGAAGCTTTTCAACTTGAAATTTTTGCAGTTTTGGCTGCTGTCAGAGGAGCAGTCGACGGGGCAGTCGACGGGATAGTGCAGTTAACTATTTTCCCTTATTATGGTAAAAGCAGTCTACGGGGCAGTCGACGGGGCAGTCGACGGGACAGTGCAGTCCAGCTATTTTTCTTATTTTGGCAGAAGCAGTCGACTGGGCCATGCCTCAGTCGACTGGACCTCTGAAGGTTAATGTGTTTTTTTTGTTCTACTTGCTTCAGTCGACTGAGGGTCCCGACCCAGTCGACTGAACCTCTGCTTTCGAAAATGTGTTTTGTTTTTCCGCTGCGTGTGTTCTTCAAACCTAATTTTTGGGAACGTTGATGAATTGGTTTAGCCTCGGTGGCGTGCCACGGGCTCCGGTTCCGCTATTGTGGGACCGGGCTGTGACAGAAATACATTTGACAATGAAACTAATTTCAATAATAGTGGGATCACTCAACTTTCTCTAATCAAAATCCAGTGTGTAATTGGGATCCAAAATTTGGAAATAGCACCTAAATTGGCTTTCAAAAATCACTGTGGTTGGGCTTCCAATACAGCTGTCACGTCAACAATAAATTTTTTTTTTTGAAACTTACCTGGATCCGGACCGGATACACACACACTCCAGCCCCAACCCAATCCCAAAGCCCCACACTGGCCCATAGCAAAGCCCAACAAAGGTCACTCATTCCAACTAAAGAATAATTGAAGCACAAGCAACTAGAATACCCTTACGGGGATTCGAACCCTACCATGAAAAATACTATTACTGCTTTGAGACATTAATAGAAATGAGTGCACAGTCGATTTACACGTGTACAACAATGAATTATCAGGTGCAGTTCTGTACCACTGCAATAACCTAGGTTCTAGGTCTATGGTTTTTCAATAGGCCGGAGGCCGAGTGCGGCAGGAAGTGCTTGCATTGTGCTGGTAGGATCACACAATAATTTTTATTTCATTTATTATATATATTCTTGTTTGCTTTTTTTGTAGAAAATTAAATTGTGTAATAGAAAAATAAATTTCAAGGCATGGTTGTGTGTATGTTATACTATTTATAGGCAAGTTCAAGAAAATATAGAACACACACAATAAAAAAAAAAAAAAAGGAGGCATAGCCCAAGACCGGTTTGTTTGGGAATGCAAAAAAAAAAAACATTGATTTGCCAAGTATGTGTAATATCAACATATGAATATAAAATAAAATTGACAAAATTATTATTATAGATTGTGCGTAATATTCAAATAAAAAATTAAATTTATAGGAATTTCAATTTATAGGCATTGCGTGTTTCAAAATATTTTGAGACAACCGGTGATGGATTTTTTTTTTAGGTATGTGTGGAATAAAATTAAATTTTTGAAGAATTTAAAATTAAATTTCAATTTATAGGCAGTGTGTGCGATCAAAATATTTTGGGACAACCAGTGATGGGTTTTTATTTTTTAATTATTTTTTAAGGTATATGTGTGTAATAAAATTAAATTTCTTAGCATGTGTGTAAATTCAATTTATAGGCCAACCTCACTTTTTCAAGAGTAAAAAAAAAATACAAAACAAACAAACAAAAAAAAAAAAAAAAAAAAGAAAGAAACAAAGGGCCTTGTTTAATTGGGAACAAAAATACAAAAGCAAAGCCCAAAACCGTTGGTATAAATGAAATTGTTGCCTTAGGACCAAAAAAAAAAATCAGCAAAATTAGTTGTGCAAAGTTAAAGAAAAACAAAAACCAAAAAAAAAAAAAAAAACCACCAAAAGATCCAAAAAAACAAAAAGCCCCAAAATCGGTTGTGTCATTGTGTCTACAAAGCATGGGTGTGCATAAATTATATTTATAGGCAAGAGTGTATGTGTAATATCAACATATGAATATAAAATGAAATTGGCAAAATTAATATGATAGATTATGGGTAATATCCAAATACAAAATTAAATTATAGGCATTGTGTGTGATCAAAATATTTTGGTACAACTGGTGATGAGTTTTTTGTTTTTAAGGTATGCGTGTATAATAAAATTAAATTTCTAACATGTGTGTAAATTTATTTTATAGGCCAACCCTACCCCACTTTTTCAAGGGAAGTTTTTAAAAAATACCAAACAAAACAAAACAACAAAAGAAACGGAAAAAAAACCCCAAAACTAGAAATTGTTAAAAAAAAAAAAAAAAAGCAAAAGGGAACCAAAACCGAAAAAAAAAAGAAAAAGAAAAAGAAAAGAAAAGATAAAAACGCCTTGTTTGGGAACAAAAAAAAGCCCAAAACGGTTTGCCAAACATGGCATAGCCGAAATTGTTGCTTTAGGCATTAGTGCTTTGTTTGGAAAAAAGGAAAAAATAAATAAATCCAGCAAAATAGAGACCAAAATAGGGTTACCAAACAAGGAGCTGTAATTGTTGACTTTTTCCCAAGGCACATTAGTGACTTGTTTGGGAAAAGGGAAAAAAGAGAAGGAAAACACAAGCCAATCGCGGTTGTGCAAACAACTTAAAATTTTTTTTTTGTTGAAGCAACTTGTAAAAATTATTTCCAAAGGTGATTGAATCCTCATTTTGATATTAAATAAAATTTAGAAAACTGACCTAAACCTAATTATCTTCTTGAACTAATAGAAATACCCTGACACAAATCGATCCACAAACCAAAAAAATTACACAAAAAACAAAGGAAAAAGGACAAAATAGTCATTACACTAAAGGGATGAATAGTGGTTAATGTTCATGGATGCCCAAAAATGACAAAACTACCCCTAGACTAGTAACATATAGCTGGGAAAAAAAGGGAAGAACAAACGAATAAGGGGGGAAGGTTGTTTGAACACTGTTGAAATGAATAGTGTTTACTGTTCATTGACATCTCTTCTTCTTATATGGTGGTAGATACCACTACTTTAGATACAAACTTGCATCCTTTCAGATCTTATATACTTCACTCTACTATACAGCACTGAGATACGCTCGATGATATAGTTATGTACAAGATATTGGTTTTTTTTTTTGGCGAAGGACACACGCACACACAAGGGGGGCCATACCCCACTTTAAAGATGTATCTCCCTTGTTAGGGTTAGCAGGTTAGTAACACACACTCATGGAAGGGGGGCAATACCCCACTTTAAATACAACTAAGTCTCCTTGCAAGAGTCAAACCTACAACCACCCCATTGGGGTAAGGGTCCTAGCCAGCCCGTCTACCGAGTCTGGTTGTATAAGATATTGGTGAAAGAAGAGTTCTTATGATGGGTTGGACCAATTCAATGGAGTCCAACATTAGATTCTAATGGAAAATAGGCATATAGATAAAACCAAAGTAATTTACCATAAGAGTTTATAACACCCGTATGCATGTTGTTGATTTTCATTACATTGTCATGCATGATAATGTGTGTGTTGTGCATTTATGGCACATGTGTGAATGAGTTATGACTCACGAGTTGATTTGGGTATTTGTGTAGAGAATCCTTTGAGACTGTGTGAAATGAATGTTTTGATGTTGAACGTCTCTCTGAGATTGAGACGGTCATTGTAGAATACCCTAAATGTTTATCCGAAAATAAATATTTACCTATGTATTTCACTATCTGTATTATTATCTAGTTTAGAATTTATTCCTGTTGAGGACGAATTAACACGCTACATAATTGGTAGGCTAATTAGTAATTTCGTAAAATCATGTGAAATCGTGTTTTAGCAACCAAATAGAACTTAAGCGAAAATCAAACTTTCATCATTTTTAGTTTTCACTCGTAAAGCACTGAATTAGGCGTGTAAAAAAGTTTCAGAGAATAATTAGGAGTTTTGAGAACTCGCGGGGAGGTAAACACAATTTTTGAGAGTTGTGCCTATATATAGAAAGAGATGAGATATTTTCATTTTACAAAAGTTCTAACCTAAAAGCTATAGCAGCCAAAAGGGAGATTTGAGAGCTTTGATCTTCGCGACGCTAAACGACGACCGTTCGTCCGTTGGTTTCCAATCAAAATTATATATTCGAACTCCTAGAGGTAAGAGCTTCATTTTGATATCAACTAGGGCTTGTTTGGCTAAGTTTTCCGAAAAATTATTTTCTAAAATTTCCTAAAAAGTTGATAATCGGACTTTTGATTGATAGGATTGGATTTGTACTTGACAGACTTCTGCACGATCTTTGTGCTCAAGTTTTCTTTGGAACGAATTTTAAGAGCGTTAATCGGAGGTGAGCGATTAAACTATGTGTTTTGGGATGATTTCTTGACATGTATTCATGTTTTGTATGAAAATCATGGATTAGTTCTTCGATATATATTGTTTAGTTCATATTGGGGAACTACATTAATAAGTATGCCCAATAGCATGGTGAAATGTTTTTATTGTGTTGAAAGCACGGTGAAATGTGATTTGAGCATATTTAGTTGCTATTTAGGTCAAAGGAGCACGTGGTACCAAGCTATTTTGTGGAGCCGTTATAGGCATAAGGTCACACGTTTGAAGAAAAGAAAAGTGGGTCTTACCTTGTCGCGTGGACTTATTGGTGAGGACTCGTGGACTAGGAGTATGGAACGTACACGTGAGACTCCGGAGACTAGTACGAAACGTAGAGAATGTGAATGCGAGCATGTTTATCATTCATGTGCATTGTTGTTTTAATCACTAAGCGTTAGTTTAAACAAATCGAAATATGTGTGGTTATTTAAATAACCATTGTAGGTGTGAATGCCAGCGAGGAATTGGAGAAGTGATCACGAGAGGTCGGGAGTTCACTTAGAAGGCGACTTATCGTGCCTATGTCGTAGTTTTGGATATAGAAATGTTGTAATAAGAATTGTATGATTTTTATCTATGTTTAACTTGGAAACTTAAAATGAATTTTTGATGTTGTAATAGATAGTAATCTTTTGTAATTATGTTTGGGTAATGTTATAATCCAATTTGGATCACTTTGGAATGAGTTTGGAGTCTGTGTTTGGTCCCTGGATAATTTCTGAAAACTTTTAACTTTGAAAATTCTACAGATTGTGCTTATGCAACGAAACTAGTCGACTGGAGCCTTTTGTTGAGCAATTCACTGCCTCATTTTGTGAAAAAACAGTTGACTGAGTTCCCCGACATAGTCAACTGGATGGTGTTTCAGAATCAGATATTTTCTGCTTGGACTAGAGTTCAGTCCACCGGACCGTTTAGTCGACTGATTACCCCAGTCTACCGAACTTTGGGCACAGCTGACTAGACTGACTGCTGAAATTTTGAGGTCTCTGCATCTTGCATTTCCAGTCAACCGAACCTCTGATCAGTTGACTGGATTGTTAGTTTCAAAAATGGTTGTTTTCTTCCCGTTGCATGTTTTTAAACTAATTCTTTCGGGAATGTTAATGAATGGATTTAGCCTCGGTGGCGTGCCACGGGCTTCGATTCCGTTATTGTGGGATCGGACTGTGATAGAGTTAAACGTCATTCATAAGACATTCTAATAACATTAGATAACGTTTAAAATTTCAAACATTTTGTGATTTTGAAGCATATATTTACCTCATCATAAGGTAACAACAGTCTCACTAGAACACGTCTTTAAGGGCTTCGTTAAAATGCTAAAAATAGAATGTCGTTCAGTTCAAATCTTGTTTTCTTTTTGATTTTTTGTAAGAACCTAGATTATGTCGTTGAAGAAATTATTATATTTGGCACATAGTCTTGTGCAAGATATGCATTTTCACCAACTGTTTAGTTTATATGACCAATTCACTTATGAACCTAAAACTAGTTCTTTGTTTGTTCCAAATAGCCGCTAATAGTGAATGAAGGTCACTCTATTACAAGAGAATCATTTTTATTTGGGGTGAGAAAACATTGTAGTGCTATTTTTGGAACATATTTGTCCCTTTTTATTGGTTTGTAAATACTTGTTTTAATTAATACTAATGTAGAGAGAGACAACAAAATAAAAAAGGTGCATATTTAATACAAACTTGTTCATGGATTTCAACCTTTTTGTATGAGTGCCGTGAAAAAGGGAGGGCACTCATGAAGTGATCTCTGTTGCCTAAGAGCTTGTACGAAAATTAAAAGAAGCCAACAAGGAGGAAAAAGGTCAGAAAATCCAACTTTCTTTTTTTGTTGAGAATAATTGTAGCACTTCTTCTTTGTCCTTGGCACCACTTTCTTTGTGCACTCATATCTGTCTATCTATTTTTGTTTGAGCACGCACATAAGCACCCCATCATTGTATTACCTCTTCTTTCCTGGAGGTAAAATTCATGCGTTTTATTCTATACTTAAAAAGGAAATAGAGTTGCTTATTTCAACGGTAGCTTCCCACATACTTTAGATGATTTAGTGAAGCTATATTCAACAATGTACAAGGTTTATATGTAATCATGTTGTTGTTACTGAGGAATTGGCCGGTTCCAAGCTCATTTGTGATGCTAAAAATAATGTTGTACTTAGATTTGCATTTTGATTATTTCAAACGACACTACAGCGATACGCATGATGACAAGAAACTAGAATTTGAACAATATCCTATCAGAAAAGATAACTCATTTCTTCATGTCAAGCTCTGTAATTCCTTTGAAATTAGATCCACCTTGTTGTAGTCTGGAGCTCAGGTTTCGATGCAATTAAAGGGATTAGGGTTGTGATTGAAACTTTTCTGCCCTTGTTTACGTGCTCTATACTCTGAAATTGTGTCGGGAGTTGAACGCTTTGATAGTTCTTCTTCTTCTTCTTCTTTTTTTTGAATCATTTCATGTTGACAAGGTCTGTCTGATCACAATTGGGATTATCCAGTAAATTTGAATCATGTAGTTGATATGGTGCGAAAGCAGCAAACTGCTCCTACTGATGAATTTTAGATCTCTCATGACAGTGATTTTGAAACATGGCATGTAGTTGGGCTGGGGTTGCAGCGTTTTGTACAAATGACAAACTGGAGGTATATTTTTTTACACTAAAGGTTTCAATATGTTCTAGAAGCATGTGGCGTGTATAAATCTCTCATCAAACGTGGTATCAAGGAGGCTGACACATTCGTCATTGGGGATGTGTGTTTTATAGTTACATAGGAGTTCATGACCCATCTAATATCCTTCATGGAATGCACACACGTGTACATAGCCCAAGTGCACAGCAGCCACGTGCACAATAGCACAGCACAGCACAACACGTGCACAACCTACGTGCATAGCACACCCACAGCACACGTGCAATGCACATACGCTCGGCAGCACATAGAACGTGCACAGGCAGTTGATTTTAAACTTAAAAGTCTTATTTTTTTTTTCTATCTATGTGTACCCAAGTTGTTTAAAAATAGAAAGGAAAAAGAGTTGTTTGCAACTAGAGTGTGATACCCACTAAGCATGTACTTTTACCTCACTGTAATCTTTTCCATGCTTAATCTAATTGTTTAGCATATAATAATGTATGATCTTAATCTAGAGCGGCCAACCAAGTTGTGCTTAGTGTATACATATTGAGATATGTCTTGGTTTGGATATTATTTTCGTGCCATTGAAAGATTTTGTTTACTTTTATCTATGTAGGATATAATATGAGAAATCGGAATTACAGAATCATAGGTGATAACCGTGGGTTTAATTTGCTACATCAAAGAAATGGAGCAACAGTCAGAGGGTAGGAGTGTAAAGTGCATGCTTGTATAATGTATATACATTGATGTGTTATTTTCAGTTTTAATAGAGAATATTGTGAAGTACATGTTTGTAATTTATATACATTGATGTTTCATTTTTAGGATTCATAGAGAATATTCCAAATAGTATAGTAGATTATTCACGATTCTACTTGTTATGATTATTATGAATTATATTTGTTGTTTTGTTATAGATTGAGCTTTATGTGTTTCTTAGTGATTAATTATGCTTTGTTGTGTTGGATATAGATTAATCTTGTTATTTTTGTGTTTGGTATAGATTAATATGCTTGTTAATTAGTTGAATTTTGTTTTTGGAAAACATATAAATAAACAATTTTTTTTTTAGATTTATGCATATTTCTAACGGATATATCCGTTAGTAAATCCATTAGTTTTTTTTTTTTTTGGAAATTACTAATGGTTATATCCATTAGCAATAGTTGATAAATCGTTGGTATTCAATATAAATCTTTTAAAATTAGTTAAAAAAAACCGTTAGTAAGTAGCTTTCTAATGGATATATCCGTTAGAAAGAAATCCTTTGATTTACTAACGGATATATCCGTTAGTAATATTTTTTCCAACAAAAATATCCGTTAGTAATGAGATCATATGGTGTAGTGCTAATAATCCTCATGTGTTTAAAGTACATGATTGCTCATTTTACAAGAGCAAAAACTACAACTAATGTGTAATTTCCTATGGAGTTCGAGAGAAAGTGGGGCAGTTTGGCTATGTTATGAACTGTTTGGGTATCAAGGGGAGGGGTAGAGTAAAGATGTGGCTAAGAGCATCCACATTGCATGTCATGCCCTGGAGTAACAAAAATAGAGAAAAATAAATTTTCTTTTTGGGTCCATAGGGAATGACAGGTGAATGTCACTAATTATCCACACCACACAGTGGTAGTCCATTGAAAAGCAACAAGAATAGTAAACAAACTGAATATAATAACAATTATGTCAATTACAATATCAGAGCAGTACTCAGGATCATAACAAGTCTGGAGACAACATATACCCAAGTACCCGCTTACTAATAAAGTACAACAATAAAAACAGAAATTTAAACTAGATAAAACTTTTTCATCTCTGGCTGGCATAAGGGTAGTCGTCAGCATAATAATCTTCCTTGGCATAATCGTCATTAGTGGGGTCACCCCCTGCATAATCCAACTCCGGGTAGTAGCCATCATCGTAGGCTCCATCATCTGCATTAATAGGGATAAGGTAGTCTGGACAGGGAATATCCAGGTATAAACGCCGTCAGCTTACTTCAGCTGAGTGAATAGAAACTTTGACAGTATCATAGGTATAAAGTCCTTACCAGTTACGCATGATATAAAGTAGTGGTACTAATAATCTCTTTTCGTAATTATTCAGACCCATCATTATCTGATTCTTATCGCCTTTCAACTCTAAGACTGACTGTACCACTTTACTGACTACCATGAACTGATTATATCATCACGATATACTAGTGCTTTTGTTCAGTGCTTTTAAGAACTCTTACTGTTCACTGCTTTTAAGAACTCTTGCGAATACTATACATCGCTCTCATATAATGACTAGTCTATGGATGTACCATTAATATTGTTCACTACTTTTAATAACTCTTACTGGTCACCGATTTTAAGAACGCTTGTGAGTATCAGCCATTCATAATCAATATGTATTAGTACTCTTGTTCAACGCTTTTATAAATCCTTGCGAGTACAATACATAACGTTCACATCCCACGCAGATGTGTTCACGACCAATCCCTGACACTGACATACATACATCAAAATAACTAATACCCCATTGGCTCAGTCACCAGGTTATCTAATGTTACTCACCGTTATCTCCAACATTATCTTGTTATCGCGTCGTATCATTGCTACCATTTTTGAACCCTACTACATTACTCACCATATTATCTCATTCTCATTATCGTATCCCATTACCTCCGTAATTCATAATATTGCATAATAGAAACATAGAGTCACTTTAAATGACTAGTCATTTGGATTAACAACCTCAAAGGAAGCAACCAAGTTCTTCTAAAGTTCGATCGATTGAAAACATTTCAATCGATTGAGAAAAGTGAGCTTCAAGCGATCAAAGTCTTTTCGATCGATTGAAGGTTCGATCGATTGAACTCAATTCAATCGCTCGAGAGTCGTCTTCTCCAGCAGTTCTGGACAGTAAACGTCCAGAGGTGCAAGGGGGTGTTTGTGGTCAATATTTACATCCAAAAACTTATAAAAACATTACACTAATGCTACCGAGTGAGTTTGGAACTCACCGAACGTCGTAAGGGCGTGTTTAGCTTGAGTTCCAACTTTGAGCTTTAACGGCTCCTCCTCATTCTCTCTCTTCTCTGCCTCTGTCTTCTCTCCTTCTCGTCTTCTGTCTCTCTCCTCTTCTTCTGTCTCTCTCTCTCTCTCTTTGACTGTATATATATAGATATGTGTGTATAAGTATATATATGTATGGATGTGTGTGGTGTATATATATCAACAAACACAACTCTCTCTCCCTCTCTCTAATTTCTTTGGGTTTAGAAACCCCTCACACACAAAGGGAAGGGCAAGTGGTAATGTTTACGTGAACTGAGATGAAATATCCAGGCGCATTTGATTGATTGAAGCGACTTCGATCAATTGAGAGTAGATCGGCCAAGTTTGATCAATTGAGACCAATTCGATAGATTAAAGTGGGGGCCACATCATAAATTCATGTCGGTAGGGTTTCGATTGATTGAACAGGGTTTGATCGCTTGAACTCAGAAATGCTCGATCGCTTGAAAGGACTTCGATCGATTGAAAGTGAAACTTCAAGTATGATCAAGGGAAGTATATAGAATCTCTTCGTATTAATAATTACTAAAAAGGGTATTACATCATCCACCACTCATTAAGGATTTCGTCCTTAAAATTGAAAACAAACAAGGTCTAAAACAAAAACGAAAACTTCTTACGCATCTCCGACTCTAGCTCCTATGAAGCTTCTCTTTCATCATGATGCTTCCACTGAATCTTCACCAACAGAATCTCCTTATTCCTGAGCTTCTTGATTCCTCGATCTAAAATCTGCACTGGTCCTTCATTAAACATTTCGTTGTCGTTGACTTCAATATCCTCAAAGTTGATCTCGTGCGCTGGGTTGTGAGCATATTTCCGTAGCATACTAATGTGGAACACGTTGTGCACTCTTTACATCTTTGGCGGAAATGCGAGTCGAAACGCAACTTTTCCAACACGTTTTAAAATCTCGAACCGTCCGAAAAATTGCGGTGATAGTTTGCCAAATCTGACGATGCCTCGAACAGGTGAACCTTGAGCAGCACATGATCTCCAACTGCGAACTCTAAGTCTTTGCGTCACTTGTCGGTATAACACTTGTGTCGGGTCTGTGTTGTCTTCATCTTCTCATGTACAAGTTTAATCTTCTCGCTGGTCTCTCGTACCATTTATGGCCCAAGAAGTTGAGTATCTCTGACTTCGGCCCAACATAACGTGATCGGCAAGGTCTTCCGTACAATGCTTCAAACGACACCATCCCTATGCTCGATAATGTAAGCACGTAGCATGTCCTCCATCACTTGATTGACTTGTTCAGTCTGTCTGTTAGTCTGCGGATGAAAGGCTGAACTTAAGTTCAGTGTAGTTTCTATCGCTGTTTGGAGACTCTTCCAAAATTCTACAGTAAAGCGCAAATCTCGATCTGATATGATAGAAATAGGTACACCATATAACCATACAATGTGTTGTAGATACATCTGGCTCAAATATTCTACTGGATATGTCATGATGTAGGCAATAAAATGTGCTGTCTTTGTAAGTCGATCCACGATTACCCAAATAGCATTGTGGTTCTGCTGTGACTTTGGCAAACCTACCACGAAATCCATGGTGATGTGTTCTCATATCCATTGGGGAATCGATAACGGTTGCAGTAATCCAAATGGTTTCTGATGTTCTGCCTTTATTTGTTTACAAGTAAGACATTGAGCTACATACTCAGCTTCTTCTCACTTCATTCCTTCCCACTAGAAATGCTTCTTCATATCCTTATACATCTTCGTACCCCCCGAATGAATAGTCATTCGTGACTTATGTGCTTCATCCAATATTTCTTTTCGAAGCTTTTCTTTGTCAGGTACACAGAGTTTACCCTTACATCGTAAGGCTCTGTCTGTACCAATACTCTAGACCTCTGGTTATTTGACTGACATCTTGGCGAACCATAATTTATAATCTTCTGTTGTCTGTTGAGCCTCTATGATATGGCTTATCAAAGTTGGTTGTACCATAAGACATCCAAGATGTTGTCCGTATATTGGTTCCACTGGCTGAAGATTGAATTCGGCTAAAACTTCCAATGCTTTCCATTCTTGAATTAGTATTACAATGATAACTAATCGAGGTCGACGACTCAAAGAATCGGCTACGACATTTACTTTACCCAGATGGTATTGCAATGAAAAGTCATAATCCTTAAGTAACTCCATCCATCTTCGTTGTTACATGTTCAACTCCTTCTGAGAGATCAGATACTTCAAGCTCTTATGATCAGAAAATAAATCAAACTTCTCTCTATAGAGATAGTGTCTCCAAATTTTCAATGCAAATACTATTGCTGCTAATTCCAAATCATGTATAGGGTAGTTCTTCTCATATACCTTCAATTGTCTTGATCCATACGCAATCACCTTGCCGTCTTGCATAAGTACACAACCAAGTCCATGGTGTGATGTATTACTATAGATCGCATACGTTTCTCCACTCTTGAGTATCGCGAGTACTGGTGCAGAAGTCAATCTTTCCTTTAACTCCTGAAATACACCCTCATGCTTATTTGTCCATTCGTACTTATCTCTTTTATGGTCAAATTCGTCAAAGGTCTCGTAATCTTGGAAACTCCTTCCACGTACCTTCGATAATATCCTACTAAACCATGAAAACTTCTGACCTTTGTCGCATTAGTTGGTCTGTTCCAGCTTAAGACTACATCAATCATAGATGAGTCCATCGAGATACCATCCTGAGATATAATATGTCCCAAGAATTTGACCTCCTATAGCCAGAACTCTCATTTGCTGAACTTAGCATACATTTTGCTATCTCAAAGCGTCTGTAAAGCAATCTGTAAGTGTTCCTTATGATCTTTCTCCATCTTTGAGTAGATCAAGATGTCATCGATGAACACTATAATGAATTGATCTAGATATGGTCTGAATGCTCTACTCATCAAGTCCATAAATACTGCTAGCGCATTTGTCAATCCAAAAGGCATAACTAGAAACTCATAATGTTCGTATCTCATCCTGAGTGTAGTCTTCGACACATCCTCTGGTCGAACCAATAGTTGATAATATCTCGAATGCAGATCAATCTTTGAAAAGATCCTTGATCATTGTAACTGGTCGAATAGATCATCTATCCGAGGAAGTGGATACCTATTCTTAATCGTTACCTGGTTTAACTCCCTGTAGCATATGCACAGTCGAAGTGTTCCATCCTTCTTCTTCATAAACAGAATTGGTGCTCCCCAAGGTAACGTACTCGGGCAAACAAAACCTAAATCTTCAAGTTCTTAAACTTATTTATTTAGTTCCAACATTTCAGTTGGCACCATCCGATATGAACTCTTAGATATCGACAACGTGCCATGGAATACATCCTGAAAGTCTTGTACAGTAGGAATCTGATTCATCGTGAGTTCTATACTTGTGTTCCCGATTGTAGCCAAATAACTTGCAAGAAACAGGTCGCTTGTTGACGGACACTGAAATTTGATCCTCGGTTGTCCTGGTACTGGAAATATAATTGTCCTAGTAGGGCAATCCAAATTGGCACTATACTTGGTAAGCCAATCCATCCCTAAGATAATGTCAAACTCTGACATTGATAGAACCACTATGTTTGTCGAAAGATTTCTATCCTCCAAGGTCAATGGGCGATCTTTACACACTTTACCCAGCTTAACAGTCGCTCTTAATGGTGACACAGCATTAAGTTCTAGGTCAAGTGTCTGGGGTTCTAAACCCAGCTGACGCACAATCTTAATAGCAATAAACAAACGTACAACTCCAGTATCAAATAAATCTTTAACTGGACTAGGAAAGAAATCGAGCGTACCTTCCAAATGCTGCTGTTCATCAGCATTAAAGCCTACTTCTACTGGGATGATAGCATTCATCCTTGTCTGATCTGGGGGTCCTTGTATTCCTTGAACTGGTGCCCCATAATACCCTACACGAGGTACACGACAATCCTTGCTCAAATGTCCCGGCTTATTGCAATTTTGGTAATTAGCATCCATTTAACGGTTAACCCTGAGGGCTGTGCAGAACTTGACAATGTGCCCTGGCTTTTAGTAATTAAAACATCCTTCGTTGTTAGTTAGCAGGGTTATTAACAGTGCCTAAGGTTATGGATATCGCAGGCTAGCCACGCTTTTTAAAAATTAGATTCAAATACGAGTCGCCACTTAATTTTTAAAAGAAAAATTAAGAAACCATTTTAAAAGCAAACTGATCTTTTCAAAAACCATAGATTTCTAGTTCCGGGATTATGGAATGAGAAGGGAAGCAGCCCGACGGACTAAAACATCCCCTCTCATCCAATCTCGTGATAGGCCTCTACTCTACATTTTTTTAATTGAATTATTAATCTAAGTATGCCATCATCTAATACATATGTATAAATATATATTACAAAAAGATGTCTAAAGGGTGTAAGATTGCTAACGATAAAATAGCATTCAAAACTACATAATTTAAGTAGCAAGCAAGATGATGTGCAAATAGAGAACTAGGAAACTTACTCGGGATCCAGCTGTGATATTGAAATGTGCAATGCATACAAAAATAAAAAACCCGAGAAGAGTCTCAAATTCACATATACACATAAGGCAAATCTTAATTCTAAGGTGTTGCACATGGAGTCGAAAATTAATAGAACAAAAGAAATAAATAAACTAGAGAGGAGTTTGAGAAATCGTACCTTAATAGCGCTACAAAACAAAGGTTTAGTCCACATGCTTTAAACAAGATATAATATTGAATCCTAAGTAACATTCCTAAACCTCTAGCTTAAATCTACCAAGTATGAAGGAGTTGACATAATCATGAATTCCTTCTAATTAATTGGAAATACAACATCTCTATAAATATACAATTCTCAACTAGGAGCCAATGTAATGTCCATATAGAGATGGCATAGTCCCAACATGATCATAAGGAACTCACAATTAGGTTCAATTAAATGCAACTTAATCCCAATGCAAAATAAGTCCTAATTTACAAGTATCAACCTACATGGATGAATGCATATGAATACATGAACATTAAATAAGAGTAAGCTATGAACTATTCACTAATTTGGATCATTTAGTCTCTGAATTTAAGTTTAATTAATCATTATTAAAACATGGTTTAAGCCCTAGGTCATAGAAAAGTAATTTAGATCATTATTTACAAAGTTTATTAAATCTGTGATAGAATTCTAGGATTTATAAAGAGCAGACCAGAACTTTAAATAGAAAAAACATAATTTCCATTGTTTGATATTAATGATTTTTGGACACAAGGTGCCTCGTAAGTCAAGTTTCTAACCCAAAAAGAAAATCAAAGATCAACCGGTTCAATCTCTGGCAATTGGGCAAAAGCCAGACATCACTCAGAAATTTACAACTCTCTGCCCAGAGATTTTGTGTGATTTTCTAAAATAGCAAACAAATCCAAATGACTCTAACCTGTTTAGGAAATCTTATTGACACATTAGACTTCATAGAAAAAATTATTTAAAGTTAAGAATGCTTGATTAAGGCTCTGATTCATTCATTTTAAAAAGGTGTTACTGTTCTAAAATTTTAGACAGAGAGTGGCTAGTTTACAAATCTTAGGGCGAAACCATCTTAAACATGAAGTCCCATCAAAGCAAAAATTAAAGTGGTAGATCTTTGTGTTATTAACACTCTCCAATTGGTCTCTTTATGAATTAACTGCACCATTATTGAGTTAATCATTTTTTGGTAAATCTATCAACCAAACCATAGAGGTTAACTCATCCTAAGACTAACTCTCCTTCTCATTGGTGGTCATTGGAGATTAAATATAGCTAATCCATGTGAGCCTTAATGGAATATGGAAAAAATTCCATAAGACTTCAAATTAGAAGACCTAAGTCATGAATTAAGACTTGGACATACTAATTATGCATGATTATGGCTATTCCCATTTGAACCATAAGTTCATAGAGAAGTTAAAAGGCTAACTCAAGGGAATCAAAAGAGACATTAAAGATCTCATGAATCCCAAGAGAAAAGTATGACAAAAGGAAATCAACGTTCAAATGATATCCAAAGTTAAACTTTGCTTTATGGTTTATTTAATCGTGAACCTTAAGCTACTTTAATCGAAATGAAGTGAAAAGAGCAAATAGAAGTTTAATCACAATTCTTGTGGTGTGTGATGAAATGAGGTGGGAAGAGACTTTTTAAAAATGTGTAAAAGATCCTAAGTAGTTCTATGAATTGTGATTAAACTTGGATTAAGTACTAACTAGTCTAGAGTTTACCTCCAATTATCCTCAACTTCTTTGTGATTTGAAGGTCTTCCAAGTGTTATTTAAGCTCTTCTTCTAGCTCATGTAATGACTTACTCCTTAATTTTCTTAATTTTTCTCTAAGATTCTCCTAATCAAGACCTAAGAGATTCAAGATTCAAGTTTCTAAAAAAAGGGGGGGGGGGGGGGGGGGGGGGGGTTGTAATGGGATATTCACTCCCTATATATAGGAAAATTTTTTAGGGGTATTTTAGTAATTTTAAGGTAAAAACCCCAACTTTGGATGTGCTTTTGATGGTACAAAATGTACTATTTCAAAAAGCAGATTTTTAAAAAATGCGACATTCGGTGGAGTTGTCCGTGGCACTTCATGACTGCCAGAGTGGCATTCGCCAATTGCCGCGATGACATTCATCGAGTGCCGCAACGGCACTCAGGGAGTGCCGCAGATAACTCGCAGACTACCGTCTTTTTGGGCATTTTGTTTTGCCTTGTTTTCAGTTTCTTTTTCTTTTTCTTTTCTTTCTTTTTCTTACTTCCAGAACTGCTCCTGTTTATTTGCGGCAATTGGCGAGTTGTCTGTGGCATTCAGTGAATACCGATGCGATTATTAGTGACTCCCGGCACGACACTAAGTGTCTGCCATTGCGACACCACGTGATTACCACAGACAACTCCACCGTGTGCTGTTTTCTGCTATTCTTCCCTTTTTTCCGTTTTTTTTTCTTTTTTAATTTTTGGAATTGAAGAGCCTTTCGAAGAGCTTGAACCACCTTGGAAACCCTAAGTTAGCCGGACATTGTCATCATCAGACTTGGAGGTAACACTCTCCTAAATTCAACGATTGGTCAAAATTGGGGTGTCTACAATTTGCCCCTCTTCGACAGAGCTGGTGGAGCAACGCATGTCACAAATGAATGTTGAAGCCTGTGTGAAGACAAACCTTTGACCAGACTGTTGAATTCAGGTAAAAGCAAAAATGCGTCGCAAAAAATGGCTGCATAAATGGTTTATGCTGGTCATCCTTACGGGAATCAGACCAGGACGTAGTTCGGGCAAGGGGAAAAACACACACAAGCACAAATAGTCATACGGATGACGTACCTATCCTATCGTGATGCACATGCTCATGTAATGATGGCTGCTAATGCAATTTAAATGCTCTGTAAATGTTACGATTTGAGATCATGCTATTTTGATATCTCTAGATGCAATCCATCTCCTATGCTACTTAATGCTCACGGTCACCTCAACTTGCTAGGCGGGATATCTATGGAATTCGGAGTTTCTTTGATTAATTAGTTGGTCCTCTACAGGAATCGTAGCCATTTCAGCAAATTGAATGAACACTGAACGCAATTGACTGGGCGACGCTTCACGACTTAGGCCCCGGTGTCAATACGGGTTTGCTCTAAATATCCACAGCCTTTCGGCCCTGTCAGACATGTTTGCTCTAAATATCCGCAGCCCTTCGGCCCCGTTGGAAGTGTTTGCTCTAAATATCCATAGCCCTTCGGCCCTGTCCAACGTGTTTGCTCTAAATATTTGCAGCTCTTTGGCCCTGTCGGATGTGTTTGCTCTAAATATCCATAGCCCTTCAGCCTCGTTAGATGTGTTTTCTCTAAATATCGGTAGACCTTTAGCTTCATCGAATGTGTTTCAAAATCAGGGGTCAGTCAGATTTGATTTTCTTCTAGATTTCAAAATCGAGAGTCAATTGGACTCGTGTCAATTCAAAATCTCAAATTTAGAAGTCAATCAGACACAATTTAGTTTAATTCTAAAAAAAACAATTTATTTCCAAGATCAGGAGGTCATCAAACTCAATTCCAAAACGGGAGTCTAGCAGACTCAAATTATTTCAAATCTTAAAAAGATCTGGAGTCAAATCAGACTTAAAAGAATTTTAAATTTCATAAGCTCCAGAGTCAATCATACTTGATTCAAATTCAAATTTCAGAATCAGAGTCGGTTTGACCCAAGTCAAATTTAATTCTAAAATCAGGAGCCCGTCAGACTCAATTCAATTTGATTTTTCAAAATCAGGACTCCGTCATACTCAATTTAATTTTTCAAAATCACGAGTCAATTAGACTCAAATCAATTTAAATTTTTTTTATAATCGGAGTCAACCAGACTCAAATGAACTATTATCGGGAGTCGATCAGACTCAAATCAAATTATTTCCAAGATCAGGAGTCAAACTGACTCAAATCTAGAATCCGGAGTCCATCAAACTTGATTCAAATTATTTCAAAAATAGGAGTTTAACAGACTCAAATTATATTCAAATTTCCAAAATCCAGAGTCAAAATCCACTTGATTTCAAAAATCAAGAGTCAATCGGATTTTTTTTTCAAAATTTGAAGTCATGTGGACTTAAAAATTATTTTCCAGGGACCAAAGTATAAGAGGTGGGCAGTCTTTGGGGGTTTGAACACAAAATTCGGGACCCATTTTGAATTTTGGGGGGAAACCAACGACCTTTCAGCTGCCCTTTTTGCAGCACATGCCCGAGCATGCGGCAGTCCGTGACTACCATTGCGGCACTCACAGAATGCCGCTCCGGTTCTCAGCAAGTGCCGTGCAGCACTTCAGCGACTGCCGCGCACGATTCCCGAGTGCCGCTCGGGGTAGACAGGCTGCTTATGTATTAGTTTTTTTTTTCATTCATTCTTTCTACTTCTCACAAAACTTCTCTGAGCTGAATCTCTCCCTCAAAAGATTTTTTATCGACCTACATCAATCTATGGGGTTAGTAGGTTAGTTTCCCTGAGCAATATCTCATTTTTCTCTTTATTTTTGTTGTTTTCTTGATTTCTTTCAAAAGTTTAACGTCCGACTTAAACTCCTCCTTTCGATAGGTTGACCGTTATGAGCAAGAAAAGGAAGAAGTACGGGGCCACTCCTCATCCTGACCCCATTTTCTTACTCCGAGATCTGGACAAGCACCTGTCCGCCAGAGCATTTTGCCCAGAGGTATACCCTCTTTTTTATCTCTTCAATTTTCAATTCTCTTCTTATCAACCCTATGAATGCAATGTATGATAACAAAACTTTGGAATGCTCTATTTCGATTATCAAATGGCCTCATGAATGCAAATGCTATGCTGTAGAGATTTTCGAGCGTTCCAATCGTTCCTTTTATTTATTCATGTTCATTTTCATTATTATTATTATTTTGTTATTATTATTACTTTTTATTTTATTTCATTCATTTCCTTTATCAGTTTATTTACAGATATTAAACTCTTGTAACTTTTGCAGCTTTAGCTCGATACGCTAAAGGGTTATGGCAGCCTGGCCCATGGCTATGAGTGGTACCAGTCCCTGAGTCACATGGTGAGGGGCTATATTGATTATGCCAGCTTCGGAGACTTTGTCAAGCTCTTGACGAAGTGCTCGAATGACTTAAGGTAGATACACGGTTTCTCAGAGCAGTGGTGGGACACCACCAACATGTTCCACTTCGAGTTTGGGGAGATGACAATGACCCTACTCAATTTTAGCATGATCATTGGGATCCCCTTCGGGGGAGAGTGCCTACGATACCTCGATAGGGTGATAGAGTGGGATCAGGTACCCGAGTTGCTATAAGTGGTCCCAGATGAGCCCTTGGTTAGAACCAAGTGGTTCCTTGACATGTTCAGAGGCCAGGATGGCTTTACAGATAAGCAAATCGGGGATTTATTATGTACACGCTAGGATGCTCTTTGCAGAGCACCAAGGGCGACTGGACCTCTGTCGTGCTGGTGGGGTCTCTAGAGCATATGGATTGCATCTACGAGTACGACTGGGCTGGTGCCGGACTAGCCCTTCCTTATAGGCACATGGAAGAGCTTTCCCGGGATCATCCAGCCTCTACAAGCGGCTTCTGGAGAGCGTGGGAGGTACATTTCCGCTTTATTATCTTTTATCTTTTCCATTAACTTTTCATTCTGAATTGTAAACCTTACATCTTTTTCTTTGTTTTTTCTGATTTGATCCTACGAGTATCTCCATATGATGCCACCTTCAACACGACCGGCGAACTCTCTCGTCATGCTCCAGGGGTGGAAAGAGCAGAAGAACCATGTCGGGTGAAAGACTAGAGCCCATGATTTTATCGCTTTTAGGAACTTCTTGATGAATCTGAGAGAGCTGCATGTCAAGTGGTAGCCCTGGGTTGCTGTGCTTCTTACCCTTCCTCCAGATAGGCAGAGATCGGTGGGTTTTGACCCGTTGAGGTTATTATTGGACGGCCTAGACAATCAGGAGTGGTATTTAGGGAAGAGAGTGACCAGACAGTCACTGATGGCTCCTGTCTTCAACGTGCCATGCCCTCCACCTGGTTCTATAAGGGCTTTAGAGACTCTTCATGGTAGCGCATTCACGGCTGCCCTGAATGGTCTCCCTATTTAGGATTTTTAGAGCCTGCCGAGGGGTGTGTAGCTTTTCGTGCTGCTAAGCTGATGAAGAACTTCCCTCTGATGGAAGTGACTCGAGTAAGTTTCTTTTAACTTTTCATTCTCCTTATAGTTCTTTCCCTTTTTTTTTTTATTTATTGAATTCTCTTTTTTTTCTTTGCAATCCGTTTATGCCGTAGCCCGAGTTTCCACTCTACCATCGTAGGATTGGAGTCTCTTGACAGTCTTTTAGGGCGAGCAAGGCACTACCATGGTGCCCCGCTATCACTAGGACGCTCCTACGGTCCTACTTCAGTATGATTATGTCCTCTGGACTACGCCAATGAGGGTCTATTCTCTGCCCATAGCGTGAGGCAGTGGGTCCACGGACGAGAGTGGAGGGTAATTGCCTTTTTTTGGTCCTCTCTTTCATATTTATTTGCGTTTTCCCTGAATTTCAAATTGCTATTTTTGATTTCTGATTCAGGTTGATGGAGCCCGGGTAGCTGCTGAGGGCCAAGGCAAGCTTATATTATTATTTCCACTTTTCCTATTTAACACCTTCATTTATTTTTCAATTTTGGTTAACCAAATCAGTTATTCAATCTCTTTCCTTGTTGAGGAGGAAGAGAATAGGACCCTAGCCCTACGAGTGAGAGAGCTAGAGCAGCAGCTTGGAGCGGGCCCCAGTGGAGCTTATAGGGGGCATCGGTCAAGGCGGAGTCAGAGGCGGAGGTAGAGGTCACGACGGAGGAGGAGGTAGAGGCAGAGGCCATGGCACCGGGAGCGATACAGAGTCAAAGTAGGAGCCTCTCCCACACGTCACTCGCCAGACCCGAGGTCAGGGTCGGGGTTGATCCCATCTTCTTTTATCTCTCTCTTTTTGTTACTAAGTGTTTGGGGAGGACTCACACATACTTGGATGACTGTACATATATACTTATTTTGACGAGGGTTCTTGGATTACCGGGATAGGATAGGCGCCTACATTTTGACATGATTATCTTTTATATCTGCATGCTTTTATTTGTGACTGTGACCATAGCTTAGTCATGCATTTTATTGCCTGTGAATGCTGCATTTTATGAATGTGACCATGACTTGGTCCTGCATATTTATTTCCTATGAATGATGAATGTGATCATGTCTTTATTCATTTTTTTTGTAAATGATGAATGTGACCATGGCTTGGTCTTGTGTACGTGATGCAATATGATGCACACGTTTTACTGTATATCTAGTTTTTTGTTTGCAGGTTGGGCTGAAAGCATTAGAAACAGGCTGTGGCAAAAATCAGCTTTCCACGGCACTCGATTAGGCCTAAGCGGCACTCAGCGAGTGTTGTAGCGACAGTCGGTGACTGTCGTACGGCAAATCACGGACTATTGCGCGGCAGTATCGAGAGTACCGCTCGGTACCTCGAGTGCCGCTTGGTGGTCTGGGCAGATTTATTTATCCTTTTATACTCTCTTTTCCCCAAAACTCCACAAAACACTCTTCGTGATCTTTCACTTCCTTTTCAAATGGCCCCCATTGGCTCTCAAATCCTCTTCCCATGGATGTATACTCTCTCAGGCATTGACACACTTAACTTCAAGTGTTTTAGGCTGAACGACCTCTTCTCTTTTTGGCGGATGGCCCTAGATGAATGTTTGCTTTGAGCTGCTATCCAGTATTGGGATCCCACACTCTATGTCTTCCGTTTTGGTTACCCGGAGGTCTGTCCCTTGTTTGAGGAGTTCAGTGCTATCCTCCGCATTGATCCTTTCGCATATCTGACGGTTCTCCTAGTACAGTCCAGCTATGTTCAAGATTTGGCTGCTTTCCTTCATATATCCAGAAATGCTACAGGCTACTTCGTTCATGATAGGTAGATCAATTTTGAGTGCCTTTCTTTAGTCTATGCTCCCATAGGGGACCCCTATGACAACGGGTACCAGATCATAGGATGCAGTGCCTTATCGATTGCTATGCTGTCTTACTTCCTCTTCCAATAATCCTCTAATATTCTTATACCCATTGCTTGTGGTCTGGGGGAAATGAAGAGTGCCATTATGCTGGTCCATGGTGAGACTCTGATGGGATTGGATCGTGCCCACACTGTTGGGGCCATGTTATCTGTCGGGGAGCCCTTTGTCTTACAAGTTTGGTTTTTGGAGCGTCTGTATCTCTTTATCCACCCTCTACACCTTCTCAGGTCAATTTCCTATGACCGTTTGGAGATTTACCACCTATTCTATTTTGTCGGCACCTAGCTTGATTGGCTTCAAAGTCTCTCTCCTAATGACATCTGCTGGGTTTGCCCGTAGTGGACTTATATCTCCGTTGCAATACAATTTCCCGGGCGACCTGGCATCTAGTTGCTTGGGCTGCATGCTACCACTTTTTACATTCCTGGCCAAGTGGTCCGTCAGTACGGACTTATCCAAGATGTTCCCGAGGATGTTACTGTAGACTTTACGAGGAGTTCTGCTATGCACCCTTCCATTATGAAGGCTTTCACTGAGGCTTGGCATGACAGGGTGGCGGCTCCTTTCCGGAGAATTCCTACTTCAGGCAAGCCTACTGTTGAGTATCTTCAGGAGATCCAGACTCTGGTCGAGAGACAAAATTTATAAACATACATGGATGAAAGCAAAACAAACTGCAGGACAAGGCTTTTATTCTACAAAACTTCTAACCCTGTCTACTCTTTTATGCTTTTTGAATGTGATTTTCTTCTTTTTCTTCCCAATGAATGTTCTTGTATTTAGAAAATGTTCTAACATGTTCAATCAAGGTGTTCACTCTTTTGATCCATCTTTTAAATTATGAAAATCCTCCTTTCCAAGTCTTTTCTTGGCTTTTCAACACTTTTGTTTGAGTCTTGCTTAGAGCTTTAATCGTTCTATACCATGAATTCTTATTTGCTCCTTTATAGTGCTCATTTTGATAGCCAGGGGATCTAGAGATGGGTTAGGGTAAATATTTGGATTCTTCGGATAGCAAACAAAGTTTGCCCGCGGTTATGGGGCTCTGACTTGGTTCCGGACAAACGTAAGTTTGCCCTTAGTTTAGCACAGGTTTTCTTATTTTTCACGGACCGAAGGCTTTCGAGAGCCCAGCTACTTATCCCCGAGTGGGTATCAGGTCCAAAGTAGTTCGGTTTAAGGCTTGAAGGAAGGTGCCACTCCGGCAATTATTAATTACCGAACCGAATAGGTTCCCTACGTATCCCCTAGCGGGAATCAGGTCAAGCATAGTTCATCAATGTAGGAGGTTTTGAAATGAATGGTTTCAAGCAAAGTACTTCTTGAGGCGATCGAGGTTAATCGGCTGTTTAAATTCAACCCCGTCTAGGTCCATAAGATAGGCAGCCCCTCCGAAAAGGAGAGTCTTAAGGATGTATGGCCCGACCCAGTTGGGTTTGAATTTCCTTTGGGGTCATAAACAGGCACTTTAAGTTCTTTGAGGACCAGGTCGACCTCAGTAAGCTTCCTTAGGCGAGTCTTTTTGTTGAAAGCACAAGCTATCCTTTTATGATATCCCCAAGTATGGTTTATTGAGGCCAACCTTTTCTCATCCAGTAACATCAACTCCTCATACCTTCCCCGTATTTATTCTAGCTCAGTCACTTCACATTCCGCTAAAATCCTAAGAGAGGGAATTTATACTTCAACCAGAAGGACAACTTCCATCCCGTAAATCAATGAATATGGCGTAGCTCTTGTAGAGGTTCTCACGGGGGTCCGGTATCCCCATAGTGTAAATAGCAGTTTCTCGTGCCAATCCTTATAAGTATCTGTCGTTTTCCTCAAGATTGCTTTAACATTTTTATTTGCCGCTTCCACTGCCCCATTTGTTTGTGCCTGTACGGGGAAGATTGGTGGTGGGTGATCTTATATTTCTCTAAGAGTGGGATAACTTTGCCTTAAAAATGACTACCATGATCTGAAATGAACTCATTTGGAATCCTATATCTGCATATTATATTTTTCTCGATAAACACATCTTTAGCCTTCAAGGTTGCATATGACGCCGCCTCTACCCACTTGGTAAAGTATCAATTGCCACAATTATGTACCGGTGACCATTCGAGGCCTTTGGAATTATTTTACCAATAATGTCTATTCCCTATACAGAAAACGACCAAGGTGTTGTCATGCTATAGAGTTGGGATGACGGGGTATGCATCAAATTTGCATAGATCTGGCACTTATGGCATCTTCTGACATATTCACAACAATCTCTGTCTAAGGTTTTCCAGTAATACCCTGGCCAAATTATCTTCTTTGCCAACATATGTCCATTTATGTGGGGCCCACAGACTCCTTCGTGTATTTCCTCCATCATTCTCTTGGCTTCTTTTCCATATAGGCACTCAAGATTGTACCCGTGTAACACTTCTTCCACAAGTTATTCGCATAGATCACAAATTGAGCAAAAAATCTTTGAACCTCTTTCTTATCCTTCTCTAAAGCTCCTTTAGGGTACTCCTCCTTCTTAATGAAATTCCAAAAATCCTCATACCAAGGCATTTCACCTTTCTCCTCCATGGCTGTGATCATCTTGAATGAAGGCTGGTTTCTTATTTATAAGGATAATGGGATCATGGTGACTCCTGAGGGGATTTGTATCATTCAGGATAGGGTTACTAGGGAGTCGGCTTGTTGATTCTTCTCACGAGAAAGGTAATAGAACGAAATTCTTTTAAACCGTACTTTCAAGCTCTCTAGGTACTCGTGGTAAGGTCTCAGCTTCTCATGCCTTACCCTCCAATCACCTCGCACTTGGGATATAATCAGGTTAGAATCTCCAAAAACATCGATCCTTTCAACTTTTAAGGCCAATATTGCTTCTATCCCAATTATGCATGCTTTGTACTGTGCCATATTATTGGTTGAGTTGTACTTAAGCTTGACGGCTAACGGAGTAGGAGTTCCATTAGGTGCTACCAGGATGATTCCGACCCCATAGCCTAATTGGTTAGCTGCTCCATCGAAATACATCTTCCACAGATTTTCTTCTATCCCCATCACTCCTTCATTTGGGAATCGAAACTCGCCTTTCTCCTTGGATTCTATTGTAAGATCGGCCAGGTACTCAGTGACAGCCCTTCCTTTTATGAATTTGGAAGTGACATACTTTATATCGAATTCAGCCAACATCATGGTCCATCGGGAGATCATACTGGTCAAGGCGGATTTTTCAAATAGGTATTTGAGTGAGTCCATTTGGGATATCAGGGTAATAGGGAAGGCTTACATGTAGTGTCTAAGGCGATGGGTACACCAGACTAAGGCCCAACATGCTTTCTCTAAGGGTGAATATTTTAGCTCATATCTGATTGTCCTTTTCTAAAAAAATAAATAGCCCTCTCTACGTGCCCCATCTCTCCTTCTTGGGCCAAAATGCACCCCATCGAATCTTCGGACACCGAAAGGTATAATAACAAAGGCCTTCGGGGTGCCGGTGGTGATAGGACAGGTGGGTTTTGGAGATAGGTTTTGATTTTATCGAAGGCTTATTGGCATAGGGTATCCCACTCAAACTTTTCTCCTTTTCTGAGCAATCTAAACAGCAGGTCATAGGTTAAGGTGAGCTTTGAAATGAAGCGACTAATGAATTGTATCCTACCCAAGAACCCCCTCAGCTTTTTCTCATTCTTCGGCGGCTGTATCTCAACTATGGCTTTAATTTTGGTCTGGTCCACCTCTATTCCCCTTTGGGTGATAAGAAATCCCAATAACTTCTTGGTAGTAACTCCGAAAGTGCACTTTTGTGGATTCAGCCTCATTCTAAACTTTCTCAACCTCTCAAAGAACTTTCTTAATTCCTCTAAATGTCATTCCATCTTCTTAGACTTCACGATCATATCATCTATGTATACCTCCACCTCTTTATGAATCATGTCATGTAACAGCGTGGTGGCGGCTAATTGATATGTTGCCCCTGTGTTCTTGAGTCCAAACGACATTACCCTATAACAATACGTACCCCAAGGTATGATGAAAGTGGTTTTTCCCCTATCCTCCAGTGTCATGAGAATCTGATTATGCCTCGAGAATCCATCCATAAAAGACAAGAGCTCGTGCATCGCGGTGTTATCAACTAGTACGTCGATGTGAGGTAGAGGGAAGTTGTCTTTAGGGCTTGCTTTATTTAAATCTCAAAAATCGACACACACCCTAACACGACTATCGTTCTTCGGGACCGGCACAATGTTGGCGATCCATTCGGGATACTCGATGACCATCAAGAATCCAGCTTTTAATTGCTTTTCAACTTCCTCTTTTACTTTAAGTGGCCATTCAGGCCTCATTGGCCCAATTTTTGTTTTATTGATTTTGAATTAGGAAAGAGGGGGATATGATGTTGGACTATCTCTGGATCGATACCTAGCATATCAGTATAAGACCATGCAAAAATATCTTTGCATTCATTTAATAAACTGATAAATTCTTTGCTTTCTTCACTGCTAAGTGTAGAGCTAATAAAAACATTTTGGGGATTATCTTCATTTCCCAGATTTATCGTTAGAGTGTTCTCAATGATTTTGCATGCAAATTCTTTTTCTTTTGCGATTAATTTTTGCAATTCGCTTGGTATTTCATAGTTATCACATTCATCACATTCATTAAGCGCATTCGAGTAGGCAGAATCAGTCATACTTTCATTAACTTTGTTAGGGGTGATTACAACAGATATAGCAATAGTAAGATGCCTCATTTGGGCCATTATAGACTCCGGAAAGGGGGATACTTATCACTAGACTCAAAGACCCACTATTTGTTGACTCCTCTCTTGAGTTCCATGGTGTGGCAGCCCGGTAGGTTCCCTGTTCCTATCTCAATTTTCCCTTCATTTTCTGGATCTTCTTCTTTTGCTTCATTCTTCTTGTCTTCATCATTTCACTCGTCCTTTCCCATCACCTCTTCCACCATATCCTCGACATATTCTTCGGCTTTTAAAATCTCTTCTTCACCATTCCCTTCAGTTTTTGTGCTTTCCTCATTCAACAGAATCTGTATAGCTGGACCATCTAGCTTACTAATCCAATCCTTAACAGTGGCAAACTTTATAGGTACTTGCAAATACGGGTCTTCATATTCGGAGAGTTCATGAGGGAAAAGATCTCAAACCCTGGCTTCAAACAATTGTCTTTCAGATCCACCCATGGCTCTGGAAAGCCACAGAGGGGAAATCTTCTCCTTCCCTCACAACATCCCCATTGAGCATTTTCTGATATGGGGCAATCAGGGCATCAATTACTTTCTTCTTTTCCTTCAATTCTTTCTTCGACTGCTAATAACCCAGGCCATGAGTATGAGTCTGTGTGGGGATTCTTGGAAACTCTGGCAGACCATGATGATTTTTACCCAGTCCCATTCCTAGGAAGAAATCTTCTTTATAATTTTGGAGAATTACGGGCTCGCATACTGATCAAAGTAAAGTGGCAGGAACTCCCTCCAACATATTGATGAACTCAAACCCTCCCAGATTTGTTTCCTCCTCTTGCAATTGTACCTCTACAACTGATGCGCTTGACAAAGCTTTAGACAGGCAAACCCAACTATCCCCGAGAATATCGCAAACCTTGCTTTTCGAAACACACTTGACCATTTGATGAATTATTGATGGCATGGCGCCTAGAATGTCCAACCATGGCCTACCTAGCAGCAAGTTTAAAGAGGTAGGGATGTCGATGATCTGAAACTCAGCTTCTTTTTCCAAAGGCCCGACGGTGAGTTTGAGAAAGATTATACCCATGACCGTCCTCTGGGTGTTGTTATAGGCTCTTACCTTCTGGTCAGATGGTATGAAAGTTGACTCGTCCATACCCATTCGCTTAGCTATTCAAAACGGACACACATTTAGAGCAGACTTACTGTCAACGAGATAAGCAGGTACATTATTCCCCAAGCACTCAACAGTGACATATAGCAGTTTATTGTGGACGGGCCACCCTGGGGGGTAAATTATCTGAGGAAAAGGTGATAGCCAGGGTCAGAATTCTACTGATCATTCCAATGAGATCCTCTGGTGCTGTGCCGATAGAAACATTGGACTGATTCTGGGCATCCAGCACTGCCTGCCTGTGACGTTTAGAAGCGATCAATAATCCCTAGATGGTGATATTGGCGTGGGTCTTCTTCATTTGCTTTAAAACCCTATTCTTCTCTTCTTCTTCATTCATCTTTCCTTTTCCTTTATCTAACTCTCTCCCGGGTGATCTTCCTCTAGCTCATGCAGCTTGAAGTGTCTCCCTGATCGGGTTAGATGACTGGCCTCCTCTTTTGCCATAAATTGTCAATTTCTAAAGCAGCTTTTGAACTTTCTTTCCCTATTTCTGTCTCCTCATCACTCTCGTACCATAGGTCATCTTCCAACTGACCTATATCTCGACTATTAGCTTTATCAGTTTCTTGAACCCACCAATCCATATGCTTTGTCATTTCTCTCCACATCTTCTTGACTGATTTCCCTGAGTACAGATTATAAAATATTTTGGCAGGTGGTATGGTTTCCTCAGTTTCTCAACTTTCATGATCAACTTGGATGGATCGAAGGTCATCTCCCCTAACCCGAAGAAATAAAGGCCATGTGGTGGTGGTACAACATGATGATTCGACAGCAAATTTCTAGTAACGATAGGAGCTTTAACAGGTGGCTCAGATATTACCTTGTTATCGATGGTATCTTGGATTTCATGCCTCAATCTTGTGCACCTATCCGTAGCATGACCCTTTTGTTGATGAAGTTTGCAGTAGAGATCCTCTTGAAAGCTCGACAGAAGTGGGTTTAGTAAAGATCGAGGTTCCAATGGACGAAGGTGTCCCTTTGCCATCAACCTATCAAGGGCGGTTGATAGTGACATCCCTAAATCTGAGAACTACCTTGGTTGCTTGTCTCCTTCTATCCTTGTTATCTTAAATTTTTTGTTTGGCTCACTCAGTGCATTGAAGTCGGTGGGGCTAGAGTGATCCCCCGAATATCCTCCGTTTGACCCGTAGCTTGGCTTCCTATACTTGTTCGATTGCTCTTCTTTCTTAATTACCCCTTCCTGGATTACGTCTTCTATCCTTGACCCCATGTCAAAGATTTCGGTGAAAGGGTTGATTAATTGGAACCTCATTTTCCCTTGGTAGACAGGTTGGAGATTCTTCATTAGCATCTGTGGATACGTGGCCTCCGTGAGCCCAATCCCGTTTCTTATTTTCGGGGTTTTCAGAATTGATTTTCCTTTAGTTTTTAAATCAAAGTTGATATGAAAAAAGAAGGTCTGTTGAAAACAGATACAGAGTCGCCACTTGGTTTTTAAGGAACCAAGAAACCTAATTTTGACTCACCCAAATAGATAAAGAGCACCGGCCCTTCATAACCAAAGAACTTGGCACGGGGTTTTGGTATGAGAGAGGAAGGAGCCTTTGTCACGACTAAAACACCCTCAACTCGCCCCGTCTTTCGACGGGCCTCAACTAGCATCCAAATAATCATCTTATACTATGTTTGGTTTGACAATTAATACTATGATAGTATATTACATCACATGGGAATCTTGAAATGGAAGATCAAAAGATAAGATATCATTCATAAGATCTAGGCCAAGTATCACACAATGTAAAGTGAAAGATCACACAAACAAACCTAGGAAAAATCGTCTAATCACATATCAAGTAATAAAGTTTTCCTAATCTAAGGGGACATGAATTTTTCTTGAAACAACTAAACAAAGAGATCAAAAATGTGCTTATCAAGCTAGAATGATGCATGTTAATCTTTGAGGAAAGAACACCTCTCAATCCCCCGGAAGGATGAGAAAGGAAGATTAGATCGAGGGAAGCATGGACGTGTGATCGAATTCATTCCTTATAATCTTCTTAGATTAGGAGTCACAAAAACCCCAAATCTTGCATGGATGCAATGTATGATCCTAGAATGTGCAAAGGTTGTAGTGTGTTTGTGTACATGGACATTCTAAGGTGGCTTAGAAGTCTAAAAGTTGAATGAATTCATGGAGAAAGTCATCATAAGATATGTACAAATGTAGTATGGACCACTTCATAGGATATGAACTAATTTGAAGTACATGTAATCATCAAATCAAAGGATGGAAGTAAAAGTATACTTGCTGTGAATAGTGGATAGAATAGTGACTTGATTTTGTGGAAATTGAAAAGTGGGGTTAGAAATGTTTTCAATGCATGATTATTTATTGAGATCATCCTTATTGTGTCTGGAACACATATCAAAAAGCCAATCTTCAATAACTATTACAGATTGAGAGAAATCATGTAAACAATGGAGGTTACTCAGAAACAGAGTTCGTACTGTCGATTGAAATATTGAAAAATCTTAGAAAATGAAAACAAATGATCTAGAGGCCCATATTATACAGAATGTTCCCTATGACACTAAAGTTTAGGGTAAAAATGATTTGGGACCACTCTTTGTGGAAACGTTTTCTGGAAAAACAAGTTGAAAGGGGATCTAGCTGCTGTGACAGCAAAAACAGAATGTCTGGACGGAATGTTTGGGTCAAAATGAAACCATTCCAAGTGTTTTCAAGCTAAGCCAAAAATCATGGATGTTCTATAATGAGTAAAGAAGCATTTCCATGTGGTCTCATGACCATACCTTGATTATTGAGTTCAAGAGAAATCTTTGAACTCAGATCATTCACTGTTTTGAAAATTTTTGGTAAAACAAAGCTTATTTCTTGGAATCCAAATGTTGGGGGTTTTAAAGGGGTTTTGAAATAGGGGTTGTGAAAGCACATTTCTAGCACAAAAAGGGGATTAAGACCACTTGGAACATCATCATCAAACTCATATCAAGAACTCCCAATATTACTTGCACAAACATAGTTTTGTTTGAGAATATGACTTCAAGAATACATATGAATGTATTGAAGTTAGAATCATCATCCATTAAACATGTCTTCGAGGTCAAGAGCTACTATCCATCAGAATTCACTCTCCTCAAACAACATGTCATTTAGATGATGATAAGCATGTATGTAATCAAAGAAAAATAAAAAAGATATGAGGTAAGAAGAGATGAACATTAATGTAAACAAGCAAGTTAAAAGCAATCTATAGATGATAATCAATGTGATTTTGGACTTGTAGCTTGGTGTTTCACTCATAGATATTGACATTTGGACATGGAAGTAGCTTCCTAACTCAAGATTGCTCAAAAATGGTGATTGGGAAAGACTTGAATGTGAAGTATAAGAGGGGTAATGGAAGAAAACAAGATTGAAACTCACTTTCTTATAGAAAATCAGTGGGAGAAGCTCCCTTTCCTTCTTCTAAACCTATCTCTATCTCTCTTTCTCTCTACAACTTCTATGAACTTTGCTCTTGGCCCCCTAAAATGAAGAGCAAAGGGGGTTTATATAGGCCAATTTGGGGTGGTTTTGGGATTTTGAAAGTGCTCCAGTTAGCCCCAAACATCTGTGAACATAAAACTACATCATTTTGGTCTTCAATTATTCAATTTGTACCCCCAAAATAAATTACAAAAATGGACTCTGAGTGGGTTGAGTGCCGCTGCAGCACTGGCCATGTGCCGTTGCGACAGTGGTCCAGTGCCACCGCGGCATTGCTCCTCAGACGCCCAGAAATTTACGTTTAGGCCCCCAGAGGTTCTGGTATTCGCGAAAAGGCCCTATTTCGTCCGAAATTCACAGAAAATGCGTACAAACTCCAAATTGAGCTTGTGATATACCGTTGGAAAGGTAATGGAGTCTAATTTCCATAAAATATAGTTCAGAGATGGGTCACTTTAAAAGGTTTTGTGGTATTCGCGATAAAAGCCAATTTGATCGCCTTTTTCACCTTCGAAAATTCATAATAAATTCATTTTAAATCGAGAAATTATGTGCGATATACCGTTGGAAAGCTATTGACCTCTAGATTCCATGAAAATGTTGGAAAAATTATATGACACTCTGGTTTCAATGTCCACTTTTAGGTCAAATCGGTCAAACCTAGGATTTCTAGGAAGTTCTGGGAACCTTTGGGAGATCCCAGGAGCGGACGATTTCGTTTGATTTTCTTTTAAAACTTGTTTTAGTACTTTTCACACAATCTAAATGATTTCAAAACTTTTCGGTGAATTTGGACGATTTTGGTCAAACCCTGGTCAAACCTGGTCAAACTTGGGTCAAACCGGTCAATAGAGATTTTCTAGGAACTTTCTGGACTTCCTGTGGTCTCTAGGAGCTGATGATTTCATCTAATTTTACTTTAAAATTCATTTTTAGTACTTTTTTTATGATGTAGCATGTTTCCAGAACTTTCGGTCCAAATCTGGGAGTGTTTGGGCTTTCAGGGGCATTTTTGTCATTTGTACCACTTTCTGAGCATTTCGAGAGATAGAACTAACTTCCAAGAGTCCTTCTGAGTCTTTTTCGATCCTTGTGAACCACCAAGCTATGGGTCTCCTAAATCTGATAGCCGAAAAAATAGGGTGTCTACAGGTTGCCCCGCTTTGGCATGAACTTGCGAGGCAACGCATGTTGCAAGCGAGTGTTAAAGTTTTGAAGAGACAGGTCTTTTTGGAGGCTATGGATTTAGGATAAAAGCGTTGCAAAAGATGCAAGGATGATGCTGAGGCTAGTGCTGGTCGTGCTCTTTGTTGGCTGCCTACGTATCCCAAGGGGAATCAGACCAGGACGTAGTTCAGGGCACAAAGAAGCAAATCACATATGCACAACAAGACAGGCATATGCTATGCTATGAGGATGATATGCAATGCGTGGATGTGATATGAATTGTGTCATGAGTCGTATCGTGCCTAGTGTTCTGATCCTAGTATGAGTTGGTGCTATGGGGTGTGTGCCACTCCGAGTGGACTTATATCATGCTAGTGTTTCTAACTGTGATGCAGTTATTGACCCGAATAGGGACACCAAGGTTTGAAGACTCTAGGTCTTGGAGGAAACTTCTAAATTTTGGAAAGTGTGCTTCGCAAGTGAATGTAATCGTATGTGGGGTCCCAGAGGACGTTAATCAAAGATGAAGTTTGACAGATGGTTGGACATGGAAGCCCTGGACACAGAAACCCTAAGAATTCAAGTGATGGACATGAAAACCAGAGATGTCAAGAGACGAACACTGAAGCGACATTAATGGACATGGAAGCCCAAGATTTTGAATGAGAACGATCAATACAACATATTTTGAATGAGAGTGATGGTAAATTAATGATGATTAATGGACTGACGATTCACGAATCGAGATGACGAGTAGACAGTGAACTACTGTGACTGTCATGGGTTGGACCAACGATGACTAGTCGATAGTGAACTACTGTGACTGTCATGGATTAGATAAACAGTTGGACTAACCGAGATCAGAAGGACTGACAATGTATGAATCGAGATGACGAATCGACAGTGAACTAATGTGACTGCCATGGATTGAACTGACGATGTACGAATCGAGATGACGAATCGACAGTGAACTACTGTGATTATCATGGATTGAACTAACAATGATGAGTCGACAGTGAACTACTGTGACTGTTGTGGATTGAACTGACGATGTACGAATTGAGATGACGAGTCGATAGTGAACTACTGTGACTGTCAGGATTGAACTGACGATGTACGAATTGAGATGATGAGTCGACAGTGAACTATTGTGAATGTCAGGATTGAGCTGATGATGTACTGATCGAGATGAGGAGTCGACAGTGAACTACTGTGACTGTCATGGATTGAATTGACGATATACGAATCAAGATGACGAGTCGATAGTGAACTACTGTGACTGTCATGCATTGAACTGACGATGTACGAATCGAGATGACGAGTCGACAGTGAACTACTATGACTATCATGGATTGAACTGATGATGTACTTATCTAGATGACGAGTCAACAGTGAACTACTGTGACTGTCATGGATTGAACTGACGATGAACGAATCGAGATGACGAGTCGACAGTGAACTGCTATGACTGTCATGGATTAAACTGACGATGTACTTATCTAGATGACGAGTCAATAGTGAACTACTATGACTGTCATGGATTGAAATGATGATGTACGAATCGAGATGACGAATCGACAGTGAACTACTATGACTGTCATGGATTGAACTGACGATGTACTTATCTAGATGACGAGTCAACAATGAACTACTGTGACTTTCTTGGATTAAACTGACGATGTATGACTCGAGATGATGAGTCGATAGTGAACTACTGTGACTGTCATGGATTGAAGTGACGATGTATGAATCGAGATGACGAGTCGATAGTGAACTACTGTGACTGTCAGGATTAAACTGATGATGTACTAATCGAGATGACGAGTCGATAGTGAACTACTATGACTGTCATGGATTGAACTGATGACGTACTAATCGAGAAGATGAGTCAGCAGTGAACGACTGTGACTGTCATGGATTGAACTAATGATGTACTAATCGAGATGACGAGTCGACAATGAACTACTGTGACTGTCATGGATTGGACCAACGGTTGGAATAACCATGATCAAAAGAATTGACGATGTACGAATTGATATGATTGCTGGGGATTAAACTGAATCTGCTGGGGATGAAACGACTCTTTCTGAGATCTTTCTTTAACTGTTTCTCTCGACCAGGAACCAGGATCAAAACACGATTGATCAAATCTTCTGACCAAGAACCAGGACCCATCTCTGAATCTCTCACGGTTGATCAAACCTTCTGATCGAGAACTAGGACTCATATCTGAATCTCTCGCGGTTGATCAAATCTTAACGATGCTCCTTGACTTTTCAATGATGCTTTTCAACTCTTTTAATGCTACTCAACACATCTGATGCTCCTTCAACGATGCTCCTCAACATATCTGATGCTCCTCTTCGACAATACTCCTCAACACTTCAGATATTCCTCGATGTTCCTCTACTTTTCAACGATGCTTCTCAACTCTCCTGATATTCCTCGATGCTCCAACAATGCTTCTTAACTCTCCTGATGTTCCTCGATGCTCCTCTAATCTCTGGGCTCTAAAACACCCTCATAAAAACATCTCATCAGCAAACCTGGACTCTGAGCCCTAAAACACCTCAACAACACATCTCATCAACACAACACATCTAGACTCTGATTGGATCAGCAATAGGTGTTGGGGATATTCCCTCCGGTCAGCCACCTTGAGAAATAACTATCGGTCGTAGTTTGTAACCACTTACGAGTTTATGCTACTCATACTTGGGACACTTCTCATGTTGTGACCTTGACTGGTGCAGTAATGATGTTTGGTACTTCTACTTGTATCCATATTTTTTTTATAATTGGGAATCACCTTAAGCCCACACATTTGAGACCATCAGGACGAATGGACTTAACAGGAATGACGATGACAAGGAAAGTTGGGTTAGTTTGCATGAGACCTCAATCTCTGACTCACTTTTGATTAGATTACTACTGACTCAAACAAAGAAAGATTAACCTAGACATGAATTTCTCAAATTGCTATGATCCAATGTGCCTCTGTCATAAATGATGTACCGCTCATCTTTTATATTCACTTCTCATCTTAACATGATAGCACTTTGCTGATAAATCCGATTTTTGAAAGTTCCTCCCTATTGATCTAATCAATCCTTTGATTCTCCCAAGATGTGCTTAGAATTAGTGCCTTAGCTTATAGAACAAAAGATACTCTATTTCAAAAATTTTCAAAACAACTTGGTGACTTGAAAACTTACCCTTGGTGTGAAGTGATTGCGTTAGGCAAACGGAGTTTGGCCCTAGTTTGAGGTGTATGAAGTGGAATTTATAGGCAAACGAGGTGGGTGACTGAAGTTTGCGCCTAGTTTAGATGATGGTTTATTGGAGGTTCTGAGCAAATGAGGTAGGTGACCGAAGTTTGCCCCTTGTATGAAGGGAAGATAGTAAAATTCATGGAAACGAGGCGGGTAGTCGAAGTTTGCCCCTAGTATGGAAGGTGATTTCTGGCTTGGGGCAAGGACCGTGACTTTAATCTCTCAAATCCTCATAACTTTTGTCTAGGCACTGGTGAAGTGACCTAGCGAGCTATTTTCTCTCTTTTGTTATTGCTCACTCTGGATTTAGCTCTAATTTTTACCTAGGCGTCCTTTTAGATTTTTGACCTAGTGAGCCATCCTTCTTTTCTTTTTGAAAGTCTGCCTACGTACCTCCGAACGATGATCAGGTCCAACGTAATTTGGGCCAAAGTCTTAAAAGACGGGGGGTTGATTATGATGGTGTCGACCGAACCGATGCGGTTGCCTACGTATCCCCGAGTGGGAATCAGTTCGAGCGTAGTTCAAACCAAAGCTTTGAAAGAAATTGGTTGAGGGTTTTTCAAACCAATCGTCAAAGAAGTTAAACTTAGCTCACTTATGGTAACCTTGAATAAGAAGATTCAGTTTCGGTCTCCCTTTCTTTTCTTTTCTTTTTTTTTTCTTTTCTTTCCTTTTCTTTTTCAGGATTGATCCTTTTCACTTTTGCCTAGCCAGTCAATTTTACTTTTCATGTAGTTGATTCTTGTGAGATATTTTGATCACAATTTCAGAATTCCAGAATGTGCATGTCAGTTCTCAGAATTTATTTGTGGTAGTTCGAAGTCTTTTGAAATGTGATCTAGGCATGTTCTCATGATGTAACTTGAAGTGTACAATTCTCTGTATCACCAAAATTTTATTCCTTTCATTTTCTCCATCATTTTGACTGGCTAAGGTCAGATTTTGGAAATCAACACCTTTTTTCAGCTCTAACTTTTGCCTAGGTGCCCTTTTGGGTTTTCAACCTAGCGAGCTTTTCTTTTCTTTCTTTTTCTTTTTTTTTTCTTTGTTTTTTTGTTTTGTTTTTTTGTTTTTGTTTTGAAAGGGGAGAAGAAACTCATTGAAAGTGTTTGGCTGCCATCAAGGACTAAGTCTGCACTGCTTTCAACAGATATATTGTATGGCTCCCTATTGGATTGGGCTCAAGGCTTTGAAATGGTGGGAAAAGGGTGTTGGGAAGCCTCAAGTCAGTTTCAAGCAAGTTTTTTCAAAATTAAGGCAAGAGCATCTTTAAATTCTTAAAGTACGACTATTCAATTCTCAGCTCTTCTTCATTGTTAGCGTGAAATAGACTTTGACCTTTTCAAGATTCTTCTTTTTATGCAAAATTTTATTAGCAGAGTAATATCCGTGGTGATTTGAAAATTGACATTTTCAGTTCAGTGATTCATGCATTTATGACTACACACATCAAATTAAGCAAAATGAGATTTCATTCCAATAAAACAGAAGGATTACATTGGTACAGACTCGACTGAACTTGAAAATAGATAGACTTGACCACAAGACTAAACTTGAAATAGACTCAAAACATAGAACAGACTCGATTAGACTCGACCTGGTCTCAAATGGAGTGTCTTTGCGACCCATTTATTATTCTTATTCTATTTTTTTATCAGAAGTTCCAAACACCATCACTTTACTGCGTAGTTTCAACATTCAATGGCATCATCAAAAGGTATCACTCGAGCGGTTGATCCAAGCCAAGATAGTGGATAGGATTAGGATGGGGTACATCCTCTATGAGGTTTTGAATGTCATGATGGAGGCAGATGCATTGATCGGTGGCATGGCCTAGATTTTTGTAGTAAGCACATCGTAGGCTCATGTTGTAGTGGGAGAGTATGGGATCTGGTAGCGGCTTGTGAGGGAGGAGCTGTAGGTGGCCCTTTTTGAGTAGGTGGTCCAAGGCTGTGGAAAGGGGAACATCAAGTTTGGAGAATTTGCGAGGGCCTTTTGGGCGATTTGGCGGAATAGACTGGTATGGACCGAGAGTGTAGTCCATTAGTTTGTTACTAAGCGCTGTAGACACCCCAATTTTGACCGACCGTAGAATTTAGGAGAGCGTCACCTCCACGTCCGATGATGATAAGGACCGAAAAGATTCGAAGTATTCCAAGCTCTTCAGAAAGTTCTCCAAACGCGATAAAATTTTATAGAAAGAAGAAAATACCAGGCATTTTGGAGATTTCAGGTGTAAAACACCATTTTCGGAAAAGATCTTCAAGAATAAGTTTCTTTAAGAAAAGGGAAGAAAGAAAATACCTAAAAAGGGAAAGTCTGCAGAAAAACGGCACACGGCAGATTTTCGCGGCATTCAGTGAATGCCGAGCGGCACTCACTGAATGCCGCACGACATTCGGTGAGTGCCGGCCCGGCACTTACTGAGTGCTGCCGACTTTTTTGACGACCGTTTGCTTTTAAAGTCCGTATTTTGTGGTACAATACGTATGTGTAGGCGGATAAAAACAAAAATCTGATAAAGTAAGGTTGACGAAAAAAACGGCAATCAATAATTTGCCGCGACACTCACTGAGAGCCGCGCGGAAGTTGCGAAGTGCCGCGACGACACTCACCGACTGCCGCGGATAACTTTTGAATGCCGCCCTGGGCAGCAGTCTGTCTAATTTCAGGAAGTACGTATTGTACCACCAAATGGGATGATTATACCTGTCTTTTACTCTAAATTCACTGAAAATACTTGGGAATTTTTGTCTATAAAAAGAGGAAGGATCTTCCTTGGAACATATGCAAGGAATACACACAAGAGATACACCAAAAAATACAAAAAATCACTACCATTACACTAACATATTTTGAGAGAAAAAGAGAGAGTTTAGAGAACTAGAGAGAAGAGCTTGGAAGATCTTCACAGAAAGACTTTTGAGGATAGTTTGGAGGTGACCCTCTAATCTTTGGTTGTGTTCTCTTTCTTTTTGAGCTTCTAATCTTCAAGTCATTTTTAGTTTTTCTTGATTAAATCTTAGAGTTTGTCTAGTAAGCTTAGGAGTTCTTGTTTCTAATTCTTTAGTCTTTCTTATATTTCTTTTTGTTTATGTTCCTCTCTTGAGATTCTTAGAGATCTTCAATATCTCCCTTGAAATCTCTTGAGTATGACCCCTTGAATCCCATGTAAGCTTATACTTTACATGAGAGTCAAAATTTGATCATCACTTCATTTCATAAGCAAATAGATGAATCCAAGTCCATACTCATGACTTGGATCCTCTAAACTTGGTACTTCATGAAATCATTTCCATATTCTCTTTGAAACTTATGAGTATTAGCCATGTCTTCATCTCCAATGACCATCAAATGGTAGGAGAAAATGGTTTTGAGTCTAAGCCCATCTCGATTCTGGGCATCCAGGACTGCCTGCCTGTGACGTTTAGAAGCGATCAATAATCCCTAGATGGTGATATTGGCTTGTGTCTTCTTCATTTGCTTTAAAACCCTATTCTTCTCTTCTTCTTCATTCATCTTTCCTTTTCCTTTATCTAACTCTCTCCCGGGTGATCTTCCTCTAGCTCATGCAGCTTGAAGTGTCTCCCTGATCGGGTTAGATGACTAGCCTCCTCTTTTGCCACAAAATGTCAATTTCTAAAGCAGCTTTTGAACTTTCTTTCCCTATTTCTGTCTCCTCATCACTCTCGTACCACAGGTCATCTTCCAACTGACCTATATCTCGACTATTAGCTTTGTCAGTTTCTTGAACCCACCAATCCATATGCTTTGTCATTTATCTCCACATCTTCTTGACTGATTTCCCTGAGTACAGATTATAAAATATTTTGGCAGGTGGTATGGTTTCCTCAGTTTCTCAACTTTCATGATCAACTTGGATGGATCGAAGGTCATCTCCCCTAACCCCAAGAAATAAAGGCCATGTGGTGGTGGTACAACATGATGATTCGGCAGCAAATTTCTAGTAACGATAGGAGCTTTAACAGATGGCTCAGATATTACCTTGTTATCGATGGTATCTTGGATTTCATGCCTCAATCTTGTGCACCTATCCGTAGCATGACCCTTTTGTTGATGAAGTTTGCAGTAGAGATCCTCTTGAAAGCTCGACAGAAGTGGGTTTAGTAAAGATCGAGGTTCCAATGGACGAAGGTGTCCCTTTGCCATCAACCTATCAAGGGCGGTTGATAGTGACATCCCTAAATCTGAGAACTACCTTGGTTGCTTGTCTCCTTCTATCCTTGTTATGTTAAATTTTTTGTTTGGCTCACTCAGTGGATTGAAGTCGGTGGGGCTAGAGTGATCCCCCGAATGTCCTCCGTTTGACCCGTAGCTTGGCTTCCTGTACCTGTTCGATTGCTCTTCTTTCTTAATTACCCCTTCCTGGATTACGTCTTCTATCCTTGAGCCCATGTCAAAGATTTCGGTGAAAGGGTTGATTAATTGGAACCTCATTTTCCCTTGGTAGACAGGTTGGAGATTCTTCATTAGCATCTATGGATACGCGGCCTCCGTGAGCCCAATCCCGTTTCTTATTTTCGGGGTTTTCAGAATTGATTTTCCTTTAGTTTTTAAATCAAAGTTGATATGAAAAAAGAAGGTCTGTTGAAAACAGATACAGAGTCGCCACTTGGTTTTTAAGGAACCAAGAAACCTAATTTTGACTCACCCAAATAGATAAAGAGCACCGGCCCTTCATAACCAAAGAACTTGGCTCGGGGTCTTGGTATGAGAGAGGAAGGAGCCTTTGTCACGACTAAAACACCCTCAACTCGCCCCGTCTTTCGACGGGCCTCAACTAGCATCCAAATAATCATCTTATACTATGTTTGGTTTGACAATTAATACTATGATAGTATATTACATCACATGAGAATCTTGAAATAGAAGATCAAAAGATAAGATATCATTCATAAGATCTAGGCCAAGTATCACACAATGTAAAGTGAAAGATCACACAAACAAACCTAGGAAAAATCGTCTAATCACGTATCAAGTAATAATGTTTTCCTAATCTAAGGGGACATGAATTGTTCTTGAAACAACTAAACAAAGAGATCAAAAATGTGCTTATCAAGCTAGAATGATGCATGTTAATCTTTGAGGAAAGAAGACCTCTCAATCCTCCGGAAGGATGAGAAAGGAAGATTAGATCGAGGGAAGCATGGACGTGTAGCTTGATGCAAATCTTGCATGGATGCAATGTATGATCCTAGAATGTGCAAAGGTTGTAGTATGTTTGTGTACATGGACATTCTAAGGTGGCTTAGAAGTCTAAAAGATGAATGAATTCATGGAGAAAGTCATCATGAGATATGTACAAATATAGTATGGACCACTTTGTAGGATAGGAACTAATTTGAAGTACATATAAGCATCAAATCAAAGGATGGAAGTAAAAGTATACTTGCTGTGAATAGTGGACAGAATAGTGACTTGATTTTGTGGAAATTGAAAAGTGGGGTTAGAAATGTTTTCAATGCATGATTATTTATGGAGATCATCCTTATTGTGTCCGGAACACATATCAAAAAGCCAATCTTCAATAACTATTACAGATTGAGAGAAATCATGTAAACAATGGAGGTTACTCAGAAACAGAGTTCGTACTGTCGATTGAAATATTGAAAAATCTTAGAAAATGAAAACAAATGATCTAGAGGCCCATATTATACAGAATGTTCCCTAAGACACTAAAGTTCAGGGTAAAAATGATTTGGGACCACTCTTTGTGGAAACGTTTCTGGAAAACAAGTTAAAAGGGGACCTAGCTGCTGTGACAGCAAAAACAGAATGTCTGGACGGAATGTTTGGGTCAAAATGGAACCATTCCAAGTGTTTTCAAGCTAAGCCAAAAATCATGGATGTTCTATAATGAGTAAAGAAGCGTTTCCAAGTGGTCTCATGACCATACCTTGATTATTGAGTTCAAGAGAAATCTTTGAACTCAGATCATTTACTGTTTTGAAAATTTTTGGTAAAACAAAGCTTATTTCTTGGAATCCAAATGTTGGGGGTTTTAAAGGGGTTTTGAAATAGGGGTTGTGAAAGCACATTTCCAGCACAAAAAGGGGATTAAGACCACTTGGAAGATCATCATCAAACTCATATCAAGAACTCCTAATATTACTTGCACAAACATAGTTTTGTTTGAGAATATGACTTCAAGAATACATATGAATGTATTGAAGTTAGAATCATCATCCATTAAACATGTCTTCGAGGTCAAGAGCTACTATCCATCAGAATTCACTCTCCTCAAACAACATGTCATTTAGATGATGATAAGCATGTATGTAATCAAAGAAAAATAAAAAAGATATGAGGTAAGAAGAGATGAACATTAATGTAAACAAGCAAGTTAAAAGCAATCTATAGATGATAATCAATGTGATTTTGGACTTGTAGCTTGGTGTTTCACTCATAGATATTGACATTTGGACATGGAAGTAGCTTCCTAACTCAAGATTGCTCAAAAATGGTGATTGGGAAAGACTTGAATGTGAAGTATAAGAGGGGTAATGGAAGAAAACAAGATTGAAACTCACTTTCTTATAGAAAATCAGTGGGAGAAGCTCCCTTTCCTTCTTCTAAACCTATCTCTATCTCTCTTTCTCTCTACAACTTCTATGAACTTTGCTCTTGGCCCCCCTAAAATGAAGAGCAAAGGGGGTTTATATAGGCCAATTTGGGGTGGTTTTGGGATTTTGAAAGTGCTCCAATTGGCCCCAAACATCTGTGAACATAAAACTACATCATTTTGGTCTTCAATTATTCAATTTGTACCCCCAAAATAAATTACAAAAATGGACTCTGAGTGGGTTGAGTGCCGCTGCGGCACTGGCCATGTGCCGCTGCGACAGTGGTCCAGTGCCACCGCGGCATCGCTCCTCAGACGCCCAGAAAATTACGTTTAGGCCCCCAGAGGTTCTGGTATTCGCGAAAAGGCCCTATTTCGTCTGAAATTCACAGAAAATGCGTACAAACTCCAAATTGAGCTTGTGATATACCGTTGGAAAGGTAATGGAGTCTACTTTCCATAAAATATAGTTCAGAGATGGGTCACTTTAAAAGGTTTTGTGGTATTCGCGATAAAAGTCAATTTGATCGCCTTTTTCACCTTCGAAAATTCATAATAAATTCATTTTAAATCGAGAAATTATGTGCGATATACCGTTGGAAAGCTATTGACCTCTAGATTCCATGAAAATGTTTGAAAAATTATATGACACTCTGGTTTCAATGTCCACTTTTAGGTCAAATCGGTCAAACCTAGGATTTCTAGGAAGTTCTGGGAACCTTTGGGAGATCCCAGGAGCGGACGATTTCGTTTGATTTTCTTTTAAAACTTGTTTTAGTACTTTTCACACAATCTAAATGATTTCAAAACTTTTCGGTGAATTTGGACGATTTTGGTCAAACCCTGGTCAAACTTGGGTCAAACCGGTCAATAGAGATTTTCTAGGAACTTTCGGGACTTCCTGGGGTCTCTAGGAGCTGACGATTTCATCTAATTTTACTTTAAAATTCATTTTTAGTACTTTTTTTATGATGTAGCATGTTTCCAGAACTTTCGGTCCAAATCTGGGAGTGTTTGGGCTTTCAGGGGCATTTTTGTCATTTGTACCACTTTCTGAGCATTTCGAGAGACAGAACTAACTTCCAAGAGTTCTTCTGAGTCTTTTTCGATCATTGTGAACCACCAAGCTATGGGTCTCCTAAATCTGATAGCCGAAAAAATAGGGTGTCTACAGGTTGCCCCTCTTTGGCATGAACTTGCGAGGCAACGCATGTTGCAAGTGAGTGTTAAAGTTTTGAAGAGACAGGTCTTTTTGGAGGCTATGGATTTAGGATAAAAGCATTGCAAAAGATGCATGGATGATGCTGAGGCTAGTGCTGGTCGTGCTCTTTGTTGGCTGCCTACGTATCCCAAGGGGAATCAGACCAGGACGTAGTTCAGGGCACAAAGAAGCAAATCACATATGCACAACAAGACAGGCATATGCTATGCTATGAGGATGATATGCAATGCGTGGATGTGATATGAATTGTGTCATGAGTCGTATCGTGCCTAGTGTTCTGATCCTAGTATGAGTTGGTGCTATGGGGTGTGTGCCACTCCGAGTGGACTTATATCATGCTAGTGTTTCTAACTGTGATGCAGTTATTGACCCGAATAGGGACACCAAGGTTTGAAGACTCTAGGTCTTGGAGGAAACTTCTAAATTTTGGAAAGTGTGCTTCGCAAGTGAATGTAATCGTATGTGGGGTCCCAGAGGACGTTAATCAAAGATGAAGTTTGACAAATGGTTGGACATGGAAGCCCTGGACACAGAAACCCTAAGAATTCAAGTGATGGACATGAAAACAAGAGATGTCAAGAGACGGACACTGAAGAGACATTAATGGACATGGAAGCCCAAGATTTTGAATGAGAACGATGAACACAACATATTTTGAATGAGAGTGATGGTAAATCAATGATGATTAATGGACTGACGATTCACGAATCGAGATGACGAGTAGACAGTGAACTACTGTGACTGTCATGGGTTGGACCAACGATGACTAGTCGATAGTGAACTACTGTGACTGTCATGGATTATATAAACAGTTGGACTAACCGAGATCAGAAGGACTAACAATGTATGAATCGAGATGACGAATCGACAGTGAACTAATGTGACTGCCATGGATTGAACTGACGATGTACGAATCGAGATGACAAATCGACAGTGAACTACTGTGACTATCATGGATTGAACTAACGATGATGAGTCGACAGTGAACTACTGTGACTATTGTGGATTGAACTGACGATGTACGAATTGAGATGACGAGTCGATAGTGAACTACTGTGACTGTCAGGATTAATTGACGATGTACGAATTGAGATGATGAGTCGACAGTGAACTATTGTGAATGTCAGGATTGAGCTGATGATGTACTGATCGAGATGACGAGTCGACAGTGAACTACTGTGACTGTCATGGATTGAATTGACGATATACGAATCAAGATGACGAGTTGATAGTGAACTACTGTGACTGTCATGGATTGAACTGATGATGTACGAATCGAGATGACGAGTCGATAGTGAACTACTATGACTATCATGGATTGAACTGACGATGCACTTATCTAGATGAGGAGTCAACAGTGAACTACTGTGACTGTCATGGATTGAACTGACGATGTACGAATCGAGATGACGAGTCGACAGTGAACTACTATGACTGTCATGGATTGAACTGACGATGTACTTATCTAGATGACGAGTCAACAATGAACAAGTATGACTTTCTTGGATTAAACTGACGATGTATGAATCGAGATGACTAGTCGACAGTGAACTGCTGTGACTGTCATGGATTGAAGTGACGATTTATGAATCGAGATGACGAGTCGATAGTGAACTACTGTGACTATCAGGATTAAACTGACGATGTACTAATCGAGATGACGAGTCGATAGTGAACTACTATTACTGTCATGGATTGAACTGATGACGTACTAATCGAGAAGACGAGTCGGCAGTGAACTACTATGACTGTCATGGATTGAACTAATGATGTACTAATCGAGATGACGAGTCGACAATGAACTACTGTGACTGTCATGGATTGGACCAACGGTTGGAATAACCATGATCAAAAGAATTGACGATGTACGAATCGATATGATTGCTGGGGATTAAACTGAATCTACTGGGGATGAAACGACTCTTTCTGAGATCTCTCTTTAACTGTTTCTCTCAACCAAGAACCAGGATCAAAACACGATTGATCAAATCTTTTGACCAAGAACCAGGACCCATCTCTGAATCTCTCACGGTTGATCAAACCTTCTGATCGAGAACTAGGACTCATATCTGAATCTCTCGCGGTTGATCAAATCTTAACGATGCTCCTTGACTTTTCAATGATACTTTTCAACTCTTTTGAAGCTCCTCAACACATCTGATGCTCCTTCAACGATGCTCCTCAACATATCTGATGCTCCTCTTCGACAATACTCCTCAACACTTCAGATATTCCTCGATGTTCCTCTACTTTTCAACGATGCTTCTCAACTCTCCTGATATTCCTCGATGCTCCAACAATGCTTCTTAACTCTCTTGATGTTCCTCGATGCTCCTCTAATCTCTGGGCTCTAAAACACCCTCATAAAAACATCTCATCGGCAAACCTAGACTCTGAGCCCTAAAACACCTCAACAACACATCTCATCAATACAACACAACACATCTAGACTCTGATTGGATCAGCAATAGGTGTTGGGGATATTCCCTCCGGTCAGCCACCTTGAGAAATAACTATCGGTCGTAGTTTGCAACCACTTACGAGTTTATGCTACTCATACTTGGGACACTTCTCATGTTGTGACCTTGACTAGTGCAGTAATGATGTTTGGTACTTCTGCTTGTATCCATATTTTTTTTATAATTGTGAATCACCTTAAGCCCACACATTTGAGACCATCAGGATGAATGGACTTAACAGGAATGACGATGACAAGGAAAGTTGGGTTAGTTTGCATGAGACCTCAATCTCTGACTCACTTTTGATTAGATTACTACTGACTCAAACAAAGAAAGATTAACCTAGACATGAATTTCTCAAATTGCTATGATCCAATGTGCCTCTGTCATAAATGATGTACCGCTCATCTTTTATATTCACTTCTCATCTTAACATGATAGCACTTTGCTGATAAATCCAATTTTTGAAAGTTCCTCCCTATTGATCTAATCAATCCTTTGATTTTCCCAAGATGTGCTTAGAATTAGTGCCTTAGCTTATAGAACAAAAGATACTCTATTTCAAAAATTTTCAAAACAACTTGGTGACTTGAAAACTTACCCTTGGTATGAAGTGATTGCGTTAGGCAAACGGAGTTTGCCCCTAGTTTGAGGTGTATGAAGTGGAATTTATAGGCAAACGAGGTGGGTGACTGAAGTTTGCGCCTAGTTTAGATGATGGTTTATTGGAGGTTCTGAGCAAACGAGGTAGGTGACCGAAGTTAGCCCCTTGTATGAAGGGAAGATAGTAAAATTCGGGCAAACGAGGCGGGTAGTCAAAGTTTGCCCCTAGGATGGAAGGCAATTTCTGGCCTGGGGCAAGGACCGTGACTTTAATCTCTCAAATGCTCATAACTTTTGTCTAGGCACTGGTGAAGTGACCTAGCGAGCTATTTTCTCTCTTTTGTTATTGCTCACTCTGGATTTAGCTCTAATTTTTACCTAGGCGTCCTTTTAGATTTTTGACCTAGCGAGCCATCCTTCTTTTCTTTTTGAAAGTCTGCCTACGTACCTCCGAGCGATGATCAGGTCCAACATAGTTCGGGCCAAAGTCTTAGAAGAAGGGGGGTTGATTATGATGGTGTCGACCGAACCGATGCGGTTGCCTACGTATCCCCGAGTGGGAATCAGCTCGAGCGTAGTTCAAGCCAAAGCTTTGAAAGAAATTGGTTGAGGGTTTTTCAAACCAATCGTCAAAGAAGTTAAACTTAGCTCACTTATGGTAGCCTTGAATAAGAAGATTCAGTCTTGGTCTCCCTTTCTTTTCTTTCTTTTTTTTTTCTTTTCTTTCCTTTTCTTTTTCAGGATTGATCCTTTTCACTTTCGCCTAGCCAGTCAATTTTACTTTTCATGTAGTTGATTCTTGTGAGATCTTTTGATCACAATTTCAGAATTCCAGAATGTGCATGCCAGTTCTCAGAATTTATTTGTGGTAGTTCCGAGTCTTTTGAAATGTGATCTAGGCATGTTCTCATGATGTAACTTGAAGTGTACAATTCTCTGTATCACCAAAATTTTCTTCCTTTCATTTTCTCCATCATTTTGACTGGCTAAGGTCAGATCTTGGAAATCAACACCTTTTTCAGCTCTAACTTTTGCCTAGGTGCCCTTTTGGGTTTTCAACCTAGCGAGCTTTTCTTTTCTTTCTTTTTCTTTTTTTTTTCTTTGTTTTTTTGTTTTGTTTTTTTGTTTTTGTTTTGAAAGGGGAGAAGAAACTCATTGAAAGTGTTTGGCTGCCATCAAGGACTAAGTCCGCACTGCTTTCAACAGATATATTGTATGGCTCCCTATTGGATTGGGCTCAAGGCTTTAAAATGGTGGGAAAAGGGTGTTGGGTAAGCCTCAAGTCAGTTTCAAGCAAGTTTTTTCAAAATTGAGGCAAGAGCATCTTTAAATTCTTAAAGTACGACTATTCAATTCTCAGCTCTTCTTCGGTGTTAGCGTGAAATAGACTTTGACATTTTCAAGATTCTTCTTTTTATGCAAAAATTTATTAGCAGAGTAATATCCGTGGTGATTTGAAAATTGACATTTTCAGTTCAGTGATTCATGCATTTATGACTACACACATCAAATTAAGCAAAATGAGATTTCATTCCAATAAAACAGAAGGATTACATTGGTACAGACTCGACTGAACTTGAAAATAGATAGACTTGACCACAAGACTAAACTTGAAATAGACTCAAAACATAGAACAGACTCGATTAGACTCGACCTGGTCTCAAATGGAGTGTCTTTGCGACCCATTTATTATTCTTATTCTATTTTTTTATCAGAAGTTCCAAACACCATCACTTTACTGCGTAGTTTCAACATTCAATGGCATCATCAAAAGGGATCACTCGAGCGGTTGATCCAAGCCAAAATAGTGGATAGGATTAGGATGGGGTACATCCTCTATGAGGTTTTAAATGTCATGGTGGAGGCAGATGCATTGATCGGTGGCATGGCCTAGATTTTGGTAGTAAGCACATTGTAGGCTCATGTTGTAGTGGGAGGGTATGGGATCTGGTAGCGGCTTGTGAGGGAGGAGCTATAGGTGGCCCTTTTTGAGTAGGTGGTCCAAGGCTGTGGAAAGGGGAACATCAAGTTTGGAGAATTCACGAGGGCCTTTTGGGCGATTTGGCAGAATAGACTGGTATGGACCGAGAGCGTAGTCCATTAGTTGGTTACTAAGCGCTGTAGACACCCCAATTTTGACCGACCGTCGAATTTAGGAGAGCGTCACCTCCACGTCCGATGATGATAAGGACCGAAAAGATTCGAAGTATTCCAAGCTCTTCAGAAAGTTCTCCAAACGCGATAAAATTTCACAGAAAGAAGAAAATACCAGGTATTTAGGAGATTTCAGGTGTAAAACACCATTTTTCGGAAAAGATCTTCAAGAATAAGTTTTTTTAAGAAAAGGGAAGAAAGAAAATACCTAAAAAGGGAAGGTCTGCAGAAAAACGGCACACGACAGATTTCCGCGGCATTCAGTGAATGCCGAGCGGCATTCACTGAATGCCGCACGACATTCGGTGAGTGCCGGCCCGACACTTACTGAGTGCCGCCGACATTTTTTGACTGCCGTTAGCTTTTAAAGTCCGTATTTTATGGTACAATACTTATTTGTAGGCGGATAAAAACAAAAATCTGATAAAGTAAGGTTGACGAAAAAAACGACAATCAATAATTTGCCGCGACACTCACTGAGAGCCGCGCGGCAGTTGCGAAGTGCCGCGACGGTAGTCGCGGAGTGCCACGGTGGCACTCACCGACTGCCACAGATAACTTTTGAATGCCGCCCTGGGCAGCAGTCTGTCTAATTTCAGGAAGTACGTATTGTACCACCAAATGGGATGATTATACCTGTCTTTTACTCCGAATTCACTGAAAATTCTTGGGAATTTTTGTCTATAAAAAGAGGAAGGATCTTCCTTAGAACATATGCAAGGAATACACACAAGAGATACACCAAAAAATACAAAAAAATCACTACCATTACACTAACATATTTTGAGAGAAAAAGAGAGAGTTTAGAGAACTAGAGAGAAGAGCTTGGAAGATCTTCAAAGAAAGACTTTTGAGGATAGTTTGGAGGTGACCCTCTAATCTTTGGTTATGTTCTCTTTCTTTTTGAGCTTCTAATCTTCAAGTCATTTTTAGTTTTTCTTAATTAAATCTTAGAGGTTGTCTCGTAAGCTTAGGAGTTCTTGTTTCTAATTCTTTAGTCTTTCTTATATTTCTTTTTGTTTATGTTCCTCTCTTGAGATTCTTGGAGATCGTCAATATCTCCCTTGAAATCTCTTGAGTATGATCCCTTGAATCCCATGTAAGCTTATACTTTACATGAGAGTCAAAATTTGATCATCACTTCATTTCATAAGCAAATAGATGAATCCAAGTCCATACTCATGACTTGGATCCTCTAAACTTGGTACTTCATGAAATCATTTCCATATTCTCTTTGAAACTTATGAGTATTAGCCATGTCTTCATCTCCAATGACCATCAAATGGTAGGAGAAAATTGTTTTGAGTCTAAGCCCATCTCCATGGTTTAGAGTCCTCATCTTGAGATTTCATGAAGTCTATTCATACTTCCTTTGAAATCTACAAATATGAAGGTCTTTAGTCTCCAATGACCATCAAATAGTAGGAGAAAATGGTTTAGTTTAAGTCCAACTAATGGTTTAATAGTTGGGGTTAACAAATAAAGTTGAACTTGACAAATGAAAATAGTGAGTTTATAAACTAATTTCGATCAAAGATTTTTGGTTCAAAATCTAACCGTTGAAATCAAGTGAAACCAACGGGAAAGTGTCAATAACACAACACTCTACCACTGCAATTTTTGTTTTAAAGTGATCTCATGTCTAAGATGGTTTGGTCTTGTGATTTTTAATACATGCAGCTCTCTGTCCGAAATTGCAGAACAATAAATCTATTTTGAAACTAGTAAATCAGAATTTTAATGGAGTTTCCGAGGTCTCTAATAATTTTTCCTAGGTACGTTAATGTGTTAAGGAGATCCCCTAAAAAGATCTAAGTATTTCTCATCTGTTTGCTATTTCTAATAAATCGTACAAGATCTCTGGACAGAGAGTTGCAGATTCATGAGTGGCGTCTAGTGTTTTCCATATTCCCAGGGATCTAACCGTTCAAACCTTGATTTTCTTTTTGAATTATAAACTAGACTCACAGAGGCATATCATATCCAAAAATCATTAAGATCCAAGCGTTGGAAGCATGATTTTTCTATTTTTTAAGATCTGGTCTGCTCTCTGTAATTCATAAAAAACTGCTACTGTTTTTGTCTAATCTTATTTATTTCAAATCAAATGGTCTCCTAATGTCTTGGAATCCAAATCATACTTTGAATAAGGGTAATTTAGCTTAAATCCAGAGGCTAAGTGACCCAAATTAGTGAATAAATCCATGTCCTATTCTTGTTTACATTCGTTCATCCATGTACATTTATTTGCTCATGATTAGAACTAGCTATCGAACACAGTTGGATTTCATGCTAGATAGACTTAAGTTAGAGAATTAGGATTGATTGTTTGATACCATATTATTATGTGTAACTTGTGGACTAATCTTTGTTTTGTAGCGCATTTGAGGTACAATTTCTCATCTCCCTTCTAGTTTATTTCATTCCTTGTTTTTATTGATTTTTCGACCTCATGCGCGACACCTTAGAATTAGGAGCTTGCCTTATATGTATATGTGATTAGAGACTCTTTTAGGATTTTCTTTTGTTTGTATGCATTGCACGTTTAATATCGCCGCTGGATCCCGGGTAAGCCCTCTTGTTCCCTATTGCATATCATATTGCTTGCTACTTGGAATATGTGGCTTATGAATGATACTTTGTCATTGGCAATTTTACACCCTTTTGGACATTCTTTTTGTGATGTATATGTATATATGTATTAGTTGAGGGCATGCTTAGATTAGTAAATTTGATTAAAAGAATGTTGAGTAGAGGCCTATCGCAAGATAGGATGAGAGAGGGTGTTTTAGTCCGACGGGCTCCTTCCTCTCTCATTCCATAATCCCCGGACCTAGTTAATCTCTGGTTTCTAAAAGATCAGTTTGCTTTAAAAAATGGTTTCTTAATTTTTCCTTTTAAAAATTAAGTGGCGACTCGTTTATTTTTTAAATTGATTTTGAAAAGCTGTGGGTAAAAGAAAGAAAACCTGCGATATCCACAATCTGGCGACTCTGCTGGGGATCGAACCCAGAATCTCTGGTTTCGCAGACCAGGTTTTTGATTTTGGGTTCACTCGAGGATTAGACTTCAAAGCATCATTTTAATCGAATTAATTAATTTTTGTGTGTATTTTATTTTGATTTGTTTAAGACATGTGTAAAGGGCATTGCGACTTCAATCCTACGAAAAGGAAAGTCGCACCGGTTTTCCTAGCCTTTTACTTTTCTGCTGTATTTTCTATTCTAAGATAAATTGTAAGCTTCAAAAGAAGCATAGAGTGAATGTAATAGAATTAGGAAGCCCATGAAGATGGAGCAAGAAGACGTTGTCCATTAAGATGGAGCCGGAGGCGATCAAACCAAGAAGGAGGTTCTATGGAAATAGAGCCATGGGAAATAGAGGCATTGTTGAATGCCTTCATTTTCATTTTAGTTTTTTATGTGCTTGGTTTGTAATTGGCATTTAATCATATTATGACTGCTTGCATGCACGTAAAACAAGTTTTCAAAAACAAAATTCAAAAACCGTTTCAACACATTAAAACATTGGATGTTTATGGGTAATGTGTAGAAACAGCTTTTTTAAAAGCAAAATCCTTTACTATCAAATCTAGTGGGAGAGGGACTTATTAATATAACTGCCACAATCTTCCATTAACGGTTCACTATACGATGAGTAGTGCATTTTGTGTCACCTCGCCAGAGGTGATCATTCCATATAGAGGTTACACTACTCATTGGTTACTAGATGTGAACTTCCTATAGATAGGACCAATCAGACGTGTTAGAGGGTGACCACCACACGGAGGCACTACTTGATGTGGTTGTTGTGACACCCGCTCCCGCGGTTTATATTTAATATTGTTTTAGCATGCATAATCATGAGTTAATGTTAATTAATGTGTTATGTGACGCTTATTGGAGTGGGATTGACCCACTAAGTTGATAATGGGTGTCCAGTTGGGAACCCACTTTTGGCCAGTATGGAAATCCCAAGTTGGGATGTGCGTTGATGGGTCTCAGTTGAGATGGGACATTATATATGGAATACCCTATGTGCCTAAATGTTTATTAAGGCTTAAATGATTTATTGTTTTATTGTTAATAATATCATGTTATTAGGTAGTGATCACTTTTGGGTCAATTAGGGGTACCTTTGTGAGCACGAATTGAACACGTTTCATAATTAGTAGGCTAATTAGTAACTTCATATAATTATATGGGACCACTTATGGGGCCCATGCGAGACCTAGACAAATACTCATTTAGGTTTGGGAAAAGTTGTAACCTTGTTAATAGTTACATGCCTTTTTAGTTCTAACTTGCAATGTAGTTGTAATTAGTTTTAATCTGGATTGTACGAGTCATACTTTGGTTGGTTTAAGCTTATATAATATTTCTGGTTAAACTTTATACTTTAGTTGGATTGTAACTTAACTCCTGTAATATAAGGTTGGATTGTGCTAGTTGGGATTGTTTGATCATAGTGTTACTATGACTAATGTTATTGGATTGGGACGTTTGAACTTGGAGATTTATTTATTGGCCATGGGTTGGTTGTAAACTGTTATATTTAGTATTTTTCTTAAATTATTTAAAAACTCTTGCTTGTACTTGGAAGCTCATGCTCTTGACTTTGATTTTATTCTAAATGGTTTAAAGCACTAATATTGATTTCAACTTGTGATTTGGTAATATTATTTGGGAATTTATTACTTGTTAAAAACAGGGTTTTTGGCTAATTGCAAAGACATGATTTTGTTTTTTTTTTATTATTATTGTTGAGCTTCTTTGGTTTAAGCTATTTTAAACTTATTTTGGAACTTTAATGACTGTGGTTAAGCCTTGGTGGCGTGCCACGTGTCCTAGGATCATCTGAGTGGTTCTGGGGCGTGACATTTAGTGGTATCAGAGCGAGGTTTAGGCTTAGAACCTTGGGTACGAGAGACGACGACTGAGAGTACGTGTAGATAATGAGCATGTAGATGCATTTCATGAATGCATATGAATAATTGTTGCTATATTGTTATATAACATGTTGGCATGGCATGCAATATATTTATGTCAATTGACTGACAGGTAAGAAAATGGATCATAATCGGGAGCGTTCACCTCATTTTAGGATGGACCACCTAGAAGATGTGGTAAGCAATTTTGTAAGGGCAGTAAGTGATTAGATGGGACGTGATAGACCTGCAAACCCACAACCATGAGCCGAACGTGGAGTTATTGAACAATTTTATAAAAGGAAACCAAGTGTGCTACCCAGATCCATCACAAGCCGACCATTGGGTGATGGATATGAACCGTATCTTTCGGGCAATGGAGTGTACAGATGAGGAAAAGATAATGTGTGCTACTGACACTTTGAAGGGTGAAGCTCAAAACTGGTGGACAAATGTGATTGAACAAGGGGCACCAGAGACGTGGGACAGATTTGTAAAGGTCTTCTACAAGCGGTACTTTCCAGCATCCGTTAAGACACAGCTGGGCCGTGAGTTTGCAAATCTACAACAAGGGGACATGACTGTAAACGAGTATGCAGCAAAATATAACAGTTTACTTCGATTTGCACATCGAACAGTACCAAGGGAAGTGGATAGGGCACGAAAATTTGAAGAAGGACTACGGGATAATATTAGAAGCCGAGTAGATACACATCAACTTCGAAAAGTGGCTGATGTACAAGATGTTGCTTTGATAGCAAAAAGGGATATTGACAAGTATAAACAGAGCCAACAAAATAAGCGGCCAGCTGAGGGAAAAGGCAAAGGGCAAGGTTTATTTAAGAAGCCATTCTCGCGAGGTTCTGGTTCTAGCTCAGAGGTTCAAAGGGGAAGTTCCTTATCTGGGGAGAGTCGCCCGCTATGTCCGACATGCAATCGTTAGCATTGGGGGGTATGTCACTTGACACTAGTGTGCAATATCTGCAAGCAGAAGGGCCATATAGCAAAGAATTGCCCACAAGCTCAGACCCAGAGTACGGGGAGTATCAATCCAGATATGAGAGGAAAATGCTTTGAATGTGGATAGCCTGGACATCAAGCAAAGGATTGCCCAACAAGACAACAGCGAGGGTCAGGTTCTGTAGATTCAACTGGGGCAAAACCAGGAACAAGTATGAACAAAGGGAAAGGACCTGAGCAAAGACAAGGAAGGTATTTCCGTCTAACACCGGGGGATGCCGCAGCTACTGATTCCGTGGTATCGGTACATTACTCATTTGCTCACACCCGGCGTATGTTTTAATAGATTCAAGTTCAATATATTCTTTTGTTGCACATGAATTTGTTCAATACGTAGACAGCATGTCAGAACCGGGGTATGATTTGTGGATATCTTTACCCTTAAGCAAATCTATGGTGACCTCATCAATATTTAAAGCATGTGACATCAGGATAAATGATAGGGTTTTGATAGTGGATTTAATTCCGTTGGCCATTAATTATTTTGATGCGATTTTGGGTATGGACTGGTTATCTGTGAACCAAGCAACTATCAATTGTGAACAGAAAAGAGTTACTTTTCGACCAATGGGATAGGGGGAGTTTAGTTTCCAGGGAACTGGTGTAGTAGCACCACCATATGTGGTTTCAGCAATCCGGGCAGACAAGTTGTTGAAGCAAGGTTGTCGGGGGTTCTTATGTTCAATAATTGACACACGGGTCACATGGACTAAAATAGAAGACATTTTAGTTATACGGGAATTCCCAGATGTCTTTCCTGAGGATCTACCTGATGTACTAGTTGAGCGGGAAATTGAATTTACTATTGAAGTAGCATCGGGATCTCAACCAGTATCGAAAACACCGTACAGAATGGCACCGGTGGAGTTGAAAGAACTGAAGATTCAGCCGCAAGATCTTCTAGATAAGGGATTCATTCGACCTAGTGTATCGCCGTGGGGTGCACCAGTCTTGTTTGTCAAGAAGAAAGATGGGACTATGAGGATGTGTATCGATTATCGAGAACTCAACAAGTTAACTATCAAGAACAAATATCCGTTGCCTAGGATCGATGACTTGTTTGATCTACTTCAAGGAGCCAAAGTTTTTTCTAAAATTGATCTGCGATCGGGTTACCATCAATTAAAAGTCAAGGAAGAGGATGTGGAGAAGACAGCATTCAGGACCCGTTATGGTCATTATGAATTTCTTGTCATGCCATTTGGAGTTACGAACGCACCGGCAGCATTTATGGATTTGATGAATCGAGTATTCAAAGATTATCTAGATGAGTTTGTAATTGTCTTCATAGATGATATCTTAATATACTCCAAGAGCATAGAAGATTAGGAGAGGCATCTACGGTTAGTCCTACAACTGACTCCGTGAACAGAGGTTGTTTGGAAAGTTAAAGAAATGTGAATTTTGGTTAACTGAAATTGCATTTTTGGGACACGTAATATCAAAAGAGGGGGTATTAGTGGATCCGCAAAAGATTGAAGCCGTGGCCAATTGGAAGTCGCCAACAAGTGTACCAGAAGTACGAAGCTTCTTGGGATTAGCTGGATATTACCGAAGGTTCGTGGAAAATTTTTCAAGGATTGCAATGCCAATGACACAACTTATGCGAAAAGATGTTCCTTTTGTTTGGAGTCCAGAGTGTGAGGAAAGCTTTGTTGAATTGAAGACTCGTTTGATGACGGCACCTATATTGACTATTCCTTCGGGTACTGAGGGGTTTGTGATATACATTGATGCTTCCTATCGAGGTTTAGGGTGTGTTTTGATGCAAAACAACAAAGTGATTGCATATGCTTCACGACAATGAAGGCCACATGAGCTGAATTACCCAACACATGATCTTGAGTTAGCGGCAGTGATCTTTACCTTGAAGATTTGGAGGCACTATCTTTACGGGGAAAAGTGTGAAATTTACACAGATCATAAGAGTCTAAAATATTTGTTTACACAGCGGGATTTGAATATGAGGCAGAGGAGATGGTTAGAGTTAATGAAGGATTATGACCTGACAATCCAGTATCATCCAGGGAAAACTAATGTGGTGGCCGATGCATTGAGTCGAAAATCTACAACCAATTTGGCTTATACTTTGACTTCACAAGAAAAGTTAATTTGGGAAATGGAGCAGCTAAAGTTGGAGGTAATTCCAGAAACCAGAGGTGCTTTAATGTCAGCTATTATTGCACAGCCGTGCCTTATTGATGAAATTCGAGCCAAACAGCTTCAAGATCCAATATTGAAGAAGATTCATGATGAGATCCCTGAAGATAAGCAACCATAATTTATTTTTGAGAATGGTATATTGAAATTCAAGAATCTGGTTTGTGTACCCAACATAGATGGTATCAAGGAAGTAATTTTGGAAGAGGCGCACAATACGAGGTACTCAATCCACCCGGGTAGTACTAAGATGTATCGTGACTTGCGAGAAATCTATTGGTGGTCAGGGATGAAACGAGAAGTAGCTGAGCACGTGGCAAAGTGTGTGGCTTGTCAAAGGGTAAAAGTGGAACACCAGAAACCATCGGGAAAATTGGAACCATTGCCTATACCAGAGTGGAAATGGGAAAATATTACAATGGACTTCGTGGGAGGTTTACCGAGATCTAGGAAGTCAAATGACAATGTATGGGTAATCGTTGATCGATTGACCAAGTCGGCACATTTTCTACCAATCAAGACTAATGATCCAAAGAAGTTAGCTGAATTGTATGCTCAAGAAATTGTGAGACTTCATGGGGTTCCAGTATCTATAGTTTCAGATCGAGATAGTGCATTTACATCAAGATTTTGGCAAGGACTGCAGAGAGCGATGGGTACAAGATTGAGTTTCAGTACACCTTTTCATCCTCAAACCGATGGCCAATTAGAACGTGTAATTCAGATACTTGAAGATATGCTTCGACTTTGTGTTTTGGATTTTAAAGGTGACTGGGAAGAGCACTTATCGTTGGCTGAATTTGCTTATAATAATAGTTATCAATCCAGTATTGGGATGGCGCCTTTTGAGGCTTTATATGGGCATAAGTGTCGTTCTCCACTTTGTTGGACCAAGGTTGGTGAGAGAAGATTGATAGGCCCTGAAATTGTTCAGCAGACCACAGAGAAGATAAAGGCAATACAACAACGACTTCAAACAGCCCAAAGTAGGTATAAAAGCTATGCGGACTTGAAAAGAAGACCGATGGAGTTTGAAGTTGGAGATTTTGTATTCTTGAAAGTATCACCTTCAAAGGGTATTACAAGATTTGGGAAACGTGGGAAGTTGAATCCAAGGTATGTTGGGCCATTTGAGATCATTGGTAGAGTTGGACCAGTAGCCTATCGGTTGGAGTTGTCACCGGTGTTAGCTAATGTACACGATGTATTTCATATATCAATGTTAAGAAGATGTGTATCAGATCCGAAGAAAGTAATTATTCCAGAGCCGTTGGAAGTCAGGAAAGACTTAACTTATATCGAGCAGCCAGTCAAGATTCTTGACAGAAAAGAGCAAGTTTTGCGGACAAAGACTAATTCTTTAGTTATGGTGCTGTGGCGAAATCATTCTGTTGAGGAAGCCACATGGGAAAGAGAAGTTGAAATGAAAGAGAAGTATCCATTCTTATTCGAAAGTTGAGGTACTACGAGTTTGGGGACAAACTCCTTTTTAAGGAGGGGAGAGATGTGACACCCGTTCCCGCGGTTTATATTTAATACTGTTTTAGCATGCATAATCATGAGTTAATGTTAATTAATGTGTTATGTGATGCTTATTGGAGTGGGATTGACCCACTAAGTTGATTATGGGTGTCCAGTTAGGAACCCACTTTTGGCCAGTATGGCAATCCCAAGTTGGGATGTGTGTTGATGGGTCCCAGTTGAGATGGGACATTATATGTGGAATACCCTATGTGCCTAAATGTTTATTAAGGCTTAAATGTTTTATTGTTTTATTGTTAATAATATCATGTTATTAGGTAGTGATCACTTTTAGGTCAATTAGGGGTACCTTTGTGAGCACGAATTGAACACGTTTCATAATTAGTAGGCTAATTAGCAACTTCATATAATTATATGGGACCACTTATGGGACCCATGCGAGACCTAGACAAATACTCATTTAGGTTTGGGAAAAGTTGTAACCTTGTTAATAGTTACATGCCTTTTTAGTTCTATCTTGCAATATAGTTGTAATTAGTTTTAATCTGGATTGTACGAGTCATACTTTGGTTGGTTTAAGCTTATGTAATATTTCTGGTTAAACTTTATACTTTAGTTGGATTGTAACTTAACTCCTCTAATATAAGGTTAGACTGTGCTAGTTGGGATTGTTTGATCATAGTGTTACTATGACTAATGTTATTGGATTGGGACGTTTGAACTTGGAGATTTATTTATTGGTCATGGGTTGGTTGTAAATGGTTATATTTAGTATTTTTCTTAAATTATTTAAAAACTCTTGCTTGTACTTGGAAGCTCATGCTCTTGACTTTGATTTTATTCTAAATGGTTTAAAGCATTAATATTGATTTCAACTTGTGATTTGGTAATATTATTTGGGAATTTATTACTTGTTAAAACAGGGTTTTTGGCTAATTACAAAGACATGATTTTGTTTTTTTATTATTATTGTTGATCTTCTGTGGTTTAAGCTATTTTAAACTTATTTTGGAACTTTAATGACTGGGGTTAAGCCTTGGTGGCGTGCCACGTGTCCTAGGATCATCTGAGTGGTTCCGGGGCGTGACAGTTGTGATTGGATTCTAGGTAATGGTACACACTAGCTAAGCTATGGATAAGGGATTCCACACTGGGCATTATTCAGAAACTTACAGATCAAATAGGTTCAAGAGTCATGACTTGTTTTGCAAATGTAGCTGTCGCGCCCGCCCCGAAAAATGGGGTGTCTACAGTAGCATTGCGGATAAGTCATGATGAATCGAAAGATCGAACATTGACCACCACACGGAGGCTTTATTCTTTCATTTCGATATTCTGGCGACTTTGTTTTAAAATAAGAGTTTTTAAGGATTCTTTTATTTCAAATTGTCAAATTCTGATATCCATATTTATTTTGTCTGTTTGATTTTTCAGTAATCATAATGTCTGGATCTGCATTTAGTCCACTTGCCACTATACTCACATAGAACAAGTTAACTGGAAATAATTACACCGAATGGAAACGTAACCTTGACATCATTTTAACTACGGAGGATCACATATATGTCCTCACCACCCCATGCCCCGAAGAACCCACTGTAAATGCTTCGGCTGCTACTAGACACGAGTTCGACAAATGGAAGAAGTCGAATGGGATGGCTCGTTGTTACATATTGGCCTCGATGGCTAATGTGTTGCAACACCAATACCAATCGAATGATTCTACCAGTGCCATTATCAAATCCCTAAAAAAGATGTTTGGGGATCATGGCAAACCTGTCAGACAGGTTGCCATGCAGAAGATAATGAGTATGAAGTTGTCAGAAGGGACTCCAGTCAAAGAACATGTTTTAAAAATGATTGGTTATTTGAACAAACTGGAGACCCTAGGTGCCAACATCGGCGCACAGACCTAAGTTGATATAACCCTCAATTCGCTGTCGCCATCATTCACTCAATTTAAACTTAACTATAATATGAATCAAATGAATTTCTCAATGAGTGAATTAATGAGTTCTTAATGGCAGCAGAAGGGGTGATCAAACATGGGGGCAACGTTTTGAACGTTGAGAAAAGCTCTTCTTCCTCCCGATCTACACCAAAAGGTAAAAAAGGGAAGAAGAAAGATGGCACTGGTGGTCCAAGTGTTGGATCAGTCCCTAAGATTGTAAAATCTAAAGGAAAGGGTAAGGGAAAAGGGAAGGTGGGTGGCTAAGGCAAAGGAAAGTGTTTCCAATGCTGTAAGAAAGGCCTCTAGAAGAGGAACTGTCCGAAATTCTTAGCTACAAGAGTTTAAGGTATGATTGAATCACATGTGATTGAAGTAAGTTTTATAACGGATACTTCAAACACTTGGTGCATTGATTCTAGTGCAACTAACCATATCTGTAATTTATTACAGGGGTTTAGATCAACCAAGAAATGTAGTGATGGAGAGGTTGTGCTTACTCTAGGTTTTAACGCAACTGTTTCTACAGTTGCAATAGGAGTAGTAGCTTTAGAATTCTTGGATAATAAAGTTTTGATTTTATCAGATGTACTTTACGCCCCTTCAAAGAGACGTAATTTAATTTCAATTTTAAATTTATCGAATAAAGGTTATTCTTTTCATTTCAAAACTGAAGTTGTGATCAAAAGAAATGATACTTTTGTGTGCTCTAGTGTCAAATCAAATGGTTTGTATGTGATTACTCCAAACATTTCTAAAGACTCTTGTATGGCACTTCATAACTCAGTGGTAACTGTACCATCTAAAAGAAAGGAGCCTTCTACTAATCCAACAAGGCTTTGGCACATAAGGCTTGGCCATATCAATCTAAATAGGACTGGTAGACTACTCAAAGAAGGGGTCTTAGGCGATTTGGTTCTTGAACCAATGGAAGTCTGCGAGTCTTGTATAGAGGGTAAGATGACCAAAAGGCCCTTTCTAGCAAAGGCAATAGGACCAATGCATTGTTGGAATTAGTTCATACTGATGTGTGTGGGCCACTAAATATTAGAGCATGAGGTGGTTACGAGTATTTCATTACATTTACTTATGACCCCTCTAGGTATGGTTATATGTACCTAATGCAGCACAAGTCTGAAGCCTTTGAAAAGTTCAAAGAGAAGTGGAGAAGCAATTGGGCACACATATCAAGGCCATTTTATCTGATCGAGGTGGCGAGTACCTCTCTAATGAGTTTATTGATCACCTCGTATAGAATGGGATTTTGTTATAGTTGACTGCACCTGGTATGCCTCAGCAGAACGGTGTAGCGGAGAGAAGGAATCATACTCTTTTAGATATGACTAGGTCGATGATGAGTTATTCAGAGTTGCCATTATTCCTTTGGGGTTATGCCATGGAAACTACTACGTACATACTAAATCTAGTACCAAGCAAATCTATTCCCAGGACACCACGGGAGATGTGGATTGGGCGCAAGCCTTCTTTGCAACATCTCTAGATATGGGGGTGTCCAACACATGTACTGAAAGGAAAGATGAGAAAATTAGATTCTAGATCAAAAGTATCTTACGTTGTAGGATGTCCAAAGGGTACTTATGGATGGTATTTTTGTGATCCAAGAGAACAGAAGGTGTTTATTAGTACAAATGCTATTTTCTTGGAGGATGATTATATCATGAACCATAAATCTAAGGGAAGGATAGATCTGGAAGAAATAGATGGAGAGCCCTCTATTCCTCCAACGGTTGATAACAATGTAAGACAAGAAAATAGCACTTCTGTACCCAATTTCGCACCGGTACCTCGTCGTAGTGGGAGGATTATCAGCCAGTCTGATCAATGCATGTTCTTAGGAGAAGTTTTTGAGCTGTCTCCATAGAATCTGAATCTGATCTTGTCACATATTAAGAGGTAATGACTGATCTTGATTCAGCTCATTGAGTTAAAGCGATGAAGACTGAATTGGAATCCATGCATTCCAATCAGGTCTAGGATCTTGTAGAACTTCTAGCCAATATTAAACTCATTGGCTGCAAGTGGGTTTACAAGAGGAAAAGAGCATCTGATGGAAAGGTTGAGACCTTTAAGGCAAGGTTTGTAGCAAAAGGTTATACTCAAAAGGGGGGCATTGACTATGAGGAAACCTTCTCGCCAGTAGCCATGTTCAAGTCCATCAGAATACTCTTATCCATTGTTGTATGCCTAGATTATGAGATCTGGCAGATGAACATCAAGACTACATTCTTGAAAGGCAATCTTGAGGAGGATATATGCAGCAACCAGAATGGTTCATAGCTAGTGGGAAAGGTAACTTGGTTTGAAAGTTGCAAAAGTCCATTTATGGGCTTAAGCAAGCATCCAAAAGTTAGAACATTCGTTTTGACCAAGCGGCCAAGTCGTTTGGTTTCATACAAAATCTGGATGAGCCTTGTGTATACAAGAAGAGTGAAGGAAAGTGGTGGCTTTTCTTATTCTTTACGCTGATGACATTCTACTGATTGAGAATGATGTAGCGGCATTGTCAACGGTTAAGGTTTGGCTAGATAGTACTTTCGATATGAAGGATCTAGGAGAGGCGAGCTATATCCTCGGGATAAAGCTTTTTCGGGATCGTAAGCGAAAGATGAAGGGATTATCTCAGGCTAGTTATATCGATAAGGTGCTAACTAGGTTTTCAATGGTTAATTCGAAGAAAGGTTTATTACCTTTCAGGCATGGTTTAGCATTCTCTAAAGACTAGTGTCCGAAGACATAGGAGGAGAGGAGTCGTATGGCAGGAGTTCCTTATGCTTCGACAATGGGAAGTCTCATGTATGCGATGTTATGCACTAGACTAGATATCTATTTTGTCATTGGCATGGTTAGCAGGTATCAATCGAATCCAGGTCTAGAGCACTGGACAACCGTTAAGTATATTCTTAAGTATTTGAGAAGAATTAAAGAATACATGCTTTTATACGACGGTGATCAGGTAATTCTAGTGGGATACACAGACTTTGACTTTTTGTCAGATAACGATTCGAGGAAGTTGACATCCGAACATCTCTTTACCTTGGGAGGTGGTGCTGTTAGTTGGAGGAGCATTAAGCATAAATGCATTGTAATCTCAACTACAAAAGCTGAGTATGTGGTTACTTGTGAAGCCGTAAAGGAAGCTATTTGGCTCAAGAAGTTCCTTATGGAGCTCGAGTTGGTACCAGCGTCGCTGTCACCTATTACGCTAGACTGTTATAATAATGGGGCAGTGGCTCAGTCCAATGAGCTAAGAAACCACAGAAAGGGAAAGCACGTGGAATAGAAATATCTTCTAATCTGAGATATAGTTCAACATGGAGATGTGACTCTCAGCAAGATTGCCACCTCTGACAATCTTGCGGATCCGTTTACAAAGGCCTTACCATAGAAGGTCTTTGATCGTCATCTAGATAGTTTAGGTCTCAGATGTAGTCCTAAATGGTTATGAGTGCAATTAGGAGTTTGTTGGGTTTGTGCCCTCAAACTATTACTTTATGTATGAGACATTGACATTTTAATATATCGATATCAACTTTACATTTCATTGTGTATGTTTCTTTTATGAGATGATTGTTAATCCTTAAGAATCATAGTAAGTAATTCGTGTGTGTATGAGATACATACAAGCGAGATATGAATTACTATTCTTTGATACTTAGAATATATCACAGTGGATGATGAGACTGGATATCTCATTAGGTTTACACAGTATCATGATTAACTACCATTGGATGGAGTGATGAATCTCAATCACTAGAGTATATCTCTTAGTTAATATGCTAGTGCTTATAGTGCATTGTTGGACCTGAGCTTTTCTATCGACATTTAAGACTATCAACAATCTATAGGAAATCATAACTTGTATAAGGTACGTGTTCTCAATCTTGAGACGATTATGAACACAGACTGTGGATATGGCTATTTTGACTTACCAATCAGTGAGGTCTTAAAGATCAACACTTAGGTATCTTAGGTATGTCATGTTCATAGGGTTGTGAGCATATATTGTCAATATATAATCAACCCTCTGATAAAGAGTAAGCATTCCCTTGAAAATGTCACCAAGTTGATTACTGAGTACTGCTGTCTTTTTGATAAGTAGTTATCAATATGTTTATTTATCATGAGGGGTGAATGGGACTCAAGGAATATAACAAGTAATAATGATTCAGGTTGATAGTAACTGTTTATTCGACTACCTGAATATGATTACGAATGTTGATGGTAGAGGGACATTAGTACAATATACAAGTCTAGTTATCACTTTGGATTTGTTCTTTTGTGTTGGAGTTCAGTTATCATTTTATAGTGGAGCAAACGTTAACTGACCAGTTGGTTAATTTGCTAATCAAAGAGTTTGGTCATTGTAATTAACAACTGGTCTGAGCCAATAATAAAGAACCTAGGAGGTCCCACTCTTAGCTCCGCTAGAATGTTTTGGAAAGGCACATGAGGATGCTATCAAGACAAGTTCAATCGCTCGAAGTTATTTTGATCGATTGAAGTCAAGGTATGTTCGATCGATTAAACGTTGTTCAATTGATCGAAGATTTGATCGATCAAAGCCACTTCGATCAATTGAAGGTAAAGTTGGTTCTGGGAATCTATAAATAGGACAGTTGCGTCAGGAAATTAGAGTTCGTCATTTTATTATACCAGAAGCTACAGAAACTGTTTTAGGCTTCCTAAACCTTCTCTATCCTCTCTATTAGGGTTCCCACCAACCCTAGTCTCTCCGGGAGCATCCATAGGAGTCATAATAGTGAAGACAACTAGTGGAGGCTGCTGCACCATGAAGGAAGAAGAGAATCAGAATTGGGTTCAAGACTTGAGGTATATACTCTTCTCCCTCTTATATACACGCATCTATAGAGTTAATAAGTAGTAGATCCGGGCTACCAATAAGGTTTTCGAACTTTGTTTTCTGCTGCGCGTTTGAATTAAATTTTAAACCTATTTCCCTTCATATGAAAGCCGATGCGGGTAAGATATACACTTCCCTGAGAATGAAAAATTTTAGCTAGAAAGTATAGAAAGTTTAGGAAGCATATGGTTAGAGATGCTTTTAGTTGATATATTCATTAGCGTGTGTTCTGGATTGTCTAATTAATTTAAACTCAATTATGGAATAGTTAGTTTAGAACCAAAAAAAAAAGTTATGGATGAGTTAAATGGGGACTATTTGAGTTCCATGTATACCACACTTGAGCTCGGGCTTAAGTTATCTCATCTCCTTGTCCAAGCCTAGCCTGAGATCATGCTTGAACTTTTTATTCCAAACCCATTCGAGATACATTAAAAAGTTGTCCAAGACTAGCTAAATTTTGAATTGCACTCGGACCGGTTGGCCAGCCCAAGTTGCAGCCCAGAGACAATGGCGAGGGGGAATTACTAGATAAATGAATTATAAACCCCGACCCCAATGACAATGTTAAGCAACCTGATTTAACATCCATTTATGGCAGATTCAAAAGTCCCACATTTACAATTTGAACAACGCTATGCTTTCTGAATTTAGATTCCAAATTTGGTTACCAGATCAGCAGTTGTACCACATGTTATGTCATTGATCGGTGGTACCACATAACACCACATGTGGTATAAGTGTCAAAGCATTTGAGATTCAAATTTGTGAAGCATAACATTCCTCTTACAAATTATATCTCAAGAAAAACACCCTAAAAGTCTCTATGTCGCTCTCTCTATATATATACACACACACAAACATATATGTACACACAGACAAACAGAGATCACACAGTCCCATCCATACAAACTCAGGTTTTAATCGTACAAGTACAGAAAGATGGATCAAAGATGCAATTAGTCAAATAATATCATTGTTACACCACAAGGTTTCACACAACGGACATTTGCATAATTATCAAAGTCTATGAAATATTGCACACTTTTTCCATATCAATGATGCTAGGCACACAACACATTCCACAACACAAACCACAACATGCTTTAAATTGCATGTACCTTGTGCTTTTCAAAATAGTGTGGCCCTGTGTGAAAAATCCACACAGCATAAGGTACATACAATTTAAAACATGTTTGTGGTTTGTATTGTGCAATGTGTTGTGTGCCTAGCATTATTGTTTCCATATTTCAAATGTGTTTTAGGAGAACTATTACACAATTAATGTCACATTTTGTTGAAAAGTAAGATATGGCTCTATGATTTTGACCCAATACCTAAACTCAATACTTAAGCTGTGTCTCAATTTGATAATTCCAATATCTATTAACTAGGTTGTGAAAAGCCAACCTAGTTAACTACAAGATGTATCCCACACCATACACTATCCTCTAGGCACTGTTTGGGAAGGCTAAAAACCATGGTTACTAGTGCTGTAGTGCATAAGTAAACCAGCAACAGATACTCAAGTGCTTGTTTGATTAAATTTTACAGCCTAGAAGTTAGTGCTGGGATATATATCACATGTAGGATGATCCATTAATTTAGGGATTTTGATTTGGCTAAATTTCTATTGTGATTTGGTTTCCTTGATAGAGTTGTATTACTTATCCAATAAGTAATGGGTCATTTTAACCCTGTTTTCCATAAAACAAAAAAAAAAAAAAAACAACAAAAAAAAAGGTAATGGGTCATAAACTCTATATATAGGGGATGTTGTATAAAAATTTAATTAGGAAGCCCTTGGTGTACCAAATTGGGGGTCTCCCCTCATGGGGGTGAATGGTCTAGGGTGAGAGAGTATAAGTTCTTTAGGGTATTGAGAGTGGGTATACAAATATTATTAGGGTTGGGTTATGGGATTTTATCTAAGTGTTTTCTTGTACCAATTGTTTATTCTCAATAGTGAAAGAACAGTTCTCTCGGGTGTGGACGAGGGCATGTTTTTTCTGAACCACGTAGAAATCTGTATTTTCTTTGGTGTGCTTGTTTATTATTGTTTGTGTGTTTATTGGAGAAATTTGGTTCCACATTTTTAAATTCGCAACAAGTGGTATCAGAGCCATGGTGGTCAAATCTGTGGTGGGCAGAGACGCACTATAGTGGCGGATTAACAGCACGGTGTAAAAAGAAATAACAAAAGAAGAAGAAAAAAATATTCTTATGGAGTAGTGTGACGCACGGACCCGTACGTACATCACATATTGGGTATTGGTTGCTAGGCCTCGATCATGGTGATTGGCAAAAGCATCACGAGTTTCAAGGCTTGTAAGAGATTATCCAGTGTGGCAACGTATACGGGATCAAGGTCTTTGATTGGTCAGAATTTTAAGAAGTTTGTGAGACAAGTTATGTTGTTTGGAATTCGGGTCAAAGATGGTTTCTAAAGTTTTCAGGCGCTGCAAATTCATCGATGGGTGCAGATTTGCGAGATTTTGCATGGTTTGAGTTCATTTTTTGGTGATAGATCGGACAAGGCAGCAGGTCAAGATCTAGGCAAAAGACGATTTCAGTGCTACTGTGATTGTAGCAAGTTGCGTATGGTAGAGGGATCCTCACACTCCACTTGTACGGGTATTTCTCTTGGGTTGTTAGATTCCAGGGATGGTAAGTATGTGCTTCTGGAGAAAATAATTTGATGGGTTCCAAGAAGGCAAGGGCAGACACAGGCGCAATCACCCAACAAAGGTAATTGTTAGGATACTGCACATAGGAAAGTCGCTATTTGGGTGGTGTGATATTGATCCCAAAGTTGCCGAGGAATCTAATATTGTTGCTGAAATCACACACGGCAGTTGAGAGAAGTGTGTATGATTTTATCGTCTGGTTGGTCCTCAATGGATAAATTCTTACAAGTTGGTGAATGGTTTATTTCACGGTTCAGACGATAGTAAGGAGAAATCATGTTGGAGAGAAAGAGGGATCGAGACTCTTCTCTGGAGAAGTTAATGGATATAATTAACTTTGGAAAGCTGCACATATATTGGCCACGATTTGACGAATCGAAGGTGTTGAGATCATATTGATTCGGGTTGTGAATGCTAGAACGAAAGACAGTCAATGGTAAACGGTTGCAAAGCGGTCAGCTTTGTGGGTGCTCCAGTTGAGGGGTGCTAGTCATGTGTGATATATTGATTGAGAAGTTGCTCCACGTATAATATAGGGGATGATTGTTGGGATATATATATATAACATATGGGATAATCCATTAATTTAGGGATTATGATTTGGCTAGATTCCTATTGTGATTTGGTTTCTTTGATAGAGTTGTATTACTTATCCAACACGTAATGGGTCATAAACTCTATATACAGGGGATGTTGTATAAGAATTTAGGAAGCCCTTGGTGTACCAAGTTGGGGGTCTCTCCTCATGGAGGTGCATGGTCTAGGGTGAGAGAGTGTGAGTTCTTTGGGGTATTGAGAGTGGGTACACAAAGGGTATTGGGGTTGGGTTATGAGATTTAATCCAAGTATTTTCTTATACCAATTATTTATTCTCAATAATAAAAGAATAGTTCTCTTGGGTGTAGACATAGCCATGGTTTTGCTGAACCATGTAGAAATCTGTATTTTCTTTGATACTTGCTTAGTATTGTTTGTGTATTTCTGTGTGTTTATTGGAAGAATTGTAGAAAACAGCCTAGAGTAGTAGTGTACGATCAACAAAAAGCGTCCTATATATAGACGCATACAAGGAGAGAAAAATGTACCTGGGTCCACCTTACATCTTACACTACTTCCGTTTTAATATTTTGAGTCTACATTTCGAAATTCAACTTATTAAGGGGATAAAAAAAATTTATACCTATTTTCTACAATTACTCTTAATCATTACAACATTTTTTTTAGTTTTGTGTTAGTGTAGATTTCAAAGGTAGTTTTGGAAAGTAAGTAAAATTTACTTACCAATTTTGAAAAGTTGACACTAATTTTAAAACATCTCTAAATGAAATACAAGACTCAAAATATAGGACAGAGGGAGTAATAAATTTATGACCAGTCCTAACCGACGAGAGCTTCATGGCAAGAATTTAGTTTATACTGTATGTTTTATGAATCTTTCAGTAAAACAAAATTGGGCTCTTTGTTTCACGCGTTGTTTTCATCTCTTTTCACACTTTTTTGTTTTTGCTAACAAGATATTCATTGAACAAAAGACAAACCAAACTACGAAGCCACTACCCCCCCAGATTCCCTTCCTCAAGCACAGTGCTAGGAATTGAATCAACCGGGATGGGACCTAAAAAACAACAAAAAGAGGCCCATTGGGTTAAATTGTGCGCAACAAAATTTGCAGATCGATGAATTTTTAAAACATTCCAAAAATCAAAAGACTTGGAAAGCATGTGTCTGGCTTCCAAAATCAGGGACTCAATGGCCCAATCTCTTACATATATGCCATGGTGGATTGGTGCTATGGCCATAACTTTCTATACTTTTTGGTCTAACGCTAAAATTAATCTAATCTAATTTAGTACTAAATGATCTAAAAGTGGAAGCCTCGAACCATTATTAGGGTGACACTTGTCTTTTGTAGTTATTAGAGCATCTACGATGCAACTTAACCTACACTAAACTTAAGGGAAACAGGCTTGCGGACGTTATCAATGGTGTGACTTCAGTTTACAATAAATTTAGTGAAACTTAAGTTTAATGTACCGCTAAGTTTAACTATTGTACAAGGGTAACGGCACAGCCGGAGCTACGAGGCTCCAAATGGAGAGAGTGCCGTAGAAATTCCATTTCATTCCAAATGGCACACACAATGCCATGTCATACCCAAATGGCATACATTGTGTCGTGTCATTCCAAAACGGCACACACTATGGCACAGTGTGTAACGACCCACCTCCCCGTCTAGCAACAATATTGTCCGCTTTGGGTCTAAACACAAAGAACTTCCCAGGGGGTCACCCATCCCTGGTACTGCTCTGGCAGCAGCATGCTTAACTGTGAAGTTCTTTCGTGTTTATCTCCCTCACGGTTTTAAAAGGCCTTGTTAAGGTATCAGAGCTTGCGCAGCCTATCCCTTTCCAATATTGTCCTCTTTGGGTGCCTACCAGGTTTCGAACACTGGCGCCTGCCCTCAAGGTTTTGTTTCTTCACCACTCGGGCAAGGAGGCCTTGTTGCATATAGAGGGGCGATTAATCCTTATAAACTAGTCCAAGAACGTCACCCCAGGCGATGTGAGACAAGCCCCCAAACCTGACCTCACCTCGTCCATCTTGGCCTTCCTGCCTCAGGAGTATTGGCTCTTGGTCGTCACAATCCACCCTCCTCAAGGGCGTCCTCGTGTGGGACTCGCCCCACACTTCCGGATGGGTTTCCGCTCTGATACCATTTGTAACGACCCACCTCCCCATCTAGCAACAATATTGTCCGCTTTGGGCCTAAACACAAAGAACTTCACAGTTAAGCGTGCTGCTGCCAGAGCAGTACCAGGGATGGGTGACCCCCTGGGAAGTTCTTTGTGTTTAGGCCCAAAGCGAACAATATTGTTGCTAGATGGGGAGGTGGGTCGTTACACATTGTGTGCCGTTTGATGGGTGTTTTTGATGCAAAGCATTCATACGACACACACTGTGCCATAACACTGTGCCACCTGGATCCACATGGCAAAGTGTGTGCCGTGTGATGCTCACACGATCTTTTTAGTGCCGTTTAGATGTCAACACCATTATTAGTGATTTTGTAATGTATATTAAACTTACCAAAAACTTTCCTTAACGGCCTGTTTGGTTCATGGATTCTTTGGGTAGATTTTGATTCCACCCAAAGATTACTAGTAATCTTAAAATATATCCATGTTTGGTTCGTAGAATATTAAATGAATTGTGGGTTTCACTGAATTTAGAATCCACTCAAAGGTGAAAAATATGATGGATTCTAAATCTTAAGTTAGAGGTGGTATTCTTAAGGATTATTAGAATTTTGATTTACTATTTTCATAATTCCTAAACTAGCCTTTATTACACTATTAAACAAACAAATATTGTGATCAAACCTCCACAACGCAGCTTCAAGGTATGTCCAAATCCACCCATGGCCGACATCATGTATTGCCTATGGATTGTAGCTTATTTTGGTGATTCGTTGCCTTGTGTTACTTGTAAGTTGACTTATTTGATTATTCAACACTGTCTACATTATTTATTTAGTTTTTTTATTTTATTTTAATTTTTTTTTAACATGGTGTCTTCCAATGTCATCGTGAAATGAACAATGTTGTAATTTTGATTATTCATGGCTATTTATTCTATTGCTCACATGAAAAAAATTTCTAATACCCGTGTTACAATTTTTATTTATTTAATTTTTTTTGGGACCTTCCTTAATCAAGAAATACTTTCTTTTTTTTTCGAGACCTATCTTGATGGATAAATACTATGATTCTCAAATTTGTATCTTAAATGTGGTTCCACACATATTGGATAAATAAGCAAAATTATGTATATATATGTATATTAACGAATAATTCTTCTAGTTAAGAATCTTTTGTTATTATTCAAATATTAACTACATGTAATAGTTTAGACTCATATTCATGTCTTAATTACTCTATTTATCTCCTTTTTTATATGTATCACTGATTTTTAGATTTATACCATTATTTTTTTAATCACACTTCATTTTTAGAGGATTGACAATTTGATTTTTGCTCATACATTCTTTTAGGCTTCAAGGGTAGCTTAAGTATTTAACAATATTTCCATTTTATTTTCATTGACTTAACCGAACACTGGATTCTAAATGCAGCTAGAATTCTACTGGTGAACCAAACATTCTGCAGGGATTCAGATTCTTAGTAAAGTGATTACTGGTATTATGATTTCTAGTAATCAAAATCTAGCTAAAATAATCTGTGAACCAAATGGACAGTAAGTTTAATGTATGCAATATAATACCCTGTATTTTCAGTAATTATTAATACAAAGAGATTCTATATACTTCTCTTGATCATACTTGAAGTTTCACTTTTGATTGATCGAAGTCCTTTCAAGCGATTGAGCATTTCTAAGTTCAAGCGATCGAACCCTTACTCAATCGATCGAAACCCTGCTGACATAAATTTACGACGTGGCCCCCACTTCAATCGATTGAATTGGTCTCAATCGATCAAACTTGGCCGATCTGCTCTCAATCGATCGAAGTCGCTTCAATCGATCTGCCTGGATATTTAATCTCAGTTCACGCAAACATTACCACCTGCCCTTCCCTCTCTTCTATATATACGTGTTACATTTGTGTGTGAGGGGCTTCTAAACCCAGAGAAATTAGAGAGAGAGAGTGAGAAAAAAAAAGTTGTGTATGTTGATATATATATACACCATACACATCCATACATTTATATACATATACATACACATATCTATATATATAGTCATAGAGAGAGAGACAGAAGAAGAGGAGAGAAATAGAATAAGAGAAGGAGAGAAGACAGAGGCAGAGAAGAGAGAGAATGAGGAGGAGCCATTAAAGCTCAAAGTTGGAACTCAAGCCAAACACGCCCTTACGACGTTCGGTGAGTTCCAAACTCACTCGGTAGCATTAGTGTAATATTTTACAAGTTTTTGGACGTAAATATTGACCCCAAACACCCCCTAGAACCTCTGGACGTTCACTGTCCAAAACTGCTAGAGAAGACGACTCTTGAGCGATTGAACTGAGTTCAATCGATCGAAAAGACTTCGATAGCTTGAAGCTCACTTTTCTCAATCGATTGAAATGTTTTCAATCAATCGAACTTTAGCAGAACTTTGTTGCTTCCTTTGAGGTTGTTAATCCAAATGATTAGTCGTTTAAAACGACTCTGTGTTTCTATTATGCGATATTATGGATTATGGAGGTAATGGGATACAATAATGAGATAGAGATAATATGGTAAGTAATGTAGTAGGGTTCGAAAATGGTAGTAATGATACGACGCGATAACAAGATAAGGTTTGCGATAACGGTGAGTAACATTGGATAACCTGGTGATTGAGCCAATTGGGTATTAGTTACTTTTGATGTAAGTATGTCAGTGTCAGGGATTGGTCATGAACACATCTGTGTGGGATGTGAGCATTATGTAATTTACTCACAAGGATTTGTAAAAGCGTTGAATAAGAGTACTAATACATATTGATTATGAACGGACGATACTCGCAAAAGTTCTTAAAAGCGGTGAACAGTAAGAGTTCTTAAAAATTGTGAACAAGAGTAATGGTACATCCATAGACTAGTCGTTATATGAGAGCCATGTATAGTGTTCGCAAGAGTTCTTAAAAGCGGTGAACAGTAAGAGTTCTTAAAAGCGGTGAACAAGAGCACTAGTATGTCGTGATGATGTAATCAGTTCATGGTAGTCAGTCAAGTAGTGCAGTCAGTCTTAGAGTTGAAAGGCGATAAAAATCGGATAATGATGCATCTGAATAAAAGAGGAAAAGATACTATTAGTATCACTACTGTATATCGTGCATAACTGGTAAGGACTTTATACCTATGATACTATGGGAGTTTTTATTCACTCAGCTGAAGTCAGTTGACAGTGCTTATGTCTAGACATTCCCTATCTAGACTACCTTGTCCCTACTAATGCATGTGATGGAGACTACGATGATGGCTATTACCCGAACTTAGATTATGCAAAGGGTGGCCCTACTAATGACGTTTATGCCAAGGAAAATTATTACACTGACGACTACCCTTACACCAGCTAGAGATGAAGAAGTTATATCTAGTTTGTATTTTTGTTATTACTGTTGAACTTTATTAGTAAGCGGGTTTCTTGGGCATATGTTGTCTCCAGACCTGTTATGATCCTGAAGACCACTCTGAAACTGTACTTGATAGAATTGATATTATATTCAGTTTGTTTACTATTCTTGCTGCTTTTCATTGGACTATTACCGTATAGTGTGGATATTAGTAACATTCACCCGTCATTCCCTATGGACCCAAAAAGGAAATTTATTTTTCTCTATTTTTGCTACTCCAGGGCCTGATAGGATTTTTGGTATCAGAGTCAGCTTGTGATACTTCGTTCACTAATGATTCCATACCATCTGGTCCTAGTATTTTAATATTCCCTGAGATGAGATATGAGTTTAAGATAAGTTCGTCCTCTTGATGATAGATAGTTCCTTTGCAGGTTAGCATGGATTCGGATTTCCAACTATTCGTGGATGATCCTTTTGGTGGACATGTTACTCATGGCGACCCAGTAGAGCCAGCCATACCAGAGATATACTAGAGCCACATTCGCTAGACCGCTATTGTTATTTGGAGAAGAGGATGTGGACTTCTCTCTATGTTGTGGGCATGACACACCAGACAGAAATACGTATGAATACGTATCACTACGCTATGACTCAAGCAGCCATATACCAAGAGATGGCTAGATTGATTCAAAGTAATTAAGCCGGAGGTAGATAAGATTGAGTTGAGAGCTATTATAGCCGGGCCTCTGCCACCTGAGCCAGTAGCTGAACCAGCACCAGTATGGGCAGCCCCACCATCACTGGTACCCGATGTACCAGTCAAGAGCCGGAGCCGATTCAGGGTGAGGAGGACCCAGAGCCAGAGGATGAGCATCCAGACAAGAATAGTGACGGGGATTAAGAGGAGGATCTGATGGACGATGAGGACCTAGCAGAGGAAGAGCCTGCAGACAATGATGATGAGCCGGAGGGGCTAGAGTATGTTCCTGATGAGGAGCCAGAGCTTGACCGACTACAGGAGCTAGAGGACTCTGAGGCAAATATCATGGTTGGAGAGGATGATGCAGTGGTAGAGGGAGATGTAATCATAGATATAGTAGAGCTGGATGTTCTTGCCGAGGAGGTAGTTGTGCCAGAAGTACCCGTTATGCCTGAGTTACCTGCCAGACCTATAGTGCATATGGCAGCCATGACCGATATGGTCGTAGGATAGATAGCTGAGATGGTCGGACAGCCACCTGGATTTATTATATGAGAGGTTGCATTAGCAGGGGCATAGGACATACCTGATGTATTCGCTATTGTAGTCGTCGATGTCGCTGATCAGGCGATGATGGTAGAGGACGCAGAGGTAGGGATAGTTGAGGATTGGGATATCAGAGTGGTAACCGGAGATCTTTCCGCACCGGTTGAGGATTCTCCCCTTGAGGAGATGGACATCGTTCCAGAGGACAAGGCACCCCCAGCAGGAACGAATGCTGGCGACTTTTGAGTCAGGATCTGGAGGAGGTTTAGTTTTGTTAGTTTTATATCAGGACATGTTGTCTACATGATTTTTGGGAGCTTGAGAGATAGCTATTTGACCATAGCTTTGTATAGATATTATCAGTAGTAGTAGCATTGCAAATAGCTAAACTTATAACTGGTTTTAGCCTATGTCCCATGTGGTACACAGTTTGACAAGTGTGTTCTATGCAATATATCTTTTGATATATATATATATATAAGAGCAGTACTTGTGGTATAATTATGGTTTAATTGGGTTGTTTATATGCTGCTTACTTCCAGCTAGTTCTTGTTGCTTTTCGCTCTATCTTGATTTCATTTCTCCGAGAAGATTTTTAGTTAATCAATAGGTCTTTTATAGGTACATGATACACATTATCACTATGGTTAGACCGAGGAATCAAGCACGATTACAAGCACCTATTCTGGAAGGTATAGATCCCATGGGCATTTTTGAAGCCTTCATGCAAAGGATGGAACATATGGAAGATACTTGTAACCACTCTACTCACCAAAGATCTATTGCACCACCACCACCAAGCGAGACCAGTGATAAGTTACTCGAACGTTTCCATGGGTTACGCCCAGAGAAATTTGACGGATTGACGGTGCCATGGAAGGCGGAACAATGGATACAGGAAATGGAATTGATTTTTGAAATTTTGGAATGTACTGAGCAAGATATGCATCGTCTTGCCACTTTTCAGTTAACTTACACTGCTGCAGATTGGTGGGAAGCTAAAAGAGCTACAATAGGAGCTGAAGTTGCACGGAGAATGCCTTGGGGGATATTTCGAGAAAGATTTCTAGAAAAGTACTTCCCAGAAGATAAGAGAGATCAACAGGAGAGAAATTTCATAAGTTTGGTCCAAGGAGGATGGACTGTGCGGGAATACACAACACAGTTCGAGTGTCCATAAAGATTTCTTCAACATATGATAGACACTCCACTGAAGAAGGAGAAGAGATTTCACCAAGGATTGAACCTCCACCTTAGACATATGATGGTTGGTTATCTAAATCAGTCATTTGAGGGGATTGTCAGATTTATTGTAGGGTTGGAAAAGGCCGCTTATCCAGCACAACGACACCAGATAAATAGACCCTAGCCGTCGAGAAGTTTACAGCAACTGAGGAATTTTGAGAATCAGTTGCCGAGAAATACAAAAGAATGGAAATCTCAGGGTAATTTTCAAGAGAACAAGAGAACCTAGGAGAACCAGGCAACCTCAGCAGGTTATCCTCAACCCCAGCAATATCACCAGCAGGGACCACAGGCTCTGCGATTTTGACCATCCGTCGAATTTAGGAGAGTATTACCTCCAAGTCCGATGATGACAATGTCCGGCTAACTTAGGGTTTACAAGGTGGTTCAAGCTCTTCAAAAGGCTCTTCAATTCCAAAAATTAAAAAAGAAAAAGAAAGGGAAGAATAGCATAAAACGGCACACAGTGGAGTTGTCTGCGACAGTCACGTGGTGCCGCAACGGCAGACACTTAGTGCCGCGCCGGCAGTCACTAGTAATCGTACCGGCATTCACTGCATGCCATGGACAACTCGCCAATTATCACAAAAATAGGAGCAGTTCTGAAAGCAAGAAAAAGAAAGAAAAGAATAAGAAAAAGAAAAAGAAAAAGAAATCGAAAACAAGGTAAAACAAAATGTCCAAAAAGACGGCAGTCCGCGAGTTGTCTACGGCACTTGATGAATGCCATCGCAGCAATTGGCGAATGCCACTCCGACAGTCACGGTGTGTCGCTGACAACTCCACCGAATGCCACATTTTTTGAAAATCTGCTTTTTGAAATAGTACGTTTTGTACCATCAAAAGTACATCCAAAATTAGGATTTTTTACCTTGAAATCACTAAAATACCCCTTAGAAATTTGCCTATATATAGGGAATGAATATCCTATTACAAGGGCCCCCCTTTTTTAGAAACTTGAATCTTTAATCTCTTAGGTCTTGATTAGGAGAATCTTAGAGAAAAATTAAGAGAATTAAGGAGTAAGTCATTGCATGAGCTAGAAGATGAGCTTGAATAGCACTTGAAAGACCTTCAAATCACAAAGAAGTTGAGGATAAATGGAGGTAAACTCTAGACTAGTTAGTACTTAATCCAAGTTTAATCACAATTCATAGAACTACTTAGGATCTTTTACACATTTTCAAAAAGTCTCTTCCCACCTCATTTCATCACACACCACTAGAATTGTGATTAAACTTCTATTTGCTCTTTTCACTTGATTTGGATTAAAGTAGCTTAAGGTTTAAGATTAAATAAACCATAAAGCAAAGTTTAACTTTGGATATCATTTGAACTTTGATTTCCTTTTTTTTTTTTCCTTTTGTCATACTTTTCTCTTGGGATTCATGAGATCTTTAATATCTCTTTTGATTCCCTTGAGTTGGCCTTTTAACTTCTCTATAAACTTATGGTTCAAATGGGAATAGCCATAATCATGCATAATTAGTACGTCCAAGTCTTAATTCATGACTTAGGTCTTCTAATTTAAAGTCTTATGGAATTCTTTCCATATTCCATTAAGGCTCACATGGATTAGCTATATCTAATCTCCAATAACCACCAATGGGAAGGAGAGTTAGTCTTAGGATGAGTCAACATCTATGGTTTGGTTGATAGATTTAGTCAAAAATGATGAGCACAAAAATAGTGCAGTGAATTCATAAACCAATTTTGATCAAAATTTTTTGATTAAATCATGATCCGCTGGTATTGAATGAGACCAATTGGAGAGTGTTTATAACACAAAGATCTACCACTGTAATTTTTGTTTTGATGGGACTTTATGTTTAAGATGGTTTGGCCCTAGGATTTGTAAACCAGCTACTCTTTGTCCAAAATTTCATATCAGTAACACCTTTTTAAAATGAATGAATCAGAGCATCAAGCATTCTTGACTTCAAATAATTTTTTCTATAAATTCTAATGTGTCATAAGAATTTCTAAAAATATTAGAGTCATTCGGATTTTATTAATATTTTTTAAAAAATCACACAAAATCTCTGGACAGAGAGTTGTAAATTTCTGAGTGATGTCTGGCTTTTGCCCAATTGCCAGAGATTGAACCATTTGATCTTTTATTTTATTTTTGGGTTAGAAACTAGGCTCATAGAGGCACATCGTGTCCAAAAATCATTAATACCAAACCATGGGAATTAAGTTTTTCTATTTTTAACAATCTGGTCTGCTCTTTGTAAATCCTAGAATTATGTCACAGATTTAATAAACTTTGTAAATAATGATCTAAATGACATTTCTATAACCTAGGGATTAAACCATGTTTTAATAATGATTAATTAAACTTAAATCCAGAGACTAAATGATCCAAATCAGTGAATAGTTCATAGCTTACTCTTATTTAATGTTCATGTATTCATATGCATTCATCCATGTAGGTTGATACTTGTAAATTAGGACTTATTTTTCATTGGGATTAAGTGGCATTTAATTGAACCTAATTGTGAGTTCCTTGTGGTCATGTTGGAACTATGCCATCTCTATATGGACATTACATTGGCTCCTAGTTGAGACTTGTATATCTATAGAGATGTTGTATTTTCAATTAATTAGAAGGAGTTCATGATTATGTCAATTATTTCATACTTGGTAGATTTAAGCTAGAGGTTTAGGAATGTTACTTAGGATTCAATATTATATCTTATTTAAAGCATGTGGACTAACCTTTTGTTTTGTAGCGCTATTAAGGTACGATTTTTCAAACTCCTCTCTAGTTTATTTATTTCTCGATTCTATTAATTTTCGACTCCATGTGCAATACCTTAGAATAAAAATTTGCCTTATGTGTATATGTGAATTAGAGACTCTTCTAGGTTTTGTATTTTTGTATGCATTGCACGTTTCAATATCACAGTTGGATCCCGGGTAAGTTTCCTAGTTCTCTATTTGCACATCATCTTGCTTGCTACTTGAATTATGTGGTTTTGAATGCTATTTTATCGTTAGCAATCTTACACCCTTTAGACATGCTTTTGTAATGTATATTTATACATATGTATTAGATGAGGGCATACTTAGATTAATAATCTGATTAAAAGGATGTTGAGTAGAGGCCTATCACGAGATAGGATGAGAGGGGTGTTTTAGTCCATCAGGCTCCTTCCCTTCTCATTCCATAATCCCCGGACCTAGAAATATCTAGTTTTCAAAAAGATCAGTTTGCTTTTAAAATGGTTCCTTAATTTTCCTTTTAAAACTTAAGTGGGGACTCATATTTGAATCTGAAAGAAGTTTTAAAAAAGCGTGGCTAGCCTACGATATCCACAATCTGGCGACTCTGCTAGGGATCAAAACCAGAATCTCTAGTTTCGCAGACCAGAATTTCTGATTTTGGGTTCACTCAAGGATTAGACTTGAAAGCATCTTTTTAATCGAATTAATTAATTTTTGTATGCCTGTTGCATTGCACTTGCATGTCTCGCCAGTCGATTACATAGAACTATGAGCTTGGAGGTTCAGGGCAACCCAGTCGGCCAAGTTATCATGGGACTATGTGATCACCCTTGATCTCGTACCATGTGTTGGTATATGAAGCATCCTATCGGATGTGTCAAGGGTTCCTTATTTGACCAAAACCAGGCCTTTGCATGATAGCTTCTATAGAACTTGTCAATTTTAGGGAAATTAATTCTTGATTAGGGTTATGTACTAGGAAGTTTTGTATGACCGGAAGAGATTACTTATGATGATGACGATTGTTTCTTGATAAAATATGTGCAACCTCTTAATCATCTTTTAGCAATTCCTTCTCATGTCCCATGGCATTTGGGAATATGCCAGATTTTTTACTATAAGGTTACACTTCCTATGTCTTGTTAGCTAAGCATCATTGACCTTGAATCCATGAAAAGTGAGATGATTATCCAATCTTGTGATCCTTTTTACCGGAACGTTTTGGATCCACTATCATGAGCAAAAGATTTTGATTATACACCATCTTTATCCCAAAGTGTTTGAGAAATCACTTTTCAAAAAATCTTTGAAACTCGCTTTCTTTTTATTAAATTAAAGTTTCAACCCAATCATCTTTTTGTTAGAAATATTTTTTACTTTCAAAGGAAAAGTCCAAAATTCTTGAGAATTTGAAGAATCCCATCATCTAGAGAAATGCTATTCAAGTAAATTTCAAATTTTTCCAAAATATCCAACCTTGGAAAAGGTAGCAAGGATCACAATGAAAGGAGAAGCTGGCGTACTTGACACGGGTGAAGATTTTATATTTTTATGTGTTTATGTGTTAGGATTAGGAATTTCTTTTCTTTGGCATATAGAGTAGGCACACACACACACATACATTACATTTGTGTGACATATGAACTATTCATGTATGTTTTACCAAGTATTTGGAAAAATGAAATCAAATAAAAGTGGAAAAGAAAAAATGACAAAATAAAAATTCTCATTTGAAAAATTCTTTTGTAGGGCAAAAATAGCATCTGGTTCGGGCATTATCTGGTTTAGAGGTCCCAAAGCAAGGTTAGTAAGGAGAGAAAGTAACACTCATATGGCATACAAAGGGAACACCGGGGAAGTAGCAGAATTAAGGGTGATAGTAGAAAGGAAAGAAGAGCACATGAGGCGACATGATGAGAAAATGAACTACATGATGAACATGCTAGAAGCTATGACTCGCCAGCCGCTGCCCGCAAATCCGTAAGTTGTTGACCCACCCCCTCCAGTGGTAAGAGAAGAAGACTGGTTTGATGATCATGAGGCATAGAGGGCTGATCTACGAGCTGACAGAGAAAGAGAGAAGACTAAGAAAGAAAGGGTAATGGCTGAGAAAGTCGAGAAGCTTAAGAGAGTGGTACGTAAGGCCCAGGGAGTTGATACCTATTTGATAAAACTAAAAGGGTTATATGATGGGGTCCACGAGACGCTGCCTCGGTTTTAAAATGCCAGTCTTTGACAAGTTCGATGGAATAGGGAATCCTCGGAGCCATGTGAGGATGTGTATCGAGGCATTCCATCCTAGTGGGTTGAGCACCACCATGATGGCCATCCTATTTCAGCAAACTCTAACTGGGGCCATCTTGGCCTGGTATCACACACTCGAACTAAGCAAGACTAGGGTTTGGGAAGAGGTGATTAAAGCATTTATAGCACAATATGAGTACAACCAAGACTTGGATGTCACAATCCGAGACTTGGAAACCACCAGGCAAGGAAACAAGGAATCATTTGTTGAATACTTGAGTCGATGGAGAGGAAAGGCAGCCAAGATGGTGCAAAGGCAGTTTGAGAAAGAACAAATCTGGATGCTGTAGACACCCCATTTTGTCGGCTATCAGATTTAGGAGACCCATAGCTTGGTGGTTCACAATGATCAAAAAAGACTCAGGAAGACTCCTAGAAGTTAGTTCTATCTCTCAAAATGCTCAGAAAGTGGTACAAATGACAAAAATGCCCCTCAAAGCCCAAACACTCCCAGATTTGGATCGAAAGTTCTGGAAACATGCTATGTCATAAAAAAAAGTACTAAAAATGAATTTCGAACCAAAATTAGATGAAATCGTCAGCTCCTAGAGACCCTCGAAAGTCCTGGAAGTTCCCAGGTTTGACCCAAGTTTGACCAGGTTTGACCAGAGTTTGACCGAAATCGTCCAAATTTGTCAAAAAGTTCTGAGATCATTCTAGATCGTGTTAAAAGTACTAAAATGATTTTTAAAAGAAAATCGGACGAAAACGTCTCCTGGGATCTCCCAGAGGTTCCCAGAACTTCTTGGAAATCCTAGGTTTAACCGATTTGACCTAAAAGTGGACTTCGAAACCGGAGTGTCGTATCATTTTTCAAACATTTTTCATGGATACTAGAGGTCAATAGCTATCCAATGGTATGTCGCACATAATTTCTGGATTTAAACTAATTTATTATGAATTTCCGAAGGTGAAAAAGGCGATCAAATCGACTTTTATCATGAATATCGCAAATATTTTCAAAGTGACCCCACCTCCGAACTATATTTTATGGAAAGTAGACTTCATTACCTTTCCAACAGTATATCACAAGCTCAATTTGGAGTTCGTACACATTTTTTGTGAATTTCGGACGAAATATGGCCTTTTTGCGAATACCGGAACCTTTGGGGCCTAAATGTAAATTTATGGGCGTCTGAGGAGCGGTGTCATGGCGGCACTGGGCCAGTGCTGTGGTGGCACTCAACCCCTGTAGAGTCCATTCTTGTAATTTATTTTGGTGGTCCAAATTGAATAATTGAAGACCAAAACGATGTAGTTTTATGTTCACAGATGTTTGGGACCAATGGGAGCTCTTTCTAAATTCCAAAACCACCCCCAAATTGGCCTATATAAACCCCCATTTGCTTTTCATTTCAGGGGGGCCAAGTTGAAAGTTCATAGAAGTTGTAGAGAGAACGAGAGATAGAGAGAGATTTAGAAGAAGGAAAGGGAGCTTCTCCCACTGATTTTCTATAAGAAAGTGAGTTTCATTCTTGTTTTCTTCCATTACCCCTCTTATTTTTCACATTCAAGTCTTTCCCAACCACCATTTTTGAGCAATCTTGAGTTAGGAAGCTACTTCCATGTCCAAATGTCAATATCTATGAGTGAAACACCAAGCTACATGTCCAAAATCACATTGATTATCATCTATTGATTGCAATTACTTGCTTGTTTACATTAATGTTCATCTCTTCTTACCTCATTTCTTTTTTATTTTTCTTTGATTACTTACATGCTTATCATCATCTAGATGACATGTTGTCTGAGGAGAGTGAATCCTTATGGATAGTAGCTCTTGACCTCAAAGACATGTTTAATGGATGATGATTCTAACTTCAATACATTCATATGTATTCTTGAAGTCATATTCTCAAACAAAACTATCTTTGTGCAAGTCATATTGGGAGTTCTTGATATGAGTTTGATGATGATGTTCCAAGTGGTCTTAATCCCCTTTTTGTGCTGGAAATGTGCTTTCAAAACCCCTATTTAAAATCCCCAACATTTGGATTCCAAAAAATAAGCTTTGTTTTACCAAAAATTTTCAGAACAGTGAATGATCTGAGTTCAAAGATTTCTCTAGAACTCAATAATCAAGGTATGATCATGAGACCACTTGGAAAGTCTTCTTTACTCATTATAAAACATCCATGATTTTTGGCTTAGCTTGAAAACACTTGGAATGGTTCCATTTTGACCCAAACATTTCATCCAGACATTCTATTTTTGCTGTCACAACAGCTAGGTCCACTTTCAACTTGTTTTCCAAAACACTTTTCCAAAGAGAGTGGTCCCAATTCATTTTTCCCTTGAACGTCAGTGTCGTAGGGAACTTTTTGTATAATAAGGGCCTCTAGATCTTTTATTTTTCATTTTCTAAGATTTTTCAACATTTTAGTCGATAGTACGAACTCTGTTTCTGAGTAACCTCTATTGTTTACATGATTTCTCTCAATCTGTAATAGTTATTGAAGATTCGGTTTTTGATATGTGTTCTAGCACAATAAGGAGGAGCTCCATAAAAAATCATGCATTGAAAACATTTTTAACCCCACTTTTCAATTTCCACAAAATCAAGTCACTGTTCTGTCTATTTTTCATAGCATGTATACTTTTACTTCCATCCTTTGATTTGATGCTTATATATACTTCAAATTAGTTCATATCCTACAAAGTGGTCCATACTACATTTATACATATCTCATGATGTCTTTCTCCATGAATTCATTCATCTTTTAGACTTCTAAGCCACCTTAGAAAGTCCATGTACACAAACACACTACAACCTTTGCACATTCTAGGATCATACATTGCATCCCTGCAAGATTTGGGGTTTTTGTGACTCCTAATCTAAGAAGATTATAAGGAATGAATTCGATCACACGTCCATGCTTCCCTCGATCTAATCTTCCTTTCTCATCCGTCCCGGGGATTGAGAGGTCTTCTTTCCTCAGAGATTAACATGCATCATTCTAGCTTGATAAGCATATTTTTGATCTCTTTGTTTATTTGTTTCAAGAACAATTCATGTCCCCTTAGATTAGGAAAACTTTACTACTTGATACGTGATTAGTCGATTTTTCCTAGGTTTGTTTGTGTGATCTTTCACTTTACATTGTGTGATACTTGGCCTAGATCTTATGAATGATATCTTATCTTTTGATCTTCCATTTCAAGATTCTTATGTGATGTAATATACTATCATAGTATTAATTGTCAAACCAAACATAGTATAAGATGATTATTTGGATGTTAATTGAGGCCCGTCGAAAGATGGGGACGAGTTGAGGGTGTTTTAGTCGTGGCAAAGGGCCATCCTCTCTCGTACCACGAGCCAAGTTCTTTGGTTATGAAGGGTAGGTGACCTTTATCCATTTAGGTGAGTCAAAATTAGGTTTCTTGGTTCCTTAAAAACCAAGTGGCGACTTTGTATCTGTTTTCAACAAACCTTCTTTTCTTCAAATCAACTTTGATTTCAAAACTAAAGCAAAATCAATTCCAAAACCCCGAAAATAAGAAACGGGGGTGGGCTCACGGAGGCCGCGTGTCCACAATCTGGCGACTCTGCTGGGGATTTTTATTTTCAAAACAAAATAATACAGAGGTTTGACTCATAAGAAGCATCCTTAAAATCATATTTTTACTATGTCTGGTTCACCGCATTGCACTCCTGCATTTTCACCTCCGACTGTGTCTGAAATGCGGCGCTGACATTGTTCAGGTCTTGCTGTGCCAAGGCACAAGTCTCCGTTGATACTGTACCTTCCAAGGTATATCAAAAAGAGTAACAACTTCTGTACTGTCTCTCTAACGGTATATTGGAACTCTCGTCAACGGACCCTCTTTGACTAAACCCAGCCTTTTCATATAGATTCCTCCTCTTGAATGTGTAGGTCAGTATAGATTCCCGAAGTTAGCAACTGGGATCCTCGTCCTGAGTCAGAAGGTCGAACAATCATTTGGTCAGAATTAGCTCACTAAGCCATTCCAATATGAATCAGGAAGAATTAGAAAAAAGGTCATCGAGTTAGGAGCAACCATAAACCAGCAATCTGATCGCATGGCCCAAGTTTTGAGTTTCATGGAAGAACTGAAACAGCAGCAGCCATAGTACCCACATGGGTTCCCACCACCACCAGTAGGGTTCATGCCACCACTACCACCTGGGTTTGTACCACCTCCCGTCGTTGTACATAAGAATAACAGGGAAGAAGAATGGTTTCATGGGGTCCCACCACATGCATATGAGAAAATTTTTCAAGAAAAGATGGATAAAGTAGACAAACTGGAAAGTGTGCTAAGAAAAAGCAAGGGGGTTAACGATTACATGCAAGATCTGGAAGGCCTGTTCGAACCCGTCAAAGTGAAACTGCCTGAGAACTTCAAAATGCAAGAAATTGATCGCTTCGATGGGATTGGGAACCCAAAAAGTCACATTAAGTTGTCCATGAACATCTTCCAATCTATGGGATGCACTCATGAGCACATAGTTATGTTGTTCCCTCAAACCCTCAAGAATACCGCACTATCCTGGTTCCTAACTCTTGATGCCTCCAAGACCCGAGTCTGGGAAGATGTTGCTAGAACTTTTATTAATCACTACTCTTACAACCAAGAGTTTGATGTCACCATCCGGGACCTAGAGACGGCCATGCAGAACATCAATGAGTCCTTCGCTGCGTTCTTGAGTAGATGGAGGAATAAAGTGGCCCAAAGGATCCACAGACCTGTTGAGAAAGAGCAAGTATGTATGCTGGTCAAGAACATGCAACCAGTGTACCACGACAAACTATTCTACCAGTCCATCTCAACATTTGAAGAACTATTTGAAATAGGCACCAGAATAGAGGATGCCATCAGAGAAGGAAAGTTCAAGAATGATGAACCCTATCACCAGTCCAAGAGACTCAACTATCCCCTGGCCTCCTCAGATGTCAGTGCGCTTGTGGATATCGCAGGTTTTCTTTCTTTTACCCACAGCTTTTCAAAATCAATTTAAAAAATAAACGAGTCGCCACTTAATTTTTAAAAGGAAAAATTAAGAAACCATTTTTTAAAGCAAACTGATCTTTTAGAAGCCAGAGATTAACTAGATCCGGGGATTATGGAATGAGAGAGGAAAGAGCCCATCGGACTAAAACACCCTCTCTCATCCTATCTTGCGACAGGCCTCTACTCAACATTCTTTTAATCAAATTTATTAATCTAAGCATGCCCTCAACTAATACATATATACATATACATCACAAAAAACATGTCCAAAAGGGTGTAAAATTGCCAATGATAAAATATCATTCATAAGCCACATATTACAAGTAGCAAGCAATATGATATACAATAGGGAACAAGATGGCTTACCCGGGATCCAGCGGCGATATTAAACGTGCAATGCATACAAACAAAAGAAAATCCTAAAAAGAGTCTCTAATCACATATACATATAAGGCAAGCTCCTAATTCTAAGGTGTCGCGCATGAGGTCGAAAAATCAATAAAATCAAGGAATGAAATAAACTAGAAGGGAGATGAGAAATTGTACCTCAAATGCGCTACAAAACAAAGATTAGTCCACATGTTTCACATAATAATATGGTATCAAACAATCAATCCTAATTCTCTAACTTAAGTCTATCTAGCATGAAATCCAACTGTGTTCGATAGCTAGTTCTAATCATGAGCAAATAAATGTACATGGATGAACGAATGTAAACAAGAATAGGACATGGATTTATTCACTAATTTGGGTCACTTAGCCTCTGGATTTAAGCTAAATTACCCTTATTCAAAGTATGATTTGGATCCCAAGACATTAGGAGACCATTTGATTTGAAATAAATAAGATTAGACAAAAACAGTAGCAATTTTTTATGAATTACAGAGAGCAGACCAGATCTTAAAAAATAGAAAAACCATGCTTCCGACGGTTGGATCTTAATGATTTTTGGATATGATATGCCTCTGTGAGTGTAGTTTATAATTCAAAAAGAAAATCAAGGTTTGAACGGTTAGATCTCTGGGAATATGAAAAACACTAGACGCCACTCATGAATCTGCAACTCTCTGTCCAGAGATCTTGTACGATTTATTAAAAATAGCAAACAGATGAGAAACACTTAGATCGTTTTAGGGGATCTCCTTAACACATTAAGGTACCTAGGAAAAATTATTAGAGACCTCGGAAACTCCATTAAAATTCTGATTTATTAGTTTCAAAATAGATTTACTGTTCTGCAATTTCGGACAGAGAGCTGTATGTATTAAAAATCACAAGACCAAACCATCTTAGACATGAGATCAGTTTAAAACAAAAATTACAGTGGTAGAGTATTGTGTTATTGACACTTTCCCGTTGGTTTCACTTGATTTCAACGGTTAGATTTTGAACTAAAAATCTTTGATCGAAATCAGTTTATAAACTCACTGTTTTCATTTGTCAAGTTCAACTTTATTTGTTAAACCCAACTATTAAACCATTAGTTGGACTTAAACTAAACCATTTTCTCCTACCATTTGATGGTCAATGGAGACTAAAGACCTTCATATTTGTAGATTTCAAAAAAAGTACGAATAGACTTCATGAAATCTCAAGATGAGGACTCTAAACCATGGAGATGGGCTTAGACTAAAAACCATTTTCTCCTACCATTTGATGGTCATTGGAGATGAAGACATGGCTAATACTCATAAGTTTCAAAGAGAATATGAAAATGATTTCATGAAGTACCAAGTTTAGAGGATCCAAGTCATGAGTATGGACTTGGATTCATCTATTTACTTATGAAATGAAGTGATGATCAAATTTTGACTCTCATGTAAAGTATAAGCTTACATGGGATTCAAGGGATCATACTCAAGAGATTTCAAGGGAGATATTGAAGATCTCCAAGAATCTCAAGAGAGGAGCATAAACAAAAAGAAATATAAGAAAGACTAAAGAATTAGAAACAAGAACTCCTAAGCTTACTAGACAAACTCTAAGATTTAATCAAGAAAAACTAAAAATGACTTGAAGATTAAAAGCTCAAAAAAAAGAGAACACAACCAAAGATTAGAGGGTCACCTCCAAACTATCCTCAAAAGTCTTTCTTTGAAGATCTTCCAAGCTCTTCTCTCTAGTTCTCTAAACTCTCTCTTTTTCTCTCAAAATATGTTAGTGTAATGGTAGTGATTTTTTATATTTTTTGGTGTATCTCTTGTGTGTATTCCTTGCATATGTTCCAAGGAAGATCCTTCCTCTTTTTATAGACAAAAATTCCCAAGTATTTTCAATGAATTCGGAGTAAAAGACAGGTGTAATCATCCCATTTGGTGGTACAATACGTACTTCCTGAAATTAGACAGACTGCTGCCCAGGGCGGCATTCAAAAGTTATCCGCGACAGTCGGTGAGTGCCGCCGCGGCACTCCGCGACTACCGTCGCGGCACTTCGCAACTGCCGCGCGGCTTTCAGTGAGTACCGCGGCAAATTATTGATTGCCGTTTTTTTCGTCAACCTTACTTTATCAGATTTTTGTTTTTATCCGCCTACACATACGTATTGTACCACAAAATACGGACTTTAAAAGCAAACAGTAGTCAAAAAATGTCGGCGGCACTCAGTAAGTGCCGGGCCGGCACTCACCGAATGCCGTGCGGCATTCAGTGAGTGCCGCTCGGCATTCACTGAATGCCGCGGAAATCTGCCGTGTGCCGTTTTTCTGCAGACCTTCCCTTTTTAGGTCTTTTCTTTCTTCCCTTTTCTTAAAGAAACTTATTCTTGAAGATCTTTTCCAAAAATGGTGTTTTACACCTAAATTCTCCTAAATACCTGGTATTTTCTTCTTTCTGTGAAATTTTATCGTATTTGGAGAACTTTCTGAAGAGCTTGGAATACTTCGAATCTTTTAGGTCCCTATCATCATCGGACGTCGAGGTGACGCTCTCCTAAATTCGACGGTCGGTCAAAATTGGGGTGTCTACAATTTGCCCCTCTTTGATAGAACTTGTGGGGCAACGCGTCTCATAAGTGAATGTCAAAGCCTGTGTGAAGACAAGCCTTTGACCAGACTGTCGAATCTAGGCAAAACACAACGCGTTGCAAAAACAGCTTCACAAACGGTTCACGTTGGTCGTACTCGACGGTGAGCTGCCTACGTATCCATTCAGGCAAATATGTTGCGAGAACCGAGAGTGCAAATATGTTACATTCTCAAACAAAGGATCAATGCAAATATGTTACGAGGATCGAGGGTTAACGCAAATATGTTACGAGAACCGAGAGTGTAAATATGTTACATTCTCAAACAAAGGATCAACGTAAATATGTTACGAGAATCGAGGGATAATGCAAATATGTTGCGAGAACCGAGAGTGCAAATATATTACATTCTCAAACAAAGGATCAACGCAAATATGTTACGAGGATCGAGGGTTAACGCAAATATGTTGCGAGATTCGAGAGTGCAAATATGTTACATTCTAAAACAAAAGATCAACGCAAATATGTTACGAGGATTGAGGGTTAACGCAAATATGTTGCGAAAACCGAGAGTGCAAATATGTTACATTCTCAAACAAAGGATCAATGCAAATATGTTACGAGGATCGAGGGTTAACACAAATATGTTGCGAGAACCGAGAGTGCAAATATGTTACATTCTCAAACAAAGGATCAACGCAAATATGTTACGAGGATCGAGGGTGAACGCAAATATGTTGCGAGAACCGAGAGTGCAAATATGTTACATTCTCAAACAAAGGATCAACGCAAATATGTTACGAGGATCGAGGGTTAACGCAAATATGTTGCGAGAACCGAGAGTGTAAATATGTTACATTCTCAAACAAAGGATCAACGCAAATATGTTACGAGGATCGAGGGTTAACGCAAATATGTTGCGAGAACTGAGAGTGCAAATATGTTACATTCTCAAACAAAGGATCAACGCAAATATGTTACGAGGATCGAGGGTTAACGGAAATATGTTGCGAGAATCGAGAGTGCAAATATGTTACATTCTCAAACAAAGGATCAACGCAAATATGTTGCGAGAACCGATAGTGCAAATATGTTACATTCTCAAACAAAGGATCAACGCAAATATGTTACGAGGATCGAGGGTTAACGTAAATATGTTGCGAGAACCGAGAGTGCAAATATGTTACATTCTCAAACAAAGGATCAACGCAAATATGTTACGAGGATCGAGGGTTAACGCAAATATGTTGCGAGAACCGAGAGTGCAAATATGTTACATTCTCAAACAAAGGATCAACGCAAATATGTTACAAGGATCGAGGGTTAACGCAAATATGTTGCGAGAACCGAGAGTGCAAATATGTTACATTCTCAAACAAAGGATCAACGCAAATATGTTACGAGGATCGAGGGTTAACGCAAATATGTTGCGAGAACCGAGCGTGCAAATATGTTACATTCTCAAACAAAGGATCAACGCAAATATGTTACGAGGATCGAGGGTTAACACAAATATGTTGCGAGAACCGAGAGTGTAAATATGTTACACTCCCAACCAGAGGATCGACGTAAATTTGTTACGAAGACCGAGATTATAAATTTGTTATATTCTCAAAACGAGGGTTGACGCAAATTTGTTGCGAAAACCAAGAATGTAAATATGTTACACTCCCAACCAAGAGGATCGACGTAAATTTATTACGAAGACCAAGAATATGAATTTGTTATATTCTCAAAACGAGGGTTGACGCAAATTTGTTGCGAAAACCGAGAATGTAAATATGTTACACTCCCAAAAATGGGGCAACCATATTTGGATAGAATAGGAGTCAATTAGTCTCAAGGAATTTTCAAATTTCCAAAATTTGGGAGTCGAATTGACTCGAACGAATTCAAATTTTCAAAGAGAATTTTAAATTTCAAAATCGGAGTCACTTCGACTACACAAAAATTTCAATTTACAACATTAGAGTCAATTTGACTCAGAAAAATTTGAATTTTCAAAATCGGGAGTTTGAATGAGACTCAAAGAATCATTGAGGAACAACGCGAATACGAGGTTGCCATTGAGGACTAACACAAATTATGCTGCCATTGAGGACTAATGCAAAAGATGCTGTCATTCAGGACTAATGCAAGGTTGCCATTGAGGACTAATGCAAAAGATGCTGCCATTGATGACTAACGCAAGGTTGCCATTGAGGACTAACACCAATAATGCTGCCATTGAGGACTAACGCAAGGTTGCAATTGAGGATTAACACCGATAATGCTGCCATTGAGGACTAATGCAAGGTTGCAATTGAGGATTAACACCGATAATGCTGCCATTGAGGACTAATGCGCGGTTGCCATTGAGGACTAATGCAAGGTTGCAGAAAGCTGCCATTGAGGATTTATGCTTAGAGAAGAGAAGATATTGGTCAATAGCCACTCATTACATTGCAAAAAATGATGGTCAAAAGCCACTCAGGGACTTACATTGCAAAAGTGGAGATCAACAACCTTGTGAGGAGACTTACGTACATTTTATTCAAAAAAATCGAGAGTCAATCAGACTCAAATCAATTCAAATTTTCAAAATCAGGAGTTAATCAGACTCTATTCAACTCAGATTTTTAAAATCAAAAATCAATCAGACTCTATTTATTTCACTTTCCACATCAAGAGTCAGCAGACTCAAATAGGTTCAATTTTACCAAAATCCGGAGTCATTTTTGACTCAAATCAAAGACGAATTCCACTTATTAGGAGTCGATCAGACTTAATTCAAATTATTTTCTAAACGAGACTCAAAGAATTTGAACGGATCTGATAGAATAATTTTTTGCATTTGCGGACCTTTGGAAGAAACACATCGATTCTGTCAAAAGAGGGAAGTCACCTTTGCCCCTAGTCTTGGACTCTTCTCATATCTTCACTTGAACATCATGTTGTGATAGTGTTCGAAACCTCTGCTCGTATTGCTCTTGGGATGCTCATGGAGACTTGTCAAACGTTTATTCATCATCTTAAACCCACACAATGGAGACCATTTATTGACTCATCAAAGGAGAACAGACTTGACAAAGCCAATTATACAAGACGACTGACTCAAATTTTGTATTATTATGAATCAACATGCTTTCAACGTGAATGATGTCTCATCTCACCTTTCATTTATTCATCATCTTACAAATGGTAGTGCTTTGCTTTGAAAACTTCCCCTTTTGATTTAGGAAATTCTTTACCCATCTAGAATGTGCTTCGATTTAATGCTTTAGCTTATAGAATGAAAGGCACTCTATTTCAATCTTTCAAAACAAACTCAATTACTTGAGAACTTGCCACTGACATAGAGGGTTTTTTGGCAGACAAAGTTTGCCCCTAGTCTTAAGGGCAAATAGACTCATCTAAGGGTTTTTAGAACATGATGGTACAGGATGCCTTTAGTCCATTTACTCCCAACCTAGAGGTAATCATCATGAATATGGTGGGCTAAAGCAGGAAACCCAATGCTGATGGGCAAACTTTGTTTGCCCCTGGTTTGGCAATAGATATATGGCTCCAGGCAAACACAAGTTTGCCCCTAGTCTGAAGGAAGGAAACCAAAGGTGCAAAGGGTGACGCTTTTGGTTTAGGAATGGTTATAGACCGAGAACCTTGGAAAGTTCGCCTACTTATCCCCAAGTGGGAATCAGGTCCAAAGTAGTTCATCTATTTTGGAGGTCTTGAAAGAATAAGGCTTCAAGAACTGGTGGGCTTTTCGAGCCATGTTGCCATTTAGGTCCAATGAGTGCTCTTTCTGAAATGGGTTGCTTGTGGTAGCCTTTGAACAGGGATATGAACTACTTCTCCCTTTTATGCATTTTTTTCTTTTCCTCTTTTCTTCCTTCCTTTTTTTTTTTGTTTTATGGCGGTTGATTCTTTTCACCTTATCACTAGCCAGTCAATCTTTACAACTCTCATAATATATCGTGTTTTAATCATACTCTATTATACTCACAAAGTAATATCAGCCCTCCAAATCACTCTTTATCTTTCTCAAAGATATTTCTGCATTGTTTTAGGTCCACTTATCACTTATCCATTGAGTCTCTCACAAAAATTTACTTGATACTTTCAAATCTCTCTTTTCGTTTCCAATTTCTTTTCTTTGTTGAGAACAACACAAAGCCTTGGGATAATTCATGTACCAATGATGAACTTTGAAGTGCTCAAGAATTTTCAATCTTATTTATTCTCTGCTTTTTCCTTTCTTTTCTCTACCTCACTCTCTCTTATTCTCTTCATGATTTTGACTGGCTAGGATTCAAATTTTGAAATCAACACGCATCTTATTTTCGCTCTAACTTTTGCCTAGGCGCCCTTTCGGGTTTTCATCCTAGCGAGCTCTTTCTTTTCTCTCTTTCTCCTTATTTTGGAAGAAGAAGTTCATTTAAAGCATTTGGCTACCATCAAGGATCAAGTTATGGCTTTGGATTGGTTGGGCTCATCTTTTAGACTTGGTGTTTGAGTGAGCAAGCTTCAAGTTCTGATTTTATCTTTTCAAGATCGAGCAAGAGCATTTTTAAATTCTCAAAGTAAAGTTAACCAATTCTCTACTCCTCCTTGGTTTTGGCACAAAATTTGCTTTAATCACTTGGGGATCCTTTTCAATGCAAAGATTTATTAACCAAGTATTTTCCATGATCGTATGAAAAAGTGATTTTTGATTTTTTTTCTTTTTTTTTTTTTGGCTTAATTATCCATTCATTCACGACTTAGCACACTAAATCAAGCGAATTGAGATTTTATTCAACTAGGATAGAAGGAGGGTTACATCACTCGACTCAATAAAGAGACTTGAAAAATAAACTAGATAACCGACCGACTCAAAGACTTGACTGGACTTGACATTTGACTCCAACATGACTCAACTCTGGTCTCAATTGGAGTATCACAGAAGATTTTCAATTTATTGGGTCCCCGAGAGCATCCACATTTGCTTCAATAACAATACTTCTAAACACTATCACTTCACTATCATCATTTGAACCTCCGGGTTTGCCTTCCTCCAACAGCATGTGTGTAGAAATATCATCCGCATCCATGGCCCAATTTTTAGTAGGACAGTATTCATCTGACTTATACCAAGTGTTGTCAATGCCTTTTCCACATTTGCTGATTAGGCCAGGGCCAGTTGGTTATTGCGCACTCATAGATGTAGCAAATCCTTTGAGGGTTCTCAATGATGGCTGGGATTGAGAGGTTGGAAAGTGAAGAGCTTACAAGTCAAGATCATTATGCCAAAGGTCACTCAGTGGATTTGGCAGAGGAGTGATGATTTTCTGATCAATGAGATCCTGGATCTCATGGCGGAGTCTCGAGCAATAATTGGTATTGTGGCCTTGAGTCTGGTGATAGGCGCAGTACGAGGATAGGTCATATTTGCGAGGTAAGGGATTTAACGGTGGCCTTGGATCCAGGGGATTGAGGTGACCACTCTTGATGAGGTGACCAAGGGCCATGGATAATGTCATGCCAAGGTTGGTGAATATTCTTGACCTGCCGGCTCGGCTTAATTTCAGATTCGACTTTGAACTTAAGTTGCCTTTTGGGTTGAGATGTAGGCTTGGAATAACTCTTTGGTTCGTTGGGATTGGGCATGGATATGGGCTTTGGTGAATGGTTGAGCTTGGGTATGGACTTTGGGGATAGGTTGGATTTGGACATGCGCTTTGGTGATTGGTTGGACTTGGATGTGGATTTTGGTGCTCGGCCGGGTGATCCATTATTCCCTTCTCCAATTTGTTCATCACTACCTCATTCAAACCCACTTGCTTTTTGAGTAACTGATAGAGCTCAAGCGTTACCCTCTCCAATTGATTCATCCTTAAGTTCTGTTGCTCAATAGTGACTTGCAGCTTGTTTACTCTTTCTTCCAAATCTCTTAAGGCCATTGGCGAATCAACCTCAAGATGATGGTCCATGTTCTCCTAAAATCAAGAAGGCGAACCCAAGAGGTTAGAAGTGTCCTCGCTAGGGGAACTGGTTGTTCCACTCTTTCTATAGGTTCACGACATGAAAAAGCCCGCATGCAGAATCGATTTTCAGGAGGTAAGGAATTTTGATGAACTATTTTGATCTTAATTGGAAGGAAAATGTTGTGGATTTGTATGCTACATGTATGCAATGATATTGGTTAATATGATAAACATGTTCATGCTTTGATGATTTGGTGTAACTAAATGCATGCACCGCATATATGGCACACGGATGAAATGCACGTGTGTGTGTGTGTGCCTACTCTATATGCAAAAGAAAAGAAAATCCTAATCCTAACACATAACACATAAAATCTTCACCCATGTCAAGTGCACCAATTCCTCTTTTCATTGTGATCCTCGTTACCTTTTCAAAGGTCTGGTATTCAAAATTTTCGAAATTCATTTGAAAAACATTTCTTTAAATGATGGGATCTTTCAAAAACAAATCTCAAGGATTTTGAATCTTTTATTTTAAAAAAATGAAAAATGAGGATGTGAAAACATTTCTCAATAAAGATGATTGGATTGAAATCCTTAAATATTTATTTGAAGAGAAATTTTTTTCAAAAACAATTCCCAAAATTTTTTGGATTTTTCCTTAGAATATGATCATGTGAAAATATATCTTAACAGAGGTTAGTTTGGAGCTTTAATGAACTCCCAAGAGATTTTTTTTGTTTTTTTTTTTTTAAAGAGCGATTGAAAACTTTGAGAAAAAAAAGATACGGCAAAAGATCTGTTTTGCTTTCAAAGATGGATTTAAAATTCTTTGGGTAGAAAGATCACGTGATCGGATTATCACCGTACTTTTCATGAATTCGGATTCATACAAGGTCAATGATGCTTAGCTAACATGATATAAGAAGTATAATCTTATAATCAAGTTTCGGCATGTTCTCCAAATGTCGTGGAACATGAGGAGAAATTGCTAAAAGGCGATTAAAAGATTATACATCTTTCATCAAGCAAGTATCGTCATCATCTCAAGTAATCCCTTCCGGGCATACAAAATTTCCTAGCACATAATCCTAATCAAGAATTGATTTCCTAAGATCGAAAGGTTCTATAGAAGCTATCATGCAAAGGCTGGGTTTTGGTCAAATAAGGGACCCTTGACACACATCCGATAGGATGCTTCATATATCAAATCATGGTACGAGATCAAGGGTGATCACACAGTCCCTTGATGACTTGACCGACCGGGTTGCCCCGAGTCTCCAAGGTCATAGTTCCGTGCAATCGACTGGCGAGACATGCAAGTGCAATGAAACAGGCTATCTCAAACATTTAAATACAAAAATTTAAATCATTGGAACTTGGTGCCATGGGAGATAGAAGACTTATCTTGCAGCAAGAGGGCTAGTTGTCACGCACATACATATAACCATTGGAACTACTAATTTATTCGCATACACTATAAACACTTTATGGATGTAATTAGAACTATAAACAGCATCTTTGGTTTTCTGTCACAAACTGATTTAAAATTTTTAGAACAGTGAGTAAATAATTTTAAATTTCTTAAAACTGTGAAAAAGACATCTGGACAGATAACCAGTTTCGATCGACAGAAGCTTTTTCGATCGCTCAAAACCTGCATTGGTTCGATCGATTGAAACTCTTTTGATCGATTGAACACAGACAGTTTCAATCGATCGATTGATCGAAACTGCCTTGCATCCAATGCTATCACAGATTTGTTTTCTACTACGAAACTACTGCAGAAATAGATCTGTGATGATGTAGTTTGAAAACCAGTACTAAGAACGAACATTTAAATCAAACTAATATTCCAAAATGCATCTATAGATCCAAATAAGGGAGGTTCTGATACCAATTGAAGGAAAAATAGGTTTAAAATTTAATTCAAAAGCGTAGTGGAAAACAAAGTTCGAAAACTTTATTGCTAGCCCGGATCTACTAATTATTAACTCTATAGATGCCTATATACAAGAGGGAGAAGAGTATATACCTCAGATCTTGAACCCAATTTTGATCCTCTTCTTCCTTGATGGTGCATCAGCCTCCACTAGGCTGTCTTCACTCTTATGCCTATGGATGCTGTCGGAGAGACTAAGGTTGGTGGGAACCCTAATTGAGAGGATAAAGAAGGTTTAAGAAGCCTAAAACAGTTTTCGCAGCTTTTGGTATAATAAAACGACGAACTCTAATTTCCTGACGTAGCTGCCCTATTTATAGATTCCTAGAACCGACTTTACCTTCAATCGATCGAAGTGGCTTCGATCGATCGAACCTACTTTGACTTCAATCAATTGAAACAACTTCGATCGATCGAACTTGTCTTGATAGCATCCTCATGTGCCTTTTTAAACATCCTAGCAGAGCTAAGAGTGGGACCTCCTAGGTTATTTATTATTGGCTCAGACCAGTTGTTAATTCCCATGACCAAACTCTTTGATCAGAAAATTAACCAACTAGTCAGTTAACGTTTACTCCACTATAAAACGATAACTGCATTCCAACACAAAAGAACATATCCGAAGCGATAACTAGACTTCTATGGTGTACTAATGTCCCTCTACCATCAACATTCATAATCATATTAAGGTAGTCGGATAAGCTGTTACTATCAACCTGAATAATGATTACATCTTCCATTCCTTGAGTATCATTCACCTATCATGATTACCAAACATGTTTATAACTACTTATCAACAAGACTACAATTCTCAGTAATCAACTTGGTGACATTCTCAAGAGAATCCTTACTCTTTGTCAGAGGGTAGATTCTAACTTGAAAATACATGTTCACAAACCTATGAACATGACATACCTAAGATATCCAGATGTTGATCTTTAAGACCTCACTGATTGGTAAGTCAAAGTAGCCATATCCACAATCTGTGTTCATAATCGTCTCAAAATTGAGAACACGTACCTTATACAAGTTATGAGTTCCTATCAATTTGATTGTTGACAGTCTTAAATGTCGATAGGAAAGCTCAGGTCCGTCAATACACTATAAGCACCAGCATATTAACTAAGAGATATACTCTAGTGATTAAGATTCATCACTCCATCTAATGGTAGTTAATCATGTTACAGTGTAAACCTAAAGAGATATCGAGTCTCATCATCCACTGTGACATATTCTAAGTATCAAAGAATAGTAATTCGTATCTTGCTTGTATGTATCTCATACACACACGAATTACTTACTATGATTCTTAAGGATTAACAATCATCTCATGAAGGAAACATACATAATGAAATGTAAAGCTGAATTCGATATATTAAAATGTCAATGTCTCATACATAAAGTAATGGTTTGAGGGCACAAACCCAATAGCATAATGTAAAATGTTATTTTAGTCGGTCACTTTTAAGGACACAACTTTAGTACAGTTCTTTGGATGTGCTTGGTGCTATTCCCCTCACATAAACAGTAAAAACAATTTAAACTGTTTAGGGTTTAGGGTCCAAACTATTTTTAATGTTCATGTGCGGGGAACAACACCAATTACCACACCCAAGGAACTTTACCGAAGTTTTTTTCCCACTTTTAACATCCTTAGTCCAATCATGCTCTCCAAATCAGCCATTTGGGGAGTCCGTTGGAGCACTCAAAAAGTATAATCGAGAGATGATGTAATAAGTATATGGTTATGGATAATGAACTCTATAATTATCATATAAAATGCTATGGTTCATTGGCAAGCACAATGAAGGTTGCGACCCCTCTTCACTTGCAGATCTCAGCCTGGTCTCCTCCACCTGCGGGTTGGATTAAGGTTAATTTTGATGCAGTAGTGCGTGGTTGCTATTCTTCCTTAGCTACTATTTTTTGGGATAACTCTGGCAACATTCTTCATGTGACCACGTTGAAAGACTCCACTGTGAGCCCCTTGCAAGCTGAAGCTTCTGCAGCTCTGCTGGGTTTGAAAGAAGCCCATCTCATGGGTTAAAAAAATATCATCCTTGAAGGCTATTCCCTCCAAGTATGCTCTGCACTGACTTCTCCCTCCTTCCTTCATGATTGGTCGATTGATCATCTGGTTTTGGAAGGAAGAGAACTGTTATCTTTCCATTTTGTTTTTTAGAATGTTTTATTCGTTCCCAGGAAGGCGAACTTTTTAGCTCACAATGTTGTCAGTTGGGTTACTTTTGGTGTTTGTTTTGGGCCCATTGCGGTTGACGATCTTCCTTCTTCCTTGTTGGAGGATGGTCCTCAACAGCCCAGTGATGCTTCTGTTTTTGGTTCTCTTGTTTAATAATTATAATTGCACTCCTACCCTTATCTCAAAAAAATATTTCGAGCTCCATGTTAAGATTACATATATCCATTAATTAAATATAATTACTGACAATCATATTTAATTAATCTCTTAAAATTCCTTGAGATCCTCTGCTTAACCTATCTGATATGTCGGATACGAAATCCACCTGCAGAGTTTGACATAATCAAAACTTATAAGCTTTCTCAAGGGGATATCATCAATCCCTAAATTGAGACATGGATTCCATCATTAATTAATATCCAGCACACAATTAATATTGTCACCCAATCCAATGAGATATTGGCCCATTTAAGGATCTCACCCTTTTAGGGATCAAAGTGTAAATATCAAATGTACGTGTCTATCAAATGTATGAGGTATTAATTATCTTATAAGTTAGTATAAAGATAATTACCCCAAGTCAGTCCTGTTTAATACACAAAGTGTACCAGCATAGTGAGTTGAAACTGTACCGTTTTCCGCAGTCAAGACAAACCTACTACAACACCATGCTACAGTCCTACCGATGGTGTGTCCAATCCCATCTAAGACTGTAAACCAAAATCTTACATTCTATAATATCTGATGGCCTGATCTTCCATATGTAAGCCGAACTCTACACACCAAACCACCTACTATATAGAATGAGAGACACACATGCATAATATTAAATAAATAATATAATACAAACATTGCCCACACAGATTCTCATAAAAAAAATGGATTAACTAATTTTATTAAATGAATAATAAATCAACTACATGAAGCATGGCTTTAGTATATATCCCTAACACTTATTTCTTTTGTTCTTTCTCTTTCACCTATCATAATGAATCGAGTAACAGGCTAACACAATGAAAAGCCTCTAGACCTTCTAGTCCTGAACTCGATTCCTGCACACGATTTCTGGAATACTCTAGATCGATAATGGTATACACACTACTTTCAAAATTGGAAGGTTATGATTAAGCGCCCAATGGAGTCCATCTGGCTTTCAGCTCTGTGGTTTCTTGCACGCATCAAAGCCATGCCTCATTGGTTTGATGTCCTGACACAGTCCAAGAGAGTAAATGTGACATGGATTAGGGAGGCATGTGCTACTATGATTAAAGACCCGGCCGTACCATTCACTTACCGTTCATTCTTTTGCAGTCAGGAGTTTATCTTTGGCCCGGCCACTGTTACTACTACCTTGGGTGTGCCGGAGGTGCTCGACTGTGTTTATATCTCATGGCCCGATGCCCCTGAGATTTCATCCTTAACTATAGCCCAGGAGATCATGGGTGGTGCTATCCAGATATGGACCGAATGCACAGCCATTGAGGATTAGTACCTCACAGACGATAACCATATGCTCCGCCTAGCCTTATATAACTACATCCTTATAACCTCCTACCATAATACATTGGCTCCATGGTACGCCCGAGTTCTTTATGCTGTGGGGATGGGGCAGAAAGTCTTCTTACCATGTCTATACATCGATTTCATGGTCCAGCTCACATGCTACATTGTCGCAAAGTGCCATCTGAAGAGCGCTTGGGCTATTCATTCAGTTGTTGCCTAGATGAATCTACCGACCTTGTAGACTGATGATATTAGAAATGCCTCTAGTAGTTTTGGAGAGACAGTCGCACAATGTTCTAATGTGCAGAAGAGAAAATGTAAAGGGAAAGAAAGGAGAAGGTTGGGAGGAAGAAGAGAAGGGGAGGCAGAGATAATGAGGCAACTTTTAGGACACCAACCGAGGCTGAGGAGCATGATTCTAGCTACGAATCAAACCCAGTCGCTGAGTTAGAGAGGTATGAAATTAGACAGAGATCGCAGGCCCAGAGAGAGTCTTTTGTGTCTCTCTAGAGCATTCACGCTATGCTTTTAGAGGAGAGAGAGGCATGGATCCAACTTGACAACAAGATGGATCTTATTTTGCTTCATCTGGGGGCTGATCAGTTACTCCATACCTCACCACTCCCGATGGGACCTCCTACCGCTCCTACTGACCCATCTACTACTGCACCGTCCTCGTCTATAGCTCTACCTCATGTTTCGACCGACTTTTCTGACCCTTCTGACTTAGCTGATGATGATTATATCCAATTGGATTAGGATAGATTAGGTTGTTTGGAGAAAGAGTGAGAGTTTATCATGTTGTTATTTTGTATTTTCTTCCCTCCTCTCTATTTGTTTATGCCATTTGTATTACAGACATCGTTCATTGCCATGTTATTCATTTTTGCTGTATAGTTATCCGTGGACTGATGTTTTTTTATTGATGATATACTATGTTATATCTTTTATTTATACATCTTTCGATCTTGGTCTTGGAGATGTTATGTCTTTACCACAGGTTGCTACTACTGATGCTATCATTATTGTGTATAACCAGGTGAACTCTATCTACTCTATTTTTAAAATCGCCGAATGAGGACATTCCCTTTTTCAGTTGGGGGTAGATAGTAGATAGGTGGACATTCACCTGCACTTAACACTTAGCACCATTGCTCTTTTTATTGAATTATCAAATAGTTCTCATTAAAATACAAGTTTCTGCTTAATTTTAAAAAATTTAAACTTAACAATAGGAAAATTTTCGAATTTTTCTCCTTTAGCTGTTTACAATGCTATGATGCATTCGTGTTATTCTCATCTTATTATGGATTATGTTTGCATGTTTTTGTTTATATCAAGTACCACTAAGGTGATGGCATATGATGAAAGATTCATGTATCCGAAAACCATATGTACTACTTAACAATTATACAGAAAACCTAAAAAGGAGTTTAACACGACTAATGTGTTAAAGGAATAAGTAGTGGAGACTAATCACCCTTAGTGAGCTTTTGAACCATTCTTCATTTCTAAGGGTTTATCACACAATTTTGAGTTATTTTTATTAACTAAGCATAGAAATGCGTTAAAAATTTCTCATTACTTCATTTTGTTTGGCCGCTTTTTAGAGGAGAACATTCAGGATCTACCAACTAATACTCGATAAACAATGAAATGTGAAAGCTAAAGAGCTAAGAAAATGAATTAAGCCATCAATTCCTACTCCGTAACTTATACACATATCTGTGCCAACATTCAAATGTCTTATACTTCTAACCCCATATAAATTGAATATTGCTGATTTTATTATGAAAATATAAAATTCCCAATTATATGCCTTGACCCCAATAAACCTCATCATTTACTTGGTATGATTAATCTGTCGAAGCATGTGATTGGAAAGAAGTCGATGTGGGGTGGGTATGGCTATGCTATGAATATAAAAAATAATAAATAGTAAAATAATAAAAAGAAAGAAAGCAAGCAAAGAAGAAAAGAATCAAATGAATGTGAAGAAGGAATAAAGATAAAGAGAAAGAAAATGCATATATAAATACAAGGATAGAAGACGAGTTGGAGATTCAAAAATAAGCAAAGGAAAGATCTACTCCATCACATGCTAAGATATGCATTCTCTCACCCATCAATTCTATCTACTTTACATAACCTAATTAAAGTCTTAATGATTCTTAGAATTAGTTTGAACATGTAGGTGTGAATTGAGTTATCCATGGTAGTTCACTCCTCTAGTAAGTAGTATTCCATTCATGAGAATATACACTCTAAAAGTTCATTTTTCAAGAGTCGTGTATGAAATTGTTAGTGTCCATACTTTTCTTTATTTCAAGCTTTTGTATAGTGCGCGGTCATTCATATGCAAGTTTCTGAGAGATGTTCTATCATGAGTGTAAGCCCATATGAGAATTGAGTCAAAGCTAAAAATTCCAAAAATACGATAGTCTAAATAACTCTCATTAAGGTTGAATGTGTAACTGTTTGACTTTACACACACACAAGGATGCATGAATTTGATACATATACTGTAATTATCTTGGTAGTGTAAAGAGCAATGCTAATGATTTTCATGGATTTATTGATAATGATATGTCTTTGTAGAGCATATGGTTTGCAGTTCATAAAAGGAGAGGGTTAGGAAGTTTTTCTTATCTTTTATTTTTGAGACATGAATTTTGTGGGTAAATTCACTACAAACTCTCATGAGACAACACTCGTCCAGGAGGAACCTAGGGGTTTAGCGACTTGTTGCATAGGCTAAATGCAACCACGATTCCTGTAAAATTGAGTTAGGTGTTTTTCTTTCTATTTATTTTAGATTAGTTTATCTGTTTCTTCTTAGTCGTTGTAGTTTAGTTTCACTTGTCTTTTATTTCTCTTTATCGCTATGGACTATCAATAAGCTAGTTGGGGTTGTGACAAGTGGGAGTATTTGTAGAATACAACCAAGCTATAACACGTAAATACAATAAATAAGTTCACAATTCCCTATTTTATCTATAGTTGGTACTACATTGCTAGTTATGATACAATGAGATGACTCTATGATAATTTCTATTGTATTAGACTATTTTATGTGTAGATATGCTATGTGCCATGAATATGAATGATTTATAGGAAAAGGTTAAAGCTAAAGTACAAAGGAGACATTGCAAAAATGAAAAGGCACCTCCAAGTGATCAAAGTTGATTGGAAGTTAAAGAGATCGAAGAATTTTCAAGCCCTTGAAGATTGTAGGAGTTCAATTAATTGAAGCTAGTTCAAGCGATCGAACGTAGTTTTACCAGAATTTTATGGGCAGCGCAACAAAATACATTTTGGAGAACCCTAGCCTAGTTATATCTATAAATACAAGTAGTAAACTCGTCCTAAGGAAGCCCAACTTTTGTCTCTTCGGTTTTATAGAGAGATATAGAGAGTTCCTTCTTGTTTTGTAGGTTTTTCTTGGATTGGTGTTGAAGATACATTGATTCTTTTCGAGTTTAATATTAGTTTATCATTCCAGGTTTCGTATTATTGTTTTAGTTACATTCTGCAAGTAGTTTACATAGTTTTATTCTGTTCAAACGTAGGTATTGCATGCTAGTTTTGAAAAACCATAGTTTTCCATGGATTTCATGTTTAAACTCTAACCAAACACAGCCTTAATCATTAACGCTAAAAACCTATTTTCTGTAATCCAAAACATGTCATCATAAACCAGCAGTTGGGAGATGACAATGAAACAGTGATCTCCAGCCTCTGCCATGCATACTATAGAAAACTTGCGTTCAATCGATCGAAGATATTTCAATCGATCGAACCAAAGACACAGTCAAGCGATCGAAGACATTTTGATCGATCGAAAGAAAATGTATCGATCAATCGAACCTGTAAATTCCTGAGATGATTCTTTTAAGTATTCTAAGACTTTCTGCTTTTGAAATTTGTTATCAAACTATCCAGGTAAGCTCAGTTTGTCAAAATAGCTTTAGAACTTAAAGCCTTAAGGCCTTTTCCTATACTATTACATTGGTTCTATGCTTCTTTCGAAGCTTGTAATTTACCTAGAAAAGGAAAGCAATAAATAGCAATAAAGTATAGGCTAGGAAAATCGGTGCGATTTCCTTTTGCACATGATTGAAGTCGCAGCGCCCTTCACACATGCCTTAAAAACCAAACCAAAATTAAATTACACCAATCACAAAATGCAACCAATATAAAGTCTTGTACCATGGGAGATAGCAGACTAATCCTTGCTATAAAAGGGTTAGCTGTACACACATCCACGTGTGTATATAGCAAAACATATGACTATTGAAAACCCTAATTGATTCGCATATTCCACAAACACTTCATGGAAGTAATTAGAACTCTAAAACAGCATCTCTGGTTCTCTGTCACACTTTGATCAATTGAAGCAACTTCAATCGATTGAACTAGTTCGATCGATTAAACTAAGTTCAATTGATCAAACTAGAAATTTCAAAAATTGATTTAAAATTTTTCAGAATAGTATAAACATTAAAGTAGATAAATTTTAAAACAGTGAAAGAAATCTAGACAGAGAAACCTTTTTCGATCGATCGAACCAAGTTCAATCGATCAAACTTTTAGATCAATCAAAACTAGTTCGATCAATTGAACTCAGCATACCTTTGATCGATTGAAACACTTTCAATCTATCAAACCAACATAGTTTCAATCGATCGAAACTTTAATGCATCCAATGCAATCACAGATTTGTTTTCTACTGCGAAACTGTTGCAGAAACAGATCTATGTCAATTCGGTTCCAAAAAACAGTCCTAAAAATTCAGATAAATCAAAACCAGTGTTCCAAAAATGCATCTATAGATCCAAAAAAGCCTAGCTTTGACACCAATTGATGGATTTAGGTTTCAAAATACTTTAAATCATGCGCAGCAGAAATTCAAGTTTAAAAAACTTCATTGATAACATAGATCTGCTACTTATTAACTCTATAGATGCATAGTGAATAGGGGACAAGAGTATTACCTTATGGTCTTGAACGCAATTCTAACTTTGACTTCTTTCTTTAGTGTGCAGTACTTTCCTCTAGGAAATCTTCACCATTATGTCTCCTTGAATGCTCTCGAATATACTAGGGCTAGTAGGAACCCTAATAAAGAGAATAAGAAGGCTTGGGAAACCCTAAATCAGTTTCTGTAGTGGTGGAATGGAAAAAACAAGGTTTTTTTTAATTCTGCACGTAGTTGCCCTATTTATAGATTTCCAAACCGACTTTAGGTTTTGATCAATGAAACTTTCAATCGATCAAAACAAGTTTTATCGATCAAACTGAATAGAGTTCAATCGATTGAACTATCAATCAATTGAAACTATTTCAATTGATTAGTTTATCATCCTCATGTGTCTTTCCAAGAATTTTTGCAGAGCTAAGAGTGGGACCTCCACGGTTCCTTATTGTTGGCTCAGACCAGTTAATAATTCCCATGATCAAACTCGTTGATTAGTAAATTAAATAACTAATCAGTTAACGTTTACTCCACTATAAAACGATAACTGCATTCCAACACAAAAGAACATATCCGAAGCGATAACTAGACTTCTATGGTGTACTAATGTCCCTCTACCATCAACATTCATAATCATATTAAGGTAGTCGGATAAGCTGTTACTATCAACCTGAATAATGATTACATCTTCCATTCCTTGAGTATCATTCACCTATCATGATTACCAAACATGTTTATAACTACTTATCAACAAGACTACAATTCTCAGTAATCAACTTGGTGACATTCTCAAGAGAATCCTTACTCTTTGTCAGAGGGTAGATTCTAACTTGAAAATACATGTTCACAAACCTATGAACATGACTTACCCAAGATACCCGGGTGTGTTGATCTTTAAGACCTCACTAATTGGTAACTCAAAGCTGTCACATCCATAGTCTATATCCATAATTGCCTCAAGATTAAAAACACGTACCTTACATAAGTTATGGGTTCCTATTGACTATTGACAGGTTTAGATGTCAATAGGAAACTCAAGGCCTGTTAATGTCCTATAAGCACTAGCATATTAACTAAGAGTCACACTCTAGTGATTGAGATTCATCACTCAATCCAATGGTAGTTAATCATGCTACAGTGTATACCTAATGAGATATCCAGTCTCATCATCCACTTTGACAAATTCTAAGTATCAAAGAATAGTAATTCGTATCTCTCTTATATGTATCTCATACATACATGAATTACTTACTATAATACTTAAGGATTACACACAATCATCTCATAATACATACATAATGAAATGTAAAGCTGATATCTATGTATAAAATGTCAAATGTGACATACAGAAAGACCGAGTTTGAGGGCACAATCCCAACATAATTAACCCTAATTAATTACTAGTGGTCTATAAAATTGTTCCATGTTACCTCCTCCATGGACATAGGCTTTTGTTGTGCCACGAAAATATTGACTGTTGTTTGTGTTTGTGTTTGTCTAGTCTTTTCTCCATTTGTACCTCTCTGGATATTTTCATAGAACGTTTGTTAGGGATGTATACTAAAAGCCATACTTAATGTAATCGATTTATTATTCATTTAATAAAATCAGTTATTCCATTGTTATGAGAATCTATATGGGCAATGTTTTCATTATATTATTTATTTAATATTGTGCATGTCTGTCTCTTATTCTACATAATAGGTGGTTTAGTGTGTAGAGTTTGGCTTACACATAGAAGATCAGACCATCAGATCTTATAGGATATAAGATTTGGTTTATAGTCTTAGATGGGATCGGACACACCATCGGTGGGACTACAATATAGTGTTGCAGTGGGTTTGTCTTGAGTATGGGAAATGGTATAGTTTCAAATCACCATGCTGGTACACTTTGTGTATTTAACGTGACCGAATTGGGGTAACTATCTTTGTACTGACTTATAAGATAATTAATACCTCATGGTTATTTTGAGTGCTTATGCTCTAAATCCTCAGTTAATTTATAGACACGTACAATTGATATTTACACTTTGATCCCTAAAAGATTGAGATCCTTAAATGGGTTAATATCTTATTGAATTGGGTGACAATATTAATTGTGTGGTGAATTTTAATTAATGATGGAATCCACGTCTCAGTTTTGGGATTGATGACATCCACTTGAGGAAGCTTTTAAGTTTTGATTATGTCAAATCCTGCAGGTGGATTTTGTATCCGACATATTAGATAAGTTAAGAAGAGGATCTCCAGGAAATATTTAAAGATTAGTTAAATATGATTGTGTTGGGTTTGTGCCCTCAAACCATTACTTTATGTATGAGACATTAGCATTATAATATATGGATATCAGCTTTACATTTCATTGTGTATGTTTCTTTCATGAGATGATTGTTTTATCCTTAAGTATCATAGTAAGCAATTCGTGTGTGTATGAGATACACACAAGTGAGATACGAATTACTATTCTTTGATACTTAGAATATGTCACAGTGGATGATGAGACTGGATAACTCATCAGGTCTACACTGTAGCATAATTAACTACCATTGGATGGAGTGATTAATCTCAATCACTAGAGTGTAGCTCTTAGTTGATATGCTAGTGCTTATAGTGCATTGACGGACCTGAGCTTTCCTATTGACGCTTAAGGCTGTCAACAGTCAATAGGAACTCATAACTTGTGTAAGGTACTTGTTCTCAATCTTGAGATGATTATGAACACAGACTATAGATATGGCTGCTTTGACTTACCAATCAGTGAGGTCTATAGAAGATCAACACCTGGGTATCTTGGGTATGTCATGTCCATAGGGTTGTGAACATATATTGTCAAGATAGAATCTACCCTCTGATTCAGAGTAAGCATTCCCTTGAGAATGTCACCAAGTTGATTACTGAGTACTGCAGTCTTGTTGATAAGAGTTATCAACATGTTTAGTAATCATGAGTAGTGAATGAGACTCAAGGAATACAAGAAGTAATCATGATTCAGGTTGACAGTAACAGTTATCCGACTACCTGAATATGATTACGAATGCTGACGGTAGAGGGACATTAGTACACCATACAAGTCTAGTTATCGCTTCGGATATGTTCTTTTGCGTTGGAGTTCAGTTATCGTTTTATAGTGGAATAAACGTTAACTGACCAGTTAGTTAGTTTGCTGATCAAAGAGTTTGGTCATGGTAATTAACAAACTGGTCTGAGCCAACAATAAAGAGCCTAGGAGGTCCCACTCTTAGCTCCGCTAGGATGCTTGGAAAGACACTTGAGGAAGCTGTTAAGACAGGTTCGATCGATCGAAGCATGTTCGATCGATTGAAGTCTTCAGGTTCGATCGATCGAGAATGGTTCGATCGATCGAAGGTTCGATCGATCGAAGTCTAGGTCGGTTCTGGGAATCTATAAATAGGGCAGCTGCGTTCTGGAAAAGGTTGTTCGTCGTTTTGAACGTCAGAAGCTGCAGAAACTGTTTTGGAGCCCCAAAACCTTCTCTATCCTCTCTATTAGGGTTCCCACCAACCCTAGTCTTTCCGGCAGGCATCCGCAGGAGTCATAAGGGTGAAGATCATCTAGTGGAGGCTGCTGGAAGTTGAAGTTCAGAATTGGGTTCAAGACACTAAGGTATAAATCTTGCACCCCCTTGTACGCATCTATGGAATTGACGAGTAATAGATCTGGGCTACCAAAAGTTTTATAACTTAACCTATTTCCGCTGCGCGTTTAAATTCTCACTTTAAACCATTTTTTCCTTCAATTGGTATCAGAGCCAGGCTCGTTTGGATCTATAGATGCGTTTTTGGAACCCTAGTTTTGATTTGCATGTTGATTTTAGAACTGTTTTCGAAACTGCATCGTCACAGATCTGTTTCTGCAGTGTTATCGCAGCAGAATACAAAACTGTGATTGCATAGGATGCAAGGTGGGTTCGATCGATCGAACTTGTTTCGATCGATCGAACATTCTGTTCTCAATCGATCGAACTCGTTTCAATCGATCGAAGCCTTCTGGTGTTCGATCGATCGAATAGGGTTCGATCGATCGAGACAGAGTCTTTGTCAGGTTCTCTGTTTCACAGTTTTAAAGTGTTTTGAAATTAAAAACTTTAATTTTAAAATATTCTGTAAAATTTTAAATCATTCTGTGAAACAGAATGTTCAAGCGATTGAACAGTGTTCAATCGATCGAAGGTTCGAGCGATCGAACGGTCTTCGATCGATCGAACTGTGACAGAGAAGTAAGATGCTGTTTTAAGTTCTAATTCAGTATGTAAAGTGTTTATATACTGTGTGAATCAATTTAGTGTTCCAATAGTTACATATATTTGTTATGTATGTGTGGATGCGTGTACGACTAACCCTTTTGCAGCAAAATTAGTCGCTATCTCCCATGGCACCAAGGCATTTAAATATTTATATTTATATTGTTTGAGATTGGAGCATGTTGTAATTTATTAATGGTTTGGTTTTAAGGCATATGTAAAGGGCGCTGCGGCTTCAATCCTACGAAAAGGAAAGTCGCACTGGTTTCCCTAGCCTTTTTTTTTTTTATTTTGTTGTAATTTCTGTTTTCTAGATAAATTGTAAGCTTCGAAAGAAGCATAGGACCAATGTAATAGAATTAGAAATTCCATGAAGATGGAGCAAGGAGCCGTTATCCATGAAGATGGAATCGGAGGCGATCAAACCAACAGGTGGATCTATGGAAATAGAGCCATGGGAGATAGAGGCATTGTTTGAATGCCTATATTTCATTTTAGTTTTTTGTTTTATGTGCTTGTTTTGTGATTGGCGTATAAATACATTGTTGCATGCACTTAAAACAAGTTTTCTAAAATAAAATTCAAAAACCGTTTTCAACACATTAGTAAACATTGGATGTTTATGGGTAGTGTGTGGAAACATTTTTTCAAAAGCAAAATCCTTAATTTACTAAATCTAGTGGGAGAGGGTCTTATCAAATAACACCCACGATCTTCCATTAACGGTTCATTGTAAGATGAGTAGTGTATTCTGTGTCACCTCGCCAGGGGTGATCATTCCATACGGAGGATACACTGCTCATTGGTTACTAGATGTGAACTTCCTATGGATAGGATCAATCAGACGTGTTAGAGGGTGACCACCACAAGGAGGCGCTACTTGAGACGGTTGTGATTGGATCCTAGTTAATGGTACACACTAGCTAAGCTATGGATAAGGGATCCCACACGGGGCATTATTCAGAAACTTAGAGATCAAATAGGTTCGGGAGTCATGGCTTTTTTGCAAGAGTTGCATAGCGGATAAGTCATGATAAATCGAAAGATCGAACATTGACCACCACACGGAGGCTTTATTCTTTCGTTTCGATATTCCGGCGACTTTGTTTTAAATAAGAGTTTTAAGGATTCTTTTATTTCAAACTGTCAATTCTGATATCCATATATATTTTGTTTGTTTGATTTTCAGTAAATCATAATGTCTGGATCTGCATTTAGTCCACTTGCCACCATACTCACTCAAAACAAGTTAACTAGAAATAACTACACTGAATGGAAACGTAACCTTGACATCGTTTTAACTGCGGAGGATCACATATATGTCCTCACCACCCCAAGCCCTGAAGAACCCGCGGCAAATGCTTCGGCAGCTGCCAGACGCGAGTTCGACAAATGGAAGAAGTCGAATGGAATGGCCCGTTGTTACATTCTGGCCTCAATGGCTGGTGTGTTACAACACCAATTCCAATCGAACGATTCTGCCAGTGACATTATCACATCCCTGAAAAAGATGTTTGGGGAGCATGGCAGGCCTGCCAGACAGGTAGCCATGCAGAAGATAATGAGTGCAAAGATGTCGGAAGGTACTCCAGTCAAAGAACATGTTTTAAAATTGATTGGTTATTTAAACAAACTGGAGACCTTGGGAGCCAACATCGATGCACAGACCCAAGTTGATATGATCCTCAACTCGCTGTCGCCATCATTCGCTCAATTCAAACTAAACTATAATATGAATCAAATGGATTTTTCAATGAGCGAATTAATGAGTTCTTTACTGGCAGCTGAAGGGGTGATCAAACCTGGGGGCAGCGTTTTAAACGTTGAGAAAAGCGCTTCTTCTTCCCGATCTACACCGAAAGGTAAGAAAGGAAAGAAGAAGGCTGGCACTGGTGGTTCAAGTGTTGGACCAGTCCCTAAGATTGCAAAATCTAAGGGAAAAGGTAAGGGCAAAGGGAAGGTGGGTGGCCAAGGCAAAGGAAAGTGTTTCCAATGCGGTGAGAAGGGCCACTGGAAGAGGAACTGTCCAGAATTCTTAGCTACAAGAGTTCAAGGTATGATCGAATCACATGTGATTGAAGTAAGTTTTATTACGGATACTTCAAACACTTGGTGCATTGATTCTGGTGCGACTAACCATATCTGTAATTCATTGCAGGGGTTCAGATCAACCAGGAAATGCAGTGATGGGGAGATCGTGCTTACTCTAGGTTCTAGCGCAACCGTATCTGCGGTTGCTATAGGAGTCGTAGTTTTAGAATTTTCAGACAATAAAGTTTTGATTTTATCAGATGTACTTTACGTCCCTTTAATGAGACGTAATTTAATTTCAGTTTCTAATTTAACGAATAATGGTTATTCCTTTCATTTTGGAACTGAAGTTGTCATTAAAAGAAACAGTTCTTTTATATGTTCTGGTGTTAAATCAAATGGTTTGTATGTGATTACTCCCAATATTTCAAAAGATTCTTGTTTGGAACTTAATAACTCAGTGGTAACTTTACCATCTAAAAGAAAGGAACCTTCCACTAATCCAACAAGGCTTTGGCATATGAGGCTTGGCCATATCAATCTGAATAGGATTGGCAGACTAGTCAAAGAAGGGGTCTTAGGCGATTTGGTTCTCGAACCAATGGAAGTCTGCGAATCTTGTTTGGAGGGTAAGATGACCAAAAGGCCCTTTCCTGCAAAGGGCAATAGGACCAATGCATTGTTGGAATTAGTTCATACTGATGTGTGTGGACCAATAAATATTAGAGCAAGGGGTGGTTATGAGTATTTCATAACATTTACCGATGACCACTCTAGGTATGGATATGTGTACCTAATGCAGCACAAGTCTGAAGCCTTTGAAAAGTTCAAAGAGTTTAGGGCTGAAGTGGAGAAGCAATCGGGCACACATATCAAAGCCATTCGATCTGATCGAGGTGGCGAGTACCTCTCTAATGAGTTTATTGATCACCTCGTACAGAATGGGATTCTGTCACAGTTGACTGCACCTTGTACGCCTCAGCAGAACGGTGTAGCGGAGAGAAGGAATCGGACTCTTTTAGACATGACTAGGTCGATGGTGAGTTATTCAGAGTTGCCATTATTCCTTTGGGGTTATGCTTTGGAAACCGCTGCATACATACTAAATCTAGTACCAAGCAAATCTGTTCCCAGGACACCACGAGAGATGTGGATTGGGCGCAAGCCTTCTTTGCAACATCTCCGGATATGGGGGTGTCCGGCACATGTGCTTAAAGGAAAGATGAGCAAGTTGGATTCTAGATCGGAAGTATGTTACTTTGTAGGGTATCCAAAGGGTACTTATGGATGGTATTTTTATGATCCAAGAGAACAGAAAGTGTTTGTTAGTACAAATGCTGTTTTCTTGGAGGATGATTATATCATGAACCATAAACCTAAGGGAAGGATAGATCTTAGAGAGATAGAAGGAGAGCCCTCAATCCAACCCGCAGTTGATAACGATGAAAATCAAGAAAATACCACTTCTTCACCCATTTTCGCACCAGTACCTCGTCGTAGTGGGAGGATTATCAGCCAGCCTGATAGATACATGTTCTTAGGAGAAGTTTTTGAAGCTATCTCCATAGAATCTGAATCTGATCCTACCACTTACGAAGAGGCAATGGCTGATGTTGATTCAGCTCATTGGATTAAAGCTATGAAGGCTGAATTGGAATCTATGGATTCCAATCAGGTCTGGGATCTTGTAGAACTTCCAGCCAATATTAAACCCATTGGCTGCAAGTGGGTCTATAAGAGGAAAAGAGGATCTGATGGAAAGGTTGAGACCTTTAAGGCAAGGCTTGTGGCGAAAGGCTATACTCAGAGGGAGGGCATTGACTATGAGGAAACCTTCTCGCCGGTAGCCATGCTCAAGTCCATCAGAATACTCTTATCCATTGCTGCATGCCTAGATTATGAAATCTGGCAGATGGACGTCAAGACTGCATTCTTGAATGGCAATCTTGAGGAGGACATCTATATGCAACAACCAGAAGGGTTCATAGCTGGTCGGAAAGGTAACTTGGTATGCAAGTTGCAAAAGTCCATTTATGGGCTTAAGCAGGCATCCAGAAGTTGGAACATCCGATTTGACCAAGCGGTCAAGTCGTTTGGTTTCATACAGAATCTGGATGAGCCTTGTGTATACAAGAAATGTGAAGGGAAAGTAGTGGCTTTTCTTGTGCTTTACGTTGACGACATTCTACTCATTGGGAATGATGTAGCGGCGCTGTCAACGGTCAAGGTTTGGCTAGCTAGTACTTTCGATATGAAGGATCTAGGAGAGGCGAGCTATATTCTTGGGATAAAGCTCTTTCGGGATCGCAAGCGAAAGATAATGGGATTATCTCAAGCTGGTTATATCGAGAAAGTGCTAACTAGGTTTTCAATGGATAATTCGAAGAAAGGTTTGTTACCTTTCAGGCATGGTTTAGCGTTCTCCAAGGACCAGTGTCCAAAGACACAAGAGGAGAGGAATCGCATGGCAGGAATTCCCTATGCCTCGGCAGTGGGAAGTCTCATGTATGCGATGTTATGCACTAGACCAGATATCTGCTTTGCCGTTGGCATGGTTAGCAGGTATCAATCGAATCCTGGTCCAGAGCACTGGACAGCCGTTAAGCACATTCTTAAGTACTTGAGAAGAACTAAAGATTACATGCTTATGTACGGCGGTAGTGAGTTAATTCCAGTAGGATACACTGACTCGGACTTTATGTCAGATAAAGATTCGAGAAAGTCGACATCCGGACATCTCTTTACCTTGGGAGGTGGTGCTGTTAGTTGGAGGAGCATTAAGCAGAAATGCATTGCAGACTCAACTACAGAAGCTGAGTATGTGGCTGCTTGTGAAGCCGCAAAGGAAGCTGTTTGGCTCAAGAAGTTCCTTATGGAACTCGAGGTGGTACCAGCGTCGCTGTCACCTATTACGCTTTACTGCGATAATAGTGGGGCAGTGGCTCAGTCCAAGGAGCCAAGGAACCACGGAAAGGGAAAGCACGTAGAGCGGAAATATCACCTAATCCGAGATATAGTTCAACGTGGAGATGTGACTGTCACCAAGATTGCCACCGCTGACAATCTTGCTGATCCGTTTACAAAGGCCTTACCACAGAAGGTTTTTGATCGTCATCTAGATAGTCTAGGTCTTAGATGTAGTTCTAAATGGTTGTGAGTGCAAGTGGGAGTTTGTTGGGTTTGTGCCCTCAAACCATTACTTTATGTATGAGACATTAGCATTATAATATATGGATATCAGCTTTACATTTCATTGTGTATGTTTCTTTCATGAGATGATTGTTTTATCCTTAAGTATCATAGTAAGCAATTCGTGTGTGTATGAGATACACACAAGTGAGATACGAATTACTATTCTTTGATACTTAGAATATGTCACAGTGGATGATGAGACTGGATAACTCATCAGGTCTACACTGTAGCATAATTAACTACCATTGGATGGAGTGATTAATCTCAATCACTAGAGTGTAGCTCTTAGTTGATATGCTAGTGCTTATAGTGCATTGACGGACCTGAGCTTTCCTATTGACGCTTAAGGCTGTCAACAGTCAATAGGAACTCATAACTTGTGTAAGGTACGTGTTCTCAATCTTGAGATGATTATGAACACAGACTATAGATATGGCTGCTTTGACTTACCAATCAGTGAGGTCTATAGAAGATCAACACCTGGGTATCTTGGGTATGTCATGTCCATAGGGTTGTGAACATATATTGTCAAGATAGAATCTACCCTCTGATTCAGAGTAAGCATTCCCTTGAGAATGTCACCAAGTTGATTACTGAGTACTGCAGTCTTGTTGATAAGAGTTATCAACATGTTTAGTAATCATGAGTAGTGAATGAGACTCAAGGAATACAAGAAGTAATCATGATTCAGGTTGACAGTAACAGTTATCCGACTACCTGAATATGATTACGAATGCTGACGGTAGAGGGACATTAGTACACCATACAAGTCTAGTTATCGCTTCGGATATGTTCTTTTGCGTTGGAGTTCAGTTATCGTTTTATAGTGGAATAAACGTTAACTGACCAGTTAGTTAGTTTGCTGATCAAAGAGTTTGGTCATGGTAATTAACAAACTGGTCTGAGCCAACAATAAAGAGCCTAGGAGGTCCCACTCTTAGCTCCGCTAGGATGCTTGGAAAGACACTTGAGGAAGCTGTTAAGACAGGTTCGATCGATCGAAGCATGTTCGATCGATTGAAGTCTTCAGGTTCGATCGATCGAGAATGGTTCGATCGATCGAAGGTTCGATCGATCGAACTCACTTCGATCGATCGAAGTCTAGGTCGGTTCTGGGAATCTATAAATAGGGCAGCTGCGTTCTGGAAAAGGTTGTTCGTCGTTTTGAACGTTAGAAGCTGCAGAAACTGTTTTGGAGCCCCAAAACCTTCTCTATCCTCTCTATTAGGGTTCCCACCAACCCTAGTCTTTCCGGCAGGCATCCGCAGGAGTCATAAGGGTGAAGATCATCTAGTGGAGGCTGCTGGAAGTTGAAGTTCAGAATTGGGTTCAAGACACTAAGGTATAAATCTTGCACCCCCTTGTACGCATCTATGGAATTGACGAGTAATAGATCTGGGCTACCAAAAGTTTTATAACTTAACCTATTTCCGCTGCGCGTTTAAATTCTCACTTTAAACCATTTTTTCCTTCAGATTGTTAGTAATTATATTTAATTAATGGATATTTGTAATCTTAATACGGGAAAATAATAAGCATTTAATAACATGGGACTCAAAAATATTTTTGAGATAAGGGTAAGAGTGCAATTATAATTCTTCAGTGGTATGAATTATAATTTATAGAAATAGGAATTTGATTCTGTTCGAATTAAGGTTTTCTAATTCCATAAGGAAGCCTATTCCTTATTAACTTCTTATGGTCCCTATCGTAGCCTATATATATGCTGCCTTGGCACTCCTTTCAGGTTCTGTGATTTCACATCCTAAACATCCCTTGACCTCCTAGCTTTGTCCTAGAAGGGTTTCCATCAAATCCTAGCCTGCATGAGCATTCAAGAGGTATAAGAGTGAAGATCACTAGCGTCAGACAGCACTCACTTAAAGATCGTCGGACTGTTCAATACTAATCAAAGTTGTTGAATGTTTTACACGACGTTCCTGACGTCGAGACGAAGCTGCTATAAAAATTCAATTCAATCAGAGATCGTTTAGTCCTCCGGACGAACACATCATTGTCGGATCAAAGTGATCGAGATTGAATCATCACAGCAATCATAGAATAGTTCTCGATTTGATCCAACGGATCACAAGAGAGTATTATAACTGGGAATAGAAAAGAGAACGTAAAGAAGGGAGAGCAGAAAACATAAAGGATTTTAAAAGAGCCTACACTCAGTTTGAGATTTTGGTAGCAAAGGAATACGGTAGAAGATCATGAGATGTTATCGAGCCCGTGTTCTCGATTTGTCTACTACAACAATCCGTTTTTGCAGTTCAAAGATAACCCCAGTTTCGCCCTTGTAGGGTTATTGTAGCTTTCACATAATTTTTGTAGTACCGATTTATACGAGCGGTCAACGAATTCTGGGAACGCAGTTTCTTAACACATTTATCTTATGCTGGTAGCTTATAGGTGAATGGGCATAAAGTCATCAATTTTTTTTCCCAATTACTTTGTAATTATCTAATACTTTGACTTCCCAATAAAAAAATAAAGATGCTCTGAATAGGAGATAAATATGTGCAATGGTTTTCCATATTGTAAGGGATTTTTGTTTTGTTTTTTCTGGTGAGGTTTCCTACCCAGAACAATGTTTTGTTTTGTTTTTTGTTTTTTTGGACCCGTAGGCGTTGACAGTTGAAAGTCACCACATTATCCATAACCAAAGTCTAATTATCAGAGTAATGAAGCAAGACACGCATTGGAAAGTTTTAAGCTTGATTGATAAAATCAGAGTTTAATACTAAACTATTATAAACCTTAAGTATCTGCAGAAAAGTAATTAAAGTAATACGACAACATATGCCGAAAATAAATGTAACTGTTACAGAGTCTCTAACAACATAAGCATAAACTATCTACGGCGAAGCTTCAGAACTTCAACTCGTGTAGTAGTCAGCACCAGCATAGCCTCCGTCATCGTAGGCTCCATCCTCATAGCCCCTATCCATGTATGCATCTCTTGCATACTCATAACCCTGGCCAGCTAGATGTCGAATATCCAGCGACATAAACGCCGTCAGCTATGAAAACTGAATGAATGCAAATACTAACAGGGTATCTATAGATATACAGTATACATAAATAACATCGATAAAAAGAATCATCTCATCGTTCGCATGCTTGTATGCACCAACTCAATATAGAACAACGGACGCCGTCCCAACCAGTCCCAATACATAACATAGACTCTTTGGTCCACATTAATTAGACACGTAGTCCCATACCTATAGTCTGTTAAACCTCGACACACAGCCCTAACTTTCTGGTTAACCCGTCCTGATGTAATATGGCACGTTGTCCTGACATTCATGTGTCAATATAATAGACATAATGCTCGTTTAATCCCCCAAATCCCTAGTTTTACATGCATATTTGAATTAATATAATTTAACAGTGATGTCACTCAAATGCGTGTAATTATTTGTTTTTACATATTTTATATCTTTAGGTAAAAAAGAAGTGAAATAAAGGGAAGGAAAGAAGTAGCAACCACACCGAAGCATTTCTCATATAATAGTCAAAGCTCACAATTCTGTAAACAAAATTTCAAAAGAAGACAAAGAAAGTAATAAAAAAATCAAAGTAATGACAAGTGATATATGCATTTTGGTTGTTCTGCTCTCTCTCTCTCTCTCTCTCTCTCTCTCTCTATCTCTCTCTCTCTCTCTCTCACACACACACACACACAATTGAGCAGGATTTCAAACCTGTCAGAGAACTGAAGAAAAAAATAAAGGCGCAAAGGCAATTTGCCAAACGCGTGCTCAAAGCTGACGAATGGAGTGACGGAATTGCTCAAATTTCGTCTATAAAAGGAAGCCAAACAAAGCATCAAATGAGACATCAAGCTCCACAACTAAAACCAACAGCTTCACAATCACTGTTAGGGTGAGAATAGTTTAGGGGAGGTTATCATGTGAGCACTTCATATTGTCCCTAGAAATAGGAAACTTTAGTTTTTCTTTTCCTTTTTTAGTTCTAGTAGTTGTAAAAATTTATTTTTATGTAATTGATGATTTCATGTTCAAAAAGTATGTAGCAAAACTTTGTGTACTGTATTTCTTAAAATAAAATATTTGTTTTCTTGTATGACATTTGTCAACTTGTAGTAGTAAAAATATTCCTATTAAAATTTAGATTTAATATTTTTAGTCTAGTAGTACTTATAGTTGTCCCCTAAAATAGTTTGAAACCCCAAATTTTTAGTTTTTATAACAATATTTTCATTCACTAGAAGACAGATTTTGCAAGTAAATGCCAGATTTCTTAGCCACATAGTTGTTATAATCACCTACTAAAGTCCAAAGCACACCATACCCATATCTCACTCCAAAATTAGATTAGGATTTGGTTTGGCCTTATTTGTATTCTTGAAGTTCAACCACTGTGACCCCACAGGAATACAAAGTCAAATGTTTAGTATTTTATTTTTGGTTCAGTATTTCCATTTCTGTATATTTTATTAGCTTAGTTGTACTAACTTTATTATTTTGCAGATTTCACAAATTCAACCCCAACTCATGTTAAGTGGAGAAAATAATATAATAATATTAGTTTCTACCCTTACCTTGGTTTTATAACTTTAATATTAATTGGACGGTGATTGTGTGCATCTATTTAATTTATCTTTAAATTTTATTTGGAAGACAATTTCAATTTCAAAATGGTAGGCTAAAACTTTAATTGGGGATTTGCACTAAAAACTTAGAAACCACATCTTCAGTGCACTAATTTTAAATGGGCAAATTTATCTAGATGGGTTGTTTTTCCATTTATGGCTAAAAATATCTATGTATCTATAGTTTATGATCATTTAACATGTTTATATACTATTGCTATATTAGGCTCAAAAGATTACATATTTAAAATACGAATCTAATTATGTGGATTGTCAAACTATGCCTTTTGTCATAAAAAACACCTAGCATACTCAAACAACTCATATGACAAAATTTATATATCAAATATGTGTTTATATATATTTCTATCCACTAATGGACATGCAATTGTGTAGTGGCAGAGTGGTGGGGACTGGACGCCGAATAACCCACGTCCGCGGTGGGGCACGGTTCGAACCTGGCTACTGCCCAATTGCCTTTTTATTTTTCTTTAAACCAAACGACGTCGTTTCATATCAAACCTGACACACTCGATATGACCCTGACTCATGGAATTTTATTTTTAAATAAAGAATGACTGTGTGGTCTTAAATGCCAAATCCTTTTCAAAAGCACAAAAGTTGTGGGATCTAGTGTTGGTTAGCATATTCCCAATTCCTTTAAATCATTTCCCCCTAGTTAATTAATATTTTCTGTTTTTAATAACTTTGCTTAAATATCTATATTATTTCCATCTTTCGCTATTATTAAATCTAAAAAATTTATCTCACAAAAAATTTAGCTTTTATTCATTTTTTTTCTTCCTTTTCTTACTAGTATCTTAGTTAATTTATTTTGCACTGTTAAAATATTTACCGTAAACTACTTACAAAAAAAAAAGCTTTTAAATAGTTTATTGCAAAAATATATAAATTAGCAGTTTAGTAAAACTCCACAAAAAAATCTATCATCTTTTATTTTCTTTTTAGTGACATAATAGTTATTGCCCATCTTTCTTTTCCGTTCCCTGTGGGTTCGACCTGGACTTTCAGAACTTTATTACTTGTACGATCACCTACACTTGGGTGTGATAAGAAAACACGTCAATAGGATGTCGTCATAGGTCCTTGGTGGTCTCTCTCACCTCTTCTCTTTCTCTTTCTCCTTCTCTTTCAGTCTCTTCCTCTTCTTCTTTCTCTGCTCTTCCTTTCTTTTCTTAGCTTGAGAGTGTGTGAGGGTGTGTTTGTATATATATGGGTGTGTATATATATGTATATGAGTTATGAGTGTGTATATATAACTTATGTCTCTCTCTCTCTAACTCCCTCAAAAATATCAGCCGACCCAAACTCACCCAAACTAACCCATATATATAGGCAAAGGAGGGAATAGGTGACAGCTCTGCGTACACTAATAATAACAAATTCGATCGATCAAAGTGAGTTCGATTGATTAAGAACAGGTCGGTTAGAGTTTAATTAATTGAGATGGGGTCAATCACTTGAGAATGGGGACACATCATAAATTTAGGTCGGCAGAAGTTTGATCGCTTGAAGTGGGCTCGATCGATCGAAGTATGAAACTTTTGATCGCTCGAAGCTTGCTCGATCGATTGAAACTGAAATTGCAGGAGATATAAATACATGAATACTAAATCTTATTCATATCAAAATGGTATAAATGTATAACGAAAAATATAGGGTATTATATCATCCCCTTCTAAACAAAGTTTTCATCCCAGAAATCCAGACTAAGCTTAGTTGAACAAATTTGGATACCTCTCACACATCTCTGACTCCAATTTCCAAGAAGCTTCTCCTTCGTCGTGAAACTTCCATTGAATCTTCACCAATAGAATCTCTTTATTCCTCAGATTCTTAACTCCTTGATCCAGAATTCACACTAGTCCTTCATGAAATGATATATTGTCATTAACCTCGATGTCCTCAAAGGGGATCTCTTGACTCAGATTGTGAGCACACTTCCTTAACATACTGATGTGAAACACGTTGTGTACTCCCAACATCTTAGGCGGTAATGCTAGTCGATAGGCAATCTTTCCTACACATTTGAGGATCTCAAACGGTCCAATGAAATGCAGTGCTAGCTTTTCCTCTCTTCCAGAGATACTTTGAGTAGCACATGATCTCCAACACTGAATTCCAAACTTCTACGACGTTTATCCACATAACTCTTGTGTCTACTCTGTGCTATTCGTATTGTTTCTTTTACGATATGGATCTTCTCATTAGTTTCCCAAACTAATTCAGCTCCAAGCAGTTAATTGTTTCCAACCTCTGTCCAACACAAAGGTGATTGGCACGGTCGTCCATATAATGCCTTGAAGGGTGTCATTCCTATGCTCAAATGGTGGTTGTTGTTGTGCGTAAATTCTATCAGCGGTAGATGAGTCTCCCATGAGCTCTCAAAATCAAGAACACATGCTCGCAGCATATCTTCCATCACTTGGTTAACTCGTTCAGACTGTCCATCGGTCTGTGGGTGAAAGGCAGTGCTCAAGCTTAACAAAGTCCCTAATGCTGACTGTAGCTTTTCCAAAACTCTGTAGTGAATCTTGAATCATGGTCGGATACGATAGAAACTGGTACACCGTACAATCGTATGACTTGTATATACATGAGGATTAGACGTTCGATCAGGTATGATATACTATATGCTATGAAGTATGCCAATTTGGTAAGTCGGTCCACAACTACCCAAATAGCATCGTGGTTTTACTGAGATCTCAGCAAACCTACCACGAAGTCCATGGTTATGTGTTCCCACTTCTATCAGGGAAACGGTTGTAGCAGTCCTGGAGGCTTCTGATGCTCCGTCTTTACCTGCTTACATGTAAGACATTAAGACACGTGCTTAGTAACTTTTCGCTTCATCCCTTTCCACCAGAAGTTCCTCTTCAAATCCTTGTACATCTTTGCACCTCTTGGGTGGATAGTCATTCACAACTTGTTAGCTGCGTCCATTATATCCTTTCTAAGATTATCTTCATCCGGCACACAAACTCTGCCTCTACATCTGAGTGCTCTATTTGTATTATACTCCAACTCTCGGGTTCTTTCACTGCGTTGATTGCAAACCACTCCTGAAGTCCTTCATTCTTCTTCTCTACCTCCAAAATACGACTGATGAGGGTCGGTTGCACCATGAGACATCAAAAGTGTTGTCGTTCACCTGGATTTGAGGTCTGTATACCAAATTCAATCAAGGTTTCTAATTCTTGCCACTCTTTGACCATAAGAAAAACTACTACTATCCTCCAGAGTTTTTTACTCAATGCATCGGCTACCACGTTCGTTTTCCCAGGGTGATACTGCAATATGAAATTGTAATCCTTTAATATTTCCATCCAATGTCATTACCTCATGTTTAACTCCCTTTGAGAGAACAAATATCTCAAACTCTTGTGGTCCGAGAACAGATCAAACTTCTTACTATAGAGATAATGCTTCCAAATCTTGAGTGCAAAAACAATTACGGCTAGCTCGAGGTCATGCGTTGGATAATTTAATTCATTTGGCTTCAATTGTTGCTATCCATATGTGATTACCTTCCCATCTTACATCAGAACACATCCAAGTCCTTGGTGTGATGCGTCACTATAAATGGTGAACTGTTCACCGCTCTTTGGTAGTTCCAGCACCGGCACAGTAGTCAATTTTTTTCCTTCAATTCTTCAAGTCCTTCTTCGTTAGTCCAGTAAGAGGAGTTGCAATCTTGGAGAATCCTTCCACAAATCTCCTATAGCATCCAGCGAAACCAAGAAAACTCCTTACTTCCTTTGCGGTAGTTGGTATATTCCAATCTAGAACTGCGTTTGTCGTTGACGAGTCTACGGCTATTCCATCTTGTGAGATGACATGCCCTAGAAATTTGACTTCCTTTAGCTAGAACTTGCACGTAATGAACTTTGCATATAATTGATTATCTCGGAGGGTTGTAGTGCGATTCTTACATGTTTCTCATGTTCGGCCTCAGTCTGTGAGTAGATCAGAATATCATCTATGAACACGATAATGAATTGGTCCAGGTATGGTCTAAATACTCTGTTCATTAGGTCCATAAATACCAATGGGGCATTGGTTAATCCAAAAGACATAACCAAGAACTCATAGTGCCCATATCTTATCCTGAAAGCAGTCTTTGAAATATCTTCAGGTCAAACCAACAGTTATTGATATCCGGACCGTAAATCGATCTTTGAGAAAATCATCGCTCTTTGCAGCTGAACAAAGAAGATCATCGATTCTAGGAAGTGGGTACTTATTCTTAATCGTGACCTTGTTGAGCTCCATATAGTCGATACAAAGTTGTTAAGTTCCGTCTTTCATTTTAATGAATAGCACTGGCGCTCCCTAATGCAAAGTGGTGGGTCGAACTAACTTGAGATCTTCTAACTCTTGTACTTGGTTTTTCAGTTCTTGTATCTCTGTTGGTGCCATACGATAAGGAGCCTTCGATTGTGGTAAATTACCAGGTAATAATTTGATACAGAAGTCAATCTCTTGCTTAGGCAGCAATCCTAGAATATTTTGAAACACATTCTCGAAGTCTCAAACTATAGGAATCTGTGCAATAGTGAGTTCTAAACTCGAGCTCTTGATAGGTGTTAGACAATTAGTGAGAAAAGCATCACTGTCACACCGAAAATCAAAAGATTGACTTCCTGGTACCAAAAAGGTAATCATCTTATTGGCATAATCCAACTTAACACAATACTTCATGAGCCAATCAAATCCTAAGATGATGTCAAATTCCTTCATTGATATAATGATTAGATCTGCAGGAAGAATTCTATCCTCATGGGTTAAGGCATAGTCCTTGCACACTTTTCTTAATCTTACGGTTACTGCCAAAGGTGCTACCACATTCAAGAAACATCAAGCGCCTGGGGTACTAAACACAAAAGTTTAACAATTCTGATAGCAATAAAAAAATTCAAAGCACCAGTATCAAATAGAACTTTAACTCAAGTGCTGAACAACGTATTAGTACCTTCCCTGTTCTGCTGTTTAGTCTCATCAAATCCCGCATTCTCTAGGAGGATAGCATTTATACGAGTCTATCCAACTTGGCCCTGAGTAGCTGGTCCATTGTATGCCCTATGGGGTTCTCTACAGTCCTTGCTGATGTGGCCATGATTGCCACAGTTATAACAGCAAATGCCCGATCGATTATAGTTCTTGGGAGCTCGATAATCCTTAGCCACATGGCCTGGCTTCCCACAGTTGAAGCTTCCATCGGTGTTGCTTCTAGTAGCAGCAAGGAGTCCTTCGGAGGAGGTGCTTGATTTGCAGCATAGCGGTTCTGAGGAAATACAGGTTGTTTCTTCCTTTCGCCAGTTCAGCTGCGCTTGTTCCCTTGGAACCGCATCAGAGGTCTCGATCCGTAGTTATTCCTTAGTGGTGGTCGATTTCCAAAACGTCCTTGCTCCCAACCATTAATATCCTCATGATCGACTGCCATTCCTACCATGGCCTTAAAAGTCTAACCCTAATAATTCAACGTCATCCGTTGTAGTGGTAATGAGAGGCCTTGGTGATACTGCCTATTCTTCTTCTCTGGGTTATCGATCATATGTAGGGGGAAATGAGATAGCCGTTCAAACTACACCGTATACTCCCTCACGGTAAGGTTCCCTTGCCTTAGCTCCATGAATTCTCTCTCGTTCTTATTCTTCTCCGTTTGAGGAAAGTAGTTCTCCAACAATTGCTTTCTCCGATTCCTACCAATCGGCAGCCACATAAGTCAACTAAAATGTTTCCAGTCGACGTTTCTCGATCTCGTTACATCCTAGGATATCAAAGATTGCTTCCATCTCTTGGAGCCACTATTTCACTTGCCATTGCTCAGTATTTTTGTCCAACTTCTTTGGGCAAAAATGAAAAAAATGCTCTACTATTCTGTCCTCAACTAGCCTCGGAGGTGGTCCATGGTTATTACCGTTTTTCACATTAGGGTTATTGATTCGCTTCATCCTCCACACAAAGGCCCCAAAACAATCTAGTTGGATCCACAGCCTGGGGTGCTGGGGGTACATCCTCAATCTGTTTGGGACGATTCCAGATAGACATTCCTGCCATTGATGCAGTAGGGTTGGGTACCTATATAGATGTCTATCGGTTACTCGTCAATCCAAAAATAATCACAGAAAGTAATTTGTAACTAAACATAATAGTTATAACTATTATCACATTAATATCAAGGAAAACTCCGTATGGATAATCTCCAGAACACAAACTTAGAGTCAACCCCTATCTAATGGAATCTTAAGGTTCAAACTCAAGAAATGTTAGACAATTGGTGAACGCGACTACTAAAACTAGGCTCGGATACCTAAAATCCTGTTACTTCCCGTAGTAGCAAAAATAGAGAAAATAAATTACTTTTTGGACCCGTAGGCCATGACAGTTGAAAGTCACCACAATGTCTGTAACTAAAGTCGAATCATCAGAGTAATGAAGCAAACCATGCATTGGAAAGTTTTAAGCTTGATTGATATAATCGGAGTTTAATACTAAACTGTACAAACCTTAAGTATCTGCAGAAACATAATTAAAGTAATACGACAACATACGCCAAAAATAAATGTAACTATTACAGAGACTTTAACAACATAAGCATAAACTATATACGGCAAAGCTTAAAGTCTTCAGCTCGCATAGTAGTCAGCACCAGTATAGCCTCCGTCATCATAGGCTCCATCCTCCTAGCCCCTATCCATGTATGCATCTCCAGCATGCTCATAACTATGGCCAACTGGACGTCGAATATCCAGCGGCATAAATGCCATCAGCTACGTAAGCCGAGTGAATGCAAATACTAATAGAGTATCTATAGATATGCAGTATACATAAACATCATCGATAAAAGGATCATCTCATCGTTCGCATGCATGTATGCACCAACTCAATATAGAAAAATGGATGTTGTCCCAACTAGTCCCAATACATAACAAAGACTCTTGGGTCCACATTAATAAAACATATAGTCCCACACATATGGTCTATCAAATCCTGACACACAGCCATAACTTTTTGACCAACCCGCCCTGATGTAATATGCCACGTTGTCCTGACATACTATAACTCTCAACTCCGCTATACCACTACACTTAGCTATATCACAGCAAACATCAATACTACAGCACTCAGCAATACTACAGCACTAAGTAATATCATAGTACTCAGTAATACTACAGCACTCAGTAATATCACAGCACTCAGCTCTGTAAGCAGTCAGCTTCAACACAGCACTCAGCTCTATAATCACTCAGCTTCACTATAGCACTCAACTCTGTAAGCACTCAGCTTCATAATATTATGGCGGCATGTAGCCCTGATATGCTACTACTGTACATAGCCCCAATATGCTATAGCACATAGCCTCAATATTCTATGGCACTCTAGCCCCAAAACACTATGGCCACCAACCCCGATGTATTAGACTCGATATAAAGTCCTACATCACATACCCTCCCAAATCTGACACGCAGTCCAACTTTATCATACGTAAAACCTGACACGTAGTCCCGATCTTATCCCAACACTTTAGGATCCCATACCTGTCATCATACGACCTTAGCGACCGCATACATACGCACAAATATAAATATTATCGATCTCTGCAGTCGATTGACCCACAACTATGCATGTTGGCTCCTCATTCTGATTTGCAACATTATACAATTGGTTCCAATGTTCAATACATTAAGTCCATTATTCCACGTGTGTATTATTCTAATACATCTTAACAATTCATCAAATTTAAACAATCTAGCATTTAACATTCTAATATGTCTCATTGATTGAAATCATCTAAATCGATTTAGGAAATTATGGTTCGATCGATCGAAGTCAAGTTCGATCGATTTTTAAAATTAAAGTTTGATCGATTAAGCCAAGTTCAATCGATCGAGATCGATCTGTGTTCAATCGCTCAAAATCAGTTTGATCAATTGAACGTTGGTTTTCTTCCCAAACTAAATTGGACCATTCACACACGTTCGGGGTCTATTCTTTCTTGCCGAAACACATATATACGAATAAATCTACACTACAGAGTAAGTATAGACACTCACCATTAATGTTGGTGACATCGGCGAGCTCAGGGTGGCCACGGGTCCTTGGTGGTCTCTCTCTCCTCTTGTCATTCTCTTTCTCTTTCTCTTTCTCTTTCAGTCTCTTCCTCTTCTCCTTCCTCTACTCTTCCCTTATTCTCTTAGCTTGAGAGTGTGTGAGGGTGTGTTTGTATATATATATACGAGTGTGTATATATATATGAGTGTGTATATATAAATTATATCTCTCTCTAACTCCCTCAAAAATATCTGCCAACCCATACACACCAAACTAACCCATATATATAGACAAATGTGGGAACAGGTGGCAGCTCTGCGTATACTAATAATAATAAGTTCGATCGATTGAGAACAGGTCAGTCAAGTTTGATCAATTGAGATGGGTTCAATCACTTGAGAATGGGGACACATCATAAATTCAGGTTAGTAGAGGTTCGATCACTTGAAGTGGGCTTGAACGATCGAAGTATGAAACTTTTGATCGCTCAAAGCTTGCTCGATCGATTGAAAATGAAATTACAGGAAATATAAATACATGAATACTGAATCTTATTTATATCAAAATGGTATAAAAGTATAATGAAAAAAATAGGATATTACATGTTGGTTTCACAAAAATTCAATTTTTACGACATACTAGATTGGAAACAGATTCTTCATGTATGTACAACAAGTAGATATTCACCAAACACTTTAATTCACAAAACTGCATCACTTGTGAGCCATAAAACCGATTCTTTGACTTTCCAAATAGCTCCTAATATTGTTTGATGTCTTGGTTCATGAGCTTTTTGCTCTCCTTTAATAAATCTTCTTTCTGGCACAAAAAAAAAGAGAAAAGAAAAGAAAGGGAAGGAAAATTTGCGTTCAAACTTCCCTTTTAATATCGTTCTGTTTTCATTAGAGTTTCTTCAACGATCATGCGATAAAAATGATGTTAGAATGTGGTTCAAATTCTCGGATAGGATTATGTGCTGATAGATTGAGTGAGGTATGGACAGTATGCTTCACAGAACATACCTTGCTCGAGCAAGATTGGGTGCTGACAGTGCTGCTAGATTTCTTTATCTGTGCAAAACATTTTTTTTTCTTTTTATATAAATAGGAGCTAGTCTCTTACACGATTTGAAAGCAATATAGAGCGATAAAGGGTTCTGAGAAGAGAGTTAAGAGCATTGTAATCTCCAATTTATTAATGGTAAAGCTTTGTTTTCTCTCTCCTTGTGGTCGAGTATCCTGGTTTTGTGATGTGAGAAGAAAGTTTGTGTTCTTTATCATTTATTGTTTCTTTATTTGCTATTACTTTCTCTTGGATCTATTATAATACATTGCTTATTCAAATTTCTAGTTCCTTTCGAGTTTCCATCAAGAGTTAGGTATTGTATTTTCTAACAAATGAACTATTCTCACCTTGCCCTTCCATTGAAAATGTACTCTTATTACACATTGTTTGTGATGAGATCATTCACAATTTGTAAAGGAGTCTAATATACAAACAAACCATCTTGAATTTAATTATTGAGGAAAAATAGAAAATCTCATTGCATTCTCCATATGTCTTCATTCCCAGAACATCCACCAAAAAAAAGGATAATCGTAGAATTTTCCATTATCTTAGGATGTCAAAGCATGCAATATCAACATTTGTACTGTTCACATATAATACCCTCACTGTGGTGATTGAAAGAAAGTATAGACTTCTATCATTAGGATCTTAGACAAATTTTCCCTCCATGAAATTCAAGTCTAATTTTATTCCACATGATTTTAACAGCGATGTAATGTATCCAATTTAAAATGATTATTAATGCAAAGGGTAAACTAATAAATTTACATGTCATACTAACTTTTATGAATTTTCACTCATAAAAGAGTAAGTTTAGTTGAATTATTTAAGAACCATTACTAAATATACCATCCAATATACAATATAAATTTAGGATACAAAGTTGAGAACTACAACATTACTAATATATAAAAGACCTAAATGACATATCAACAACCCTGAAAGTAATTTTTATCAGGCCAAATTTGTTTCGCAAATAGAATTAGGAATTATTACTCCTTTGATTCACAATTATGAGAGACTATTAATACCATTCTCATGGGGATGAAAGTGGCCCTAGTGAATTATTCAATTAAAATAGATACCTAATCCTACCTTGTTTGTCATACCCTAGAAGCGTACTAATGCACTAAAGTGGACAATTTTAGGGTATGTTTGATAACCCAATTAAATGCTGAAAATGAAAAGTTTCAACACTTATTTCTTTTCAATGCGTTTGACAGTGTACCACTTAATTGAAAAGGTAGCCAAAAATCCACTGAAAAGTTTAAGTAAAAATATTCTATTGAAAATAATCATTGAATGCAGTGTATTTCATCATTTGAAACACTATTTTCAGTATTACAAATACAATCACTTAAAATTTTCAATACTTAAAATTCAACACGTATTTTTCATTACTTAATTTTTCAGTTTTATCAAATAGACCCTTAGTCTCTAATGGATTCTACAGATTATTATGCAGTAGAGTTTTTTCAATAAAAAAGAAAAAGAAATCAAGAGTGGGCAAAGCCTTTAAATTTATATTAACGTTAAGAAATTAAGAGTGGCCAAAGCCTTTAAATTTCGAGTTAGTTAGTATTAAATCCAATCTAGTCTAAGATTGTTGTAATAGACCCAACCCATGAAACATTTTAACGATAGGTCCATATTTTTTTTTAGTGACCAAACTACCCTAAAAACTCATCAGAAGAATCATTCCCATTTAAACCCACCCAAAATCAAGGATTTTTTGAACTACATGTTGATGTATGATGAAGAATGGATCATTCATTTATGGAATTGAAGACAAGATTTGGGGAAGTTTTAGTTTTTGCGTGTGACTATAGTCTGAAATTTAGCACTCACTATTGCATGTTTGGAAATTTTGTAAAATTCCCCAAGAATTTTTGGTTGTGTGAAAATTCTCCAACAATATTTGACTTTGATGGATCGTTAATTCCATAGTGTAAAATTTAACACTGCAAACTTGTTAAATTTCACACTATTGCTCTTTCGCAGCATGATTTTGATGAAGACCAAAACAGAAGCAGCTATCTTGGTGAAGATCACCAACACAGATTTGTTAGCTTTTTCCAACAGAACCTATTTTTACTTTTCTCTATTGGACGTGCTGGAGACTTTCACAACCTTCGCATGGATGTGATGGCTTCATAGTGGTGCTTTTGAAATGGAGTTATCTGCTGTAGTTTGATTGTGGGATTGGTTATTTTTTCTCTTATTTAAATTTGTTTGCCTTTTTATTGGTCTTGTTTCTGAATGTGGTTGGTGTGGATTAGTGTGGTCTTGTTGGATGCATGCAAGGTGTTTTGTTGAATGGTTTGTCTTGTGCTCTTGACTGAGATTTGAGAGTGGCTCTTGGGTTAATTTGCTCTTAATCTTTATGTTTTGGAGAAACAAACTGGATTTTTGGTAGTATGTAAAACATTGTTGATCTTAATAGGGTTTTCGTAGTGTCAGTGTAAAATTTCACACTACTCGTTGTGAAAATTTTAACCTAAACATTATTCAGCAGTGTGAAATTTCACACTACTCGTAGTGAAAAATTCATACATTTATTCCAATTAAGTTGATATCTTCTCTTCGATCTATTGTTACATCCTTCAATCTTGAAACTCTCATAAATGCAGTATAATACATACTATCATGAATGATTATTGGTAAAACAGAAAACCCATGAATGTCATTAGGAAGATGTGACAAACCCATAATGTAGATACCTAAAATCCTGGGATTTTATTTTCATTTATTAGATATCTAAAAATAAAGGGATATGAGAGGAGATTTTTCAACAAATATTTTTTTAAAAAAACTAACATGATTCATGGCAACAAACACAAAAAAAACAGAAATCGCTATAATTATGGGGCATTAATTCAAAATGAGATATTAGCAAGTCAAAACACTATCATAACTACCAGAATTAATGTGTATATATGGCAAGTCAAAATCAAATTTAATGAATATCTATGTAAAATTACACTAATAAACCAGTTGCAGTGTAAAATTTCACACTAATGAACCAGTTGTAGTGTAAAAAATGACCCATAAGATTTTTGTTTTTGTTTTTGTTTTTGAACAGAAGTGAGAATTTTCTCATCAAATTCTTGGTTATCGGATTCGATAATGACAACTATGGCAAATGTATTGAATTCAATTTAATGTATGAAACTGTCGCAAGTGCGGATGCATCTTAGGCAAATGTAATGGATTCGATTTAATTGTGAGTTGCGTTCGCGCCAGCAGCAGTTTGCCTCAGTTGCGTCCAATGCATATCAGTTAAAATTTCACGCTAATGAACCAGTTGCAGTGTAAAAATATTAAAGAACCAATTGCAATATAAAATGAACCAGTTCCAGTGTAAAATTTTACACCAACGAACCAGTTGGAGTGTAAAATTTGACACTAACAACCAGGAAAAATGTTATATGATCAATGATTATTGGTAGAACATACAAGAATGTAGAACCTTTGAACTACTTTCTTCCCTACATCTTGGTGTAACAGTTTTGTAAAGTTAAATCCTAAAATATTGGGATATTATTTCCCTATATATTGTATCCAATGTATATGGTGATTTGATAAGATTTGGTAACTAATTCCATAAGAGAAATTCTATCTACACCCACGTCCTTTTCTCTCTACACCACCTCTTAATAAAACTTTCATCTTCCAAGTACACCCTTAAGCAAAATGAAAATAAAGAGAGAAGTAAAAAATGCTCTACAATTATTACTCTTTACACCCACCTTCATAGTGATGGAATGTAAAAATTTTGTCTTCATTTATCTTGATGGGTTGAACTGATTAAAAGTTTGGATAAATAATTCCTTTAAAAATTATAGAAAGCAACAAACTATAATCCCCATCTCCAAAAAGTTACAAAAAACAAATCCTAGGTCTAGAAATTAATGAGAGAGAGTTGACGTTTTTACAGATGAAATTCAAATAAGGAAGTTTCTAATCTAGAAGCAATTTTTTTATAAATTGAGTTTAGAAGGAAATATATGTAGTTATTCATATCCATTAGAGAGACATAGTGTGCTCTGGAGAACTAGAAAATTCCATCTTCTACATATAAGATGCCATGTGTACATGAAGAAACATTTGGTGAGAATCAACCAATATACATTTCTGAATATTAAATATGGAAGATAAGAGATAACGAAAGAGTAGTGGGAGTGGGTGATATGTAGAAAAAGGCAATGAAAGAGATAGAAAGAGTGAAAGATGGTGGGTGTAGAGAGAGACAAAGTTAGGGTTGTGTTTTGGTGGGTGGGTAAAGAGATAGGTGAATGTTAGGGACATTTTTGGAATGAAAGGTGGGTGCAAAGAGTAAATTATTATGTTCCAAGTTTAACTAGTGGGTGTAGAGAGTAAGTGGGTGTAGAGAGAAAATTAGGGGGTATAGATAGAATCACTCATTCCATAATTAAATCTGTATTAACTATATACGTATATTTATGTCACACCCGTTCGGGAAAATCATTTGTTTTAAATGCATATTTGAATTTTGGGAATTATTAATGTGTTTTAATAATTGTGAATGGAGTTGACTGTGAGTCAATGGTGGATGTCAATCGAGGACAAAGAAAATTGGTAATTCAAAAGGGAGTGATTGGATTTAAATGGAATTTATGTGATTAAATGTTATTTGAATTATCTAGTATATGTGAATAGTGATTTTACGTGTATAGTGTAATTTCTGATAGTTTTGATCTTGGTTAAGATCATTTTGACTGAATTCGTGATAACGTAAGTGATACGTTGTATAAAAAGTAGGTTCTGTGGAGATTCCACGAATTTAGTTTTCGAAACGTAATTACGGATCCAAACGGAACTTAGACCAAAATTTTTTTGAATTGGATATTTCATTCGTGAATCGATAACTTAGACGTTTAAGACGTTTTGGGAGATAATTGGAGAATTAGAGAACCCGTGGGGAGGTAAGCGTAATTTCTAAGAGTTGTGCCCATATATAGAAAGAGGTGAGATATTTTTCATAATATCTCAAAACCTAAAATATCTAGAGAGAGAGAGAGAGAAGGGAGATTTTTTGCTTCAATCTTTCCGAAGCCAAACGATGATCGTTGCTTGTCAACATTTAACCAAATTTCATATTCGAACTCCTCGAGATAAGATCTATGTTTTGATACCTCTTAGGCTTTGTTTGGCAAATTATTTCCGAAGCGCTAATTTTAGGAAATTAGGGAAAACATATGTGAACTTGTCAGAATCTCTTGTAATCGGAGATTTGGTGTAGAATCAGACACCTTGTACTCCCTCTGAAGTTATAGAGTCATCGCTTAAGGCATGAATTCTCAATTTATGATATATAACGAACTTTGGATGCTTTTAATGTTATGTATGAAAGTATGATCCAGGAAAAACTCACGTATTAATTTAGGCCTGATAATTTTACTGCGAAAACGTATGAAAAGCATGGTAACATGTTCATGTGAGCATGTTATATGTCTATGCGGGTCAACAGGGAGTTTGGCACAAATTCATTCGGGGTAAGCTCCTCGATGTTTGAGGATTTCGTAGCGACGACTACTGTGCATGGTTTGGAAGAAGGCCCAGCCAAAGCACTGTGCATGGTATGGGAGAAGGCCCATCCAGGGCACTGGATGAGTAGTTTGGGAGAAGGCCCAGTTACGGTATCAATTCTATTTACCAAATAAATGCGCACCACTCACCCCAAAGGCTAATTACTTGTTTTGATGTTTAAAGCATGAATTGCCTCATATGCATATGTTTAGACTTATACACTCAGATATCAGCATATAGCTGAGTAGTGGAGATTTACTCCATTGCAGGTGATAAGAATAAAGGAGGAAGAAACGAGAAGAGTGAGGGTGATGAGATGCTAGGAACGTCTCTTGTTTATATTTTTGTATTTCCATTCCAACGTTGTAATATGAGTTTTGGAGAATTAGAAGTATGTTTTAACTTGAATTTCGGAATGGATTTGTAAGATTGTCAAACTCTTGTAATTATACTTTAAGGGTATTTAATACAGTTAAGACTTATTCAGAATGAATTTTGCATGTAGAGTTGGTTGTTGAGAATTGATAAGCTTTTTATATGAAAATTTTGCTGAGTGTGTTGCAATGGGAAAAACAGTCAACTGGTCCTTAGTCCTGAAAGAAAATTAGGTTTAAAATTATTTATTTAAACGCGCAGCGAAAAGATAAAGTTCAAAAGTTTTATTCGTAGCCCGGATCTACTACTCATTAATTCTATAGATGCATATATACAAGAGGGAGAAGAGTTTATACCTAATAATCTTGAACCCAATTCTGATTGGTGCCATGTGAGATAGCGGACTAGTTTTGCTGCAAAAGGGTTAATTGCACACACAACCACGCATATATATAACCATTGGAACTACTAATTTATTTGCATATACCATAAACAATTTATGGAAGTAATTAGAACTATAAAACAGCATCTCTGGTTCTCTGTCATACTTCAATCGATTGAAGAAGCTTCAATCGATCGAACTCTCAATCGATTGAAACAAGCTTAATTGATTGAACTCAAAATTTCACAAACTGATTTAAAATTTTTTAGAACATTATACAACACTAAGTAGATAAATTTTAAAACTTTTAAAACTGTGAAAAGATATCTCGATAGAAAACCGTGTTCGATCGATTGAAGCCTGCATTTCTCAATCGATTGAAACTCTTTCAATCGATCGAACACAGACAATTTCAGTCGATCGAAATAAATTCGATCAATTGAAACTGCCATGCTTCCAATGCAATCACAGATTTATTTTCTGCTACGAAAACACTGCAGAAATAGATCTGTGACGATGCAGTTTAAAAAACAGCTCTAAAACATCATGCAAATCAAATCTTGTGTTCCGAAACGCATCTATAGATTCAAATAAGCGAGACTCGGATACCAATTGAAGGGAAAATAGATTTAAAATTATTTAGTTAAACGTGCAGCAGAAATGCAAAGTTTGAAAACTTTATTGGTAGCCCGGATCTACTACTCATCAATTCTATAGATGTTTATATACAAGAGGGAGAAGAGTTTGTACCTAATGGCCTTGAACTCAATTCTGATTGTATTCTTCCTCAATGGTGCAGCAGCCTCCACTAGATGGTCTTCACTCCTGTGTCTCCTTTGAACACTTTCAGAGAGGCCAGAGATGGTGGGATCTCTAATAGGGAGGATATAGAAGGTTTAGGAACCCTAAATAGTTTCTACAGCTCTCTGGGTGAAAAAACGATGATCATCAATATTTTATATGCAGTTGCCCTATTTATAGATTTCCAAACTGACTTTAAGCCTTCAATCAATCGAACCTTCGATCGATCAAATATGTCTAGACTTCAATTGATCAAACCTGTCTTGAAAATTTCCTCTTGTGCCTTTCCAAGCATCCTAGTGGAGCTAAGAGTGTGACCTCCTAGGCTCTTCATTATTGGCTCAAACCAGTTGTTAATTCCCATGACCAAACTCTTTGGTCAGCAAACTAATCAACTAATCAATTAATGTTTACTCCACTATAAAACGATAACTCGACTTATATGGTGTACTAATGTCGCTCTACCATTAGCATTCGTAATCATATTCAAGTAGTCGGATAAACTATTACTATCAACTTGATTAATGATTACTTCTTATATTCCTTAAGTCCCATTCACCTCTCATGATTACCAAACATGTTGATAATTATTTATCAACAAGACTGCAGTTCTTAGTAATCAACTTGGTGACATTCTCAAGGGAATGCTTACTCTTTATCAGAGGGTAGATTCTATCTTGACAATATATGTTCACAAACCTATGAACATGACATACCCAAGATACCCAGGTGTTGATCTTTAAGACATCACTGATTTGTAAGTCAAAGCAGCCATATCCATAGTTTGTGTTCATAATTATCTCAAGATTGAGAACACTTACCTTATACAAGTATGAGTTCCTATCGACTGTTGACAGTCTTAAGTGTCAATAGGAAGCTCAGGTCCGTCAATGCACTATAACCACTAGCATATTAACTAAGAGTAATACTTTAGTGATTGAGACTCATCACTCCATCCAATGGTAGTTAATCATGCTACAATGTAAACCTGATGAGATATCCAGTCTCATCATCCACTGTGACAAATTATAATTATCAATGAATAGTAATTCGTATCTCACTTGTATGCATCTCATACACACACGAATTACTTACTATGATACTTAAGGATTTATAATCATCTCATGAAAGAAACATACATAATAAAATGTCATCAACGTAAAGAATAAGAAAAGCCACCACTTTTCTTTCACACTTCTTGTATACACAAGGCTCATCCAGATTCTATATGAAACCAAACGGCTTGACCGCTTGGTCAAAACGAATGTTCTAACTCCTAGATAATTGCTTAAGCCTATAAATGGACTTTTGCAACTTACATACCAGGTACCTTTCCCACCAGCTATGAACCCTTCTGGTTGCTATATATAGATGTTCTCCTTAAGATTTTCAGTCAAGAATGCAGTCTTGACGTCCATCTACCAGATCTCATAATCTAGGCATGCAGCAATGGATAAGAGTATTCTGATGGACTTGAGCATGGCTACTGGTGAGAAGGTTTCCTCATAATCAATGCCCTCCCTCTGAGTATAACCTTTCGTTACAAGCCTTGGCTTAAAGGTCTCAACCTTTCCATCAGATACTCTTTTTCTCTTGTAGACTCACCTACAACCAATGGGTTTAATATTGGCAGGAAGTTCTACAAGATCCCAGACCTGATTAGAATCCATAGATTCCAATTCAGCCTTTATAGCTTTAACCCAATGAGCTGAGTCTACATCAGCCATTACCTCTTTGTACATGGTAGGATCAGACTCAGATTCTATGGAGACTGCTTCAAAAACTTCTTCTAAGAACATGTAACTGTCAGGCTGGCTGACTGTCCTCCCACTACGATGAGGTACCAACACGAAAATGGGTGAAGAAGTGGTACTTTCTTATCTTACATCGTTATCAACTACGGGTAGGACTGAAGGCTCTCTTTCTGTCTCTTTAAGATCTATCCTTCCCTTAGGTTTATGGTTCATGATATAATCATCCTCTAAGAAAATAGTAATTATGCTAACAAACACTTTCTGCTCTCTTGGATCATAAAACTAACATCCATAAGTACCCGTTGGATACCCTACAAAGTAACATACTTTCGATCTAGAATCCAATTTGCTCATCTTTATTTTCACACCCCCATATCCGGAGATGTTGCAAAGAAGGCTTGCGACCAATCCACATCTCCCTTGGTGTCCTGGGAACAAATTTACTTGGTACTAGATTTAGTATGTACGTAGTGGTTTCCAAGGCATAACCCCAAAGGAATATTGGCAACTCTGAATAACTCATCATCAACCTAGTCATGTCTAAAAGAGTCCAATTCCTTCTCTCCGCTCCACCATTCTGCTGAGACGTACCAGGTGCAATCAACTGTGACAGAATCCCATTCTGTACAAGGTGATACATAAACTCATTAGAGAGGTACTCGCCACCTCGATCAGATCGAATGGCTTTGATATATGTTCTTAATTGCTTCTCCACTTCAGCCCTAAACTCTTTGAACTTTTCAAAGGCTTCAGACTTGTGCTGCATTAAGTACATATATCCATACCTAGAGTGATCATCAGTAAATGTTACAAAATACTCATAACCACTCATTCCTCTAATATTTATTGGTCCACACACATCAGTGTATGAACTAATTGGAACATTGCATTGGCCCTATTGCCCTTTGTAGGCAATGGCATTTTGGTCATCTTACCCTCTAAACAAGACTTGCAGACTTCTATTGGTTCAAGAACCAAATCGCCTAAGACCCCTTCTTTGACTAGTCTGCCAATCCTATTTAGATTAATATGGCCAAGCCTCATATGCCAAAGCGTGGTTGGATTAGTGGAAGGTTCCTTTCTTTTAGATGGTACAGTTACCACTGAGTTATTAAGTTCCATATAAGAGTCTTTAGAAATATTGGGAGTAATCACATACAAGCCATTAGTTTTAACACCAGAACATATAAAATAACCATTTCTTTTAATGACAATTTCTGTTCCAAAATGAAAAAAATAATTTTTATTCGATAACTCCGAAATAGAAATTAAATCACATCTCATTAAAGGGACGTAAAATACATTTGATAAAACCATTGTCTTATTGTCCAAAAACTCTAAAACTATCACCCATATAGAAACTGTAGAAACGGTTGTGCTAGATCCCAAATTCGGCACGATTTCTCCATCTCTGCATTTCCTGGTTGTTCTGAATTCCATACAATGAATTACAGATATGGTTAGTCACACCAGAATCAATGCACTAAGTGTTTGAAGTATCCGTTATAAAACTTACTTCAATCACATGTGTTTCAACCATATTTGAACTCCTGTAGCTAAGAATTCTGGACAGTTCCTCTTCCAGTGTCCCTTCTCACCGCATTGGTATGGACACGCGGAATCGGTCGTCCACTCTTTCAATTGTTTGAAATTATTTTAGATCAAAGAAAAGAAAAGGAAGGTCTATTGAAAACAGATACAAAGTCGCCACTTGGTCTTTAGGGAACCAAGAAACCCAATTTGACTCACCCAAATGGATAAAGGGCACCGGCCTTTGATAACAAAAGAACTTGGCTAGGGGTTTTGGTACGAGAGAGGAAGGAGCCTTTGTCATGACTAAAACACCCTCAACTCGCCCTGTCTTTCGACAGGCCTCAATTAGCATCCAAATAATCATCTTATACTATGTATGGTTTGACAATTAATACTATGATAGTATATTACATCACACAAGAATTTTGAAATGGAAGATCAAAGGATAAGATATCATTCATAAGATCTAAGCCAAATATCATACAATGCAAAAGTGAAAGATCACACACATAAACTTAGGAAAAATCGTCTAATCACATATCAAATAATTAAGTTTTCCTAATCTAAAGGGGGCATGAATTGTTGTTGAAACAAATAATCAAAGAGATCAAAATATGCTTAGCAAGCTAGAATGATGCATGTTAATCTTTGGGAAAAGAAGACCTCTCAATCCCCGGGACAGATGAGAAAGGATGATTAGATCGAGGGGAAGCATGGACATGTGATCAAGTTCATTCCTTATAATCTTCTTAGATTAGGGGTCACAAAAGCCCCAAATCTTGCATGGATGCAATGTATGATCCTAGAATGTGCAAAGGTTGTAGTGTGTTTGTGTACATGGGCTTTCTAAAGTGGCTTAGAAGTCTAAAATATGAATGAATGCATGGAGTAAATCATCATGAGATATGTAAAAATGTAGTATGGACCACTTTCTAAGATATGAACTAATTTGGAGTGCATGTAAGCATCAAATCAAAGAATGAAAGTAAAAGAATGCTTGCCGTGAATAGTGGACAGAACAGTGACTTGATCTTGTGGAAAATGAAAAGTGGGGTTAAAAATGTTTTGAATGCATAATATTTATGGAGATCATCCTTATTGGGTCTAAAACACAAATCAAAAAGCCAATCTTCAAAAGCTATTACAGATTGAGAGAAATCATATAAACAATAGAGGTTACTTAGAAAGAAAGTCCGTATTGTTGACTGAAATTTAAAAAATCTTAGAAAATAAAAACAAAATATTTGGAGGCCCATATTATACAGAACGTTCCCTAAGACACTGAAGTTCAAGGAAAAAATCATTTGAGACCACACATTTTGGAAAGGTATTCTGGAAAACAAGTTGAAAGTCAACCAAGCTGCTGTGACAGCAAAAACAGAATATCTGGAGAGAATGTTTGGACCAAAATGGAATTCTTCCAAGTGTTTTCAAGTCAAGCCAAAAATCATGGGTGTTCTATAATAAGTTAGGAAGACTTTCCAAGTGGTATTACATCCATACATGAGTATTGAGTTCTAGAGAAATCATTGAACTCAGATCATTCACTATTTTGAAGATTTCTTGAGAAAACAAGGGTTTTATTTCTTGAAATCAAAAAGAGGGGTTTATGAGGGGTTTTGAAATAGAGGTTTTGAGAATATATTTTCAGCATTTAAATGCAAGTTATGACCACTTGAAATATCAACATTGAACTCATATCAAGAACCTCCAAGATTGTTGGAGAGCATCGTTTCCATTTGAGCATAACTTCAAGAATACTTTGGAAGTATTGAAGTTGGAATCATCATCTATCAAACATGTTTTTGAGGTCAAGAGCTACTATCTATAAGGATTCACTCACCTCAAATACCATGTCATCATCTAGATGATGATGAACTAGTAAGTAAATAAAGAAAAATAAAAAAAGAAATGAGGTAAGGAGAGATGAGCATTTATATAAACAAGCAAGTAAATAGCAATCAATAAATGATAATCAATGTGATATTGGACTTGTAGCTTGGTGTTTCACTCATAAGTATTGACATTTGGACATGGACGTAGCTTCCTAACTCAAGAATGCTCAAGAATGGTGATTGGAGGGTATTTGAATGTGAAGTATATGAGAGATAATGGAAGAAAGCAAGATTAGAACTCACTTTATTATAGAAAATCAGTGGGAGAAGCTCACTTACTCTCTTCTAAACTATCTCTATCTCTCTTTCTCTCTACAACTTTCTCAAACTTTGCACTTGGCCCCCCTAAAATGAAGAGCAAAGGGGGGTTTATATAGGCCAATTTGGGGTGGTTTTGGGATTTAGAAAGTGCTGACATTGGTCCCACACATCTGTGAACATAAAACTACATCGTTTTGATCTTAAATTATTCAATTTGGACCCCCAAAATAAATTAAAAAAATGGAATCTATGGGGATTGAGTGCCGCCGCGGCATTGCTCCTCAGACACCCAGAAATTTGTATTTAGGCCCCCAGAGGTTCCGGTATTCGCGAAAAGGTCCTATTTCGTCCGAAATTCACAGAAAATGCGTATGAACTCCAAACTGAGGTTTTGATATACTGTTGGAAAGGTAATGGAGTCTACTTTACATAAACAATAGTTCGTACATAGGTCACTTTCAAAAGTTTTGTGGTATTCACGATAAAAGCTGATTTGATCGCCTTTTTCACCTTCAAAAATTCATAATAAATTCGTTTTAAATCCAGGAATTATGTGTGACATACTGTTGGAAAGCTATTGACCTCTAGTATCCATGAAAAATGTTTAAAAAATGATACGGTGCTCCAGTTTTAAAGTCAACCTTTGGTCACACTGGTCAAACTAGGGATCTCCAGAAAGTTTTGGGAACCTCTGGGAGCTCCCAGGATCTGACGTTTTTGTCCGATTTTCTTTTAAAGCTTGTTTTAATACTTTTCTCATGATCTAGAATGATCTCAGAACTTTCTGGTGAATTTGGATGATTTCGATCAAACCCTGGTCAAACCTAGGTCAAACCGATCAGCGGGGACTTTCGGGGAACTTCTGGGACTTCCGGGGTCTCTGGGAGCTGACGATTTCATCTGATTTTTCTTCAAAACTCATTTTTAGTATTTTTTATGATGTAGCATGTTTCCAGAACTTTTGGTCCAAATCCATGAGTTTTGGGGCTTTCAAGGGCATTTTGGTCATTCTGAGCATTTTTAGAGATAGAACTAACTTCCAGGAGTCCTTTTTGAGTCTTTTTCGATCATTATGAACCACCAAGCTATGGGTCTCCTAAATCTGATAGCCGAAAAAATGGGGTGTGTAGACACCCCGATTTTGACCAAACGTCAAATCCAGGGATTGGTTACCTCTAGAACACCGATGATGACGATGACCAGTAAAATTCGAAGATTTTCCAGAAGATTCAAATTCTTCAAAGATTCTTCAAAACAAAGTTCAAAAATCAAAGTAAAAGAGAGAGAGAGCGAAATTGGGTACTAGGGGGAAAACCTGAACGTTGAAGAACATGTGAGAAAATCAGTCTAAAAATATATATATATATATATAAATGAATTTTAAAAAAAAGAGATGAGTATAAAAGAAGTTTTCAAAAGAAAAAAAAGAAGAAAAAGAAGAAAGAAAAGAAAAAAAAAGGGGAAGGAAATAAATAAAATGATAGTATATACCATGTATATGGGTGTATCTTAATAAAGTACACTACAAATATAAGTACATTGGTATATACTTTGTTAATAATTAAGATTGTGGTAATATATATTTTGAAAATTAAAAAGAAGACAAAATTCTGTTAGCCCCGGCACGCGGGAAAGCCGGCGGCACTCAGTGAGTGCCGTGCCGACACTCACTGAGTGCCGCCCGGCATTCAGTGAATACCGCCCGGTATTCAGTGAATGCCGACGGAAGCCATCGAGTGTCGCGAGCTGTAACAGACTGCTTTTCTCACATGTTCTAGAAGAAAACTTGGCACATGGGTTTTCACCCGAATTTACCCATATGACCTTGAGATGGTAGTCTATATAAACAAACTTTCATCTTCATTTTGAGGGACTTCCACATATTTTTGAATCAAAAGAGAGAAATACAAGAGTTATAGAGAGAGAATTGAGAGGAAGAAGACAGATTTTATTGAAGAACTTGAAGAATTGAAGAAGAATTTGAAGATTGTTGGAAGAGCTTCACAAGAAATAGAAGAATTCTTTGAGGTCATAGAGGTAACCTCTCAATCTTTTGTAGAATTAGGAGAACTCAATCACAAGTTCATAGTTCTAGGAAATTTTACACGTTTTCAAAACCTCTCTTCCTACCCCATTTCATCACACACCACTTAGAACTTGTGATTGAATTTCATAATGTTTCATTAATTTGGATCCAAAAGAGAGCTTTGGATTTAAGATAAAAGAGTTTTTGGACTTGAAATTTTCAAATAGCCTTTGATTTCCTTTCTTTTATTTATATTCTTCTCAAGAGATCTATGAGATCTTCAATATCTTATTAGGTTTCTTTGAGTTTGATCCTCTAATTCCCTATGATCTTATGATTTATATGGGGGATTAAAGTGGATCATGATCATCTCTACATGTAGTTTGTTGAAATTCAGTCTTAACTCATGGTTTGAAATCTCCTCATTAAAAATCTTATGGAATTCATGCTATATTCCATAGAGGTTTATGTAGTTGGGATTTCATTTTGTCTCCAAGGACCATTAACTTGGTAGGAGAAATAGTAATATGACTCTATATTCTTCAAGGACCATACATTTGAGAGAAGAATTGAATGTAGATTTTCATTTAAAATAAGTAGAACCTTAAGCTTCTCTTGCTAGATCTCCAATTATGTGATCTATGATAGGAATCCATCAAGGTTAAATCTAGGGGTTTCTCCCTATTTCATCATTTGTCTCATTAATCATAATCAAACTTGATTCTAGTCCTCTCTAGGATCATGGATCAAGTTGGTCTTAAACTATGAACATCACTTTAACAAAGGTGCAGTGAATCCATAAACCAATCGTAATCAAAGATTTTTTATAGAGTCATGATTGATTGGAAATGGATGAGACCAATTGGAGGAGGTTCATAACCCATTTAAATACCTCTGTGATTTTTGTTTTGATGAAATTCCATGCCTAAGATGGTTTGGTCTTATGATTTCAAAACATGCAACTCTCTGTCCAAAATTTCGTAACAGTAAGTCCATTTTGAAATTAATAAATCAGAACTTTAACGGTGTTTCCCGGATCTCTAATAATTTTTTCTAAGTACCTTAATGTGTTAGGGAGATACCCTAAAAAGATCTAAGTGTTTCTCATTCATTTACTATTTTTAGAAAATCGTACAAGATCTCTGGACAGAGAGTTGCAGATTCCTGAGTGATATCTAGTGTTTTCTATATTCCCATAGATCTAACCGTTAAAAGCTTGATTTTCTTATTGGGTTATGAAGTAGGCTCACAGAGGTATATCATATCCAAAAATCATTAAAATCCAACCGTTGGAAGTATGGTGTTTCTATTTTTTAAGATCTGGTTTGCTCTGTGTAATTCATAAACAACTGCTACTGTTTTTGTCTAATCTTACCTATTTTAACTCAAATGGTCTCCTAATGTCTTGGGACCCAAATCATATTTTGAATAATGATAATTTAACTTAAATTCAGAGGCTAAGTGATCCAAATTAGTGAATAAATCCATGTTTTATTCTTGTTCACATCCATTCATTCATGTACATTAATGCTTATAATTAAAACTAGCTATTGGATAAAATTGGATTTCATGCCTAATAGATCTAAGCTAGAGAATTAAGATTGATTGTTTGATATCATATTATTATATGAAGGATGTGGACTAATCTTTGTTTTGTAGCGCATTTGAGGTACAATTTCTCATCTCTTCTCTAGTTTATTCCATTTGTTGATTTTATTGATTTTCGACTCCATGCGCGACACCTTAGACTAGGTCTTGCCTTATGTGTTTATATGCGTTAGAGACCTCTTCTTAGGTTTATTTTATATGTATGCATTGCATGTTTAAATTCGCAGCTGGATCCCAGGTAAGTTTCCTAGTTCCCTATGTTGCACATCATCATGTTTGCTATTAGAACTATGTGGTTTATGAATGATATTTTGTCAATTAGCAATCTTGCACCCTTTTCAACATGCTTGTGTAATGTATTATTATTTATATGTATTAGTTGAGGGCACATTTAGATTATTAATTCGATTAAATAAGATGATGAGTAGAGGCCTATCCTTCCCCTTTCATTCCATAATCCCCGAACCCAGATTATCTTTGGTTTCGCAAAAGATCAGTTTGCTTTCAAAATAGTTTCTTAATTTTCCTAAAAACTAAGTGGCGACTCTTTGACTTTGTATTTGAAATTAAAAATTATTTTGAAAAGTGGGCCCAAATGCCGGCATCCACAATCTGGCGACTCTGCTGGGGATCGAACCCAGAATCTCTGGTTTCGCAGACCAGAATTTCCGCTTTTGGGTTCACTCGAGGATTCGACTCGAAAGCATCCTTTTAATCGAATTAATTAATTTTTGTGTGCCCGTTGCATTGCACTTGCATGTTTCGCCAGTCGATTGCATGGGACTATGACCTTGGAGGCTCGGGGTATCCCGGTCGGTCAAATCATCATGGGACCGTGTGATCACCCTTGATCTCGTACTATGTTTTGGTATATGAAGCATCCTATCGGGTGTGTGTCAAGGGTCCCTTATTTGACCAAAACCCGGCCTTTGCATGGTAGCTTCCATAGAACCTTTCGATCTTAGGAAATTAATTCTTGATTAGGATTATGTGCTAGGGAGTTTTGTATGCCCGAAAGGGATTATTTGAGATGATGATGTTGCTTGCTTGATGAAAGATGTGTAACCCTTTAATCACCTTTCAGCAATTCCTTCTCATCTCCCACGACATTTGGGAGTGCTGAATCTTGATTATAAGATTACATCTCTTATATCTGGTTAGCTAAGCATCATTGACCTTCTACCCAAAGAATTTTAAATACGTCTTTTGAAGCAAATAGATTTTTGCTATCTTTATTCCAAGGTATTCAATCGTTCTTTCAAAAATCTTTGGAGTTCACTTTTTGATTAAAATTTCAAGTCAACCATCTTTGATGGGAGAACCCAAAATTCTTGGAACCCAAAATTCTTGGAAGATTTTGAAAAGTTTCACGAACTAAAAAAAAACGCTTTTACAAAGCAAAATTTTGACCCAATCACCTTTTGGTTGAGGAATATAATCCAAAATTCTTAAGAATTGTACTTGAGAGATCTCCCCAATCAAAGAAATGCTTTTCAAATGAATTTCAAAGCAAAGTTTCAACCCAATCATCTTTTGTTGATAAATGTTGTTGCCTTCAAAGGAAAGCTTCTTAAGAATTTAAAAGACCCCATCATCCGGGGGAAATAATTGTCAAATGGATTTCAAAATTTCTAAAATTTTCAAACCTTGAAGGGGTAAAAGGGGATCACAATGAAAGGAGAAATTAGCACACTCAACATGGATGAGGATTTTATGTGCTTATGTGTTTATGTGTTAGGATTAGAATTTTCTTTTATTTGGCATATAGAATAGGCACACACACACATGCATCGCATCCACATGACATATGAGCCATTCATAAGAATTCTACCAAGCATTTTCAAAATAAATAAAGTTGTTTGAAAATTGATTAAAAATAAAAAATGGTTGTAGGCAAGATAGCATTAAACACCAGGACAGTTTGGGTCAGGGATTCAAGTGCAAGGTTAGTACGAAGAGAGCCAGAGACAGAAAGAGAAATGGATCACGGACAACATGCTGCAGAAATAGCACAGTTGAAAGAGAGGATGGACCAAGTGATGGCCATGTTCGAAACATTGACCCGTCAGAGGCCGGTAATTGATCCACCAATAATCGACCCTCCTCCTCCACCTTTTCGGGGTGTAGAAGACGAATGGTTTGAGGATCCGGAACCACCTAGAGCTGATATACCTAGGGCAGAGAGAGAAAAATTTGAGAAAGCTAAGAAAGAGCGTATCGAGATGAAGGAGAAGGTGGAAAAGCTAGAGAAAGTTGTCCGCAAGTCCAATGGGGTTGATAGCTATCTGCTAGAGCTAGAGGGATTGTTTGAGGGAGCTCAAGAAAAATTACCAGCCGGTTTCAAGATGCCTGAGATCGATAAGTTTGATGGCTCTGGCAACCCTAGAAACCATGTGAGGATGTGCATCGGGCCTTTCAACCAAGTGGCCTGAGTCCTTCCATGATGGCCATGCTGTTTCAACAAACTCTGACTGGGGCAGCTTTATCTTGGTATTTCACATTAGAGCCAAGCAAAAGTCGCATATGGGAGGAAGTGGTGAAAGCCTTTGTCACCCAATATGAATATAACCAAGAACTCGATGTAACTGTGAGGGATCTGGAAACAACCATGCAAGAGAATAGAGAGTCATTTGCTGAATTCTTGGCGCGATGGAGAGGAAAAGCTGCAAAAATGACCCAATGACCATCAGAGAAAGAACAGATACGGATTTTAATCAAGAACCTGCAGAGTGTTTACCAGGAGAAACTAATGTATCAATGTATTCATACCTTTGCTGAGTTGTTTGAAATTGGGACAAGGATAGAAGACGCCATTAAAGACGGAAAGATCAAAAGAGAAGATTCCCAAGGGCATCGCCCTAAAAGACCATTCTATAGGGGGAATGCTGGAAATTAGGTAGCAACTGATGTTAATGTTCTAAACCAGCAGGAAGAAGGGCAGAATTTTCTAAGAAAAGGGGGTGCGTTGAGACCAAAGTTGGAAGGACAGCTTCGTTGCTTCACGGATTTAGGGGTTTCTCTAACTACCATTCTCAAGCGATTAAAGGAAAAAGGATATCTCAAGCCTCTAGATCCAAAACCAATGCCTGATCCACTTCCACCGGGCTTCAATACAAGCCTCTATTGTGAATTTCACCAAGCTCATGGCCATACAACTGACCGATGTATGAGGTTAAGGCATGAAGTGCAAGATTTAATCGATAATAAGACCATTTCCCCTCCGCCTGCAGCTTGACCGCATGTGACCCGGAACCCGCTTCCTAATCATCATGATGTACCACCACCACGGAACATTAATCTCTTAGATGTTGGGAAGGAAGTCTTTGATCCGTCTGTGTTGATCGTACCAGTAGGACAAGCTACCAAAGCTTATAAATTCCCAGAAGATCAGAGGATATGCCTTATAGTAGTTGAGGAAGAGGATTGGCTGATAGGAGGAGAAGAAGAACAAGCATTTGAGGAAGATATGGACAATGAAATCATCCAAATCAATTGGTGGGATCCAAACAATCCTACTGATAACTCCATTTGGGATGAGGAGGTGTACAGTGACACAGACGGTCTGTGGTTCGAAGAGGGAGAAGAGGGAAATACTGAGGAAGTAATCAAACATGCTGAGGGGAACGATTCGGAAAAGGGGAAAGGGAAGGATCCTGAAGAAAAAGAAGAAGGTCAGGCGTCGCATGAATACTTCATTAAGAAAGGAGGAGATTTCCCCTACTGCGGCTTTCCGGAGCCCTGGGTGGACTGCAAAGATAAATACTTGGAGCAAGGGTCTGAGATCTCTTTCTTACATAAATTTGCTGACTATGAAGATCCATACCTACAAGTGCCTGCAAAACCAATTTCTGTCCAAGATTGGATTTGTGTACTGGATGGTCTGTCTATGAGGAACCTTTTTAATGAAGAAGGCAGTAAGACCGAGGAGAGTAGTCCAAAGAAGATTATAGAAGTGAAGATTGGGAAAGAACAGATGAGAGAATTACTGAAGGAAGAGGTCAAGGGAAATAAAGCAGGGAAGGAGAAGCTGGAAAATGAAGGAGAGACAGAACTAGGAGGTTCACCAACAGGTCCTCGAGTCTAGCGATAGAATTTCCCCTACCCTGGAAGTCTGTAATGGCCAATATGAGCCAAGCTTTTTAAATTTCTGCTATCAATGAAAATGTGATTAATTCTGCTTACCTGGTTGCGCTTAATAAATGTGAAAAAGCAAATGAACCTACATGTAAAATCATTGAGGAAACCTTGGCATTTGACATAGAAAATGAAGAAGATTCTCGAAGTGATTCTTTCCATATTTCACTCAATAAAGATAAAAGCATAAAATTGATCTCATTGCTAAAAGAATACAAGGATGCTTTGCATGGTCCTATGATGATGTGCCAGAATGAATTCAGAAATTATCCCACATCACCCCTTTATACCAAGCCTAAAAGGTGGGCTCATAGTCCAAAGCCATGAACTTGGTCCTTAGTGGTAGCTAGATATCTTAAATGAACTTCTTCTTCTTTAAAAAAAGAAAGAAAAAGAAAAGAAGAAAAGAAAAAGAAAAGAAAGAAAAGAGAAAAAAAAGAAAAGAAAAAAAAATAGGGAGCTCGCTAGGATGAAAACCCGAAAGGGCGCCTTGGCAAGAATTAGAGCAAAATAAGATGCGTATTGATTTCAAGATCCGAATCCTAGCCAATCAAAATCATGAAGAGAATAAGAGATAGTGAGGTAGAGAAAAGAAAAAAAGAGAAAAAGCAGAGAATAAATAAATTCTTGAGTACTTCAAAGTACATGAATTATCAAAGGTTTTGTGTTGCTCTCAACAAAGAAGAGAAATTGAAATTGGAAAGAGAGATTTGAAAGTATCAATTAGTACCAAAATTTTGTGAGAGGCTTATGGCTAAGTGGGCCTATAACAATGCAAAAGTATCTTTAAGAAAAATAAAGAGTAATTGGGAGGGCTGATATTACTTTGTGAGTGTGATCGAGTATGATTAAAACACAATGTATTATGAGAATTGTAAAGATTGACTGGCTAGTGATAAGGTGAAAAGAATCAACCATCACAAAACAAAAAAAGGGGGAAGAAGGAAAAGAAAAAAAAAGGAAAAGAAAAAATGCATAAATGGGAGAAGTAGTTCATTTTCTCATCATCTTGTTTAAAAACTGCCACAAGGAATCTGTCTCAGAAATAATACCCAGAAAGGGCACTCATTGAACCTAAATGAAAACATGGCTCGAAAAGCCCACCAATTCTTGAAGCCTTATTCTTTCAAGACCTCCAGAGTTGATGAACTACGCTTTGACCTGATTCCCATTCGGGGATACGTAGGCAGCCTGCAAGGTTCGGTCATAACCACACATACAAAAGTCAATCATTACACTTCTTTCAGACCTCGACCAAACTACTATAGGACCTGATGCCCATTCGGGGATAAGTAGGCGAGTCTCCCAAGGCCCTCGGTCCAAAGAAGAAACCCAACCAAATCATGAAATTACCTTCGCTTGCCCAGAGGCCGCGTCATCTCCCTCAAACCAGGGGCAAACTTCGTTTGCCTAGCACTTCCAAGCCCCCTGTCAAACTAGGGGCAAACTGTCGTTTTCCAAATTAGATATCTCTGGATTTACTGGCTTTTCAAATAAAGATCAAGTTTGGACATCTGGAAAGTTCTTGAGGTTAAAAGTTGAAGTTTTCATGCATAAATCTGAAATTGATTTAAGATGGAAAGAAACATTGAAAAGAAGAATTCCTCATTACCTTAAAGTCAATTATAAAGGAAGATACAATGAAATAATACTGTGGGATGATGATTCTCTAAAAAAAATAATAATAAAAAAGCACAAAGAAAAGGAAGCAGAATTGGTCACAACCGGTGTATGTCTCTACTCAGTTTGAGTCTACCTTCCCGAAATCCAAAAGATGCATTCCTCAGATGGATCAGCAAGAAGTAGAAATTTCAAAAAAAGGGTAATAGCATGAAGGACAGGAAGTCAGATTTTGCTCCGCCAAGGAAAGGGCGAGTAATATCTTCAGAGAGAACAAAATCAAATGAATATCCTCAGTAGATCAAGATGTACCAGAAAGCCGTTGAAACTTGTCCATAGTCAAAAGGGGAATCTATGAGTAGAAAAGTGGGGTTCTCGCAAGGAACTGGCTTATACTTCTTCCTCTTCTTGTTCGAATCACCTAAACTGCTGTCCATAGCAAACAATCTATCAAAAAAAAAAAAGATGATGAATCTAGAATAAGAAGCACATGAACATATCTTGAGCTAGAATAGCCCCAAGGCGAATCTTTCGAGGCTGGACCAGCTCTAATCTAATCCTCGGTCTTGGCATAAGTCGTCTATCGCAGCCTATGTGTCACCAACCAAAGCAAAAATATGCATAATACAGATCTTTGAAATAGAAAATGAATTTTTGAGTCTGCGCGACTCCAAATCTTTGAAAATAAAAAATGAATTTTCGAGTCTGCGCGACTCCAAGTCTTTGAAAATAGAAAAATGAATTTTTTGAGTCCATGCGACTCCAGTTCTTTTTGAAAATAGAAAATGGATTGTTAAAGTCCACATGACTATTCTGAAAAGAGAAAAAGAAAGGAGATTTACCCTAGCAATACCAAGCTTCTTTTTCTGCGATCATTTGGGGTCATTGAATCTGGAGCGATTCTGACTTTTCTGCTATCTGGGATCATTGAATCTGGAGCGATTCTGACTTTTCTGTGATCTTTGGGGTCATCGAATCTGGAGCGATTCTGACTTTTCTGCTATCTGGGGTCATCGAATCTGGAGCGATTCTAACTTTTCTGCTATCTGGGGTCGTTGAATCTCGAGCGATTCTGACTTTTCTGCAATCTTTGGGGTCATTGAATCTGGAGCGATTCTGACTTTTTTGCAAAACATCTCATTTCTTAGAAGACACCAGAGTATAAGGTGCGAAGCGCATCTCAGTCGATCAGATGATTCTTGGAAGACACCGGAGTATAAGGCGCGAAGTGCATCTCAGTCTGTCAGCGTGCTACCTGGTTTGACACCGGAGTATAAGGCGCGAAGCATATCTCAGTCAATCAGATGATTCTTGGAAGACACCGGAGTATAAGGCGCGAAGCGCATCTCAGTCTTTCAGCGTGCTACCTGGTTTGACACCGGAGTATAAGGCGCGAAGTGCATCACAGTCAATCAGATGATTCTTGGAAGTCACCGGAGTATAAGGCGCGAAGCGCATCTCAGTCTATCAGTATGCTACCTAGTTTGACACCGAAGTATAAGGCGCGAAGCGCATCTCAGTCGATCAGATGATTCTTGGAAGACACCGGAGTATAAGGCGCGAAGCACATCTCAGTCGATCAGATGATTCTTGGAAGACACCGGAGTATAAGGCGCGAAGCACATCTCAGTTTGTCAGTGTGCTACCTGGTTTGACACCGGAGTATACGGCGTGAAGCGCATTTCAGTCGATCAGATGATTATTGGAAGACACCGGAGTATAAGGCGCAAAGCGCATCTCAGTCTTTCAGCGTGCTACCTGGTTTGACACCGGAGTATAAGGCGCAAAGCGCATCTCAGTCTTTCAGCGTGCTACCTGGTTTGACACCGGAGTATAAGGCGCGAAGCGCATCTCAGTCGATCAGATGATTCTTGGAAGACACTGGAGTATGAGGCGCGAAGCGCATCTTAGTCTTTCAGCGTGCTACCTGGTTTGACACCGGAGTATAAGGCGCGAAGCGCATCTCAGTCTTTCAACGTGCTACCTGATTTGACTTTGGAGTGTACGGCGCAAGGCGCATCTCAGTCAGTCAGACAATTCTCAAAATTCATAAGGACCCTGAACTTCGTAATTGTGACATTCCCAGAGTATGACTTCAACATAAATGGGGGATTTGGGGTATAAAACACATTTTTGGTGATAGAAAGATCAACATGAACATGGGTCATCACGTTAGGAACATGAGGCATGATATTTGAGCATGTGCATCACGTTAGGATAGGTGCGTTCATCTGTGTGGTTATTTGTGCTTAGGAGTTATCCCTTGCCTGAACTACGTCCTGGTCTGATTCCCGTTGGGATACGTAGGCAGCTCACCATTGAGCACGACCAGCATTTGGCTCTCTGCGCACCCGATTTTACAACGTACTTTTGTTTTTACCTGGATTCGACTGTTTGGTCAAAGGCTTGTCTTTCACACAGGCTTTGACATTCACTTGTGATACGCGTTGCTTTACAAGCTCTGCCGAAGAGGGGCAAACTGTAGACACCCCGATTTTGACCAAACGTCAAATCCAGGGATTGGTTACCTCTAGAAGACCGATGATGACGATGACCGATAAAATTTGAAGATTTTCTAGAAGATTCAAATTCTTCAAAGATTCTTCAAAACAAAGTTCAAAAATCAAAGTAAAAGAGAGAGAGGGAAATTGGGTACTAGGGGGAAAACCCGAACGTTGAAGAACAAGTAAGAAAATTAGTCTAAAAACATTTATATATATATAAATGAATTTTAAAAAAAAAGAGATGAGTATAACAGAAGTTTTCCAAAGAAAAAAAGAAGAAAAAGAAGAAAGAAAAGAAAAAAAAAAAAAGGGGGGAAGGAAATAAATAAAATGATAGTATATACCATGTATATGGGTGTATCTTAATAAAGTACACTACAAATATAAGTACATTGGTATATTCTTTGTTAATAATTAAGATTGTGGTAATATATATTTTGAAAATTAAAAAGAAGGCAAAATTCTGTTAGCCCCGGCACGCGGGAAAGCCGGCGGCACTCAGTGAGTGCCGCACCGGCACTCACAGAGTGCCGCCCGGCATTCAGTGAATGCCGTCGGAAGCCATCGAGTGCCGCGAGCTGTAATAGACTGCTTTTCTCACATGTTCTAGAAGAAAACTTGGCACATGGGTTTTCACCCGAATTTACCCATATGACCTTGAGATGGTAGTCTATATAAACAAACTTTCATCTTCATTTTGAGGGACTTCCACATATTTTTGAATCAAAAGAGAGAAATACAAGAGTTATAGAGAGAGAATTGAGAGGAAGAAGACAGATTTTATTGAAGAACTTGAAGAATTGAAGAAGAATTTGAAGATTGTTGGAAGAGCTTCACAAGAAATAGAAGAATTCTTTGAGGTCATAGAGGTAACCTCTCAATCTTTTGTAGAATTAGGAGAACTCAATCACAAGTTCATAGTTCTAGGAAATTTTACACGTTTTCAAAACCTCTCTTCCTACCCCATTTCATCACACACCACTTAGAACTTGTGATTGAATTTCATAATGTTTCATTAATTTGGATCCAAAAGAGAGCTTTGGATTTAAGATAAAAGAGTTTTTGGACTTGAAATTTTCAAATAGCCTTTGATTTCCTTTCTTTTATTTATATTCTTCTCAAGAGATCTATGAGATCTTCAATATCTTATTAGGTTTCTTTGAGTTTGATCCTCTAATTCCCTATGATCTTATGATTTATATGGGGGATTAAAGTGGATCATGATCATCTCTACATGTAGTTTGTTGAAATTCAGTCTTAACTCATGGTTTGAAATCTCCTCATTAAAAATCTTATGGAATTCATGCTATATTCCATAGAGGTTTATGTAGTTGGGATTTCATTTTGTCTCCAAGGACCATTAACTTGGTAGGAGAAATAGTAATATGACTCTATATTCTTCAAGGACCATACATTTGAGAGAAGAATTGAATGTAGATTTTCATTTAAAATAAGTAGAACCTTAAGCTTCTCTTGCTAGATCTCCAATTATGTGATCTATGATAGGAATCCATCAAGGTTAAATCTAGGGATTTCTCCCTATTTCATCATTTGTCTCATTAATCATAATCAAACTTAATTCTAGTCCTCTCTAGGATCATGGATCAAGTTGGTTTTAAACTATGAACATCAATTTAACAATTAAAGGTGTAGTGAATCCATAAACCAATCGTAATCAAAGATTTTTTATAGAGTCATGATTGATTAGAAATGGATGAGACCAATTGGAGGAGGTTCATAACCCATTTAAATACCTCTGTGATTTTTGTTTTGATGAAATTCCATGCCTAAGATGGTTTGGTCTTATGATTTCAAAACATGCAACTCTCTGTCCAAAATTTTGTAACAGTAAGTCCATTTTGAAATTAATAAATCAGAACTTTAACGGTGCTTCCCGGGTCTCTAATAATTGTTTCTAAGTACCGTAATGTGTTAGGGAGATACCCTAAAAAGATCTAAGTGTTTCTCATTCATTTACTATTTTTAGAAAATCGTACAAGATCTCTGGACAGAGAGTTGCAGATTCCTGAGTGATGTCTAGTGTTTTCTATATTCCCAGAGATCTAACCGTTAAAAGCATGATTTTTTTTTTGGTTTATAAACTAGGCTCATAGAGGTATATCATATCCAAAAATCATTAAGATCCAACCGTTGGAAGTATGGTGTTTCTATTTTTTAAGATCTGGTCTGCTCTCTGTAATTCATAAAAAACTGCTACTGTTTTTGTTTAATCTTACCTATTTCAACTCAAATGGTCTCCGAATGTCTTGGGACCTAAATCATATTTTGAATAATGATAATTTAGCTTAAATCCAGAGGCTAAGTGATCCAAATTAGTGAATAAATCCATTTTTTATTCTTGTTCACATCCATTCATTCATGTACATTAATGCTTATAATTAAAACTAGCTATTGGATAAAATTGGATTTCATGCTTAATAGATCTAAGCTACAGAATTAAGATTGATTGTTTGATATCATATTATTATATGAAGCATGTGGACTAATCTTTGTTTTGTAGCGCATTTGAGGTACAATTTCTCATCTCTTCTCTAGTTTATTCCATTTGTTGATTTTATTGATTTTCGACTCCATGCGCGACACCTTAGACTAGGTCTTGCCTTATGTGTTTATATGCGTTAGAGACCTCTTCTTAGGTTTATTTTATATGTATGAATTGCATGTTTAAATTTGCAGCTGGATCCTAAGTAAGTTTCCGAGTTCCCTATGTTGCACATCATCATGCTTGCTATTAGAACTATGTGGCTTATGAATGATATTTTGTCGATTAGCAATCTTGCACCCTTTTCAACATGCTTGTGTAATGTATTATTATTTATATGTATTAGTTGATGGCACATTTAGATTATTAATTCGATTAAATAAGATGATGAGTAGAGGCCTATCACGAGATAGGATGAAATGGGGTGTTTTAGTCTGCCAGGCTCCTTCCCCTTTCATTCCATAATCCCCGAACCCTTTGATCAGTTTGCTTTCAAAAGATCAGTTTGCTTTCAAAATGGTTTCTTAATTTTCCTAAAAATTAAGTGGCGACTCTTTGACTTTGTATTTCAAAATTAAAAATTATTTTAAAAAGTGGGCCCAAATACCGACATCCATAGGGTGTCTACAATTGGAAACACTTTCCTTTGCCTTGGCCACCCACCTTCGCCTTACAATTATCTTTTCCCTTGGATTTTGCAATATTCGGGACTTGTACAATACTTGGACCTCCAGTGCCAGCTTTCTTCTTCCCTATCTTATATTTCGGCGTAGATCTGCAGGAGGAAGAGCTTTTTTCAACTTTCAAAAACATTACCCCCAGGCTTGATCACTTCTTCCCGCTGCCAGTAAGAACTCATTAATTCCCTCATTGAAAAATTCATTTGATTCATGTTATAGTTTAGCTTAAATTGAGCGAATGACTGTGATAGCGAATTGAGGATCATATCACTTGGGTCTGTGCATCAATGTTGGCACCTAGGATCCAATCACAACCGCCTTAAGTAGTGCCCCCGTGTGGTGGTCACCCTATAACACGTCTGATTGATCCTATCTATAGGAAGTTCACATCTAGTAACCAATGAGTAGTGTACCTTCCGTATAGAATGATCACCCCTGGCTAGATGACACAAAATGCACTAATCATCTTACATTGAACCGTTAATGGAAGATCGTGAGAATTATTATAATAAGTCTCTCTCCCACTAGATTTAATAAATAAAAATTTTGCTTTTAGAAAAATTGTTTCCACACATTACCCATAAACATCCAATGTTTACTAAAGCGTTGAAATGATTTTTGAATTTTATTTTAGAAAACTTGTTGTACGTGCATGCAAGTAGTAACAATGTATAAAACGTCAATCATAAACCAAACATATAAAACAAAAAACTAAAGTGAAATAAAAGCATTCATATGCCTCAATCTCCCATGGCTCTATCTTCATAGAACCTCTTGATTTGATCACCTCCGGCTCCATCTTCATGGACAATGGCTTGCTTCTCCATCTTCATGGAATTTCTAATTCTATTACATTGGTACTATGTTTCTTTCAAAGCTTACAATTTATCTAGAACTAAAAAATATCAATAATTAAAATAAAAGGCTAGAAATAACGGTGCGACTTTCCTATTCGCAGGAATGAAGTCGCAGCGCCCTTTATACGTGCCTTAAAACCAAACCAATAATTAAAACACAACAATCACAAATATCAAATACAAAGTTTAAAACTAATCTTGGTGCCATGGGAGATAGCAGACTAGTCTTACTGCAAAAGGGTTAGTTGCACACACAACCACGCATATATATATATAACCATTGGAACTACTAATTTATTCGCATACACCATAAACACTTTATGGAAGTAATTAGAACTATAAAACAGCATCTCTGGTTCTCTGTCACACTTTGATCGATTGAAGAAGCTTTAATTAATCAAACTCTTGATCGATTACAACAAGTTTAATCGATTGAACACAAAATTTCACAAACTGATTCAAATTTTTTCAGAACATATAAAATAGTAAGTAGATAAATTTTAAAACTTTTAAACTCTGAAAAGATATCTGGATAGAAAACTGTGTTCGATCGATCGAAGCTAGTTCAATCGATTGAAGGTTGCACTGGTTCAATAGATCGAAAATCTTTTCATTGATCGAACACGGATAGTTTCAATTGATCGAAACAAGTTCAATCGATCGAAACTACCATGCATCCAATGTAATTATAGATTTGTTTTCTGCTACGAAAACACTATAGAAACAGATTTGTGATGATGCAATTTCAAAAATAGTTCTGAAACATCATGCAAATCAATCTAGTGTTCCAAAATGCATCTATAGATCCAATTAAGCGAAGCTCTGATACCAATTGAAGGAAAAATAGGTTTAAAATTATTTATTTAAATGTGCAGCGGAAAGACAAAGTTTGAAAACTTTATTGGTAGCCTGGATCTACTACTCATGAATTCTATAGATGGGTATATACAAGAGGGAGAAGAGTTTATACCTAATGGTCTTGAAACCAATTGTGATTGTATTCTTCCTCAATGGTGCAGCAGCTTCCACTAGATGGTCTTCACTCCTATGTTTCCTTTGAACACTTCCAGAGAAGCTAGTGATGGTGGGATCTCTAATAGGGAGGATATATAGAGAAGGTTTGGAACCCTAAATAGTTTCTGCAACTCTCTGGGTGATAAAATGATGATTAGAAATAGTTTGTACGTAGCTGCCCTATTTATAGATTTCCAAACCGACTTTAAGTCTTTGATCTATTGAAGTGGCTTCGATCGATCGAACCTTTGATCGATCGAAATGTTTTGGTCGATCGAACATGTCTAGACTTCAATCGATCGAACTCGATCGATTGAACCTGTCTTGACAAGATCCTCTTGTACCTTTCCAAGCAACTTAGTGGAGCTCAGAATGGAACCGCCTAGGCTTTTTATTGTTGGCTCAGACCAGTTGTTAATTCCCATGACCAAACTCTTTGGTCAACAAACTAATCAAATGATCAGTTAATGTTTACTCCACTATAAAACGATAACTGAACTCCAACGCAAAAAAACATATCTGCAGCGATAACTAGACTTGTATGGTATACCAATGTCCTTCTACCATCAACATTCGTAATCATATTCAGGTAGTCGGATAAACTATTAGTGTCAACCTGAATCATGATTACTTCTTGTATTCCTTGCGTCCCATTCACCTCTCATGATTAACAAACATGTTGATAACTATTTATCAACAAGACTATAATTCTTATTAATCAACTTGGTGACATTCTCAAGGGAATGCTTACTCTTTATCATAGGGTAGATTCTATCTTGACAATATATGTTCACAACCTATGAACATGACATACCCAAGATACCCAGGTGTTGATTTTTAAGACCTCACTGATTAGTAAGTCAAAGCAGCTATATCCACAGTCTGTGTTCATAATCATCTCAAGATTGAGAACACGTACCTTATACAAGTTATGAGTTCCTATCGACTATTGATAGTCTTAAGTGTCAATATGAAAGCTCAGGTCTGTCAATGCACTATAAGCACTAGCATATTAACAAAGAGTCATACTTTAGTGATTGAGACTCATCACTCCATCCAATGGTAGTTAATCATGCTACAATGTAAACCTGATGAGATATCCAGTCTCATCATCCACTGTGACAAATTATAATTATTAATGAATAGTAATTCGTATCTCACTTATATGCATCTCATACACACACGAATTACTTACTATGATACTTGAGGATTAATAATCATCTCATGAAAGAAACATAGACAATAAAATGCAAAGATGATATCCATATATTAAAATGCCAATATCTTATACATAAATTAATGGTTGAGGGCACAAACCCAATTAGTCCAGTTGATTGGATACATATTGGACAAAATATCTGCTTTAGGCTTTCAGAAAAGCAGTCTATTGGATTTATAAACCAGTTGACTAAAAGGTGTTTCGAAACTTGACATTCTGCTAGATCAGAGTCCAGTCGATTGGATGTGCATCAGTCGACTGGAAGTGCTGATCTCTAGTCGACTGGGGATGGAGTGCAATCGAAAGTGAGTTTGGTTTGTTTTATTCTATTTTCTATTTTTATTTAAGATTGTAGGATAATTTCTCTTTGCATTAGTTCATTTCATTATTAGGGACAAGCAATGAGCTTGTTGGAGGTTGTGATAATATTGCATATCTAGAAGCACTAATAAGACGAATCACATATTATTTCATCCATAATTCTAAATAATTATGCTTATTTTTAATACAAGTGCAGAATTGAGGCATTACTGCTAATATTTGCATAAGTATGTTGTTTCGCAGAATAAAAAGGCATAAGAAAAATGAAGTGGATAATGGCACTGAAGAGAAAGTTAATTAGAAGAATAAAAGGAAGAAGATCCTAAAAAGAAAACCATGACCGGTCCCAACCTCTGAGCATGAGTGGTCACAATCAGGACCGATCACGAAACATACCCAAGACCGGTCGCGACCATGACTGGTCGCACTAAAAAGGCATGACTGGTCGTGCTTCTACAGATTCGCAAGAACCAAAATTTTTCAGATTTCAACTTCCTTCACCTATATATATTAGTTAGTTTTATAGAAAAATGTTACAATATGTATTAGATATGATTGGAGAGCAACTTTAGGAGATCCTAGGGTTCCTAAAACCCTAGTTTGGATTCAAGTGATTGTGAGTTGATGTCAAGCCTTAGCTTGAAGATTTTTGCAATACAAGTTCTAATATTCATTTAATCTAGGTTTGGTTTCTTACTATTTAAATTTTACATTCCAGATCTATTTTTGTGATTGCTTTCATCATGCTTTTCATTAATATAGATGTTAGATTCAATTTTAATATGCTAGGCTAAATCCCTAATTAGAAGAGAGCAATGAAATGGTAAACAACTTAATTTCCATGAATGTTTTCAATAGGCAGCTCTAAATCCAAAGATCAATGAACGTTTAAGTAGAGATTCATAGGATTTCATGTTTTCTAATATGAACAATGTTAACATGCATGACATTAATGACTCTCAACTTGGATTTTCAACAGTTTGTGAACTTGGTTCATGGCCTTAGTTTAGATTAACTATTTCAACCATCATAGGTTAGTTTTGGCCATGAATCATGCTCATAGGCAATCTACCCGTACTTCATAAAAAGAGGATAATTGAAATAGTTTCATATCTTTAGGCCGGCTAAAGGGTATTTTATTATTTTAATGAAACCTACACATTAGAGGCATGACTCTGGATGATTGGGAGTACCATATCTTGTTGTAGGCATGGAAGTTAAGATGATTACCGTGGATTTATGATTTTCTAACGCTTTTCTCATATTTAGAAGTCTCTAAATTAAATTCACTGTTTTAATTGATTTTTGGGTAGTAGTTGATTCACTTAGTTAGATCACTCTAGAACTTAAATTATAGTTGTAATTAATTAGTACTTTCACCTAGTTAAGTTAATTTCATTAGTTTAATATTAATTCTAGCAATTTAATAAGTTTAAAAAGCTTTCATTAGTTTATAGATTTGTTTTCACGTTAGGTAGTACTTTAAATCAACTTCCAAAGAAATCATCTTTTCTTTACTATAAATATTAATAAATTTGGTAGAATTAACCAATTGGAATTATATCTCTCTCTTGGGTTCGACCTAGGCTTACTAGAAAATATACTACTTGAATGATCGCCTATACTTGGGTGTAGCATTTAGAGAGCATAATTTTATTCGTGTCAATATGATATGTTGTCATACATATATGATTATATGGGTTGACATACATGCATAGTATTTATGCATTGCGGATGACAGGTTGAGAATCATGAGTGACGATCATGAGCAATTACCACATGTACGTATAGACCATCTGTCGGAGATAATGGGAATCATCAGAGATTTGGTTCAGAGTATAGCAGAGCGATTAGCTCTAATACCTCCTTTTGAGGCGGCATCGATAGCCATTGTGCCTGCACATGAGAATCGGGGTGGGAGATCCGTATCTAAACAATTCACCAGTAAGAAACCGATAGAGTTTCATGGGACTTCTGACATGATGCTAGAATAGCACTGGGTTATGGACATGGAGAGGATTTTTTGATCTATTCCGATGTCCGACGCACTAAAAGTTGAGAATGCCAGCAATGTAATTAGTGGTGAAGCGTAGAATTGGTGGGTCAATATGTTGGATCAAGGAGCACCGATCACATGGAAAGGACTCAGGGTAGAGTTTAATCGCCAATTCTTTCTAAGGGCTGCCCATAATGCGAAGAAGTGAGAATTCGATAACCTTCAAAAGGGGGATATGACTGTGATTGAGTACACTTCAAGGTACAATGCTTTATTGAGGTTCAAAAAAGGTTTAGTGCCAACGGAGGAGGATAGAGCAAGAAAGTTTGAAGAGGGACAGAGGGAGAACATCCGTTTGAGAGTGGAGACCTATGAACACTCGACAGTTGGAGCGGTGCATCAAATGGCACTGGTGGTAGAAAGTGGAATAAAGAGGTCAAGGCAGATCCAAGAATGGAAGAGAAACAACGAAAGTAATTACTGGAACCAGGGTGGACTTTTCAAGATGCCATTTGTGTGGGACTCTCGCTCTAGTTTTAGTGAACCTAGGAAGCCGGTAGGTAGCTTGCCGTTGTGTCCACTCTGTAACCTACCGCTCACGGGCCGTTGTTTCATGACAAATTTTCAGAACAAAACTCAGGGGATGAGTTATACGAGTTTCACTCAAGATCAAGTTCTTTGATCGTGGTACCTTTAGGCACAGAGCAAAGGATTGCTCAAGGAGACGTCCTCAGCAAGGGGATAGTTCTATGGCTTCAAGTGGTTCGAATCCTAAGAAATCCAATGATAGGATATAGGGAACAGAGCAGCTTGAAGGGAGATTATTTCAGATGAATCCCGGAGATGTGGCTGCTACAGATACAGTGGTCTCAGGTATGGTGCCTATATGTTCGCATCTAGCATGCATACTTGTTAATTCGGGATCTACGCATTCATTTGTATTGCATGATTTTGTTGAACATTTGAATGTTAGATCACTGCCTTTAGGATATGAATTATCCATTACTGTACCCCTTCGCAAGTTGATAGTAATGTATACAATATACAAGGATTGTGAGATCAAACTAGGTGAGAAGTTAATGACCATAGGCCTTGTACTGCTTGCGTGACCCATTTCGACGTGCTACCAGGAATGGATTGGTTATCTCTTAACCAAGCCACGATAGATTGTGAACGGAAAGAAGTTAATTTTTGATCACCGGTACACGAGAGTTTTTGTTTTTAAGAGAGTGGGGTTACACCACCACCTTATTTGATTTCGACTATCGGAGCGGGAAAGTTGTTGAGAGGGGGATGTCAGTGTTCAGTAATTGACACGACAACGACCGAATTAAAAGATGAAGACGTTCTAATAGTACAGAAGTATTCAGATGTATTCCTAGATAACTTGCTAGATATTCTTATTGAATGAGAGATCGAGTTTACCATTGAGACAATGCTAGACTCAAGACCTATATCAAAAGTACCATATTGAATGGCACCCGTAGAATTAAAAATCCAACTACAAGAACTACTAGACAAAGGTTTCATCCAATCCAGTATATCACTGTGGAAAGCTCTAGTATTATTTATGAAGGAAAAAGATGGTTCAATGCGTATGTGTGTCGACTATCCAGAATTGAACAAGTTGACAATCAAGAACAAATATCTGTTGCCCTGAACCAATGACCTACTCGATCAATTGAGTGGGGCACAAGTGTTGTGGAAGATAGATCTAATATTGGGTTACCATCAGTTGAAAGTAAAGGTGGAAGATGTAGAGAAGACAGCTTTCAGGATGCGCTAGTGACACTACGAGTTCTTAGTCATGCCATTTAGGGTTGCCATTTAGGGTTGCCAATGCACCAGTCGCGTTCATGGAGCTTATGAATGGAGTCTTCAAGGACTACTTAGATGATTTTGTGATCATGTTCATAGACAACATTCTTATTTATTCGACAAGTACGAGAAACACATGAGACTTATACTCGAGAGATTGTGAGAGAAGCAATTAATTGGAAAATTGAAAAGTGTGAATTTTAGCTGCCTAGTATTGTTTTTCTTGGTCGTGTGATTGACAAGAATGGTGTATCATTTGATCCTCACAAAGTGGAAGTTGTATCTAATTGACAGAGGTCGACATTAGTATCAGAAATTTGAAGTTTCTCAGGATTAGTGGGATATTACCGTCATGTCATTGAAAATTTATCAAAGATTTCTTTGCCTATGAGAAAGTTAACGAGGAAGGGTATTACGTTTGAGTGGAGTTCAAAATGTGAAGACAGTTTTCAGGAGTTAAAGCCCCATTTTACAAGAGCACCTATCTTGATAATACCATTTGGAACCGAGGGATTTGTGATTTATAGTGATGCTTTACATCAAGGGTTGGGGTGTTTACTTATACAGAGTGGCAAGGTAATTGCCTACGCATTAAGATAGTTAAAAATACACGAGGTAAGTTATTCGACTCACGATCTGGAATTGACCGTAGTGATTTATGCTTTGAAGATTTTGAGGCACTACTTGTACGGCGAGAAGTGTGAGATCTTCACAGACTACAAGAGTCTGAAGTACCTTTTCATGTAATGAGACTTGAACACTAGATAGAGGAGATGGTTAGAGTTGATGAAAGATTATGATCTTTCGATCAAGTATCACTCGAAAAAGGCTAACGTAGTAGCTGATGCGTTAAGCCAAAAGACGATAGGGAATTTAACTGACGAGCTAACCAAGCAAACGGAATTGGTCAGGGAAATGGAACGATTAGAATTAGATGTAATTCTTGAGATGAATAGTGGGTTGATGATGGAAATCATAACGCACCCAAACATCATTGATAAGATTAAGGTAGAATAGTTTAATGACCATTACTTGTGTAAAATGAGGGAGGAGATACCTTTGGAAAAATGATCAACTTACTTTAGAGCAAGGAGTATTGATGCTTGGGGATCAATTGTGTGTACCAAATTTAAAAAATTTGAAATAAAAGATCCTATAGGAAATGCATAGTACCAAATGTTCAGTCCATCTGGGAAGTAACAAGATTTACTAGAATTTGTGAGAAAACTTTTGGTTGAGAGGTATGAAGCGGGAAGTTACTAAGTTTGTTTTCGAGTGTTCAGCATGTTAACAAGTTAAAGCTGAAAGACAAGTACCTGCAGGATTACTACAACCATTACTATGTCAGAGTAGAAATGGGATGAGATCACGATGGATTTTGTTTCTAGCTTTCCATGGTCGCCTAACAAGAACGACAATATTTGAGTTATAGTTGATCGATTGATGAAATCAGTTCATTTTCTATCGATCAAGATGACTAAGCCATCTAAACTAGCAAAATTGTATATAAAAGAGATTATGAGACTACACAGAGTTCCAACAGTGATCGTATCAGATTGTAGTAGTTGTATGTCGAGATTTTGGGGAAGTTTGCAAAAGGTTATGGGTACCAAGTTGAGTTTCAGTACCACGTTTCATCAGACTGACGGATAGTCAAAGCGAATGATTCAGACGTTAAAAGACATGCTTAGATTGTGTGTCCTAGAGTTTGTAAGTGACTAGGAGAATCACTTACCATTAATCAAATTTGCTTACAACAACGAGTTTTAGTCAAGTATCGGAATGTCACCATATGAAGCTTTGTAAGGACGTAAGTGTCATTCACAAGTTTATTGGACCGAAGTTGGAATAACAATGTTGATAGGACGTGAGATAGTACAGTTGACTACGGAGAAGGTGAAGTTAATTCAGGAGCAACTTAAGGTAGCTTAGATTTGTTATAAGAGTTATGATGACTCTAAGCGACGACCGATGACATTCGAGATAGGAGACTTTGTGTACTTGCGAATATCACCTTCGAAAGGCATTATTTGATTTGGAAAATGAGGAAAACTTAACCCGAGATTCGTAGGATCTTTTGAGATCCTAGAGAAAGTAGGACCAGTATCTTATCGACTAGCCTTATCATCTGAGTTAGCATTTGTGCACAACGTGTTTCACGTGTCGATGTTGAGACGGTGTATGACGGATGCGAGTAAGATTATCGTACCGGAACCACTATAGAGTTAAGAAGACTTAACTTACATAGAACATATAGTAGAGATCTTGGATCAGAAAGAACAAGTGTTAAGAACGAAGACTATTCTGATGGTGAAAGTGCTATGATGTAGTCATACTATTGAGGAGGCTACGTGGGAGAATGAAGAAGAGATGACCAAGGAATATCCGCACCTTTTTTTACTCTTGAGGTATAAGGTTAGGATAAACTTCCTTTTTGAAGGGGAGAGTTGTCACTCCTGTCCCAAAAAATCATTTGTTTTAAATGCATATCTAAATTTTGGGAATTATTAACATGGTTTAATAATTAAGAATGGAGTTGACTGTGGATCAACGGTGGGTGTCAATCGAGGACATAGGAAGTTGGTAATTCAAGAAGGATTGATTGGATTTAAATGGCATTTATGTAATTAAATGTTATTTGAATTATCTGGTATATGCGAATAGTGATTTTACCTGTATAGTACAATTTTTGACAGTTTTGATCTTGTTTAAGATCATTTTGATTGAATCCATGATAACATAAGTGATCTGTTGCATAAAAAGTAGGTTATATACAGATTCCACAAAATTAGTTTTCAAAATGTAATTACGGACCCAAACGGAACTTAGACGAAAAATTTTATGAATTGGATATCTCACTCATGAATCGATAACTTAGATGTTTAAGACGTTTTGGGAGATAATTAGAGGATTAGAGAACTCGTGAGGAGGTAAACGTAATTTTTAGAGTCGTGCCTATATATAGAAAGAGGGGAGATATTTTTCATAATATCTAAAAACCTAAAATATCTAGAGAAAGAAAGAGAGAGAAGGGAGATTTTTTGCTTTGATCTTTCTGAAACCAAACGACAATCATTGTTCGTCAACTTTTAACCAAATTTCATATTCAGACTCCTCGAGGTAAGATCTACGTTTTGATTCCTCTTAGGCTTTGTTTGGAAAATTATTTCTGAAAAGCTAATTTTAGGAAATTGGAGAAAACACATGTAATCTTGTAGGAATCTCTTGTAATCAGAGATTCGACGTAGAATCGGACTCCTCATACTTCTTCTGAAGTTACAGAGTCAGCGCTTAAATTATGAATTTTCAACTTATGATATATAAAGAATTTTGGATGATTTGAATGTTATGTATGAAATTGTGATCCAGGCAAAACTCACGTATTAATTTAGGCCCGTTAATTTTACTGCGAACATGTATGAAATGCATAGTGATATGCTTATGTTAGCATGCTATATGTCTATGTGGGTCAAAAGGGAGTTAAGCATAAATTCATCCGGGGTAAGCTCCTCGATGTTTGAAGATTTCGTGGCAACGACTACTGTGCATGGTTTGGGAGAAGGCCCAGTTAGGGCACTGTGCATGGTACAGGAGAAGGCCCAACCAGGGCACTGGATGAGTAGTTTGGGAGAAGGCCCATCTACTGCATCAATTCCATTTACCGTATGAATGCACACCACTCACCCCAGAAACTAATTGACTTGTTTTTATGTTTAAAGCATGAATTGCCTCATATGCATATGGTTAGAATTGTACACTCAGCATATAGCTGAGCACTGGAGACTTACTCCATTGCAGGTGATAAGAAGAAAGGAAAGAAGAAGCGAGAAGAGTGAGGCCGATGAGATACTAGAAACGTCTCTTGTTTATATTTTTGTATTTTCATCCAACGTTATAATATGGGTTTTGGAGAATTAGAAGTATGTTTTAACTTGAATTTCGGAATGGATTTGTAAGATTGTAAAACTCTTGTAATTATTAAGGGTATTGTAATACAGTTAAGACTTATTCAGAATGAATTTTTCATGTGGAGTTGGTTGTGGTTGAGGATTGATAAGCTTTGTAAATGGAAATTCTACAGACTGTGCTGCAGTTGGAAAAACAGTCGACTGGTCCTTAATCCAGTCGACTAGATACTTGTTGGACAAAATATCTTCTCTAGGTTTGCAGAAAAGCAGTCGACTGGGTTGACAAACCAGTCAACTAAAAAGTGTTTTGAAACTTGACATTCTGCTGGATCAGAGTCCAGTCGACTAGACGTGTATCAGTTGACTGGAAGTGCTGACCTCCAGTCGACCGGGGATGGAGTGCAGTTGACTGTATCGAGTTGCTGTGAATTCTATTTTTTGAAATCTCCAAACTAGTCGACTAGTCGATTGGATTGTTATTTTAAAATGGGGATTGTTTCTACAAGTATTTTAAAAAAGAAAACTTTTTTTTATAACTCTATTTTAAGGATTTTATTTATGGTATTTCCGCTGCAATGAACTTTAATGGAATTGGATGAGTCTCAGTGGCGTGCCACGTGTCCTATTTCCGCCCGTAGCGGGATGAGTCATGACAATATACATATGGTTCTACATATATATAGTAGGGGTAGAAAAGTCATCAAATTATTTCATAATGGGATATTTTGGACTAATCCCTAAATACAATACAATTATAGGACCTATTGTTATAAAGATCCAATCGATGGACCTATTCCAAAACACATTGGTAGAATGAGACTTTTCACCACATTTTTCTTAAATTCATTGGACCGTTATAATTTCTAAATTTGAATCCCAAATATGAAATGCTTTGACAGTCGTATCACATGTAGTGATAATGGTCATAATATCATAGACTACTGCATGCGGTACCATTCCATAGTATTTGGATATCTCAACTTGAAAACCAAACTCTAATATGAGGGATTTGTATCAAATAGGCTACCACTTAAGGCCCCTGAAATATTGCACAATTTAAGTGCCCCAAATTTGAAGCACTATATTATTAGTAGTGTTTACTTTTTAAGCCTAAAGGCCCCCAAACACACCTTTGTTGTTTTGCCATTAGTCCGAATTTTACAAATTATAATTAACAATCAACTACTATTAGGCATTGTTCGTTCACTGATTTAGTGAAGGAAGTGAGAAGGATTAAACAAAAAGAAATTTTGATTCTCCTATATTTTTTCTTGTGTTTTCCTCAATGCTGGAGTATTTTTTTCGTGTTTTTAAATTTATTTATCACTATATTTTCTTGTGTTTCCTACTTTCTTCACTTTTCTCACTCACCAAACAAAGAAAAATGTTTTTTTTTACAAACACCAAAACCTCAACTTTCAAAACCTCTATAAAGCTTCATAGAAATAAACTACAATATTGTATACAAAAAATCCAACCCAAAAAAAAATATAAATAGACAAAAAAATAAAATCAATTCGGTTCGCTGCCCTGAACGAGCTCGCTTAAGGCCCCACATGTTCAGAACCGGCCTGCGTTGGGTGAATATGCATTTTAATGCTTTGACTAGTCTATTTACTGAGAAATTTTTGGGTACCTCCAAGGTACCACGTGGCATGCCACTTGGTACCCCGTACCCAATAGTAGCGCGCCGCACGAATAATGGAACTTACCACAAAAAAAATTAAATGTCCTAACAATTCTGTGTGGCGCTACCTCATTGGGTGAGGGGCACCACATAGGCGCTACCTTGAGGGTACACAAAAACTTCTCCTATTTACTTCACTTAAATTCGACATGGCCATGCACACACACTCTCTCTCTGCCAAATATTTATAACAGATAGTACCATACAATCATACGAGTCAATTTAGTCAATTAAATAACCTACGTTGTTTTTAGACGTGTCCAAAGGTCTCTGTACCGTAGACCTACTTTCCATAGGTGGGTAGCTCATTGTCTCATAATTAAAAAGAGTAATGGTACATACATAGTATATTGCACACATAAAGTATAATAAAGTTTTAAATGTTTATATTCTGTGCTGTGTAAGTGGTATATAAAAAAATATAAAAAAAATTCAAATAGCACACGGTTTAGGGCATTTAAAGCTTTATTGTATTTTATATTATACAATGTGTTGTGTCTGTAGCATTACTCAATTAAAAATGAATTAAATTACATTAACCTCTTACGAGGTAAAGTCAAAATAAGAAACATTTTCTGGAATAAAAAATTACAATAACCTTCCTTGAATTTTGGGATAGAGTATCATATTCCCTTTTACATTAGAGGTTAGTCAATTGTCAGTTAACCGTTACCTTTATCAAGGTCAAAAATAATTCTATATAATTTTATTTTATTTTGTGGATTTGGAAGTATATATATTTTCTATTGATAAATTTGTCATTTCAAAATGTGATAATTTTTCAAACTATTAGATTATACTTTGTTTTAAGAATGTAGTAGTAATTTATATGCACCATTTACTTTTCTAGCAGGGCGGAGCATAGTGAAGACAGGCAGAGACCAAGATCCTTGCAAAATTTTGCAAACTTTGCAATTTTATCTTATAAATTTGTAATAATTATACATATTACATTAATTTGATCCCTTCAAAAGTTTTGAATGAATTGGGTATGTATGTTTATTGTAAAATTTTGAAATTAACTTACATATTTGCCCCTTCAATATAATAACTTTTACATAATGATCCATGCTAATATACACAATATAACACTAATTGTAACCTAATCTACCATTAACCATTAGTGAAATTATTAATTTTAAATAAAGAGAAGCTGAACTAATATTGATCAATTCTATTAATCTAACTCACCCTAAATATTTGGCCAACAAATTTTGTTTTTTTTTGACTTTTCAATTTAGCCCAAAACTAAATTGATTTAACATAAATCCAAGCTTTATGGATTATACGATGTGATCATATTTTAGTATTGGAAAAAAGTGACAATATATACAAATAGACTTTAAAAAAAAATGTATAAATACATACCCAAAAAAATTGCTTTGGTGTTGCCTCCAAACTCCCTTTTTTATCCCTTTACCAACAAACATAGAAACTATGCATTTGTCCCCCTAAATGCAACTTCCTGACTCCAACCCCTATTTGCTAGAAGGTGTTACTATAATTTTGCATGTCATAAGCAGATCCATGTAACCATAGGCTATTAGGGATCGACTAGCTCTCCTAAATTGACGAGAAATATCTCTCTCTCTCTCTCTCTCTCTCTCTCTCTCTCTCTCTCTCTCTCTCTCTCTATCTTCATGTTATTTACTCATCGATAAGGCCAAAACAACAGTAAAGGGTTTAGGTACAACTTGTTTATGTACATTACATGTTTTTGTATGAGAATGTGGCAATATCCGTGAAATGGTAAAAGTAGCACAAATTTTCGACAAATAATATAAAATCAATTGAAGATGGTTTGAATATGTACAAAGAAATTGCAATTGTTAAAATAATTGGTAGGATACACATTGAAGACACACTAAGGGTATGTAGTGGTAGACCAAAATTGACATAGGTACATAAAATAAAGAAAGACTTTGATAATGTGTAGGTTGAATGAGGCAATGGTAATGGACCGAGCAGACTAGATAAAATTTTGATTTATGTAGCTGACCTCAAATAGTTTGCGACAAAGATATAATTGAGTTGAGAATGAATTATAGTTTGATTGATCCACTTGTACAAGTATTGTTAATCTGAAGACTGTATAAACCAATCATGCAATAGAACATTATATAGATCTAAAAATGTATTGTTGTAAGATCGTCTCCAAGGGATACCGAATGTGTATGTTGTTGTACTAAAGTAGAATTTGATGTATCAAACTTTGTCCCGCTAAAAGATGCACCAAATACTAAGTACTTTATTAATTATGCGCATTTTACACAAAATCAATCAAACCCACCTTACCCGCAAAACCAACTAACGCACATACAATAATTAGTTTGTTGTATTTGTTAATTTGAAGTTGAATTTTGCTGTGCTCGCACAACAAATTTGTTGTATAAAGCAAGAGTAATGCTACATTCACACCCACTTCACACTCAAAAACTTACACCTATGTGATTGTGAGTGGGTGTGAGTTTTTAGGTGTGAAGTGAGTTTTGGTGTAGCATTAGAGTGATTGTGAGTGAATTTAAATTTTTGGGTGTAATGTGAATGTGAATGTAACATTACTCGTAAAGCAATTCTAGTGCCACCACTTTGAAGACAGGCAAGAGCAGAGGTAGAGGTGGGCAGGTGGGAGCCACGGGTCCCCCAAGATTTTTTTTAAATTTCACTTTTAGAATGTGTAGTTTGAGTAGTATGACTATTACATAACCCACTAAAAATATTGACTAAGTTCAAAATAAGAGTTTATATTTAGTATGTTGGCTTAATTGTAATTGAACTATTCAAAAACTGAAGATATTATATGTACATATACGTTATATTGGCCAAATTGTAATCTAAGTTATCTAACACATGATAAATATTTAGACTAATAATCGTTCCTTCCACTTACTATTTGAACCCAACTCCAAAGATTTTACCATCATTGCTCTCTTCTTTCTCACTTACCATTTGAACCCAACCTAAATTATTTTAGCATCATTGCGAATTTTACAAATGAACACTTATTATCGAAATAATGATAATCTACATGCAACGAGAAATTTACATATAGATCCAAAAATTTTTGCCTCAAAAATACTGTCCTCGAACCCCATGTAATTTTAGACCCTATGTACATAACCCACCCAAGCCATTATTCCTGACTCCATCAATGAATACATTTGAGAAAGAGGGACGTAGTGTGTGATGAAATTATCCACACTCAAGAGATGGGCCCAACAATTAGCTAGGCATGTTGAAGATACTCTGGATCCTTGGCCGCGCACTACTGGCAGCATCTTGGCAATCTCTACGCGGCGTTAATAGAACCACATGATGATTTTTTTTTATTATTATTAAGACCACACAATAATTTTTTTATAATTATTTTGCCGCTGCCGCACTTGGCTGCCCTGCCTGTTACCGTTAAAAAAAAAAGCAAAGAAAATTATCGTGTAATATTACCAGCACCACTCTGCCGCACTAGGCCGCTCCAGTCTATTGAAGAACCATAGACCTAGAACACTTGTAATTCATTGTTATTGCAGTGTTACATAACTGCACCTGATAATTCAGTGTTGTACACTTTTAAATCGACTGTGAATTCATTTCTATTAATGTCTCAAAGCAGAAATAGCATTTTTCATGGTTGTGGGCTATATTTGTAATCAATTTTATTGTTGACGTGACAGCTGTATTGGAATCCCAGTCACATTGATTTTTGAAAGCTCATTCAGGTGTTATTCCCAAATTTTAGATCCCAAATACGCACTGAATTTTAATTAGAGAAAGCTGAGTGATTCTACTATTATTGAAAAAGGATTTTATTGTCACATGTATTTAGAATCCAAAATTTGGAAAGTATAGCATTACTCCACCTTTAATAATAATGGGACATCTTCAACATCCTCGAAAACTTAATCCCCACTGTCACATGCATTGGGGGAATATTTGAAATACAAAATTTAGGAAGCATAACAATACTTCAAAAAAATAATGATAGATCCATGACATGTGGTAAAAAAAGTGATCCTTGCAAGTTGGGCTGTATACGATGCAAGATGCTCAAGAGTTAAGCTCTACAAATGTATATCTATTAGAAAAACTACGTAATTTTATAGGCTCATGAAAAAGCTCATAAATAAGCTTGATAAAGGGCTGATGTACGGGTTTATATATGTATATCTATTAAAAAAAACTATGTACCTTTAGAGGGCTCATTAAAAAGCTCGTGATCAAGCTTGAATTCCATGCTCGTTTAATAAACAAGTCAAGCTCAATCATAGTTTTCGGGCGCGCTTAACAAATCCTGAAAGACATTTTGGTACCCAGTAGTGTAGGCAATGTTTTACTTTGGGCCCTCAATTATCAATTGCAATAGTTTCGTCCCTATAGTTTTGGATTTGTTGCAATGTGAGCCCTATCTCTAACTTCGTCAATGCAACTTAACGCAACACTCACATGCCTTGCACGAGTCCACACGCCAAACACTTGCATTTTAGAAAACAATGACATTTATTTTTTGAAATCCTCAATTCATCACTTGATTTTTGAAATTTTGCTAACCCAAACAGGCTCTTAACATTGAGAACATTCAATGGTGGTAGTAAGTGCAATTTGATACCATCTACGCTACACTTTTGGACACTAATTGCAATTGTTTACAATTGGGAACTACAAAGACCAAAATGTTGCAATTGATAATAATCAAGGTCTGTGGATATCGCAATTTAACCACGCTTTTCAAAACTTTTTCAAATTTCAAATTTAAATACGAATCGCCACTTAATTTTTAAAGGAAAATTATGAAACCATTATAAAAGCAAACTGATCTGTTAGAAACCAGAGATTTCTAGATCCAGGGATTATGGAATGAGAGGGGAAGGGGCCCGACGGATTAAAACACCCCCTCTCATCATATCGCATGATAGGCCTCTACTCAATATCCTTTCTAATCGAATTATTAATTTAAGCATGCCTAACCTAATACATATATATATATATACATCACAAAAACATGTCGAAAGGGGTGCAAGATTGCTAACGATAAAACGGCGTACAAAACCACATAATTCAAATAGCAAGTAAAAGGATATGCAATAAGGAACAAGAGAACTTACCTGGGATCCAACTGCGAAAGGAAACGTGCAATGCACACAAATAAAAGAAAATCCTAGAAAAAGAGTCTCTAATATATATATACACATAAGGCAAACCCTAATCTAAGGTGTCACGCGTGGAGTCAAAAATCCAAAAAAAACAAGAAATAAAATAAACTAGAGTAGAGTCAAGAAATCGTACCTCCATAGCGCTACAAAACAAAGGTTAGTCCACATTGAACAAGATATGATATGAAATCCTAAATAACATATCCAAACTTCTAGCTTAGATCTATCAAGCATGGAAAGAGTTGACATAATCATGAATTCTTTCTAAATAGTTAGAAATACAACACCTCTATAGATATACAAGTCTCAATTAGGAGCCAATGTAATGTCCATATAAAGATGGTATAATCCCAACATGATCACAATGAACTCACAACTAGGTTCAATCAAATGCAACTTAAACCAATGCAAAATAAGTCCTAATCACAAGTATCAACATGCATGGATGAATGCATAAGTTATGAATTATTCATTGATTGGGATCATTTAGCCTCTGAATTTAAGTTTAACCATCATTTGTTAAAACATGGTTTAAGTCTTGGGTCATAGAAGGGCCATTGAGAACATCTTTTATGAAGTTTATCAAAATTGTAACAGAGTTTTAGAATTTACAGAGAACGAGTCAGACTTTAAAAAATAGAACAACCATACTTCCCATGTTTGATCTTAATGATTTTTGGACACAAGATGCCTCTGTGAGTCTAGTTTCTAATTCAAAAAGAAAATCAAGGATTGAACAGTTCAATCTCTAGGAATTAGGTCAAAACCAGACATAACTCAGAATTTAACAAGTCTCTGTCCAGAGGTATTGTGTGATTTTCTAAAAAAGTAAATGAAACTGAATTGCTTCATTCTTTTTAGGGGATCTTATTAACACATTAAAATTTATAGAAAAATTTTATTAAAAGTCAAAATGTTTGGTTAAGGCTGTGATTAATTTAAATCAAAACCAACTTACTATTCTAAAATTTTGGACAGAGAGTAGCTAGTTTACAAATCCTAAGACCAAACCATCTTAAACATGGAATCTCATCAAAACAAAAAATTCAGCAGTAGATTTTTGAGTTATGAACACAGTCCAGTTGGTCTCATTCAATTCCAACGGATCATGATTTAACTAAAAATCTTTGATCATCGTTGGTTATTGAGCTCACTGCACCCTTGTTGACCTCCAAGCCATTGGAGTTGGCTTTTCTTAAGCCTTAATTCCCCTCTCAATTAAGATTAGAGGTCACCTCCAATTTCCTCAACTTCTTTATGGTTTGGATGTCTTCATAAGATTCTCCAAGCTCCTCTTTTAAATTTGAAATGATTAATTTTTCCTTAATTCTATCTAAGATTCTCTTAATGATAGTCTCCTAATTACATAAAAAATCACTCAAAAATCCTCCTAGAAATTCTTCAAGATTCAAAATTCTTAGATACTCTTGCAATAGGATATTCACTCCTTTATATAGATAAATTTTTAAGGGTCATTTTGGTAATTTCGGGGGCAAAAACACTAATCTCGAAAGTACTTTTGATGGTACAATGCATACTATTTAAAATAGGCTATTAAAAAAGGCGGCACTTGGTGGAGTATTCTGCGGCACTCAGTAAGCGCCAGAACTACACTCACTAATAGCCAAAACGGCATTCATTGAGTGCCACAACGACTCAGAGAGTGCTGCAGACAACTCGCGGCCTGCTATTGCGTTGTTTTTTATTTCTTTTTTGTTTCTTTCTTATTCTTTTTCTTTCTTTTTGCTTTACAAAACTGCTTCCATTTTGTGGCATTTGGCGAGTTGTCTGCGGGGTTCATGGAGTACCGGTGCGGCACTTACTGAATGCCGGTGTGGAAGTCAGTAAGTACCGCTGAGGCACTGCGTGACTGCCGTAATCCTTACCACGTGCCGTTTTCTGTTGTTCTTCCTTTTCCTCTCCCTTTTCTTTCCTTTTTCTTTCTTTCTTAATTAATTTTCCTTTTGAGATTGAATTTGAGGAGCTTGAATCACCTTGGAAACCCAAAAATTCGTTGGACACTATCATCATCAATTTTAGAGGTAACCATCCCCTAAATTTGATAGTTGGCCAAAATCGGGGTGTCTACAGTTTGTCCCTCTTCGACAGAGCTTGTGGAGCAACACGTGTCACAAGTGAATGTCGAAGCCTGTGTGAAGACAATCCTTTGACCAAACTGTCAGATTCGAAAACAAAATGTGTTGCAAAAACAGTCGCGCAAATGGTCCATACTGGTTGTGCTTAATGGTGAGCTGCCTACGTATCCCTACGAGAATCGGACCAGGACGTACTTCCGGCAAGGGATCAACACACAAGCACAAATAGTTATATAGATGAATGCACCTATCCTATCGTGATGCACGTGCCCGTGCAAGGATGGCTGCCAATACAATTTCATGCTTCATGCTTTCGAATTATGTAGATGCAATGATTTGAGATCATGCTATTTCGATGTATCTAGATGCAATCCATATCCTATGCCACTTAATGCTTGCGATCACTTCAACTTACTAGACGAGCTATTTTCAGAAGTCGGAGTTTCTTTGACTAATGAGTTGGTCCTCTTCGGGATTCGTAGCCATTTCGACCAATCGGGTGAATGCAATTGACTGGGCGGTGCTTCGCAACTTAGGCCCCAGTGTCAATGCGAGTTTGCTCTAAATATCCGCAGCCCTTCGACCCCGTTGGATATGTTTTCTCTAAATATCCGCAACCCTTCGGTCCCGTCGGATATGTTTGCTCTAAATATCTGCAGCCCTTTGACCCCCGTCAGATATATTTACTCTAAATATTTACAGCCCTTCGGCCTCGTCGGATATGTTTGCTCGCCTCAAACTTCAAAATCAAGAGTTGGTTAGACTTGATTTTTACTTAATTTAAAAATTGGGAGTCAATCGGACTCGAATCAATTCAAATTCTCAAAATTAGGAGTCAATCGGACTAAATTCAGCTCAATTTTCAAAAATCAATTCATTTCCAAGATTAGGAGTCCATAAGACTCAATTCAAACTATTTCTAAAACACAAGTCTAACAGACTCAAATTACTTCAAATCTTAAAAAGATTTGGAGTCAAATTAGACTTTCAAAAGAATTTTAATTTCATAAACTCCAGAGTCATTCAGAGTCGATTTAAATTCAAATTTAAGAATCCGAATCGATTCGACTTAAATCAAATTCAGTTCTAAAATCAGAAGTTGCCTAGACTCAATTCGACTTTCGAACAAACTTAAATGTTTGAAATCCGGAGTCAGTTAGGCTCCATTCGATTCAAATTTTCACAAAATTTGGAGTTAATCGGGTTGAAAGAGTTTTTAAATTAATCAAACAGACCCAAATCAATTTACCTTTTCCAAAATCGGGAGTCAAAACGGACTCGAATCAATTTTCTTTTTCTAAAATCAGGAGTCAATCAGACTCCAAATCCGCTTAATTTCCAGAATGAAAAAGTCAATCAGACTTAATTTCAAATTCATCTTTCAAAATTTGAAGCCACATGGACTTAAACAATATCTTCTGGGGACCAAAGTGTAAAAGGCGAGCGAACATTGGCTTTTGAATTTAAAATTTGGGACCCCTTTTGGAATTTTGGGGGGAAAACCAACGACCCTTCATCTGCCTAATTCGTGGCACAAATGCAGGAATGCGACAGTTCGTGATTGCCATTGTGGCACTGCGCACTCACGGAATGCCACGGCGGCTCTCAGTGTGTGTTGCGCGGCTATCAAAGACTGCCATTCGCGAATCCCCGAGTGCTGCTTGAGGCGCAGATGGCTATACATGTTTTATTTTCTTTTATTTCGTTCACTTCTCACAAAAACTCTCTAAACCGAATCTCTCTCTCAAAATATTTTGATTGATTTGCGGCAATCTACAGGGTCAGCAGGTTGGTTTCCCTCGATCAAAATCTTATTTTTCTCCTTATTTTTGTTATTTTCTTGATTTTTTACTCAAAAAGCTTAATCTTCAATTTTCTTTCTCTTGACAGGTTGACTGACATGGCTAGCGGTTCGGGTAGCTCGAGCAAATAGAGGAAGAAGTGCAAGGCTACTCCTCATCCTGACCCTACTTTTTTACTCCAAGACCCCGATCAGCACCTATCCGCTAGGGCATTTCGACGAGAGGCATATCCTTTTTTTTGTTTCTCAATTTTCAATTCTCTGCTTATCACTCCCCATGAATGCAATGCATGATAATATAAAATTTTAAAATGCTCTCTTTTGATTATCAAATGGCCTTTGGAATGAATGTTCTCTACTCTAGAGATTTTTGAGCGCTCTAATCATTCCTTTCTCATAAATTTTATTTATTCATAATTTTCTTTTCTTTTACCCATCCATTTTACTAATATTAAAATCTCGTGATTTGTTGTAGCTTTAGCCTGACACGCTGAAGGGTTATGGCAGCCTTACTCACGGCTACGGATGGTACTAGTCTTTGAATCAGACTGTGCAGGATTATATCATCGTAGTTGGCTTTGGGGATTTCGTCAAGCTTTTGACGAAGAGCTCCAACAATCTCAGGCAGATCCATGCCCTTTCAGAGTGGTGGTGGGATACCACCAACACCTTCCATTTTGAGTTTAGGGAGATGACGATGACTCCACTCGACTTTAGTATGATCATAGGGATCCCTTTCGGGGGTGAGTGCCTTCGGATGCTGGATACGATGACGGAGTGGGACCGAGTACCTGAGCTATTGGGAGTGGTCCCGAACGAGCCTCTAGCCACGACTAAGTGATTCCTTGATACATTCAAGGACTAGGAGGGTTTCTCGGATGAGCAGATGACCAGGGGGTTCATCATGTACCTGCTAGGGTTCTCTCTGCTGAGCACCAAGTGCGATCGGATTGCCATCACACTGCTTGGGTCTCTGGAGGACATGGGCCGCATCTATGAGTATGATTTGGCCAGCGTTGGACTGGCTATCCTTTACAGCCATATACGAAAGCTCTCCCGTGATCGTCCAGCCTCCACGGGCGGCTTTTGGAGGGCGTGGGAGGTATATTCCCCTTTTAATTTCCTTTTCTTTTTAATTTCCTATTCATGATTTTTTTGAATCTCACTCTCTTTTCTTTCTTTTCTTTTTCAGATTTGGTCCTATGAGTATCTGTATATGATGCCGCCCTTGACACGAACAGCGGACGCCCTCGTCATGCCTCAGGGGTTAAAGTGGAAGAAGGACCGTGTCGGGCAGAAGACCGGGGCCCACGATTTTATTACATTCAGGAATTTCTTGATGACTCTGAGGGAGCCTCATGTCAACTGGCAGCCCTAGGTTTCTGTGCTCGCTACCCTTACTCCAGAGAAGTGGAGATCGGCGGGTTTCAATCCGATGAGGTTGCTACTGGATGGCCCAGACGCTCGAGAGTGGTACCTAGGAGAAAGAGTGACCAGACAGTCTTTGATGGCTCCTATTTTTCATGTGCCACATCCTTTTCCCAGTTCTATGAGGGCTGTTGAGACTTTTCATGGCAGTGCCTTTACGGCTAACCTGAACGGTCTCTCCAATCAAGATCATCTGGAGTCTCCTGAGGGGTACACTACTTTCCGCGCCGCTAAGCTGATGAAGAACTTCCCTCTGATGGAAGTGACCCGAGTAAGTTTATAGCTTTTTTATTCTCTTTTTTGGTCTTTTCCGCTTTTTATTGGTTTCTCTCTTCTTCTTTTTTTTTTGTAGACTGTTCATGCCGCGGTCTGACCATCCGCTCTACCACAGTGGGATTGGAGCCTCCAAACAGTCTTCCAGGGCGAGCAGGGCATGACCATGATTCCTCGATATCACTATGGTGCTCCCACTATCCCACTCTAGTATGATCACGTCCCCAAGTATTATGCCAAGTAGGGTCTGCTTTACGCCCATAGTGTGAGGCAGTGGGTCTATGGATAAGAGTGGAGGGTAAATTTTTATTTTTATTTTTTTTCAAAAACCCTATTTTGACTCTTTGAATTCTCTCTGACTTTCTAATCCTTATTTCTGGTTTTTTGATTCAGGCTAATGGAGCTCAAGTAGCTGTTGAGGCTCAGCTGAGAGCTAAGGTAAACTCTTATCATTATTTCCATTTTACCTATTTAGTATTTCAGTTATTTTTTAATTTTGCTTAACCAATTTTGGATTCACTCTCTCGTTTATTCAGGATGAGGAGATTAGGGCGCTGACCTTGCGGGTAAGAGACTTGGAGCTGTAGCTTTGAGCGGGCCCCAGTGGAGCTCATAAGGGTACTGGACGAGGTAGGGGTAGAGGTCGTGGTGCTGGGAGCGACATAGAGTCAGAGCAGGAGCCTCTCAGACGTGTTACTTGCCAGGCCCGAGGTTGGGGCCGGGGTTGATCCTATATCCCTTCTTCTTATTTTCCTATTTTCTGAGTGTTGGAGAGGACACACATACATCTAGATGACTGTATATGCATACTTATTTTGATGATGGCTCTTGGATAGCCGGGATTTCCTTTTGGATAGGATAGGCACCTTCATACCTCATTATTATTGACATGGTCATCTTTTTTTTCTCTACATGTTTTTATTGTGAATGCGACCATAGCTTGGTCATGCTTCCATTGCTTGTGAATGCTGCATTTTATGAATGTGACCATGGCTTGGTCCTTTATGTTGTATATATATTTTTTGTGAATGAGACCATGGCTTGGTCATGATTTTATTTTCTACCAATGATGAATGCTTATGAATGCGATCACGACTTTATTATTTATTTTCTGTGAATGATGAATGCGATCATGGCTTGGTCTTGTATATGTGATATGCTATGATGCTCACGTTTTATTGTATATCTTGATTTTTCTTTTACAAGTTGGGGTTAGGAATGTTTCAAAACAGGCTTTGGAAAACACAGGCTCCTTGCGGCACTCGGTTACACCTTAGCAACACTCAGCGAGTGCCGGAGCGACAGTCTATGACTGCAGTGTGGCAATTACAGACTGCTGCGCGACACTCTCGAGAGAGCCACTGAGTACCTTGAGTGCACTCGGTGGCCTGGGCAGATCTATCTCTCCTTTTATACTCTTCTTTTTCTCAAAAAAACTTCACGAAACACTATTCTCCCCCTTTTACTTCCTTCTCAAATGGCCTTATTAGCTCCCAAATCCTCTTCCTATGGATGGATACTCTCTCGAGCATTGACAAGCTTAACTTCGAGTATTTTAGGTTGAATGATTTCTTTTCTTTTCGGTGGATGGCCTTGGATGAAGGTTTGCTTCGAGCTACTATCCAGTGTTGGGATCCCACGCTCCACGTCTTCCACTTTGGTTACCATGAGATTTGCCCCTTGTTTGAGGAGTTCAGTACTATCCTCCACATTTATCCTTTTGCAGATTTGATCCTTTCTTACTTCCTCTTTCAATCATCTACTGATGTTCTTATACCCATCACTTGTGGTCTGCGGGAAATGAAGAGCGCCGTCATGCTGGTCCTTGGTGAGACTTTGATGGGATTGAATCGTTCCCACACTACTGCGGCCATGTTATCCGGTGAAGCACCCTTTGTCTTACATATTTGGCTCATGGAGCATTTGGATCTCTTTATCTACCCTCTATACCTTCGCAGGTCACTTCCATATTATTGTCTGGAGATCCACCACCTATTCCATTCTATCGTTGCCTGGCTTGATTGGCTTCAGGGTCTCTCTTCTGATGACATCTACTGGGTTTGCCCGCAGTGGACTTATTGATCTGTTACAGTACGTAATCCCAGAAGACCTGGCATCTGGTTGCCCGGCTTGCATGCTACCACCTTTTACATCCCAGGCCGAGTGGTCCGTCAGTACAGGCTTCTTCAGGATGCTCCTGAGAATATTCCTATAGATTTCACAAGGAGTTCTACCATGTGTCCTTCCATTGTGAAGGATTTTACTAAGGCTTGGCTTGACAGGGTGGCGGCTCCTTTTCGAAGAGTTCCTGCTTCAGTCATGCCTATTGCTGAGTATCTTCTGGAGATCCAGACTCTGGTTGAGAGACAAACATAGATGGAAGTAAAATAAACACAGGGCAAAGCTTTATTTTACAAAACTTCTGACAAACCTTGTCTACTCTTTTATTCTTTTTGAATGTGATTTACTTCTTTTTCTTCCCAAATAATGTTCTTGTATTTAGAAAACGTTCTAACATTTTCAATCAAAGTGTTCACTCTTTTGATCCATCTTCAAGTTATGAAAATCTTCCTTTCAAGGTCTTTTCTTGGCTTTTATTACCTTGCTTTGAGTCTTGCTTAGAGCTTTAATCGTTCTATGTCATAAATTCTTATATGTTTCCTTTATAGTGCTCATTTTGATAGCCAGGGATCCAAACATGGGTTAGACTAAATATCTGAGTTCTTCAGATAGCAAACGAAGTTTGACCCTGGTTATGGGGCTTTGACGTGGTTTTCGGGCTAATATAAGTTTGCTCCTAGTTTAGCACAGGGATTTTTTTGGGTTTTCATGGACCAAAGATTGTTCGAGAGCCTGCCTACTTATTCCCAAGTGGGTATCAGGTCTAAAGTAGTTCAATTTTAAGGCTTGAAGAAAGGTGCCACCAAGGTAATTTTCAATGACTAAACCGAGCAGGTTACCTACGTAACCCCTAGTAGGAATTAGGTCAAGCGTAGTTCATCAATGTAGGAGGTTTTGAAAAAGAAAGGTTTCAAGCAAAGCATTTTTTTAGGCGATCGAGGTTAATTGGCTGTTTAAATTCAACCCCATCGAGGTCCATAAGATAGGTAGCCCCTCCGGAGAGGAGAGTCTTAATGATGTATGGTCCGACCCAGTTGGGTTTGAATTTTCCTCTAGGGTCATAAACGGGCACTTTAAGTTCTTTGAGGACCAGGTCACTCTCAGCAAGCTTCCTTGGGCAAACCTTTTTGTTGAAAGCACGAGCTATCCTTTTCTGTTATCCCCGAGTATGATTTATTGCGGCCAACCTTTGTTCATCAAGCAACATCAACTCCTCATACCTTCCTCGTGTTCACTCTAGATAAGTCACTTCATATTCTGCCAAAACCCTAAGAGAGGGTATTTCTACTTTAATTGGAAGGACAACTTCCATCCTATAAACCAATGAATATGGCGTAGCTCCTGTAGAGGTTCTCACAGAGGTCCGGTATCCCCATAGTGCAAATGGTAGTTTCTCGTGCCAATCCTTATACGTATCCGTAGTTTTCCACATGATTGCTTTAACATTTTAATTTGCTGCTTCCGTGCTCCATTCGTTTGGGGTCTATATAGGGAGGACTGATGGCGAGTGATCTTATACTTCTCTAGAAGTGGGACGACTACTCCTTGGAAATGACTGCCATGATCAGAAATGAACTCATTTGGGGCCCTGCACCTTCAAATTATATTTCTTTCATGAAACTCACCACATCCTTGGCTTTCAAAGTTGAATATGATGCTGCTTCCACCCACTTAGTAAAATAATCAATTGCAACAAATTATGTACCGTTGTCCATTGGAGGCTTTTAGGACTATTTCACCAATGATATATATATACCGCATACGGAAAATGGCAAAGGTGTGGTCATGCTATAGGGCTGGGACGGCGGGGTATGCATCAGATTTGCATGGATCTGACACTTATGGCATCTTCTGATATATTCACAGCAATCTCTATCTAAGGTCGTCTAGTAATAACCTTGCCGAATCATCTTCTTTGCTAACATGTGCCCATTCATGTGTGGTCCAGAAACTCCTTCGTGTATTTCCTCCATCATTCTCTTAGCTTCTTTTCCATATAGAAATTCCAGATTATACCAGGTGTAAGACTTCTTCCACAGCTTATCCGCTAGATCACAAATTGAGAAAAAAAACTTCGAATCGCTTTCTTATCCTTCTCAGAAGCTTCTTCAGGGTACTCTCCTTTCTTAATGAAATTCTAAATATCCTTATACCAAGGCATTTCACCCTCTTCCTCTATGGATGTGATCATTTTAAATGAAGGTTGGTTTCTTACTTCTATGGATAGTGGGATCATAGTGACTCCTAGGGTTACTAGGGAGTCGGCTAGCTGATTCTCCTCACGGGGAAGGTAATAGAATGATATCCTCTTAAATCGTACTTTCAAGCTCTCCAAGTATTCGTGGTAAGATCTCAACTTATCATGCTTTTCCCTCCAATAACCTCGTACTTGGGATATAATCAGGTTAGAGGCTCCGAAAACATCAATCTTTAAACTTTTAGGGCTGCTACTTCTATCCCAATTATATATGCTTCGCATTCCGCCGTATTATTAGTTGAGTTGTGCTTAAGCTTGACGGCTAACGGGGTAGGGGTTCCATTAGGTGCTACAAGGATTATTCCGACTCCATAACCTAATTGCTTAACTGCTCCATCGAAATACTTCTTCCACAGATTTTTCTCTATCCCTATCACTCCTTTATCTGGGAATAAAAACTCACCCTTCTCCTCAGATTCTACCGCAAGCTCGGCCAGATACTCAGCGACAACTCTCCCTTTTATGGATTTGGCACTGACATACTTAATATCGAATTCAGCCAGCATCACGGTCCATCAGAAAATCTTACTAGTCAAAGCGGGCTTTTCAAATAGGTATTTGAGTGGGTCCATTCGAGATTTCAGAGTTATGGAGAAGGCTAACATATAGTGTCTAAGGCGACGGGTACTCCAGACTGAGGCCCAACAAGCTTTCTCTAAGGGTGAATATTTCAGCTTATATCCAGTCATCCTTTTGCTCAAATAATAAATGGCCTTCTCTACGTGCCCCTCTTCTCCTTCTTGGGCCAACATAGACCCCATCGAATCTTCGGACACAGAAAGGTATAGTAACAAAGGCCTTCTGGGTGCGGTTGGTGATAGGATAGGTGGGGTTTGGAGATAGGTTTTGATTTTATCAAAGGCTTGTTGGCATAGGGTATCCCAGTCGAACTTTTCTCCTTTTCTAAGCAAACTAAACAGTGGGTCACAGGTTAAGGTGAGCTTTGAATGAAGCAGCTGATGAATTGTATCCTACCCAAGGATCTCCTCATTTCCTTTTCATTTTTTGATGGCTGCATCTCAACTATGGCTTTAATTTTGGTTGGGAACACCTCTATTCCCCTTTGGATGATAAGAAATCCAAACAACTTCCCAGTAGTAACTCTGAAAGTGCACTTTTGTGGATTCAACCTCATTCTAAACTTTCTCAACCTCTCGAAGAACTTTTGCAATGCCTCCAAGTGTCCTTTCTTCTTAGACTTCATGATCATATCATCTACGTATACCTCCACCTCCTTATGAATCATGTCATGTAACAATGTGGTGGCGGCTCGTTGATACGTTGCCCCTGGGTCTTGAGTCCAAACGGCATTACCCTGTAACAATACATACCCCAAGGTGTGATGAAGGTGGTCTTCTCCCTATCCTCTAGTGCTATGAGAATCTAATTATATCTTGAGAATCCATCCATAAAAGACGAGAGTTCATACCCCATGGTGTTATCAAGTAGTCGTCGATATGAGGTAAAGGGTAGTCATCTTTAGGGCTTGCTTTGTTTAATTCTCAAAAATCAATGCATACCCTAACACGACCACCCTTCTTGGGGACCGACACAATGTTGGCAATCCATTCGCGATACTCAGTGATCATCAAGAACCCAGCTTTTAATTGCTTTTCAATTTCCTCTTTTACTTTAAGTGCCCATTCATGCCTCATTCGCCTCAATTTTGCTTTATTGGTTTTGAGTTAGGAAAGAGGGGGATGTGATGTTGGACTATCTCTGGATCGATATCTAGCATATCACTATAAGACCATGCAAAAACATATTTGAATTCATTTAATAGATTGATCAATTCTTTGCTTTCTTCATTGCTAAGTGTAGAGCCAATAAAAACATTTTGGAGATTATCTTCATTTCCCAGATTAATTGTTAGAGTGTTCTCAATGATTTTGCATGCAAATTCTTTTTCTTTTTAGATTAGTTTTTGCAATTCTCTTGGTATTTCATGGTCATCACATTCATTAAGCGCATTCGAGTAGGCAGAATTAGTCATACTTTCATTAACTTTGTTCGGGGTGAACAGACATAGCAATAGTAAGACGCCTCATATTGGCCATTACAGACACCGGTGAGGGGGGTACTTATCACTAGACTCGAAGACCCACTCTTTGTTAACTCCTTGCTTGAGCTCCATGGTGTCGCAGTCTGGGAGCTTTCCCTTTTCATCCCCTCCTTCTGTCATTGCTCCTTCTGGTTCTTCCTTGTCATTTCCCTTGTCTTTTTATAGCACCTCTTCCACAATATCCTCAACATACTCTTCCTTGATCTCGGCTTATACAATCTCTTCTAGGCCTTTTTCTTCCATTTTCGTGCTTCCTTTACCCAACAAGTTCTGCATAACTGGGCCATCTAGTGTACCGATCCAATCTTTAATAGTGGTAGACTTTACGGGCACTTATAAATATGGGTCTTCATATTCAGAAAATTCATGGGAGAAAAAGATTTCAAACCCTGGCTTCAAGAAATTGTCTTTCTGATCCACCCATGGTTATAGAAAGCCACAGAAGGAGAAATCTTCTCCTTCCTTCACAAAGTACCTATTGAGCATTTTCTGATACGGGTCCATCAGTGCATCAACTGCTTTCTTCTTTTCCTTCAATTCCTTCTTTGACGACTGATAACCCAGACTATGAATATGGGCCTGTGTGGGGATTCTTAGAAACTCTGACAGACCTTGATGATTTTTACCCAGTCCCATACCAAGGAATAAATCCATCTTCTTCATAATTTCGGCGACTAACGGGTTTCCATACTGATCAAAATATAGTGGCAGGAACTCCCTCGACTTTACTCCCTCCAACATATTAATGAATTCAAACCCTCCCAAACTTGTCTCCTCCTCTTGCAACTGTACTTCTAAAATTGGTGCACTCGATGAAGCTTCATATAGGCGAACCCAACTATCCCCGAGAATATTGTAGACCTTGTTTCCCCAAGCATACTTTACTTTTTGATGAATCGTTGATGGTATGGCACCCAGACTGTCTAGCCATGGTCTACCCAATAGCAAGTTAAAAAAGGCATGGATGTCAATGATCTGAAACTCAGCTTCTTTTTCCAAGGGCCCGATAATGAGATTGAGGAAGATTATACCCATAACCGTCCTTTGGGTGATGTCGTATGCTCTTACCTTCTACTCAGATGGTATGAAAGTTGACTCATCTAGACACATTCGTTTGGCTGTTCGAAATGAACATACGTTTAGGCAGACCTGTTGTCTACCAGACAAGTAGGTACAGGATTCCCCAAGCATTCAATAGTGACGTACAATAGCTTATTGTGAACAGACCCTCTGGGAGGTAAAGATTCTTCTTTAACATCCGGATTTGTTCTTTCTCAGATGGCCTTTGCACCATCTTGGCTGCCTTTCCCCTCCATCGATTCAAGTATTCAGTGAACGATTCCTTGTTACCTTGCCTGGTGGTTTCCAAATCCCAGACAGTGACATCCAAGTCTTGATTATACTCCTACTGTGCTACAAATGATTTAACCACCTCTTCCCATACTCTAGTCTTGATTAGTTTGAGTGTGAGATACCAGGCCAAGGCATCCCCAGTTGAAATCTGTTGAAATAAGACGACCATCATGGCGGTGCTCAACCCACTAGGCTGGAAAGCCTCGAAACACATCCTCACATGGCTGCGAGGATTCCCTGAACCATCGAACTTATCAAAGACAGGCATTATAAAACTGACAGGCAGCATCTCATGGACCCCATCATATAGCTCTGCCAATTCTATCAAATAAGTATCAACTCCCTGTGCCTTACGTACCACTCTCTCAAGCTTATCGTCTTTCTCAGCCATCACCCTTTCTTTCTCAGTCTTGTCTCTTTCAGCTCGTAATACATTAGCCCTCTGTGCCTCCTGATCATCATACCACTCTTATTCTCTCGCCGGTGGAAGGGTTGGATCGACAATGGGCGGCGGTTGGTGAGTAATTGCTTCTATCCCATGATGCGGTTCATGCTCTCAGCCTGTCGTCTCATTTGCTCTTCCTGCCTTTCTACTATTGCCCTCAATTCTGCTACTTCCCCAGTGTTCCCATCATGTGCCATTTGAGTGTTATTTTCTCTCCTCACTAAACTTGTCGTCGGACCCCTAAACCAGACAATGCCCGAACCAGATGCTATTTTCGCCCTACAAAATAATTTTGAAACGAATTTTTATTTTGTCATTTTTCTTTTCCTTTACCATTATCCTTTTTATTTTTATTTGATTGTATTTGTTGCAAATACTTGGTAAAACATTTATGAATGGTTCATATGTCACACGGATGCAATGCATGTATGTGTGTGTGTGCGCGCCTACTCTATATGCAAAAGAAAGAGAAACTTCTAATCCTAACACATAAGCACATAAAATCCTTATCCATGTCAAGTGCACCAACTTCTCCTTTCATTGTGACCCTCATTACCCCTTTAAAAAAATTTAAATCATTTGGAAAGCATTTCTTGGATGATCAAATCTTTTAAAAACAATTCTTGAGAATTCTTCTGAGAACGAGGATGTTGTACATTCCTCAACAAAGATGATTGGTTTGAAATTTTGTTTTGAAATTCATTTGAAAAGCATTTCTCCCAAAAATAATTCCCAAGATTTTTTTATTTTTCCTTTGGAGATGATCTCATGAAAATATTTTAACAAACATTAGTTTGGAGCTTTAATCAAAAGTGAACTCCAAAGACTTTTGAAAGAGCGATTGAAAACTTTGGAGTAAAGATGCAAAATCCGTTTGCTTTCAAAGATGGATTCAAAATTCTTTGGGTAAAAGGGTCATATGGTCAGATTATCACCGTACTTTTCATGATTCGGACACATACAAGATCAATGATGCTTAGCTAAACATGATATAAGAGATGTAATCTTATAATTGAGATTCGGCATGTTCTCAAATGTCAGAGGACATGAAGAGGAATTGCTCAAAAGTGATTAAGAGGTTTCAAATCTTTCATCAAGCAAGCATCGTCATCATCTCAAGCAATCCCTTCAGGGCATACAAAACTCCCAAGCACATAATCCTAATGCTTCATATACCAATAAATAGTACGAGATCAAGGGTGATCACACAGTCCCATGATGGCTTGACCGACCGGGTCGCCCCGAGCCTCCAAGGTAATAGTTTCATACAATCGACTAGTGAGACATGCAAGTGCAATGCAGCGGACACACAAAGATTAATTAATTGGATTAAAAGAATGCTTTCAAGTCTAATCATCGAGTGAACCCAAAATCAGAAATTCTGGTCTGGGAAACCAGTGATTCTAGGTTCAATCCCCAGTGGAGTCGCCATATTATAGATATCGCAGTTTAACCACGCTTTTTAAAACTTTTTCAAATTTCAAATTCAAATACGAGCCGACACTTAATTTTTAAAGGAAAATTTAAAAACTATTTTAAAAGCAAACTGATCTTTTGGAAACCAGAGATTTCTAGATCCGGGGGTTATAGAATGAGAGGGGAAGGAGCCCGACGGACTAAAACACCCCCTCTAATCCTATCTCGTGAGAGGCCTCTACTCAACATCCTTTCGAATCGAATTATTAAACAAAGCATGCCCTCAACTAATACATATATATACATCACAAAAGCATGTCAAAAGGTGTGTAAGATTGCTAACGATAAAATGGCGTACAAAATTACATAGTTCAAATAGCAAGCAAAATGATATGCAATAAGGAACAAGAGAACTTACCTGGGATCCAACTGCGAAAGGAAACGTGCAATACCCAAATAAAAGAAAATCCTAGAAAAAGAGTCTCTAATACATATATACACAAAAGGCAAACCATAATCTAAGGTGTCGTGCATAGAGTCGAAAATCCATAAAAATCAAGAAATAAAATAAACTAGAGAAGAGTCAAGAAATCATATATCCATAGTGCTACAACACAAAGGTTAGTCGACATGCTTTGAACAAGATATGATATGAAATCCTAAAAAACATATCCAAACTTCTAGCTTAGATCTATCAAGCATGGAAAGAGTTGACATAATTATGAATTCCTTCTAAATAGTTGGAAATACAACACCTCTATAGATATACAAGTCTCAACTAAGAGCCAATGTAAGGGGCCAATGTAATGTCCATAGAGTGATGATATAATCTCAACATGATCACAAGGAACTCACAACTAGGTTCAATCAAATGCAACTTAAACCAATGCAAAATAAGTCATAATCATAAGTATCAACATGTATGGATGAATGCATGAACATAAACAAGAATAAGCTATGAATTATTCATTGATTGGGATCATTTAGCCTCTGGATTTAAGTTTAACCATCATTATTTAAAACATGGTTTAAGTCTTGGGTCATAGAAGGGTCATTGAGATCATCTTTTATGAAGTTTATCAAAACTGTAACAGAGTTACAGAATATACAAAAAACAAGTCAGACTTTAAAAAATAGAACCATACTTTCCATGGTTTGATCTTAATGATTTTTGGACACAAGATGCCTCTATGAGTCTAGTTTCTAATTTAAAAAGAAACTCAAGGATCAAATGGTTCAATACACGAGAATTCGGTCAAAACCATACATCACTCAGAATTTAACAACTCTCTGTCCAGAGATGTTGTGTGATTTTCTAAAAAATAGTAAACGAATCTGAATTACTTAATTCTTTTTATATAAACACATTAAACTTCATAGAAAAAACTTATTAAAAGTCAATAAGGCTCTGATCAATTCAAATCAAAACCAACTTACTATTCTGAAATTTTGGACAGAGAGTAGCTAGTTTACAAATCCTAAGACCAAACTATCTTAAACATGGAATCTCATCAAAACAAAAAAAAAAAAAATACAGCGATAGATATTTGTGTTATGAAGAGATTCCAGTTTGTCTCATTCAAATCAAATAGAACATGATTTAACTAAAAATCCTTGATCATCGTTGGTTATTCAGCTCACTGCACCCAGCTTGTTGACCTCTAAGCCATTGGAGTTGGCTTTTCTTAAGCCTTAATTCCCCTTCAAGTTGATGGTCCTTGAGGAGTATAGACTTACTTTATTCAATTCTTTGCCCAAATTAGTGATCCTTGGGGACTAATTATGACCAAATCCATATAAACCACAATGGATTATGAAGAGGATTCCATGTGACTTTAAATTTGAGGATCCAAATCATGAGTCAAGACTTGGATCCACTAATTACATATGGACATAACTATGATCACCTTTGATTTCCATATAAATCACAAGATTATAGAGAATTTAAAGGATCAAACTCAAGAGAATCAAATGAGATATTGAGAATCTTAAGAATCCCAAGAGAGGAATATACACAAAAAGGAGATGGAATCAAAACTCAATTAATGTTCTAAGTTAGACTTCTCCTTAGAACTTATTTGGTCTTAAATCCAAAGCTATTTGGATCCAAATCAATGGAAAACAAATGTAAGTTCAATCACAATTCTAGTGGCGTGTGATGAAATAAGGTAGGAAGAGACTTTTGGAAAATGTGTAGAAGATCCTAAATAGGTCTATGAATTGTGATTGAACTTGAACTAAGAGCTAATTAAGATTAGAGGTTACCTCCAATATCCTCAACTTCTTTATGGTTTGGATGTCTTCACAAAATTGTCCAAGCTCCTCTTTCAAAATTGAAATGATCAATTTTTCCTTAATTCTACCTAAGATTCTCTTAATGATATTATCCTAATTACATAAAAATCATTCAAAAATCCTCCTATAAGTTCTTCAAGATTCAAATTTCTTAGATCCTCTTGCAATGGGATATTCACTCCTTTATATAGACAAATTTTTAAGGGTCATTTTGATAAATTCGGGGGCAAAAACCCTCCAGAAAGTACTTTTGATAGTACAATGCGTACTATTTAAAACAACAATTAAAAAAGGTGACACTTAGTGGAGTTGTCCGTGGCACTCAGTAAGCCCCAGAACGACACTCACTAATAGCTGAAACGACATTCATCGAGTGCCGCAAACAATTCGCAGACTGCCGTCTTTTTGTGCATCTCATTTTGCCTTGTTTTTTATTTCTTTTTTCTTTCTTTCTTATTCTCTTTCTTTCTTTTTGCTTCCCAAAACTGCTTCCATTTTGCAGCATTTGACGAGTTGTCTACGGCGTTCATGGTGTACCGGTGCGGCACTTACTGAATGCCGATGTGAAAGTCAGTGAGTGCCGCTGCGGCACTACGTGACTGCCATAATCCTTGCCTCGTACCGTTTTCTACTGTTCTTCCCTTTTTGCTCCCTTTTCCTTCCTTTTTCTTTCTATCTTAATTAATTTTCCTTTTGAGATTGAATTTGAGGAGCTTGAATCACCTTGGAACCCAAAAATTCGTCGAACACTGTCATCATCAGTTTTGGAATAACAATCCCCTAAATTTGACAGTTGGTCAAAATCGGGGTGTCTACAAGGTCCCAAAGTGAAACTTCGCCCAAACTATAGGGTACCAAAATGTATCTAATAAGTGGACTCGTGCAAGGCAAGTGAGTGTTGGGCCATTGATGATTGATTATATTCCTCCATTTATTTTTGAGGAAAATCCTCAAGAGTTGTTTGCAGCTTCTGTACTCTCTACTTCTCCTTGTTGAAATTGCCTTTTCAGCAACCCAAAAAAAAAAGTGGACTCGTGCAAGGCACGTGAGTATTCTATCAAGTTGCATTGATGGAGTTAGAGACAAGGCTCACATTGCTACAAATACAAAACTAAAGGGACCAAAGTGCTGCAATTGGTAATCAATGGCTCAAAGTAAAACTTCAGCCAAACTACAGGGTACCAAAATATTTTTCAGCCTTTAATAAACAAGCTAAACTCAAATGCATGTGAGCTCAATTCGACTTATATACACCCCTACTAGGGGCCTACTTGCAAGTTGTAAGCCCTCCATACAAAGATTCTTATATATATACAGTCCCCTTCTGATGAGGGAGTCCTTAAAGTGATGGCTTCTGTTTACAGACGTTGGATCCAGTTTTCATCAAGGGTATTGAAGTAATTTTACAGACTCAAAATTGGATCCAATGGCTATAAATAAGAGTCCTCACTTTGCTAAAGTGAGGACTCCCTCATAAGAAGGGTTTTGCATATGTGTAAATATAAATATATACATATATATGAGAAGGCTTCTTTTTTCGATTATATATCCACTACACAAGGGAATCTCTTACATAGGGGTGTCAACAAAATCGATTGGACCGAACGAACCGAGGTCGGTTTTTGTAAAAATATTGCACTATAAAAACTGAACCAAAATGAAACACACACACACATACATACACACACACACACACGCACACACAAAGCCCTAAAATTGGCAAAACTGTCCAAACCAAATTCTGTTGATCGATTTTGAAACCTCCCCAAAATCAACTAAACTTTACCGATGACCAAGTAATAACCCCTACTCTTACCACTAGATCATCCCTTCATCGTATTAGCTACTTTATCCTAAGAGGATAAGAAATCACCCTATGGTACATCACGACAGAGTCCTCATAACTACATACTATTAGATTTAGGGTGTGAATAAGAGCTTGTGATAGCTCAAGGGGATCATAAGGATCACCATGGGCCAGCTCAAAGCTGAGAAAAAGGCTTGGAACATCAAGATCTAAGTTTCTGGTAGAGGGGTGTTCAACCAGTCAACCGGGTCCCTTCAACCGATTGACTAGGTCAATGGCTATATAAAGTTTAAAACATTTTCTAGCAGAGGGTCATTCGACCGGTCGATCGGCTCCGTTCGACCGGTCGATCGGACCCAGTTTGTGAAGAGTTACAACTTTTCATGTAGAAATTTTGAATTTTTTTGAACTTTATCTGTTCTAATGGCTGATAAACATATATATATATATACTGTTATATACCTAGTGTATAGGTGTTGGGACATAACCATATGTGTAGAGAGATATCTCTTACCCAATAGACACTTCTATATATACACTATAGTTAGTTATTTTGTAATATACTTTTACAGATTTTATACCTTCTCTTCTTCATCTATTCTAGAGTCAATTGAGAACAAGTCATATACATTTATTCTGCAGAACAATTGAAGTTTAGTTATGCTTCAATTGTTACATTGTAGTATTCTCAAGAACAAGGCGTCGTAGTCCACAAAACAATGGTGTGTGGGATATAAACTAATTTTTTGGACCACGTATTCATAGTGCTTCGATCTTGAGTTTAGTTTCTGATTTTGTAGTCATTTTTAGTTTCTTCTTTTCCATTATATTTCTAATAATCAAAAAATAAGTTTAGTTGTTGGAATAATGGCCAGAGATACTACTTCTACTACAACTATTGTCAAGAATACTCATGTCGAGAAACTGAAGAAATTTAAGGGAGGGGACTTCAAATGATGGCAATTGAAGATGCTCTTCTATCTCACCACTCTCAATCTTGCAGACATCCTACAATAATAGAAGCCGGTGTTTCCTACCGAAAATCCTTCAAAAGAACAAGAGGCCACATTGGAAGCATGGAACTATTTCGATTTTCTATGCCAAAATTACATTCTAAATGGGCTGGAAGATGTTCTCACAACGTCTACTCGACTATTACTACCGCCAAAGAGTAATCAGAATCTTTGGAGAAAAAATGTAAGACCGAAGATGCATGTACAAAGAAATTCATTGTGGACAGATTTTTAGATTTCAAAATGGTGGATTCAATTTCAGTGGTCAAGCGATTGGAAGAGATTCAAGTAATCATCAATCAAATCATATTAGAGGGGATGGTAATTAGTGAACCATTCCAAGTGGCATCAAGCACAAGCTAACATACTTAGAGGGGATTTGCTGGTTCGTTTAAGAATCGAGGAAGATAATCGTAAGGGAGACAAGAATGGGCAGCAAGCTACTTCGAAACTTAGAGCTAATCTCGTTGAAGGTGAGTCCTCAAAACCTACTCCTAAGTCTAAGAAGAAGGGAAGAAAAAGGAAGTCTACATACAATGGGTCTAAGGACTGAGATTCCAAGAAAATAAAAGGAAATTATTGGTATGTGGAATACTCGGACATTGTGCTAGTGAATGTCATCATAAGAATGGACCGAATGGGAAAAAGAAGCCTAACCAAGCAAACATAATGGATATCGACGATCTTGCGGTGGTAATCATGGAATCTTGTGTTGTAACCGACTCAAAGGGTTGGTGGATGGATACTGGGGCTACCAAGCACATTTATGGGGATAGAAACATGTTTTCTACCTACACAAAGTTAGATGGTAGTGAGAGGCTTTATATGGGAAATGTTGCGACTGTGACCGTTGAAGGCAAAGGCAATGTGGTTATAAAGTTCACTTCTGGAAAGGAAATGACTCTTTTAGATGTATTGCATGTTCCCAAAATTTGTAAGAATTTGGTTTTGGGTCATATGCTTAGTAAGAAAAGATTCAAGCTTTTCTTCGAATCCGATAAGTTTGTAATAACTAAAGGAGGAATAAGCTTATCTTCGAATCCGATAAGTTTCTAATAACTAAAGGAGGAATGTATGTAGGAAAGGGTTACCTTAATAAAGGGCTCTTCAAGATCAATTGTACTCCTAAAATTATTATTAATGAGAATGCTATATCTTGTTCTTATATTGTTGAGTTGTGTTCATTGTGACATTCTAGATTAGGACATGTGAATTTCAAATACATGCATAAAATGATTAATCTTGGATTATTGCCTAAATTTGAAATTGACAAGCCACATAAATTTGAAACATGTATAGAATCAAAATTTGCTAGAAAGCCATTTAAATCCATAGATAGAACAAGTGAATTAATAGATTTAATTCATATTGACTTATGTAATTTAAAACTAACTCCAATAAGAGGAGGAAGGAAATACTTTGTTGCATTTATAGATGATAGTAGTAGATACTATTATGTTTACTTAATTCTAAAGGTGAAACAATGGACACGCTTTAGACATATAGAGCTGAAATTGAGAATCAATTATCTAGAATAATAAAACGAGTTAGGTTAGATAGAGGAGGTGAATATGTTTCAACTCCACTAGCCGAGTATTGTGACAATAATGGAATTATTCATGAAGCCACTACACCATTTGTACCACAACAAAATGGTGTAGCTGAGAGAAAAAAATAGAACCCTTAAGGAAATGGCAAATGCTATGATAAATAGCTCGGGTGTGCCACACAACTTGTGGGAGGATGCCATTCTTATGCCGAGTGTCATTCTTAATAGAATTCCACATAAGAAGACTAACAAGTCTCCTTATGATTTTTGGAAAGGTAGAGTACCCTCATATAAAAAGCTCAAAGTATGGGAGTGTCTAGCTAAGGTACAAGTTCTACTTCTTTTATAATCGAAACTAGGACCTAAAACCGTAGATTGTATATTTATCGGCTATGCTAATAATAGTGCTGCATACCATTTCCTTGTAGTTAAGTTCGAGAATGTAGACATTCGTGTCAACACATTCATGGAATCAGTAGATGTTGAGTTCTTTGAAAACATATTTCCTTTTAGAGAAGGATGACAAAATTCAGCACGTAAAAGAAATATTGAAGAGAGTTCTTCAAGTTCTAAGAAAGACGAAGAAATTGAAGTTGCTCCTAGAAAGAGTAAAAGAGCTAGGAAAGATACTTCTTTTGGATCGAATTTTGTTACACTAGTTACCATAGGAGAATCTCAAACCTTTAACAAGGCTATGAGTACACCCGAAGCACCTTATTGGCAAGAAGCGGTAAATAGTGAGGTAGACTCCATTATGCAAAACCATTCATGGGAGTTGGTTGACTTACCTTTGGGTAATAAACCAATTGGTTGCAAATGGATATTTAAGAAGAAACTCAAAGCCGATGGTACCATAGATAAGTACAAAGCTAGGCTAGTCGCAAAAAGCTATAGACAAAAAGAGGGAATAGATTTCTTTGATACTTATTCCCCGGTTACTAGGATTACTTCCATTAGGATGTTAATCGCTGCAGCTGCCATCTATAACCTACAATTACATCAAATGGATGTAAAAATGGCATTCTATAACGGAGATCTAGATGAGGAGATCTATATGGAACAATCGAAAGGGTTTGCTGTAAAGGGACAAGAACATAAAGTGTGTCGACTTGTTAAGTCTCTTTATGTTTTGAAAAATGCTCCAAAACAATGGCACAAGAAATTTGACCACACCATGATCGCAAATGGCTTCAAAATCAATGAATACAATAAGTGTGTGTATCTCAAGGAATTTGATGACTCATGTGTTATTGTTAGTTTATATGTGGATGACTTACTTATTACCGAATCAAATAAGAAAGTAATCAGCGAAACCAAGAAAATGTTAAGCACAAGATTTGACAAGAAAGACATGGGTAAAGACGATGTTATTCTTGGTATAAAAGTAAGACATGCTTCTAAATGATATCTGTTGGGTTTGTTCCCTCAAACCATTACTACATGCATAAGACTAACATTTTAATATATGGATATCAGATTTACAGTTTATTGTGTAGGTTTCTTTCATAAGATGATTGTTTAATCCTTAATTATCATAGTAAGTAATTTGTGTGTATGAGATACATACAAGCGAGATACAAATTACTATTCTTCGATACATAGAATCTATCACAGTAGATAATGTGATTGGATATCTCATTAGGTTTACATTGTAGCATGATTAACTAACATTGGATGGAGTGATTAATCTCAATCACTAGAGTATAACTCTTAGTTAGTATGCTGGTGCTTATAGTGCATTGACGGACTTGAGCTTTCCTATTGACACTTAAGACTGTTAACAGTCGATAGGAACTCATAACTTGTATAAGGTACGTGCTTTCAATCTTGAGACGATTATGAACACATACTGTGGATATGGCTACTTTGACTTACCTATCAGTGAGGTCTTAAAGATCAGCACCTGGGTATCTTGGGTATGTCATGTTAATAGGGTTATGAACATATATTGTCAAGATAGAATCTACCCTCTAATATAGAGTAAGCATTCTCTTGAAAATATCACCAAGTTGATTACTAAGAACTGCAGTCTTGTGGATAAGTAGTTATCAACATGTTTGGTAATCATGAGTGGTGAATGGGACTCAAGGAATACAAGAAGTAATCATGATTCAGGTTAATATAATAGTTATCCGACTACCTGAATATGATTACGAGTGATGAAGGTAGAGGGACATTATTACACCATACAAGTGTAGTTATCGCTTTGGATATGTTCTTTTGTTTGAAGTTCAATTATCATTTTATAGTGGAGTAAACGTTAATTGACAAGTTGGTTAGTTTACTGATCAAAGAGTTTGGTCATGGGAATTAACAACTGGTCTGAGCCAACAATAAAAAGCCTAGGAGGTCCCATTCTTAGCTTCGCTAGGATACTTGGAAGGGCACTTGAGGATCTTGTCAAGACAAGTTCGATCGATCGAAATTGTTTCGATCGATTGAAGACTAGAAGAGTTCGGTCAATTGAAGAATCTTCAATCGATCGAAGGTTCGATCAATCAAAACCACTTCGATCGATCGAAGTCTTAAAGTTGATTTGGAAATCTATAAATAGGGCAGCTATGTACAGAGTTTAATAATTGTCATTTTTCTATACGAGAGATGCAAAAACTATTTTAGGGTTTCCTTAGCCTTTTTATCCTCCCCGTTACAGTTCCCACCAACTCTAGCCTCTCCGAAAGCATCTGCAGGAGTCATAAGGGTGAAGAAAACCTAGTGGAGGGTACATCACCATCATGGAAGAAGAAAATCAGAATTGGGTTCAAGACTGAGGTATAACTCTTCTCCCACTTTTGTTTACGCATCTGTAGAATTGATAAGTAGTAGATCCGGGCTAACAATAAAGTTTTTGTAACTTAATCTTTTCGCTGCGCGTTTAAATATATTTTAAACCTATTTTTCTACAATTGGTATTAGAGCCACGCTTATTTGGATAAATAGATGCATTTTAGAATACTAGTTTGATTTGCATGTTTGTATTTAGTGCTGTTTTTGAAACTGCATCGTCACAGATCTGTTTTTGCAGCAGTTTAGCAGCAGAAAATAAATCTGTGGTAGCATTGGATGCAAGGCAGTTTCGATCGATCGTACTTGTTTCGATCGATTGAAACTCTTTGTGTTCAATCGAACGAAAGAGTTTCGATCGATCGAACAAATGCAGGTTTCTTGCGATCGAACAAGCTTCAATTGATCAAAACTAGTTATCTGTCTAGGTGTCCTTTTCATAGTTTTCAAGGTTTTAAAATTATTCACTTACTGTTCTGAAAATATTAAATCAGTCTGTGACAGAAAACAAGAGATGTTGTTTTAGAATGCTAATTACCTCCATAAAGAGTTGATGGCGTATGCAATTAAATTAGTAGTTTCATTGGTCATATATTTTGTTATTTATGTGCTTGGTTGTGTGTACTACTAACCCTCTTGCAGCAAGATAAGTCTATCTCCCATGGCACCAAGTTATGATGTTTTAAATTTTTGTATTTAAATGTTTGAGATTGGTGTGTTTTAATTATTGGTTTAGTTTAAGGCATGTGTAAAGGGCGTTGCGACTTCAATCCTACGAATAGGTAAGTCGCACCGGTTTCACTAGCCTTTTTATTTTATTGTTTCTATTTCCATTTCTAGAAAAATTGTGAGCTTCGAAAGAAGCATATAATTTTTGTAATAGAATAGGAAATCCATGAAGATGGAAGAGCAAGCCATTGTCCATGAAGATGGAGCCGAAGGCGACCATACCAAGAAGGAGGTTCTATGGAGATAGAGCCATGGGAGATAGAGGCATCGTTTGGATGTTTTTATTTCATTATAGTTTTTTTGTTTTCTATGTTTGGCTTGTGATTTACATTTAATTAATATTGTTACTACTTGCATGCACTAAAAGAAGTTTTCTAAAATAAAATTCAAAAATCGTTCCTACGCATTAGTAAACATTGCATGTTTATGGGTAATGTGTGGAAATAATTTTTTAAAGGCAAAATCCTTTACTACTAAATCTAGTGGGAGAGGGTTTTATTTATAACACCCACAATCTTCCATTAATGGTTCACTGTAAGATGAGTAATGCATTTTCTGTTACCTCTCCAGGGGTGATCATTCCATACGGAGGGGAGGGTACACTACTCATTGGTTACTAGATGTGAACTTCCGATGGATAGGATCAACCAGACGTGTTAGAGGGTGACCACCACACGGAGGCACTACTTGATACGGTTGTGATTGGATCCTATATAATGGTATACACTAGCTAAGCTATGGATAAGGGATCCCACACAGGGCATTATCCAGAAACTTAGAGATCAAATAGGTTCGGGAGTCATAACTTGTTTTGCAAGAGTTGCATAGCGGATGAGTCATGATTAATTAAAAGATCGGTATTGACCACCTCACAAAGGTTTTATTCTTTCATTTTGATATTCCGACGACTTTGTTTTAAAATAAGAGTTTTAAGGATTCTTTTATTTCAAATTGTCAAATTCTGATATCCATATTTATTTTGTCTTTTGATTTTTCAGTAAATCATAATGTTTGGATCTGCGTTTAGTCCACTTGCCACTATACTCACTCAGAACAAGTTAACTAGAAACAACTATAATGAATGGAAACTTAATCTTGACATTGTTTTAACTACAGAGGATCACATATATGTCCTCACCACCCGATGCTCCGAAGAACCCGCTACAAATGCTACGGTTACTGTAAGACGCGAGTTCGACAAATGGAAGAAATCGAATGGGATGGATCGTTGTTACATATTGGCCTCTATGACTAATATGTTGCAACACAAATACAAGTCAAATGATTCTGTCAGAGCTATTATAAAATCCTTAAAAGAGATGTTTGGGATCATGGCAGACTTGCTAAATAGGTTGCTATACAGAAGATAATGAGTGCGAAGATGTCGGAAGGGACTGCAGTCAAAGAGCATGTTTTAAAAATGATTAGTTATTTAAACAAACTAGAGACCATGGGTGTCAACATTGACGTATAGACCCAAGCAGATATGATCTTCAATTCTCTGTCGCCGTCATTCACTCAATTTAAACTTAATTATAATATGAATTAAATGAATTTCTTCATGAGTGAATTAATGATTTATTTACTGGCAGCGGAAGGAGTGATCAAACCTAGGGGCAATGTTCTGAACGTTAAGAAAACTCTTCCTCCTGATCTATACCGAAGGGTAAGAAGGGAAAAAGAAAGCTGGAACTGGTGGTCCAAGTGTTAGACCGGTCCCTAAGATTGCAAAATCTAAGGAAAAAGGTAAGGGTAAAGGGATGGAGGGTGGCCAAGATAAAGGAAAGTGTTTCCAATGCGGTGATAAGGGCCACTGGAAGAGGAACTGTCCAGAATTCTTAGCTACAAGAGTTCAAGGTATGATTGAATCATATGTGATTGAAGTAAGTTTTATAACGGATACTTCAAACACTTGGTGCATTGATTCTGGTGCAACTAACCATTTCTGTAATTCATCACAGGGGTTCAGATCAACCAGGATGTCCAGTGATGGGGAGATCGTAATTACTCTAGGTTCTAGTACAACTGTATCTGCGGTTACTATAGGGGTCATAGCTTTAGAATTTTTAGACAACAAAGTTTTGATTTTATCATATGTACTTTACATCCCTTCAATGAGATGTAATTTAATTTCAGTTTCTAATTTATTAAATAAAGGTTTTTCTTTTCATTTTGGAACTAAAGTTGTGATCAAAAGAAATGGTTCTTTTGTGCGTTCTGGTGTTAAATCAAATGGATTGTATGTGATTACTCCTAATATTTCTAAAGACTCTTGCATGGAACTTCATAACACAGTGGTAACTGTACCTTCTAAAAGAAAGAAACCTTCCACTAATCCAATAAGGCTTTGGCATACGAGGTTTGGCCACATCAATCTAAATAGGATTGGCAGACTAGTCAAATAAGGGGTCTTAGGCAATTTGGTTCTTGAACCAATGGAAGTGTGCGAGTCTTGTTTAGAGGGTAAGATGACCAAAGGCCCTTTCCTGCAAAGGCCAATAGGACCAATGTGTTGTTGGAATTAGTTCATACTGATGTGTAGAGCACGAGGTGATTATGAGTATTTTATAACATTTACTAACGACCACTCTAGGTATGGATATGTGTACCTAATGTAGCACAAGTCTAAAGACTTTGAAAAATTCAAAGAGTTTAGGGCTGAAGTGGAAAAGCAATTGGGCACACATATCAAGGCCATTCGATCTGATCGAGGTGGCGAGTACATCTCTAATGAGTTTATTGATCACCTCGTACAGAATGTGATTCTATCACAGTTGACTGTGACAAGCGGGGGTATTTGTAAAATACAACCGCGCTAAAAGAAGAAAAAGTATGGATTTAGTTTACAATTCCTCCATTTATCTGCAATTTGAATGACAAAGCTAGTTTATGCACCTATTGATTAAACTATGATAAAGTGTGTGTGTTTTAGCTGTAATTTGTGCAGACTGCAGTTGTTGTGTGAAGAATTGAAAGATAACGATGAAGGGAAATGCTGAATTCTAAAGAAGACATATAAAAGCTGAAATATAGAGTTCGAGCGATTGAAGACCGTTCGATCGATCGAGGGTTCGAGTGATCGAGGTCCTCACAAGTTCAATCGATCGAGAAGGGTTCGATCGATCGAACATGCCTTTTATCAGATTATACACGCGCGCAGCAGAATGCATGTTTTCAACCCTAGGCATTAGGTTATTTCGATATAAACTCATTTTGTAAACGTCTGGAGGTACGCCCACTTTTACTTTTCACCAGTTCATAGAGAGCAGAGAGATCTTTGTCTTGTTTTTGTAGGTTCGATCAAGGATTGTCATTGTTGGTTTGGATTTCCTATAGTTTAATACAGGTTTCATCACTCCAGGTTACCTTGTTTTGTTTTATTTATATTCTGCTGGTAGTTTACTCTACTTTAGTCTATTAAACTCGTAGCTTTGTGTGATAAGTAAGTTTACACCATAGTTTTTAGAGTTTTCATGTTTAAATCTCAACCAAACTCACCCTTAATGAATTTTTACGTTAAAATAATACTGAGACCCTCCAGACTATGTCTGAGTAGTCTCCGGGTTGGGAGAGCATGATGAAACCGTGATCTTAGGCTTCTGCCATGCAGCAGATTAATCTTTGTGTTCGATCGATCGAGGAAGTTTGATCGATCGAGGAAGTTCGATCGATCGGACCAGAGGCGTTGTCGAGCGATCGAAGTCCTTTCGATCGATCGAGAGATGAAGTTGTTCGATCGATCGATGGCGCGTCGATCGATCGAACATTCTGATTCTTGAGGATGTTCTGTGCAGTATTCCCAGACTTTCTGTTTTACTGGATTGTTATCAAATTGTCCCAAAATGCTCAGTTTGTCAAAACAGTCTATGAACTTTAAGCCTTAAGGCATTTTCTTTCAATATGTTTTGCAAATCACCCTCAATGCTAATACCATTGGAGGTGAGAGTCTCAACTATTGTTTTAAACCGCCTTTTATGTATTTCAAACATGAATGTGATGATATAGTCCCGGTCATGAAAGGACTATGGTGTCTTTATCTTAAGAGAAGTACGGAATACTGTAGAGAATAAACTCCTTTGAGCTTCAATGAAATTGCATGGTAGATACCGAGGTTGCGGTGGATTCGTGTAATCCCAACATTCTTTTCTTTATTACGAAAAACACGTTTCAAATTACTGCTCTAGTTAATTAGTTAGTAATTAGTTAATTTAGTTTAATTGCTTTAGTATAGTAGTGTCGAACTGTGGAACTTTGTGTTCTACATCTTATAAAGAATTAGTGAATTTTATTTTTACTTGTTTAAGAACAATCTAGGTATTTAGTTTAACACCTTCCCTGTGGGATCGATCTGAACTTAATCCAGTTTACTACTTGCACGATTACCTACACTTGGGTATAGCACACAAGCACACACAACTTTATAGTCGTGTCATGTTTTTGGCGCCGTTGCCGGGGAGGGCGACAAGCTAACGCTTCGATTATCTCAATCTTTCTTTTTCTTTTCCTGTTTTTCTTTTCCTTTTGTTCTTTAGGTTAAAAACTTCTTAGGATCTTTCCCTTTATGTCCGATAATTCCATCGAGGGAATTTTCGGAAATCCATTCTACTTATCCAATTCTTCTAGTTCGATTAACCCTATAGTTACACCGATCGACTCTATGGCTGCTAATCAAAGTGAAAACGGTGACAATGTGGTCGTACCAATCGATGATTCATTGCGTCCTTTGTGTGACCTCATGACACCCGAACACGCGCCTACGCCATCTTGTATTCTCATTCCACCTCATACAGGCGAATTCCAATTTCGCAATGGAATGATTCAACTTCTTCCTACCTTTCATGGAATGGAGAGCGAGAAAGCGTATTTACATGTAAAGGACTTTGAAGATGTTTGTAAAACATTTTCGCAAATTGTCCCATAGATGTAACACGTCTAATGCTGTTTCCTTTCACCTTGAAGGATAAAGCAAAAGCGTGGTTACTCACTTTAAAACCCAATTCAATCTACACGTGGCATGCAATGAACACTGCTTTCCTAAAGAAATTCTTCCCACCTCGCATGACCACCGAGATTAAAAGACAAATAGACTCTTACAAACAAAAGAGCAATGATACCTTCACCCAAACTTGGGAGCATTTCAAGGATTTGCTACTCTCATGCCCACATCATGGGTACGAGAAATGGCGAGCCATAAGCTATTTCTATGGAGGGTTGAATGGGGAAACTAAAAAGTTGGTCCAGACCATGAGTTCAGGGCCTTTTCTTCGTAAAAACACGGAGGAGGCTGAAGCTCATTTTGAGTGGTTAGCCGAACACGCCCATGAATGGTCAAATTCAGATGATGTCCCACGCTCACAGATCTCCTGTGTAGAATAGAAAAGTTTATATCAACTGAAAAGTGAGGACCATCTGATGAATAAATATGAAGAACTAGCAAAGAAAGTGGAAGAATTGGGGATGAAAGGAGAGAGTTCTAGGCAGTTTTCGCCCGAAGAACCATGTGGCACATGTAATATGCTGGGACACACTACTCAATACTGTCCCAATGTGCCATACTTTCAAGAACAACCCCCCATGGAAATGAATGCCATGCAAGGGTATAGGGGGGCGGGGAATTCCTACAACAACTACAACTCACAAAATAATAATAATAGATGGAATCACCCTGGGTTCGACTGGAAAAACAACGCTGGGACTCAAAACCAATTTCAACAACAACAGCCCTACAATAACAATAATCAACATCAAGGGCAATACAATAGGCAGTCCCAGCCATTTACTCAGAATAGAACAACCAACTACAACAACGCCCAACCCTCACATAATCAATAGGCAAATGTCTATATGCCACCTCACAAGAAGGTGCAAGATGACGATCCACTCTCTAACATAAATTTAACGCAACAGTTAATCCAAATGATGAGCAAAATGTCTGCGACATTAGAGAGGATGGATGCACGACAAGAGGGTTCGAGTGGCACATTTCCCGCTCAACCACTTACAAACCCTAAGGGTTACAACAATGGCCCTCCTAATCATGAACATGCTAAAGCCGTGACTACATTAAGAAGCGGCAAAGTCATAGGGCAAAACATGCCTCATTCTACTCCCGAGGAGTATGAAGAGGAGGAAGTGATAGTTAAGAGTAAACCATCCACTCAAGTAAAAGAGTCGTCCACTAATGACAAACCATTAGAACCAAACATGAACGCTTCTACAGAAGTAGAGGAAGTGGAAAGAAGGCCTGGAAAGGAGCCTGTCGTTAACGACTTACCTAAATGCCCTTTCCCTGTGCCGTACCCTCAAAGACTTAAGAAGCCCCAGAACGAGGCAAAGAATCAAAAGTTTCTGGAGTTGTTTAAACAAGTTAAAATCAATCTCCCGCTCCTAGATGCAATTAAACAAGTGTCGGCCTATGCTAAGTATCTTAAAGACTTATGCCCGGTCAAAAGGAGGCAAAGTGTGAAAAAACATGCTTATGTCGCTTGCCAAGCAAGTGCAATCATTCAAAATGAATTGCCTCTGAAGCTAAAAGACCCTGCCACCCCAACTGTCTCATGCAGAATTGGGAATCAAAGGATAGACAATGCACTCCTTGATTTAGGAGCGAGTGCAAATCTGCTGCCATACTCAGTATATAAACAATTAGGGTTGGGTGAGCTCAAACCCACCCGAGTTACGTTGCAACTGGCAGACAGGTCAGTCAAATATCCTAGAGGAATATTGGAGGATGTTCTGGTGCAAATAGACACGTTTGTCTTCCCGGTTGATTTTGTGATTTTAGATACAGAACCTGTGTCTAACCCGTGTTCACAAATTCCGGTAATTTTTGAACGTCCATTCCTCAATACCATTGATGCCACAATCAAAATAAGAAGTGGAATCATGAACATCGTATTCGGGAACATGACTTTAAACGTCAATATATTCTCAAATCCCCGACCTGAAGAATACGAGGATGACGAAGAATTTAACTGCATCGAAACGGTCATCGAGGATGAGGCTGATCTTGTTGAGTACAAAGATCCCTTGGAGGTAGTTGTGTCACAATTCGACACTACCTATCAGCCTAATGATTCTACCCCATTGGATGTTGCCCTGAATCACACCTGCCTCATGATGGAAACCAAGGAGGAAGATAGAGATGAATGCATGTGGGTCACACCATATGAACCTTTACCTCCAAAAACCACCTTAACTATGCCTTAAAATTTTCAGTTTCCTGATTTGGAATTAAAGGAGCTTCCAAAAGAGCTCAAATACGCTTTTCTGGGAACTGAGAAGACTTATCCTGTCATAATTTCATCTGCGTTAAATCCAGAACAAGAGGATAAGTTGATTCAAATGCTCAAACTGCACAAGGGAGCATTGGGATGGACTATTGCTGACCTAAAAGGCATAAGCCCATCTATTTGTCACCCATAAGATTTATCTAGAGGAAGACGCTAGACCTTCACGGCAAATGCAGAGGCGTTTGAATCCAAATATGCAAGAAGTAGTGAAAAAAGAAGTCTTAAAACTTCTAGACATTGGGATAATATACCCTATCTCTGACAGCCCTTGGGTTAGCCCTACCCAGGTGGTGCCCAAAAAGGCGGGCATAACGGTTATCCCAAACAAAGACGGTGAACTAGTACCAACACGAATTCCCACTGGATGGCGGATGTGTATTGATTGCCGCAAGTTAAATACTATGACCCGGAAAGACCACTTTCCATTGCCATTCATGGATCAGATGTTAGAACGAGTGGCGGGTCATAAGTATTATTGTTTCTTGGACGGATATAGTGGTTACAACCAAATTGAAATAGCTCGTGAAGATCAGGAGAAAAAAACATTCACATGTCTGTTCGGTACGTTCGCTTACCGCCGCATGCCTTTTGGATTATGCAATGCACCCACTACCTTTCAGCGGTGCATGCTAAGTATATTCAGTGACATGGTCGAACAGATACTCGAGGTTTTTATGGACGATTTCTCGGTGTTCGTCCATAGTTTCAATAACTGCCTAGAAAACCTTGAGAATGTGTTAGCGAGATGCGAGGACAAACACCTAGTATTAAACTGGGAAAAATGTCACTTTATGGTGACCAAAGGAATTGTCCTCGGCCATATTATCTCTGACAAAGGTATCCAAGTCGATAAAGCGAAAATCGATATTATTTCGAACTTACCAATTTCCCGAACAGTCCGAGACATCCGTTCTTTTCTGGGACATGCAGGGTTCTATCGACGCTTTATCCAAAACTTTAGTGCGATCTCTAGACCACTGTGCCAACTTCTAGTTAAAGATGCACCTTTTGAGTGGTCAGATAACTGTCAAACATCTTTTGACGCACTAAAGGAACACCTTACCTCCGCACTAATAATACAGGCACCCGACTGGGGTTTGCCATTTGAGTTAATGTGCGATGCTAGTGACTACGCCATTGGCGCAGTCCTAGGACAGAGGAAGGACGAGAAGCCTTATGTTATCTACTATGCCAGCCGAACACTCAACGAAGCTCAAATGAACTATACAACTACTAAAAAAGAGCTACTGGCGATAGTCTTCGCTCTGGACAAATTCAAGTCTTATCTGATAGGGTCCCCAATAGTCTGTTTCACAGACCACTCGGGCCTCAAGTACCTGTTGTCTAAGAAAGACGCAAAACAAAGGCTTATCCGTTGGATACTCCTACTCCAGGAATTCGATATCACTATCAAGGATAAAAAGGGAGTAGAGAATGTGGTTGCTGACCACCTATCTAGGTTGACATTTACAGACAATACTGAGCCCATGCCAATTAAAGATGAATTTCCAGACGAGCAAATTATGGCAGTCTTGGGTTTACCCTGGTATGCAGACATAGTAAATTACCTGGCCGCAGGAGAAACTCCTAGACACTAGTCAAATCAAGACAGGAAGCGGTTCCTCTCAGTTGCACGCCATTTCTTTTTTGATGACCCTTATTTATTCAAGTATTGTGCCGATCAGGTCATCAGGCGTTGCGTCCCTAATGAGGATATAACCGTAATTCCAGCCTCATGCCATTCTGAAGCGTGTGGTGGCCATTTTTCTTCCCAAAAGACCGCACAAAAAGTCTTACATAGCGGATTTTATTGGCCCACCATATTCAAGGACGCTTACTCTTTCTGCAAATCATGCCAACGCTGTCAAAAGCTAGGTACAATTTCAAAAAGAAATTCTATGCGCTTAACCCCTTTTATCATAATTAAAATATTCGATTGTTGGGGCATAGACTTTATGGGCCCGTTCCCTAAATCTAACAACTGCGAATACATACTCCTAGTTGTGGATTACGTATCGAAATGGGTGGAAGCAATACCGACGAGATGCAATGACCACAAAACAGTCATGTCTTTTCTTAAGGAAAACATTTTATCGCATTTCGGTACCCCAAAAGCATTATTAAGTGACCAAGGCAAGCATTTCTGCAACAAGCCTTTGGAAGCACTACTCAAGAAATATGGGGTGCACCATAAAATCGCTCTAGCGTACCACCCACAAATAAACGGGCAGGCGGAGTTGGCTAACCGTGAAATCAAACATATACTTGAAAAAATGATTAGTTTCAACAGGAAAGATTGGGCCTATAAATTGACTGACGCTCTATGGGCGTACCGTACTGCCTACAAGATAAATCTAGAAATGTCTCCTTATCGGCTAGTGTATGGTAAGGCTTGTCACCTCCCCGTTGAGATTGAGCATAAAGCTTATTGGGCAACACGCGCATTCAATTTCGACATTAAGGAGGGAGGACATCTCCGGAAACTCCAATTGGCTGAACTGGAAGAAATCCGTCGAGATGCATACGACAATGCCAAACTCTACAAGGAACAGTTGAAGGCACGCCACGATCAAACTATCATTCGTAAATCTTTCGAGCCGGGGCAGAAAGTTTTATTATATGATTCACGCCTTCACCTCTTCCCAGGCAAACTCCGATCTCGGTGGACAGGACCTTTCACAGTCAAATCTGTCTTTCCACACGGGGCAGTTAAGCTATTTAACCCTAAGAATGACGGAAGTTTCAAATTCAATGGCCAAAGATTGAAACCATTCTTAGAAGATTTTCAACCCGAAGTCGAGCACATCCAACTGGATGAGCCCGACTATACTTCCAATTAAAACGCCAAAGTGTGTTCTCCCAATGTTGTTGTATTTTTCTTTTCCTGCATTTCATTTTGTTTTATCTTTTGTCTGTCTTTATGAATGTGACCTCTATCCTTAATCTTCTATTTCGTGATGTCTTTCCCTTGTAGGATATCAAAATGCGGGATGATGACGTTCATTCTATAGGGTCCTGCGCCGATTCTGAATATCAGAACCCACCTTGGACTGCCGACGAGATAGCATTCTGCTTATCTCCTTATCAAGGACCAGGGGCAGATGATATGGTGGACCTGACCTATGGATACATCCCTTATGATCCTGCTCTCCTCCAAATTAACCCTTTCGAGCATATGGACCTTTCTGGTGAGAAAGGAGAACCTGAAGGGTATGCTGTTGGAGAAGTGTATGACGCACTACTGGAATAATGGGAAAACAACTCAATGTGGGAGCCATGGGAAGAAGAGGACCTACAAGATGTGGTGCCTGAACGCCACAACGCGGTTTTCACGTATGTTGATGACTTCATAGTCACCTATGTTGTTCCCTACATCTATGAGTATGTCAGCTACTTGCTGTTCAGGCTTCAATGCCCTCTTCCAGCTAGTGCACCTGGGGATATCTGGCCAATAGTGAGGTAAACTTTGTGTCACATTCCTTTCTTGTCCTTTTCGTTTTGCTTTATTTATCTCGTCCTTTTTATTTATCTCTTGTTAACGTATTTTCTCTATTTTTCTTTGTTATTTTGTTTTCCTTTGTCAGGAATATCACTATGAATCTACCATTCCTACCGCTATATCTTCCACATCAACTCTTTCATGGGTATAGGCCATACCTACGGTCTCTGAATACTCCACTGCAAGAGGAAAGTCCGTTACGCATTCATACTCCTTTATCCTTGTCTCCATGCGGATCACCTCTTGCCTATGATATCAATTCCTTTTAGAGTTCAGACTTGCTTGATGATGTCCTCGTTGCTTTTCGACTGTTCTGGGAGAGGGAATCATCAAGTTTAGACTCTTTATTTGAAGTTCGAGTGGCAAAAGATGCTGTGGAGGAGGATATTTTTCTGTTTGATGAATAGTGTTTCACTTCCAATTATTTTATGTAATTTCCTATATGCTTTAATAAATTGGAGTGTATTCTTGGACAAAGTGTTTTTAATTTAAGTTTTATTTTAGTTTTCTTTTTCAATAAGGGTTTAAATACCATTTGTGGGGGCACTGATATTGCACATGGATGCTATTTTAAGGATTTATACAAATTTGCAATTAGTTATTATGAGGGTGAGTTTTTGGCTTACATGTTCTGTCAATACACTGTTTTATCATTCTACTGTATGTCCAGAATAACTGGGGTCAGTTGGGAGTACTTAATTCTTCCATCCTGTGGTATATTGGAATTTTCGGTTTCGATCGATCGAACTATTTCGATCGATCGACGGTTTCATGTCCTCAATCGCTTGAACATATCTCAATCGATTGACTGTTTGATCGATCGAACCTTTCTCGATCGATCGAGACTGGTATTTAAACGAGGCGTCCAGGGTACACTTCATCAGTCTCTTCTCCTCTCCCTCACGCTCAAGCGATCGGAGACAGAGGGACTTGTTTCTTTCTTCGGACCTCCTTACATACACCCGCATCAATTAAAGGATACCTGGTCCCCCTTGATCATCATCTGCTTCATCAACCCCCATCTACTCAGCACGTATCTTGAGGTTAGCTACGAGACCCTCCCTCGATTTCTTTTCATTTCAATTCCAGTTGGGGGTGCCCCCCATTGGTTATTACAACATTTTTTCTTTTAGTTTCGTTCTTGTTTTTGTTTATGCGGGCTCTTTCTGTTCTCGGTAGTGGTCACCGCACATCCGCTGTGTTCGATCGATCGAACAAGTCTCGAGCGATCGAACCCAACCCTTCTTCGATCGATCGAACAAGTCTCGAGCGATCGAAACCCTACCATTCTCAATCGATCGAACTCAGTTTTTAACAGTTTCAGTTTCTTTTCTTTTATTTCCTGTATTGATTTTCTTCTCTGTTTTTCTTCTATTCCAGGGCTGTCACTATGGACCCTGTCACGGGATATCACAAGGAGAAGCCACTCGATCTAGCTATTCCGGACCCCATTCCTGATCACGGGTTTTGGAGCCCCGAGGAGCGTATATGGTTTAACCGGTATTTCGATACGCGGAAAGTGATGCTAGAGCGACCACTTGAGTCTGTGTGGCTATCCGCTCCCTGGTTCCTGGCACGGCTCTGCGACATGCCACTTTGGTTCGCAATGTTGACCCAAACAAAGAGAATCAACATAAATTGGGTTCGTGAAGCTTGTTCGTCTATGATCAAGGATCCAGCGGCTCTATACACATACAGATCATTCTTTCGTGGCAGGGAGATCATTTTCAGCCCTGCCACAGTTTCTTCCGCTTTGGGCATCCCCGAGGTACCTGATTGTTATTATCCTCGTCCTACAGATGCCCCAGTGACTCCTCCGTCCACCGTTATCCGTGAGCTTACAGGAGGTGCCGTTCAGTTTTGGAACGGCCAATCGAACATCGAGGATAAGTTTCTGACCGACAAGTATCACCTCCTCCACCTCGCCCTGGTCAATTACATCCTGATGACTTCGTACCACAAGAAGTTCATAGCGTGGTACGCGCAGGCCCTTTACTCTATTGGGAAAGGACAGCGCGTCTGCCTGTCTCGCCTATATATCGACTTCTTCATTCAGCCCACGTAATACATTATCGCTAAGCGCCATCTGAAAGGCGCTTAGCCCATACATCGGGTTCTGGAGCAGGCTGGACTCTTGCCATTAGCCACAGATACGATTCTTCAGGCCTCCAGTCGATTTGGTGAGACAGCGGCCAGTCGTTCAGATGCACAAAAAAAGAGAAAAGCGAAAGGGAAGGCGAAGGTTCGGGCAAAGAGGAGGAGAGGGGATGGCACCGACACTGACGGTGCAGCTTCAGAGACGCCGACAGAGGCTGAGGAGCTTGATTCTGATGACGAGGTTGATCCTCGGGTTGAGATTGCACAGTTTGAGCTGAGACAGCGATCTCAGGCTCAAACTCAGGCCCAAGGAGAGTCTTCTTCATCCGTGCCTCTCCCGACTGTTCACGAGTTGTTATTGGAGGAGCGAGAGGCTCGGATCAGACTCGAGGGCTGAGTGGACCACATGACGACTTTGCTAGAGGCCATCTTGATCCAGTTGGAGGTTGACCAGTCATTATATACACCTCCACCTGCCCCTACTGCACCACCACCGGCTGATCCTTCTACACCATCATCATCAACGGTACCACCTTCTGCGGAGCCCCCACTTCCACCACCTCCAGTCGAGACTGTGAGAGACCCGGCGACAGCTCGTCCTGTTGCCGAGGGTGGAGTTGAGGATGCCCCCGATGTGTTGATAGAGATAGTGTCCGATGTCGCAGATGATGTTTAGGTCATGCCTTTGAGAGCGTTTGGAGAGTTTTGTTGTATCTTTTCTTTCTGGTTTCTATCTCTCTGCTCCCTTTATTTATTTTTGGTCAGTATTGGATTACTGTTTATATTGGTGGTTGGTTGGGTTGGTTTGGATTTTTGCTTATATGGACTGTAGATATATTATCGCTGTTATGTTCGTTCATTTTCCTATATTTTCAGTGATGTATTCTATTTTATGTTGGATTTGATGCCATTTATTTCATGTATATTTGATCTTGGCTGCTTGGAGTATGTATCCTTTCTGTACAGGTTGTTACTCTTATGATGCATACAATGATATTTCAGGTGATATCTCTCTCTATTTTGAAAATCACCTACTGAGGACATTGCGATTTTCAGTTGGGGGTGGGTTTGGATAGATAATCACCTATGCATATTTTTTATGTAGCAATCTGAAGCACTCTATCTATTGGCAAACATCATACAATCTCCATTATTAATAAAATTTAAATTTTAATATAACTCTTCAAATTATTAACCAAGTCTTTGAATTAAATGGGTAGCATAATTTTGAACTGTCGCTTCTATTTAGCTGCTGTCAAGCAATGACACAACTATTTTATTCTCATCCTTTTATGAATTAAGTTCATGTGTTTTTCTAAGTTCTCTAGGATGAAGGCATATGTTGATCATTTTTGTATCCAAATTATTTGCACGTATTAATAGCTATGCAAAAAATTTTAAATAAGAGTTAAATACGACTTTTGTGCTTTAAAGGATGAAGTAGTGAAAATAAGTTACCCTTAGTGAGCTTTTGAAACCAATCTTCAATTCTGAGGGAATTATCACAGAAAAACTCGAACTGGTTTCATTGAAAATGCCGATAAAAATTCGTTGACTAGTCTCTATTTCTTCATTTTGGCTGCTTATTAGAGGAGAACGTTCAGGATTTACCAATTAAACTCAATGAACATTGAAGTGTTAAAATTAAGAAGTTGAGAAAATGAATTAAGCCATCGTATTTATTATTTACCTTCTCCGTTTACCTATATTGACATCTCTAAATATGGGCTGTCCTTAACCCCTCGCCTAACAGATCCTGCCATATCCATTATGAAATTCAAAATTCCAGACTTTATACTTCAACCTAAATATACCCCATTGTACACCCAATGTGATTGAATTGTTGAAGTATAAGGAGAGAATAGTGGTGAGAATGACTGCAACTCTTAAAAAAAAAATAAAAAAATAAAAATAAATAAATAAAGTGAAGGATGATATGTATGAAGAGGATGGTTGGAATAACGTGAAGAAATTACTAAATATAGCCTCCTGTTGAAGATGTACAAATTCTTATCCTTTCATTTCTACCCTACTAAATAAAAACCCGTCAAGTCAAAGTCTTAATGATTTTCAACAACTCGGTTCAAACATGAAAGTGTAAGTTGAGTTATCCACGGTATTTCGCTCCTATAGTAAGTAGTATTCCGTTCATGAGACTATACACTCTAAAATGTTCGTCTTTTATAGAGTCGAGTATGGAAGCATTAGTATCTGAAAAATCGCTCCTATCAAAGCTTTCATACCATGTGCGATTATCATTCACCAAGTTTCTGTGAGATGTTCATTTCTGAGTGAAATAACTACGTGAGAATTGAGTTGAAACTACAAGTTCTGAGAGTATGATAGTTTAAACAGCTCTAAATAAAGTTCAATATATAGCTGTTAATTTCACACACACACGGATACATGGATGTGATGCTTATGTTATTTTTATCTTAGTGACATGAGGAACATGTGCATTTCTTTCATGGTTTGAATGAGGATGATATGATTTGTGGAGCTAAATTAACAGTTGAATAATAGAGATTGTTTAAGAGTATTCTATATCTTTTTGGAGCTTAATCAGAGAATTTTGTGGGTATATTCACTGCAAACCCTCACGAGACAACACTCGTCCACTAGGGGAAACCTAGGGGTTTAACGGCTTGTTGCATTAGCTAAGTGCAACCGCGATTCCTGCGAAAGTGAGTTAGGTAGTTTTTGTTCTTGTTATTTTAGTACAGTTAATCTGGATCGAGTTACTTTAGTTTTTCGAGTACAGTTTTAGTTTAGCTTGATTTTATTTTCGCTCTATTGCTAGGGACTAGCAATTCGCTAGTTGGGGGTTGTGACAAGCGGGGGTATTTGTAAAATACAACCGCGCTAAAAGAAGAAAAAGTATGGATTTAGTTTACAATTCCTCCATTTATCTGCAATTTGAATGACAAAGCTAGTTTATGCACCTATTGATTAAACTATGATAAAGTGTGTGTTTTAGCTGTAATTTGTGCAGACTGCAGTTGCTGTGTGAAGAATTGAAAGATAACGATGAAGGGAAATGCTGAATTCTAAAGAAGACATATAAAAGCTGAAATATAGAGTTCGAGCGATTGAAGACCGTTCGATCGATCGAGGGTTCGAGCGATCGAGAAGGTTCAAGCAATCGAGGTCCTCACAAGTTCAATCGATCGAGAAGGGTTCGATCGATCGAACATGCCTTTTATCAGATTATACGCGCGCGCAGCAGAATGCATGTTTTCAACCCTAGGCATTAGGTTATTTCGATATAAACTCATTTTGTAAATGTCTGGAGGGACGCCCACTTTTACTTTTCACCAGTTTGAAGAGAGCAGAGAGTTCTTTGTCTTGTTTTTGTAGGTTCGATCAAGGATTGTCATTGTTGGTTTGGATTTCCTATAGTTTAATACAGGTTTCATCACTCCAGGTTACCTTGTTTTGTTTTATTTATATTCTGCTGGTAGTTTACTCTACTTTAGTCTGTTAAACTCGCAGTTTTGTGTGATAAGTAAGTTTACACCATAGTTTTTAGAGTTTTCATGTTTAAATCTCAACCAAACCCACCCTTAATGAATTTTTACGTTAAAAATAATACTGAGACCCTCCAGACTATGTCTGAGTAGTCTCCGGGTTGGGAGAGCATGATGAAACCGTGATCTCAGGCTTCTGCCATGCAGCAGATTAATCTCTATGTTCGATCGATCGAGGAAGTTCAATCGATCGGACCAGAGGCGTTGTCGAGCGATCGAAGTCCTTTCGATCGATCGAGAGATGAAGTTGTTCGATCGATCAATGGCGCGTCGATCGATCGAACATTCTGATTCTTGAGGATGTTCTGTGCAGTATTCCTAGACTTTCTGTTTTACTGGATTGTTATCAAATTGTCCCAAAATGCTCATTTTGTCAAAATAGTCTATGAACTTTAAGCCTTAAGGCATTTTCTTTCAATATATTTTGCAAATCACCCTCAATGCTAATACCATTGTAGGTGAGAGTCTCAACTATTGTTTTAAACCGCCTTTTATGTATTTCAAACATGAATGTGATGATATAGTCTCGGTCATGAAAGGACTACGGAGTCTTTATCTTAAGAGAAGTACAGAATACTGTAGAGAATAAACTCCTTTGAGCTTCAATGAAATTGCATGGTAGATACCGAGGTTGCGGTGGATTCGTGTAATCCCAACATTATTTTCTTTATTAAGAAAAACACGTTTCAAATTACTGCTCTAGTTAATTAGTTAGTAATTAGTTAATTTAGTTTAATTGCTTCAGTATAGTAGTGTCGAACTGTGGAACTTTGTGTTCTACATCTTATAAAGAATTAGTGAATTTTATTTTTACTTGTTTGAGAATAATCTAGGTATTTAGTTTAACACCTTGTAGACACCCCATTTTGTCGGCTATCAGATTTAGGAGACCCATAGCTTGGTGGTTCACAATGATCGTAAAAGACTCAAAAGGACTCTCGGAAGTCAGCTCTATCTCTCAGAATGCTCAGAATGACCAAAATGCCCTTGAAAGTCCGAAAATTCCCAGATTTGGTCCCAAAGTTCTGAAAACATACTACGTCGTAAGAAAAGTGATAAAATGAGTTTTTAAATAAAACCGGAAGAAATCGTCAACTCCCAGAGACCCCCGGAAGTCCCGGAAGTTCCCCAAAAGTCCCCGTTGACCGGTTTGACCAAGGTTTGACCAGAGTTTGACCAAGTTTGACCAAGTTTGACCAAAATCGTCCGAATTCACCGGAATCATTTTAAATCATGAGAAAAGTGTCAAAACAAGTTCCAAAAGAAAATCGAGCGAAAACATCAGCTCCTGGGAGCTCCCAGAGGTTCCCAGAACTTCCCGGGAATCCCAGGTTTGACCGGTTTGACCAAGATTTGACTTTGGAATCGGGGCACCGAAACAATTTTCAAATATTTTTCATGGATACTAGAGGTCAATAGCTTTCCAACGGTATATCACACATAATTTCTGGATTTAAAACGAATTTATTATAAATTTCCAAAGGCAAAAAAGGCGATCAAATCGGCTTTTATCGCGAATACCGCAAAACTTTTCGAAGTGACCTATCCCCGAACTTTTTTTTATGTAAAGTAGACTCCATTACCTTTCCAACGGTATATCACAACCTCAATTTGGAGTTCGTATGCATTTTCTGTGAATTTCGGACGAAATAGGGCCTTTTCGCGAATACCGGAACTTCGGGGGGCCTAAACAGCATTATCCAGACGAAGGGAGGAGCAGTGCCGCCGCGGCACTGGCCCACTGCCGCCGCGGCAGTGGCCCAGTGCCGCCGCGGCACTCCCCTCCAGAACAGTAAGTTTTTGTAAATATTCTTGTGGTCCCATTTTGATTAATTAAAATCCAAAACGACGTGGTTTCATGATTTCAGATGTTTGGGACCAATGGGAGTACTTTCTAAATCCCAAAAACACCCCAAGTTGGCCTATATAAACACCCCATTACTCCTCATTTGAGGGGGAGTCAAATGCAAGTTTAGAGAAAGTTTGGGAGAGAAAGTGTAGAGATAAGGTTAGAGTGGAGAGAAAAGAAGCTTTCTTCTTTGATTTTTCAAAACAAAAGTGAGTTTCTAACTTTGTTTTTACTTCATTACTTCCATTTACTTCAACATTCAATACTCCCAACCACCATTTTAGTGAGCATTCAAGAGTGTGGAAGCTTCTTCCATGTCTAGTGTCATTACATATGAGTGATACATCAATCTACAAGTCTCATGCTTCATGAATATCATCTATTGATTATCATCTACTTGCTTGATTATATATATGTTCATCTCTCCTTATCTCATTTCTTTTTCTTTTCTTTATTTACTTACTAGTTCATCATCATCTAAGTGATGACATGAAGTTTGGGGTGAGTGAATCCTTATGGATAGTAGCTCTTGACCTCAAAAACATGTTTGATAGATGATGATCATAACCTCAATACTTCCAAGGTATTCTTGGAATGTATTGAAGTTATGCCCAAAAATAAAATAAATCTCTCCAACAATCTTGGAAGTTCTTAAATGATGAGTTTGATGTAGGTATTCTAAGTGGCTATGATCCTTATTGAGTGTTGAAAACATGTTTTCAAAACATCTATTTCAAAACCCCTCTCAATCCCTCTCATTTGGTTTCAAGAAACAAAACTTTGATTTCTCCAAAATCTTCAAAATAATGAGTCAAAACAGTGGGTGAGTTGAGTTCAAAGATTTTTCTAGAACTCAATACTCAACATATGGATACAAGGCCACTTGGAAAGTCTTCCTAACTCATTGGAGAACACCCATGATTTTTGGTTTGACTTGGAAGTACTTGGAAATGGTCCACTTAGGTCCCAACATTCCTTCCAAACATTCTGTTTTTGCTGTCACAGCAGCTAGGTCAACTTACGACCTCTTTTCCAGAAAACTTTTCCAAAAGGGGTGGTGCTAACTTATTTTTCCCTTAAAATTAAATGTCTTAGGAAACTTTCTGTATAAATTGGACCTCTAGATCATTCTTTTTCATTTTCTAAGATTTTCTAACATTTCAGACGACAGTACGAACTCTGTTTCTGAGTGACCTCTATTGTTTATGTAATTTCTCTCAATCTGTGATAGCTATTCAAGATTGGCCTTTTGGGTTGTGTTCTAGACACAATAAGGAACATCTACATAAAAAATCATGCATTGAAAACATTCCTAACCCCTCTTTTCAAATTCCAAAAGATCATGCTACTGTTCTGTCCACTATTCACAGCAAGTACATTTCAACTTTCATTCTTTGATTTGATGCTCATATGCATTCCAAATTAGTTCATATCTTAGGAAGTAGTTCATACTACATTTGTACACATCCCATGTTAATTTCATTCATTCATTCATACACATTTTAGACTTCTAAGTCATTCTAGAAATCCATGTACACAAAACATACTACAACCTTTGCACATTTTAGATACATACATTGCATTCATGCAAGATTTGGGGTTTTTGTAACTCTTAATCTAAGGAGATTATAAGGAATGAATTCGATCACCCGTTCATGCTTCCCTTTGATCTATTCATCCTTTCTCATCCATCCCGGGGATTGAGAGGTCTTCTTTTATCAAGGAATGACATGCATCATTCTAGCCTTGCTAAGCATATTTTGATTTCTTTGCTTACTTGTTTCAATAACAATTCATGTCCCCCTTTAGATTAGGAAATCTTGATTATTTGATACATGATTAGACGATCTTTCCTAGGTTTATTTGTGTGATCTTTCACTTTACATTGCATGATATTTGGCCTAGATCTTATGAATGATATCTTATATTTTGATCTTCCAATTTCAAATCTCCTTATGTGATGTAATATACTATCATAGTATTATTTGTCGAACCATACATAGTATAAGATGATTATTTGGATGCTAATTGAGGCCCGTCGAAAGACGGGGCGAGTAGAGGGTGTTTTAGTCGCGACAAAGGCTCCTTCCTCTCTCGTACCAAAACCCCGAACCAAGTTCTTTGGTTATGAAGGGCCGGTGCCCTTATCCGCTTGGGTGAGTCAAAATTAGGTTTCTTGGTTCCTTAAAGACCAAGTGGCGACTCTGTATCTGTTTTTCAACAGACCTTTTCTTTTCCTTTTCAAAACAATCTCAAACAAGAGAAGTGGTCCGAAGTCCGCGTGTCCACAATCTGGCGACTCTGCTGGGGATTTTTTATTTTAAAAACAAAATAATACAGAGGTTTGACTCATAAGAAGCATCCTTAAAATAATCTTTTTACTGTGTTTGGTTCACCGCATTGCACTCTTGCATTTCCCCCCCTCCGACTGTGTCTGAAACGCGGCGCTGACATTGTTCAGGTCTTGCTGTGCAGGGCACAAGTCACCGTTGATACTGTACCTTCCAAGGTATATCAAAAAGAGTAAAAACCTCCGTACTGTCTCTCCGACGGTATATTGGAACTCTCGTCAACGGACCCTCTTTGACTAAACCCAGCCTTTGCATATAGATTCCTGTAGAACCTTTTATAGGACTGTTCATTTATCTTTTCAGATAGGACAATGTGATATAACTGCTGTATGCCCTGGCGGGATTACCTGCGCGATGTAGACGCTTATGTGGCATAGAACAGAACCTCTTTTCTTATGATTCCCAAGGCAATCACTCACATATGATCACATTGAGTTGACTTGCCTAGGCACCATGATAAGGATGTCTGCTCTATGCTCACAAAGATATACACCGCAAACCTTGTTTACTGGTCCTGAGACATAGGAGTATGAAAACTTGCTAGACAGTATGATCACCATCATCACCTATTCTCGTCGTATATTCCTATTTCTTCCATAAACTCTACCCAACTCATCAGGATATCCCTGTTTCTCCTAGAAACTCTGTCCGAATCACCCAGATTTCCTAGAAATCCCTATTTCTCCCCAGATTACCCAGAAATCTCAATTTCTTCCAGAAACTCCGATATACTTATGTCCCCCAGATATTCTTGCTTCCCCCAGAATACCCAGAAACCTCAATTTTCCTTAGAAACTCCGATATACTTGTTTCTCCCAGAAACTCTGTCCGACTTACCCAGTTATACCTGTTTTCCCAGAAGCTCTGTCCAAATCTCTCAGATTACCCAGAAATCTCAATTTCTCCCAGAAATTCCGGTATACTTGTTTCTCCCAGAAACTCTGTCCAACTTACCCGAGTTTTCATGTTTTTCCATAAGCTCTATCCAAATCTCCAAGATTTCCCAAAATTCCAACAACTCCATCCAAACTTCCCAAAAATGCCTAGATGTACCAATTTCTCCCAGAAATTCTGATTTTCCAATTTCTCCTAGAAGCTCACTCCAAATCAACCAGAAATCCCTATTTCTCCTAGAAACTCAAATGACTTCTAGAAATTTCTCCGAATCTTCCGAATCCCTGTTTCTCCCAGAAACTCTGTCCAAAATTCCCGAAGTATCCCGAAAATCCCTGTTATCCCTTGGTGATCTTACTGGATAGTGAGGTTAGCACACTCTGTATGGCTAGGACCTTATTTGTTTAACTGCTATCTGTTAGAAGTAGGGGCATCATATAGATTAGGGCCTGCATCCGCATGCTTGTCTCATGTGCATACACGATTCATATCGGTTCGCTTGCACGCACGTCTTGTCAGTTTCACATGTGTCAGTCTCTACACATCAAATGCATACGTATCATCATCCCCACCCATCTCAATCGTTGTATAGAAGTCGTATACTTACTGTAACCGTCCTCGATTTGCATCGTTAAATCCTTCAAAACTCTGATCATCTCTTCCTGATATGAGTCCATAAGAAGTGTTTCGCGCCTCTGCTAATTTGGACTTTTACTTCTATTTGCAAAAAATTGTAGCCCCGGGTAAGGACACTGTTGTACCGCCCCAAATTCATTATCGTGATCACGGGCTAGCACAGACCATCATCGATCCACCAATGGCCTACAAAGCTCTGGAAGAGAAAGTGAACAAGCTACAAACCACTGTTAAGCAGTTGAGTTTAAGGGTGAGTCGATTTGAGAAGATGGCATGGAGCATTAGCAAAGAACTGCTTGAAATGGGGACCAGAATTGAGGATGCCATCATCGAAGAAAAGTTCAAGAATGATGAACCCCAACACCAGTCCAAGAGGCCTAAATACTCCCGACACTCCCCGGATGTCAACGCCTTGCGCAGCCAACCCATGGCATACCCTCATCGGCCATACCAATCCTCCAACCAAACCACTAGTTGCCCTTACCAGAAAAAGCAACCCCGTACCTTTGCCAAACTAGATATCTCCCCCTCCATAGCCTTAGGCCGCCTCCTCAAAAGGGGACACCTCCAACTCCTTCAGCCTCGTGCCGATCCCCCACCACCTAACTGTGACCTGTCCAAACGATGTGCCTACCACTAAGGCCCAGGCCATGACACTGACCAGTGCATACGTCTCCGCCATGATATCCAGGACCTCATCGACCAAAACGTCATTGAGCCACCACCCATTCAACCCCGTGTCACCTAAGCCCCTGGCTTACCTGCTCGACTGATCCCCTTCGCTGAGGCCCATGAATGTTGAACCTGTGCCGGTGAAGTGATGGTGTTTGGAACTCTTGCTAGAAAACCAAATGAAGATGCTCTTTAGAAAAAAAAAAAAGAGAAATAAAAAGAATAAGTGAGTCACTGTGACATTCCATTTGAGACCGGGTCGAGTCCAGTCGAGTCTGTTGTGTGTTTGTCTATTTCAAGTTTAGTCTTGTGATCGAGTCCGTCTGTCATCGAGTTGTTAATGAGTCTGTAACCTTTCTCTTTGGATGGAATGAAGTCTCGTTTTGCCTAATCTGATGTGCCTAGTCATAGATGCATGAATCGCTGAACCGAAGTGTCACTTTTCAAATTACCATGGATATACTGTGCTAAAAAAAATATACATATATTTTTTTACTCAAACAAAAAAATCCTGAAAGGTCAAAGTCAATTTTGCGCTGACACTAAAGAAGAGCAGAGAATTGAATAGTCTTACTTTAAGAATTTAAAAATGCTTTTGCTCAAATCTCAAAAAGACATGCTTGGAACTGACTTGGGGCTTGCCCAACACCCTTTTCCCACCATTTCGAAGCCTTAAGCCCAATCCAATTGGGAGCCACGCAATCTGTCCGATTGAAAGCAATGCAAACTTAGCCCTTGATGATAGCCAAACATTTCAGTGAGTTTCATCTCCACTTTCAAAAAAAAAAAAAAAAAGAAAAGAAAAGAAAAAGCTCGCTAGGTTGAAAACCCGAAAGGGCACCTAGGCAAAAGTTAGAGCTGAAAAAGGTGTTGATTTCCAAAATCTGACCCTAGCCAGTCGAAATGTTGGAGAAAATTTTGATGAAACAAATGAGAGAATCATACGCTTCAAGATACATCTTAAGAACGTGCCAAGATCACAATTCAAAAGGCACGGAATGACCACAAATAAATTCCGAGAGCTGACATGCACATTCTGGAATTCTGAGATTGCAATTGAAAGATCTCATAAGAATCGACTACATTAAAAAGAAAAATTGACTGGCTAGGCGAAAGTGAAAAGGATCAATCCTCAAAACAAAACAAAATGAAAAAGAAAAAGAAAAGAAAGGAAGATTGAAACTGAATCTTTTTATTCAAAGCTACCACAAGTGGCTCAAGTTTGAACTTCTTTGACGATTGGTTTGAAAAACCCTCATACCTCAAACCCCTTATTTCAAGCCTTGCCTTGAACTACGCTCGACTTGATTCCCACTCGGGGATACGTAGGCAACCACATCGGTTCGGTCAACACCATCATAATCAAACCAATTTCCTTCAAGCCTTGCCTTGAACTACGCTCGACCTGATTCCCACTCGAGGATACGTAGGCAACCGCATCGGTTCGGTCACCCCATCTACCCAAAAATCAACCCGCTTCTTCCCAACCATGCCCGAACTACGTTGGACCTGATCCCCACTTGGGGGTACATAGGCAGACTTTCAAAAAAAGAAAAAAGAAGGATGGCTCGCTAGGTCGAAAATCCGAAAGGACGCCTAGGCAAAAATTAGAGTTAAATCCAAGGTGAGCAATAACAAAAGAGAGAAAAGAGCTTGCTAGGTCACCTCACTGGTGCCTAGGCAAAAGTTATGAGCATTTGAGAGATTAAAGTCACGGTCCATGCCTCAATCCAGAAAATCACCTTCCACACTAGGGGCAAACTTCGGCTACCCGCCTCGTTTGCCTGACTTTTACTATCTACCCTTCACACAAGGGGCAAACTTCGGTCACCTACCTCGTTTGCCCAAAACCTCCAATGAACCTTCCCCCAAACTAGGGGCAAACTTCGGTCATTTGCCTCGTTTGCCTACCGATCCCACTTCATGCCCTTCAAACTAGGGGCAAACTTCGTTTGCCACCCAATCCCTATAAGCCTTCAAGTCACAAGTATTGTCTTGAATAGATTGGAAATGGAGCATCTTTTATTCCATAAGCTAAGGCACTAATTCAAAGCACATCTTGGGAGAAGCAAAGAAATTGATTAAGATCAGTAGGGAGGAATTTGCAAAAATAAGATTCACCATCAAAGTGATGCAACGTTAAATTGAGAAGTAAACACAAAAGAGAAATGGTACATCATATATGACAAGGGCACATTAAGTTTTGGCAAGTCGAGCTTGTTTCATTTTAGTGTCGAATGTGTCACCCTCGTGTGTCGGTGTCTGTTAGTTTTGAGTCTGTCATAGTCTTTTTCAGGAGAAGAGTCTGTCGTAGTCTCAAATAAGTAAGTTAACAGTGACGAATAATGAATTTTTCAAATCAAAGAGCATTCTAATGACAATACAAGCAGGAGTACCGAACATCATTACTGCACCAGACAAGGCGTCAGCATGAGAAGCGTCCAAACTTCGGAAATATTTCATCCCTTTCCAAACCGTCGAAAGTTGCCCATCTTCGTTCATGCAACATAAGTCCATGAGTGGCTGTTGATGATCTTCCTTTCTCCTAGCAACATAAGTCCATAAGTGGCTGTTGCTCATCTGCGTTCATGCAACATAAGTCCATGAGTGGCTGTTGATGATCTTCCTTTCTCCTAGCAACATAAGTCCATGAGTGGCTGTTGATCTTTCATCTTTCTTCATGCAACATAAGTCCATGAGTGGCTATTGATGATCTTCCTTTCTCCTTGCAACATAAGTCCATGAGTGGCTGTTGATCTTTCATCTTTCTTCATGCAACATAAGTCCATGAGTGGCTGTTGATGATCTTCTTTTCTTCTAGCAACATAAGTCCATGAGTGGCTGTTGATCTTTCATCTTTCTTCATGCAACATAAGTCCATGAGTGGCTGTTGATGATCTTCCTTTCTCCTTGCAACATAAGTCCATGAGTGGCTGTTGATCTTTCATCTTTCTTCATGCAACATAAGTCCATGAGTGGCTGTTGATGATCTTCTTTTCTTCTAGCAACATAAGTCCATGAGTGGCTGTTGATCTTTCATCTTTCTTCATGCAACATAAGTCCATGAGTGGCTGTTGATGATCCTCCTTTCTCCTAGCAACATAAGTCCATGAGTGGCTACTGATTATCACCCTCCATTAGTGTCAAACCACCGCAAATCATCTCTGTCACAAATAGAGTGATACCTTGACTCCCATTTAAAGGACATATTTCCTTCTTCCTAGCAGAGTACATTATCCTTCAGCACCCGGAGGCCCTGACCGGCCCTCTTGGATTGAGCGCCAAAAGAGATTCCCCGAGAACCCCGCATCATCCCCCGAGGACAGAAACCGATAGATACCAGCTCCCGGAGGCCCTGACCGGCCCTCTTGGATTGAGCGCCAAAAGAGATTCCCCGAGAACCCTACATCATCCCCCGAGGACAGAAACCGATGGATACCAGCTCCCGGAGGCCCTGACCGGCCCTCTTGGATTGAGCGCCAAAAGAGATTCCCCGAGAACCCTACATCATCCCCCGAGGATAGAAACCAATAGATACCAGCTCCCGGAGCCCCTGACCGGCCCCCTTGGATTGAGCGCCAAAAGAGATTCTCCTAGAACCCTACATCATCCCCCGAGGATAGAAACCAGTAGATACCAGCTCCCGGAGGCCCTGACCGGCCCTCTTGGATTGAGCGCCAAAAGAGATTCTCCGAGAACCCTACATCATCCCCCGAGGACAGAAACCAGTAGATACCAGCTCCCGGAGGCCCTGACCGGCCCCCTTGGATTGAGCGCCAAAAGAGATTCTCCGAGAACCCTACATCATCCCCCGAGGATAGAAACCGATAGATACCAGCTCCCGGAGGCCCTGACCGACCCCCTTGGATTGAGCGCCAAAAGAGATTCTCCGAGAACCCTACATCATCCCCCGAGGATAGAAACCGATAGATACCAGCTCCCGGAGGCCCTGACCGGCCCCCTTGGATTGAGCGCCAAAAGAGATTCCCCGTGAACCCTGCATCATCCTCCGAGGACAAAAGCAGACAGATACCAGCTCCCAGAGGCCCTGACAAGCTCTCTTGGATTGAGCACCAAAAGAGATTCCCCGTGAACCCTGCATCATCCTCCGAGGACAAAAGCAGACAGATACCAGCTCCCAGAGACCCTGACAGGCTCTCTTGGATTTAGCACCAAAAGAGATTCCCCGTGAACCCTGCATCATCCTCCGAGGACAAAAGCAGACAGATACCAGCTCCCAGAGACCCCGGCAGGCCCGAAAGATTCAATCAAAAGGAGTAGTTGAAGAGAGATCCTAGAAAGTATCGCTTCATCCCCAGCAGATTCAGATTAATCCTCAGCGGGTTTATGCACCGTCAGTAGTCCATTGTCAACTCGTCATCGTCGGTCCATCGCTCTCATCACACCATTAGGGCCTCCATGTTCATCATAGGAAGTCCCAGGATTTCACGTTCGTCCCATGACTTCCATGTCAGTCTCTTAATTTCCAGAGCCCCTGTGTCCGTCAGTTATTTGCCAAAAGACATCTTCGGTCATAGTCCTCTAAGACCCCACATCCAGTTACATTCGCTCGCAAAGCACACTTCCAGAAGTTTGCCCCTAAAACCCGAGTCTTCTAGACTTCAATGCCCTTATCTGAGTCACCCACCACGTCACGATCACAAACACTAGCACAACACTAGCCCACTCGGAGTGGCACACCCCTTGGCACCTGCTCATCCTAGGATCAGAAAACTAGGCATGATAGGACTCATGTATGAGATCATATCACATCCACACACAGCATATCATCCTCATATAGCATAGCATCCGCCTGATTGTTGTGTATGTGCATATGTAATTTATCCCTTTCGTGTCCTGAACTACGTCCTGGTCTGATTCCCCTTGGGATACGTAGGCAGCTCACGCGGAGCACGACCAGCATCATCCTTGCATCTTTTGCAACGCTTTTTATCCTAAATCCATAGCCTCCAAAAAGTCCTGTCTCTTCAAAACTTTGGCACTCGCTTGCGACATGCGTTGCCTCGCAAGTTCCTGCCAAAGAGGGGCAAACTGTAGACACCCCATTTTGTCGGCTATCAGATTTAGGAGACCCATAGCTTGGTGGTTCACAATGATCGTAAAAGACTCAAAAGGACTCTCGGAAGTCAGCTCTATCTCTCAGAATGCTCAGAATGACCAAAATGCCCTTGAAAGTCCGAAAATTCCCAGATTTGGTCCCAAAGTTCTGAAAACATACTACGTCGTAAGAAAAGTGATAAAATGAGTTTTTAAATAAAACCGGAAGAAATCGTCAACTCCCAGAGACCTCCGGAAGTCCCGGAAGTTCCCCAAAAGTCCCCGTTGACCGGTTTGACCAAGGTTTGACCAGGTTTGACCAGAGTTTGACCAAGTTTGACCAAGTTTGACCAAAATCGTCCGAATTCACCGGAATCATTTTAAATCATGAGAAAAGTGTCAAAACAAGTTCCAAAAGAAAATCGAGCGAAAACATCAGCTCCTGGGAGCTCCCAGAGGTTCCCAGAACTTCCCGGGAATCCCAGGTTTGACCGGTTTGACCAAGATTTGACTTTGGAATCGGGGCACCGAAACAATTTTCAAATATTTTTCATGGATACTAGAGGTCAATAGCTTTCCAACGGTATATCGCACATAATTTCTGGATTTAAAACGAATTTATTATAAATTTCCAAAGGCGAAAAAGGCGATCAAATCGGCTTTTATCGCGAATACCGCAAAACTTTTCGAAGTGACCTATCCCCGAACTTTTTTTTATGTAAATTAGACTCCATTACCTTTCCAACGGTATATCACAACCTCAATTTGGAGTTCGTATGCATTTTCTGTGAATTTCGGACGAAATAGGGCCTTTTCGCGAATATCGGAACTTCGGGGGGCCTAAACAGCATTATCCAGACGAAGGGAGGAGCAGTGCCGCCGCGGCACTCCCCTCCAGAACAGTAAGTTTTTGTAAATATTCTTGTGGTCCCATTTTGATTAATTAAAATCCAAAACGACGTGGTTTCATGATTTCAGATGTTTGGGACCAATGGGAGTACTTTCTAAATCCCAAAAACACCCCAAGTTGGCCTATATAAACACCCCATTACTCCTCATTTGAGGGGGAGTCAAATGCAAGTTTAGAGAAAGTTTGGGAGAGAAAGTGTAGAGATAAGGTTAGAGTGGAGAGAAAAGAAGCTTTCTTCTTTGATTTTTCAAAACAAAAGTGAGTTTCTAACTTTGTTTTTACTTCATTACTTCCATTTACTTCAACATTCAATACTCCCAACCACCATTTTAGTGAGCATTCAAGAGTGTGGAAGCTTCTTCCATGTCTAGTGTCATTACATATGAGTGATACATCAATCTACAAGTCTCATGCTTCATGAATATCATCTATTGATTATCATCTACTTGCTTGATTATATATATGTTCATCTCTCCTTATCTCATTTCTTTTTCTTTTCTTTATTTACTTACTAGTTCATCATCATCTAAGTGATGACATGAAGTTTGGGGTGAGTGAATCCTTATGGATAGTAGCTCTTGACCTCAAAAACATGTTTGATAGATGATGATCATAACCTCAATACTTCCAAGGTATTCTTGGAATGTATTGAAGTTATGCCCAAAAATAAAATAAATCTCTCCAACAATCTTGGAAGTTCTTAAATGATGAGTTTGATGTAGGTATTCTAAGTGGCTATGATCCTTATTGAGTGTTGAAAACATGTTTTCAAAACATCTATTTCAAAACCCCTCTCAATCCCTCTCATTTGGTTTCAAGAAACAAAACTTTGATTTCTCCAAAATCTTCAAAATAATGAGTCAAAACAGTGGGTGAGTTGAGTTCAAAGATTTTTCTAGAACTCAATACTCAACATATGGATACAAGGCCACTTGGAAAGTCTTCCTAACTCATTGGAGAACACCCATGATTTTTGGTTTGACTTGGAAGTACTTGGAAATGGTCCACTTAGGTCCCAACATTCCTTCCAAACATTCTGTTTTTGCTGTCACAGCAGCTAGGTCAACTTACGACCTCTTTTCCAGAAAACTTTTCCAAAAGGGGTGGTGCTAACTTATTTTTCCCTTAAAATTCAATGTCTTAGGAAACTTTCTGTATAAAATGGACCTCTAGATCATTCTTTTTCATTTTCTAAGATTTTCTAACATTTCAGACGACAGTACGAACTCTGTTTCTGAGTGACCTCTATTGTTTATGTAATTTCTCTCAATCTGTGATAGCTATTCAAGATTGGCCTTTTGGGTTGTGTTCTAGACACAATAAGGAACATCTCCATAAAACATCATGCATTGAAAACATTCCTAACCCCTCTTTTCAAATTCCAAAAGATCATGCTACTGTTCTGTCCACTATTCACAGCAAGTACATTTCAACTTTCATTCTTTGATTTGATGCTCATATGCATTCCAAATTAGTTCATATCTTAGGAAGTAGTTCATACTACATTTGTACACATCCCATGTTAATTTCATTCATTCATTCATACACATTTTAGACTTCTAAGTCATTCTAGAAATCCATGTACACAAAACATACTACAACCTTTGCACATTTTAGATACATACATTGCATTCATGCAAGATTTGGGGTTTTTGTAACTCTTAATCTAAGGAGATTATAAGGAATGAATTCGATCACCCGTTCATGCTTCCCTTTGATCTATTCATCCTTTCTCATCCATCCCGGGGATTGAGAGGTCTTCTTTTATCAAGGAATGACATGCATCATTCTAGCCTTGCTAAGCATATTTTGATTTCTTTGCTTACTTGTTTCAATAACAATTCATGTCCCCCTTTAGATTAGGAAATCTTGATTATTTGATACATGATTAGACGATCTTTCCTAGGTTTATTTGTGTGATCTTTCACTTTACATTGCATGATATTTGGCCTAGATCTTATGAATGATATCTTATATTTTGATCTTCCAATTTCAAATCTCCTTATGTGATGTAATATACTATCATAGTATTATTTGTCGAACCATACATAGTATAAGATGATTATTTGGATGCTAATTGAGGCCCGTCGAAAGACGGGGCGAGTAGAGGGTGTTTTAGTCGCGACAAAGGCTCCTTCCTCTCTCGTACCAAAACCCCGAACCAAGTTCTTTGGTTATGAAGGGTCGGTGCCCTTATCCGCTTGGGTGAGTCAAAATTAGGTTTCTTGGTTCCTTAAAGACCAAGTGGCGACTCTGTATCTGTTTTTCAACAGACCTTTTCTTTTCCTTTTCAAAACAATCTCAAACAAGAGAAGTGGTCCGAAGTCCGCGTGTCCACACACCTTCCCTGTGGGATCGACCTGGACTTAATCCAGTTTACTACTTACACGATTACCTACACTTGGGTATAACACACAAGCACACACAACTTTATAGTCGTGTCAGACTACACCTGGTACGCCTCAGCAGAACGGTGTAGCAGGGAAAAGGAACCAGATTCTTTTAGGCATGACTAGGCCGATGATGATTTATTCAGAGTTGCCATTATTCCTTTGGGGTTATGCTTTGGAAACCGCTGCATACATACTAAATCTAGTACCAAGCAAATCTATTCCCAAGCACCACGGGAGATGTGGATTGGGCGTAAGCCTTCTTTACAACATCTCTGGATATGGGGGTATCCAGCACATGTGCTTAAAGGAAAAATGAGCAAGTTGAATTCTAGATCGAAAGTATATTACTTTGTAGGGCATCCAAAGGGTACTTATGGATGGTATTTTTATGATCCAAAGAGAACAAAAAGTCTTTGTTAGTACGAATGTTGTTTTCTTGGAGGATGATCATATCATGAACCATAAACTTAAGGGAAGGATAGATTTGAGAGGGATCGAAGGAGAGCCCTCAATCCTACCTGTAGTTGATAACGATATAAGACAAGAAAATACCACTTCTTCACCCATTCCCGCACTGGTACCTCATCGTAGTGGGAGGATGGTCAGCCAGTCTAACATATACATGATCATAGGAGAAGTTTTTGAAGCAGTTTCCATAAAATCTGAATCTGAATCTGATCCTACCACATACGAAGAAGCAATGGTTGATGTTGACTCAACTCATTAGGTTAAAGCTATGAAGGCTGAATTAGAATCTATGGATTCTAATCAGGTCTGGTATCTTGTAAAACTTCTAACCAATATTAAACCCATTGGCTATAAGTGGGTCTATAAGAGAAAAAGAGGATCTGATGGAAAGATTGAGACCTTTAAGGCAAGGCTTGTAGGGAAAGATTATACTCAGAGGGAGGGCATTGACTATGAGAAAACCTTTTCACCAGTAGCCATGCTCAAGTCCATCAGAATACTCCTATCCATTGTTGCATGCCTAGATTATGAAATCTGGCAGATGGACATCAAGACTGCATTCTTGAATGGTAATCTTGAGGAGGATATCTATATGCACCAACAAGAAGGGTTCATAGTTGGTGGGAAAGGTAACTTGGTATACAAGTTGTAAAAGTCGATTTATGGGCTTAAGCAAGCATCCAGGAGTTGGAACATACGTTTTGACTAAGCGGTCAAGTCATTTGGTTTCATACAGAATCTGGATGAACCTTGTGTATACAAGAAGTGTGAAGGAAAAGTGATAGCTTTTCTTGTTCTCTACGTTGACGACATTCTACTCATTGGGAATGATGTAACGGCATTGTCAACGGTCAAGGTTTGGCTAGCTAGTACTTTCGATATGAAGGATCTTGGAGAAGCGAGCTATATCCTTCGGATAAAGCTCTTTCAGGATCGTAAGTGAATGATAATGGGATTATCTTAAGTTGGTTATATCGATAAGGTGCTAACTAGGTTTTCAATGGATAATTTGAAGAAAGTTTTATTACCTTTTAGGCATGTGATGTTGTCAATATCAAGATATAAAAAGTGTTCTTTACTTTTCTAAGGATTTGTAGTAGTGAAAGCAAAGGTCGAACCCACAGAGATTGAATTACTACGACTCTTAATTTTAAAACCTAAATCTATCTAATTATGAAAACGGAAGTTGATTTGAATTTTAATGAAACTAATGAAACTAATGAAAATAAATCTAAACTATGAAAGCGATTTAAAATTGTTTTTATAAATATGTTTAAAGGAACCTAGGATTGCAACTAGCTTCATAATAGGAATATTTATGAATTCAATTAGCTTATTAAGTTTGATGATAATGGGGATGTCACGACCCAAGTCTCGCTCAGTAAGATATGGTCCGCTTTGGGCCCAAACCCGCACGAATTTGTTCTTGGGTCACTACCCAAAAGGCCTCTTACTAGGGAGACTGGAAACCACACATATATAGCACATTACTTTTCCACACCCAGGCGATGTGGGACGAACTTCCCATAGTGTGTAGCCTGCCAGCACTTACTGCAGCCACAAAGGCACCTACAGCAGCCCGTCCACAACACCAGGGTTGTTACAGGGGAATTGTAGCTACAAGCCCAATTCCTCCGTCAAGAAAATAACTATGGTTCAAGCACCAACATAATCCATCTTCGGTTAGCACGACTTATTCCACACTAAACTAGGGTTGTGACCTAATCCATCTAACCTAGGCATGGACTATTAGGATACTTGATAGCACAATTCAATGAAGTTCCATTACATGTAAATAATCTATACAAGCACAGCAAATATAGATCATTGAGCACATCACGTTCAAAATAGATCTAAGACAAGAATAGATTTTGAAAGCAATGATTTAATCAATAGAAGTACGATTTTATTACTTAAAATCCTCTAAACATGTAATCATCATCCATACATAATAAAACTAAAAGAAAAACATAAATAACTCCCTATTACTTGGCTAGGGTTTCATTGAAACCCTAGATCTTGAGTTTAGTTGGCCATAGAATCAAGGATAGGCAAGAGGTTGATGGAGGAGGCCATGGGAATCCTTGGTCTTCTTCTTCTTCTCCTTGCTTTCCTCTCTTCAATGACTGAAAGTATATTGTATATGGCTGTCTCTAATGTTGTGTAATAATGACCAACCCTTTAATTGAAGTAAAATAGGGTATATATAGATTTTAGGCAAGTTTTGGAAGCTTTCCTAACCCGAAACGCACTAGAACTGCTATATTTTATAGTCTGGACGTAATTGGGCAATTTCGTTTGCACAAGAGTCTTTAGTATACTGAAATACGCGTCTTTGATTTGAACACAGGTCGCGTGCGCGGGCCGCGTAATTGGGACCTCGTGCGAGCGATTTCGGGATTTTCACGGGAGCGGGTCGCGCGCGCGATTGGCTTTTTTCAGCTTCTTTCTGCTTGCTTTTTCATCCTGTTTAGCCTGGTATACTTGATTTCTTCCAAATCCTGTCAGAAAATATAAAATAAAGTAAAAATAAACAAAAACAGGATAAAAAGGTACTAACAAACGCGCGTTAAGGCGTATAAATAGGATTTGTTCTCTCCCGATTAGCATGGTTTAGTATTCTCCAAGGACCAGTGTCCTAAGACACATGAGGAGAGGAATCGCATGGCAGGAGTTCCCTATGCTTCGGTAGTGGGAAGTCTCATGTATGTGGTGTTATGCACTAGACATGATATCTGCTTTTTCATTGGCATGGTTAGCAGGTATCAATCGAATCCAAGTCCAGTGCACTTGACGACTGTTAAGCACATTCTTAAGTACTTAAGAAGGACTAAATAATACATGCTAATGTACGGCGATAATGAGTTAATTCCAATAGGATACACTAACTCAGACTTTATGTCAGATAAAGATTCGATGAAGTCGATGTCCGGACATCTCTTTACCTTGGGAGGTGGTGTTGTTAGTTGGAGGAGCATTAAACAGAAATACATTGTAGACTCAACTACAGAAGCTAAGTATGTGGCTACTTGTGAAGTCGCAAAGGATGCTGTTTGGCTCAAGAAGTTCCTTATGGAGCTCGATGTGGTACCAACGTCACTTTACCTATTACACCATACTGTGATAATAGTGGGGCAGTGGCTCAGTCCAAGGAGCCAAGGAACCATGGAAAGGGAAAGTACGTAGAGCGGAAATATCATCTAATTCGAGATATTGTTCAACGTGGAGATGTGACTGTCAACAAGATTGCCACCTCTGATAATCTTGCGGATCCGTTTACAAAGGCCTTGCTATAGAAGGTCTTTGATCGTCATATAGATAGTCTAGGTCTTAGATGTAGTCCTAAATGGTTATGAGTATAAGTGGGAATTTGTTGGGTTTGTGCTCTGAAACCATTGCTATATGTATAAGACATTGACATTTTAATATATGGATATCAGCTTTACAGTTTATTGTGTATGTTTCTTTCATGAGATGATTGTTTAATCCTTAAGTATCACAGTAAGTAATTTGTGTGTCTATGAGATGTATACAAGTGAGATACGAATTACTATTCTTTGATACTTAGAATCTGTCATAGTGGATAATGAGCTTGGATATCTCATTAGGTTTACACTATAGCATGATTAACTACCATTGGATGGAGTGATTAATCTCAATCACTAGAGTATAACTCTTAATAGTTAGTATACTGGTGCTTATAGTGCATTGACGGACCTGAGCTTTCCTATTAACACTTAAGACTGTCAACAGTCGATATGAACTCATAACTTATATAAGGTACGTGTTCTCAATCTTGAGACGATTATGAACACATACTGTGGATATGGCTGCTTTCACTTACCAATCAGTGAGGTCTTAAAGTTCAATACCTGGGTATCTTGGATATGTCATGTTCACAAGGTTATGAACATATATTGTCAAGATAGAATCTACCCTTTGATATAGAGTAAGCATTCCCTTGAGAATATCACCAAGTTGATTACTAAGAACTGCAGTCTTGTTGATAAGTAATATCAGTATGTTTGGTAATCATGAGTGGTGAATGGGACTCAAGAAATACAAGAAGTAATCATGATTCAGGTTAAAAGTAACAATTATCCGACTACCTGAATTTGATTACGAATGCTAAAGGTAGAGGGACATTAGTACACCATACAAGTCTAGTTATCGCTTCGGATGTGTTCTTTTGCGTTGGAGTTCAATTATCGTTTTATAGTGGAGTAAACGTTAATTGACCAGCTGGTTAGTTTGCTGATCAAAGAGTTTGGTCATGGGAATTAACAACTGGTCTGAGCCAACAATAAAGAGCCTAGGAGGTCCCATTCTTAACTCCACTAGGATACTTAGAAGGGCACTTGAGGATCTTATCAAGACAAGTTCGATCCATCGAAAGTGTTTCGATCGATTGAAGTCTAGATGAGTTCGATCGATTGAAGAATTTTCAATCTATCGAAGAATCGATCGATCGAAATCACTTCGATCGATCGAAGGCTTAAAGTTGGTTTACAAATCTATAAATAGGGCAACTGCGTACGGAGTTTAATAATCGTCATTTTTCTATACGAGAGATGCAAAAACTGTTTTAGGGTTTCCTTAGCCATCTTATCCTCCCCGTTAGAGTTCCCACCAACTCGAGCCTCTCCGAAAGCATCCGCAGGAGTCGTAAGGGTGAAGACAACCTAGTGGAGGCTGCTGCACCATCAAGGAAGAAGAAAATCATAATTGGGTTCAAGACGTGAGGTATAACTCTTCTCCCTCTTTTGTTTACGCATCTGTAAAATTGGTAAGTAGTAGATCCGGGCTACCAATAAAGTTTTTGTAACTTAATCTTTCCGTTGTGCGTTTAAATATATTTTTTCTACAATATCTTCTCACACAATCACATTATGTTGAAAAGATATTAAAGAAGTTTGGGCAATTGGATAGTAAAGTTGTCGTAACTCCGTTTGATGCCAATTGTATGTTGAGGAAGAATATAGGTGAAAGCATATCTCAACCTGAATATTCGCAAGTTATAGGGTGTTTAGTGTACATCATGAATTGTATACGTCCGGATATTGCATATTCGGTGGGAAGACTTACTAGATACACTATCAATTCGGGAAGAGATTAGTGGGACACTCTTGTGAGAGTGCTAAGATATCTAAAGCACACCATAAGCTATGGTTTGCACTACACACGATATCCACCCATGGTAGAGGGATATTCCGATGCAACTTAGATTTTGGATAGTCAAAAGACTAAGTCAACAAGTGGACATATATTCACTTTAGGTGGAGCTACGATTTTTTTGAAATCAACTAAGCAAATGTGTATTGCACGTTTGACGATGGAATCAGAGTTCATAGCCTTAGACAAAGTAGGTGAGGAAGCCAAATGGCTTCAGAACTTCCTAAAAGATATTCTGTTATGGCCAAAACTGGTAGTGGCCATAGTTGTGCATTGTAACTGCAACGCGGCATCTTCATTAACTAAGAATGCCATGTATAATGGTAAATCAAGGCACATAAGAAGGAGACACAATAATATCAAGCAATTGCTCTCTAGTGGTGTTATCACAATTGATTACATAAAAATCAAAGGAAAACATTGCGGATCCTCTCACGAAAGGATTCCCTAGAGATCAAGTTCAATATACGACGAAAGGAATGGGCCTAAAGCCAATATTTTGAACAACCCGAGTTGACTAGAGATCCCAAGATCTAGGTTCAGTAGGAAAACTAGTTGGGGAAGTTCATGTTGTAAACACACATTTAATATGGCTTCATTCATGTATATTGTTCTAGTGTGTAATATAATTTGTTGAGGTTATGTTTTCCATTTAATGATATTGATGAGTAAGTGTTAGTACTCTAAATTGGTATCACCTATATGAGAATGGAAGTGGGGTCGCTTCTATGAGAACTTCAAGAGCTTGGTTCTCTAAGAGTTCTCATGAATAAGGATCATGTTTAGGACCAAAAAGAACCCAACTGAATGAATTAAAGTATATAAAGATATGTGGTATGTTATCTAGTGTTAGTTTACACTAAAAGGTTGAACAATACTTCAATACTTACTGTACACTGCTTCACCGAGTAAATCCAGTAGACATTCACTGAGGGAAAGTTCAAGTCCAAAAGACATTCTCCTAACGCATCGCAAGTCCACAAATTGCTCCCGTAATTTTATTGTATTTCATTTTTGTTTAGCTAGCCATAATCGTTCACATGTGGGGGATTGTTAGATTTGGGGTGTGAATGAGAGCTTATGATAGCTCAAGGGGATCATAAGGATCACCATAGACCAACTCAATGCTCAGAGAAAGACTTGGAACATCAAGATCTAAGTTTCTGAGGGGCATTCGACCGGTCGAGTCAACGGCTATATGATGTTTAAACTATTTTCTAGCAGAGGGGCATTCGACCGGTCGATCGGCTCCGTTCGACCGGTCGACCGGACCCAATTTGTGAAGAGTTATAACTTTTCATGTAGAAACTTCAAATTTGTTTGAACTTCATCTATTCTAATGGCTGATAAACGTGTATATATTGTTATATACTTAGTGTATAGGTGTTGGGACATAACCATTTGTGCAGAGAGGTATCTCTTACCCAATAGATACTTCTATATATACACTATAATTAGTTATTTTGTGATATACTTTTACAGATTTTATACTTTCTCTTCTTCATCTATTCTAGAGTTAATTGAGAGCAAGTCATATACATATATTCTGCAGAACAATTGAAGGTTAGTTGTACCTTAATTGTTAGATCGTAGTATCCTTAAGAACATGGTGTCGTAGTCTACAAAACAACGGTGTGTGGGATGTAAACATATTTTTCGGACAACGTATTCATACGTATTTTGATCTTGAGTTTAGTTTCATATTTTGTAGTCATTTTTAGTTTCTTCTTTTCCATTACATTTCCAACACTTACGTCATTGATAGTTATGTCACTTAAATGGTAATTTAATAGCAACCCAATCTCTAGATAAATTTTGTTGCGTTTTTCCATGAGTTTCTTCAATGCCCACTAAACCCATTAGCACCAACATATTTATTTTAGAAGATTTGGCAAGATAACTAGATCCACATCATCAATGGGGGCAAATTCGTCATTTGCGAGTCACGCTCTAGGGCATTGGTTGAAGTCACCATTTAGTCATTTACTAAATGCGCATGGCATCATAAACCCATGGCTTTCATCACCCTCATAAGGCATCAAAAGGTTTGTCTCGTAAATGCCTTCCATCTTGGTAATAAGGCTTTCCACCTTGGTAATGAGGCCCATGGATACTTAGGCTTAGTTTGGCCCCCATGTGGCTTTTTGAAGGAGCTTATGAAATTTACTACTAGGTTGTTTGATAATTTTGTACAAGTGACACACTACTCTTCAAAAATATATCATGAAACCAAAAAGCCACCTTAAGCTTTTAAAAGCTCAATTCTAGAGCTTTTAAAAGCTCCCCCAAAAAAGCCCTAAGTTCAATTTTTACAAAGCGCATAAACTAGTTACCAAATGAATTATCATGAAATTGTACTTTAAAAAGGAGAAGCACCAAAAGGGGGGCCAAACTAAGCCTTAGTTAGCAGTTTGGAAACGTTCAGTAATTTTGCGGTTTTTTTTTTTGTTTGTTTTATAAAAATTAAAAAATTGAAGGGTTCTATTAACATGTACCCAAATATTTTTCAAAATTAAAAATGTGTGTGGTAATCGTTTACGGATTTCTTTTTCAAAAAGTACTTGTTTGGTAGTCTTCGTCTTTAATTTATACTCATATACATATATATAAACGACAATAAAATTAGACCAGAAAATGGACAAAAACAAAATTAGTTTTCAATTTTGATTTTTATAAAAATCAAAACTAGTTTCCATTTCCAAAATGTAGAAAAATAAAAACCAAGCCGCTGCACGTTACCTAAGGGGCCTAAAGTTTATCTTAAGATGTTTTAATGATTTCTTAATTAAGTCATTTGCTAACGTGTTATAACTAATAAGTTATTAACTTAAAAGGTAGAATTTACATATATCTAGTGACATGACCTTTCAGAAATAGTTAAACAATCGTCCCAGTGAAATAAGGTTTAAATTACACAATGAAATCTTCTAAAAACGTTTAGCGTAAGTTTCTTGATTTTACAATTACAATAACGAAATTTTTTCGAAACTTAATTTTTAGTATTGTTAGAGAGCATTATATGGTTTTTAATTTACTGTTAAATGTATCACATTTCAAAATTTAGCAATAACTAGGGTTTCTTTTCAAAATTCATTTGTGTTGGACTAATCTTATAACTAGTTGGCCATTGATCATCAATCCACAATCAACTTATAAACACATTAAAGATTGAATGTCACGCTTAATTAAAAATGGGCTAAGACTAGTGCCCTCCCCGAGCATGAAAAGTTGCGTGATAAGAAAGATTGGTTGGTTGGTTTTGCTTAAAATGAGATGAAATTAAATTTTGTAGGAAGATAAGAACAAAAAGTTAGAGTTGGCATTAATGATCGTAATTAGTGTGATAATAATCGACGGAATGTATTATCGACTCGACCATGATTAATTTCTTTTTGAACAATTTTTGGTATTAAGAGACACAACTTTCTTAGGTAATTATATTTGATTTTGATAGAGGCAAGCTAAGGGTTTGAATGTGCACATGTAATGTTTCTCTCAAGAGACTCCCAACTACTAATTTAATTGCTTTTAAGATCCATGAGCAATGGAATCATAGGGTGGGTAACAATTTATGGTTGATGTGATCAGGACATGAGTTCATTACTACCGTGTTTGGAAGCTAGTTTAATGAAGAAATAATGTGGAATGAGGATAAGTTATTTCATGTTTCAAACTCAAGAGGGCAAGCAATCTCTATCTTCTACCAGGAAAGGAAATTTTCTTGGGCCATACGTACTCTGTGTTATTGCATTACCAAAATTATAATAGTACTAGACCCACACAAAATTCCACACAAAACTATCTTGCCCCTTGACTCCAGTGGATCCCACATGGGTCTCATACGGCATCCACCAGAATCAGGGCCAAGATTATTTTGAGTGAAATTTGTGTGGATCTAACAGTACTCCCAAAATTATGCATGAAGGTTTGAGTCATAAGAAAATATCCTACAAATCCTGTAGAAGAAAGTAAGATCCTAGTGCATGGAATGGGATTTTTTAATATATTTCCAATATTTCATTATCATCTTAATTTAACTTATTTTACAACAAATATATTTTCTACTGACTCTAGAAATTGCAGTCAAAATTTAGGAAAAAATTGGGGAGACTCCCATTTGGGACTCCCTTAGCCCTAATTTGTCATAAATGGTAAGAAAAACAGTTTCCAATGCAAGGTAGGGGCATTGGGAACTTTTTTTCTTGCCATTTATAGAAAATTCGGGCTAAGGGAGTCCCAAAATGGGAGTCTCCCTAGAAATGCTCCAAAATTTAACTGTTTGTGACACACCAAATTTTGAGTAATGATAGGGTCGGGTACAACTCATTCTTACAATTTATTTACAACCATCTCTATCTCTTTTCTAAGTGGCACTGGGGACCATTAAAATTTAACCGGACCCCACAGTACCATTTAGAAGAGAGATAGAGATGGTTATAAATGAGTTGTACCCCTTGCTAAATTTTACTTGTTTTGGTCTATAAACTCCCACCCTCAACTTTTTTGGTGAGTTACGTGAGTACATTACTTTATATCATGTTTTGATATCAACAATTATCTTTGTATCTTTTTTTCCCTCTTGTGACAATTGAAGTCCATTAATATTAGTTCAAGACACAAAAAAAAATAATAAATAAAATAAAATAAAATAAAAAGAAGAAGAAGAAGAAGAAGAAGAAGAAGAAGAAGAAGAAAAGCTTGATGTATCAATAAGAGGAAAAAAAGCAATAGAAATATTGCGGTGATGAATATGCCATTGTTTTTGGTGGAGAATCATAATCGAACTCTTTTTTTTTTCGCATTTTTTTTTTTGGCTAAAACAGTTAGTGGTATGAATTATAATTTATGGAAATAGGAATCTGATTCAGTTCGAATTAGGGTTTCCTAATTCCATAAGGAAGCCTATTCCTTATTGACTTCTTATGGTCCCTATCGTAGCCTATGTATATGCTGCTTTGGCTCTCTTCTCAGTTAGCGTTTTTCTATCAAGAGTATTATAACTCGGAATAGAAAAGAGAGCGTAAAAAGAGAGAGCAGAAAACAGAAAAGATTTCGAAAGAGCCCACACTCAGTTCGATATTCTAGCAGCGGAGGAATACGGTAGAAGATCGTGAGCTGTTATCGAGCCCGTGCTCTCGATTCGTCTACTACAGCAATCTGTTTTAGTAGTTTAAGGTAACCCTAGTTCCGCCCTTGTAGCGTTATTGTAGTTTTCTCATAATTTTTTTTGCAGTACCAACTTATACGCACTGTCAATGGATTATGGGAACGCAGTTTCCTAACAGTGGTATCAGAGCAACGTTGATTCTGCGTATAGGTTGGACGCAACCATGTTGTCCAATAAAACAGATCTTATGCATGCATTGATGGATGGATAGAACGTAGATCTGTGCTAACCATTGTTTTGCAGCATTCTTATTCCACTATTATGGTCTCTGGTTTTGTGTGATTGGATCCCACGATGGGTTTATTCGTGGTTAATATTGTTGTTTTGATATATCATGTGAATTCCTTTATGGAGGCATACGGTTTGTATGTATTGGATCCCACGCTTGATTGATGCGTGGTTAATTTACTGCAAATATATAGCATGTGAACTCCTTCACGGAGGCATAGGGTTTATGTAATATATCTCAAGTAAATCTGTGAAGATGGTTCGTGAGAGCAGTTTTACAAGCAGTTTTCGAAAGCGATCTAGAAGCAGTTTCAGAAGGCAGTTTCAGAAGACTGTTTCAGAAAATAGTTCTGGAAGGAAGTTGCTGATGGTAGATAGGATTTAGCTTCCGGGGCAGCTCGACCCCCGTTGCGTAGTGGCGACATGGAGCTAATCGGGTTCAATGAAGATTTCTTCACAAGAGCTGCAGCTTGACCATAATAGTGGGATTCCTATTTTATTGTGGTTTCCTTATTTATGTGTGATTGAATGATTATTATTGTTTCATGTTTAATGAATAGGACAACATGGATAATTGTTCCTAGACCTATTTCAGATGTCTAGCTGCATGTTTAATTTATATTAATTTAAAATGATGGACAACTACATGTATATTTAGAAATAAAACTAATTCCATAATTTGAAAACATAAGTACTTATTTTCTAAAATCATGAGAATAGAATAATTTTATTATCTACACATGTGGGTTTCACAAGTAAGGATGAATTAATCCTTGTCAAGTATTCCATTATTTTTTATTAATTAAATTAAAAGTTTTTCTAAAAAATTATAACCCTAAATTTTTTTTAAAAATTTTAAATGGGAGAGGGAATTTATCAAGAATAAATCCCATGGTCTCCATCACTGGTTTGTAGATGATATGATTAATTTTGTGTGATGGCTCTAGTGTCATCCTCCCCATCGGATGTAGTTGATCATGGAATCATCACTACAAACTTCTTTAAAAGAATGTTTTGGGTGATTGTTGGTGTGGGTCACCTCTCCATCAGAGGTGTTCCTCACAGAACTCTTGACCTAGAATTAAGTGATGGTATACACTTAGCTATAAATAAAAATATCCTCTCCATCTGAGTCACTGTTGTTATTTATAGGATCAAAGCAAGTCAGCAGTTTAATTTTACTTGGCAAGGTACATTGCCTGGATAGTAAAATTAAAAGGCAATTGCCTATCTGAACAAATGATGGATAGTGTATGGCTTCCCATCGAGTCATACTATTCGCGGTGTATCAGGTTGCTGGCGGATTCCTTTCAAATATGGTAGAGGGAACCAATATTTTCAACTCGAATCCATAGTAATTTTTGCCCAAATGTAATTATTTATGTTATGTGATTCTCAGGCTTTTAAATGGTACTTTCAATCCACTTGCTGTTATACTTAAAGAAAACAAACTTACTGGACCAAACTATATAGACTGGAAAAGGAATTTGGATATTGTGTTAACTGCTGAAGAGTACAAGTTTGTGCTTACTCAAGAATGTCGTGAGCAACCTAGTGAGGGGGCAACCGCTGAGGAAACCCAGGCTCACAAGAAATGGGTCAAGGCTGATGAGATGGCGCGGTGTTACATTTTGGCTTCCATGTCAAATGTTCTGCAACATCAGCATCAGTCAATGACCAGTGCCTATGACATGATGGAGAGCCTCTGAGAGATGTTCGGAGATCAAAGTCGTGCTGCTAGGCAGGTTGCTATGAAAGACTTGATGAACACAACCATGGATGAGGGGACGCCTGTAAGGGATCATGTTCTTAAGATGATATCTCTTCTTAATGAACTAGAGATCCTTGGAGCTAAAATCGATGAGGAAACCCAGGTCGATATCGTACTCCAGTCACTGCCAGAGTCTTTTAAGCAATTCCGCCTCAATTACAACATGAATAAATTTAAATATACTTTGGCGGAGCTGCTTAAAGAACTCCAGGCAGCTGAGGGTCTCAACAGAAAGTTAGGGAGTGCTCTTGTGTTTGAGAAAGGTTCTGCTTCAAAGCCGAAAGGCAAGAAGAAAATGAAAAAGGCTCAAAAGAAGGTCGCGGGTCCTCCGCCAATCCAAAGGCCACAAGGACAACCGGGAAAGCCTAAAGGCAAATGTTTTGTTTGCAAGCAGCCAGGACACTGGAAGAAGCAATGTCCAGTTTATCTCGCCAGACAGAACAATCAAGGTAAATCTCATTTACTAGTTGTTTAATCGTGTTTAGCGGTCCGATCTATCGGTACCTGGTGTGTAGATACGGGAGCCACTGATCATGTATGCAATTCTTTGCAGGGGTTCCAGGGAACCAGGCAGCTCAGTGATGGAGAGATTTATCTATATATGGGAAATGCTACGAGAGTAGTAGCAGTTGCAGTAGGAGATCTACATCTTAGTTTTGGTAGAGATAGGATTTTAATATTAAGATATTGCTTTTATGTACCTTCTATTAGAAGGAATTTAGTTTCAGTTTCTAGTTTAGTAAAGAATGGATATTCAGTTCATTTTAATAAAGTAGTAGTTATTAAAGAAAATAAATGTTTTATTTGTTCTGGTCAATTGGTGGATGATCTTTATATTATAAATCATATCTCTCCTATACTCCAACTTAATGAATTGAATAACACAAATAGTTTGCCATTTAAGAGAAAAGAACCTTCGAGGATGAACCAAACGCATCTTTGGCACTTACGCCTTGGTCATATTAATTTGAAAAGGATTCAAAGACTGGTTCAAAATGGGCCATTAGGCTCATTGGAAGTGGAGGCACTTCCAGTTTGTGAATCCTGCTTGGAAGGTAAAATGACCAAGAGGCCATTCTCGGCCAAGGGCTATAGAGCAAAAGAGCCGTTGGAACTGGTTCACTCTGATTTGTGTGGTCCTATGCTATCCAAGCAAGAGGGGGATTTGAGTACTTTGTCACTTTCATCGTTGATTACTCAAGGTATGGGTACATTTATTTGATGCGGCGTAAGTCTGAATGCTTTGAGAAATTTAAAGACTTCAAGGCTGAAACGGAGAAGCGTCTAGGTAAATGTATCAAGACACTACGATCTGATTGTGGTGGAGAGTACCTATTGGGAGAGTTTAGGGAATACTTATTGGAGCAAGGGATTACATCCCAATTGTCTGCACCCCGTATGCCTCAGCAGAACGGTATAGCAGAAAGAAGGAACAGGACTCTCATGGATATGGTAAGATCTATGATGAGTTACTCGGATTTACCAATTTCCTTTTGGGGACACGCATTAGAGACAGCTGCATACATTCTAAACTTGGTACCATCTAAGTGACCTACTACTCCCACGAAATTGTGGACTGGACGAAAGCCTAGTCTGCGGCATGTTCGGATCTGGGGTAGTCCAGCATATGTGCTGAAAGGGAACGCAGAAAAGTTGGAATCAAGAACAGAAGTATGTTTCTTTGTTGGGTATCCAAGAGGAACTAAAGGTGGTCTGTTTTATAGTCCTAAGGCTCAGAAGGTTATTGTTAGCACCAATGCCACATTCTTAGAAGAGGACTATGTTATGGACCACAAGCCCAGAAGCCATATTGTTCTAGAGGAAATGAGAAGAGAGACACCGAGACATACTTCTTCGATACCAACGGTACGAGAAGAAACACCACAAGAAAGAGTTATTGATATTCCATTACCATGTCGTAGTGGGAGGATTATCGAAACTCGTGTAGATCCCGAACCAACCATTAACACGCAGGTTCGTGAACCAGTACAGCGTGCAGAAAATGGTGTATTAGGTTCATAAACTTCACAACGAAATATCAGTGATACACAGACACGGGTTGTGCCTCGTCGTAGTGGGAGGGTTATTATTCAACCTGATCGGTATATGTTCTTGGGACAGTCTTATGGCCAGGTCCCTGATGAACAAGGTATCGATCCATGTAACTACAATGAAGCACTCCAAGATAAAGATGCAGATCTTTGGCAAAAGGCTATGAAGTCTGAAATGGAGTCCATGTACTCTAATCAAGTCTGGGATCTTGTAGAACCACCCAATGAAATAAAACCCATTGGATGTGAGTGGATCTATAAGAAGAAGAGAGGAGCAGACGGTAAGGTGGAAACCTTTAAAGCAAGGCTTGTTGCGAAAAGGGTTCACTCAAAAAGAGGGAATCGATTATGAGGAAACCTTTTCGCCGGTGGCCATGCTAAAGTGTATCCGGATTCTCTTATCCATTGCTGCACATTTTGATTATGAAATTTGGCAAATGGATGTCAAGACAGCATTTCTAAATAGGAATCTTGACGAGTGCATCTATATGATGCAACCAGACGGGTTCATTGCGAAGGGCCAAGAACACATGTTGTGCAAGCTTAAGAAGTCCATTTATGGACTTAAGCAGGCATCTAGGTCTTGGAATATCCGCTTTGATCAAGCAATCAAGTCTTTTGGTTTTGATCAATGTGCGGATGAATCTTGTGTGTACAAGAAACATGATGGAAGAGTGGTGGTGTTCTTAGTACTATATGTGGATGATATCTTGCTAATCGGAAATGATGTGGGGGTATTATCTTCTGTAAGGGTATGGTTGTCCAGTCAATTCGATATGAAGGACTTGGGAGAAGCTGGTCACATCCTAGGGATCAATCTTATGCGAGATCGCAAGAATAGGATGTTGGGCTTTTCACAAGGCACTTATATTGACAATATTCTTGCAAGGTTTAGCATGCAAGATTCTAAGAAGGGATTCCTTCCCTTCAGACACGGAATTACTCTATCTAAGGATCAGTGTCCTAAGACACCTGATGAGATAGAGAAGATGAAGGCAGTTCCTTATGCCTCGGCAGTAGGAAGCCTAATGTATGCTATGCTATGTACTAGACCTGACATCTGCTTTGCTGTTGGCATGGTTAGTAGATATCAATCTAATCTAGGGCAAGAACATTGGACTGCGGTGAAAAATATTCTCAAGTACCTGAAAAGGACTCGAGACTATATGTTAGTTTACCAAGCAGACAGTCTTGTACCCATTGGGTACACAGATTCTGATTTCATGTCAGATAGGGATTCCAGAAAGTCTACCTCAGGATATGTGTTTACCCTAGGAGGTGGAGCCATTACTTGGAGGAGTATCAAGCAGTCATGTATTGCTGATTCCACCATGGAACCCGAGTATGTGGCTGCTTCGGAAGCTGCTAAGGAGGCCGTTTGGCTCAAAAACTTCCTTATGGATCTAAGAGTATTAACTGTGGTACAATCGGCTATTACCCTTCATTGCGATAATAGCGGAGCGGTTGTTAACTCAAAGGAACCAAGGGCCCATAAGAAGGTAAAACACATTGAGCGTAAGTATCACCTGATACGAGAGATCGTGCAAAGAGGTGATGTTGAAGTGACCAAGATAGCATCAGCAAATAACCTGGCAGATCCTTTCACCAAGAGCTTACCGGCCAAGACTTTTGACAGTCATGTAGATGGGATAGGAGTGAGGTGTGTCACATCATGGCTTTGAGTCTAAGTGGGAGATTGTTAGGGATATATACTAAAAGCCATGCTTTATCTAGTTGATTTATTATTCATTTAATAAAATCATTTAATCCATTTTTTTATGAGAATCTGTGTGGGCAATGTTTGTATTATATTATTTATTTAATATTATGCATGTGTGTCTCTCATTCTATATAGTAGGTGGTTTGGTGTGTAGAGTTCGGCTTACACACGGAAGATCAGGCCATCAGATATTATAGAATGTAAGATTTTGGTTTACAGTCTTAGATGGGATTGGACACACCATCTGTAGTTTTGCAGCATGGTGTTGTAGTAGGTTTGTCTTGACTGCGGAAAATGGTACAGTTTCAACTCACTATGCTGGTACACTTTGTGTATTAAACGGGACTGACTTGGGGTAATTATCTTTATACTGACTTATAATATAATTAATACCTCATGGCTATTATGAGTGCTTATGCTCTAAATCCTAAGTTAATTTGTAGACACGTACATTTGATTTTTACACTTTGATCCCTAAAAGGGTGAGATCCTTAAATGGGTCAATATCTCATTGGATTGGGTGACAATATTAATTGTGTGGTGGATATTAATTAATGATGGAATCCATGTCTCAATTTTGGGATTGATGATATCCCCTTAAGAAAGCTTATAAGTTTTGATTATGTCAAACCCTGCAGGTGGATTTTGTATCCGACATATCAGATAGGTTAAGCAGAGGATCTCAAGGAATTTTAAGAGATTAATTAAATATGATTGTCAGTAATTATATTTAATTAATGGATATCTGTAATCTTAACATGGGGAGATAATAAGCATTTAATAACATGGAGCTCGAAATATATTTTTGAGATAAGGGTAGGAGTGCAATTATAATTCTTTAGTGGTATGAATTATAATTTATGGAAATAGGAATCTGATTCAGTTCGAATTAGGGTTTCCTAATTCCACAAGGAAGCCTATTCCTTATTGATTTCTTATGGTCCCTATCGTAGCCTATGTATATGCTGCTTTGGCTCTCTTCTCAGTTAGCGTTTTTCTATCAAAAGTATTATAACTCGGAATAGAAAAGAGAGCGTAAAAAGAGAGAGCAGAAAACAGAAAGGATTTCGAAAGAGCCCACACTCAGTTCGATATTTTGGCAGCGGAGGAATACGGTAGAAGATCGTGAGCTGTTATCGAGCCCGTGTTCTCGATTCGTCTACTACAGCAATCCGTTTTAGCAATTTAAGGTAGCCCTAGTTCCGCCCTTGTAGGGTTATTGTTGTTTTCACATAATTTGTTTTGCAGTACCAACTTATACGCACTGTCAACGGATTCTGGGAACGCGGTTTCCTAACAATAAGAAGCAGGCTAAGCAAAATAGTAAAGGAAAAACCAAAAACAAAAACTGCATTTTTCAATCGAATCAACATTTTTGATCGATTGAAACAGGGTCAAGTTCAATCACTTGAACCCATCTCGATTGATCGAGCATAGAAAATTGTGAACTGAAAGAATATTTACAGAAAAGAAAATGAAAAGCAATACATTTAACAGAGAAGTACATTATATGGTCTTAAGACCTTTGGGGGGCACCCCCTCTCATTATCTAGCATCCTAAGCATAGGGGGTTCAAAAGGAACCACACCCCAGTAAGCGTGTTGTGAGGATGAGGGGTAGATGATGGTGATGAGTTAGGGAAGATGACAATCCGAAATATACGTGAGGGATGGTGGTCTGAGGAGAGGAGAGTCAAAATTGCCTGAAGCTCTTTCTTTCTCGAGCGATTGGAAAAAAATGAGAAGTAGGGGAGCTTCCTCCTGATGCCTCGTTTAAATACAAAGTTCAAGCGATTGAAAACGTTCGATCGATCGAGAGTTCGATCGATCAAATACTTGTCAAGCTCTTGGGAAGGAAAAGGTTCAATCGATTAAACCAAGTTCAATCTATCGAAAGTGAAATTTTCAGAATCCCCTGTTATGCATGACTTGTTCACCCCTAATATGCAGAAACTGATCCAAACATGCAAAAATATAAAATAACAGACTGCTCACAGTATGGAAGGACAAACCAAAATCACCATTTAAATTTAAAGTTTGTAAAATACATTAATATAAATTTTGATAGCATCCAATTGCAAAATTCAACCCCAACATGGTACTCAGACCTTATTACAAATGAAATAAATAAAATTAAAAGCAATAATAAAGGTAATGTCTAGGACTACAACTTCAACTCCATAAGAATGATCAAAAGCACACGAGAGCTGAAATTGGCTACTATTTTACTTAGTTGATGACTTCATCTTCCGCAGTTGCATCAGTAAGTACTCCGCCAAATCTTCATTGTTGGATCCAAAATTGATAATACACGATCCCAGAAAAGTCTGAAAGTGTCGAAAACATTGTCAAGTGGGTTTGGATTCTCCCATGATTTCAATGTGCAACCTTAGCGATCCCGATGGAGACATAAACAAAGGAGTATAACTCCTCAATCATTCTCCCTCTTGTGGAGGAGTGCTAGGGGACCACGTGGGTGGCCCATGAAATAGAAGATGCAGAAGGAACACAGGTCGGATATTCGAATTCATAGTGAAAAGTCTAAACAATAAAACAAAGAAGAAAAAAAAAATATGAAAAATTAAAAAAGATCAAAAAGTGAAAAAAAAGATTAAAACAAAAAAAAATTAAGAAAAAGAAGTTGAACTAAGAGAAGTTTGTGATATAGGTCCAACCTCACTATAGGCATGAACGAACAATGTGCACTAGCTAGCAAGGGGCATTGGATCCTGTACAGCAAATAGCTCAAGTGCACGTACACGTAGGGAACCAGCTCAATAGCAATAAAATCATAAGAGAACTTATTCAAAGCATAGTGGTTCCCAACTACGACATTGTGGAGATCATTAATGTCTCATAGCTACCACAGCTCTTCATCCGCCAGCCCAATGTCATCTCCCTCCTCGTCCTCTTCCTCCTCCTCCTCATCAGAGGGGATTATCAGGGAGGTGGTACACTTTACTGTACACCAGGAAGTACGAGGACAGTCCTAGATTTGTCTTGAATGTGGTACAATATGCCCACAATGTGTCAGTCAATTTGTATGCCCAATCTTTTCTATATGAGCTAATCGTCTTCTCGAGGATATGTTTGATATCAGAGTTAGCCAATTCAGCATGCCCATTAGTTTGTGGGTGGTATGCTAAGGGAATTTTGTGATGAGCCTCGTATTTCTTGAGTAGTTACTCCAGGGGTCTGTTGCAGAAATGTTTGCCCTGGTCACATATCAATGCCTTTGGGGTTTCGAAACGTGAAAGAATATTTTTCTCAAGAAATGACATTACAATTTTGTGATCATTTCGGCGTGTTGGAATCACTTCCACCCATTTAGAGACATAATCCATAGAGAGGAGTATGCATTCACAAAGATTAGATTTTAGAAAAGGGCCCATAAGTCTATACCCCAACAGTCAAATATTTCTTTTGTGAATATGGTAGTAAGGGCATAGAATTCCTTTTCGAAATGATGCCAAGCTTTTAACAGTGTTGGGTGGATTTTCAAAACGTATAGGCATCCTTAAAAATGGTTGGCCAGTAACAATCGCTATGTAGGACTTCTTGTATGTGATGGAATTAGTTTAAAAAAAAAAACATGCGGAGTGGAAAAACAAATTTGAAAAACTTTATTGGTTGCCCGGATCTACTACTCATCAACTCAATAGATCCGTACAAGAGAGGGACAAGAATTTTACCTTAGTGTCTTGAACCCAATTTTAAATATCTCATCTTCTTCTATTTGTTGCTCGGATCAACTACTCATCAACTCTATAGATGTGTACAAGAGAGGGACAAGAATTTTACCTTAATGTCTTGAACCTAGTTTTGAATATCTCCTCTTCCTTAAGTGTGCAGCAACTTCCAACAACCTCCTCTAGATGGTTTTCAACCTTATGTCTCCTATGAACGCTCCTGGAGAGGCTAGGGTTGGTGGGAACCCTAATAGAGAGGATATAGAAGGTTTGGAAAACCCTAAAATAGTTTCTGCAGCTCTGGGATAGTAAAAACGTGGATTAAACTATTCTACACACAATTGCCCTATTTATACATTTCCAAACTGACTTTTTTAAGCCTTCGATCGATTGAAACTAGTTTGATCGATCGAACCTTTGATCGATCGAACTGAACCAGAGTTCAATCGATCGAAACATCGATCAAACTTTCAATCCATTGAAACTCTTTCAATTGATTGGTTCATCATCCTTATATGCCTCTCTAAGCATTCTGGTGGAGCTAAGAGCGGGACCACCTAGGTTCTTTATTGTTGGCTCAGATCAGTTGTTAATTCCCATGATCAAACTCTTTGATCAGCAAATTAACTAACTAATCAGTTAACATTTACTCCACTATAAAATGATAACTGCACTCCAACACAAAAGAACAAATCTGAAGCGATAAGTAGACTTATATGGTGTACTAATGTCCCTCTATTGTTAGCATTCATAATCGTATTCAGGTAGTCGGATAACTGTTACTGTCAACCTGAATGATGATTATATCTTCCAATCCTTGAGTCCTATTCACCTCTTATGATTACCAAACGTGTTGATAACTACTTATCAACAAGACTGCAGTTCTCAGTAATCAACTTGGTAACATTCTCAAGGGAATGATTATTCTTTATCAGAGGGTAGATTCTATCTTGACAATGTATGTTCACAACCCTATGAATATGACATACCTAAGATACCCAGGTGTTGATCTTGCAAGACCTCACTGATTGGTAAGTCAAAGCAGTCACATCCATAGTCTATGTCCATAATCGTCTCAAGATTGAGAACACGTACCTTGTACAAGTTATGAGTTCCTATCGACTATTGACAGTCTTATATGTCAATAGGAATCTCATGGTCCGTCAATACACTATAAGCACTAGCATATTAACTAAGAGTCATACTCTAGTAATTCAGATTCATCACTCCATCCAATAGTAGTTAAAAATGCTACAATGTATACTTGATGAGATATCCAGCCTCATCATCAACTATGACAAGTTCTATGTATCAAAGAATAGTAATTCGTATATCTCTTGTATATATCTCATACATACACGAATTACCTACTATGATGCTTAAGGACTTCAAACAATCATCTCATGATAGCATACGTAATGAAATGTAAATGTGATATCCATATATAAAATGCCAATGTCTCATACATAATGAATGAGTTTGAGGTTAAAATCCCAACAAACTCCTACTTGCACTCATGACCCATTACATTTAAGACTTAGACTATCTGGATGATGATAAAAAACTTTTTGTGGCAAAGCCTTTGTAAACGGATTTACAAGATTGTAATTCATGGCAATCTTGGTGATAGCCACATCTCCACATTAGATTATATCTCGTATGAGATGATACTTCCTTTCTACTTGCTTTCTTTTTTCGTGGTTCCTTGGCTCCTTGGACTGAGCCATTGGCCACTATTATCACAATATAGTGTAATAGGTGACAATGACGCTGTACCACCTCGAGTTCCATGAGGAACTTCTGAAGCCAAATAGCTTCCTTTGTGGTTTCACAAGCAGCCACGTACTTACCTTCCGTAGTTGAGTCTACAATGCATTTCTGCTTAATGCTACTCCAACTAACAGCACCACCTCCGAGGTTAAAGAGATGTACGGATGTCGACTTCCTCAAATCTTTATCTGAAATAAAATGTTAGAGTCAGTCTATCCCATTGGAATAAACTTATCACCGCCACACATAAGCATGTAATCTTTAGTCCTTCCCACTAACGAAGCATAGGGAACTCCTACCATGCGATTCCTCTCCTCTTGTGTCTTAGGACTCTGGTCCTTGGAGAATGGTAAACCATACTTGAAAGTTAACAAACCTTTCTTCGAATTATCCATGGAAAACCTAGTTAGCACCTTTTTGATATAACCAGCTTAAGATAATCCCATTGTCTTTCGTTTATGATCTCGAAAGAGCTTTATTCCAAGGATATAGCTCGCCTTTTCTAGATCCTTCATGTCCAAAGTACTAGCTAGACAAACCTTGATTGACAACAATGCCACTACATCATCCCAATGAGTAAAATGACATCAGCATAAAGCATAAGAAAAACTACCACCTTACGTTCACAATTCTTGTATACGCAAGGTTCATCCAGATTCTGTATGAAACTAAACGACTTGACCTCTTGGTCAAACCGAACGTTCCAACTCTTGGATGCCTACTTAAGCCCATAAATGGACTTTTGCATCTTGCATACCAAATTACCTTTTCTGCCAGCTATGAACCCTTTTGGTGCTACATATAGATGTCCTCCTCAAGATTTCCATTCAAGAATGCAGTCTTGAAGTCCATATGCCAGATCTCATAATGTAGGTATGCCGTAATGGATAAGAGTATCCTGATGGATTTGAGCATGGCTACTGGTCAGAAGGTTTCCTCATAGTCAATGCCCTCTCTTTTAGTATAACCTTTCGTTATAAGCCTTGCCTTAAAGGTCTCAACCTTTTTATCAGATCCCCTTTTCCTCTTGTAGATACACTTACAACCAATGGGTTTAATATTGGTTGGAAGTACTACAAGATCCCAGACTTGATTGGAATCTATAGATTCTAATTTAACCTTCATAGCTTTCACCCGATGAGCTGAATCAACACCAATCATTGCCTCTTCATACATGAAAGGATCAGATTCATATTCTATGGAGACAATTTCAAAAACTTCTCCTAAGAACATATATCTATCAGGCTGGCTGATAATCCTCCCACTACAACGAGGTATTGGGGCAAAAATGGGTGAAGATGTGGTATTTTCTTGTCTTACATCATTTTTAACTATTGGAGGAATAGAGGGCTCTCCATCTATTTCTCTCAGATCAATCCTTCCTATAGGTTTATGGTTCATGATATAATTATCCTCCAAGAAAATAGCATTTGTACTAACAAACACTTTTTGTTCTCCCGAACCATAAATATACCATCCATAAGTACCCTTTGGATATCCTACAAACTAAAATACTTTTGATCTAGTTTTAAATTTGCTCATCTTTCCTTTCAGCACATGTGCTGAACACCTTCATGTCCAGAGATGTTGCAAAGAGGGCTTGCGTCCAATCCATATCTCCCATCGTGTCTTAGAAACAGATTTTCTTAGAATAAGATTTAGTATGTACGTAGCGGTTTTCAAAGCTTAACCCCAACGAAATAATGGAAACTCTAAATAACTCATCATAGACCTAGTCATGTCTAAAAGAGTCCGATTCCTTCTCTCTGCTACACCGTTTTGCTGAGGCGTACCAGGTGAAGGCAATTGTGATAGAAACCCATTCTGTATGAGGTGATCAATAAACTCATTAGAGATGTACTCGCCACCTCGATTAGATCGAATGGCCTTGATATGTGTGCCCAATTGTTTCTCTACTTCAGCCCTAATCTCTTTAAACTTTTCAAAGGCTTCAGACTTGTGCTGCATTAGGTACACATATCCATACCTAGAATGGTCATCAGTAAATATAATAAAATGCTCATAACCATCCCTAGCTCTAATATTTATTGGTCCACACACATCAGTATGAACTAATTCTAAGAATGCATTGTTCCTACTATGCTTTGCAGGAAAGGGCCTTTTGGTCATTTTTCCCTCTAAACATGATTCACAAACTTCCATTGGTTCGAGAACCAAATTGCCTAAGACTCCTTCTTTGACTAGTCTACCAATCCTATTTAGATTGATATGAACTAGTCTCATATGCCAAAGCCTTGTTAGATTAGTGGAAGGTTCCTTTCTTTAGATGGTATAGTTACCACTGAGTTATTAAGTTCCATATTAGAATCTTTAGAAATAATTAGAGTGATCACATACAAACCATTCGACTTAATACTATAGCATACAAAAGAACCATTTCTTTTTATCATAACTTCAGTTCCAAAAAAGAAAGAATGATTTTTATTAGAAAGTTTTGAAACTGAAATTACATTACGTCTCATTAAAGGGACATAAAGTACATCTGATAAAACCAAAGTCTTATTGTATGGAAATTGTAAAACTATTACTCTTATAGCAACCATAGAAACGGTTGTGCTAGAATCTAGAGTAAGCACGATTTCGCCATCACTGCACCTCCTGGTTGATCTGAACACCTACAATGAATTACAGATATGGTTAGTCGCACTAGAATCAATGCACCAAGTGTTCAAAGTATCCGGTATAAAACTTACTTTAATCACAAGTGATTCGATCATACCTAAACTCTTGTAGCTAAGAATTTCGGATAGTTCCTCTTTCAGTGTCCTTTGTCACCGCATTAGAAACACTTTCCTTTGCCTTAACAACTTCCCTTCCCCTTGCCTGTCCTTTAAATTTTGTAATCTTCAGAACTGGTCCAATACTTGGACCACTAGTGCTAGCCTTTTTCTTCCCTTTCTTTCCTTTCAGAGTAGATCGAGAAGAAGCGCCATTCTCAACTTTCAAAATGTTGCCCCTAGTTTTGATCACCCTTTTTGATAATTAAAGAGTGCTCATCAATTCACTCATTGAAAAATTTATTTGATTCATATTGTAGTTAAGTTTAAATTGAAAGAATAATTGAGGCAGCGAGTTAAGGATCATATCAACTTGGGTCTGTGCGTCAATGTTGGCACCCAGAGTCTCCAGTTCATTTAAATAACTAATCAATTTTAAAACATGCTCTCTGACTGGAGTTCCTTCCAACATTTTTGCACTCATGATCTTTTGAATGGCTATCTGCTTAGTAGGTCGGCCATGCTCCCCAAATATTTCTGTTAGGGAAGTTATGATTGCACTAGCTGAATCGTTCGATTAGAATTGATGTTGCAACACACTAGCCAAAGAAGCCATGATGTAGCTACGAGTCATTCCATTTGACTTCTTCTATTTATCGAACTCGCGTCTGGCAGCTATCGAAGTATTTGCTGCAGGTTCTTTAGGGCATAGGTAGTGAAGACATATATATGACCCTCTGCAGTTAAACTGATGTCCAGATTACGTTTCCATACGATGTAGTTGTTTTTAGTTACCTTATTTTGTGTGAGTATAGTGGCAAGTGGACTAAATGCTGATCCAGACATGATTAATTCTAAAAAAGAAAAATAGACATTTTAATATGGATATCAAAATTAGAATAGTACAAAATAAAAGAATCCTTAAAACTCTTATATTGTAACAAAGTCACTGGAATATCGAAACAAAAGAAAAAATCTTCCGTATGGTGGTCATTATTCGATCTTTCGATCAATTATGACTTGTCCGCTATTCAACTCTTGCAAAACAGGTCATGACTCCCAAACCAATTTGATCTCTAAGTTACTGAATAATGCCCCATGTAGGATCCCTTATCCATACCTTATCTAGTGTGTACCATTAACTAGGATCTAATCATAACCACCTCAAGTAGTGCCTCCGTATGGTGGTCACCCTCTAACAAATCTGATTGATCCTATCCGTAGGAAGTTTACATCTAGTAAATAATGAGTGGCGTACCCTCCGTATGAAATGATCACCCTAGGCAAGGTGACACAGAATGCACTACTCATCTTATAGTGAACCGTTAATGGAAGATCATAGGTGTTATAAATAAGACTCTCTCCTACTAGATTTGTTAATTAAGGATTTTGCTTTTGGAAAAATAATTTCTTCACATTACCCATAAACATATAATGTTTACTAATGTGTTGAAAATGATTTTTGATTTTTATTTTAGAAAACTTGTTTTTATAATTCATATAGTAATAACATATAAAATTCCAATCGCAAACAAGCATGTAAAAACACAATACTAAAATTGAAATAAAGACATTCACAAATGCCTCTATCTCCCATAGCTCTATCTTCATAGATCCATCTTCTTGGTTTGGTCGCCTCTAGCTCCATCTTCATGGACTTCGGCTTGTTATTCCATCTTCTTGGATTTCTTATTCTCTTACAAAAATCCTATCCTTCTTTCGAAGCTTACAATTTTCTAGAAAAGGAAAAAGCAACAAATGATGAATAAATAAATAGGTTAGGGAAATCGGTGCGACTCTCCTATTCGCAGGAATGGAGTCGCAACGCCCTTTACATATGCCTTTAAAACCAAACCAAAATAAAATTACACCAATCACATAATTAAATACAACATTAAAATTGTTCTTGGTGCCATGGGAGACAACGGACTAAACTTTGCTGCAAAAAGTTAGTAGCACAAACAACCACACATATATAACATAATATATGACTATTGGATAATTGATTTGCATATTCCATAAACTCTTTATGGAAGAATTAGAACATAAAAATAGCATCTCTGGTTCTCTGTCACCTTCGATCGATCGAAGCAACTTCAATCGATCGAACGTTCGATCGCTTGAACCAAGTTCAATCAATTGAACTTAAGATTTCACATATTGATTTAAAATTTTTTAGAATGTTATAAAAAATTAAAATAAATAAATTTTCAAAACTTTTAAACTATGAAAAACACCTGCACAGATAACCAGTTTTGATCGATCGATCGAACATGAATCAATCGATCGAACAAAATAGTGTTCAATCGATCAAAGCTAGTTCGATCGCTTGAAACCCGCATTGTTTCAATCGATCAAAACTCTTTCAATTGATCGAACATAGACAGTTTCAATCGATCAAAACAAGTTTAATCGATCGAAACTGCCATGCACCGAATGCTATCACAAATTTGTGTTCTGCTATAGAAACATATCTGTGATGATGCAATTTAAAAAATAGTACTAAAAACTAACAAACAAATCAAACTAGTGTTCAAAAACGTATCTATAGATCCAAACGAGGCTTTGATACTAATTGATGGATTTAGGTTTCGAAAAACATAAATAACATGCGCAGCAAAAAACAAGTTTGAAAAACTTTATTGGTAGCCCGTATCTACTACTCATCAACTCTAAAGATACGTATAAGAGAGGGACAAGAATTTTACCATAATGTCTTGAACCCAATTCTGAACATCCCCTCTTCCTTAAGTGTGTAGCAACTTCCAACAGCATCCTCTAGATGGTCTTTACCATTATGTCTCCTATGAATATTCCCGGAGAGGCTAGGGTTGGTGGGAACCCTAATAGAGAGGATATAGAAGGTTTGGGAAGCCCTAAAATAGTTTTTGCAGCTCTGGAATAGTAAAAATGACGATTAATATATTCTGTATACAACTGCTCTATTCATATATTTCCAAACCAACTTTAAGCCTTTGGTCGATTGAAACTAGTTCGATCGATCGAACCTTATATCGATCGAAACAAGTTCAAGCAATCGAACTAACCCAGAGTACAATTAATCAAAATAAGTTCGATCGATCGAACCTTCAATCCATTGAGACTCTTTCAAATGATTGGTTCATCATCCTCATATGCCTCTCCAAGCATTCTGGCAGAGCTAAGAGTGGGACCTCCTAGGTTCTTTATTGTTGGCTTAGATCAGTTGTTAATTCCCATGATCAAACTCTTTGATCAGCGAATTAACTAACTAATCAGTTAACATTTACTCCACTATAAAACGATAACTGCACTCCAACGCAAAAAAATAAATTAGAAGCAATAACCAGACTTGTATGGTATACTAATGTCCTCTATCGTCAACATTTATAATCATATTCAGGTAGTCGGATAATTGTTTCTGTCAACCTGAATGATGATTACATCTTCCATTCCTTGAGTCCCATTTACCTCTCATGATTACCAAATGTGTTGATAACTACTTATCAACAAGACTGTAGTTCTTAGTAATCAACTTGGTGACATTCTCAAGGGATTGCTTATTCTTTAATAGTGGAAGATTCTATCTTGACAATATAAGTTCACAACCCTATGAATCTGACATACCCAAGATACCCAGGTGTTGATCTTGCATGACCTCATTGATTGGTAAGTCAAAGTAGTCACATCCATAGTCTGTGTCCATAATAGTCTCAAGATTGAGAACACGTACCTTATACAAGTTATGAGTTCCTATCGACTGTTAACAGTTTTATATGTCAATAGAATCTTATGGTCCGTCAATGCACTATAAGCACTAGCATATTAACTAAGAGTCATACTCTAGTGATTGAGATTCATCACTCCATCCAATGGTAGTTAATAATGCTGCAGTGCATACCTGATGAGATATCCAGTGTCATCATCCACTGTGACAAGTTCTAAGTATCAAAGAATAGTAATTCGTATCTCTCTTGTATGTATCTCATACATACACAAATTACCTACTATGAGGCTTAAGGATTTCAAACAATCATCTCATGATAACATACATAATGAAATGTAAATATGATATCCATATATAAAATGCCAATGTCTCATACATAAAGGATGGGTTTGAGGGCACAATCCCAATAGTTCATTTTTTTGTAAAGCGAAGTGGCTACCTCATTCAGTATGGCAGGATGCTAATATGACGGTTATGTCCTCATTTTCAACGCTATGTCTGATGACTTGATCCATGCAGTACTTAAAAAGGTACGGGTCATCAAAGAAAAAGTGACATGCGAATGAGATGAATCTTTTTCTATCTTGTGTTGGCCAATACACATGGGTTTCTCCCGTAACTAGATAATCAACCACATCTGCATTCCCGGGTAAGCTTGAAATAGCCATTAGTTATTCATCAAGAAATTCATCTTTGATGGGTTTTGGTTCAGTGTAATCTACAAATGTTAACCTGGAAAGATGGTTAGCGACCACATTTTCTACTCCCTTCTTATCTTTGATCATTATATCAAACTCTTAGAGTAGTAGAATCCAGCGAATTAGCCTTTGTTTTACATCCTTCTTGGATAGATTTGAGGACCGAATGGTCTGTGAAGCAAACTATCGATGACCCTATAGATAAGGTTAGAACTTTTCCAAGGCAAAGACTATAGCCAGTAACTCTTTTTTAGTTGTGGTGTAGTTCATTTGAGTGTCATTCAGAGTTTGAATGGCATAGTAAATTACATAAGGCTCATTATCTTTCCTCTGACCTAGGACTGCACCAATGGAGTGGTTGTTAGTGTCCCACATTAGTTCAAAAGGTAGGCTTTAATCGGGAGCTCGTATTATTAGTTCAAAGGTAAGAAGTTTCTTTAGTGTTGTAAATGATTTGTGACAGTCATTCGACCACTCGAAATGTGCATGTTTTAGGAGCAATTGACAAAGCAGTCGAGAAATCACACTAAAGTTTTGATTAAATCGATAATAGAATCTCGTATGTCCTAAGAAAGAATGGATGTCTTTGACTATACGGGAGACAGGTAAATTTGAGGTAATATCTATCTTAGCTTTATCAACCTGGATACCTTCGGTTGAAATTATGTAGCCAAGAACAATTACCTTGGTCACCATGAAGTGACACTTTTCCCAATTTAACACCAAATGTTTGTCTTCGCATCTAGCTAAGACTTTTTTGAGATTTTCTAAACAATGATCGAAGCTATGGACGAACACGAAAAAATCATCCATGAATACTTCTAAGATTTATTCGACCATGTCACTGAAGATGCTCAACATGCATCACTGAATTGTCGTGGGCGCATTGCATAGGCCAAATGGGATTCTTCGGTAGGCAAACGTGCCAAATGGACAAGTGAATGTTGTTTTCTCTTAATCTTCAGGAGTTATTTCAATCTGATTATATCCACTATTTCAGTCTAAAAAACAGTAGTAATTGTGACCCTTCACTCTTTCCAACATTTGATCCATGAATGGTAATGGAAAGTGGTCTTTCTGAGTCATTGTGTTTAAGTATTTGTAGTCGGTACACATCTGCCATCTAGTGGGACGCGTGTTTTTCCATCTTTATTAGGAATTACAATTATGCTAGGTTGGACTAATCCAAGGGTTATCTGCAATTGGATAAATTATCCCAACCTCCAGTAGCTTCAAAACTTCTTTTTTAACCACATCTTGCATATTGGGATTAAGATGCCTTTGCATTTGTCGTGAAGGCTTTGCGTCTTCTTCCAAGTAGATCTTATGTGTGTAAATAGATGGGCTTATGCCTTTGAGGTTGGCAATAGTCCATCCTAATGCACCTTTATGTTGCTTTAGCACATGGATAATCTTACCCTCTTGTTTGAGATCTAAGGCAGATGATATGATTATGGGGTAAGTTTTATCAATTCCTAAGAAAATATATTTGAGCTTCTTAGGGAGTTCCTTCAACTCTAGAGCAGGGAACTATAAGTTGGAAGGCATTGCGATTTTTGTTTTGGGTGGAATGGCTCATATAGTACCACCCACATACACTCAACTAGTGTTTCTTCGATTGTGTCCATCATTAGACATGTTTGACTAAGGTCAGCTACCTATGTGGTATACCTATCAGATTGATAGAGAGCATTACTCACAACTGTTTCCACAGGGTCACTAGAGCTGACAAAGTCAGACTTATCCTCCACAACTATTTCGATGATATTGACTTCTTCCTCATCCTCGTATTCTTCAGGTTTGAGATTTTAATAGATTTTTACATTTAATGTCATGTTCCCAAATATGAGTGTTATATTACTAATTCTTCAACTTATTGTGGCATCTTTTGTGTTTAAGAATGAATGTCCGAAGATTACCAGTATATGTGCACATAGATTAGAGACAGGTTCAGTGTTCAAAATCACAAAGTCAATCGGCATGACAAAAGTGTCTATTTGTACTAGGATGTCCTCTAACACCCCTCTTAGATATTTCACTAATCTATCTACTAATTGGAGAGCAACTCGGGTAGGTTTGAGTTCACCTAAACCCAATTGTTTATAAACTGAATATGACAGTAAATTCACGCTTGCTCCTAGATCAAGGAGTGCATTGTCAATTCTTTGATTTCCAATTCTATAAGAGACTATAAGAGTGCTGGGGTCTTTCAGTTTTGGAGGCAGTTCATTTTTTGAATTATTGCACTTGCTTGGCAAGTGAAATAGGCATGATTTTTCACACTTTACCTCCTCTTGATAGTACACCAATCTTTAAGGTATTTAGCATAGGTCGGTACTTATTTAATGGCATCTAGGAGCGGGAGGTTTATTTTAACATGTTTAAACAGTTCCAGAAACTCGTGATTTTTAGTCTCATCTTTAGATTTTCGTAATCTTTGAGGATAAGGCACAGGAAAAGGACACTTTGAAACTCTTTCATTAATAGGTTCCCGTAGACACCCTATTTTGGTTCGTTCGTTCGACAGAAAGGACCCTGCCTCAAGAATAACCCTATGACTGGAATCAGGATGTATTGATTGTATGAAGCAGAGCTTTGTGAAGCACCGTGATCTCTTAGATACATTAGATTAACCTCTAGGAAGACTTAGGTACGTTAGAGACACAATTTAGAAACAAAAACCCAAGTTACGTTAGCCGTTTCACATGAAATGACAAAAATTGCATTTTATCGAGCAAATCCCGGACCTCGGAGTCGGATCCTAAGAGATCCCTTTATAAAATACTCGTAAATTAGCTTAAAATAATGCCTCAAGCCTTCACATTAGCCAAAAACTAATTAGGGGAATTTTCGTGCAAAAATAGCCCTTTTACACATATCCAGTTAGCTCCTTTCCGGAGTCAGCCTCACCTTTGTTATCATAACTCAATATCTACAAATTATTTTTGAATAAGACCAAAATCATATTAAATTAGACTTCCATACCTTTCCAACGGTATATCACAAGACCTTTTTTGATCACCAAGGTAAGAGAACAAATCTTGCAAAGTTAGGAGAGAAAACACAACCTCTAGGGATGAATGCCATAGTGGCACACTGTACAAACCCCAATTTTTACCGACCACCAAATTCAGTGGATGGTTACCACTAAGACCGATGACAACAATGTTCGGAGAAATTCAAAGGTTTTTTAGATGATTCAAGTTCTTCGGAGGACTCTTCAATCACTTTCAAAAAGAAGAAAGAAGAAAAGAGAGAAATCAAGTATTCAGGGAAACTCAGATATGAAATACGTATGAGAGAGACAGTTTGAAAATTAATGTCAAAATACAAATGATGATCATAAACATAGATAATAGAAAAGAATTTTGAAAAGAAAAAGAAAGGAAAAGGAAAAGAAGAGAAAAGAAAAAAAATATATATATATAAGTATATATTTAGTATATAAACATATATTTGAAAAAAAATTAATGAAAAGGTAGGAACTCTATTAGCTGCGATTCACGGCGATGCTGGTGGCACTCACTGAGTACCGCGCCGTCATTCATTGAGTGCCAGAACGGCATTCACTGAGTGTCGCAGACACTTAGTGAGTGCCACCCCGCTATAACAGACTGTTTTCTCAAATACGTACGAAATATCCTTGCACATTGGTTTTTCACACGAATTTACCTAATTAACCCTTTGAGAGTGGTCGGTATAAGGAAATCTTCATCTCCATTGTTTGGATCCTTTTCTTGGAGAACAAGAATGCTATATAGATTATACATACAATAGAGAGAAATCAAGAGGATTTTTGAAGAAACTCAAGAACTTTAAAGAATTTGAAGAAGGAAATGGAGAATTTGAAAGATCTTCATCAAAACTAAGAAAATCCTGAGGTTATTAGAGGTAACCATCTAATCTTATATAGAATTAGACTAGAATTCAATCACAAATTCATAGATCTAGGACTTTTTCACATTTTCAAAACCTCTCTTCTTACCTCATTTCATCACATACCACATAGAATTTGTGATTGAATTTTCATGTGCTATTTCCATTGATTTGGATCTAAGCAAGCCTTGGGTTTAAGATCAAGTGAATGTTAAAAGTAAACTTAGCTTGGATCATCAATAAAATTTTCATTACACCTTTTCTTTATTCTTATTTCACTCATAGGAATTGTGAGATCTTCAATATCTCATTAAGTCCTATGAATTTGATCCTTTGATTCTCTATGATCCTATAATTTATATGAGAATTAAGGTAGATCATAGTTATATCCACACATGATTGGTTGGATTCAAGTCTTAGTTCATGATTTGAATCCTCCAACTAGTAATTTCATGGAATCCCCTCTATATTCCATAGAGATTTATGTGGTTTGGTTATGTTTAGTCTCTAAGGACCATTAATTTGAGAGCAGATTAGGATATAATAAGTTCACATCCCTCAATGATCATCAACTTGAGAGAGGGATTGACTTAATAACTTCTATGATTTGAATATTGGTATTCGTGTAGTGAGTTCATTAACCAACTGAGATCAAAGATTTTTAATTAAATCATGGTCCATGGGAATTGATTGAGACCAATTGGAGGTTTTCATAATTCATATATGTATCACTAGATTTTTTGTTTTGATGATATTTCATACTTAGGATGGTTTGGTCTTATGATTTTTGAACTAGTCAATCTCTGTCCAAAATTTCAGAACAGTAAATCCATTTTAAACTTAGTAGAACAGAACATTAATTAGGCTTTCTTGACTTCAAATAATTTTTTCTGGGAAGTTAAATGTGTTAAGAAGATCCCCTACAATCAATGAAGTCATTCGCATTTATTTGCTATTTTTAGAAAATCATACAAAAAATCTGGACAGAGAGTTGTAAATTTCTGAGTGATGCCTAGTTTTTACCCAATTCCCAGAGATTGAATCGTTTGATCTTCGATTTTTCATTTTGGGTTAGAAACTAGACTCACATAGGCATAACATACTCAAATATTATTAAGATCAGAAGTATGATTTTTCTATTTTTGAAAGTCTGGTCTGCTCTCTGTAATTCTTATAATTCTGTCATTGTTTTGCAAAATCTACTAATTCAATTCTAAATGGTCTCCTAATGACTTAGGGCTCAAACCATGTTTTAATAAAATTGATTGGACTTAAACCCAGAGGCTAAATGATCCAAATCAATGAATAGTTCATATCTCATTCTTGTTTATATCCATATATTCATTTCATGTATGTTGATACTTAGGACTAGGACTAATTCTTGGCTTAAGTTGCATTTGATTGAACTTAGTTGAACATAACTATGGGTTCCTTATGATCATGTTGGGATTATACCATCTCTATATGGACATTACATTGGCTCCTTGTTGAGACTTGTATATCTATAGAGGTGTTGTATCTCCAACTAATTCGAAGGAATTCATAATTATATCAACTATTTCTATGCTTAGTGGATTTTGGCTAGAAATTTAAGCATTTTATTTAGACTCTAAAGTATTTCTTGTTCAAAGCATGTGGACTAACACTTTGTTTTGTAGCACTATCGAGGTACAATTTCTCAACCCCTTCTTTAGTTTATTTTATTCTTTGATTTTAATTGATTTTGAACTCCATGTGCAACACTTTAAAATTAGGATTTGCCTTATGTGTATATGATTAGAGACCTTTTTAGAATTTCCTATTTTTTTATGCATTACACGTTTCAATATCGCAACTGGATCCCGGGTAAGTTTTCTAGTTCCTTATTTGCATATCATTTTGCTTGCTACTTGAAATTATGTGGTTTTTGAATGCTATTTTATCGTTAGCAATCTTGCACCCTTTCCAATATGTTTTTGCAATGTATATTTATATATATGTATTAGTTAATGGCATGCTTAGATTAAAATGCGATTATAAAGGATGCTGAGTAGAGTTCTATCATGAGATAGGATGAGAGGGTGTGTTTTAGTCCATCGGGCTCCTTCCTCTCTCATTCCATAATCCATGGACCTAAAAATCTCAGGTTTCTAAAAGATCAGTTTGCTTTTAAATGGTTTCTTAATTTTTCTTTTAAAAATTAAGTGCCGACTCGTATTTGAATTTGAAAAGGTTTTAAATGGAAAAGTGTGTATAAAACTGTGAATATCCACAATCTAGCAACTCTGTTGGGGATCGAACCCAAAATCTCTGGTTTCACAGAGCAGAATTTCTGGTTTCGGTTCACACGAGGATTAGATTTGAAAGCATCCTTTTAATTGAATTAATTAATTTTTGTGTGCCCGTTGCATTGCACTTGCATGTCTAGCAAGTCGAGTGCACAGAACTATGACCTTGGAGGCTTGGGGCAACCCGGTCAGTCAAACCATCATGACTGTGTGATCACTCTTGATCTCGTACTATGTGTTGGTATATGAAGCATCATATCGGATGTGTGTCAAGGTTCCCTTATTTGACCAAAAGCTGCCCTTTGTATGATAGCTTCTATAGAACCTCTCAAAATTAGAGAAATCAATTCTTAATTAGGATTATGTGTTAGGGAGTTTTGTTTGCCCGGAAGGGATAACTTGAGATGACGACGATACTTGCTTGATGAAAGATATATAATCTCTAAACCACTTTTCAGCAATTTCTCTTCATGTCTTATGACATTTAAGAATATGCAGAATCATTATAAGATTACATCTCTTATATCATATTTAGCTAAGCATCATTGATCTTGTATGCATCTGAATTCATAGAAAGTACAGTAATAATCCGATCATGTGATCGTTCTACTAAAAGAATTTTATTTTATCCATCTTTGAAAGCAAATAAGATTTTTGCTTTCTTTTTTTCAAAGTTTTCAATCGCTCTTTCAAAGAAAAAATCTTTGGAATCTGATCAAAGCTCCAAACCAATCTTTATTAAAATATATTTTCATATGATCATCTTCAAAGAAAAAAAAATCCAAAAGTCTTGGGAATTGTTTTTCGGAGAAATGCTTTTCAAATGAATTTTGAACCAAAATTTCAATCTAATCATCTTTGTTGAGGAATGTTTAACATCCTCGTTCTCAAAAGAATTCTCGAGAATTGTTTTCAAAAGATTTTATCACCCAAGAAATGCTTTTTGAGTGAATTTCAAAAATTTTCCAAAATATGCAACCTTGGAAAAGGTAGCAAGGATCACAATGAAAGAAGAAGTTAGCGAACTTAACATGGGTAAGGATTTTATGTGCTTATGTGTTTGTATGTTAGGATTAGAATTTTCCTTTCTTTTTGCATATATAATAGGCACACACACACTTGCATTTCATTCGTGTGCCATATGTGTGGTATATACATCTAGTTGCATCAAATCATCAAAGCATGAACATTTTTTATTACATCATTGCATATATGTAGCATACAAAGCCACAACATCTTCTTTCCAATCAAGATCAAAATAATTCCTCAAAATTCCTTGCCTCCTGAAAATCAATTCTGCATGCGGGCCTTTTTTTGTGTTATATGTCATGGACCTGTAGAAAGAGTGGAACAATCATATCCCCTAGTAAGGACACTTCTAATCTATTTTCAGGGTTCATCTTTCTTTAGAGAAAACATGGACCATCATGCTGAGATTGATCCACCAACGACCTTTAGAGTTTTGGAGGAGAAAGTGAGCAAAATGCAAGTCGCTATTGAGCAACAAGATTGAGGGTGAAGCAATTGGAGAGGGTCATGCTTGAGTTCATTCAAATATTGAAAGATCAAATGTGCCCTGATGAGAAAAAGATGGATTAGCTAGAGAAGAGAATAATGGATCACTTAAAGGAGCACCAACAGTCATGTCCAAACCCACCTGTGCACCAAGGCCCATATTCAAACCCAGCTATGCATTCAAGCCCAATAAATTACCAGAGCTCATATCTAGTCAATCACCAAGTCCCGCAGTCGTATCTGGCCAATCTACAAATCCTATATCCAATCTCATGCCCATATCCAAGCAATCCAAACCCACTTCTCAACTCGAATAGTTTTGGCCCTACCTTATGCCCAAACCTAAAATCTGGCTCAAGCTCTATGTCAAATTCAAAATCAAGCCAAACTTGCAAAACAAGAATCTTCACCAACCTTGGCATGCCGCTATCCATGGCCCTTGGTCACCTTGTCAAGAGTGCTCACCTCAATCCCCTAGACCCAAGGCCACTACCAAATCCCTTACCCCGCAAATATGACCTATCGTTGTACTACGCCTACCACCAGACCCCTGGCCACACGGCCAACTATTGCATGAAACTTCGCCATGATATCCAAGATCTCATTGAGCATAAAATCATCACTCCTTTGCTGAACCCACTGAGTAACATTTGGTATAACATGCAACCTTTCAATCCCAGCCATCGTTGAGCACTCTTAAGGGATTTGTTGACTCCACGAGTGCGCAACAACCAACTGGACTTGACCCAATCAACAGAATTAAAAAAGGCATTGACAATACTAGGTATGAGTCAGAGAAGGGTCATTCGACCAAAAAATGGGCCATAGGGGCAGATTATGTTCATACAAAGATGCAGAAGGGGAATGACGAACCTAAAGAAGATGCTTGTGAGGTGGTAGTGTTTGGAAATATTGTTGCTGAAGCAAATGTGGATGCTCTTGGAAATCTAATAAATTGAAAATCATCTGTGACACTCCAATTGAGACCAAAGTCGGGTCTAGTCCAGTCTTTAGTCGAGTCATGTCCGAGTTAGAGTCAAGTGTCAAGTGTCCAAGTTGTGCTTGTTTCGCCTATCTTCCATCGAGCCTACTGTCGAGTCTTTAATGTAGTTCGCAGCTGGTTGAATAAAATGTCATTTTTGCTTTAATAAATGTGCCTAGTTGTGAATAAATGGATCGTTAAACCAAGAAATGAATAAAATAAAAATAAATTACTTTTCAAATGATGATGGAAAATATTTTTTTGATAAAATTTTGCATTGAAAACAGATCCCATAAGAATAAAGAGAATTTTGTGCTGAATCCACAGAGGAGTAGATAATTGATTAGCTTTACTTTCAGAATTTAAAGTTGCACTCGCTCAATCTTGGAAAGATAGACTCGGAACTTCTTGAAGCTTGCTCACCATCCACTTTTCTCAAATATCAAGCCTAAAAGATGAGCTCATAGTCCAAAGCCAGAAACTTGGCCCTTGAGATAGCCTGATATTTTAAATGAACTTCTTCTTCAAAAAAAACAAAAAAGAAAGCTCGCTAGGATGAAAACCCGAAAGGGCGCCTAGGCAGAAGTTAGAGCACAAAAAATGAATGAAATAAAAATTGAGAAAAAGAAAAGAGGAAAAGAAAGGGCTCGCTAGGATGAAAACCCGAAAGGGCGCCTAGGTAAAAGTCATAAGATGCGTGTTGATTTCAGAACCCGAATCCTAGCTAGACAAGATCATGAAGAGAATAAAGAGATAGTGAGGTAGAAAAAATAGAGAATAAGTAAGAGAATTCTTGAGCATTTCAAAACACATCATTGGCACATAAGTGTATCCCAAGGCTCTGTGTTGTTCTAAAACAAAGGATAAGAAAAGAGAGATTTGAAAGCATCAAAATTTTGTGAAAGGATCAAAACGGCTAAGTGGGCCTAAAAAATTGATGCAGAGATATCTTTGAGAAAAAAAAGGAGAGATCTGGACAAATGATATTGCTTTGAGAGTACATGAGAGTGCAATCAAAACACGACGTGTTATGAGAATTGAAAAGATTTGACTGGTTAGTGAAAAGGGAGAAAAGAATCAACTGCCATAAAAAAACAAAAAAAAAGAAAAAAGAAAAAAAGAAAACAAAAAAGAAGTTCATCATGCCATACAAAGGCTACCACAAGTGACACATACTCACTGGATCCAAATGGAAACATGGCTTGAAAAGCCCACCAATCCTTGAAGCCTAATTCTTTCAGAACCTCTAGAACACATGAACTATGTTTTGACCTGATTCCCACTTAGGGATACGTAGGCAACCTGTGCGGTTCGGTCACAAACATCATTGCACCACGTGGTATTTCTCTTTCAAGTCTCAGCCGAACTAGTGTAGGACTTGATGCCTACTTAGGGGTAAGTTGGCGAACCTCCCAAGGTTCTCGGTCCATAACCATTCCAAAATTGAAAGCATCACCCTTTGCACCTTTTGTTTCCTTCCTTTAGGCTAGGTGCAAACTTGTGTTTTCCTGGAGCCATATATATATTGCCAAACCAGGGGCAGACAAAATTTGTCCGTCAGCATCGGGATGTCCCGCTTTGGCCCACCACATTCATGATGATTACTTGGTTGGGAGTAAATGCAATACAGGTATCTTGTACCATCATGTTCTCAAAACCATTAGATGAGCCCATTTTCCCTTAAGAGTGGGGGGAAACTTCATTTACTAAAAGCTTTATTTTACCCTAGAAGCGAGCCCCCAAGTCTCTTTCAAACTAGGGGTTGTGGACATGCAGGCGTTCCGCTTTCCTTTTTGTTTGTTTTGAAATTGTTTTGAAAAGGAAAAGGTTTATTTGAAGAGAAGAAGGAAAAGGTCTATTGAAAACAGATACAGAGTCTCCACTTGATCTTTAAGGAACCAAGAAACCTAATTTGACTCACCCAAATGGATAAAGGGCAACGGCCTTTCATAACTAAAGAACTTGGCTCGGGGTTTTGGTACGAGAGAGGAAGGAGCCTTTATCACGACTAAAACACCCTCAACTCGCCCCGTCTTTCGACGGGCCTCAATTAGCATCCAAATAATCATCTTATACTATGTTTGGTTCGACAGTTAATATTTATGATAGGTATATTACATCACATAAGAAACTTGAAATGGAAGATCTAAAGATAAGATATCATTCATAAGATCTAAGCCAAGTATCACACAATGTAAAGTGAAAGATCACACAAATAAACCTAGGCAAAATCGTCTAATCATATATCAAGCAATCAAGTTTTCCTAATCTAGGAGGGGACATGAATTGTTCTTGAAAAAAATAAACAAAGAGATCAAAAAATATGCTTAGCAAGCTGCAATGATGCATGTTAATCTTTGAGGAAAGAAGACCTCTCAATCCCCGGGACGGATGGGAAAGGAAGAATTAATCGATGGGAAACATGAACGTGTGATCAAATTCATTCCTTGTAATCTTCTTAGATTAGGAGTCACAAAACCTCCAAATCTTGCATGGATGCAATGTATGATCCTAGAATGTGCAAAGGTTGTAGTGTGTTTGTGTACATGGACTTTCTAAAGTGACTTAGAAGTCTAAAATATGCATGAATGCATGAATAAAATCATCATAGAATATGTACAAATGTAGTATGAACTACTTCCTAAGAGATGAGCTAATTTAGAGTGTATGAAAGTACCAAATCAAAGAATGAAAGTAAAAGTATGTTTGCTGTGAATAGTTGACAGAACAGTGACTTGATCTTGTGGAAAATGAAAAGTAGTGTTAGGAATGATTTCAATGCATGATTTTTTATGGAGATCATCCTTTCTGTGTGCTGAACAAAAATAAAAAATCCAATCCTTAGTAACTATTACATATTGAGAGAAATCATATAAACAATAGAGGTTACTCAGAAACAGAGTTCGCACTGTCGACTAAAATGTTGAAAAATCTTAGAAAATGAAGACAAAGGATCTAGAGGCCCATATTATACATAAGGTTTCCTAAGACACTTAAGTTCAAGGGAAAAATTATTTGGGATGACACTCTTTGGAAAAGTTTTATGAAAGACAAGTTGAAAGTCAACTAATCTGCTGTGACAGTAAAAATAGAATATCTGGAGAGAATGTTTGGACAAAAATGGACCACTTTCAAGTGCTTTCAAGTCAAGCCAAAACTCATGGGTGTTCTATAATGAGTTAGGAAGACTTTCCAAGTGGTCGTGCATCCATACCTTGAGTATTGAACTCAGAAAAAATTCTTTGAAATCAAATAACTCACTGTTTTGAAGATTTTTGAGAGAAATAAGGTTTATTTCTTGGAATCCCAATATTGGGGTTTTAGAGGGGTTTTGAAATAAGGGTTTTGAAAGTATATTTTCAGCACTTAAATGGAGATTATGACCACTTGAAATATCAACATTTGAACTTATATCAAGAACCTCCAAGATTGTTGGAGACTTTGTTTTATTTTGGAAATAACCTCAAGAATACATGGGGGTGTATTGAGGTTGTAATCATCATCTATCAAACATGTTTTTGAGGTCAAGAGCTACTATCCATAAGGATTCACTCACCTCAAACTTCATGTCCTCATCTAGATGATGATGAACTAGTAAGTAAACAAGAAAAAGAAAAAGAAATGAGACAAGAGGAGATGAACATCAAAGTAAGCAAATACGTATATGAACAATCAATAGATGATATTCAATGATGTATTGGACTTGTAGCTTGGTGTTTCACTCATATTTGGTGACATTGGACATGGAAGTAGCTTCCTCTCTTTTAAATGCTCACTAAAATAGTGGTTGGGTATATTGAATATGAAGTAAATGGAAGTAATGAAGTAAAAACAAAGTTTAAAACTCACTTTCTTGTTTGAAAATCAAAGAAGGAAGCTTCTTTTCTCTCTATTCTAACCTTATCTCTACAACTTTGTCTCCAAAACTTTTCAAAGCTTGCATTTGACACTCCCAAAATGAGAAGTCAAGGGGGGTTTATATAGGCCAATTTGGGGTGGTTTTGGGGTTTAAGAAGTACTCCCATTGGTCCTAAACATCTGTGAACATAGAAGTACGTCGTTTTGGTTTCTAATTAATCCATTTGAACCCCCAAAAGAAATTACAAAAATAGACCATTCTGGAGGAGAGTGCTGCGGCGGTACTGGGCCTGTGTCGCGGTGGCAGTGGGTCAGTGCCGCGACGGCACTGCTCCTCATTCGTCCAGATAATTCTTTTTAGGTCCCCAGAGGTTTCGGTATTCGCTAAAAAGCCATATTTCGTCCGAAATTCACAAAAAATGCATACGAACTCCAAACTGAACTTGTGGTACACCGTTGGAAAGGTAATGGAGTATATTTTCTGTAAAAAATAGTTCAAACATAGGTCACTTTGAAAAGCTTTGCGGTATTCGTGATAAAAGCCGATTTGATAGCCTTTTTCACCTTCGAAAATTCGTAATAAATTCGTTTTAAATCCAGGAATTATGTGCGATATACCGTTGGAAAGCTATTGACCTCTAGTATCTATGAAAAATGTTTGAAAAATGTTTGAAAAATGCTCTGATTTTAAAGTCAACTTTTGGTCAAACTGGTCAAACCAGGGACCTCCAGGAAGTTTTGGGAACCTCTGGGAGCTCCCGAGAACTGACGTTTTTGTCTAATTTTCTTTTAAAACTCATTTTAGTACTTTCCACATGATCTAGAATGATTCCAAAACTTTTCAACAAATTTGGATAATTTCGGTCAAATGTTGGTCAAACTTGGTCAAACCGGTCAACGGGGACTTTCTGGGAACTTTCGGGACTTCTGGGGGTCTCTGGGAGCCGACAATTTCTTCTAATTTTGTTTGAAAACTCTTTTTAGTACTTTTTTATGATGTAGCATGTTTCTAGAACTTTCGGTCCAAATCTGGGAATGTTCGGGCTTCTAGGGTCATTTTGGTCATTTGTACCACTTTCTGAGCATTTTGAGAGATAGAATTAACTTCCACGAGCCCTTTTTAAGTCTTTTTCGATTATTGTGAACCACCAAGCTATGGGTCCCCTAAATCTGATAGCTGAAAAAATGGGGTGTCTACAGTTTGCCCCTCTTTGGCATAACTTGCGAGGCAACGCATGTCGCAAGCGAGTGTCAAAAGCTTTGAAGAGACAGGTCTTTTTGAGGCTATGGATTTAGGATAAAAGCGTTGCAAAAGATGCAAGGATGATGCTGAGGCTAGTGTTGGTCGTGCTCTTTGTGAGTTGCCTACGTATCCCAAGGGGAATCAGACTAGGACGAAGTTCAGGGCATAAAGGAGCAAATCACACATGCGCACAAAAGACAAGCGGATGCTACGCTATGAGAAAGATATGCAATGCATGGATGTGATATGAATTGTGTCATGAGTCCTATCATGCCTAGTGTTCTGATCCTAGTATAAGTGAGTGCTAGTGTTTTCGACTGTGATGCAGTGGCTGACTTGGATAAAGATACCATGGTTTGGAAGACTCTGGGTCTCTGGGTAAACTTCTTACATTCCGAGAAACATGTTTTGCAAGCGAAACGGATCAGACGCAGGGTCTTTAGAGGACGACAACTAAATGCGACCGAGGGATCCTGTGATAACTAATAGGTAAGAAAGCTATGAAAATGGACAAATGAGAAAGCTCATGATAATCAGGGGACAAGGAGTCGTGAATGACCGATTTTTTTGGAAGTCGATTCTGCTTTTTGCTACTTTCTGCTGGGGATAGTGGGAGCTAGCATCCTTCTGTATTTGTCCTCGGGGGATGGCGTAGGACTCTCGGGAAATCTCTCTTAACTGTTTCTTGATCGGGAACCAGGACCCATCTCTAAATCTCTCACGGTTGATAAGATCTTTACCATGGTCAGTCCGAAAAGCCTATTCGGGCCTTCGAGAGCTGATATCTTTCTGTTTCTGTCCTCGGGGGATGGTGTAGGACTCTCAGGGAATCTCTCTTAACTGTTTCTCAATTGGGAACTAGGACCCATATCTGAATCTTTCACGGTTGATCAGATCTTTGCCATGGTCGGTCCGAAAAGTCGATTTAGGCCTTCGGGAGCCGATATCTTTCTGTTTCTGTCCTCGGGGGATGGTGTAGGACTCTCAGGGAATCTCTCTTAACTGTTTCTCGATTGGGAACCAGGACCCATCTCTGAATCTCTCACGGTTGATCAGATCTTTGCAATGGTTAGTCTGAAAAGCCGATTTGGGCCTTCGGGAGTTGATATCTTTGTGTTTCTGTCCTCGAAGGATTAACTGAATTATCTAGGGATAAAATGGATCTATTGGGGATAAAACCTTAGAAATCTTGATTAAAATGGGCCACCGGGGCTAATCGGGACCAAAACGAGTTGAAACGGATCAGAACGGGCCAAACCGGGCTGAAACGGAGCAAAGTAGGGCCCGTGGGGGGCAGTGCCGCGGCACTACTGGGCCACTGCCACGGCGACAGTTAACCTGTACCACGGCAGCACTAGGTGGCCGGACTCCATGGATGTGTATATCTTGAGTTTTTTTAGCATTTTTTAGCTCATTTTTGACCATTTTTGAGTGTTTTTGGAGCCAAAATCCATCAAAACGCAGCTTGTGCACGCTCAGGTGAGTAATCTCTCCCCACGATTAGAATTTCAATTGGGTTTTTACTTTTTTTCAAAATCCCAAGAAGAAAGTTGAGCTTCCATTTTTATTTTTTTTTTGTAGATCCATGGCTTTAATCTCAAAGAGGTCGTCCAAGAAGGCCAAGGAATGGGCAAAGGCCGAGAGTCAACCTCCGGAGTTAGTTTTGCGCGACCCTCAACGTCACCTTTTGGCCAGGGCTCTAGCTCATCAGGTATGTGAAACTTTCGGTAGTTCAGGACTATTCCTATGCATTGTGCTAGTTTTGTAAGCTGTAGTGTGCACCTAGAGATCGTTAGAAGTATGATTTGTGCTCAAATGTTGATTTTTGTGAAGCTTGGAATTCGGGCTGTGAATAATAATTTTGTGCTCGTTGTTGCCATTTTTGATGTGTGCAGGTGCCGGAAGTGACATTGAAGGGCCATGGTAGTCTTGCCCATGCTTTCCTATGGTATACCCAACTGTCACCCACTGTCAAGAAGATGGTTGATGATGCAGGTTTTGGCGGCTTCGCCCGCCTGATTTCAAAGAGTACCAATGACCTGGCCCATTTCTATGCTCTTGCCGAAAGGTGGTGGGACACGACTAATACCTTCCATCTTCCGTTCGGCGAGATGACGATGACACCTTTTGATTTCTCGATGATTAGCGGCTTAAGAGTTGGCGGGAAGCGCCTAGTCTTGGATTACTGCTATGAGATTGACCCTAAAGCTGTCGAGATGCTGATTGGGGCTATTCCCCCTAATCTGGAGAGGCACTGGTTCCCCTACGGCTGGCTTTATCGGGCCTATGGAAGAGGGAGACACACTCTTAATGACCGACAGTTGTTACAAGCCTTTCTGTTGTATGTTCTTGGTTGTTCAATTTTGCCACACAGAATGACCGGGTGAGCCTGCGGCTCCTTACTTGCTTGGCAACTATTAACAAAATTCCTTCCTATGATTGCGCCGGTGCTGCCCTGGCCCACCTTTATAAGCATATGGGAGAGGTCTCCCGGGGCGGCATAAAATCTACTGGAGGATTCTGGCGAGTTTGGGAGGTATGTCCTGTGAATTTTCCTTTTCTTTTGGCCCTTTCATGTTTCTGCTTTCTAATTTTCACTTTCTTCCTGTGCAGCTTTGGAGCTTTGAGTATTTGAAGATGCTGGCCCCTACCCCTGCTGATGAGTCGGGTGAGGAAGAGGATGGCATGACTCCTGTTCCTTTATTTCCTCAGGGCTTGAGGTGGCGGAGAGATGTTGTCGGAGTCAAAAGCGGGGACCCATCTGATTTTCCTTTTGAGGAACTTCTTATCTGAGCTGACGGTTGCTAGTGTTGACTGGACGCCTTAGGAAGGTGTTTCACATGTCAACTCAATGTGATCACATGTGAGTGATTACCTTGGGAATCATAAGAAAGAGGTTCTGCCTCATGCCACATAAGTGTCTACACCGTGCAGGTAATCCCGTTATGGCATACAACAGTTATACCACATTGTCCTATCTAAAAAGATAAATGAACAGTCCGATGAAAGGTTCTACAGGAATCTATATGCAAAGGCTGGGTTTAGTCAAAGAGGGTCCGTTGACGAGAGTTCCAATATACCGTCAGAGAGACAGTACGGAGGTTTTTACTCTTTTTGATATACCTTGGAAGGTACAGTATCAACGGTGACTTATGCCCTGGCACAGCAAGACCTGAACAATATCAGCACTGCGTTAAGACACAGTCGGAGGGAGAAAATGCAGAGTTCAATGCGGTGAACCAGACACAGTAAAAAGATAATCTTAAGGATGCTTCTTATGAGTCAAACCTCTGTTTTATTTTGTTTTGAAAATAAATATCCCTAGCAGAGTCGCCAGATTGTGGACACGCGGGCATTCCGCTTTCCTTTTTGTTTGTTTTGAAATCGTTTTAAAAAGGAAAAGGTTAATTTGAAGAGAAGAAGGAAAAGGTATGTTGAAAACATATATAGAGTCGCCACTTGGTCTTTAAGGAACCAAGAAACCTAATTTGACTCACCCAAATGGATAAAGGGCACCGGCCTTTCATAACCAAAGAACTTGGCTCGGGGTTTTGGTACGAGAGAGGAAGGAGCCTTTGTCACGACTAAAACACCCTCAACTCGCCCCGCCTTTCGACGGGCCTCAATTAGCATCCAAATAATCATCTTATACTATGTTTGGTTCGACAGTTAATATTTATGATAGGTATATTACATCATATAAGAAACTTGAAATGGAAGATCTAAAGATAAGATATCATTCATAAGATCTAAGCCAAGTATCACACAATGTAAAGTGAAAGATCACACAAATAAACCTAAGCAAAATTGTCTAATCATATATCAAGTAATCAAGTTTTCCTAATCTAGGAGGGGACGTGAATTGTTCTTGAAACAAATAAACAAAAAGATCAAAAAATATGCTTAGCAAGCTAGAATGATGCATGTTAATCTTTGAGGAAAGAAGACCTCTTAATCCCTGGGACGGATGAGAAAGGAAGAATTAATCGATGGAAAACATGAACGTGTGATCAAGTTCATTCCTTGTAATCTTCTTAGATTAGGAGTCACAAAACCACCAAATCTTGCATGGATGCAATGTATGATCCTAGAATGTGCAAAGGTTGCAGTATGTTTGTGTACATGGACTTTCTAAATTGACTTAGAAGTCTAAAATATGCATGAATGCTTGAATAAAATCATCATATAATATGTACAAATGTAGTATGAACTACTTCATAAGAGATGAGCTAATTTAGAGTGTATGAAAGTACCAAATCAAAGAATGAAAGTAAAAGTATGTTTGCTATGAATAGTGGATAGAATAGTGACTTGATCTTGTGGAAAATGAAAAGTAGGGTTAGGAATGTTTTAAATGCATGATTGTTTATGGAGATCATCCTTATTGTGTCTAGAATATAAATCAAAAAGCCAATTCTCAGTAACTATTATAGATTCAGAGAAATCATATAAACAATAGAGGTCACTCAGAAACAGAGTCCGTATTGTCGACTGAAATGTCGAAAAATCTTAGAAAATGAAAACAAAAGATCTAGAGGCCCATATTATATAGACGGTTCCCTAAGGCACTGAAGTTCAAGGGAAAAATAAGTTAGGACCACCCTTTTTGCAAACAGTTTCTGAAAAATAAGTTGAAAGTTAACCAAGCTGCTGTGATAGTAAAAATAGAATGTCTAGAAGGAATGTTAGGGTCAAAATGTAACCCTTCCATGTGTTTCCAAACCAAACCAAAAATCATGGGTGTTCTCTAATGAATTAGGAAGACTTTCCATGTCGTCATGCATACATACATTGAGTATTGAATTCAAGAGAAATCTTTGAACTCAGATCATTCACTGTTTTGAAGATTTCTTGAGAAAACAAGGTTTTATTCTTTGAAATGAAAATGAGGGGTTTAAGAGGGGTTTTGAAATAGAAGTTTTGAGAGTATACTTTCAGCACTTAAATGGAGATTATGACCACTTGAAATACCAATATTGAACTCATGTCAAGAACCTCCAAGATTGTTGGAAAGCATTGTTTCCATTTGAGCATAACTTCAAGAATACTTTGGAAGTATTGAAGTTGGAATCATCATCTATAAACATGTTTTTGAGGCCAAGAGCTACTATCCATAAGGATTCACTCACCTCAAACTTCATGTCATCATCTAGATGATGATAAACTTGTAAGTAAACAAAGAAAAATAAAAAAGAAATGAGGTGAAGAGAGATGAGCATTCATATAAACAAGCAAGTAATAGCAATCAATAGATGATAATCAATGTGATTTTGGACTTGTAGCTTGGTGTTTCACTCATAGATATTGACATTTGGACATGGAAGTAGCTTCCTAACTCAAGATTGCTCAAAAATGGTGGTTGGGAAAGACTTGAATGTGAAATATAAGAGGGGTAATGGAAGAAAACAAGATTGAAACACATTCTTAAAGAAAATCAGTGGGAGAAGCTCCCTTTCCTTCTTCTAAACCTATCTCTATCTCTCTTTCTCTCTACAACTTCTATGAACTTTGCACTTGGACCCCCCAAAATGAAGAGCAAAGGGGGGTTTATATAGGCCAATTTTGGGGTGGTTTTGTGATTTAGAAAGTGCTCCCATTGGTCCTAAATATCTGTGAACATAAAACTACATCGTTTTGGTCTTCAATTATTCAATTTGGACCCCCAAAATAAATTACAAAAATGGACTCTACGGGGGTTGCGTGCCGCCGCGGCACTGCTCCTTAGATGCCCAGAAAATTGTATTTAGGTCCCCAGAGGTTCCGTTTTTCGCGAAAGGCTCTATTTCGTCCGAAATTCACAGAAAATGCGTATGAACTCCAAACTGAGGTTGTGATATACCGTTGGAGAGGTGATGGAGTCTACTTTACATGAAAAAAATAGTTTGGAGATAGGTCATTTTGAAAAGTTTTGCGGTATTCGTGATAAAAGCCGATTTGATCGCCTTTTTTACCTTCAGAAATTCATAATAAATTCGTTTTAAATCCAGGAATTATGTGCGATATACCGTTGGAAAGCTATTGACCTCTAGTATCCATGAAAAATATTTAAAAAATGATACGGTGCTCTGGTTTTAAATTCGACTTTTGGTTAAACTAGTCAAACCAGGGACCTCCAAGAACTTCTGGGAACCTCTGGGAGCTCCCTGGAGCTGACGTTTTTGTCCGGTTTTCTTTTAAAACTTGTTTTAGTACTTTCCACATGATCTAGAATGATCTTAGAGCTTTTCAGAAAATTTGGACGATTTTGGTCAAATCTTTGTCAAACCTGGTCAAATCTTGGTCAAACCGGTCAACGGGGACTTTCTGGGAACTTCCGGGATCTCCAGAGGTCTTTGGGAGCTGACAATTTCATTTGATTTTTCTTAAAAACTCATTTTATGACTTTTCTCATAACATACCATATTTTCAGAACTTTCGGTCCAAATCTTGGATCATTTGGGTTTCAGGGGCATTTTGGTCATTTGTACCACTTTATGAGCATTTTGAGAGATTGAACTAACTTCAGGAGTCTTTTTGAGTCTTTTTCGATCATTGTGAACCACCAAGCTATGGGACTTCTAAATCTGATAGCCGACAAAATGGGGTGTCTACAGTTTGCCCCTCTTTGACATTAACTTGCGAGGCAACGCATGTCGCAAGCAAGTGCCAAAGCTTTCAAGAGACAGGTCTTTTTGGAGGCTATAGATTTAGGATAAAAGCGTTGCAAAGATGCAATGATAAAAACATGATGCTGAGGTTAGTGCTGGTCGTGCTCTTCGTGACTAGACACCCCATTTTGTCGGCTATCAGATTTAGGAGACCCATAGCTTGGTGGTTTACAATGATCGAAAAAGACTCAAAAAGGGCTCATGGAAGTTAATTCTATCTCTCAAAATGCTCAGAAAGTGGTACAAATGACCAAAATGCCCCTAAAAGTCTGAACATTCCCAGATTTGGATTAAAAGTTCTGGAAACATGCTACGTCATAAAAAGTACTAAAAATGAGTTTTCAAGCAAAATTAGAAGAAATCGTCGACTGCCAGAGACCCCCAGAAGTCCCGGAAAGTCCCCGTTGATCGGTTTGACCAAGGTTTGACCAAGTTTGACCAAGGTTTGACCGAAATCATCCAAATTTGCCAAAAAGTTCCAGAATCATTCTAAATCATGTGGAAAGTACTAAAATGAGTTTTAAAAGAAAATCGGACAGAAACGTCAGTTCCTGGGAGCTCCCAAAGGTTCCCAGAACTTCTTGGAGGTCCCTAGTTTGACCAGTTTGACTAAAAGTTGACTTTAAAACTGGAGAACCGTATCATTTTTTAAAACATTTTTCATGGATACTAGAGGTCAATAGCTTTTCAACGGTATATCGCACATAATTCCTGGATTTAAAACGAATTTTTTATGAATTTTCGAAGGTAAAAAAAGTCGATCAAATCGCTTTTATCGCGAATACCGCAAAACTTTTCAAAGTGACCTATCTCTGAACTATGTTTACGGAAATTAGACTCCATTACCTTTCCAACGGTGTATCACAAGCTTAGTTTGGAGTTCGTTTGCAATTTCTGTGAATTTCGGACGAAATAGGGCCTTTTCGCGAATACTGGAACCTCTGGGGGCCTAAAAAGAATTATCTGGACGAATAAGGAGCAGTGCCACCGCGGCACACTCCTCCAGAATGGTCTATTTTTATAATTTCTTTTGGGGGTTCAAATGGATTAATTAGAAACCAAAACGACGTAGTTCTATGTTCACAAATGTTTGGGACCAGTGGGAGTACTTCTTGATGATGCCAAAATTTGGTAAAAGGTAAATAAAGGCAAATTAAGGGGAGAGAGAGAGTGAGTGATCGGATTTTTGTATATGGTTCAGTCCTGTTAATGAAGGTACCTACGTCCACGTGTGTGTCTGAGCACGTTCACTATACTATAAAAGAGCCAGGGGCGTGTGGTGAACTAACAAGTCTGGAGCTACCGTAGGCCGACCGGGTATGTAGATGAATGCTGTAGAGGTGCTATGTAGACTGAAAAGTCTGTCCTTCACTGGGGGCCCGTCCCCTTCAATGGGGGGTGAGAGGTCTCTTTTGTAGATGTAAGAGACCTACTCGTCCAAGGTAAAGGAAACATAATCCAATTGATATAGATTGGCATTAATTGTAGGGGTTTCCTAATTGGATTAGGAAATAGTTTGCACTTCCCATTAGTCTTCTAGCTTGAGTAAGAAATAGCCCGGAATGCTCGGGATCATGCCTGTGGGCCCGAATGAGCTGTTCCCTCGGTGGGATACGCCTGTGCGGTCTTCCCGACCTGTTGGTCGGGTCGTGGATGAACCGCTCGAGAGGCATCGGGTGGACCAAACCGCTCGAGATGATTCTTGTCAGTAGTTGCAGAATAGAACCGCTCGGGCATGGGCTGATTTTAGATGTATCAGTTGCCCCCCATTTCTAAGGTTGGATGGATGCTATATCAGGGCAAGTTTGGAAATCTGATTAATGCCAGTCTGAGTGCTCGGGGAAGCTTCCTCGGGGCTTCTGAGCCTGGTGAGTCATCAAGAACTGGCTGAGAGTTGAGACCCAGCCTAGCTCGGAACCTTTAAGTACTCGGGAACTGAGCGGGAGTTGAGATCCAGCCTAATTCGGAGTCTTTAAGTGCTCGGGAACTGACTGGGAGTTGAGACCCGGCCTAATTCGGAGTCTTTTGCTTGAATTAGCTCCCAGGATGGTTATCTTCTACCTGTAAACCTTCATCAAGGTTGTAGGAAAAAGAATTTGACCATGTTAGAAAAGCTGACCTAAAGCATATTGCTTTAGGGTCCTTTTAGTTAACTCCCCAGGATAGTGGTCTTCCGCCCAGCTAGCCTTCGTCAAGACTGTTGGGAGAAGAGCTTGACCATGTTGGAGGAGCCGACCTAGAGCGTGTCGCTGTAGGGTCCTTTTTGCTCCTCTATCGTTGGCCAACCTAAGAGATTTTAGTCACCTCTATCGTCGGTTTGGACCTAAGTGGAGTTAATGCCTCTGAGTACTGTAGGTGCTCGGGTTGTCCAAGATTTTGACTTGGTTATCTGCGAGGCCTGTAGATACCCGGTGTGATTGCCTATTTAGTTCATTGCGCCATCTTTTCCCCCAAGCTTTCGCTAAGACGAGGGTCTTACAGAGGCTATGACTGTAGGTAACCGACCTGGAAAAGGGTGGTTGCAAGGTCTTTTGAAGCTTGCCATCATCAGCCACCTAGGGGATTTGCCCCCATTGTCGGTTGGGCCTAAGTGAATCTTGTGCCTCGGGGTTAGGCCTGAGGTCTTTGGGTGCCTCTGGGTTAGGCCCGAGGTCTTGAGTGCCTAGGTTCGAAGCCCGAGGTCTTTTGTGTGCCTCGGTGTTAGGCCCGAGGTCTTTGTATGCCTCGGGCTTAGGCCCGAGGTCTTTTGTGTGCCTCGGGGTTAGGCCCGAGATCTTTGGATGCCTCAGGGTTAGGCCCGAGGTCTTTGGAAGGGCTCTCTGACAATCGGTGAAGCCTCATATGGTGATCAGGAAAGTACCACTATAGTCGAGCTCATCTACACCGATGGAGATAGGGGGTCGGATCAGGATCATCGGGCTCCTGATTTATCTGTGCTGGAGACAAAGTTGGGGGTTTTGTGACTCCTAATCTAAGACGATTACAAGGAATGAACTTGATCACACGTTCATGTTTCCCATCGATTAATTCTTCCTTTCCCATCCGTCCCGGGGATTGAGAGGTCTTCTTTCCTCAAAGATTAACATGCATCATTCTAGCTCGCTAAGCATATTTTTTGATCTCTTTGTTTGTTTGTTTCAAGAACAATTCACGTCCCCTCCTAGATTAGGAAAACTTGATTACTTGATATATGATTAGGCGATTTTGCCTAGGTTTATTTATGTGATCTTTCACTTTACATTGTGTGATACTTGGCTTAGATCTTATGAATGATATCTTATCCTTAGATCTTCCATTTCAAGTTTCTTATGTGATGTAATATACCTGTCATAAATATTAACTGTAGAACCAAACATAGTATAAGATGATTATTTGGATGCTAATTGAGGCCCGTCGAAAGACGGGGCGAGTTGAGAGTGTTTTAGTCGTGACAAAGGCTCCTTCCTCTCTCGTACCAAAACCCCGAGCCAAGTTTTTTGGTTATGAAAGGTCGGTGCCCTTTTTATCCATTTGGGTGAGTCAAATTAGGTTTCTTGGTTCCTTAAAGACCAAGTGGCGACTCTGTATCTGTTTTCAACAGACCTTTTCCTTCTTCTATTCAAATCCACTTTTTCCTTTTCAAAGCGAATTCAAAACAAACAAAAAGGAAAGCGGAATGCCTGCGTGTCCACAATCTGGCAACTCCACTGGGGATATTTATTTTCAAAACAAAATAATATAGAGGTTTGACTCATAAGAAGCATCCTTAAAATCATCTTTTTATTGTGTCTGGTTCACCGCATTGCACTCTGCATTTTCTCCCTCCGACTGTGTCTGAAACGCGGCGCTAACATTGTTCAGGTCTTGTTGTGCCAGGGCATAAGTCACCGTTGATACTGTACCTTCCAAGGTATACCAAAAAGAGTAAAAACCTCCGTACTGTCTCTCTGACGGTATATTGGAACTCTCGTCAACAGACCCCTTTGACTAAAACCCAACCTTTGCATATAGATTCCTGTAGAACCTTTCATAGGACTGTTCATTTATCTTTTCAGATAGGACAATGTGGTATAACTGCTGTATGCCCTAACGGGATTACCTGCGCGGTGTAGACGCTTATGTGGCATGAGGCAGAACCTCTTTCTTATGATTCCCAAGGTAATCACTCACATGTGAATGTTTGGACAAAAATGGACCATTTTCAAGTGCTTTCAAATCAAGACAAAAATCATGGGTGTTTTATAATGAGTTAGGAAGACTTTCCAAGTGGTCTTGCATCCATACCTTGAGTATTGAACTTAGAATAATTCTTTGAAATCAAATAACTCACTGTTTTGAAGATTTTTGAGAGAAATAAGGTTTATTTCTTGGAATCCCAATATTGGGGTTTTAGAGGGGTTTTGAAATTGGGGTTTTGAAAGTATATTTTCAGCACTTAAATGGAGATTATGACCATTTGAAATATCAATATTGAACTCATGTCAAGAACCTCCAAGATTGTTGGAGAGCATTGTTTTCATTTGAGCATAACTTCAAGAATACTTTGGAAGTATTGATGTTGGAATCATCATCTATCAAACATGTTTTTGAGGTCAAGAGCTACTATCCATAAGGATTCACTCACCTCAAACTTCATGTCATCATCTAGATGATGATAAACTAGTAAGTAAACAAAGAAAAATCAAAAAGAAATTAGGTGAAGAGAGATGAACATTCATATAAACAAGCAAGTAATAGCAATCAATAGATGATAATCAATGTGATTTTGGACTTGTAGCTTGGTGTTTCACTCATAGATATTAACATTGGGACATGGAAGTAGCTTCCTAACTCAAGATTGGTCAAAAATGGTGGTTGGGAAGGACTTGAATGTGAAATATAAGAGGGGTAATGGAAGAAAACAAGATTGAAACTCACTTTCTTAAAGAAAATCAGTGGGAGAAGCTTCCTTTCCTTTTTCTAAACCTATCTCTATCTCTCTTTCTCTCTACAACTTCTATGAACTTTGCACTTGCCCCCCCCCCCCCCCAAAATGAAGAGCAAAGGGGGGTTAATATAGGCCAATTTGGGGTGGTTTTGGGATTTAGAAACTGCTCCCATTGGTCCCAAACATCTGTGAACATAAAAACTACATCGTTTTGGTCTTCAATTATTCAATTTGAACCCCCAAAATAAATTACAAAAATGGACTCTGCGGGGGTTGAGTGCCGCCACAACACTGGCCATGTGCCACCGCGGCACTACTCCTCAGATGCCCAGAAATTTGTATTTAGGCCCCCAGAGGTTCCGGTATTCGCGAATAGGCCCTATTTCGTCCAAAATTCATAGAAAATGCGTATGAACTCCAAACTGAGGCTGTGATATACCGTTGGAGAGGTGATAGAGTCTAATATAGATAAAAAAAATAGTTTGGAGATAGGTCACTTTGAAAAGTTTTGCGGTATTCGCGATAAAAGCCGATTTGATCGCCTTTTTCACCTTCGGAAATTCATAATAAATTCATTTTAAATCCATGAATTATGTGCGATATACCGTTACAAAGCTATTGACCTCTATTATCTATGAAAAATATTTGAAAAATATTTGAAAAATAATATGGTGCTCTGGTTTTAAAGTCAACTTTTGGTCAAACTAATCAAACCAGGGACCTCCAGGAAGTTTTGGGAACCTCTTGGAGCTCCCTGGAGCTGACGTTTTTGTCCGATTTTTCTTTGAAAACTTGTTTTAGTACTTTCCACATGATCTAGAATGATCTCAAAGCTTTTCGGTGAATTTGGATGATTTCGGTCAAACAGTGGTCAAACTTTGGTCAAACCTGGTCAAACGTTGGTCCAACCGGTCAACGGGGACTTTCCGGGAACTTTCGGGACCTCAAGGGGTCTCTGGGAGTTGACGATTTCTTCTGATTTTGCTTAAAAATTCATTCTTAGTACTTTTTTATGACGTAGCATGTTTCCAGAACTTTCGGTCCAAATCTGGGAATGTTTGGGCTTCTAGGGGCATTTTGGTCATTTGTACCACTTTCTGAGCATTTTGAGACATAGAATTAACTTCCACGAGCCCTTTTTGAGTCTTTTTCGATCATTGTGAACCATCAAGCTATGGGTCTCCTAAATCTGATAGACGACAAAATGGGGTGTCTACAGGAGCAAACTTTGTTTGCCAAATGCAAGTTCTCAAGTCACCAAGTCTGTTTTTAAATGTTTAGAAATAAAGTGTCTTTTATTCTATAAGCTAAAGCACTAATTGGAAGCATACTCTAGATAGGCAAAGAATCCGCTAAATCAAAAAGGAAAAGTTTTCGAAGCTTAGATTTATCAGCAAATCACAACCACTATAAGATGATGAATAAATGAAAGGTGAGATGATACATTATTCACAATGAAAGCACATTGATTCATGATAATACAAAGTTTGTGTTAGTCATCTTGTGTAATCGCTTTGACAAGTCTGTCCTCCTTTGATGAGTCAATATTAGTCTCAAATGTGTGGGTTTAAGATGATGAACAAAGATTTGAAAAAACTCCATGAGCATCCCAAGAGCAAACGAGCAATGGTTTCGAACACTATCACCAGATAATGCTAAAGTGGCAATATAAGAAGAGTCCAAGACTAGGGGCAAAGGTGACTTCCCTCTTTCAACAAATTGATGTGTTTCTTCCAAAGGTCCGCAAAACACTAGCAATATCGTTTGTGCCTGTAGATCCCTCATTCCAGAATAGGGGCAAACTTTGTTTGCTGAAAACCTCTTTTATCTTAGAAACAAGCCCCAAGTCTCTTTCAAACTAGGGGTAAACATTTTTTGCCAAAAACCCTCTAGATTGAGGCAATTCCTTGTCGAAGCCCTCTAGATTGAGGCAAATCCTTGTCAAAAGCCCTCTAGATTGAGGTGAATCCATTGTCAAAGCCCTGTAGATTGAGGCAAATCATTGTTGAAGCCCTCTAGATTGAGGCAAATCCTTGTCGAAGTCCTCTAGATTGAGGCAAATCCTTGTCGAAGCCCTCTATATTGAGGTGAATCCATTGTCGAAGCCCTCTAGATTGAGGCAAATCCTTGTCAAAGCCCTCTAGATTGAGGCAAATCCTTGTCGAAGTCCTCTAGATTGAGGTGAATCCATTGTCAAAGCCCTCTAGATTGATGCAAATCCTGGTCAAAGTCCTCTAGATCAAGGTCCATCTCATCATCCTAGACTGGACGTCCTATTGAATTGTCTACGATTGGACACCCCAGTTGAATCTTCTACGATTAGACACCTCAGTGAATTATCGTGGATTGGACATCTCTTATAACCATCTTGGTTATAGATGGAGTAACCCCAGGTTATGTAGAAAATGTTGTACGTGAGTTGGAGTAATGCCAAAAATTGAAGAAAAAATTCTTTGAATCTGATTGACCATAGATTTAGAGAGAAAATTTTCGAGTCCGTGCGACTCCTGATCTTTGAAAAAGAGAAAATGAATTTTCGAGTCCGCGCATCTCCCAATCTTTGAAAAATAGAAAGTGAATTTACGAGTTCGCACGACCCAATCTTTGAAAATAGAAAGTGGACTTTTGAGTCTGTGCGACTCCCAATCTTTGAAATAGAAAATGAATTTTCAGGTCTGCGCGACTCCCGATCTTTGAAATCGAAAATGAATTTTTGGGTCTGGGCGACTCCCGATCTTTGAAATAGAACGTGAATTTTTGAGTCCGCACGACTCCCAATCTTTGAAATCGAAAATGAATTTTCGAGTCTGCGCAACTCCCGATCTTTAAAATAGAAAACGAATTTTCGAGTCCGCGCGACTCCAGATTTTTTAAAATAAAAAATGAATTGTTAAGTCGGTTGATTGTTCTGAATTAGAAAAGAGGGATTTACCCCTGCAATACTGAGCATTGTTTCTACAATTTTGAATCATTGAATCTGGAGCGATTTTGACTATTCTGCATTTCTTGGAAGACACCAGAGTATAAGGTGTGAAGTGTATCTCAGTCTTTCAAACAGCTCGGATCTTGTTTCGACACCAGAGTATAAGGTACAAAGCGCATCTCAGTCAATCAGATGATTCTTGGAAGACACTGGAGTATAAGGCGTGCGGCACATCTCAGCCTTTCAAACAACTCGGTTCCTAATTCGACACCGAGGTATAAGGCACGCAGCGCATCTCAGTCAATCAGATGATTCTTGATAAGACACTAGAGTATAAGGTGCGCAGCGCATCTCAGTCTTTCAAGCAGCTCAGTTCCTGATTCGACACCGGAGTATAAGGCACGCAGCGCATCTCAGTCAGTCAGATGATTCTTGATAAGACACCAGAGTATAAGGCGCGCAGCGCATTTTAGTCTTTCAAGCAGCTCAGTTCCTGATTCGACACCGGGGTATAAGGCGCGCAACGTATCCAAGTCAATCAAATGATTCTTGAAAAGACAATGGAGTATAAGGTGCACAGCACATCTCAGTTCCTGATTTGACTCCGGAGTATAAGGCGGAAAGCACATCTCAGTCAATTAGATGACTTTTTTTTGGAAAGCATCAGAGAATCAAAGCACAGAAAGTGCATTTGTATCAATCATGACTTTCCCAGTATAAAACAACACCAGGATAAGAAATATATGACGTAGAATGCATTTTGTCGTTAGAGAAAGTGGTATGATTCTGAATCATCACTCTTGAAAGCATAGAGCATGAAATTACTTGAGCATGTGCATCACGATAAGATAAGTACATTCATCCGTGTGATTATTTGAATGTGTGCGTGATCCCTTACCCGAACTATGTCCTGGTCTAATTCCCGGTAGGATACATAGGCAACTCAACATCAAGCACAACCGACACCGATCTCTTTGCACCTGTTTTTGCAACGTACTTTGATTTTACCTGAATTCGACAGTTCAGCAAAAGGCTTGTCTTCACACAGGACATTCTCTTGTGATAAGCGCTACTTCACAAGCTCTGCCGAAGTGGGATAAACTGTAGACACCCTAATTTTGACAGACCGCCAAATTCAGGGGATGGGTTACCTCTAAGACCGATGATGACAATGTCTAGTGAAATTCAAAGGTTTTCTAGATGATTCAAGTTCTTCAGAGGATTCTTCAATCACTTTCAAAAAGAAAAAAAGAAGAAAAGAGAGAAATCAGGTATTTGGGGAAACTCAGATACGAAATACGAATGAGAGAGACAGTTTGAAAATTAATTTCAAAATACAAATGATAATAATAAACATAGATCATAGAAATTAATTTTGAAAAGAAAAGAAAAAGAAAATATATATATAAGTATATTTAGAATATAAACATATATTTGAAAAAAAAAGGTAGCAATTCTGTTAGCTGCGGCTTGCAGCAATGCCGACGGCACTCACTGAGTGTCGTGCTGGCATTCAGTGAGTGCCGGAATGGCATTCACTGAGTGCCGCAGACAACTCAGTGAGTGCCGCCTGCTATAACAAACTATTTTTCTCAAATACGTATAGAATATCCTTGCACATAGGTTTTTCACACGAATTTACCTAATCGACCTTTTGAGAGTGGTCTATATAAGGAGATCTTCATCTCCATTGTTTGGATCATTTTCTTGGACAACAAGAATTCTATATAGATTATACATACAATAGAGTGATCAAAAGGATTTTTGAAAAATCTCAATAACTTTGAAGAATTTGAAGAAGGAATTGGAGAATTTGGAAGATCTTCATCAAAACTTAGAAAATCCTGAGGTTATTAGAAGTAACCATCTAATCCTATATAGAATTAGACTAGAATTCAATCACAAATTCATAGATCTAGGACATTTACACATTTTCAAAACCTCTCTCCTTACCTCATTTCATCACACACTACATCGAATTTGTGATTGAATTATCATGTGTTATTTTCATGGATATGGATCTAAACAAGCCTTTGGTTTAAGATCAAGTGAATTTTAAAAGTAAAACTTAGCTTGGATCAACAGTAAAATTTTCATTACACTCTTTATTCTTATTTCACTCATAGGATTTGTGAGATCTTCAATATCTCATTAAGTCCTATGAGTTTGATCCTTTGATTTTCTAAGGTCCTATAATTTACATGAGAATTAAGGTAGATCATAGTTATATCCACACATGATTGGATGAATTCAAGTCTTAGTTCATGATTTGAATCCTCCAACTAGTAATTTCATGGAATCCCCTCTATATTCCATAGAGATTTATGTGGTTTGGTTATGTTTAGTCTCAAGGATCATTAATTTGAGAGAGGTTAGGATATGATAAGTTCATATCCCTCAAGGATCATCAACTTGAGAGAGGGATTGACTTAATAACTTTTATGATTTGAATATTGGTATTGGTGCAGTGAGTTCATTAACCAATTGAGATCAAAGATTTTTAATTAAATCATGGTCCATGGGAATTGAATGAGACCAATTGGAGGTTTTTCATAATTCATAGATGTAACACTAGATTTTTTGTTTTGATGAGATTTCATACTTAGGATGGTTTGGTCTTATGATTTGTGAACTAGTCACTCTCTGTCCAAAATTTCATAATAGTAAGTCCATTTTAAACTTTGTAGATCAGAACCTTAATTAAGCTTTCTTGTCTTTAAATAACTTTTTCTGGGAAGTGAAATGTGTTAAGAAGATCCCCTAAAAAGAATGAAGTCATTCTGATTTATTTGTTATTTTTAGAAAATCATACAAAAAATCGGGACACTTCAGAATTAGGAATTTCCTTATATGTATATATGATTAGAGACCTTTTTAAGATTTTCTATTTTTTTATGCATCGAACATTTCAATATCGCAACTGGATCCCAGGTAAGTTTTCTAGTACCTTATTTGCACATCATCTTGCTTGCTACTTGAAATTATGTGGTTTTTGAATGCTATTTTATCATTAGCAATTTTGCACCCTTTCCAACATATTTTTGTAATGTATATTTATATATATGTATTAGTTGAGGGAATGGTTAGATTAATAATGCACTTATAAAGGATGTTGAGTAGAGGCCTATCATGAGATAGGATGAGAGGGGGTGTTTTAGTTTGTTGGGCTCCTTCCTCTCTCATTCCATAATCCCCGGACCTAGAAATCTCTGGTTTCTAATAGATCAGTTTGCTTTTAAAATGGTTTCTTAATTTTGGCGACTCGTATTTGAATTTGAAAGGTTTTAAATGAGAAAAACGTGGGTATAACTGTGAATATCCACACACTCCTAGAGGGCCGCGCGATTCTCAGAGAGGGCCACTATGGTCCTCAGCCCTCGATTGATTTTTAGCCCTTGATTAAGATCCCAAACCACACCAATTCGACCAATCACATGCAAGTATTACCAAAACCTCTTAGGTACACCTGAAATAGCCTAGGTACAAGCCTTTAAAGCTTGTACTTCCATCCCACATCACTTAAACGCATAAAATATAGCCTTGAAGTAAAACTATAAATAGAGGCATCCCCCTTTCTATCCAATACACCAGAAAATCCAGAGAACTAGAGAGGGCTAAAAGAAACCCCATTGGAGGATTCCGAAGCACTCATCAAAGTTCAAGGGAATCCTTTAATCTTTTAGTTTTAGGGTTATGATCCTAGAGATCGCGGTGTTATTAGAGCTCTGCCGGAGGAAGATTCTGAGGGAAGTTCTTGAGGTAGGCTTTCTTCTTCTTCTTCTTTTCTTCTTTGTTTTCTTTGTTTTTCTTGGTTTTGATCTTCATAGGTCTTGGTTTAGATTCATTTTCTTGTTCATTCTTCGTATTTCTTGTTTACTTAATAGTTTAGATCTTATAGGCTTCTAGGTTAGCCTACTATCCTGTTTATGGATAGGTTATACCTAGTGGTCCCTATTCTAACCGTGGACTAGCCACCACTAGTGAGATTGGTAGCCAAGCCATGGCTATTCCAATCTCACTAGGGACCATGAAATCCTAATCCTCTGATTACTTATTCATATCTGACCTAGTATAGCTTATCCATGCTTATACATGCATCCATGCATACACATGCACACTAATTCATACCTAGAATAGTAGGATATCCCGATTAAGGGTTACACATCCACACATACACCTAATGCTCATGTTTGGATATTATGCTTGTATAATCCTAACCTTGGCCAAAAAGGAAGCTACTACAAGGAATACTGTGCTATTCCGGGTAAGTCCTTACACTTTCTGATTTATCGCTTTCCTAGATCACCTAGAAGCATGCATAGGTGGATAAAACTAGTTAAATTTCCCTACATGGTACTTGTGCTTAGAATTCATGTTTTTCTAGGGTTTGAAGGTGATTTGCAAGTTTAATTCAATTTTATTCCCTTTTGCATGTATAGGGGAGTATAGTAATACATTTAGTCCCCAAATTACCACTTTAGAATGCGCATTGTGTGATACTTGTACGGTTTCTTGCACACTTTCTTTCATTAGCTGATTATAACTTCAAATAGGACTGCATTAGTAATAAATGAAACAGTCGTCATAATCTCTAGTCAAACACCTTGAAACCTGAATAGATGCCCATCTGACGATGAGGCGAGAGGGGGTGTTTTAGCACGATCTAGCTCCTTCATCTCTCGTACATTAATCCCCGAACCGAGTTTTTTGGTGATGATAAGACAGTTCTCTTTATCCATTGGACTTGATAGATTTATTTTTCTTGGTTTCCTTTATCAAACTAAGTGGTGACTCTATTAGTGAGGATCTCTCCAGATTTAGCCTTGTGGGATATTATGAATTACACACTTGTGTAGCCCGGATATGGATCATGGGCATCGATTGTTTCCTCGGGTTGGATATAAAGCCCCATGGAATTCAAAATACAAGTAATCCAAATCAGTCGAATCAGATTAAGGCTAATGAAGGGTGGTGAACCTCACTCGTGGTTGTTGATATGAGGATTGTAATGGGATCAATCAAGTGGGCCTAATCCTTCTAGGCCCTATACTTGGTTCGGGTACCCACAGTTCCTTTCTAGGCCTTCTCTTAACTTTTTCTACTTTAATTGAAGCTTCATCATTGAATTTTAAATTTTGATTTTCATTAGACGACTCCTCCACATTCACCACTTTATCTTCTTCTTCTTCAATAGTAGGAAGTGGCATGTTTTACCCAATTATCTTGCTGCTTCTTAGGGTAGTCACGGCTTTAGCATGTTCTTGATTATTAGGGCCATTGTTATGCCCCTTAGGGTTTGGAAGTGGTTGGACGAAAAACATTCCTCCCGTCCCCTCATGTTGAGCTTCTATTCTCTCCAAACTTACAGACATTCTACTCATCATTTGAAGTAGTTGTGTAACAGTTACGTTGGAGAGTGGGTCCTCTTCTTGTAGCTTCTTGTGAGGTGGTACATAGACATTAGAAGGTTAGGCTTGATTTTGATTGTTAAATCTGTTTTGTTGGTGTTACGCGGATGGCCTATTTTGTTGGCCTTGGAATTGATTGCAACATTGTTGTTGATATTGATTTTGAGTCCCAACATTGTTCTTCCAGTCAAAACCATGGTGATTCCATATTTTATTATTATTATTAGATTGAAAAATATTGTTATTGTAGGAATTCCCTGACCTTCTGTACCCTTGCATAACGTTCATTTCTATGGGGTTTTGTTCCTGAAAATATGGTACATTGGGACAATATGGGGCCGTGTGTCCTAACATGTTGCATGTACCACATGGTTCTTTAGGTAAGACCGATCTAGATCTCTCCCCTTCATCCCTAACTCCACCACTTTCCTAGCTAATTCTTCATATTTTGTCATTAAAGCATCCTCAATTTTTAACTGATAGATACTCTTGTCTTCTCTACATTGTGTTTGAGTTCTTGAGGCATCTTCTTGGTTGGTCCATTCGTGAGAATGTTCGGCTAACCATTCGAAGTGCACCTCAGCTTCTTCTGTGCTTTTACTAAGAAACTCACCAGCACTCATTATTTCAACTAGCTTTTTTATTTCACAATTAAGCCCTTCGAAGAAATAACTGATTGTTCGCCATTTCTCAAACCTGTGATGTGGGCATGAGAGAAGCAAATCTTTGAATCGCTCCCATGTTTGAGTGAAGGTTTCATTGTCTCTTTATTTAGATGAATTAATATGACGCTTAAGTTCAGAGGTCATGCGAGTAGGAATGAACTTCTTTAAGAAAGCTGTGTTCAACGTATGCCATATATATATTGAATTTGGCTTTAAAGAGAGCAACCACGCTTTCACTTTATTATTTAAGGTGAAGGGGAAAAGCTTTAAGCGAGTTACATCTAAAGAAAAATTTTGGGAAAATGTGTTACAAACATCCTCGAAGTCCTTGACATATAAGTAAGCCTTCTCGCTTTCCATCCCGTGAAAGGTTGGAAGTAGTTGAATCATTCCATTGAGAAATTGGAGTTTGCCCGCATGTGGTGGAATGAGAATGTAAAAAGGTATGGCTGTATGTTTGGGTTGCATAAGTTCGCAGAAGGGACACAACGAATCATCAATTGGTGCAATCCTATTCTCACCATGTTCACTTCTATTGTCGTCAGCCATTATGACAGAGGTTGATGGAGTAGCAACATGATTTATAGAACTAGAAGAATTAGATGAATAAAGTGGATATTTGATAATACCCTTGATGGAATTATCAGACATGTAAGAGGAGATCCTAAAAGGGTCTTAAACTGAAGATCTAAAGAAAAAGAAAAATAGAAATAGATAAAGGATAGAATGAGGTAATCTAATCATATAGCTAGTAGCCTTCCCCAGCAACAGTGCCAAAAACTTGACACGAAATAAAATGTTGTGCGCACTTGTGCAACACCCAAGTGTAGGTGATCGTACAAGTAGTAAATTGGTTAAGACCAAGTCGAACCCATAGGGAAGGAATAGTGTACTAACTTAGACTAACTCAACAAGAAAATAAAAATTCAGTAGTTTAAAGGCAAGTGTAGAACACAAAGTTCTACGAATTAACAACTAATAATATAAAGCAAATAAATTAAACTAGCAATTAGCTAACTAACTAAGCAGAATTTAAATTGGTTTTTACTTAATAAAGGAAAAATGTTGAGATCACACGAATCCACAATGACCTAACCATCTACCATGCACATTCATTAATGTTCTATGGAGTACATCCTTTTTCAGTATTCCGTATTTTTCTAAACGTTAAGATTCAATAGCCCTTACATTAACCATGTTGTTTGACATGTCCAATGTGTAACAATTTCATCCACAAGTGTTTTAAATACTTTTAAGATGGTTTAAAATAATGGTTTAAGTCTCGCGCTCTAAATGGTGTTAGCATTCAAAGTGTTTTGCAAAAAGACACTGAAGAAAAGGCCTTAAGGCTTTAAGTTCTAAAATTATTTTGACAAACTGAGCTTACCTGGACAATTTGATAACAAAATTCAAAAGTAGAAAGTCTTGGAATACTCAAGGGAATCATCTCAGGAATTTACAGGTTTGATTCGATACGTTTTCGATCGATCTCATCCTTCAATTGATTGAAATGTCTTCGATCGCTTGACTGTGTCTCTGGTTTGATCGATCGAAATATCTTCGATCAATTGAATGTAGGTTTTCTACTGTATGCATGGCAGAGGCTGGAGATCACTATTTCATCGTGATCTCCCAACTACTGGTTTACACTGACATATTTTAGATTACAGAAAATAGGTTTTTAAAGTTAAACATGAGTAAGGCTGTGTTTGGTTTGAGTTTAAACATAAAATGTATGGAAAACTATGGTTTATCAAAATTAGCATGCAATACCTATGTTGGAATAAAATAAAACTATGTAAACTATGTGCAGAATGTAACTAAAACAGCAATACAAAACCTGGAATGAGAAACTAATATTAAACACGAAAAGAATTAATGTATCTTCAACACCAATCCAAGAAAACCTACAAAACAAGAAAAAACTCTCTATATCTCTCTATAAAACTGAAGAAATAGAAGTTGGGCATCCTTAGGACAAGTTTACAACTTGTATTTATAGATAAAACTAGACTAGGGTCTATAAAATGTATTCTGCTGTGTTGCCCGTAAAATTCTGGTAAAACCACGTTCGATCACTTGAACTAGCTTCAATCGATTGAACTCGTACAATCTTCAAGCGCTTTAACTTCCAATCGCTTAGAACATCTTTGATTGTTTGGAGGTGCCTTTTCATTTTTGCAATGTCTCCTTTGTACTTTAGCTTTACCCTTTTCCTGTAAATCATTCATGTTCACACATAGCATATCTGTACATAAAATAGGGAATTATGAACTTATTTATTACATTTACGTGCTATAGTGTGGTTGCATTCTACAAATATTCCCACTTGTCAATAAAAACAAGTTTTCTAAAATAAAATTCAAAACCGTGCCAACACATTACTAAACAGTGGATGTTTATGGGTAGTGTGAAGAAACAATTTTTTAAAAGCAAAATCCTTAATTATCAAATCTAGTGGGATAGGGACTTATTAATAACTCCCACGATCTTCCATTAACGGTTCACTGTAAGATGAGTGGAGCATTCTGTGTCACCCATGGGTGATCATTCCATACGGTGGGTACAATACTCATTGGTTACTAGAGATGAACTTCCTATGGATAGGATCAACGAGATGTGTTAAAGGGTGACCACCACATGGGGGCACTACTTGAGGCGGTTGTCATTGAATCCTAGTTAATGATGCACACTAGCTAAGCTATGAATAAAGGTTCCAACACGGGGCATTATTCATAAACTTAGAGATCAAAATGGTTCGAGAGTCATGACCTGATCAATCGAAAGATCGAATATTGACCGCCACACAGAGGCTTTGTTCTTTCGTTTTGATATTCCGTTGACTTTGTCATTAAATACGAGTTTTAAGGATTCTATTTATTTCATGCTGTCTAATTCTGAAACTCATAGTTATAATGTCTATTTGATTTTTCAGTAATCATCATGTCTGGATCTACATTTAGTCCATTTGTTACCATACTCACACAAAAATTTGGAAATAATTGCACCAAATGGAAATGTAACTTGGACATTGTTTTAACTGTGGAGGATCACATATATGTCCTCACTACCCCATGCCCTGTCGAACCCATGGCATATACTTCAACAGCTGCCAGACTCGAGTTCAACAAGTGGAAGAAATCGAATATGATGGCTCGTTGCTACATACTGGCCTCTACGACAGGTGTGTTGCAACACCAGTACCAATCGAATTGCTAGTGCCATCATGACCTCCCTGAAAGGAATGTTTGGGGAGCATGGCAGACCTACTAGGCAGATCGCCATGCAATAGATCATGAGTGCGAAAATGTTGGAAAGAACTCCAATTAGAGAGCACGTTTTAAAAAGTGATTGGTTATTTAAATGAACTGAAGACTCTAGGTGCCAACATTAATGTACAGACCCAAGTTGATATGATCCTCAACTCACTGCCTCAATCATTCGCTTAGTTTATGTTAAACTATAATATGAATCAAATGAATTTTCTATGATCGAACTGATGAGCTCTCTTCAGTAAATAGAGGGGGTGATCAGACTTGGGGGCAATGTTTTAAACATTAGAAAGAGCGCCTCTTCTTCCCGATATGCGCCGAAAGGCAAGAAATGAATGAAGAAGGCTGGCACTGGTGGTCCAAGTATTAGACCAGTACCGAAGATTGCAAAATCTAAGGGAGAGGGCAAAGGAAAGGGGAAGGCAGCTGGTCAAGGCAAAGGAAATTGTTTCCAATGTGGGGAGAAAGGTCATTGGAAGAGGAATTATTCAGAGTTCGTAGCTACAAGAGTTTAAGGTATGATCCAATCACATGTGATTGAAGTAAGTTTTACAACAGATATTTCAAACACTTGGTTCATTGATTCTGATGCGGCTAACCATATCTATAATTCTTTACAGGGGTTTAGATCAACCAAGAGGTGCAGTGATGGAGAGATCGTACTGACTCTAGCTTCTAGTGCAACCATTTCTACAGTTTCTATAGGAGTTGTAGTTTTAGAATTTTTAGATAATAAACATTGACTTCATCAGATGTATTTTACATCCCTCTTATGAGGCGCAATTTAATTTTAGTTTCAAAAACTTTCTAATAAAAATTATTCTTTCTTTTTTGGAACTGAAGTTGTTATCAAAACAAATGGTTCTTTTGTGTGTTCTATAATTAAGTCGAATAGTTTGCATGTGATTACTCCAATCATTTCTAAAGATTCTAACATGGAACTTAATGACTCAGTGGTTACTGTACCATCTAAAAAAAAGGAACCTTCCACTAATCCAATAAGGCTTTGGCACATAAGGCTAGGTCATATAAATCTAAACAGGATTAGCAGACTAGTCAAAGAAGGGGTCTTAGGTGATTTGGTTCTCGAACCAATGGAAGTCTGTGAATCATGTTTAGAGGATAAAATGACCAAAAGGCCCTTTCCTGTAAAGGGCAACATGACCAATGCTTTGTTAGAATTAGTTCATACTGATGTGTATAGACTAATAAATATTAGAGCTAAGGGTGGTTATGAGTATTTCATTACGTTTACTCCACTCTAGGCATGGATATATGTACCTAATGTAGCACAAGTCTGAAGCCTTTGAAAAGTTAAAAGACTTTAGGGCTGCAGTGGAGAAATAATTTGGCACACATATCAAATACATTCGATCTGATCGAGGTGGCGAGTACCTCTCTAGTGAGTTTATTGATCACCACATACGAAATGGGAATATGTTACAGTTGACTACACCTAGTACGCCTCAGCAAAATGGTGTAAAAAAGAAACCGGACTCTTTTAGACATGACAAGGTCGATGATGAGTTATTCAGCGTTGCCATTATTTCTTTTGGGTTATGCTTTGGAAACCGCTATATACATAGTAAATCTAGTTCCAAGCAAATTGGTTCCTAAGACACTACGGGAGATGTGGATTGGATGCCTCCTTGTAACATCTCCGGATATGGGGGTGTCCAGCGCATGTGCTGAAAGGAAAGATGAGCAAATTGGAATCAGGATCGGAAGTATGTTGATTTATAGGGTATCCAAAGGGTACACTTATGGATGGTATTTTTATGATCTAAGAGAACAGAAAGTAATTGTTAGTACAAATGCTGTTTTTTCTTGGAGGATGATTATATCATTAACAATAAACCTAAAGGAAGGATAGACCTTAAAGAAATAGATGGAGAGCCCTCTATTCCTCCAACAGTTGAGAATGATATCAAATAAGAAAATACCATATCTTCACCCATTTCGGCCTCGGTACCTCGTCGTAGTCGGAGGATGGTCAGTCAGCCTGACAGATACATGTTCTTAGGAAAAGGTTTTGAAGCTATCTCTATAGAATCTGACTCTGATCCTACCATGTATGAAGAGGCAATAGTTGATGTTGATTCAGCTCATTGGGTTAAAGCTATGAAGGCTGAATTGGAATCTATGGATTCCAATCAGGTCTGGGATCTTGTAGAACTTCTTGCCAATATTAAGCCCATTGGCTATAAGTGGGTCTACAAGAGAAAAAAAAGGATCTGATGTAAAGGTTGAAATCTTTAAAACGAGACTTGTAGCAAAAGGTCATACTCAGAAAGAGGGAATTGACTATGAGGAAACCTTCTCGCTGGTAGCTATGCTCAAGTCTATCAGAATGCTCTTACCCATTGCTACATGCCTAGATTTTGAGATCTGGCAGATGGACGTCAAGGCTGCATTCTTGAATGGAAATCTTGATGAGGACATCTATATGCAGCAGCCAGAAGGGTTCATAGTTGGCATAAAAGTTAACTTGGCATGCAGGCTGCAAAAGTCCATTTATGGGCTTAAGCAGGAATCTAGGAGTTGGAACATTCAATTTGACCAAGCGGTCAAGTCATTTGGTTTCATACAGAATCTGTATGAACCTTGGGTATATAAGAAATGTAAAGGTAAGGTGGTGGCTTTTCTTGTGCTTTATGTTGATGACATTCTAGTCATTGGGAATGATGTAGGGGCACTGTCATCAATTAAGGTTTGGCTAGCTAGTACTTTCGATATGAAAGATCTAGGAGAGGTGAGCTATATCCTCGGGATAAAACTCTTTCGAGATTTCAAGCAAAAGATAATGGGATTATCTCAAGCTAGTTATATCGATAAAGTGCTAACTAGGTTTTTCATAGATAATTCGAAGAAAGGTTTGCTACCTTTTAGGCATGGTTTAGTGTTCTCCAATGATCAGTGTCCTAAGACACAAGAGGAAAGGAATCGCATGGCAGTAGTTCCCTAGGCTTTGGTAGTGGAAAGTCTCGTGTATGCGATACTATGCACTAGACCAGATATATACTTTGTCATTGTCATGGTTAGCAGGTATCAGTCGAATCCAGTTCCACAACACTAGATAACCGTCAAGCACATTCTTAAGTACTTGAGAAGGACTAAAGATTACATGCTTATATATAGCGGCGATGAGTTGATTCTAGTAGGATACACTAGCTCGGACTTTATGTCAGAGAATGATTCGAGGAAGTCGACATCCAGAAATCTCTTTACCCTTGGAGGTAGTGCTGTTAGTTACAGGAGCATTAAGCAGGAATGCATTACAGACTCAACTACAAAAGCTGAGTATGTGGCTTCTTATGATGTTGCAAAGGAAGCTATTTGGCTTATTGTAATGACCCTGGTACTGAGTGCAGTAGGGGGAGTTCATCTAACATCGCCTGGGGAAGGAAGAGTAATGTGCTATATATGTATGGTTTCAAGTCTCCCTAGTAAGAGGCCTTTTGGGTAATGGCCTAAGAACAAATCCGTGCGGGTTTAGGCTTGGGTCGTGACACTTAAGAATTTTCTCATGGAACTTGAAGAGGTACTAGCATCATTCTCACCTATTACGCTATATTATGATAATAGTGGGGTAGTGGCTTAGTCTAAGGAGCCAAGGAACCACGGAAAGAGAAAGCATGTAGAAGGGATGTATCATCTCATTCGAGATATAGTCCAGTGTGGAGATGTGACTATCACCAAGATTACCATCGCTGACAATCTTGCAGATTCGTTTACAAAGGCTTTGCCACAGGAAGTCTTTGATCTTCATCTAGATAGTTTAGGTCTTAGATGTAGTGGGTTATGAGTGCAAGTGGGAGTTTGTTGGGATTGTGCCCTCAAATCCGGTCTTTATGTATGTGACATTTGACATTTTATAAATGGATATCAGCTTTACATTTCATTACATATGTATCATGAGATGATTGTGTGTAATCCTTAAGTATCATAGTAGGTAATTCGTGTATGTATGAAATACATATAATAGAGATACGAATTACTATTCTTTGATACTTATGTGGTGTTTGGCGTAACTTCTCGTACAAAAGTCCATTCTTGGAATGGACTTTTTAAGATGGGCTTTTTAAAACGGACTTTTTTTTTAAAGAACTCTTTGTTTGGTGAATGAGTATTTTTTAACTAACAAGTCCATCTAAATGTGTAGTTACGTTTGGTGGCAATATCTAAAATGTACCTACTTTCCAATATTACCCTCAACCTCACCAAATAATAGGGATTCGGCTAGGCTATGAAATTCAGGTATGTGATTTGGATATGATGGCATTAATTGTAAAACAAGGGATAAAAGTGTAATTGTGCATACAAAGCTCCTTACTTATGGAGAAGTGCAAAATTCAAAGTTTTAAGAAGTCAGGATTTTTTACTTCTCCAAATGGGCATTCTGGAGATGCACAAGCTGTCCATTCCCAAACCTCACCAAATGGATTTCACTTCTATAAATGGACTTCTTCTTCCAGAAGTCCATTCCCAAAGGTTTCCGAATTCCCTCTTAGAATTTGTCACAGTGGATGATGAGACTGGATATCTCATCAGGTATACATTGTAGCATGATTAACTACCATTGGATGGAGTGATGAATCTCAATCACTAGAGTATGACTCTTAGTTAATATGCTAGTGTTTATAGTGCATTGACAGACCATGAGTTTTTCTATTGACATCTAAAACTGTCAATAGTACAAAGAACTCATAACTTGTATAAGGTACGTGTTCTTAATCTTGAGGCAATTACAAACACAGACTATGATTGTGACTGCTTTGACTTACCAATCAGTGAGGTCTTACAGATCAACACTTGGGTATCTTGGGTAAGTCATGTTCATAGGGTTGTGAACATATATTGTCAAGATAGAATCTACCTTCTGATAAAGAATAAGTATTCCCTTGAGAATTTTACCAAGTTTTTTTACTGAGAACTGCTGTCTTGTTGATAAGTAGTTATCAACATGTTTGCTAATCATGAGAGGTGAATGATTCTCAAGGAATGGAAGATGTGATCATTATGCAGGTTGACAGTAACAGTTTATCCGACTACCTGAATATGATTATGAATGCTGACGGTAGAGGGACATTAGTACACCATACAAGTCTAGTTATCGCTTTGAATGTGTTCTTTTGCATTGGAGTGTAGTTATCGTTTTATGGTGGACTAACAGTAACTGATCAGTTAGTTAGTTTGCTGAACAAAGAGTTTGATCATGGGAATTAATAATTGGTCTGAGCCAAGAATAAGAAATCTAGGTGGTCCCACTCTTAGCTCCGCGAGAATGGTTGGAAAGGCATATGAGGATGATGAACTAATCAATTGAAATAGTTTCAATCAATTAAAAGTTCAATCGATTGAACATGTTTTGATCGATTGAACTCTGTTCAGTTCAATCAATTGAACTTGTTTCCATCGATTAAAAGTACGATCGATCGAAAGTGTTTCGATTGATCGAAACCTAAAGTCGGTTTGGAAATCTATAAATAGGCAACTGCGTGCAGAATTTAAAAAAAAACACGTCATTATTGTTATTCCACAACTGCAGAAACTGCTTTAGGGTTTCGCAAGCCTTCTTTTCCTCTCTATTAGGGTTCCCACCAACCCTAGTGTATCCGGGAGCATTCAAGGAGACATAAGGGTGAAGATTTCCTAGAGGAAATTGCTGCACACTAAAGGAAGAAGTCAAAGTCATAATTAGGTTCAAGACCATAACATAATACTCTTGTCCCCTCTTCCTTGCGCATCTGTAGAGTTGATAAGTAGTAGATCCATGTTATCAATAAAGTATTTTTAAACTTTATTTTCCACTGCGCATGATTTAAAGTTTTTCGAAACCTAAATCCATCAAATTGCATATGCACCCACCCGCTGTACTTACCCTATTTTTTACTTTGCCCCCTATTCTTCAAATTGTGTCACTAATACCCCTTGTACTTTGGACTAAAGTGAAATCGTTCGTAAATTAGCTAAATTTAACGAACGTAAGCCATGTTTGGTAGGAACTTTAGGAGTTTGTCAATAATTATGAACTCCAAAAACTAAAATAAATTATTTAACAAAATAGTGCCCAAAGCTATTTTGGGCAACTTGTACCAATTGCATTGTTTTGTGATTTTCTTGTAAAAGAAATATAAGCTACCAAATGGGATATTAGTGACATATTTGAGACTACAATGGTCGAATTAAAAAAATGTTCTCACCGTAGAGCGTAAAGTGGCAAATATTCCACTAAACAAGCTTAGGTTGTGCTAATTTTAACCGAATTTATTACTGTTTCACTTTAGTCCAAAGTAGAAGAGTAGTAGTGATATGATTTGGAGTACATGGGGCAAAATGAAAAACATTTATAAGTACAAGAGGGGTATCGGTAATTAACCCTAGTAATTACAGATTAGAGACAATCTTACAAAGCCTCTATCATACAAGGGAGAAAAATTACAAATTAGCTCAACAAGGGGCTTAAATATGGTCTCTTACGACATAATACCCTTCAAATTTCTTAGTATGAAAAAAATGGGCCCTCGTATTTTGTTTGAAATTCTAGTATGGTACATGTATTATACGCACTTATAAACTATATACTTAGACTGTAAGTTACAAACCCAGACTGGCTTGTCATGTAAACCTGTGTAATCTATGTTAACCTGGACTGTACGACGCGTAATTTCAAATGATGACTAAGTCATACAAATATGGAAATGTAAGTACTACCTAAAATGCTCATTTTACTACCCAACCACCTAATACCTATTAGACAATTACCCTTCCCAAATACCCCCACCACCTGCCGGACAAACACTCCACCCCCCTATTGCCTGCACACTCCCCCACCTCCCTCTCAAATCCATCTCCCTCAGATCTTTTCCATCAAGTCTAACTGATATACAATCTGCATATGTATATATGTATCTATAGCATGTTAGGTATACATATAAGGGACCATAGAGAAAGCGAAAAGACCACCGAGAGGGAAAGGAAAGAAGTATAGCATATACATCCTCACCATCTCTCTCTGCCTCATCACACTCAGACACATACATAGATCATGAACCAGTAAGGAGGAAGAAGAAGAAGATAGAGAGAGACACCAAGACTGGTATAAATCCCCCACCCCTTTATTTTTGTAATTTTTGTATATGTATATCATACACCACACACACCCACCCAGACTCCCACACATGACCCAAATAGAGCCTTAAGCTCTAAAGATGGTAGAGCTGCCATTAAAGCTCCTTGAGAGCTTGAAATCTCAAACTTAACCACAGGCCCTAAAAGTGGTACCAAACAAACCCTTAGACCCCCATTGAAACAACTTTTCAATTAGCTAAGCCAAATGTGACTTACAGACCATTATTCTCTCAAAACCAAAAAGAATAATGGGTTCATTGGAACCCTAAACGAATGAACCAGTTCATGGCCTCTTAGTATGTTATGGAGGACCCCAAATCGATCAAAATGGCGTGGGATAGGAGGATGCACATGGAGAGGATGAAACGTTATAGCCATTTGAAGTTTCCCGGCCAAATCGTGGGCTACTGGCGGCGGGTCGTCTCGTCGGAGAAGACCCGACCCATTCTGGGTTAGGGTTATATCATATTGAACATGGGTCGAGTCGGGTCGGGTAATGATTAGCATGGATCAGGATGTGTGTGCAAATGGGTTAAGTAAACTAGCGGGTCGGGTTATTTTAAATAACTCGTAAATGACCTATTAAAACGACACCATTTCGTTTTGGATCGTACCAGCTTTGTTTGAGTCGGGTATGGTTCCGGGCTTGGTATGGATACGAGTCGGGTTCGGGTTGACCCGTGATATTGGACTCTGGATTCTCTTGAGTCTACAAACGGGTAACCCGTTGGTTCAAGTTTCCGTTGGAGTTGACCCGTCGGTCTCTGATTAATTATATTAAGTTTTAATTATTCTGTTTTATTAATAAATAAGTTTTAAATATTTTTAAAGGCTTTAAATTATGTAAAAATAGATTTTAAATACCAAAATTATATTTTAAACATTCTGAAAATATAATTTTAGAATGATATTTTTATAATCTGTATTATATTGTATAAATTATACATTATACTTATTATCTATTTAATCTAAATAAATAATGAGAATTTGTTTTAAATTAAAATAATTAGATGATAAATATCAAATGGTCATTTTAAAAATATAAAAAAAATTGACAACAACTTTCCCTAAGGTCTAATGCCTTTGTTTTATAAATTATTATTTATAAAACCCAAACTTGAGTATTTTTAATAATATCTAGTTATTTATAAGGACCCGTTTGGTTTAATTAATTTAAATGCCAAACGAACTCCGAAAATTATGAAAAAATACCACTAGCCCATTTTAAGGCCTAGCGCTTAATAAAAATATTTATAAGGACCAAATGTCTTCCTAAATTATACTCACTCCATCCCATTTTGAGAGTCCTATATTCCATTTTGGGATGTCCCAAAATAGTGTCCACTTTTCTTAAATTGGTATATAATTTTTACTTACTTTCCAAAACTATCCCTCCTTGAAATCTACACCAAGGCAAAACTAATACAGCTTGTGGAAAGTAGGTGTAGATTCTTTTTGTCCCCTTAATAAGTTGAGTTCCCAAAGATGGACTCACAAAATGGGATAGAGGGAGTATTTTGTAATTATAGGACCCCATAGACTATAAATAAGACTTCGATAATTCATAACAAATAAATCGTAGCTAAGAAAATTACGCGATCAGTTCGCAGAGCCTTAGAATAATGCGTAGACCTATCTTCTTAAGTTTAGTGACTTTTTGACTCAGTAAAAAATACAGCTTACTATTAGGACCCACACTAGTATAGAAAATCTAGCATTTTATATGACAGATTCCGATTTGAGTCTAGTCAATGGCGTTAGACTCAGAATGATGTCCCAATCATCATGTTGTGGTTTAGGAACCCATTCAGCATAATTACCATTATTCCCTTATAAATAGAATGAATGTTAATCGTCGTTCTATGTATTAATATGAATTGTAGGGACCGAAGCAATACTCATATTCACAAGCTCGCATCGAGGTGAGTCGTCCTAACTCACTTGATATATTATAGAAATGCTTCATGTGCATTATGTGATTATCCAATGTGTCCTGTGTGGACATATTTGATGAGTATTGTATATGTGTTCGTTAAGTTTAACTATTTATATGATGAACGCATGTTTAGATAACTATACTCCATATTTGATTGATATTTGTTGTTATGATTCATGCTTATTACATTACATGTTATACAATCACATGAACACTCATATGAACGTAGTCGAGTCACCATGTCAAGTTGACGTCTACATGGTTTGTCGAGGAGGCTAATCTAATATTATTGTTAGATGTGTTTGAGTGGACCACGGAGGTCTGAGTAGTACAGTCCAATCAATGGGAACAACGATAAATTCTATGGGGCCATGTTAGGCGACGATAGCAAAAATACCCATTTGAATGAATGAAGTTAATCATGAGTTGGTGGTTTAAATGCTATGGAGCCCTGTTAGGCGATGATAGCAAAATATAGATATCAATATTGAATACAATAGTTACCAATTACAATGCTATAGGGCCCTGCTAGCGATGATAGCGCTGTAACAATTCTATTCTCCAAGCAAGGTCACAAGGACCTAAGAGTAAAGTGATTACAACTTTTTAAACCAACCTACTATGGGGCCCTGTTAGGCGATGATAGCAACATAATCATTCTACTCTAAGCTAACAGCGTTACACTGGTAATGTAACAAGTCACATGAGTCAGTGTTGGTGTCTGAGTAAAATCGAATATATTGATGCTACATTGTGTCATCACTATCCCACTCGTATTATCATGTTATGTAATTAGTAAATGCTTAGTTCAAGATATTTGTTGTACTTGTATAATATTACATATATTAGGAGTGATTGGTTAGACCAACTCACTTAGCTTCAAAGCTAACGGCTCTTCCTGCCCTAGACTTATTACATCTAGCTTATAATGAAGAAGACCATCCAGGTAACTATGAAGAAGAGTATCTCGATCCTCAAGAGGGGGACTATTAGGAAGGTTACCCTAAGGGAGACTTTTCAGAAGAGTATGCTGATGAAGGGCATGGGTATGCCTGCTAGAAAGAAGATTCTGGCCTATTATCGTACTAAGATTTCCTTTATGCTTTAGAAACTATCTTTTGTCTGATGTAATAATTTAAGTGGCGTTGATCGCCCAAACTTATATTTTGTGCTTTTCATTTGGAACTGTTGTAATAGCCTAGTAGCGAAACACTTAAAGTTCCCCCATGAATACCACTAGACGTTATTTTAATTTCTTTTTATATTATAACTATGTTAGATTACTGGCAAGGACAGGTCAATCTTATGTAACTAGTCATGGCTCACAGATCTGGAAAGGAATATTTTATTTACCTCTAATTTTCTCTACTCTGGGGCATGACAAGATTTTTGGTATCAGAACACTAGGTTTAGTTGTGCTTGCTGACTATCCGACACTCTTAAGTTAAGAAACCTAAGATAACTCTAGAGGTAACAACCGATACTAAAATCATTTTCTTCCAAATAGGTAGTATGGAGTACCAAAGGAAACGTGAAGCCAAAGGTGGGGAACATAGGACCACTAAGTACAAGAAAGTCATTTTCCAAGGTCTAGTTCATATTGGTGCCGCCATCAGGCACAGTGCTCATAAGAAGATAAGAAGTTTGACAAGATGTTTCTTCCTTGGGATATATGTTCCTGATACTGCTTATCATAGGGTCATAGCACTGCATACTATGCCTATAGAGGTGGATGAGATCTCTCACACTTCTGATAACCCTTTAACCATTAAACAGAAAGAACAAAAGACTGAGATAATACCTCTCGAGATCCCCACCAACCCAATAGAAAGTTCGGATGATGTAGAAATAGAAATAGATCTAGCCGAAGAAGACGCCATAGAAAAAGGGACATTGTACTTGTATGATCCTGACTGGACAATAGGGTGGGATAATGATTGATGGATGGCATGGACCCCTCTAGAGGAGATTGAAATTTCAGGAGAGTTCTCCCAGCTAGAAGACTAGAATGTTCTAGTTAGTTTACCTTTTTATTAAAGTTGTATTGGGATTATAATCCCACATTTTGGCGGAAGTATATGTAAACTCGTATTTGAAATCCTCTCTTGTAATGTCTTTTCATTAATGAAAACCTATCTATTATTTTTTAGTTGGATGTCTACCCACATTCATATTATTTGCCAATATAATTATCTGATTTAATAAATTAACAAGTTGATAACTAGATGATAAACCTTAAGATAGTTTGAACTAGTACCCTTATTAAGATAGTTTCTTTAGGTAGAATAGGCAATATGGAACCTACCTACATCCCAGATGACTTCGGAGGACGTTTAATCTTTCCCGATCGCGTAGTGCCGGTGAACCCAGGCGTGTATCATCACAAAATTTGGTAAATCGCTAGGGATGGAGGAAAGAGAAACTTGTGGCTCGATATGAGTAGGCACAATATCAATGACCCAGAGACACTATGCCTAGAAGCTATCTATGATGCCGAGGTCATCAAGAAAGTCCATGATGAGATGATTAAGTTACTCAAGGATCCTGAAGACTTCCCAAGGATGTATACCATTACTTATCAGATGCCCCCACCACCTCCAGTATTTCTCCAACAACACCCTCCATTCCAAGGAGTGCCTATGAATCGGACACAATTCCAACAACCAAGCTACCATGTAAATGATGACTTCGGGGGACACATGATTTACTACAACAAAATTGAACCAACTGACCCAGAAGGATTCATAGAGAATGTAAGACTGAAAGCCTGTCAATGCCTCTGAGGCAGATTGAGAGTCTAGCACCATGAATTCCATATCTCCGACCCTCACTGACTTCAAGATGAGGCCATTCATACCGCATATTCCCAAGGATTAATACATGGAGAGATACAGAGGTTAGAAATGGATGGTAATATCTTCCAGCTATTAGTAAATCAGATACTACAAGAACCCTCCCTCCACCCAGAAGACAATCTTGTTTTGGCACCTATTCAAAATGTCCCTGCAAAAGTAGTACCTCTAGCAGTAGAGCCTGTTGCAAACCTTAGCGATGTAGCCATATCTGATTATGAACTGGATATGTATCTGGAGGAAGAAGACGACGAAGAAGAAGATCCTAAAGAAGAAAATCTTGAGGAAAATGGAGGAGAGGAACCCAAACAGGTAGTACCCCTTCATCCTATGTTGCACCAACCCATAGTAGAGTTGCTTGTATATGATGATGACGACGAGGATGATGAGGGCGATGTTGACATCGAAGATTGGGTTATGGGTGAACCTAACCCAGATGAGGATGGACTTCGCGACTCCAACATGGGAGAGATCATATCCTAGTCAGACATGGATGACTAGTTCAAGATGATCTATTATAATATGGTAGTAGTTTTTAGTTTATTTGTACCTAAGTTAACTTGGACTAATGACCCTTTTGTTATAAGAATACATGTAATAGGATAACATCCCCACTTTTATATCCATGTATTCTAGGAAGACTTTAATTATGTAACCATTATCTTATTTATAAAAGAAGATGTTTAGTACCATATGTGTTCCAATGATTGTATTGCTTGCTTATTTGTCTTATAAACATGTTCATAGATACCCAGGTAAACCCTATATACAAGATTCTAAGTAGAATACTTCTCTAGGTAAACCAGATAACCAATAGCAGACTGACCAAGAAGAAACCGACGCATAGGACCCCCAAACCCCACTAGAGGAGTATCAGAACCTATCCCTGCAGGAATGGATCCTACTGGAGTTTTTGGCCAGTTTCTACAATGCTTAGAACACATTGGAAACAACCACAACCCCAACAACAACAATGCCAAAAACAAGCCGGTAGTCCTACCTAGACCACAGGAGGAAAGTATGGTGGAATGATTCCGTGGAATGCATTTAGACAAATTCAATGGAATGGCTAAACCTTGCAAAGCAGAATAATGGCTTTGTGGACTGGCTATCATCTTTGATACTTTAGGATGTTCCAAAATCGAGAAGTATCGATTGGCTACCTACCAATTGACTTATGCTGCAACTGACTGGTGGGACTCAGAAAAAGCAACACTATTAGGAGCCGCACAGAGGATGACATGGGTGGTATTTGACACGACTATTTTTCTGTGTGCGCTTGTGTGCTATACCCAAGTGTAGGTAATCGTGTAAGTAGTAAACTGGATTAAGTCCAGGTCGATCCCACAAGAAAGGTTTAGAATTAAGTTACCTAGATTAGACTCTAAACGAAAGGAAAATTCAATATTTTAAAAGAGGTGTAGAACACAAAGTTCTACGATTAACAACTGCTAAAATTAAAAGCAACTAAGTTAAATTAACTAACAATTAACTAGTTAACTAAAGCGAAATCTTCAAAACGGTTTTACTTAATAAAAGGAAGTGTTGGGATCACGCGAATCCACTGTGACCTAGCCATCTACCATGCAATTGTAGTTTAAGCTCAATGGAGTACATCTTCTACAATATTCCGTACTTCTCTAAGGATCTAGAATCAATAGCCCTTTCATGACTGGGACTATATCATCTCAATTAAGTTTGAAATACATGAAAGCGGTTTAATTCAATAGTTAAGACTCGCACCTACAATGGTGTTAGCATTGAGGGTGGTTTGCAAAATGTATTGAAAGAAAATGCCTTAAGGCCTTAAGTTCAAAGACTGCTTTGACAAACTGAGCATTTGGGGACAGTTTGATAACAACTCCTTAAAACAGAAAGTCTTGGAATACTGTATTGGATGTTCTCAAGAATCTGAGAGTTCGATCGATCGATGCGCTTTCGATCGATCGACAATCGCCATCTCTCAATCGATCGAAATGTCTTCGATCGATCGACTATATCTCTGCACCGATCGATCGAAATAACTCCGATCGATCGAACACAGGTATTATTTTGGTGCATGGCAGAGGCCTGAAATCACAGTTTCATCGCGATTTCCCAACCTCGGACTACTCAGACATGGTCTGGGGTGTCCCAGATTCGTTCTTAACGTAAAAATTCATTAAGGTGTCATTTGGTTGTGAGCTTTTCATTAAAACTATGAAAAATTGAGATTTTAACGTATCTAGCATTAACAAACAGTAAGATTAAACACTCACTACCATTAACTAAATGCAGTATGTAAATAAAATGATAACTAAGTAACCTTGAATGAAGAACTCGTATTTATACCGAAGAAAACCCAAGCTATCAATGTAAAACCTTGAGTTATAACCTACAAAACAAGAAGAAACTCTACTCTCTCTATGAAAACTGATAAAAAACAAGTGGGCGTCCTCTTGGACGCTTACAAAATGAGTTTAAATAGTAGAACCTTATGCTAGGGTTAAAAATCCCGTCTTTTGCTGCGTGCGCGTATTCTGCTAAAAGGCATGTTCGATCGATCAAAATACCCTCGATCGATTGAACTCCTAGAATCTTCGATCGCTTGAGACAAGTTAGATCGATCGAATGCTCGATCGCTTGAGAAGACCTCGATCGATCGGGCTTCAGTTTTCAACTTTGAATTGTCTTCATTAAACCCAATCACTCCCTTTTATCCTGCTCAATCAATTATTCACACAGCTACAGTTATCTGCAAAAATCACAGCTAAAACACACAACTCATCATAGATTAATCATAATGTGTAGAAACTGGCGTTGTAATCCAAATCGCAGATATATGGGGAAATTGTGAACTAAATTATTGTGTTTTCTTCTTTTAGCGCGGTTGTATTTTACAAATACCCCCGCTTGTCACAACCCCCAACTAGCGAATTGCTAGTCCCTAGCAATAAAGCGAAAATAAAACAAGCTAACTACTACTACAACAACTAAAATAAACAAAAATAAAACTAAAGCAAACTAATCTAATTAGAAAGAGACCCCACCTAACTCACTTTCGCAGGACTCGCGGATGCATTTAGCAATTGCAACAAGCCGTTAAACCCCTAGGTTCCCCTAGTGGACGAGTGTTGTCTCGTGAGGGTTTGCAGTGAATATACCCACAAAATTCACAATTTTTAAGATCAAAAAGATGTAGAAAAACTTATAAACACTTCTTCCTATTTGGCTATCAGTTTAGCTCTACAAAATATGTCAACCTCATACAAACCATGAAGAAACCCACATGTTCCTCATGTCATTAAGAGAACTATACATATGCATTCCATTCATGTATCCGTGTGTGTGAAAATAACAGCTATGCATCCAACTTTATTTTAGAGTTGTTTAGACTATCATACCCTTCGGAATTCGTAGTTTCAACTCAATTCTCACATGGGTTTGTACTCAAAAATGAACATCTCACGGAAACTGGTTTAATAATGATCGCTCATGGTGTGAAAGCTTTGATAAGAGTGATGTTCTGGCTACTAGTGTTTCACACCTAACTCGATAAAGGATGAACATTTAGAGTGTATAGTCTCATGAAAAGAATACTACTTACTAGAGGAGCGAAATACCGTGGATACTCAAATTACACGTTCATATTCAAACTAAGTTGTTAAAAATCATTAAGACTTTGACTTTTCGGCATTTATTTAGTAGGATAGAAATAAGAGGGGCGAGATGTGCACATCCTTAGCATGTGATAGAGACTAATTTATTTCTTCTTTATTCCAACCATCCTCTATTCTCATATACATTTATTTCTTTTTACTCCTCCTTCCTTCCTTTTCTCTTATTTTTTTTTTTTTTTTTTTTACCCTTGTCCAACATCTCCTTGCATATTTTCTCTCTCTTTTTTTTTTTTTTTGACCTTACGTCCTTCCCACAACTACTCCCTTCTCGTCACATACTTCAATAATTTTGATCACGTTAGATGTGCAATCGAGTTTATAGATGTTAAAGTATCAGATGAAGGGTTTTAGGCTTTCATCTTGGCAGTATTTAATCGGTGTGGGGTTAAGAGATTCTTAGATGTTGATACAGGTATATGAAAAGTGTAAGGAATGAATAACGATGGCTTAAATCATTTTTCTTAACTTCTTAGTTTTAGCACTTCAGTGTTCATTGAGTTTTAATTGGTAAATCCTGAACGTTCTCCTCTAATAAACAGCCTAGATGAAGAATTTGAGACTATTCAACGAATTTAAAGTATATTCAAGAAGGACAATTCGAATTTATTGTGATAAGTCCCTCAGAATTGAAGTTTGGGCTCAAAAGCTCACTAAGGGTCATTAGTTTCCACTATTTATTCCTTAAAGCATAACAGTCGTATTACTCTTATTTAAGTTTTCAGCATAGCTATTAACGCGTACAAATGGATGTTGGATACTAGAAAAATCAACATATGCATTCGTCTTAGTGATATTAGAAAAACGCGTGAATGGAATTCATAAAAGGATGAGATTAACATGAATGTATCATCGCTTGATAACAGCTAAATAGAAGTGAACATTCACAATTATCCTACCAATTTAAGTTCAAAATTTTTGTTACTAGTTTGAAACTTTTGAAATTTTTTTTTTTATTTTAATAAAAATTAGAGATTGTATGATGTTTGCAATAGAAAGGCGATCCAGATTGCTAAGTAAATAATATGCACAGGTGATTAACTATCTATATCCCACCCCCAACTGAAAATAGCGATGACCTCAGAAGTTTATTTTCAAAAATAAATAGAGAGATAGCACCTGAAATAGCATCAATAACTGCAAGCGTAACAATCTGTAAAGAAACATACACTCTCCAAGAAACCAAGATCAAACGAAAGATATACAACGGAAAATAAGCATATGATCTATAAATAATAACAAAAACATCACTGGAAAGATAAGACAATGAAAATGACAGAGCAGTGATAATAAACTGCACACAAACCAAACCAACCAACAAAAACAAATATCCACATAGAGTACCACAGTACTAAAATCCAAAAGACAAAAGAAGAGAGCAGAGAGATATAAACAAAGAAAATGAAAATACAACAAAACTCTCCAAACACTCCCAACGTCAAGACCTAAACATCCTCCGCAACATCTGATAATATCTCTATCGGCGCATCGGGGGTATCCGCAACTCCACCCTCAACAATAGTACGCGCTGTCGCCGGGTCACTCCCAGTCATGATTGGAGGTGGTGGAAGTGGGGCCTCCACAGAATGTGGTGCCGCTGAGGAAGATGGTGTAACAGGATCAGTAGGTGGCGGTGGTGCCTCAAAAGTGGATAGATCAGCAGTAGGATGTGCAGTAGGGGGGGTAGTGGTAGTCGGTACGGCACGAGCAGTAGCAGGAGGTGGAGGTGTATGTAAGGACTGGTCAACCCCCAACTGGGTCAAGATAGCCTCAAGCAATGTCGTCATGTGGTCTACCCGACCCTCAAGTCTGATTCGAGCCTCTCTCTCCTCCAGTAATAACTCATGAACAGTCGGGAGAGACATGGATGACGAAGACTCTCCCTGGGCCTGAGTTTGAGCCTGAGATCGCTGTCTCAGCTCAAACTGTGCAACCTCCACCAGAGGATCAACCTCATCATCAGAATCAAGCTCCTCAGCCTTTGTCGGCGTCCCTGAAGCTGCACCCTCTGTATCGGTGCCATCAGCTCTCCTCCTCTTCTGACCAACTTTCGCTTTCCCTTTACCCTTCCTTTTCCTATTCTGAGCATCAGATCGGTGAGAAGCTATCTCGCCAAACCGACTACAAGCCTAAGAAGTCGCATCATCAGGTAAGGGAACGAGGCCAGCCTGCTCGATCACCCGGTGAATGGCCCAAGCACCTTTTAGGTGCTTCTTGGCAGCAATGTAGCGAGTGGGGTGCCTCATAAAGTCGATGTACAGGCGAGGCAAACAGACCAGTAACCCCGTCCCTATGGCATATAACACGTGTGCATACCAGGGTGCAATCTTCTCCCGGTAGGAGGTCACCAACAAGCAATTGCTTAGGGCTAGGTGGAGCATATGATAATTATCAGACAGATACACGTCAGCAATAAGGGATATACCATCCCAGCTCGGTAATGCACCCCCGGTGAGCTCTCGAATGACTGCAATCAGTGGGAGTACTGGCGTGTCAGCACGGTGTGGGCATACATAATCGGGCACCTCCGGGACTCCTAGAGCAGCTGAGACGGTGGCTGTACTGAACACAATCTCCCGGCCGCAAAAGAATGATCGGAGTGTGAATGCGGCATCGGGATCTCGGATCATCGTCGCACAAGTCGCGCGAATCCATGAGAGATTCACTCTCTTTGCCTGAGAGAGCAAATCGTACCAATGTGGCATGGCTCGGAGGCGGGCGAGATACCAAGGAGTAGTGAGCCATGCCGTCTCAAGTGGTCGCTCAATCATGACCTTCCGGGACTGAAAATAGCGCGTGAACCACTGGCAGTCGGGAGTATTCCGGAAGCCGTGATGTGGGACCGGGTCAGGAATGGCGAGGTCAAAGGGCTTCTCCCTGTGATACCCTGTAACAGGGTTCATTGTGAAGATCCTGAAAAGGAAAAGGAAAAGAAACGATAAATGAAAACAGTAAACCAAAAAGAAAATAGAAAACTGCCACTGCCATAGTTCGAGCGATCGAACTTTTATCGATCGATCGAACAAAGCGAATCTTCGATCCCTCGAACCTGCTCGATCGATCGAACACAGAGAAGCGGCAGTAACGAGAAACAAGAACGGAAGAGAAAGGAAAACAAAGACACAAGGTAAGGGGACTATAAAATTAATAAAACTGGTCGAATGACCAATGGGGGCACCCCCATTAAGATTCAAATAAGAAAACTGGAAAGAGGGGGTGACTTGGGCCTTACCTTGGAATATGTGCAGAGGGGGAGGATGAGGGTGATAGTAGGGATGAGTGATGAGACCAGGAGCTTTCAAAAATGGTGTGGTAGTAGGGGTTGTGAGAATCGCCCTAAATCTCCTCTGTCGCCGATCGCTCGAAAAGAGAAGGAGATGAAGAGAACTGATGAAGTGTACGCTGGAAGCCTCGTTTAAATACAAGTCTCGATCGATCGAGATGTGTTCGAGCGATCGAACTGTCGATCGATTGAGATGTTTCCAACGCTCGAGAAAGTGATACGTTCGATCGATTGAGAAACTTTCGATCGATCGAACCTAGATTTTCCAAAACTTCACAGAATGGAAAAATTAAATACCCCCACTGATTTAAGTTATTCTGGACATACAGTGAAAATGATAAACAAAACTGTGACAGGACATGTAAGCAAAAAACTCATCCTCATAATAGATTATTGCAATTTTTATTTAAATAAAACTTTATAATAGCATCCATATTGCAAAATTATTGCCCCCACTGGTGTTTAAGGCCTTATTTACTAAAGAAAACGAAAATAAACTAGAACTAATAATATTTTTGTCTAGGATTACACTTCAATTGCTAAAATATTAATGAAAAGACGAAGCACAATTGAAGTGGGACACTAATCATCTAGCAAGAAGATTCCTTCTTCCACCATTGCTTCATTCCCCGCTAAATCTTCGCATGTGGAGTCCAAACAGGATGATTCCCTTTCCCAGAACAGTCGGAAAGCAGCCAGGACATCATCGAGCAAGTCTGAACTCTCTAAGGAATTGAAAGCCCATGCAAGTGGTGATCCCGTTGGAGACACGGATAACGGAGTGGAATTGTGCAACGGACTTTCCTCTTGCGGTGGAGTGTCTAGGGACCTTATGTGTAGACACCCCATTTTTTCGGCTATCAGATTTAGGAGACCCATAGCTTGGTGGTTCACAATGATCGTAAAAAAGACTCAAAAGGATTCTCGGAAGTCAGTTCTATCTCTCAGAATGCTCAAAATGACCAAAATGCCCAAAAACTCCCAGATTTGGTCCCAAAGTTCTGAAAAACATGCTATGTTGTAAGAAAAGCAGTAAAGTGAGTTTTTGAGAGAAATCGGGTAAAATCGTCAGCTCCCAGAGACCCCCGGAAGTCCTGGAAGCTCCCGGAAAGTCCTCATTGACCGGTTTGACCAAGGTTTGACTAGGTTTGACCAAGGTTTGACCAGGTTTGACCAAGTTTGACCAAGTTTGACCGAAATTGTCCGAATTCACCAGAATCATTTTAAATCATGAAAAAAGTGTTCAAACAAGTTCCAAAAGAAAATCGAGCGAAAACATCAGCTCCCGGGAACTCCCGGAGGTTTCCAGAACTTCCCGAGAATCCCAGGTTTGACCAGTTTGACCAAAATTTGACTTTGGAACTGGGGCACCGAAACAATTTTCAAATATTTTTCATGGATACTAAAGGTCAATAGCGTTCCAACGGTATATCGCACATAATTTATGGATTTAAAACAAATTTATTATGAATTTCCAAAGGCGAAAAAGACGATCAAATCAGCTTTTATCGCAAATACTGCAAAACTTTTCAAAGTGACCTATCACTGAACTATTTTTTATGTAAAGTAGACTCCATTACCTTTCCAACGGTATATCACAACCTCAATTTGGAGTTCGTACGCATTTTCTGTGAATTTCGGACGAAATAGGGCCTTTTCGCGAATACCGGAACTTCAGGGGGCCTAAACAGCATTATCTGGACGGGGGAGGAGCAGTGCCGCCGCGGCACTGGCCCACTGCCACCGCGGCACTGGCCCAGTGCCGCCGCGGCACTCCCCTCCAGAGCAGTATATTTTTGTAAATAGTTTTGTGGTCCCATTTTGATTAATTAAAAGCCAAAACGACATAGTTTTATGATTTCAGATATTTGGAGCCAATGGGAATACTTTCTAAATCCCAAAACCACCCCAAGTTGGCCAATATAAACACCCCATTACTCTTCATTTTGGGGGAGTCAAATAGAAGTTTAGAGAAAGTTTGGGAGAGAAAGTTGTAGAGATAAGGTTAGAATAGAGAGAAAAGAAGCTTTCTTCTTGGATTTTCAAAACAAAAGTGAGTTCTAAACTTTGTTTTTACTACATTACTCCCATTTATTTCAACATTCAATACTCCCAACCACCATTTTAGTGAGCATTCAAGAGAGTGGAAGCTTCTTCCATGTCTAGTGTCATTACATATGAGTGAAACACCAATTTACAAGTCTCATGCTTCATGAATATCATCTATTGATCATCATCTACTTGCTTGTTTATTTATTGTTTATCTCTTCTTATCTCATTTCTTTTTTATTTTTCTTTATTTACTTACTAGTTCATCATCATCTAAGTGATGACATGAAGTTTGGGGTGAGTGAATCCTTATGGATAGTAGCTCTTGACCTCAAAAACATGTTTGATAGATGATGATCATAACTTCAATACCTCCAAGGTATCCTTGAAGTGTATTGAAGTTATGCTCAAATAAAAATAAGTTTCTCCAACAATCTTGGAGGTTCTTGATGATGAGTTGAATGTTGACATTTTGAGTGGTTATAATCTTTATTGAGTATTAAAAATGCACTTTCAAAACCTCTATTTCAAAACCCCCCTCAATCCCTCTCATTTTGATTTCAAGAAAGAAAATCTTATTTTCCCAAAAATCTTCAAAACAGTGAGTGAGCTGAGTTCAAAGATTTCTCTAGAAGTCAATACTCAACATATAGATGCAAGGCCATTTGGAAAGTCTTCCTAACTCATTGAAGAACACCCATGATTTTTGGTTTGACTTGGAAGTACTTGAAAATGGTCCATTTGGACCCAAACATTCCTTCCAAACATTCTGCCTCTGCTGTCACAGCAGCTTGGCTAACTTCCAACTTCTTTTTTTAGAAATATTTTCCAACAGGGGTGGTCCCAACTTATTTTTCCCTTCAACTTCAATGTCTTAGGGAACTTTCTGTATAAAATGTGCCCCTAGATCATTCGTTTTCATTTTCTAAGATTTTTCAACATTTCAGTCGACAGTACGGACTCTGTTTCTGAGTGACCTCTGTTGTTTATATGATTTCTCTCAATCTGTGATAGTTATTAAAGATTGGCTTTTTGGGTTGTATTCTAGACACAATAAGGAACATCTCCATAAAAAATCATGCATTGAAAGCATTCCTAACCCCTCTTTTCCATTTTTGCAAGATCATGTTACTGTTCTGTCCACTATTCACAGCAAGCACATTTTAACTTCCATTCTTTGATTTGATGCTCACATGTATTCCAAATTAGTTCATATCCTAGGAAGTACTTCATACTACATTTGTACATATCCCATGATGATTTCATTCATTCATTCATACACATTTTAGACTTCTAAGTCATTCTAGAAATCCATGTACCCAAAACACACTACAACCTTTGCACATTTTAGATACATACATTGCATTCATGCAAGATTTGGGGTTTTTGTAACTCTTAATCTAAGAAGATTATAAGGAATGATCACGATCACACGTTCATGCTTCCCCTTGATCTAATCATCCTTTCTCATCCGTCCCGGGGATTGAGGGATCTTCTTTTCTCAAAGATTAACATGCATCATACTAGCTTGCTAAGCATATTTTGATTTCTTTGTTTATTTGTTTCAAGAACAATTCATGTCCCCCTCTAGATTAGGAAGTCTTGATTATTTTGATATATGAATAGACGATTTTTTTCTAGGTTTATTTGTGTGATCTTTCACTTTACATTGTATGATATTTGACTTAGATCTTATGAATGATATTTTATCTTTAGATCTTCCATTTTCAAGTTTCTTATGTAATGTAATATACTATCATAGTATTAATTGCCGAACCATACATAGTATAAGATGATTATTTGGATGCTAATTGAGGCCCGTCGAGAGACGGGGCGAGTTGAGGGTGTTTTAGTCGCGACAAAGGCTCCTTCCTCTCTCGTACCAAAACCCCGAGCCAAGTTCTTTGGTTATGAAGGACCGGTGCCCTTTATCCATTTGGGTGAGTCAAATTTGGGTTTCTTGGTTCCCTAAAGACCAAGTGGCGACTCTGTATCTGTTTTCAACAGACCTTTTCTCTTTCCTTGATTCAAAATCAAACGAATTTCAAAACATAACGAAGCGGTGGAAGCCCGGTGTCCACATTATGTATGGTCCAAAGCCATGAACCATCTGATGTGGAAGGTAAAGAGGCGGGAACGGTGGCTGCATACTGACAATCCTGACAAAGGAAAAACCAAATGAAAACAACAAAAAGAAAAGGAATTAAATAAGACTTAAAGGAAACGACAACAGAAAGAAATAACTAAATAAAGAAAACAAGAGAAAGACAAGTGACAATGAATTAACCTCACTATTGGCATGAGACACCCATGTGCACTAGCAGGTAACGGGCACTGGAGCCGGAATAGCAAATAGCTCAGGTGCACATAAATGTAAGGAACCGCCGCGATGACAAGGAAGTCATCGACAAAAGTGAATACCGCATTGTGGCGTTCGGGCACCACATCTTGTAGGTCCTCTTCGTCCCATGGTTCCCACATGGAGTCATTTTCCCATTGCTCCAATAGTGCGTCATTCACTTCTCCAACAGCGTACCCTTCAGGCTCTCCTTCCTCTCCAGAGAGGTCCATATGCATGAATAGGTTAATTTGGAGGAGAGTAGGATCATAAGGGATGTATTCATAGGTCAGGTCCACCACATCATCTGCCCCTGGTCCTTAGTAAGGATATAAGCAGAATGCTATCTCATCAGCAGTCCAAGGTGGGTTCTGGTATTCAGAATCAGCCCATGACCCTATAGAATGGATATCATCATCTCTCATATTGAAAAGCCTGCATAGGGTAGATAATATGAAACAGTAAATTAGAATCAAAATCACTTGTAGAGAAAGATAGAAAGAGTTAAAACTTGAAAAACATCAAAAGTAAAGACATACAACAACAACGTGAAGAAACGCTTAACGTTTGAGATCAAGAGTAGTTGGGTTCATCCAATTGGTTGAACTCAGCCTCTGTTTGGAAATTCTCCAAGAACGGTTTTAGCCTTTGGCCATTGACCTTGAAAATTGCATCGTTCTTGGGGTTTATTAGCTCGACCGCCCCATGTGGAAAGACAGATTTGACTATGAATGGTCCTGTCCACCGAGATCAGAGTTTGCCTGCGAAGAGGTGGAGGCGAGAGTCGTACAGCAGGACTTTCTGCCCTGGCTCGAATGATTTATGACAAATTGTTCTATCATTGCGAGCCTTCAACCTTTCCTTATGTAATCGAGCATTGTCGTATGCATCTCGACGTATTTCTTCCAATTCAGCCAATTGGAGTTTTCGAAGATGCCCTCCCTCTTTAATGTCAAAGTTCAATGAGCGTGTCGCCCAATAAGCTTTGTGTTCGATTTCGACAGGGAGGTGACACGCTTTTCTGTAAACTAGCCTATATGGAGACATCCCCAAATTCGTTTTGAAAGCCTTGCGGTAAGCCCATAATGCATCAGTCAGTTTGTAAGCCCAATCCTTCCTGTTGAAACTAACAGTCTTTTCGAGAATATGCTTGATTTCTCGGTTAGCTAACTCTGCTTGCCCGTTTGTTTGTGGATGGTAGGCGAGAGCGATTTTGTGGCTGACCCCATATTTCTTAAGTAGTGACTCCAAAGGCCTATTGCAGAAATGCTTGCCTTGGTCACTTATTAGGGCTTTTGGGGCCCCAAAACGCGATAGGATATGTTCCTTAAGAAAGGACATAACTATTTTGTGGTCATTGCGTCTTGTTGGTATTGCTTTCACCCATTTTGACACATACTCCACAGCTAGGAGTATGTGTTCACAGTTATTTGATTTAGGGAACGGGCCCATGAAGTCTATGCCCCAACAATCAAATATTTCAATAGTGATAATAGGGGTTAAGGGCATGGAGTTCCTTTTTGAAATTGTACCAAGCTGTTGACAGTATTGGCACGTTTTGCAGAAAGCATAAGCGTCCTTGAACAAGGTGGGCCAGTAGAAATCGCTATATAGAACTTTTTGCGCGGTCTTTTGTGATGCAAAATGGCCACCGCATGCCTCAGAATGGCATGATGCTAAAATGACGGTTATATCCTCGTTTGGGACGCAACGTCTGATGACCTGATCAGCACAATACTTGAATAAGTATGGGTCATCGAAGAAAAAATGACGTGCGAAAGAGAGGAACCGCTTCCTATCTGGTTTGGACCAATGACTTGGGGTTTCTCCCGTGGCAAGATAATTTACTATATCAGCATACCAGGGCAAACCCACAACAGTCATTCGCTGCTCGTCTGGGAATTCGTCTTTTATCGGTATGGGTTCAGTGTTGTCAACAAAAGTTAACCGAGATAAATGGTCGGCGACCACATTCTCTACTCCCTTTTTATCTTTGATCGTTATATCAAATTCTTGGAGTTGGAGTATCCAACGGATAAGCCTTTGTTTCGCATCTTTTTAGATAGCAGGTACTTGAGAGCGGAATGGTCCGTAAAATAGACGATTGGAGACCCTATCAGATATGACCTGAACTTGTCCAAAGCAAATACTATTGCAAGGAGCTCTTTTTCAGTAGTTATATAGTTCATTTGAGCCTCGTTAAGTGTTCGACTGGCGTAATAGATTACGTAAGGCTTATTATCCTTCCTCTGTCCTAGGACTGCACCAATGGCGTAGTCACTAGTGTCGCACATTAATTTGAAAGGCAAACCCCAGTCGGGTGCCTGGATTATCGGTGCGGAGGTAAGGTGTTCTTTTAGTGCGTCAAAAGTTGTTTGACAGTTTTCTGACCATTCGAATGGTGTGTCTTTGACTAAGAGTTGACACAATGGTCGGGAGATCGCACTAAAGTTTTGGATGAAGCGACGATAAAATCCCGCCTGCCCCAGAAAAGATCGAATGTCTTTGACTGTCCGAGGGACAGGTAGATTCGAGATTATATCGATTTTAGCTTTATCAACCTGGATACCTTTATCAGAAATGATGTGGCCGAGGACAATTCCCTTGGTCACCATGAAGTGACACTTTTCCCAATTTAGTACTAGGTGTTTCTCCTCTCATCTTGCTAGCACACGTTCAAGATTGTTTAAGCAATTTTCAAAACTATGGCCAAACACAGAAAAGTCATCCATAAAGACTTCGAGTATTTGTTCGACCATGTCGCTGAATATGCTTAACATGCACCGCTGAAAAGTAGCAGGTGCATTACATAAGCCAAATGGCATACAACGGTAAGCGAAAGTACCGAATGGACACGTGAACGTAGTCTTCTCCTGATCTTCAGGAGCGATTTCAATTTGGTTATACCCACTGTATCCATCCAAGAAGCAGTAGTACTTATGACCCGCTACTCGTTCTAGCATTTGATCCATGAAAGGTAAGGAAAAATGGTCTTTTCGGGTCACGGTGTTCAGTTTTCGGTAATCAATACACATCCTCCATCCAGTGGGAATGCGTGTTGATACTAATTCACCATCTTTATTCGGTATGACCGTTATGCCTGCCTTCTTTGGCACTACTTGAGTTGGACTAACCCAAGGGTTGTCAGATATTGGATATATGATCCCAACATCAAGTAGTTTTAGCACTTCCTTTTTGACTACTTTTGTATGTTGGGATTCAGACGCCTTTGCATTTGTCGCGAAGGTTTAGCGTCTTCTTCCAAATATATCTTATGGGTGCACACAGATGGGCTTATGCCTTTGAGGTCGGCAATAGTCCATCCTAATGCTCCCTTATGTTATTTTAACACCTCGATTAACCTATCCTCTTGTTCAGAATTTAAAGTAGATGAGATTATGACAGGATAAGTCTTCTCAGTCCCTAGGAAGGTGTACTTGAGCTCTTTTGGAAGCTCCTTTAATTCCAATTCGGGAAATTGCATGTTCGAGGGCATAACTAGCTTTGTTTTGGGCGGTAGTGGTTCATAGGGTCTTACCCACATGCACTCAAATCTATCCTCCTCTAGTGTATCCAACATGAGGCAAGTGTGATTTAAAATAGCATCCAATGGCGTAGACTCTTTAGGTTGATAGATAGCATCAAATTGTGACACGACTACCTCCAAAGGATCTTTGTACTCAACAAAATCGGCCTCATCTTCTATGATCGTGTTGATGTAATTCACTTCCTCCTCATCATCGTATTCTTCAGGTCGGGGATTTGAGAAAATTTTGACATTTAACGTCATATTCCCGAATACGATGGTCATTATACCACTTCTCACCTTTATTATGGCATCTATTGTGTTTAGGAACGGACGTCCAAAAATGACCGGGATTTGTGAGCCTGGGTTGGACACAGGTTCAGTGTCTAAGATGACAAAATCGACCGGGAAGACAAATGAGTCTATTTGAACGAGGACGTCTTCTAAAACTCCTCTTGGGTATTTAACAGACCTATCTGCCAATTGCAATGCAACTCGGGTGGGTTTGTATTCACCTAGCCCTAGTTGTTTGTAAACCGAGTATGGCAGAAGGTTTACGCTAGCTCCTAAATCGAGGAGTGCGTTATCTATCTTTTGATTCCCAATTTGACATGAGACAGTGGGAGTGACAGGGTCTTTGAGTTTAGGAGGCAACTCATTTTGGATAATTGCACTTGCTTGGTAAGCGACGTAAGCGTGTTTTTTCACACTTTGCCTCCTTTTGACCGTACATAAGTCTTTGAGATACTTAGCGTAGGCCGGCACTTGTTTTATAGCATCAAGGAGTGGGAGATTGATTTTAACTTGTTTGAATAATTCCAAGAACTCCTGATTCTTTGCCTCATTTTTGGGTTTCTTTAACCTTTGAGGGTAAGGCGCGGGGAAAGGGCATTTTGGTACTTCATCATTAATGGGTTCCTTTCCGGGCCTTCTCTCAACTTCTTCTACTTCTTTAGAAGCTTCAGTATTCATTTCTAATGGTTCGTTACTAGTAGTGTGCTCCTCTTCTTGAGTAGAAGGTTCATTTGTATTGACCACTTTGTCCTCCTCATACTCCTCGGGGGTAGAGGTAGGCATATTTTTCCCTATAATCTTGCCGCTTCTTAGAGTCGTCACGGCTTTTGCTTGTTCGTGATTTGGGGGACCATTATTGTATCCCTTAGGGTTTTGAAGTGGTTGGGCAGGAAATGTTCCGCCCGATCCCTCTTGACGTGCATCCATTCTATCTAATATCGCAGACATTTTACTCATCATTTGAATTAATTGTTGAGTTAGGTTGGCATTAGAGAGAGGATCTTCCTCTTGCACCTTTTTGTGCGATGGCACGTACACATTAGAATGTTGATTATTGGAGTGTTGCACTTGGTTGTAATTATTAAATCTATTTTGATTGTATGGCTGGGACTGCCTATTGTATTGCCCTTGATATTGGTTATTGTTATAGGGCTGTTGTTGTTGATGTTGATTTTGGGTCCCAGCATCATTTTTCCAATCAAAACCAGGGTGATTCCACCGATTGTTATTGTTTTGTGAATTATTGTTGTTATAGGAATTCCATGCCCCCCTATACCCTTGCATGGCATTCATTTCCATGGGGGGTTGTTCTTGAAAATACGGCACATTAGGACAATATTGAGTGGTATGTCCCAACATATTGCATGTGCCGCATGGTTCTTCAGGCAAATTCTGCCTCGAACTTCCTCCTTTCATGCCTAACTCCTCTACTTTCTTTTCTAGTTCTTCATATTTAGTCATGAGGTGATCTTCACTGTTTAGTTGGTATAGGCTTTTCTCTTCTACACAGGATATCTGTGAGCGTGAGACATCATCCGAATTCGACCATTCATGAGCGTATTCAGCCAACCAATCAAAATGGGCTTCGACCTCTTCGGTGTTTTTACAGAGAAAGGGACCTGAACTCATGGTTTCCACCAACTTTTTTGTTTCACCATTCAACCCATGATAAAAGAAGCTGATAGTTCGCCATTTCTCATACCCATGGTGTGGGCACGAGAGAAGCAAATCTTTGAAACGCTCCCATGTTTGAGTGAAGGTTTCATTGCTCTTTTGTTTATAGGAATTAATTTGGTGTTGAAGGTCAGTGGTCATGCGAGTTGGATAAAATTTCTTTAGAAATGCAGTGTTCATCGCATGCCAGGTGAAAATTGAATTGGGTTTTAAGGTGAGTAACCACGCCTTTGCTTTATCCTTCAAGGTGAAAGGGAATAGCATTAGACGTGTCACGTCCATAGGACAATTCTGTGAGAATGTTTTGCAAACATCCTCGAAGTCCTTGACATGTAAGTACGCCTTCTCACTTTCCATCCCATGAAAGGTGGGAAGAAGTTGGATCATCCCATTGCGAAATTGAAATTCGCCAGCATGTGGTGGGATTAGAATGCAAGAGGGCGTAGGTGCGTGTTTTGGCTGCATGAGATCGCATAAAGGTCGTAGCGCCTCATCAAGTGGTGCAACCACATTATCACCATATTCACTTTGATTATCACCCATTGATTCAGTAGGAGTAGCTACAGGGTTAACAGAACTGGAGGAATCTGATAAGTAGAGTGGATTTTCAAAAATTCCTTCAATGGAATTGTTGGACATGAACTAAGAGAGTTCCTAAGGAAAGTGTTTTACCTAAGGAACTAAAAGAAAAAGAAATTAAAAACAGAAATAGATTGAGGTAACCTAAGTATTAACTGGTCTCTTTCCCCGGCAACGGCGCCAAAAACTTGACACGACTATTTTTCTGTGTGCGCTTGTGTGCTATACCCAAGTGTAGGTAATCGTGTAAGTAGTAAACTGGATTAAGTCCAGGTCGATCCCACAAGGAAGGTTTAGAATTAAGTTACCTAGATTAGACTCTAAACGAAAGGAAAATTCAATATTTTAAAAGAGGTGTAGAACACAAAGTTCTACGATTAACAACTGCTAAAATTAAAAGCAACTAAGTTAAATTAACTAACAATTAACTAGTTAACTAAAGCGAAATCTTAAAAACGGTTTTACTTAATAAAAGGAAGTGTTGGGATCACGCGAATCCACTGTGACCTAGCCATCTACCATGCAATTGCAGTTTAAGCTCAATGGAGTACATCTTCTACAATATTCCGTACTTCTCTAAGGATCTAGAATCAATAGCCCTTTCATGACCGGGACTATATCATCTCAATTAAGTTTGAAATACATGAAAGCGGTTTAATTCAATAGTTAAGACTCGCACCTACAATGGTGTTAGCATTGAGGGTGGTTTGCAAAATGTATTGAAAGAAAATGCTTTAAGGCCTTAAGTTCAAAGACTGCTTTGACAAACTGAGCATTTGGGGACAGTTTGATAACAACTCCTTAAAACAGAAAGTCTTGGAATACTGTATTGGATGTTCTCAAGAATCTGAGAGTTCGATCGATCGATGCGCTTTCGATCGATCGACAATCGCCATCTCTCAATCGATCGAAATGTCTTCGATCGATCGACTATATCTCTGCACCGATCGATCGAAATAACTCCGATCGATCGAACACAGGTATTATTCTGGTGTATGGCAGAGGCCTGAAATCACAGTTTCATCGCGATTTCCCAACCTCGGACTACTCAGACATGGTCTGGGGTGTCCCAGATTCGTTCTTAACGTAAAAATTCATTAAGGTGTCATTTGGTTGTGAGCTTTTCATTAAAACTATGAAAAATTGAGATTTTAACGTATCTAGCATTAACAAACAGTAAGATTAAACACTCACTACCATTAACTAAATGCAGTATGTAAATAAAATGATAACTAAGTAACCTTGAATGAAGAACTCGTATTTATACCGAAGAAAACCCAAGCTATCAATGTAAAACCTTGAGTTATAACCTACAAAACAAGAAGAAACTCTACTCTCTCTATGAAAACTGATAAAAAACAAGTGGGCGTCCTCTTGGACGCTTACAAAATGAGTTTAAATAGTAGAACTTTATGCTAGGGTTAAAAATCCCGTCTTTTGCTGCGTGCGCGTATTCTGCTAAAAGGCATGTTCGATCGATCAAAATACCCTCGATCGATTGAACTCCTAGAATCTTCGATCGCTTGAGACAAGTTAGATCGATCGAATGCTCGATCGCTTGATAAGACCTCGATCGATCGGGCTTCAGTTTTCAACTTTGAATTGTCTTCATTAAAGCCATTCACTCCCTTTTATCCTGCTCAATCAATTATTCACACAGCTACAGTAATCTGCAAAAATCACAGCTAAAACACACAACTCATCATAGATTAATCATAATGTGTAGAAACTGGCGTTGTAATCCAAATCGCAGATATATGGGGAAATTGTGAACTAAATTATTATGTTTTCTTCTTTTAGCGCGGTTGTATTTTACAAATACCCCCGCTTGTCAGTATTCAAAGAAATTGTTTTGGAGAACTACTTTCCTTAAACAGAAAGGAACAAATAGGAAAAAGAGTTTATTGATCTGATCCAAGGGAACCGGACAGTACTAGAGTATACAGTGCAATTCGAATGTCTTTCTCAATTTGCGAACCACGTGATCGATACCCCAGAAAAGAAAAAGTAAAAAAATCACCTGGGACTTTTCCTACCCCTACAAAAGTTGACCTATGGCCACCTGAACCAAACATTCAAAGCTTTAGTAAGAATGGCACATGACTTCAAGATATCACTTACCGTGAACAGAAATGCTTTGTGAATCGACCACCCCCTCTGAGGTTCAATCAAGGATAGAGACAAGCTCCTTCTTGTAACCAAGGATACAAGAGAAACTAGAATAGCGAAAAGAAGTCACAACCAGCCTTCTTTCGAAGCTAGCCGGCTGTACCATCAAAAACAATTCCACCCCAGGAACAATCCAGGATAACAAATGACAACCACGGAGCTTGCTTTAACTGTGAAATCCCTGGACACGTGTCTAAGGATTATCGTGCCCCAAAGATGAATAGTCACCCAGATGTGGTCTACTTTAACTATAACAAGAAAGGAGATCTAGCTAAGGATTATAGGGCACCCCGAGGCGGTTACTATGGAGGATCTACACAAGGACAGACTCTCCTCAATGCTATTATCCCTGAAGAGGTAGGATTCGACGAAGAAGCGCAACAGGACCTAGAAGGTACTCTAACCCTATTTAACAGTCAAGTAAAAGCTTTGTTCGATACTGGCGCATCAAACTCGTTTATTGTAATTAGAATCGTGCAATGCTTAGGCTTAGTACCCCAAACGATGGACATAGCTCTGAATGCTACATCCCCCCTAGGAGTAAGTGTTAAGTTGGGAAAAATATGCAAGGACTGCCCACTAAACTTGAAAGATCAAACTCTTCACTGATTTGATAGTTTTATCAATGAAGGAATGTGACGTGATCTTAGGAATCGAATAGCTTGCGAAATATCATGCCAAGTTAGATTGTACCAGTAAGTCAATATCTTTTTCAATACCCAAAGGCAAACCTTTTTAATTTTAAGTGCAATCCCTCATGTGATGTTTTCCTCACCAACTGTCTGGCCACCCTTCGAACCACGAGTGATGAAATTCCTATAGCCCAAATCCCCATAGTCCGAGATTTTGAAGACATTATTCAAGAAGTTAAGGGACTAACACCCAAGAGAGATATTGACTTCTGTATCGAGCTGATACCTGGAACCTCACCAATATGGAAAACACCCTACCGAATGGCCCTAATGGAAATGCAAGAACTAAAGACGCAAGTGCAAGAACTTGAAGACCTCGGATTCGTTCAACTGAGCACTTCACCATGGGGAGCACTGGTACTATTTGTCAAGAAGAAGGATGGAACACTTCGACTCTGTATCAACTATAGAGAATTAAACAAGGTCATAATCAAGAATCGGTACCCACTACCGAGGATTGATGATCTACTTGATCAGTTACAAGGAGCTATAACATTTTCAAAGATAGATCTATGATCTGAATACCATCAATTGCTCGTTCGACCTGAGGATGTACCAAAAACGGCCTTCCGAACCAGATATGGACACTATGAATTCCTAGTTATGTCATTCGGACTGACCAATGCCCCAACGGTATTCATGGATTTAATGACCCGAATCATCAGGACTTACCTAGAATAGTTCATTATCGTGTTCATAGATGACATCCTCATCTACTCTAAATCAAAGGCAGAACACGAAGGATATATGAGGATTACACTACAGACTCTACGAGACAATCACTTGTATGCAAGTATAGGAAGTGAGTTCTGGCTAAAGGAAGTCAAATTTTTAGGACATGCTGTCTCACAAGAAAGAATAGTAGTAGATTTATCAAAGATCTATGCTGTCAGAAGTTTCCTTAGTATAGCTGGATACTACAGGAGATTCATGGAAGGATTCTCCAAGATTGCAGCCCCTTTTACCTGATTAACCAAAAAGGACTTAAAGTACGAATCGAACGATAAGCATGAACACGCATTTTAAGAGTTAAAGAAGAGATTAACCATGATGCCAATGCTTGCAATACCAAAGAGCGGTGAACAGTTCACCATATATAGCAATGTATCACGTCAAGAACTTGGATGTGTGCTTATGTAGGACAGAAGAGTAATAGCGTATGGATCACGACAATTGAAACCACATAAGCTTAATTATCCCACGCACGACCATGAACTAGCTGCAATTACTTTTATGCTCAAGATTTGGAGACACTACCTCTACGGAGAGAAGTTCGATCTATTTTCAGATCGCAAGAGCCTGAGGTACCTGTTCTCTCAGAAGGAGTTGAACATAAGATAGCGACATTGGATAAAATTATTAAAGGACTATGATTTTCCCATGTAGTTTCACCCAGGTAAAGCAAATTGCTGACGCACTAATTTGAAAACCCCGTAAGCTCATTATATCTTTTCTAATGGTCGAAGAGTGGAAAGCATTGGAGACGTTAGCAGAATTTAATCTTCAACCTACTGAGTCAAGTAATGGATGAGTCTTTAGATGTCTCGTGGTACTATCAACGCTTATAAATCGTATCCTCGAAGCCTCAGGAAAGGACGAAGGACTTCGTCAATGGTTTGAGAAATCATCGGCAAAGGACCCCACCGAATAAAATATAGGAGTAGATAGAGGATTCAGATGTCATAATCGACATTATGTACCCGATGAGGATACCTAAGGAAAGATATTTTGGATGAAGCACACAAGTCGAGGATGATTGTTCATCTTGGAGCAACAAAAAAGTATAAGGATCTGAAAAGAAACTTTTGGTGGGATGGAATGAAAAGAGAAGTAGCGGATTATGTATCCAAGTGTATGACCTGCAAACAAATCAAAGTCGAACACCAAAAATCAGGAGGATTATTACAACCACTACTAGTTCTCAGATGGAAATGGGAACACATAACGATGGATTTCGTTGTAGGAATGCCAAGATCATAGTAGAATCATGACGTTGTTTGGGTGATCGTGGATCGACTCACTAAATCGTCTCATTTCAACGCTTATAGCATGACTTACCCAGTCGAGAAGTTGAGCAGAATGTACATACAATAAGTCGTTCGACTACATGGGATACTTGTGTCAATCTTGTCGAACCGCGATTCACGTTTCACGTCAGGATTTTGGGAAAGCTTATAAACAGCACTGGAAACTTCGTTGAAGTTAAGTTCAGCATTTTTACCCCAAACCGACAGACAAACTGAGAGAGTCAATCAAGTAATTAAGGACATGCTCCGAGCCTGTGCGATAGATTTCAAAAGTTCATGGGAAGAGAACCTACTACTAATAGAGTTCATATACAACAATAGCTATCATTCGAATATAAGGATGGCACCATTCAAAGCTTTATATGGAAGACCGTGTTGATCACTTTTATGCTGGGCAGAAGTTGGAGATGACAAACTTCTAGGACCCAAAATGGTTCGAGAGACAAATGAAAAGATCAATATCGTCAAGGAAAAGATGAAAGCGGCACAGAGCAGACAGAAAAGCTACGTAGATAAACACTGAAAGGACTTGGAATTTAGTGTTGGAGATCATGTATTCCTAAAAATATCCCCAGTACGAGGTGTTGTCAGATTTGGATAGAAGAGATGAAAACTTTCACCACGTTACATCGGATCGTTCGAAATTCTGGAATGCGTGGGAAAAGTTGCTTACTAACTTGCACTGCCACCTAAGATGTCAGGAGTGCATAATGTTTTTCATATCAGTATGTTATGGAAAGTCGTGCACGATCCAGATATCGAAGCGAACGATAATATAACTTACAATGAAGGATCAGTTAAAATTTTGGAACGAGGAACTAAGAAGTTAAGGACTAAGGAGATCCCTCTAGTAAAAGTTCAGTGAACGCATCATGATGAGCGTGAAGCCTCTTAGGAACTAGAATAAAAAATGCATGAGAAGTTTCCTTACCAGTTCAATCTATAGCTAGTTCTGATTCCGTCCAACGGAATCTTTAATAGGAGGTGGATGATATAATACCCGTAAAATTTCAGAGTATAAATAAACGGACCCCTGTATTTTGTTTGAAATTTCAATATGGTATATATATTATATGTATTTATAAACTATTAACTTAGACTATAAGTTACGAACCCAGACTGACTTGTCACGTGAACCCGTAGAATCTGTGTTAACCTGGACTGTACAGCACGTAATTTTAAATGACGACCAAGTCATATAAATATGGAAATGTAAGTACTACCTAAAATGCTCATTGTACTACCCAACCACCTAATACCTATTGGATAATAACCCTTCCCAAATACCCCCACCACCCCCCGGACAAACACCCCACCCCCTATAACCGGCACACTCCCCTAGCTCCCTCTCAAATCCATCTCCCTCAGATCTTTCCATCAGGTCAAATAGATATACAATCTGTATATGTATACGTGTATGTATAGCATGTTAGGTATATATATAAGGTATCATAGAGAGAGGGAGAAGACCACCGAGAGGGAAAGGAAAGAAGTATAGCATATACATCATCACCATCTCTCTCTACCTCATCACACTCAGGCACACACATAGATCCTGTACCAGTAAGGAGGAAGAAGGAGAAGATAGAGAGAGAGAGCCCGTGACTGGTATAAATCCCCCACCCCTTTATTTTTTTAAGTCTGTATATGTATATGTATATCATACACCACACACACACACCCAGACTCCCATACATAACCCAAACGGAGCCTTAATCTCTGAAGAAGGCAGAGCTGCCATTAAAGCTCGTGGAGAGCTTGAAATCTCAAACTCAACCACAGCCCCTAAAAGTGGTACCAAATAGACCCTTAGGACCCCCATAGACCCCCATTGAAACAGCTTTCCAATTAGCTAAGCCAAACGTGATTTACAGACCATCATTTTCTCAAAACATGAAAAGAATAATGAGTTCGTTGGAACCCTAAACGAATGAACCAGTTCATGGCCTCTTAGTATGTTATAGAGGACCCCAAATCGATCAAAATGGCATTGGTTAGGAGGATTTACATTAAGAGGATGAAAAGTTATAGCCAATTGAAGTTTCCCGGTCAAATTATGGGCTGCCGGCGGTGGGCCGTCTCGTCGAAGAAGACCCGACCCATTTTGGGTTAGGGTTATATCATATTTAAAATCGGTCGAGTTATTTTAAATAACCTTTAAATGACTTATTAAAATGACACCGTTTCGTTTCGGATCCTACCATATTTGTTTGGGTCGAGTATGGATCCGGGTTTAGTATCGATACGAGTTGGGTTCGAGTTGACCCGTGAGTTTGGACTCTGTATTCTCTTGAGTCTACAAACGGGTAACCCGTTGGTTCAGGTTTCGGTTCGGGTTGACCCGCTTATCAACTTTCCCTAAGGTCTAATGCCTTTATTTTATAAATTATTATTTATAAAACCTAAACTTGAGTATTTTTAATAATATTTAATTATTTATAAGGACTCGTTTGGTTTAATTAATTTAAATGTTAAACGAACTCCGAAAATTATTAAAAAAAATACCACTAGCCCATTTTAAGGCCTAGTGTTTAATAAAAATATTTATAAGGACCAAATGTCTTCCTAAATTATATTTTGTAATTATAGGACCCCGTAGACTATAAAAAGACTTTGATAATTCATAACAAATAAATCGTAGCTCGGAAAATTACACGATTAGTTCCTAGAGCCTTAGAATAATGCGTAGACCTATCCCTTTAAGTTTAGTGACTTTCTGACTCAGTCAAAAATACAGCTTACTGTTGGACCCACACTGGTATAGAAAACCCAGCCTTTTATATAATGGACTCCGATTTGAGTTTAGTCAATGACGTTAGACTCAGAATGATGTCCCGATCATAATGTTGAGGTTTAGGAACCCATTCGGCACAATTATGATGTCCTTATAAATAGAATGAATGTTCATCGTCGTTTTATGGATTAATATGAATTTTAGGGACCGAAGCAATACTTGTATTCACAAGCTCGCATCGAGGTGAGTCGTCCTAACTCACTTGGTATATTATAGAAATACTTCATGTGCATTATGTGATTATCCAATGTGTCCTGTGTGGACATATTTGATGAGTATTATATATGTGCACGTTCATATTAACTATTTATATGATAACGCATGTTTAGATAACTAGACTCCATAATTGATTGATAATTGTTGTTATGATTCATACTTATTACGTTACATGTTATACAATCACATGAACACTTATATGAACGTAGTCGAGTCACGATGTCAAAGTTGACGTTTGCATGGTCAGTCGAGGAGGCTAATCCAATATTATTGTTACACATGTTTGAGTGGACCGCGGAGGTTCGAGTAGTACAGTCTAATCACTGGGAGCAACGATAAATGCTATGGGGCCCTATTAGGCAACGATAGCAAAAAAACCCATTTGAATTAATGAAGCTAATCATGAGTTGGTGGTTTAAATGCTACGGGACCCTGTTAGGCGACGATAGCAAAATATCGATATAAATATTGAATACAATAGTTTCCAATTACAATGCTATAGGGCCCTACTAGGCGACGAGAGCACTATAGCAATTATATTCTCCAGGCAAGGTCACGAGGACCTAAGAGTAAAGTGATTACAACTTTTTAAACCAAACTGCTATGGGGCCTTGTTAAGTGATGATAGCAACATAATCATTCTACTCTAAGCTAATGGCGTTACTCTGGTAATGTAACAAGTCACATGAGTCAGTATTGGTGTCTAAGTAAAATCGAATGTATCGATGCTGCATCGTGTCATCACTATCCCACTCGTACTATCATGTTATGTAATTATTAAATGTTTAGTTCAAGATATTTGTTGTAATTGTATAATATTACATGTATTAGGAGTGATCGGTTAGACCAACTCACTTAGCTTCAAAAGCTAATGGCTCTTCCTGCCTTGAACTTATTATGTCTAGGTTATAATGAAGAAGACCATCCAGGTAACTATGAAGAAGAGTTTCTCGATCCTTAAGAGGGGGACTATCAAGAAGGTTACCCTGACTGAGACTTTTCAGAAGAGTATGATGATGAAGAGCATGTGTATGCAAGCTAGAAAGAAGATTTTGGCATGTTATCGTATTAAGATTTCCTTTACGCTTTAGAACCTATTTTTCGCCTGATGTAATAATTTAAGTGGCGTCGATCGCCCAAACTTATATTTTGTGGTTTTCATTTGGAATTGTTGTAATAGCCTAGTAGCGAAACACTTAAACTTCCCCCATGAATATCATGATTCGTTATTATAATTTCTTTTTATATTATAACTATGTTAGATTACTTGCAAGGACATATCAATCTTATATAATTTGTCATGGCTCACGGATCCGGAAAGTAAAATTTTATTTTCCTCTAATTTTCGCTACTACAGGGCATGACACACGACCTTCCAAATTAGCCCTCAAGAAAAATCCTAAAGCAACTCTGCTCATAGAAGTTTGAACACAAATTCAATATTGCCACAAAATCAATTGCCTCTAAGGATCGATCAATCACCCAAGACCGTTCGATCGGCTACTGTGCGATTATTGAACTATAACTCTCTATATAACTTATTTTTGGCAACTTACCAAAAGATCGCCCAAGTGGCCGTTCTAATTCAATTCTAGATATCAGTGAGACAATAATTTTCATTCATCTAACCTATCTACCTTTGAGAGTTCCCAAAAGTCCCTAGCATTGACAAGAAAATTACAATCACTAAGGGTCTATTTGGTACAATTAATAATTAGGTACTGAAAAATTAAGTGCTAAATTTTAAGTACTAAAAAACTTTAAGTTATTGAATTTGCAATACTAAAATAAGTGTTTCAAGCGCTGAAATAGACTGCTTTCAGTAATTATTTTCAGTAGGACTTTTTCACTTAGTGGGTTTTTGTTGTATTTTCATTAAGTGGTATATTATCAAACGCAGTGAAAATGAATATTGCTAAAAATTTTCATTTTCAATACTTAATTGGGTTATCACATACACCCTAAGCAAAAAAAATTACTTGATTGAATTTCACCATTCAATGTCAAATTGAGTTACTTTCAGTCAATTATATTGAATCAATATAGAAAAGTTAGGTTACCAAAAAAAAAATTTAAAAAAAAAAAGTGGCTAAGAAAAAAGTGAATAACATGCCTATACAATAGATCCTCTATTTCTTTTCTTCAACAGTCTGTTGTTACATCTAGATCAATATAAGAAATCTACTCAGTGTGTATTAACTGCAAATTTTGGTTTGTATTGACTAGTACATTTTAAGTTATTCTATTCTTTATTTTAGTGTGTCCATTTCAATGCACCAAATTTTCCGAGATTTTTTTTTCCAATTTTGAATCCCCCTTCGAATTTGGAAAACTTTTTTTTAGACAACTTCCTTTAAGAAAAACTTCATTTGATTTTTTTTTTAAAGTTTATTTCGTGATGCTCCAAACAATCCCTAACTCCAACTATGGCCAAATAGCCCCTAAGCCCAACCCTTTCCGAAACAACCTCTAATTCTTTACCCAAAGCCAATCAGGCCCTAACAATTTTATTTTTTTAAATTTATACGCGAAAACTTATTTCTGGCTTAAGGGCTATTCGGCTTAATGACTTTTGACTTAAGGGTTATTTGACTTTTGGTTTAAGGGCTTTTAGTTTAGGAATTATATTATGAAAATATATTATCGTAATTTCTTAGAAATTGCCGAAGTATGCAAAGTTATCCACTGTCAAAGGCACATAGAGTTAGTTATGGACCAAATGTATCTATGGTAAGAATTGTTCTTAGGCATGTGTTATATCTAGTAAGAGTATATATGAGAATGATTTTGAAGATAACTGAGAAAGCAAATAATAAGAATCTTATCTTATCTTATCTTTTTCATATATTATAAAATGGAATCATGCTATGCCACATGTTCTGTCACACCCGTTCCGGAAAAATCAAATGTTTTAACGTTCATATTTGAATTTTGTGAATTATCAATGTTATTTGATAATGAGGTCAACAGAAAGTGTCATGTGAGGACACGGTAATCAGAAAGGTAATCAGTAAAGTCATGATACATTGACATGATGAAATGACATTTATATGATTTTAAATGTTATTTGACTTGACCTAATTTTCATGAATAGTAATTATACATGTATTGTATAATTTTTGGTAGTTTTGATCTTGTCTTAGATCATTTTGAATACTATGGTGAGAATGTGAGTGACACATTGCATAAAGAGTAGGTGGTATAGAGATTCCACGGAGATTAGTTTTTGGATTCTTATTTCGGATTCAAACGGAACTTAGACGAAAACTTTTATAATTTATAGCTTTCACTCGTGAAGTAATAATTTGGGCGTGTGCGACTTTTTGGGAGATAATTAAAAGTTCTGAGAACTCGTGGAGAGTTAAATGTAATTCCCGAGAGTTGTGCCTATAAATAGTAGTGGATGAGATATTTTCATAAATATCCAAACTCCAAAATATCTTGAGAGAGAGAGAGAGAGAGGGATTTAGTTTCCACGACTTTTTCGACGACAAACAGCGACCGTTCGTCCGTTAGTTTTTCACCAGATTTTATATTTGGACTCCTCGAGGTAAGACCTTTGTTTTGATTAGGTCTCATTTGGCAAATTATTTCAGAAAGGCTAATTTTAGAAATTTGGGAAAAACATGTAAATACTTGTAGAAATCCTTTAAGATTGGAGATTCGAGAATTAATTGGCCTGCTAGTACTTCCCTTGAAGTTATAGAGTTGTAGCTTAAGATATGAATTTCGAAGCTATATAATATAGACAATTTTGGATGTATTGAATATTGTGTATGAAATTGTGATTCGGGCAAAATCATGTGTTAAATTAGGCCTTAATTTTTGCGAGTACGTATTGAAAAGCATGGTGATATGATTATGTGAGCATGCTAAATGTTTATGTGGATCAAAGGGGAGTTTGGTATAATTTTATGCTGGGGTATGCCTCTCGATATTTGAGAGTTATAGTAGTGACGACTACTTGCTTGGTGTGGGATCCGGCCCAGCCAGAGCAGATGGTTGCAATGGTTGAATATTCTTTGGCTAGCCATTGGTATCGTGGTTTAACATTTAAGACTTGCTGATATACCGGATGAATGCGTATCTCTCTCCCCAGAGACTAAAATATGTGATTTAGATGTTTAAAACATGAATTACTCCATATGCATTTGTTTAGAATTGTACACTCAACATATAGCTGAGCAGTGGAGATTTCCTCCATTGCATGTGATAAGAGGAAAGGAAAGAAGAAGCGTGAGGAGTGAGGCCGAAGAATGCCAGGGATCATCACTTGTTTATATTTTGTAATTCTATTCCAAATGATGTAATACAGATTCGTATATGTTTAACTGCTAACTTGGAGTAGATCCGTAGTATTGTAATCGGTAGCAACTGTTGTACTTATGGTTAGAACGTTGATATAAAATTGTGTTTATGTTGGAAACTTGATTGGAGAACCATGGGTTTGAGATTCTGCAGAATGTGTAGAATCTGGGGAGATCAGTCGACTAAGACTCCGCCACAGTCGACTGGACCCCTGTGGTATATAGATATTCTTTCAATTTTTGAAGGCTTCAGTCAATTAGAAGATTGGAACCAGTCGACTGGTTTTTGCACGAAACACATGACATTCTGCATGAATGTGTTCAGTCAACCGAACAAGTGTCAGTCAACTGAGAAATTGAGGCCCCAGCCGACTGAGTCCCCGACGAAGTCGACTGGACAAGGCCATTGGACTTTAATACCTTGTGTATTGAATCTCCAGTGAACTGGGGAACCGCCACAGTCGACTGGACCTCTGTTATTCAAAAAGGATTCTTTTGAAAATATTTCAATTGGACAAAACTTTTTATACCTCTGATTTTATTGGATTTTTCTTATGTTTTCCGTTGTTATTTTACTTTAAGGGAATTGGATGAGCCTTGGTGGCATGCCACGTGTCCTATTTCGACGCATAGTTGGATGGATCGTGACATGTTCTCAGCTCAATTTTTCAAATATTAATCAATTGAAATAAAAATAATATGAACTAACTCAATTTATTATCTTCATACGTGATCATTTTTATGCCTTTTTACTCTTCCCTTAATTTTTTTTTTTTAAAAAGTGCTTCCCTTAATGAACTTATATAATTACTGGTACTAGGGGTAGGGGTGTACACGAGCTGAGCCGCGGCTCGGCTCGTATAATAAACCAGCCAAGTTTGAGTTTGAATACAAAGCTCGTTTAATAAACGAGCCAAGATTGACCGCATATGAGCTCTCAGTTCGATTAAGGCTCGTATAGTAGACTCATGAAAAATCTCTTTAATAGGTTTTATAAAGACTTGTTTAATTACATATATATATATATGATAATTATAAAAATATAATGTGTATAATGCAAAGTATTTATAATTGAAAGAATATTATATGGGATTTGATTTTGGCACTCCATTTACCACATTCAATGCATGTAGTACCATGCAGTTGATGCACTACATGTAGTACCATGCAGTTAATGGAGTGCCAATTGTAACTTTTGGAGTGTCAAAACTAATTCTCTATTATATATATATATATATATATGATAATTATAAAAATATAAAATACATAATGCAAAGTATTTAAAATTGAAAGAATATTGACATATTATAATGTGCATAGTTCTCAATTCACGTGACAAGTAATTATTTTAGATGTATATATGTATATGCCAACTGTGAGCTTGTTTCATGGGTTTTGGATGGTAATTTAAACTTGCTACTACGGGTATACATGAGTTGAGGTGCTCAACAAGGGCTCACGGATTGGCTCGATAACAGCTAGGCTCGGCTCAGCTCGATAATAAACGAGCCAAACTCAAACTTGAGCAGGATGCCAACTCTTAAACCTCGACTTGAAGTCGGCTCGAGTACAACCCAAACTTGGAGTATTCAGTTTTTTTTTTTAATTTTTAATTTTTAATTTTTGGTGATTTTAAAACCGACTTTTCAATTTAGTTAGGTCCATTTAGGCGATTTTGGTTGTGCATTTCTTAAATAAACTGATCAATTAACGTTTGGTGAATTGGATTTTCAATTTTTTGACTTTTTTTTATCACCCATACTTACTACTCCTGATATTAATTAAGACAGTCAGGCTATAAAGAGGGCGCCCTCTTTTTATTAAAGAGAGGACTTCTATTTTAGCCGTCGGATCGTGTTTTCATTAATGACAGTTTTGTCATTTCACAGTTTTTTAACACAATCTAACGGCCAAAACAGGGATCCTCTCTTTAATAAAGAGAGGTGGCCCTCTTTAGAGAATCTTTGTTAATTAAGATAGTAACAAAGATAACTATATAAGATTTTTTTTTTTAATTTTTCTATTGAATTCTAAAAACGTTCGGTCGTGCTGTGCATCGCACCGGTCTCAATTTAGCTGTATATAAAATTAAAAAAAAATAAAAATCACTCATATCATTTCCAATTTCTCTGCCGTCTCTCTCACACACACACGGAATGCATTTATGCGCACCATTTGGATGTTAATGTGTAGTCAATGAAATGAATAAATGAAAGTTCTTTTTTTTCAATCGTGATTAGGAACTTCAGTATTTTTGGGGGTTGGTCAAACATTGACTTTCTATAGATTCCCTATAAAAGAAACCATACGCAACATATCACAAATTGCTTTTCTCTTTAATTATGAGACACATCACTCATATCATTTCCAATATTAGGAGAGAAGCTTCCTAGCCCCTTTCAATATTGTCCTTATAGTATGAACTCAAAATTCCAACTTGCAAATTAAAACCTTTGACTCAATTTGGTTTGCAAATTTAGAAAATATATATATATATATATATTAGCAGTATTTCCTGTAGGTTTAAATAACATCAAAATATATAATAGAAACTCAAGAAACTAGAAAAAAAAATTGGCTAAAAAAATCAAAACTATATGAAACAAAGGGGAAAAAAAATTGAAACTTTAATTTTCATCCTAGCATATTTTCCTTCAATTTTTCTCACCTTTTTCTTTAATCCATTTTTTTTTCTTTTTTATTTGTTTATAAATTTAAATTTTTTTTTGCAGTTACAAATAAATACTTTTTTACTTAGTGTGTTCTTTTCTTTCTTTTTTTCCCCTCAAAAACCGAGTCTTAAGCAATAAACACCCCTAAATTTGAAGTCGATGGACCAACCTATATATTGATGTTTGTGATTTTCCAATCTGAACCAAACTTAGGAATAAACCTTGAGTCAAACATTGACACCTATAAAGTTGATTTGCAAATTCTGGTATTCTAACTTGTGATATATTACAAGTTCATGATGCTTTATGACTTAATATTATTATGCCAATTCAAACCCACGCGTGGGGACCTTTGAATTTTATCCCAAAGAATACACAAGAAATTTGAATCCCACACCATGACAATACCCACAACACAACCTATATATCTATATGTTTGCGTATATATAAGGATTTTGGAACCTCTAATATGATTTTGAAAACAATAATGATAGGGATACACACCAAACGATACACTAAACGATACACCAGCTTTAAATGGATGTATCCTATACTGTTTAAGTGATGCACAGAAATGTGTAAAAAAATTCAAACAATACAGGATATATGCATTTAAAGTACAGTGTGTCGTTTGGTGTGTATCCCTATCATTGCTCTTTTGGAAATTGCTTAAAAGTTTGATTTGGAGGCCAATATGCAGAAGTCCCCATGATATAGCTAAAAGTCCCTTATAATACACAAGAGCAGTTTTTGTTCACCCAAAATTTGTGCATTCAGGTATACTTGAGCTTTGACTCCTTGATGAATTAGAATGAAATATGCATTCTAAAAAAAAATAAAAAATTGTTCATTCGGTAATTTATTATTATTATTATTAGGAAAAGGCCTAAAACAAATTCAAAAAGAAATATTTTTGGAGGGGCGGTTCGCCATAGGTCTCCCGTTGGACCATAATAGGGGATAGATCCCGATTTTTTTATTTATTTATTTTTTTTTTTTGTGCCAAAGATCCCTGTGATTTTCAGTAGACGAAATTGCCGACATTCTTTATGTGTACAATTATACTACACATTTGCCATATCAGACGAGATGGGAAACATGCTCAATATCATTTGATTGTCACTGCGAACGCCCCCCATCAATGCATTACTCTTTATATCTCTACCCATTCGGGGGATTCGACCTCTATTCCAGTCAAATTTTTTCACATTGAATATTATTAGAAATAAAAAAAATAATATATGATTATGTGATTTTTTCAAAAAATTGTTTTTTTTTTTCTATTAGATACAACAATTAGGTTCATTGATATTCCAGGTATAGTAGATGCTATCACACATACAATCATACTCAATTCGATGTAGATGCTACATAGTTGGCGGGTCTTATCAATACACAAATGTATAACTCCCTAGGAATTTCAATTGTTTGTTTTCTAAATTTTAAATTGTCATAACTTCTAAACTACAAATTATTTTTTTCATAAAAATTATATATTTATAATCTACAAAACAAGATCTATCAAACAAGATCCATATTGTTTATGAAATTCTTAAAAAAAAAAAATCGATGTCTCTAAGTGCTGCCCCATGTAAAAATAGTAACATGAGACAATAACATGATACTATCGACAGTAGCATTTCTTCAAATTGACCAAATAATTGCAAAATTATGGCCATTTCATCAGATGAACTGCATTTACAATATTTTTCAAGTAAATGCAGTAACATGTTATCAAAAACTATACGTTTTTACAAAGATAGTAACATCACTGTTGCAAAAAGTTGTAAAATCAGGGCCATTTAGTAGATTTTAGTGTCTTAAAAAACTATCCCCATGCAAAAAACAGTAACATACCATTAAAGATTAGCAACATGGTATTGAACAAAGAAACAGTAACATGTCGTCGACAATAACATTTCTTCAAATTGACCTAATAATTGCAAAATTATGGCCAATATTCAAATGTTACTGTCCAGTTAAAGACAGTAACATATCATCAAATGCAAAAAAAAAAAGTTTCAAAGGTAGTACTATCATGTCACTGTTGCAAAAGAGACAGTGACATTACGTTATAATGGTCCGACAGTAACATGAATGTTATTTTTTTATACATTTTTCATAGTAACTATGAATCTTGTTTGATAGATCTTTCCTTCTAGGTTACAAATACATAAATTTTATTCAAAATAGAGTTGTGGTTTGAAAATTATGGCATTTTAAAGTTTGAAAAAAAAAAAAAACACTTCGTTGAAGAACATGATGAGGTGGCAAAACAACAACGCATGGGTGACGGGGGCAATCTGCCAATATCCTCATTTTCAATTTAAAAATGGACTTATGGCCGTGTTATTCAAAAATGATTGTCCTTATCTCCTTAAATGCTGACCACTTGTACTTATCTTCTGTTTTCTTCCAAAGTAGAGACTTCTATTTAATTTTCCCTATTTTTGGTCATCACTAGTTTTTCCCTTCTTTTTTTTTTTTTTGATGAAAATAACTCTTTCCAAGATTATATTGATCTATTATAATTTAAATAAAAAAAAAAGACAATCAACTAAAAACTTCTCTATTTTAGCCTCTCTCTCTCGCAGAAAGCCTATCTCTTTTTATCTGCATCTCTCTTTCCTTTTATATTGTTAACAAAACTTGACTTTAAAACTAAATTAATTTTAGAATAAAAAATAGGCTAATGCTAATGTCAAAGCAGCAATTGCTAATGCCAGAGTAAAAAGTATCGCTAAAAAATTTTAGCGACAAAAAACAGTTGTAGCTAAAACTCGTAGCGACAAATTTTGCTCTAGCATTATCAATTGCTGATTTGACATTTACATTTTTCAAAAAATAAAGTGTGAAAATAGATTTTGAATAAAGAATTTTAATTAGTAATAAAATGGCTCCAGGTAAGAATTGTAGCATTAATCGCGTTGTCTCAAGACGGCCTTCACACACCCATATTTATAGCATTAAAAAACGATCCAACAGCTCCGGTTAAGAATTGTAGCATTAAATGACGATCCAACGGCCACAACAGAAGTCTTCACTTTTATATATTAAAATGAGGGATCCGTCATTAGAAAGATTCTGTATATATATACTATAAATTCAATAAATGCAAAATTTTTCTCATTTCAATTCCAAGCCCCTCAAACTATACAGTGAAGGTCGTAAAATCCTTCAAATGGTTACATGTCGTTGTTTCAGAGAATTAAAATCAAACTCAATATTGTGTTGTTTCAGAGGCTGATCCATATTACTTGTGGATTTATTTGCAAGAACATAAGGTTAGTGCTCTGTCTCTTGTATTTCTCCAACTTAATGTTATGTCATCCAACTTAATTGTGAGCGTGAAAAATCAGAGTTCAATGAATCGAAGGGTTGACAAAAATGCCTTGCTGTCCATGTGCTACAAAGCCTGTTTTGAATTAGATTGTTGCCTAAGAACATGCATATGAGAATTTTCTATTCAGAATTTGAATTAGATGTTAGAACTTTTAGGGGCATCAATAAACACTACTTCCAAAGGGAAACATTTGATACAAGTGTAGGGATTTACTAAATAAACTCATCAAATTTCTCACTATACTACATATGTATGATATGAGAAACTACTTGTATTCCTCCTCATTGCATAATGTGGGTATAGAGAGAAACTGAGTGAGTGTAGTTAGCAGCTCCATATATATATATATATACAGTCAGGCTCTTAAAAATCATATAATGTATATGTGTGTGTGTGTATCTTTGTCTGTGAAGATTTTAAGACTTTCGTTGGTACAATCTAACGTAATAAAACCAACCAGGTAATGCTATGGTTCCAAATTTATAACTCAAAGTTTGTTCTAACACATGTTGTAATAAGACCAACTAAAATAACTTCAATAAGAATTATTAATTAATGTGGTTCGATTGCCACATGTGTTAGAAATCAAATTTGAGATACAAGTTTGAAAACCATAACATTATTCAAACTAAAATACCCAATTTTTGCACCACCACCATGTTGTCTAATTTGATTTGGCATATGGTTTTCCATGTCTCCATACACATATATGTACGTACTTGTGTGTGTCTACGTCGCTACAAGATTTACCTATGCCATTGTAACATATATTTTTGCCTTCTTACAGTCTTAAGAAATTTTCAAATAAAGAACAATGAATCAAATTGTCAAAATTTCTTAATGGAAGTTATGTTAAAAGGAAACAAAGACTATAAAAGGAAAGCTTTCGCATAGTCATGCTATGAGTTGGAAAATTAACTCGTGTGATTTTCATTGTGATTTGAGTATTCTATGAGTGTTATGTGGGTTTTACAGTAATCAACGAATCACTGTAGTCGCACACGGTGTGACAGTCATATGGAATAATTTCTCAATGCGATATTTAGGTCCATTAACTAAGCTATTTTAAAACACTCAAATTGACAGTCACAATAAATGACATTATAAATGAATTGTCCAAATTGCCTTCTAGTCTCAGCTATTTTGAAAACGCTCACCATTAACTACCATGATATAAATGGCTGATATAAATACATACTTATCCAAAGATGACTTAGGATAAGAGAAGAATTGATGAAGAACATCCAACCTTGTTTTTGGCCTTTGGTGGCTCTCATAAAATTAAGCCCCCAAACTCAATACCTATAATTAAATGAAACCAGCTAATTATTTATTGTGTATGTCAAATAACAAGTACGTCATTAATTTCTTTGATATTTCCTTGGTGAAATATCCGAACAACCCCCTTAACTCTCTAGGTTACATTGATTAGTCGAAGGAATGACCTTTCTCATCTCTACAAATTCAGACCAAATTATACACGTAACTAAGTTGTCACGGATAACACAAATTATCACCTTTTTTTTTTTTGTTAATTACATTTTATTCCCGTGGTTAGACCCATTTTTACTTTACCACCTGTAGTTCGAAAGTGGACACTTAACCTCTGTGAGTTCGGACTGAAGTGAAACTGTGATGATTTCCCTCAAAATTGATGAAATTCTAAAGTTCTCCAAAAACATTAACACTTAATCTCCTTTGTGAAGTTTTAGGTTAACCCTACTGCTTATGTGGGGTTAATTTTAACACTTAAACGCCTGTATGTGGAGTTAGTTTTAACACTTAATCCCCTTTGTGAAGTTAATTTTGGGGTTATTGCTTATGTGGGGTTAATTTTAACACTTAAATTCTCGTATGTGGGGCTAGTTTTAACACTTTATCCTCATGTTGGGCTATTTGAGAGAATCTAAAGTAGTTTCACAACTTTCAGTCTTTCACTTTAGTCCAACCACAGGGAGGGTTAAGTGTCCACTTTTGAAACATAGGGGAGTAAAGTGAACATGGGTAAAACCTGGAACGCCCCAAGTGGTCCACTAACCCAACAACTTGACGGGCCTGCCACATTGGCTCTTAAAATGCTTAAGCCTAAGTTGTTAGTAGCAGTCCCCTTGGTTCTACATATATCAGACTAACTTTTTTATATTTATCCGATGTGGGACGGGATCTCACAATTTCCCCCACTCAGAGACACGGCGTCCTCGTCGTGTTGGCCCAGTTCTCCCCTTGGCTGATCGATGTGAAAGCAGATCATTGGTGACCACAGAGCAGCCCATAAGCGTGCACAAGGTATACTACCTCTCGGGCTCGGGGCCTCTACCCCTCTCCGGAGCCTCTACTCCTCTGTCACATCGCCAACGACGCCCTTACGGGACGAGGGTTGGCTCTGATACCATTTGCAACGCCCCAAGTGATCCACTAGCCCAACAACCTGACGGGCCTGCCACACTGGCCCTTAAAATGCTTAAGCCCAAGTTGTTAGTAGTAGCCCACTTGGCTCTATATATATCAGACTAATTTTTATATTTATCTGATGTCGGACAGGATCTCACAAAACCATTGGGGGTAAAATCTAATTAACCATTTTTTTATCATCAAATTATCACATTACAATTTTTTATTTTTTTTAAAAGAGACACTTAATTGGCTGGTTTATAGTAAATACTAAAGTCATTACCTAGTGATGGTCCTCAAGGGCGGGTCCACCTTCTGCCTTAGAAATAAATATTCAATAAAATGGGGATACCACGTCACTATTTATCACCATTCACATATTTTTAAAATTTTGCTAAGGTCGAGAAGAGATTCCTAAAAATAGGGGACTCAAATAGACTTTATATCTTGTGACATGTAACGAGGTCATTGAATATTTACACGTGCCCTGGGCAACTGTCCCACTAATTTTTTAAAATCTCCTACGAATTTACATAATTATTTATTAAATGAATACTCCTTTTCTCAAATGCCCCAATATATTCAATTTTGCCCCCCACAAAATACGAAAAATAGATTAAATGGCTCCAATACTGACTGTTTCACCGAATATAGTACGGAGTATAACAATTTGTAGGTAAAAGTCACCTCCACTGAACCAAAATTCTCTCCTGTGGTCAAACTTATATATGCATAATATTGCTGGGATGAACAATTGAAGAGAGACCTAATTGTAGAAAATCATATGCATGCAAGCATACTAGTCGGGTTTAGGTCACTTATTTAGCGGAATAACCTAACGGATCGCTGAACGGTGCTGTTACGAGCCCAATCAAGAACCACGAACCTGCTGCACCTACATCGCTTCCGTGTACCCTCTTGTGTTCCACATAGGTCGTAGAAGACGCTACTAGAGCAATTCCCATGACAATCACGCGCTAAATCCCATAGCTCTAATGGTGATGGCCAAGAGAGAGAATACCGTGAGAGAGAGGGGAGAGAGAGAGAGAGAGAGAGAGAGAGAGAGAGAGAGAGAGACCAGTTGTATCTCATAGGGTGTATTAGAGGTGACCCTAACAATATGTGCAATATACATATATATATAGGCACACACCCTAGGTCTCCAAGAGCCAAAGCCTATTCGGCCGGTCCAATGATATGTGGGTGCCCGTATGACCCACATATTTCCTACATCTCCCACTCACCCACATAGGGCTAGTACTAAAACCAATCTCTCGAAATCGAACTTCTCATCTCTTCATACAGGGAAATAGAACGTGTGACCTTACGAAAAGAAAGTACAGCGACAAGAGTATAATGCCAAATCATCACCATAACCAGCAAGACACATCACTCGGAAACTTCTCATGTATGCCTTAGACGATTCAACCACACCGGACACAACATTCTCAATCCCTCGGTGAAAATAATTGCTGCACCATCTCAATGTAATGTACTTATAACATATCAGTAACAAAATACAATTGTCGCAGGCCTGCTAATAAGTCACAAAAACATGGTGTGTTATTGAATAGTCTTCCCTGAGCCCACATATCAATCTGACTAACTTGACCGGTTGCCCAGACACACCCCATAGAATGGAATTATCTCATTGTCCTAGGATAGCATGCTAAAGTAGCTGTCATCAAGCATCCTCTTCATGACATAGTCTCAAGTCGTGAAGGCAGCCAGTTTGTAGGATAACCAATGTCTTGGATATGTTACGTGGCCCACACAACAATGAAGAGGAATCCATTCACAGCTCCACAGTCGATCGCAAAATCACATGCAGTATGAAATGTATGCTATGGCGTTCTTCCATAAAAATGGGCATGTCACTCTGTGTTAGGAAAAACAAGTAACACCATACGAATCTTAGTCTAGACGTTACACAAAACGTCTAACCTGAGTTTTCCAGCACAGTCGCCACTCCTAGCGCCCGTCCAAAAACTCACATTCGGCTATGAACAGATTGAGTCGTGGGATCTCTCTATGTTCGACCAAATATAAAGGTCTCATATTAGCTCCATCTATGGCAATATACAGAAATAAAAAGAGTTTATATCTAACTCGTTGTTCTTACACTGCGTAAATATAAGTGTTCAAGCTCGCTTTCTAAGCACTATGGACACACATGTCTTAACTAGCTATCTAAGCGTCATGAACACAAATGTCTCATCTTGATCGCCAACCAAGCGCCATGAAAACACATGTCCTAGTTCGCTATCTCGGCGCCAAGGTGAATCACCCGTGTGAGCAGATCGATTCAAGCCTGGTGACATATTAGAAATGTGCATCCGTTTCACTTATAACAAATATATATATATATGGAAACTAGCTAGTTTATAAAAACTTGAATAATAATGTCAATGCCATAATGAAATGTCTAAGCACATCAAATCCCCAAGTGGAGATATGCCTCAAGACAACCTCCCTTTGCGCAAACCATAAAAAAATGAATGTCTACGTGCTAAAATGGTTTTTGAGATATTTTACATATGCTTAGACTTACGTGCTATCACCATAGATGAGCACAATCTCATCACTTATGAGGTGAAGTGCCTAGCCAATGCAAAAGCTCTTAAACTAAAAATAGCTCCTCAAATAGCTGCAGAGCACACCACATATTATGCTTCTATCGTGGACAGTATAAGGCATGGTCCACAGTCCTGCGAACATATTGCAAGATACTCTGCACTACTCTCTAGTGATAGGACCAAGGTTGCTACAACAACGACTAATTAAACTAACCGCATAGTAGACATCTGACCGAGTACACAACATAGCATACTTCAAATTCCCTATTGCAGATGCATATGGCAAACTGGACATTTGTTTCCTCTTCTCATTATTCTTAAGACACTGATCTAAGGTCAAGGTGAGTTCCTTATTAAAATTAGGATGCCAATGGGTTTACAGCTTTTTATGTGAAAAAACATTCAAGAACCCTCGAAAGAAGCTTCTAAGAATGATCTCCCACAATCTAAACTCCCAACACATAGTTGGCATCAACAATATCCTCAATCTCAAACTGAGAGGATAACCACTCTCAAGTGGCGACAATGGAACTCATCTCATTCGCAGCTTTCAGGACGTCATCAACACACAAAGAATTAGAACACTTTTCTTGGACCATTTAATGTACACACATTGTACCACTGCCTAGACAATCACCAGCTTGAGATAATAAACAAATCGTTTGAGACGGCATACTTTTGTGCTCATTCCCTTTGGTCACAACACCAATGGGCTAATCCATATTTATCTCATCATCTTGTTCTCCATCAAGAAAAGAATAGTTTAAACATCCAACTAAAAAGTTCAAAAACTAAATATGCGAAAACTGCTAGGATAAGGCAAACGGAGGTATATCTCACCCTTTGGGAGAACATGTTTCCATGGTCTATACCCTCTCAGGGTACAAACTATCGCCACAAGGCATGCCTAATACTTGTCAATTGAACCATCCACCTTGAGCTAAATTTTGAAAATACACTTGTCTCCAATAGTCTTACGCATAGGTGGAATGTCAACTAACTCTCAGATCTTATTCACGTTCATAAAGCTCATCACATCTGGCATAGAAACTATCCACTCAGCTTCAGCAGACGAAGAAAAGGCTTATCCTCATCCACTTGTGCACACATTTGCACACATATGAAAATGTCTTCCTCAATCTCAAAACAACGATAGGGAACTTTTTCCTCATCACCATACAGTGTACTACCTGAGAATCTTGAGTGCGTAGTGGTGCACTCCCACTATCTGGTACACTCAAACTAGCGTCTAGCGGTGCACTCCCACTCGGCTAGAGACTAATACCATTTTTCAGTGATTACTGGACGTGGAATCTCAATCTCCCCACCCTCACTTAAAGATGGTATGTTGTCTTCAACATCCTCCAACTCATAGAGGTCAAGATATCTCTTAGTATTACCAACGTGGGGAAGTTATTCTCAATATCATGTGACACCATTTCTGTTCCTTTATCCATTTGTTCATTATACGTAACATAGGCTATTGAGCTATTAGAATACCTTATAAAGGTATGCTATCTAGCTCTCAAGCGTAGTTTCTCGCACTTATGCGAGGTATAGTGAACATAACCTCCTGAGCTCACGGGCACAAATGCTCCAAAATGAGCTTTTCGCCTTTCTATAGCTCATAAGGGCTAGAAGGAACTGACTGAGAAGAGGCACTCTAGTATGTAGACAGCAATCAAGAGTACATCCCCCGAAAACAACATTGGGAGGTTGACTTGCGCCATCATAGTCCTAGCCATATCTAGGAATGTCTTATTCCTTCTTTCTACAACACCATATTGTTGCGGAGTTTCTGGAATAGAAAGTTGTCTGCATTTTCCCTTTTTCCTCACACAGTTCCTTGAACTGATTAGAGGCGTTGTGACGTACCTTATATCACGCAAAATCATCTATAAAAGCGAAAAAATAAGAGGCGTCGTGACGTACCTTTACAACCATAGGTCCACAAATATCTGAGTAAACTAGCTCTAATGCTTGAGTAGTTCTAATAGCCTTTCTAAAAGGCTTTTCGACATGCTTTGCCAACTAAGAAAGACTCACACATAGGTAGGTCAACCTTAGTGAGTGGGCCCAAAAAGGGCTTCTCGAGCTAATCAAGTTATCCTATCACATCCTATGCGTTCAAGTCTAGCATGCCATGTCTTAGAATAAATGAATAATAGAGGAAACTAGAATTATTTAAAACAACTCTTAAGTAGTTATCCTTAGATAACCATATCCTAGTAATACTACCACCAAAAAGTATCCATCCTATTAACACTGAATTGAAAAATGCCCTCGATTGTACTCTTCCACCTTGTTAGCATTGGGCGCAAACTTGCTAGCCCTACCCTGCCTCTAGGAGGGTTTGCCCTTACCATTGCGTTTAGGCCTACTGGCCTTGCGCTTACTTCCACTTATGGAAGTCATGGTCAAGAGTATAGCTATATGGTTTGCCTTACCTTTTTGGCGCTCCGTATTTAGCACAACATGTAGAGAAATGTCAAAAATAAAAAAATTTAACATTTTTGTTGTGGATCATGATTTATTTTCTATGGACCCACGAATCAGGCAAAGAACTAATCATAGCCTGATACTGCAGCTTGCTAGTAAAGGTGTTCCGAGTAATCTAAAATCACGAATCATACCTGTCATCGACCTTAGATCTCCAGTCATCGTGTACTTGGAACGTTTCCTTTACTTTCCCGAACTTCATAACTAGATGCTCAATCTAGTAGTGAATGTGCCACCGAAAACAAATTCGAGCTAATCTCACAATTCTTTGGCTATTGGGTAGTACATATACTTCCCAACAAGATCATGGTGCATGCTACTTATCACAAAGCGCGTGCTATGATCCTTCTCGAGCCAAGTATTATGGGCTATTAAGGTTATAATGATGTTGGACTAGAGGCCCATTATTCGGTTCAATAAATTGGATCATAGAATAAGTTCAAAGCCCATAAGCTCTTACTCATCTTGTAGGTGTGTTACTTTGCAGTGCCATATTACAAAAAATTAGTCCCTTTCAAACTTGTTATCTTTGTAAAGATTAACAAAGTGTGATTTGAAAAACATTTGAGAACATGCACAAAGGATTGACATTATTATTTGCACATTTCATAAAGTTTGTTTTAAAATCCAATTACAAATGAGTTTTCCACTGTTTACAATTTAAGACCAAAAAATTTTCTATTACTCATTAATCAAATCTTAATTTTGTAAATCAAGAAAAACCTTTTATAATTAATTTTTTCTAAACAAGCATCAATTAGATGGTACAATTACTTATCTAAGATCATCCACAATAATATAAAGTGCGCTATATAACAAAAGTGCACATGGACCCCCACGTGGATCCGAATTGACAACTTAGAGCTCATGCTAAAGGTAATTCAAGTGTATGATGTATGAACAAAGAAAACCATCCCTTTACAAGTAGGCTTTTCCAATACAAGAAATAAAACTCTCATCCTCACATTACATTTATAGCCCATAAAAACTAAAGATGCTTTGTTCATAAACATATACAAGAACAGTCTTAAACATACATCGTGAGGACACAAGCTCCACAAATTGTTAATTAATCGTCCATTCATTTTATCCAGATTAATGCATTAATCACATACACCAAGCACTCATGTGGTCTATTTAAAAATGAATGGACTAATCCATCACTCCATTTAAGGAGGAGGATTAGAGGTCTCGGGTCATCCAATCACAAATATCAATAATTAAATATGGCCAACTATGCAATGAGCCTCTAAAATAATACAACGTGCAATAAAATAATTATTACATTGTCCGGATAGCTACCATATAAGCTAAGCAAAATCAATGAAAAATTCTAGATTTTTCACTAATTTTAACACAATTTTAGGTTTTAAAACATATTTTAAAACCAATTCATTAAGGGCTTTTAAATTAACAAATTAATTTAAAACCTCATGAAAAATTTAAATAACTGAAAAACTGATTTTTCATTATAAATAAGGAATTTTCCAGAATTTATCAAGGCCCAAAAATATTTTGAATCAATTTAACAAAATAAATTGATCTAGTTAAACAAAATTAACTATGAGCAACTAAATTTCCAAAAAATACAAATATTTTAAGGAATTTGTTCCCCAAGAATTTTTTGTGCTCTAATATGGTGTTCTAAACACCCTGTATTAATTTCAAAAATTAATAGTAGTCTATTTTAGCTATTTCAAGCAATTAAATAAATACCCATAAGCATAAATTTTATGCTCTAAAATACCAAAACAAAAAATGAGATAATTCACAAAATTTTCTCAAGTCTCCAAACAGTGTACAAAAACACCATTCATTAAGTTCAAGAATTAACAACTTAATTGTTATATTTTAAAAAATTAATATTAAATACTCAAACACAATGTATGCTCTAAAATATATCCCAAAGAGCAAGAAAATTCACTAAAAAAATTTCAAACTGCCACTAGTGTTCTAAACACATTATGTTAATTCCTTGAACTCATAAGCAATAAAAATATTTTAAGCAATTTAATACGTGCATAAAAACACATGATTATATGCTCTAAAATATTAATATGATTCAGATAATTTACTAACAATTATCTATGGGTCCCACAAACTTTTATATGGTCTCTAAACAGTGTCCCTTATGTCCCATATTAATTACAAAAATTAATAGCATATTTTTGGATATTTTAAGTAATTAAAAAAATGTCAAAAAAACATAAATTATATGCTCTAAAATACCAAAAATACATAATAATTTACACATAAATTATCTCAGAGTCCCTTATAGTGTACTAAACACCACATATAAATAAAATTTCATGAATATTATTTTACAGAATTTTCTTGAATTTAAAAGTATTTTAAAAATTCAATATGATAACCATGTGGGCTATTTGAATAAGTAATAAAGTTTAGGGGATGTTATTGTAATAAAACAAAAAAAAACATTTAAACAACCATCGCATAGACTCCACAGAGCACACACACGTGGGCCTCTCCATTGCCCTAGCACGCACACATGTGCAGACCGTGCAAGTGGTCATTGCCAATGCACTGCCTGGAACATAGAGTGACCCCAATTCATGGTTCAAAAAAAATTCATGTGGGCCACGCATCATTTTAAATGTAAGCAAATTACTTTTCATTGTAAATCAAAAATCTGAATTTAGGTTGGGCTAGCCTATACGCGTTTCACGTACGACTGGGACCCACTCTACCTATTGTTTCATCTTCTTCGTTGGAGAATCAAGTAGCCGTTGTGCGCGATCCCAATCCAAAGGATTTACTATTTTGCTATATCTCCCTCACTGGAGATAATTATTCCATGAAATTTCATGGGGAACTATAGGGACCATTAAGAACACAACCATACAAAAAATTAGGTTTCTATTGGAGTTTATATTAGACCCACTTGAAAATCCAAAAAATAGGGTTTTATAAAAACAAAAAACTTCAAGCAAACTTTAATGGCAGATTCATTTTGGGCGACATACAGGCGAATTAACAATCTAATGGCTCTGATACCAATATAGAAAATCATATGCATGCAAGCATACAAGTCGGGTTTAGGTCACTTACCTAGCGAAATAACCCAACAGATCGCCGAAAGGTGTTGTTACGAGCCCAATCAAGAACCACGAACTTGCTGCACCTACATCGCTTCCGTGTACCCTATTGCCCTCCACATAGGTCGTAGAAGACGCTACTAGATCAATCCCCATGACAGTCACGTGCTAAATCCCATAGCTCCAATGGTGATGGCCAAGAGAGAGAATACCGTGAGAGAGAGGGGAGAGGGAGAGAGAGACCAGTTGTATCTCATAAGGTGTGCTAGAGGCGACCCTAGCAATGTGTGCAATATACATATATATATAGGCACACACCCTAGGTCTCTAAAAGCCAAAGCCCACTGGACCCAGTCCAATGATATGTGGGTGCCCGTATGGCCCACATATTTCCAATGTTAAATAAATATGCACACAAACTTATATATCGGGTATAGGTTCATTACCTAGCGGAATAACCCAATGGATCGTCGAACGGTGTTGTTATGAGCCCAACCAAGAACCACGAACCTGCTGCACCTTCATCACTTTCGTGTACTCTCTTGTGCTTCGCATAGGTCGTAGAAGATGCTACTTGTAACACCCGTACCCGGACGAGAAGATTAATTTGGTATTAATATGTGTTAATTAAAGATAATTAATACATGAGATGATTTAAGGTGGGGGTTATGAACCCACATGTGAAAAGGTGCTCAAATGCGAGAATAGATGAAAGTCATGTGAAAGGCGGGGCTGGTATAGAAGTGGGGCCCAATGAGGGTCTAATTAAATAATTTGCATTTTGATGTCATTATATGTTTATATGATTACTTGTTTAAAAGTTTAAAGATATTATTATGTCTTATGATAGGTAAGGGGACTAGTATGGGTACCCATGGGAGGACGTAATTGCAAACAATTCATAATTGGTAGGTTTAATAGCAAACTCATAATTTATGTGGGACCACATTTGGGACCCACGTGGGACTCAGATTAAATACTTTTAGAAACGATGGGTAGTTAACGTAATTAACATGGGGGTTTCATAATAAAGCTCAAAGAAAGTCGGGGGAGGTAAACATAAATAAAGAAAAGTTATGTTACGACATATGCATGTGTACACAAGTGTCTCTCACCTGTAAACACAGCTGAGTTTTGAGTTGGAGAGTGAGCCGAGAGCCTCGACGAAGACGACGGTGTTCCTCGACGACGTTTCTTGTCGTTTCTTTGCCGTCCGACGCCGGAATCATGAGCCGAGACCGGATTTGGAATCGTGGAGGTAAGAGAATCAAATGCACGTATTTTATTTTCAGTTTCGACAACATTTTTACGGCGGCCGTTCTTAATAGATGATGTTCTTTGGCACCATACTTATGTAGGAATTACACCGGTGGAATTTGGGTTGGAAATTTGCTAGAGGTTGGGATTTCTAAGCTTAATTCGCTAGTAAATCGAAGAGGTGAGTGTTCTAGTCCCAAAAATTGGGTATTTATATATGTTGATGTGATAATTGTTAGCTTAGAATGCTTGATCCATGTTTTATGTTTATATGTGTTGTTGAATTTGGGTAAAAAGCATGTCAAAGTTATGAAATTGCTATGCTTATATGCTTATATGCTAAGTTGCTTAAATGTTTATGTGGATCAAAGGGAAGTCAAGTAATGATCACCATTTATAGGTCCCATATGTAAGGGATAGGAAGCCCTTAATGAGTAGGACGTGGTGACGACCACAATGAAATGCCGGTGATGCCTTTGGGGTCACAAGAGAGTGTGTGTTGCGCTATATGCGCCAAAAGAGTGAGAAATTCCGGGGTGAGAAGGAAGCATTCCAATAGCATAATTAGTTCCCTCACTAAGCGAAAGCTTAAACGAAAATATATTTTCTGTTGTGGTTATTGAATAACCATCGCAGGTACAGTCCGAGAGGAGGAGAAAAAATGATCCACGAGACAGGTTTGGGTGTGGGAGTAGCAAGTTGTGTTGATATGTTCATATATAGGGAAGTTGTAGTTCATTGTAACCCTTGTAATCCATAGGTTATAAACAACTTGTGTTTTTAAAGTATTGGGATCACCTTGTATTTTGGAAGACTTGAATCTTGATAAATTGGGTTGATGTTAGCTATGCCTTATGTTATGGGGTGATTTTTATTAGTCACAAGTTGTATAAGGTTGGGAAGAAACTTAACCAGGTTGGGAAGTCTTTTTGGTTGTAAACTTAACTTATTTTTTCCTCTATGTTGAATGCTCATGAGTATGATGAGAGAAATATGGATTTTGATGTAAGACTTGATTCATGTGAGAGATTTGAGTGTGTTTGATTGTTATTTCACACTTGGATATGTTGAGCAAATGTTTTTAAGCACATGGAGATGTTTTTGTAATGATCATTGATGTTCCAGCAAAGTTTGATTATGTTTGGTAATATTTTGGGCTTGAAAACTGATGTTTTTAGCAGTAGGGAGCAGTTCTGCCAAAACCGGATCGATCCCTTCTTTATCGCGGATCTATCCACCCCTTTTCAGGAACATTCTGCTAAAACTTTTGGAAAATGGATCGATCCCTTCTTTATCACGGATCGATCCGCCCCTATTTTTGGCAGCTGCTGACTTTTACGGAAACAAGCATAACTCTCTCTACAAAACTCGAATTTGCACGCCATTTTTTGCGTTGGAACCGAGACTCAAAGAACTATCTTTTGGTGTAAAATTTTGATATACTTATTTAATGACAATTTTACCATTGGGGCTGTTTTGTGTCAGCAAAGCTATTTTATGGGGTCTAAATCATGATTTTCGTAATGGATTAAGGGTGTTTTGGCTTATGGGCTTTATTACACGTGTCCTAACTCGCCCGAGGCAGGTTGGGGTGTGACAATTTTTGATATCAAAGCAATAGGATTAGAGCCTTTGGGATGAGTGACGATTACGACATGTAATAAGCATAAATGATCAATGAATGTGTAAATCATGCATACACGTTTACTTAGCATGTTGAATGATATTGAGCATGCATTGAAATTATAAACATAATGTATGTGTAACTGTATTGTGAATGCTAGAGTAAAAATGTCTGATTCGACATCGCCTACGCAAATGGAGAGAATGGAAAGGGTTGTAGCCGGGTTGGTATAAGTTGTTGAAACTCATGCGATAGAAGGGAGACGTGATCATCCGAATCCTAATCCTAGGGAGGAGATGACCACTATTTCACAATTTTACAAGCAGAAACTGACACTATTTCGAGGGGAGACCGATCCAACAAGAGCCGATTTTTGGTTGTCCGATATGAAAAGGATATTCAGGGTTCTTCCGTGTTCCAAGGCTCAACAGGTTCCATTTTCCACCGACACTTTAAAAGAAGAAGCGCAGTAATGGTGGCGTACAAAATTGGGACCCGAAAGGCCAAACACTTGGGGGGAGTTCGTAATACTCTTCAAGAAGCAGTACTTTCTGAAATCATTTGAAGATTTGAAAGCTTAAGAGTTTATGGAATTGAAATAAGGGGAAATGACAGTTCGGGAGTACTCCGCCAAATTCACAAGTTTGGCACGATTTGCTGAAAATATAGTACCGAATGAAGGGGATCGAACTAGAAAGTTTGTGATGGGGCTTAGGGATGAGATTTGATGCCAAGTATCAGTGCAATGGTTGGATAAAGTTGCAGAGGCATTGAATGTGGCTTCAATCATTGAGAGGGATATGGGGTATCAACAAAGTTTCCAAGCACCGATAACTCAACAACACAAGAGGCCAAGTTTAAGTCAGTATAGCGGTCAAGGGAGTTCGAAAAGATAAAGTTTTGGGAGTTCTTCGGGTGGTAGAGGTAACAAGCCACGATGTAACACATGCGGGAAGTTTCATTGGGGTGTGTGTAATCTACCGACAACGGTGTGTAACAATTGTCGTCAAATGGGCCATGTGGCCAAGAATTGTCCGGGGGTAAGGCCAAGTACAAATGCACCAATAAGACATATCGATGATAGTGGGATGGTTTGTCACAATTGTGGGGAACTTGGACACCGAATGCGCAATTGTCCTAAGCTGAGGTAAGGAGGTTTTTGTGCAACTGCAAGCAGTGCACCAACACCGCGACCACCTCAACAACAACCACCTCAAGGAAGGGAACAACGTCAGGGTCGTTATTTCCAACTTAATCTAGGGGAGACCACCGTTGCAAACACGATCGTGTCAGGTAAAGTTCTTATCTGTTCAACACCTGCTAATGTGTTAATGGATTCTAGTTCTACACACTCGTTTGTATCACACCAATTTGCTAGGAATATGAATGTACCTTTAGAACTTCTAGAATATGATCTATCTGTTGATGTTTCGCTGGGAAGATCATTGGTGAGTTCGGGAGTTTATAGAAATTGTAAAGTTAAAATCAATGATGAAATATTAACTGCTAGTCTAGTACCATTAGTAATTTAGCATTTTGATGTCATATTGGGGATGGATTGGTTATCAGTAAATCACGCGGTTATCGATTGTGAGAGTAAAAGGGTAGAATTTCAAGCATCGACTCATAGAATCTTTTCTTTCCAAGGGGTAGGTGTTGTGTCACCACCTTATCTTGTGTCTACTGTCAAGGCTTGTCATTTATTAAGAAAGGGAGGTAGAGGTTTCCTTTGTAGCATATCGAATACTAGAAGTACGGAACTGGAGTTAGAAGATATACCAGTGGTTAGGGAATTTCCTGATGTATTTCCAGAAGATTTGCCAAGTGTGTTAATTGAAAGGGAGGTTGAATTTGGGATAGATGTAATACCGGGAATACAACCCATTTCATGGGCACCATATAGAATGGCTCTAGTAGAGTTGAAAGAGTTGAAGACTCAGTTACAGGAGTTGTTGGATAAGGGGTTCATTCGGCCAAGTGTGTCACCCTGGGGTGCACCAGTTCTTTTTGTGAAAAAGAAAGATGGGACAATGCGGATGTGTATAGATTATCGTGAGATCAACAAAGTAACTATAAAAAACAAGTACCCATTGCCGCGGATCGACAATTTATTTGACCAGTTACAAGGAGCTCAAGCGTTTTCAAAGATCGATTTGCGGTCAGGGTATCATCAATTGAAGGTAAAAGCTGAGGATATTGAGAAGACGGCCTTTAGGACTCGGTACGGTCATTATAAATTTCTTGTAATGCCATTTGGTGTAACCAATGCACCGGCTGCGTTTATGGACTTAATGAATAGGGTCTTTAAAACGTATTTAGATGAATTTGTTATCGTCTTTATTGATGATATTCTTATTTATTCAAAGAGTTCAGAAGAGCATGATAGGCACTTTAGATTGGTGTTACAACGCCTACGAGAAAAGCAATTATTCGGAAAATTAAAGAAAAGTGAATTCTGGTTAACAAGTGTTACCTTCCTTGGTCATGTTATTTCCAAAGATGGTGTTTCAGTTGATCCACAAAAGATAGAAGCTGTTATGAATTGGGCGAGACCAACCAATGTGTTAGAAATCTGGAGTTTTCTGGGATTGGCTGGGTACTATAGAAGGTTCGTTCGAGATTTCTCAAAGATTGCGACTCCAATGACAACATTAATGAGAAAAGACGTCCCGTTTAAATGGGGCAAAGAATGTGAGGAATGCTTCCAGACATTGAAAAGTAAGTTGACTTCTGCTCCGATTCTTGCAATTTCGACAAGTACCGGGGGATTCAGTATTTATAGTTATGCTTCTCATCAAGGCTTAGGATGTGTTATTATGCAAGGGGACAAAGTGATAGCATATGCTTCAAGGCAATTGAGTACTTATGAGAAGAATTATCCAACCCACGATTTGGAATTTGCTGCGGTAATTTTTGCCTTAAAGATTTGGCAACATTACTTGTATGGGGAAACTTGTGAAATTTTTACTAACCACAAGAGCTTAAAGTATTTGTTTACTTAGAGGGATTTAAATATGCGACAACGAAGATGGTTGGAGTTAATGAAGGACTACGACCTGAAAATTCAATATCATCCGGGTAAAGCAAATGTGGTGGCCGATGCTTTGAGTCGAAATCATCAAAAAGTTTAGCATGTGTTTTGACGGCACAAGAAGGGTTGGTGAAAGAGTTTGAACGACTAGAATTGGAAGTTATTCCTAGAGTTGAAGGTGGATTGATGGCAGCAATTGTAGCACAACCTGACTTGATTGGAGAGATTAAAATAAATCAACTCTTGGATTCAAACATGAAAAAAATTGTAGATGAACTACCTGAGGTAAGCGATCAGAGTTTAGTTTGCATGACGGGATATTATGGTACATTGATCGGTTGTGTGTGCCCAATGTTGGCAATTTAAAAGAAAGAATTATGGAAGAAGCTCATAGAACTCGGTATTCCGTGAAGTATGAAACGTGAAGTTGCCGAATATGTAGCTAAATGTATGACATGTCAACTAGTAAAGCTTGAACATCAATGACCCGCTGGAGAGATACAACCATTAGAGATACCAGAATGGAAATGGGAGCACATTACAATGGATTTCGTGTCTGGATTGCCAATATCTCCTAGATCTAATGATAGCATTTGGGTGATCGTTGATAGGTTGACTAAGTCAGCCCACTTCTTGCCGATTAAGACCACAAAACCGACAAAGTTAGTGGAACTTTATGTTAAAGAGATTGTAAGATTGCACGGGGCACCGGTATCTATTGTATCGGATCGCGATACACGTTTTGTGTCCAGATTTTGGGAAGGGCTACAAAGAGCAATGGGAACATCTTTGCATTTTAGTACTGCTTTTCACTCTCAAACTGACGGGCAATTGGAGTGAGTTATTCAGATTCTCGAGGATATGCTTGGAGTCTGTGTTATGGATTTCAAGGCTGATGGGGAAACTCACTTGCCATTAATTGAATTTTCTTACAATAATAGCTTCCAGACAAGCATTGGAATGGCGCCTTTTGAGGCATCGTATGGTCGGAAATGTAGATCGCCCGTGTGTTGGATAGAGGTTGGGGAGAAGCAACTTCTAGGGCCGAAAATTGTACAAATCACCACTGATAAAGTTAAGTTGATTAAGCAACGGTTGCAAGTGGCACAAAATCGCTACAAAAGTTATGCTGATATGGGTAGAAGACCGTTGGAGTTCGAGGTTGGTGATTATGTGTTCTTGAAAGTTTCACCTTCGAAGGGCATTACGCGAATTGGTAAGAAAGGAAAGTTTAGTCCGAGATATGTTGGACCTTTTCTGATTTTGAATAAAGTGGGACCGGTAGCTTACAGGTTGGAGTGACCACAAGAGTTGTCACATGTTCATAATGTGTTCCACGTGTCTATGCTCAGACATTATGTGTCAGATTCAAGTCATATCCTTGAACCGGAACCGTTAAAAGTCCGAGAAGATATGACGTATGTTGAACATCCGGTACGGATTCTGGACTGGAAAGATGAAGTGTTGCGAACAAAGACAATTCCGTTGGTCATGGTCCTATGGGGTAACCATAGCGTTGAAGAGGCAACTTGGGAGCGAGAATATGAAATCAGGGAGAAGTACCCGCACTTGTTCGACTGATGAGGTAAGAATAAATTTGGAGACAAACTTCTTAAAAGGGAGGGACAAATGTAACACCCGTACTCAGACGAGAAGATTAATTTGGTATTAATATGTGTTAATTAAAGATAATTAATGCATGAGATGATTTAAGGTGGGGTTATGAACCCACATGTGAAAAGGTGCTCAAATGCGGGCATAGATGAAAGTCCTGTGAAAGGCGGGGCTGGTATAGAAGTGGGGCCCAATGAGGGTCTAATTAAATAATTTTCATTTTGATGTCATTACATGTTTATATGATTACTTGTTTAAAAGTTTAAAGATATTATTTTTCTTATGATAGGTAAGGGGACTAGTATGGGTACCCATGGGAGGGCGTAATTGAAAACAATTCATAATTGGTAGGTTTAATAGCAACCTCATAATTTATCTGGGACCATTTTTCGACTCGGATTAAATACTTTTAGAAACGATGGGTAGTTAACGTAATTAACATGGGGGTTTCATAATAAAGCTCAAAGAAAATCGAGGGAGGTAAACATAAATAAAGAAAAGTTATGTTACGACATATGCATGTGTACACAAGTGTCTCTCACTTGTAAACACAGCTGGGTTTTGAGTTGGAGAGTAAGCCAAGAGCCTCGACGAAGACGACGGTGTTCCTCGACGACGTTTCTTGCCGTTTCTTCGCCGTCCAACGCCAGAATCACGAACCGAGACCGGATTTGGAATCGTGGAGGTAAGAGAATCAAATGCACGTCTTTTATTTTCAGTTTCGACAACGTTTTTACGGCGGCCGTTCTTAATAGATGATGTTCTTTGGCACCATACTTATGTAGGAATTACACCGGTAGAATTTGGGTTGGAAATTTGCTAGAGGTTGGGATTTCTAAGCTTAATTCGCTAGTAAATCGAAGAGGTGAGTGTTCTAGTCCCAAAAATTGGGTGTTTATATATTTTGATGTGATAATTGTTAGCTTAGAATGCTTGATCCATGTTTATCTTTATATGTGTTGTTGAATTTGGGTAAAAAGCATGTCAAAGTTATGAAATTGCTATGCTTATATGCTTATATGCTAAGTTGCTTAAATGTTTATGTGGATCAAAGGGAAGTCAAGTAGTGATCACCATTTATAGGTCTCATATGTAAGGGATAGGAAGTCATCAATGAGTAGGACATGGTGACGACCACAATGAAATGCCGGTGACGCCTTCGGGGTCACAAGAAAGTGTGTGTTATGCTATATGCGCCAAAAGAGTGAGAAATTCCGGGGTTAGAAGGACCCGGGGTGGTGGTTGGAATGACTTGACTTTTCGGAGATCATTTTGTTGATATTTATAATGATTGTTGCATTTGCATAGTAAGCATTCCAATAGCATGATTAGTTCCCTCACTAAGGGAAAGCTTAAACGAAAATATATTTTCTGTTGTGGTTATTGAATAACCATCGCAGGTATAGCCCAAGAGGAGGAGAGAAAATGATCCACGCGACGGGTTTGGATGTGGGAGTATCAAGTTGTGTTGATATGTTCATATGTAGGGAAGTTGTAGTTCATTGTAACCCTTGTAATCCATAGGTTAAACAACTTGTGTTTTGATAGTATTGGGATCACCTTGTATTTTGGAAGACTTGAATCTTGATAAATTGGGTTGATGTTAGCTATGCCCTATGTTATGGGGTGATTTTTATTAGTCACAAGTTGTATAAGATTGGGAAGAAACTTAAACAGGTTGGGAAGTCTTTTTGGTTGTAAACTTAACTTGTTTTTTCCTCTATGTTGAATGTTCATGAGTAGGATGAGAGAAATATGGATTTTGATGTAAAACTTGATTCATGTGAGAGATTTGAGTGTGTTTGATTGTTATTTCACACTTGGATATGTTGAGCAAATGTTTTTAAGCACTTGGAGATGTTTTTGTAATGATCTTTGATATTCCTACAAAGTTTGATTATGTTTGGTAATATTTTGGGGCTTGAAAACTAATGTTTTTAGCAGTAGGGAGCAGTTCTGCCAAAGCCAGATCGATCCCTTCTTTATCGCAGATCGATCCACCCCTTTTCGTGGACATTCTGCTAGAACTTTTGGAAAATGGATCGATCCCTTCTTTATCGCGGATCGATCCACCCCTGTTTTTGGCAGCTACTGACTTTTACGGAAACAAGCATAACTCTTACTACAAAACTCGGATTCGCACACCGTTTTTTGCGTTGGAACCGGGACTCAAAGACCTATCTTTTGGTGTAAAATTTTGATATACTTCTTTAATGACAATTTTACCCTTGGGGCTGTTTTGTGTTAGCAAAGCTGTTTTATGGGGTCTAAATCATGATTTTCGTAATGGATTAAGGGTGTTTTGGATTGTGGGCTTTGTTACACGTGTCCTAACTCGCCCGAGGCGGGTTGGGGTGTGACACTACTGGAGCAATCTATATGACAATCACGCGCTAAATCTGATAACTCCAATGGTGATGGCTAAGAGAGAGAATCCGTGAGAGAGAGAGAGAGAGGAGAGATAGAGAGAGACTCTGATAAGAGTGCTTAAGATCTTATTATTATGTGTGTTTTATTTACAAAATTTGCAAAATGTGGTTGCTATAGTGATTTCTCATTCGCCAGGGCCAAATTTTTACCACTAGTACTAAACAATGTCACTACAATGAACTCGGTTCCCCGATCTTAAACACACAAGACTGTGAGAGCGACACATGGTTGTCTGCTCTCATCTAGTGATGAAACTTTCTATATAAGGGTTTTTTTGAGAATATTCAAAATAGGATCTAGTTTAGTTCAAATTCAAGATCTCTTTTTTTTTTAAAATTTTTAAATCTAGTTCTTGTGTGAGAACCTAGTGTAGATTGGTTTGACAGAGAACCTGGTTTAACAAATTTATAGATTGGGCACGGACTCCTATGTAAGAAATAGTCACTCTCCAAACTTGGTTCTCCCAAGAACCAGATAAAAATAAGACTTGGACTGAACCAAATCCTATTTTAGGCTTTGATCCCAAACAGGACCTAAGCTTTGATTTAAAATTTACATGGTCCATCTTTGCTTAGTTGCTATTTTATTTTATTTATTTTGTACTTTTTTTTTATGGATTGCTTAGTTGCTATTAATAGTAGGGGTGGGCATTCGGTCGGTTCGGTTCGGTTTGGCAAAATTCGGTTCGGTTTGGGTTCGGTTCAGTTTGGAGAATTGTCAACTGTTAACTGACTGAAATTTAATTCGGTTGGTTCGGTTCGGTTAACCGAATTACAAATTCAGTTCGGTTATGAAATTCGGTTAACCGAACTAGTAAAGAACACATTTTTTTTTAAGCTAAAGCAATAGAGCATATTTATTCTAACATATTTCACAAACATAAAGGAAAATATAGTTCCACTTCCACATCAAAAGGAAATAAATTTACTAATCATATTCCAAACATAGCTCCACATTAATAATTTTTTTAATCAGATGTTAGACTTTAAGTGACAACAAGTCATCAACCCCTTCCTTCCATAGATTTTCAGAACTAAGAACCCTAGATTTTCAGCACATACATATATATATGCATATGCAACAGATCAGAATATATATATATGATAATATATATATGTAATTCATCATATAATATGATAATGAAAATTAAAAAAAAAAATACTAGTTAGTAGTTACCTCTAACTCTAAGTTTGAGAGTCTTGACAAAAAAAGCCCAAGAAATCTGATTGTAAATCTGTAGATACAAATCTCAAGATTCTCAACAAAGTTCACAAATTCAGAAAATCCCTAGCCCAGAGAGGAGATTGAGAATATGAGATTGTATGGAGAGAGAATGTATGGAGATTTTCAATAGAGGAGACCTGGTGGTGCAGGCTTGTGTGGTGTGAGGTTTTGGTCGTTGCGTCGAGTTCGGCGTGAGGTGTTGCCGTGTTGGTGGGCTGTCGAGTGGCGTCGTGGCGAGGCTGGTGGTGTGCCGTGTGTGGTCGGCAGATGGTGAGGCCGGAGGTCGGCGAGACGGCGAGGCTGGGACCTTGGAGTTCGGCGCCGCTTCTTCCGTCTTCTTCAGTCTTTGCTGAAATGAGAAGAGGGGAAAATGTTTTCTTTTAAAACCCTAAATTTCAGCCAATATATATGGCATATCTAATTCGGTTTTCGGTTCGGTTCGGTTTCCTTAACTTGTACCGAAAACCGAACCGAGCTAGTTAAAACAGTTCAGTTTCAGCCCAAACTAAATTTGGTTCGGTTCGGTTCGGTTCTCAACCGAATTGGCTATTTTACTTCGGTTTGGTTAAAAAATTCGGTTAACTGAACTGTTTGCCCACCCCTAATTAATAGAACATATTACTGATAATTTTGGCCCTTTCCATCTGTCATAAAACACTTTGTCAGTCCACTTCCTTGAAAATGTTTTGTCCTCTTTTAAAAGTGTTAATGCTAGGCATACTTTGATATTCACACTAAATTTAATATCTTATTTTTAAATATACATACCTTGTGCTGTGTGAATTTTTTACAATTTTCTGTACACCATTTATACAGCACATAGTACATGCATTTAAAACTGAGTGTCAAATTCAGTGTAGATTTCAAAGTGTGCCTAACATTACTCAATTTAAAATATAATTGTTCCATATGTAACTCATGTAAGCAAAGTTGCACACATGGTCCAAACGAATCCCAAAAATGGATAAAATATTTCTAAGGAAATGAACTGAAGTATTTTTTTACGAAAGCAAAGTTGCACACTGTGCACATATAATGAAAAGTTATAAAACAATTAATAATTAAAGTTGATACCATTTTAATTAGCTTTACCTGATATATGAAAATGGGATACTGCTAGTTTTAATGTTCTGTTGCCCCAAGATAACATCATATACCTAATCCAATTAAATTCTCAGTCATTGTATGTTTGAAAAAGTTGGAGGGCATCCATATACCTAATTTCTGTCGTGCTTTGTGATTTGCTATTATTTCAGCATTCTTCAAGATTAATTATGCATCTAATTTGTGATTTGAATTTAATTTGAATTGTAGTTTTTTAATTTTTAATCTCCGAATTACATGTTCTGGCTAAACATGGATCGGTGGTTCAATGAAGTTGGGATTATGATTTTCCCTCGACGTTTCCTTCAACACTTGTTTTGATGCATTCTTTGGATTAAGGATGTTATTTTGACAAAACATTTGATGATGCTAATCATGGTGTTCATGGTTAAGTTGGTTTTTTGGAGCCAGCATATATGAGTATTAACTTGGGTAATCCATCATTGATGGAATCTATTTACCCTTTTGGAATCTATTAACTTTTTTAAAATCTATTTACCCTTTTTCCGAGAAAAAAAATCCATCATTTGTTTGTACTTTGGTCTAGTTCATCTAGCATTTTTTTTTTCCCACTTTATATACACCATCTCTTTCTTTTTATTGGAATTTATGTTCTAAGTAGTTGATTTGTTTGTAAATTTGAAAATGTACAGAGATTAAAGATATGTGAATATCTCCCCTCCCCTCTATCTTAATTTATTTTTGGGTTAACTGTATTTTACCTCATGTTTTTACTTTACTCCTCTGGTTTAAAAGTTGACACTTAATTCCTAGCCTATTGTTTGACTAAAGTGAAACTGTTAAAATTAAATTCAATTTTGACAAAAAGTTTAAAATTTTGTTTGGCAGAAGGAGGGTTAACTGTGAAAATTAACCCCATATAGTGTTGGCTAATTTTAAAATTTTCATCATTTTTGATAGAAATAGTTTCACTTTAGTCCATAACTACAAAGACTAGTTAAGTGTCCACTTTTCAACTGAGTACTATTTACTTCTATTAATTTAAATTAAAACTAAACACTAATGAAAAAAATAATCAAACTGAATATTATTGATATTATTTTTAGTTTTCAAATAACCTGTGCATTTTAAGAGCTTGTAGCTAGCTTGTATACAAAATGGAATCAAACGTTTGTCATATGGCAACTCTATGATTTTTTTTTCACTTTTCTATATCGTTCTTCTACCCCCACCCCCTAGAATTAATACACACACATATATATATATATATATATGCACACAAAAACCCTTCTCATGAGGTATATATATAGTGCTAATGCCAAAGCAGAAAGTGTCGCTAAAATTTTTAGCGACTCGCTAAAACTTTTAGTGTCGCTAAAAGTCGCTAAAACTTTTAGCGACACTTTCTGCTTTGGCATTATCGCTAAAACTTTAGCGACACTTTCTGCTTTGGCATTAGCATCACCCTATTTATAATCTCTCTCTATTTTTCCTTCTCTCTCTCTCTCTCTCTCTCTCATATATACATATATATGTAGCAGGTATAGTATATTTTTCAAAATTATAGCAGTCCAAGATTAGTTATAATATATTTTTTTAAACCAAAACAAATCTCATCAATATCTAATCTGTTTAATCTATATAAATATATACATATAACTCCAAATATACACAGATATATGATAGAAACTAGATTAATTAATTAAAATAATATAACTATATTATATATAAAATAACGATTCCACTAACAAATTTACGTATATAAAAGTTACTTAGCAAAAAATACTATATAAAATTTAGAAACATTTTTCCGTGCATTACTCGGATATTGATTCTAGTAAATAATTAAAGTTGAACCATTTTTAATTAGCTTTGCCTGAAATGTTAAAATGGTTTTAAATGGGGTAGTGCCGGTTTTAATGATCTGTTGCTCCAAGATAACATCATATACCTAATCCAATTAAATTCACAGTCATTATGTATGTTTGAAAAAGTTGGAGGGCATCCATACAGTAATAATGGAAGTGTGCAAAATTAGATTGCTAATTCTTTGTGCTGACTTCAAAGTCTTTAACCAATATTGGTTAATTTAGTCCTTTTGCATTAATGTTTAATCAAAGGAATGACCTGTTTATCAAAGGGATGGTCTGATCAACTTTTAAAATCAAACTATGCTTTAAGTAAACAAACATAGAAGCTATGACTGGATGTCTTTTACAGAAATACATTGTATAGTTCAAACCAATGCAAGAACTATCGGAAAGAAGAATAAAAAACACATACACCCCGAGAATTCAGGTACTATAAACAGAGTGAAAAGGACTCTTCCTTTTTTTTTTTTTTTTTTAAAGTAATATTAGGCTTACTAAATTTGAAACTCAAATTCGTTTCTTAAATACTTTATCAGTTATGCTATATGCAATGTCATGTGGTACTGTCGATCACTATCACAATATGTAATACAATTATTAAGCTATTAATCGAGCTTTTATTAATCATTACAACTCTCTCCCTTCTGTTTATTGATTAATAATTAGTTTATTAAAATATACCTAAACTACCATTACCCAGTTTTTAAAAGATTGAAATGACCTTGGGACTGGCATAAAGATCCATCTCTTCCTCTTCCTTTTCCATTTGAAAATTACACCAATTTGAAAACTATTGATACCATAAGACAACAAGAAAGAAAATTCATAATTTTGGGAGAAAAAACGTGGATATGTTTCAAAGGAATTGTCAAAATGTTTAAAAAAAATTTCATATTCATGAAAAATCATGAAAATTTCAGAAAATTTTGAAGAACTATGAAAAATTTTCAAACATATATTGTGACGCCCCGCCCCGCCCCGCCACGATTCCCGGCGACCGGGTGTCAACTGGCGGAAGTACACAATCATAAACCATAACAGTAGGCTTTGACACCAAACTGTAACTCCCCGAGTCCTAGACTCCGAGGGTTACCAGAAATATATGTTTCTCATTTGGAAAACATTTATAAATCAGAAATCTGGTTTTCATTTAAAATATTCTTTCTTGATACATAACGTTTTCAACATAAGCAGCGGAAAATCAGAGTTTTGGTAATAAACTGTTAAAAGCGGGTGGACTAACACTTGTCCAATGAAACATAATAGGTTCTTTGAAACCAAATTTTATTACATTATTTAAATGGTAATCCCCACACACGGGGTATTCAAACTATAGCGGAAGCATTGTCAAATCTCGGGGCCTTGCCCTTATCTATATCACCTGAAAGAAAGGTTTAATAGTCCATAAGCCAAAAGGCTCGTATAGTCATATAGCCACACAATAACATCTGTTATATAACATGCGTGAGTGTAATGAATGCCAATGTCAATGCATGAAAACCATTTTCATGTCATTTCAATCACTCACCCTCGATCGTCAATATCATTACCCGGACCATGGGCTTCCTGTCCACGTAGGCTTAGCCTCAAATGTGCGGGACTTTGGGCCTTACGAATTACACGGAGGCCTAGCCTTCAACGTTACGGGGGTTTCTTGCAGCACATCCCGCAATTCGAGTTCCTAGTGGTACCCATCTCACATGCCTACCCACAAATCCGGAATTTCTATCTTTTCAAAACAAAATCCCTCCTAGAGGGTTTTATGTACGGAAGCCTCTAAGGTCTTCCCTTTTCAAAACCTGGAAGCCTCTAAGGTCTTCCCTTTTCAAAATTGAAAGCCTCTAAGGTCTTTCATCCCAACATCATTTTCGTGATTTTCGTGTTCATGCTCATGCTTATGAAATGACATATGCGAGCTCTAAGCATCTAGACATATTCAATATTTCATAAGACAGATTATCAAAGCATGCTATCAATTTAAAACAACATCATAGACATACTGAAATCATCGAAGTAAACACATAAGATTGAGCAACTCAAGTAAACACTTAAAGCATCACGGCTTAAGCAAATACTTAAAGCATCACAGCTAATCAATTCATGTAACATGTAAGTACACTGTTAACATATTATACAACTTTATTGAGGGTGTCACGCCCCGACGTAGCATAAATAAGGAAAGCGTTTAATTTCCTTTATGGACCCGTAGGTCGCGACAGTTTGAAGGATCGATTCCGTCCCAAACGTCGAACAACAATAAACAATAATCAGAGCAGAGCAATCAAGGCTTATAAAATTTTTCTAACTTATTACATCTTACAGCACGGGGTCATCTAAAGGCACAGACCGCCTTAAAATAAAACAATAACTTAGTGTCTATTACAGTCATCCTTATAAAACAAATAGTTTAAAACTTAAAACATATAACTTAAGGCATATAATCAATAAACAGTTTTCTCATTCCAAAGGCAGCCATTCTCAGTTAGCGTAGTCATAAGATTCCTCCTGATTGTAACCTGAAAAGCCTGAACACGAATGTCCAGGACGCATCAACGTCGTCAGCTTCAAGAAGCTGGTGAGTATTAAAAACATAACTTTAAATGTAAAACATACTCATTTACCTTTTTCCATTTTCAATTTGTAAAATCAATAGTTTGACCATAGAGAGAATTTAATTTATAAAACAATAAGGAACATGTTGAAAGTCATTCATTCATAAAAACAGATGCTCGTGTATGAAACTATGCACCACACTCATCTTGCCGACTCTTTTCTCTCAACAGACACAACAACCCACTATCTTACTCTTGGTATCTTTGAAACACTAAGATAGCCACACTTTAGCAACGGGGCGCCAGGGAGTGTCCAGTTTGCCTCACACTTTGGTCCGGGGTACCAGGGAGTGTCCATTGCCTCACACTTTGAATACCTAAACCGCCATGCAAATACCGGAGCAACCTCACGCAGTATCCAGACTCGGGTATCAGGGAGTGTCCGTAGGCCACACTTTAGCACTACCATGGGTGCCAGGGAATGTCCAAGTTCGGCGTCACACACTTTAACGCTTCCATGGGTGTCAGGGAGTGTCCAAATTTGCCACCGTCGCATTTCAAAGATACCCTCACCGCAATCTCAACCACAACCACAACCGCAATCTCAACCACAACCACAACCGCAATCTCAATCTCAATCTCAATCTCATACTCTTTCCACACTGACCATTACTCTTTTCCACACTGACTAACACCCACATGCATGTACCACTGACCCCACATGAATGCCATGAACTTAAACACAAGGTAAATCGCTGAATTAAAGGAACAATGTACATACGGGGATTGATAAGTCGCAATTCATTGTTTTGATCATTTAAACATAACCAAAAAGGATTCTGCTTTAGTAAATTTCCCAAACAGTGCACAAACAGTATATAAATTTTATCCCAAACAGTCTCTTATCACAAAACAAGCAAAACTGGAAACTGCCAGAGGTCGCGCGCGCGGCCGCTCGCGCGACGGGTCGCTCGCGCGATATACCTAATTTTCATTTTATATATAACCTTTTCTGTCTGCCTGAAAAAGCCAAGGTCGCGCGCGCGGATCGCTCGCGCGAAAGGTCCCTCGCGCGACCCTCGCTTGCGCGACCTGCCTAAATTTCATTATATATATATATATAAACTCTTCTGTCTGCCTGGGGAAATGAGGATCGCGCGCGCGGACCGCTCGCGCGGTCTGCTCTCGCGATCTTCGCGCGCGCGATCGTGGCGCGAGTTTTTACTGAGGCTTCTTCTTCCTCGCAGAAACTGCTCTGTTTCAGTTTTAAGGGTCCATTTTGACCCATTTTCAATTTCGGGAGTAATTAGGCCTTATAATATATGATTCTCTTTGTTTTTCAACAAGGATTAAGAATCCATAACCAATTTAACATGATTCAATCTATAGCTCTCACATTTTATGAAATTTTAAAAGATGACAAAACTTCATTTTCAATATACTTTGTGGTATGAACAAATTAGGCTCTATAACTTGAACTATATACTCTATATACTATAATCTTTGATATTCAACTCTGAAAACGAATTTAGATTAAGTTTTGAAAATCTTGATTTCAAGCTATGAAATTCATACGTGAAATCAACCATGGTGTTTTACAAAATTAAGCAAATACACAGTAACTAAACATGTAATTACATTCTTAGTGAGTTAGTAATACTCACTGTGATTAAGAGGTGAAGTAATTGTTGAGAAAGAAAGACCAAATAAGAATCCAATTGCAAGCTTGAAAGCTATGGTGATGTGCTTCTCTCTAACTCTCTGGAACTCTCAGTTGAAAAGGGTGCAGAATGTGAGTGTGTGTATGAGGGAATGTGAGTAGTGTAGTATATATGGAGGCTACAAAACTTGGGGGCCAAGATCCTTCCAATTCACTCAACATTTGGGTTTTTAAATTGTAAAATTCATCTCACAGATTATGTATAGCACATAAGTATATTCGTATGTATATACACATTCACTACAGGAGTTTTGAAAGGGCAATATAGGTGTGTAGGGGTCAATTGCTAATTGTTTGGGAAAGTAGCTTTTGGCACAAAAATAACACACACATGGATTAGTTTGCCAAACAAGGCACATGTCAATGATCACTTGCCATAAATGGTAAGTAATGTATAGTCACTTCCACACTTTTACGTCCAAATCACAAACTGTGCAAGTTTAACGTGACACGGACAGTTTTGAACGTAAACTGGTATTTTCGGGGCGCGGTGTTCACCACAAAAGTACAGGAAATTCATTTTAGTGTAAGAAGTGATTTCCTAGTTTCATAAAAAAAATACTGATTGAGTCAAAAGGAAATATTTCCACCATTTTGAAATACAGATTTTGAAATCCACACAGGTATTACTAACTTTTGTAAAAATTATAATTTGATCCCAAAAGAATTTTAATTATGAAATAGAACAAGAAATCAGATTTAACATATAAGAATTGTAAATAAAAAAAATGAGATTAACAATACAGATTAATCATGGAAATTCAAATTGAATTTAAATATGTCAAATGCAATTAAAAGTAATTAAATGAAAATGCAGGTTATTACAGAGGGTTATACGGAACTACTGTTCACCGAAGATTGAATAAGTACTCAAAACAGAAACCGGAACTGCTCAATCTGTTACAAATCTTGATATACAATAATGCGCCTATATCAGTGAGGTACAACACCTCTAAGCATAAGTACAACTATTATTAAAGTAAACTACAACTCTTAAAGCTTAGGGTACAAGGTCCCTTAGCTCAGTACAGACCTAAGTACAAGAAAACATATGTTTTTACCAAACTGTCTTGGGTTGCTCGTGCGGGCCCTCGCTCGTTCGGGTACCTCGGCGAATTATATACACAAAGGCTACGTGGATAATTTAAAAAAAAAAAAACAATATCAGAAAATACGCTGCTCGCGCGCGCGGGTTGTTCGTGCAGACCCTCGCTCGCACGCACGAGCCGCGACCCAGACCCCAATGTTGTCTTCCAATAAACTTCTAGAATTTAAATCATTTTTCAAACTAAATTAAAACAATACTTCCAATGTATGAAATTTATCATTTTTCCGCGTAGATTTCAAATATGAAATTGATTTTTCATGAATTGAACCATAGCTCTCGATTTTATCAAAAATCTGAAAGGCGACAAAACTTTAATTTTGTCGTTCGTTGCAACCGTAATGAATTGACTTCTAAAATTTAAAATGAAGCCTCGTGAGATCGAGGCCTTTCATTTGATATAAAGAAATCACGTTTCTATTATAGTTTTTTTGCCCGCTATTTTCGTACTCTTAACGATATATATGAGATATATCTATACACATATATATATATTAATAGTTATATAAACTGAAATTAAAACAAGGAATTGTATAAAAGCTTACCCAAATCCAAAGCTTGAATCCAAAAGCTTTAGTAATATATATATATATATGTATCTGACTATATAGATGTGTGTGTATACAAGTAATAACATGTGTGTGTGTGTGTGTGCGCACATCCGAAAGAGAGAGAGACAGTAGAGTCTGTGTTGAGAGATGAGAGAATGGTTGTGGGGTAGGTAGTGTATATATAGGCTTAGGAAGCTTGGGGGCCACAACACACACTTGCACACACTCACATCACACATACACATATGCACAGCTTACATATGTGCACAATGTGCACAATTGACTTCCTTTGGGCCTAAGTCTCCTATGGGAGATATTGATGTGTGTTGAGCTCACGCAATGATACACACACGCAAGTAAAACTTTTACTGCTAAAAATCTCAAAACTGGTATATTTTTGAATAAAATGCAAAAAAAAATACGGGGTATTACATCCTATCCACCTTAAAAAAAATTTGTCCGCGAAATTCGCACATAGATAACAATCAGCACAAAAAAACAAATAACTCAAGAAGAGAACAAATGCGGATATCGATCAATCATCTCCTTCTCATTCTCCCAAGTAGTCTCCTCAGTACCATGGTGACGTCACAATACTTGAACCAATGAATAGTTCTACCACGAAGCACGTGTTCCTTAGCTTCCAGAATCTATACTGGTTGCTCCTCAAAGGACGCATCTTGCTCCACTGATAAATCAGTCCAATCTAAAACATGAGATGGATTAGGTTCATACTTTCAAAGCATCGAAATATGAAATACATTATGAACTTTTGCCAACTGCGGAGGCAAAAGCCAATCAATAGGCGACTTTACCTACACGTTCCAAAATCTGGAAAGGTCCAATGAAACGAGGTGAAAGCTTCTTGTCCTCTCCAAAATGAAGTACACCTCGACGAGGTGAAACCTTGAGAAACACATGATTCCCAACTTCAAAGGACAAAGGTCTCCTCTTCTTATCAGCATAACTTTTCTGTCGACTCTGAGCTGTAAGTATTCTCGTACGAATTAATTTTATCTTTTCAGTAGTTTTTCTTACTAGATCTGGTCCCATCAGAGACGCTTCTCCAGTTTCTGTCCAATATACGAAAGAACGACACAGTCGTCCATATAGGGCCTCGAATGGTGCCATCTGAATACTTGTTTGATAACTATTGTTGTACGCAAAATCGATCAATGACAGGTGGTCTTCCCAACTACCTTTGAAATCCATAACACAAGCTCGTAACATATCTTCCAAGGTCTGTATAGTACGTTATGACTGACCATCCGTCTGAGGATGAAAAGCCGTACTTAATCTCAATTCTGTCCCCAATGCTTTCTGGAGACCTTCCCAAAACAAAGAAGTAAACCACGGATCCCGATCTGACATAATTAAAACAGGGACTCCATGTAACCGATTGATCTCTCAGTATACAAGCGGCTAAGAACATCAATTGAATCAGTCAAACGCATTCCCAGAAAATGTGCAGACTTTGTCAAACAATCCACAATGACCCAAACGGCATCATGACTGCGTGGTGACCTAGGAAGTGCTGTCATAAAATCCATTGTCACATGCTCCCATTTCTACTCTAAAACTGGTAATGGTTGCAATAACCCTGCAGGACTCTGATGTTCGGCTTTCACTTGCTGACAAGTCAAACACCGAGATACAAATTTAGCGACATCGCGCTTCATACCCTTCCACCAAAACGGACGTCGCAGGTTATGGTACATCTTGTTACCTCTCGAATGCACCGCTAATCGTGAATCATGGAATTCCTTCATCACTTGTTCACGAACTGCCAGAGGCACAAATAAACGGTCTTTGAACTTCAACCCACGGTCAGAGTCAAAAGTCCAACCTTTTATAACATCACCACAAAGATTTCGCATACGAAGAGTAGATGCTACAAGATCGGATTGTTGCTCATCTTTTACTTGTTGAATGATCGACGGTTGAGCCATGACAGAATACAATGAAGCACGATCCTCAGAATCGTCAAGCTCTACTTCAAACTCCCCAATCTGATCAAGCATATTCCATTCCTGAATAGCCAAACAAGCCAAGGAACCTCGTGACTTGCGACTTAGCACATCGGCCACTACATTTGCCTTCCCTGGGTGATACTCTAGTTTGAAGTCATAATCTTCTAAGTACTCCATCCATTGATGTTGTCAAAGATTCAGATCACGTTGAGTAAAGATATACTTCCAGCTCTTATGGTCTGAAAAGACATCAAATCGTTCCCCATACAAGTAATGATGCCATGACTTTAAAGCAAACACAATGGCGGTAAGCTCTAAATCATGAGTCAGATAATTCTGCTCATGAGGCTTCAATTGGCAAGAACCATATGCAACAACTTTGCCTTCTTGCATAAGTACACACCCGAAACCAAGAAGTGAGGCATCACAATAAACTGCGTAGCCAACACCCTGCTCCGAAATAATCAATACCGGTGTAGAAGTCAATCGAGTCTTTAAAAGCTGAAAAGCTTTCTCACACTCCTTAGTCCAAATGAATTTCACCCCTTTACACGTAAGTTTAGTCAAAGGTGAAGCAATATGAGAAAAGTCTTTCACAAAGCGACGGTAATAGCCTGCTAAACCTAAAAAACTACGGTGCTGTTTGGCGTAACTTCTCACACAGAAGTCCATTTCCGGAATGGACTTCTGAAGATGGAATTTTCAAAATGGACTTTTTTTAAAGAATGATTTGTTTGGCGAATGAGTGTTTTTAAATAAAAAGTGCATCTAAATGTGCAAATTTGTTTGGTGACAACTTTTTAAAAGTAAAAACTTATGCTTACTTACCAATATTACCCTTAATCATGAATTTAAAACTAAATGGATATAACATATTATTGTATATAATTTTAGACTGCAAAATAGTTAGCTGAAATAAATTAAAAATATTTATCCATAACTATCATGTCAAATGAACTAAAATTGGGCACCGAAAAAAATAGAAAAAAGAAAAAATCACTTTTAATTACAATGTTGGATAAATGACTTATTTTCTATAGGAATTGTAAAACAATAGGGATTCGGCTAGGCTACATAATTCATGTATGGGATTTGGATAAAGAGGGCATTAATTATAAAATAAGGGATAAAAGTGTAATTCTGTGTATAAATCTCCTGACTTCTGGAGAAGTGCAAAAATCACAGTTTTGAGAAGTCAGGATTTTTGACTTCTTGAAATGGGCATTCTGGAGATGCACTTCTTGTCAAGAAGTCCATTCTCAAATCTCACCAAACGAATTTCAATTCTGTAAATGGACTTCTTCTTCCAGAAGTCCATTCCCTTTGATTTCCAAACACCCTCTACGTATCTCAAATACGTTCTTAGGTGGCTGCCAATCAATAACAGCTTCAATCTTTGATGAATCTACTGACACTCCATCTCTCGAGATGACGTGTCCCAAAAATTTTACTTCTGTGAACCAGAAATCACATTTAGATAAATTACCGAACAATCGGTGAGTACGCAATAATTGTAGGACAATCCTCAAGTGTTCCTCATAAAGTTCCTTAGAGGAAGAGTAGATAAGAATATCATCAATAAATACAATCACGAACTTGTCCAAATAATCGTGAAATACTCGCTGCATAAGATCCATAAATGATGCTGGAGCATTGGTCAAACCAAATGGCATAACCACAAACTCGAAATGTCCATATCGGGACCTAAAAACTGTCTTCGAGATGTCTGACTCTCGAATACGGAGTTAATGATAACCCGATTTCAGATCAATCTTGGAGAAACAAGTGGAACCTTTGAGTTGATCAAACAAATCATCGATTCTTAGAAGTGGATACTTATTCTTGATCGTCACATGATTGAGTATTCGATAATCGATACACAATCTCAATGTTCCATCCATCTTCTTAACAAAGAGGACAGGAGCTCCCCATGGGCATACACTCGGGCGAATAAAACCCTTACTCTAGAGATCTTCCAACTGAAGTTTCAATTGTTTCAATTCTGCTGGTGCCATACGATATGGCGGAATAGAAATAGGCGAAGTGCCTGGCACAAGATCTATTGCAAAATCGATAGCACAGACAGGTGGCAATTCTGATAAGTCTTCTGGAAAGACACCAGGAAATTCACAAACAATGAGTGGCAATTCCACAAGAGAAGTGCCCTTCTCCATGGCCAACAAACTAGCCAAAGTTCCAAGAGAAGAGTATAAACTACTCCGTGAAAACAATGAGAGTATCGGTAAATCTAACTGATCGCCCTATAATCTACAACTGTCTCCCTTAAGAGTAAGAAGAGTAACACGACGCTTAAAGTAATCTATTAAAGCCCGGTACTCGACCATCCAGTCCATCCCAAGGATGACATCAAATCTTAGATTTGGCATAACAATCAAATCAACATTCAACTGTCGGTCTGCTATCAAAAGCATACAACCATGGCAAACCTGATTTAAATGAATAATACCTCCAACTGGAGTATCAACAGATAAGACATGCTCCAAGCATTCTATCTCTAACCCCAATACTGATGCGAATACTGATGAGATGAATGAGTACGATGCACCAGTGTCAAACAATATAGATGCCCGAGAGTTAAACAATAGGACGATACCTCGGATCACAGAAGGTCTGGCATTTCCAGAAACATGATAAGCAGACGATATAGGGAGAGCAAAATTCCTTCCTTCAGTGTCTTGGTGTTGTTGTGGTGTAATACCACCACGGTTATTTGTCCTCTGATAATTACCCTGATTCCCTCTGTTCTGGTAGGGTTTCACGCTCTGAGCGAATATTGCCTGAGATGGTGGATAATACGGTGTTGAACCAATCGACTGAGATTTCTTGGGTGATGGTTGAGGACAAAACTTGATGAAATGGTTCGGATCACCACATCGGAGACAAACTTTCTCCCTAGCGGCATTCACACCTCGCTGTAACCCCAATTATTGAGAACTTCGATAAGAAGATCTCTGTTGTGAACAAGATCATTGTTGTTGCTGTTGAGGAGGTTGGGACTGAAATTGAGACCTAGTCTCTATCTTGGCTTTCTTAGACTGACCGGTACTCTTGGCTGGAGTAATCATCTCCCTGGCCCTTTTCAGATCCAAATCCACACTTTCAACACCCAATGCTCTCGTCAAAATATCAGCATAAGTGGTGATAGGGTGCTAGCCAAACTTTTCCGAATAAAAGGTCACAGACCAAAGGCAAAGCGTGTAGCCTTGAAATGATCACTGACCAACTGTTCTTGTGCAAAACGAGCCAAGGTGAAAAACATAGTAGCATATTCTGTCACTGACATATCCCCTTGCTAAAGGGTAAAGAACTCAGCCCTTTTTGCGTCCCTCTGTACTTCTGGGAAGTAGTTATCGAGGAAAAGACTCTTAAACGACTTCCAGGTCATGCCAGTAAGTGGATGAACACTCACAGCGCAATCCCACCAATGGGTAGCTTCTCCAGAAAATAAGTATGTAGCCAACTTGATGCGGAGAGCATCCTCATGAAGATCAATGAATTCGAATATCTTCGTGATATGCTGAAGCCAATCCTCTGCAGCCATTGGGTCAGAGCTACCAGAGAACTGTGGCGGCTTCCTAGCATCGAAATCCTTAGTAATTAGCCACTCTCGAGATCTAGCGGGATTTGTCTCACCTCTAGGAGCACGAGGCGGAGGAGGTGGCATAGCTTCTCTGACTGCCCTTGTGATTACATCAGCAACATTCTGTAACCCTTGCGGTCCATCAGGAATATTAACCGGTCCTATGGAGGCTTCAGACTCAAATACAACATCAGGGGCGTGACCTCGACCACGACCACGACCACGACCACGGCCTTGACCTTGACTACGGCCTCTACATGGACCACGTTCTCGAGCACGACCTCGACTTCGGCCTCTGACTAGGACCGAAGCAACCGATATCTGCTCATCAGTCTCAAGCTCAAAATTGCGATTCTCACGACGCGACGACATAGTTATTATAACAAGATCAAATCGAGTAAACGAATCTCACAACATGATCTAATCATGAAGTGAAATCAACAATACATTTATATGTCAAGTAAGTAGTTAACATCTCAAGTTACCAAGTAACAAGTTAACACATATCAATTCATTTATCGTTTATCAACTAATCATGTTTAACATGTCCACAAAACTATATAAGCGAGCACATAACCCGACGTCCAAAGTATTTGACCCGGTTATGCTCTGATACCATTTTGTGACGCCCCGCCCCGCCACGATTCCCGGCAACCGGGTGTCAACCGGCAGAAGTACACAATCATAAACCATAACAGTAGGCTTTGACACCAAACTGTAACTCCCCGTGTCCTAGACTCCGAGGGTTACCTGAAATACATGTTTCTCATTTGGAAAACATTTATAAATCAAAAATCTGGTTTTCATTTAAAATATTCTTTCTTGAAACAAAACGTTTTCAACATAAGTAGCGAAAATCAGAGTTTTGGTAATAAACTATTAAAAGCGGGTGGACTAACTCTTGTCCAATGAAACATAATAGGTTCTTTGAAACCAAATTTTATTACGTCATTTAAATGGTAATCCCCACACACGGGGTCTTCAAACTATAGCTAAAGCATTGTCAAATCTCGGGGCCTTGCCCTTATCTATATCACCTGAAAGAAAGGTTTAATAGTCCATAAGCCAAAAGGCTCGTATAGTCATATAACCATACAATAACATTTGTTATATAACATGCGTGGGTGCAATGAATGCCAATGTCAATGCATGAAAACCATTTTCTTGTCATTTCAAACACTCACCCTCGATCGTCAATATCATTACCCGGACCATGGGCTTCCCGTCCATCTAGGCCTAGCCTCAAATGTGCGGGACTGTGGGCCTTACGAATTACACGGAGGCCTAGCCTTCAACGTTACGGGGGTTTCTTGCAGCATATCCTGCAATTCGAGTTCCTAGTGGTACCCATCTCACACGCCTACCCACAAATTTGGGATTTCTATCTTTTCAAAACAAAATCCCTCCTAGAGGGTTTTATGCACGGAAGCCTCTAAGGTCTTCCTTTTTCAAAACCTGGAAGCCTCTAAGGTCTTCCCTTTTCAAAATTGAAAGCCTCTAAGGTCTTTCATCCCAAAATCATTTTCGTGATTTTTGTGTTCATGCTCATGCTTATGAAATGACATATGCGAGCTCTAAGCATCTAGACATATTCAATATTTCATAAGACAGATTATCAAAGCATGCTATCAATTTAAAACAACATCATAGACATGCTGAAATCATCCAAGTAAACATGTAACATGTAAGTACACTGTTAACATATTATACAACTTTATTTAGGGTTATACGGATCTACCGTTCACCGAAGATTGAATAAGTACTCAAAACAGAAACCGAAACTGCTCAATCTGTTACAAATCTTTATATACAATAATGCACGTATATCAGTGAGGTACAACACCTCTAAGCATAACTACAACTATTATTAAAGTAAAGTATAACTCTTAAAGCTTAGGGTACAAGGTCCCTTAGCTCAGTACATACCTAAGTACAAGAAAATAGAAGTTTTTACCAAACTGTCTCGGGTCGCTCGTGCGAGTCGCTCATGCAGGCCCTCGCTCGCGCGGGTCGCTCGGCGATTTATATACACAAAGGCTACATGGATATTTAAAAAAAAAAAAAACAATTTCATAAAATAGCCTGGTCGCGCGCGCGGGTTGCTCGTGCAGACCCTCGCTCGCACGCACGAGCCGCGACCTAGACCCCATTGTTGTCTTCCAATAAACTTTTGGAATTTAAATCATTTTTCAAACTAAATTAAAACAATACTTCCAATATATGAAATTTATCATTTTTCCGTGTAGATTTCAAATATGAAATCGATTTTTCATGAATTGAACCATAGCTCTCGATTTTATCAAAAATCCGAAAGGCAGCAAAACTTTAATTTGGTCTTTCATCGCAACCGTAATAATTTGACTTCTAAAATTTAAAATGGAGCCTCGTGAGATCGAGGCCTTTCATTTGATATAAAGAAATCACGTTTCTATTACAGTTTTTCCGCCCACTATTTTCGTACCCTTAACGATATATATATATATATGAGATATATATATATTTATAGCTATATAAACTAAAATTTAAACAAGGAATTGTATAAAAGCTTACCCAAATCCAAAGCTTGAATCCAAAAGCTTTAGGAATACATATATGTATCTGACTATATAGATGTGTGTGTATAAAAGTAATAACATGTGTGTGTGTGTGTGTGTATGTGTGTGCATCCGAAAGAGAGAGAGACAGTAGAGTGTGTCTTGAGAGATGAGAGAATGGTTGTGGGTAGGTAGTGTATATATAGGCTTAGGAAGCTTGGGGGCCACAACACACACTTCTACACACTCACGTCACACACACACACACTCACGTCATACATACACATATGCATAGCTTACATATGTGCACAATGTGCACAATTGACTTCCTTTGGGCCCAAGTCTCCTATGGGAGTTATTCGTGTGTGCTAAGCTCACGCAATAATACACACACGCAGGTAAAACTTATACTGCTAAAAATTTCAAAACTGGTATATTTTCAAATAAAATGCAAAACAAAATACGGGGTATTACATATATATATATATATAAACCTTTGTAGAATCGTAAAAATTGTCAAATTTGTAAATACCTAGCATATGGCTATTTAGACATTTTGTAAATGCTTTCAACTAATTTCTTCATTAATTTTGAGGGATAGATTGTAATTTTATCAAAGCAGGGAGGGAGAATGTTGTTCTTCAAACGTGAGGGAGGTAACCGTTCTCTAGTCAAACCTTAGGGGTGGTAGATGTTATTAATCCTAGAAATTTTGCTTTGTTTTTTTAACAAAGAATACATGGATAGTAGGTCATAGACTCCAAAAAATTAAGTGCACTAGTCAAAAACTCACACGATTTGGCCATTTTTTGAAAAGCCTCTCGCAACTTTTTTGTTTAGCAAAAAACTCCTCTGACGGATTAAAACAAATAATATTATCTGTTGACAGACAGATAATATTAACAAAAACGACCATAATTTCCTCATTCCTCTCCCCCCCCCCCCCCCCCCCACCCCAAAAAAAAAATAAAAAATTAATAATAATAATAATAATAATAATAATAATAATAATAATAAGTTACAGCTTGATTTTGAGATATTATCTGTCTAACAAATAAATATTACTGTATCTGTTTGCAGACAGATAATATAATCAGTCAACTTTAAACCACCATAATTTCTCAATTCTTGAGCTTTTTAGGTGATTTAATTTTTTTTGATTTCTTGTACTAAATTTTTTTTTTGTTGAGATCTATGCATCTATGGTGCAAGTTTTATGAGAGGAACGTGTTTTTATTATATTTATACAAAAAAAAAAATGCAATTTTTCAGATTTGTTTAATTTTAATTTTTTTTCCCAAAAAATTTCATGGTTAACATTGATCTCGTTTTATAGATCTCATTTTGTTGATTCCAAAGCATCAAAATTTTGCGAAAAATAGACTTGTAGAATAGAAATTATAGTAATTTGAAGAAGTTTAGGCATAAAAAGGACCAACGAGTTAAAGAAAAGTAGCATGAGTTTTAGTTTGAAAGTTTTATTTAAGGGGGCTATGGCAGAAGCTCCCATTAAAGGTTAATTACACTTTAATCCCTATAGTTTGACTCGATTACACTTTACCCCCTGTGGTTTAGTGGCCACTTAACCCCCTATGCTTCGATTAAAGTGGAACTGTTAAAGAATCTAATAGAAAGTATTAAATTACTAAAATATCCCTCAAATTGCATGGGAGTTAAGTGGTCACTTTTAAAGCTGAAAGGGGTAAGGTGTCATTGGGTCAACCATAGGGGGTAAAGTGTAGTAAACCCTTGAAAAAATTGATGCACTTTTATAGTTCTTAACACTCTCCGTTAGACTATGTAACAGTGCCACTTTACCTGAAAACACAAGAAGTTAAGTGGTCACTAAACCACTTAACTTCAGATTTGTTGATTTCCTGTACTAAATTTTTTTTTGTTGAGATCTATGCATCTATGGTGCAAGTTTTATGAGAGGAACGTGTTTTTATTATATTTATAAAAAAAAAATGCAATTTTTCAGATTTGTTTAATTTTAATTTTTTTCCCAAAAAATTTCATGGTTAACATTGATCTCGTTTTATAGATCTCATTTTGTTGATTCCAAAGCATCAAAATTTTGCGAAAAATAGACTTGTAGAATAGAAATTATAGTAATTTGAAGAAGTTTAGGCATAAAAAGGACCAACGAGTTAAAGAAAAGTAGCATGAGTTTTAGTTTGAAAGTTTTATTTAAGGGGGCTATGGCAGAAGCTCCCATTAAAGGTTAATTACACTTTAATCCCTATAGTTTTACTCGAATACACTTTACCCCCTGTGGTTTAGTGGCCACTTAACCCCCTATGCTTCGATTAAAGTGGAACTGTTAAAGAATCTAATAGAAAGTATTAAATTACTAAAATATCCCTCAAATTGCATGGGAGTTAAGTGGTCACTTTTAAAGCTGAAAGGGGTAAAGTGTCATTGGGTCAACCATAGGGGGTAAAGTGTAGTAAACCCTTGAAAAAATTGATGCACTTTTATAGTTCTTAACACTCTCCGTTAGACTATGTAACAGTGCCACTTTACCTGAAAACACAAGAAGTTAAGTGGTCACTTTTAAAACACACGGGATAATGTATCATCGATTTAAACCACAAAGGATAAAGGGTAATTAACCCTTAAATTAATTTAGTGCCCTCATGGTGGGATTGCTTTATCTGAATAAAATGACAAAAACTTTTCTTGTTCGTTTTCAATTTAACACTATATACAAATATCTATGTGCATGTTTGTGTAATATAGGCAAGTGTGTGTGTGTGTGTGTATATGTGTGTGTGTGTGTTAGGGGTGTAAGAAAAAACCACAAACCAAAAACCGACTGCAAACTGAAAGAACCAAAAATTGACCGATCGTTTGACCGACCAACCGAAAACTGACCATTTCGTTTGGTTTTCAAACAGTAAAAAACCGACCGAGCGATCGATTTACACTGCTAATGAGTGTGTAATATCAAAATATTAATATAAAACAAAATGTATGAAACTCTATGCAATGAAATTTATAGACATTGTGCGTGTAATATCAAAACATAAAATTAAATTTATAGGCATGTGTGTGTACAATCAAAATGTAAAATTAAATTTATCGGCATTGTGTGTGTAATATCAATAACATTGCATAATTCAAGTAAAATTTTGAATTTATTGGCATGTGTGTAAAGTTAAATTTTTATGTGTGTAAATTAAATTTATAGGCTATAAATGTAATTTATATTTGGTATGAGGCACATATGCCTATAAATTGAATTTTATATTTTGATATTATCCACAATATCTAATATTAATTTTATCAATTTAATTTTATTAAATTTCTATGTGTGCATAAATTAAATCTATAAGTATTTTCAGGAATGGGTGTTGAAAGCATGGGTGTGTGTAAATTATATTTATAATACACAGTCGCCAACCTACAATTTTCAAGAAAATACGAAAAAAGAAAATACAAGTAAATATTTAATTTATAGGCACGTGTGTAAAATTAAATTTATATATGTATGGAAATTAAATTGATAGGCTATAAATTTAATTTTATATTTGGTATTACACACACATGCCTAAAATCATATTTTTCTATTTTGATATTATACACAATTTCCAATAGTAATTTTAGCAACATGTGTGTGTAAAAAAAATTAAATTTATAGGTATTTATTGGCATGTGTGGGTGTAAAATAAATTTATAGCTACAATTCGCAAAACTGAAAATGAAAATAAAAAAATTAAAAGAAAATGGAAATGTCGATTTTGTGCAAAATTTGATTATAGATGTATTAGTAATTGTTAATTATAATTTGTCTTTTAACTTTGCAAAGTATGCTTTACATATCTAATATCATATATTGATTATAAGTGTGTGTGTGTGTGTGTGTGTGTGTGTGTGTGTAATATCAAACTATAAAATTAAATTTATATGTGTGAGTAACTGAAATTTATAGTATGTCTTATGATCATATATTTATTATGAGTGTGTGTAATATGATGGGTGTGTGTAAATTGTATTGATCGGAAAAATCAATTTCAAAAACAAATTGATACAATTCATATTGTAGATTGAATCTTACAATTTCTCAAACAATTGACTGATTTCAGAAGACAAAGTTGACTAATATGTAATTAGCCATCATCAGTGTTTGTAATATCACAATATGAATATAAAATAAAATTGAAAAAAAATTAGTATTATAGATTGCGGGTAATATCCAAATATAAATTAAATTTATAAGAATTTCAATTTATAGGCATTGTGTATGATCAAAATATTTTGGGACAACCGATGCTGGGTTTTTTTTAGGTATGTGTGTGTACTAAAATTAAAAAATGTAAGACTTTAAAATTAAATTTCACTTTTTAGGCATTGTGTGTGATCAAAATATGTGTGATCAAAATATTTTGGGAAAATCGGTGATGGTTTTTTATTTTTTAGGTATGTGTGTGTCGTAAAATTAAATTTCTAAGTACGTGTGTAAATTCAATTTAAAAAAATGAAAAATTAAATTTATATGCATTTTGTGTGTAATTAATATTTATATGCAAGTGTATATGTGTAACGTCAACATATTTTTGGGTAATATCCAATTATAAAATTAAATTTATAATCATTATGTGTGTAATATCAAAAAATATTGGGAACACCGATTGTGGGTTTTATTTATTTATTTTTTTGGTCTTTAGGCATCTGTGTGTAATATAATTTACCATCTAAACATGTGTCTACGTTAAATTTATAGGCCAACCACACTTTTTGCCATGTATCTCAAAACATAAAATTAAATTTATGTGTGTGTGCAAATTAAATTTATGTGTGTGTTCAAATTAAATTTATGTGTGTGTGCAAATTAAATTTATGTATGTGCGTAATAAAATTAAATTTCTAAGTATTTGTGTAAATTCAATTTATAGGCCAATCCCACTTTTTCAAGAAAATTAAAAAAAAAAAAAATACAACAAAAGGCATTGTGTGTGACAAAAATATTTTGGGGAGAGTCGGGAGACCCATCAAAAAAAGAAAAGCAAAACATGCAATAAAATTAAATTTCTAAGCATATGTGTATAAAACAAAAACAACAAAAACAAAATAAACAAAATGGGGTTTTTTGTTTTTATTTTAAGGCATGTGTATAAAATTAAATTCAAGAACATTTAAAATATATATATATATATATATATGAAAAAACAAAACAAACAAAAATCAACCAAAATCGAAAAAAAGGGGCCCACTTTTCAAGGGATTTTTTTTTGAAAATTATACAGAAAAATGAAATAAATAAATAAATAATTTGGGAATAAAAAAAAAACAAAGAGACAAAACAAAGCCCAAAATCGGTTTGCCAAACATAGGATAGCCTAATTATTGTCTTAGGTATTAGTGCCTTGTTTTAAAAACTGACCAAAAAATAATAATCTTCACAAATCCATAAAACCCAAAAATTACACGATAAAAAGAGGGAAAAAGGGAACAATGGCGCGCAAAACCGTCATTACACTAAATGGATGAACAATGGGAATTTTCATGGATTCCAGAAATAACAAAACTACCCCAAGACAAATAACATATGGCACATAAAGAAGTGGGGAAAAAAGGGAAAAGCAATAGAATAAGCGCAAAGTTGTCAGATTAGTAGAAATGAACATGAACTCCAAAAATTACACGATAAAATGGGGAAAAAAAAAGGGAATAAGGGCAAAACAGTCATTACACTAAATAGATGAGCAGTGGAAACTGTCATGAATGCCCAAAAATGACAAAACTACACTTAGACTAATAACATATGGCACATAAAGAAGTGGAAAGAAAGAAAAGGGAAAAACAAAAGAATAAAGAGCAAAGTTGACCGAACACCGTATGCATTCTCCTCTTTTATTAAGGTGGTATATGTTGAAGTTTGATATATATTGTTGGGCCCATTCTCTAACATCTTAAGCTTTTGGAGTAGTTGGTAACTTAACATGGTATCAAAGCCTTGTTTGTGGGAGGTCCTGGGTTCGACTCTCCATCCCCGCTTTGTTGTGCATATTTGCACTTTGTTATTTGTCTCCAATATGATGGAGTTTGGTTTGTTTGCTCTCCACGTGCAAGTCGGGGTTGCATGTGAGGGAGGGTGTTGAAGCTTGATATACATTGTTGGGCCCATTCTCTAACAGCTTAAGCTTTTGGAGTAGTTGCTAACTTAACAGTATATACCTGCTTTAACATGGTGAACTAACTTCTGCTGCGTGTATTGAGTGTCTTAGAAATTGGATCCACATTAATTTTTTGATTCATTCAACTCTTTATGGTGTTTTTGCTTTCACCAGATTCCCACTTTCCCAGTGAGAAACATTAATAGTTTTAAGGGTTGGCAGGACTGTACAACATCAGTACACTAAGAATTCAAGGGATGGAGCTGTGATTGAGCTTTCAAACCTGCCAAGACATGTATATATGGAAACAACTTCAGTTCTAGCTGTTTCAGTATTGTTTAAATTGTGACTCTCATATTCATAGTTTGAACTAAGAAACAACACATTAGTAAAGTGAGTGTAGTGGAGATGAGGATGCTAAGATGGATGTGTGGTAAGACTAGGAAAGATAGAATTAGAAATGAGTACATCCGAGAGACTGGAGTGACACATATTGAGGATAAGTTGAGGGAGAATAGACTTAGATGGTTCGGCTATGTGCAACGAAGACCTGTAGATACACCTGTGCGAAAGAGTTATAAGATCGTAGTGCCTGGAATGGTTAGAGGGAGAGGTAGACCTAGACTGACTTGAGAATATGTAGTGCAACAAGATATGAATATATATAATTTAAATGAGCATATAGCTCTTGATCGTGCAGAATTGAGAAAAAAGATTCATACAGCCGACCCCAATTGATTGGGACACAAAGTTTGGTTTGGTTTGGTTTAGTTTATATTCATAGTTTGAACAGTAAAATCATGACAAATATTTTTTTTTAAACTGCTTTTGTAGTTTTAATGTTCAAATTATGAGACGCACAGTTTGAATGGCACTGAAGCAACATCACTAAAGTTGTTTGCTATTTATATCTAGGGCTAATTGCATATACATCTCCTCTCCTGTGGTTTAGCGTGTTTTTCAATTTGCCTCTATAAATTAAATGGATCGCTAATACCTCCTTGTGATTTGGAATAATATATGCACAATAGTTTGTAAATCTGTTAAATTTAATGGAACAAATCCTGCATAGAGAATGTATCTATAATTGAGCTACCCACGAGAGGTGCATCTATAACTAACCCAAGAATAAAACAACTATGCACACTTCATTTTCGTTAAGCTTAACAGTTGCACATTCATTAGTTCAAACCACAAGACGTATTAGCAAAACGTTTGCATACATGGGGGTATATCTGTAATTACCCATAATATCTATGTATGCATATATGCATGAGCATTATTTGTCCATCTCTCTCTCTCTCTCTCTCTCTCTCTATATATATATATATATATAGGTTAGACGTTGAATATTGTTTTTCTAGAAATTTGGTAAAAAAAAAACTCTCAACCTAGATTATTTGAGTGTGAAGGATAATCCATTTTAAATTTGATCAAAAGTCCTTGATTAATGAAACTAAATCAATTAAATTCTTATATTACAAAATTTCACATATATAGTCATGTGAAATTTGAAAGAAAATTTCAAAATTTACATAATTAGTTATGTAAAATTGTTTGTTGAGAGATATTTTACTAAAATAAAAAAATTAAAAATAAAAAAGAGCAGAGGGAGTCAATTTTAGGGTACTACTATACTACTATTGAAACTCCGGTCCTTGTTTTTTAGGTTTGCAAAATGGGTGATGCTATTGCCAAAGCACAAAGTGTCATTAAAAGCTTTTAGTGACACTTTGTGCTTTGACTTTAGTACTAGCCTTGCAAAATAACACTTATTATTGTTGTTATTGCTACCACTGTGAGTATTTGTGTGTGAATGTGTGTGTGTGGGTGGCAGGCTGGGGTTTGCTATACAATATGCATATATATATATATATATATAAATGAACATACCTTTTTTTTTTTTTTTGACAATTATATGCACATACATGTCAGACTATATATGTATTATATGCAAATTTATATACGGGTGTTCAACAGTCAACATTTTAGGAAGTGATGTTAACTGGAGGAGGAGGCATACTTGAATTCTAAGTCTTGGACATTAAATTACACGAAATGAAACTTTTATCATTTGGATTAATAGAGATTGCTTAGACCAATTATCTTTCTTCTTTGAAGAATATTATTACAAGGAAAGAGAAAATTATGTACTATATTTTAAGCTAAGCATTTATGACATGTTGGTGCGAATACTTATCACTCTTTCTTTTCCTTTTCCTTTTCTTTTACTTTTTTTCTTTTTCTTTTTCTTTTTCCTCACTATTGAAGTAAGGTAGTGGATTACATTCACTAGATAGAAAGAAATTATGTAATCCAAAAAAAAAAAAAAAAAGACTAAAACATTTCAGTACTTTGTATTTTTAGCGAAATTTCACTTTGGGCGTTCTATTTTTAAATGTATTATTTTGATCCCTCGCGGTACAAAAAGATTCTTTTCAACGTTTTTGATACTAAATTGACATAATTTTGAAACTTGGGGGACTAACATATTGCAATTGAAAATATAGGGTTCAAAGTGAAACTTCACTAATTTTACAATGTACTGAAATATTGTTTACCCAAAAAAAAAAAAAAAAAAAAAAAAAAAAAAGAAAGAAAGAAAGTAGGGAAGCAATAGATGAGACCATTATGAAAATCCTAATGAGACTTAAGCATATGAACTCATCTATACCATAAAAAATACGAAAATAATTATATCCATGTTGATGCATGAACCGGGAATAAAGCTCATGTGAGCTACAATGCTACATATATACATACATACACATATGTACATATAATTTGGATGAGCCAATGTACCATATAAACGCCCAAGTCTTTTCTGGAAAATACTTTTGTGTAATTAGCATAGTGCTCTCATAGTTTACACAGTGTTTTTCCTAAAATTGTTTTTGTTTTTTTTTTTAAATTGTGCAAACATTATACAAACTGTGAGAAGCACAGTTTGTACAACACTGTACTAATTGCACATAAGTTTTCCGTATTTGCTTAATTATGACGTACACTTGTATTTCTAGCTTTTAAAAAACTTAAAGATCAGATAGACATTTCAATACTACTATAATACTATTCAGCTAATATTTCAAAATCATATTATAATAGTGATATTTAGGTGCATTAAATCACATTGGACCGACTGGCCAAGTGATGCTCACATCATAGCCTTAATTGCGGCAACTAATAAGGTTTGTAAAAACACAGATATCTATCTATATAGAGGGCTGCAATCCTACCACACGTATTGTACACCAGCTTTCAGCGTCCAACAAAGATATTTTTAGTGACCCAAAAAATTTTTTATCGACAAATCTTTTAAAAATATTTCATCGCTAAAGGTGAAAAAACTTGTCGCTAAAAGGGTTTTTCTCGTCACTAAAAGGGGCGTCGTGTTGTAACTTAGCATTCTCCATATATATATATAGATTTATAAATCTATATATATATATATATATATGTATACTGGACAGTTTATAATAAACCCAAAATTCAAAATGAAAAATGAGCAAAAGGACTAAATAAATCAAGAATTAAAAGAGGTGTGGTTGGTTCGATCTGTTAGAAATTCGGTTTAGCTTTAAAAGCCGATGGGCTTTTTCTTGTGTTGTTGTACAATTGCAATCTCCTAAACACACACAAAATTGCGTGCCTTAGTGTGATATATATATATATATATATTACATACACATACATAAATATAATAACACCGACTCTATAAGCAATGAATGGAGGCTTCCTACACTTTGTAATTGCAATATTTACTCCAATTTTTCCTTTTCTGCACACCCCACCCCATGTTGGGATTTTTCCAAAACAATTAATACATTTCCTACCTCTCAATTTACACTCTCTCGTCTTCTACCATTCCTCCTTCAATTCAATTTAATTCATTCAACTCTCTCTCTCTCTCTCTCTCTCTCTCTCTCTCTCTCTCTCTCCTCTACAGCCTCCACCTCTCCCCATAATTAAATTAAGCTTTAAAGAAAACGTCCCATCTCTCACTTGAGCCCTCTTTATATATAAATGGCCTTGGAGGTTCAAAATAACCAACAAATTAACAAACCCACTTGATCAAAAAGACCATGTTGGTGGTGAAATTTGTTTCAGTTGTCATAAGCCTCATGATCATGGTGTAGCCACCGGTTTGACCCTAACCGGTCTCCGTCGAGCCATCCCGGTCACTCTTGATCTCTTGCATACTAACCAACCTTCATCACATATACATCACATAAGTCAATCTTGTCCTCTCCTCTTAGGCTGGCAAAAGTTTCTCAATCTCAAGGTACGATATTACATAGTCTATATGATCACATATCAATTTTTTTTTTCCATATACAAGTTCATTTCGTGTATATGAGTAAAGAGTTGTGATTAACAGATTTTAGATGGAGTTTTTTTTTTTTTTTTTTTTTTTTTTAAAAAAAAGCTGTTTAGCATTTGGTAATAGCTATAAAATTTGACATTTTTTCACTTTTTAAAAAAAATTTCAATTTGATGCTTTTAAATAAATTTTTTTTTTTTTCAAAAATAGATATAACAAGTTAACTTTTTCAATAATCTCAAATAATTAGTTATCAAGATAGGATACTAAATTTGTATATTCTATCAAACTATTTTTCTATAATGTTCTTGTTTTAATATTACTATATGATTTGTTTTTTTTTGCAAGTTCATTTCTTCGTATGACTAAAATTTCAACCAACTCGCTTTTGGTGAGATGGTCAGATCCACACTTCCCAAATGAGAGATTATAGGTTCGATTCTTGGGAGCCGCACTAAAGAGTTTTACTTTAATGTGGGCCTTTGGTTGCCTCTGAGCCTTTATGCCCTGTATATGTTACTAACTACTAACCATCATAACGCCCTGGTGGTTCAAAATTAAAAAATCACGTTCAATCAAATTCTTTTCCTATAATATTTTGCTAATGATTTTTGGTTCCTTTTTGTCTTGCTATGTTACAGACAACAGATATATATACGGAGAACACAACGATGAGTCACAGAAACGGTCCAAAACTCGAATTGAAGCTAAATTTATCGCCACCGCGGAATCACCTAAGAGTGGAGTCACCGAGCCGCATGCCGTCCACGTCACCGACAAGTTCGTGTGTGTCGTCGGAGATCAACCAAGAAGAAACTCTCTGTTACCCCAACAGCCCCGAAGCCACCTCAATGATGCTCGTGGGTTGTCCTCGGTGTTTGATGTACGTTATGCTTTCCGAGGAGGACCCTAGATGCCCAAAATGCAAGAGCACCGTTTTGCTTGACATCCTACATGAGAACACCAAGAGAACAAAGAAGAGTTAGAGCAGCCTCTATTTATATATATATATATGTATGAATATGTATGTATATGTATATATAGGCGCGTAATAGAGTGGAGTTTATCTAGCAGTGCCCTTTATATATCATCTTTTGTTTCTTCCCCTGCTTGGCAGAAAGACAATGTATATGGGCTAATTTAACTGCAACTGCCCAAATTTTCCTATCGAAATGCTAGGTAATTTTAAGAACTTCAAGTTTTATTTGGCTTTTGTGTTATGTCCAATCACACCACGCCACATCAAGAGAAATTATTACATGTGACTGTCAAACTGTGTGACGATCACTGTGTAGGACCCACAAATACTTAAGGAAAAATGCTAAGCACATCGGTTTTGAACAACTAAACTATATATTCACCTGCTAATGTATCGTGGTAGTTTTGAAATTAATTTGAATTTACTTGGTAACTAGTTTAGCATTACTCATACTCAAATTATAGTAGAACTCACGCAAGTGCGATGGTCACACAAGTTAGTTTCTCCCACTTAAGGGCTTGCTAGGTAATGTATCCATATATATATATATACATAGTAATACACAAACACACACAGCCCCATATATGTATTAGGTACATTTTTATTGCCTTTGGTGTTATGTCCAATCATAGCATGCCACTTAGGAAGCACCGAACATGTCGTATTGTGCCCGACACACGACATAGATACTTTTCCTACATCGTCGATGTAAATTTTTTTAAGATTTTGTGGTGTTGACGTGCCGGTGTCGTGTCGTATCCGTATCAGATTGTTGGTGTTGCATAGCATGCCACTTCAGGGATTGCTAGGTAATATTTACATACATTTACAAATGTATGTATGTTACAAATGTATGTATATATGCACATACATATATATTTCACCCAAGGAAAAGGTGCAGTAACTTCTCATAAATGCAAGATGGGTGAGGTATGTGATAAGAAGTATATAACTTTTTGTACTTGAAACTTTATAGCAGTTCAGTGAAAAAGCTAAGTGTTGTTTGAGTTTGGAGCACTGAGGCTGCATTGTAAAAATTAATTAGGCCAGCAAAACTGTTGACCTAAACCATATAGTTCACCACCAAGGGGAAGTGGCTGAACGGTAAAAGACCCTAGCAAGTTAAGTACCAGGAGTTCGTGACCCTCTCCATGTAGGGTGTGTGAGAGGTATCTATGGTGGGCCCACCACTAAAATTCCACTAAAAAAAAAAGAGAAAAAGAAAAAGAAAACCACATAGTTCTTGCATGCCCTACAAAATGATGGAAACATAAGATCCAGAAAGGAAAAGTGACTTATTAAATTAAAATATTCACCACTTTCGGTTTGCGAATTTATTGAAGAAAAATTAATTCTCTATGCTTAAAAGGGAAAGTGACTTATTAAATTAAATTCAAAACTTTCGATCTATTTACAAGTATAATTACTTTTCTTTCCTATTTTCCTTTATAACAAAGTTCTTTGGAAAATGTTTTTCTTGGAATTCTCCTTTCATTTCCCTCATCAAATCAAATTAGAGCACAAGTATAGGCCCATTGGAGTGGGGCTTACTAGGGATGAACAATCAAGCCAGGCATTCTGAGTTTGACTCCTCCTTAGTGAAGCATGTCTTATCGGTGGCTAGCTTGCAATGATTGGGTCATTTAGCCCGCTAAAGAGTGTTATTTTTCAAATTTTGATAGGGCTCGCAAAAGTAAAATAAAAAAAAAAAAAGAAAAGGTGAATTATTAATTGTAATGCATATGATAGTATCATAATAAAAGAACATTTAATTAACTTTGTATTTATACGATTGAATAGCCACTTTTTGAAAAAAAAAAAAAAAACATCTTCACATGCTAGAGATAACATATCACCACTAAGCAATTGCACCTAGTTGGAAAATTCAACCACCAAATATTAATAGACCAAAAAAAAAAAAATTATCATGTACCGACGCAAATACAACAAATAAATTTATGTATACTTGTATCTATATCGTATTTGTATTTGGACAATACAAGCACAAAAAAAAAAAAAAAAATCAAAGATAAATGAAAATTATCAAGGAGCAGAGAAGGGTAGTGAAGTAAATGTATATGGGAAAAAGTGGGTTGGGTTAGGTAGTTCGAGCATTGAAAAACAAGGAAACTATATAAAGATTGAGAGACCATTGAAAACAAATAAATGTAAGAGTAATTGAGACGGTTGAGAATAATGAGGGGTATTACGTCATATGATAAATACAAAATTAAATTCACACCCTTGTCCTCTCTCTCTCTCTCTCGCTCTCTCTCATTGTTCTTTGTTCATCTTCTCTGCCTTTAATTTTCATTTTTTGGCCTGAGCTTTCACTCTCTGTGTCACTAAATGCCATCTTTTGTTGCCATTCTCTTATAGGGCAACCTTCTTATCTCCCTCCCCTCCATGTTCTATTCAATTCAGTTTTACTTCCTTTCCTTTTCCCAACCTCCTCTCTCTCTCTCTCTCTCTCTCTCTCTCTTAAATATTGGTTGTATTTGTAATGGGTGTACCATGTCAGTATTTATCACAGCACTAATAGAAAAGCAGTAACTCAAGAAAAGATTATCTTCCAACATTATAATTTACTAGTTTTCATTTTACTTTCTTTTCCTTCCTATTTTCCTCCTTATTTTTCTTATCAAGCCAAACAAAAGAAAGAGTTTTCCTCAAAGTTATCTTTTCTTTTCTCTTCTGTTAATCCATAAATCAAACAGAGTTGAAACGAAAAAAAAAAAGAAAAAAAACAAAAAATTTGAAAAACAAAAAATAAAAATAAACCTTACCAAAGGAAATAGAGGGGCCACAATATGGCCGGATGACCCAAAAATCACAATTTGGGGTGTAGGGGGTAGGGGAAGGACCACAAATGCAATAGCTCAGTCATCATTTGACGGTCACCTACTTAGGAGCAAAGTTCAAATAGTTGTTTTTCGGAGTTGCAACAGATATATTTGGCAAGTTACAGTTTCATTCAAAAATTAGGTAAATTTGGTGCACCAAACTACAACTGATACCCTTGAATGAAAAGATAAATCATTTATTTTTGTCCTAGAGGAAGATCTAAAATTAGAGATAACCATACTTTATGATGATGTCAAAATTTGTTAAAGTAATTTAAGGAGAGAGACTGATTTTTTGTATGTGGTTCGGCCCTGTTAATGAAGGTACCTACGTCCACGTGTGTGTCTAGTAGAGGTGGCCATGGGCCGGGCCAGGCCGGGCTTGCACTCTATACTAAGGGTAAGTACCTTTGTCCAAGCCCGGCCCGACCCATGGCGGGCCTACAATTGGTTGCCCAAGCCCGGCACAGCACCAACCACTAAAATCCCAAGTCCGGCCCGCGGGCCGGCCTATTACTATTTTTTATTTTATATTTTTAAAAACTTGAACTAAGGAAAAAAAATTTACCATAAATAATGTTTTGAATGATTATTAAGACACATTATTCACAAAAATTCAATAAAAACTCTTGTGATAATACATATACATTGAATATCTTATGTCAAATTATATTAATTTATATATTATATAATAGAAAATACAATAAATAAATATATTTTACTAATAGTTGGGCCGGGCCGGGCCAAAGCGGGCCTTATTTGCTTTGTCCAAGCCCAACCCTTAAATTGATCGGGCTTAAAATTGTTGCCCAAGCCCGCTTGAACGGGCCAATATCTTTGCCCAAGCCCTGAAAAATTAAGGCACGTTCACTATACTGTAAAAAGCCGGGGACCTGTGGTGAACCAACAATAGTTTGGAGCTACCGTAGGTCGGTTGGGCGTGTTGGTGAACGCTATAGAGGTGGTGTAGAGACTGAAAAGTTGAACACTTTCTATAGGGGTAAGTGGTCAGTTTTAAAGATGCAAGAGACCTACTCATACATGGATAAGGAAATATAATCAAATTAGGATGTGATTGACACCAATCAAGTAAGTTTCCTAATTGTATTAGGATTGATTGGCATTAATTGTGGGGGTTTCCTAATTGGATTAGGAAACAATTTGCCCTTTCCATGAGTCTTCTAGTTTGAATAAAAAACTGCCTGGAATATTCTGGGGCGTGCCTTGCGGGCCTGGCTTGACTGCGCCTGTATGGACCATGCCAGTGTGGTCTTCCCGACCTGTTGGTCTGGTCGTGAATGAACCGCCCGGGATGGTGAGTCTCGAGTAGACTAGACCGCTCGGACTGATGCTTGTCCGAGGAGTTGTGCATGATTTGACCGGGACAGGGACCGACTGCTGAGTTGAACCGCTCGGTCATAGGATAGAGCCAATTTTGGGTATATCAGCTGCCCCCCATTTCCAAGGTTGGCTTGATACTATATCGGGGCAAGTTTGGAAATTTGTTTGATGCCACCTGCCACTGTCTGAGTGCTTGGGAAGCTGCCTTGGAGCTTCTGAGTCTTGTGAGTGCTCGGGAACTTGCCGGGAGTTGAGACTCGACCTAATTCGGAGTCTTTTGCTTAAGTTAAGCTCCCAGGATGGTTATCTTCTACCCGTAAACCTTCGTCAAGGTTGTGGGTAAAAGAATTTTACCATGTTGGAAAAGTCGACCTAAATTGTGTTACTTTAGGGTCCTTTTGCGTTAACTCCCCAGGATGGTTATCTTCCGCCCTGCCAGCCTTCGTCAAAACTGTTGGGAGAAGAGTTTGACCATGTTGGTGGAGCCGACTTAAATCACGTTGCTTTAGGGTCTTTTTGATCCTCTATCGTCGCCCAACCTAAGAGATTTTAGTCACCTCTATCATCGGTTTGGACTTAAGTAGAGTTATTGCCTCTGCGTACTGTAGGTGCCCGGGTTGTCTAAGAGTTGGATTTAGTTAGCGCAAGGCCTGTAAGTACCCGGGGTGATTGCATGTTTAGTCCATCGTGCATTTCTGCCCCCCAAGCTTTCACTAAGACGAGGGTCTTTTGGAGGCTAGGACTGTAGGTAACCGACCTGGAGTATGGTGGTTGTAGGGTTTTTTGAAGCTTGCCATCATCAGCCACCTAGGGAGATTTGTCCCCATCGTAGGTTGGACCTAAGCGAAGTCGATGCCTCGGGCGTGACCCCGAGGTCTTTTTCCTCGGGTGCAATCCCGAGGTCTTTAGTGCCTGGGTCTGAGCCCGAGGTCTTTTTAGTGCCTGGGTTCGGAACCTGAGGCCTTTTGTGCCTGGGTTCAGAGCCCGAGATCTTTTTAGTGCCTGGGTTCGGAGCTCGAGGTCTTTTTAGTGCCCGGGTTCAGAGCCCGAGGTATTTTTAGTGCCTGGGTTCGGAGCCCGAGGTCTTTTGTGCCTGGGTTCGGAGCCCGAGGTCTTTTTAGGAGCTCTCTGACAGTCTGCGGAGTCTCATCCGATGGTCGGGTAAGTACCACTATAGTTGGATTGGTCGAGACTGTTGGAGACCCGGAACCTCAGGGGGCCTAAACAACATTATCTGGATGAAGGAGGAGCACTGCAGCCGCGACACTGGCCCACTGCCGCCGCGGCACTCTCCCCCAGAGTAGTGTTTTTTTGTAAATAATTTTGGGGTCCCATTTTGATTAATTAAAAACCAAAACGACATAGTTTTATGATTTCAGATATTTGGAGCCAATGGGAATACTTCTAAAACCCCAAAACCATCCCAAATTGGCCTATATAAATCTGCCATTGCTCTTCATTTTAGGGGGGCCAAGTGCAAAAGCTTAGAAAAGTTGTAGAGAAGAAGAGAGATAGAGATAGGTTTAGAAGAGAGAAAACGAGCTTCCTCCTACTATTTTGCTATAGAAAGTGAGTTATAATCTTGTTTTCTTCCATTACCTCTCTTATACTTCACATTCCAAACACCCCCCCAATCACCATTCTTGAGCATTCTTGAGTTAGGAAGCTACTTCCATGTCCAAATGTCAAAATCTATGAGTGAAACACCAAACTACAAGTCCAAAATCACATTGATTATCATCTATTGATTGTTATTTACTTGTTTGTTCATATTATGTTCATCTCTTCTCACCTCATTTCTTTTTGATTTTCTTTATTTACTTACTAGTCCATCATCATCTAAGTGATGACATGAAGTTTGAGGTGAGTGAATCCTTATGGATAGTAGCTCTTGACCTCAAAAACATGTTTGATAGATGATGATCATAACTTCAATACCTCCAAGGTATTCTTGAAGTTATGTTCAAATAAAGAATGAATCTTTCCAACAATCTTGGAGGTTCTTGATGATGAGTTTGATGTTGACATTTTAAGTGGCTATAATCTTTATTGAGTATTGAAAATACATTTTCAAAACCTCTATTTCAAAACCCTCCTCAATCCCTCTCATTTTGATCTCAAGAAAGAAAACCTTGTTTTCCCCAAAATCTTCAAAATAATGAGTCAAAACAGTGAGTGAGATGAGCTCAAAGATTTATCTAGAGCTCAATACTCAATGTATGGATGAAAGGCCACTTGGAAAGTCTTCCTAACTCATCATAGGACACCCACGATTTTTGGTTTGACTTGGAAGTGCTTGAAAATGGTCCATTTGGACCCAAACATTCCTTCCAGACATTATGCCTCGGCTGTCACAGCAGCTTAGTTAACTTCCAACTTCTTTTTCAGAAACCATTTCCAAACGGGGTGGTCCCAACTTATTTTTCCCTTAAACTTAAATGTCTTAGGGAACCTTTGGTATAAAATGGGCCCCTAGATCATTTGTTTTCATTTCCTAAGAATTTTCAACATTTCAGTCGACAGTACGGACTCTGTTTCTGAGTGACCTTCATTGTTTATATGATTTCTCTCAATCTGTGATAGTTATTAAAGATTGGCTTTTTGGGTTGTGTTCTAGACACAATAAGGAAGATCTCCATAAAAAAAAATGCATTGAAAACATTCCTAACCCCTCTTTTTCATTTTCACAAGATCATGTTACTGTTCTGTCCACTATTCACAGCAAGCACATTTTAACTTTCATTCTTTAATTTGATGCTTATATGCACTCCAAATTAGCTCATGTCTTAGGAAGTAGTTCATATTACATGTGTACATATCCCATGATGATTTCATTCATTCATTCATACACAATCTAGACTTCTAAGTCATTCTAGGAATCCATGAACACAAAGCACACTACAACCTTGGCACATTCTAGATACATACATTGCATTCATGCAAGATTTGGGGTTTTTGTAACTCCTAATTTAAGAAGATTATAAGGAAATGAAATTAATCACACGTTCATGCTTCCCCTCGATCTAATCATCCTTTCTCATCTGTCCCGGGGATTGAGAGATCTTCTTTTCTCAAAGATTAACATGCATCATTCTAGCTTGCTAAGCATAGTTTGATTTGTTTATTTCAATAACAATTCATGTCCCCTTAGACTAGGAAAACTTGATTACTTGATAAGTGATTAGATGATTTTTTCTAGGTTTGTTTGTGTGATCTTTCACTTTGCATTGTATGATATTTGACTTAGATTTTATGAATGATATCTTATCTTTTGATCTTCCAATTTCAAGATTCTTATGCAATGTAATATACTTATCATAAATATTAATTATCGAACCAAACATAGTAGAAGATGATTATTTGGATGCTAATTGAGGCCCGTCGAAAGACGGGGTGAGTTGAAGGGCCAGTGCCCTTTATCCATTTGGGTGAGTCAAAATTAGGTTTCTTGGTTCCTTAAAGACCAAGTGGCGACTCTGTATCTGTTTTCAACAGACCATTTTCTTCCTTTTGATTCAAAATCAAATTTCAAATTTCAAAACAAACTAAAGTGGTGGAATGCCGGTGTTCACAATCTGGCGACTCTGCTGGGGAATTTTTATTTTAAAACGAAATAATACAGAGGTTTGACTCATAAGAAGCATCCTTAAAATCATCTTTTTACTGTGTCTGGTTCACCATATTGCACAAGTCACCGTTGATACTGTACATTCCAAGGTATATCAAAAAGAGTAAAAACCTCCGTACTGTCTCCCTGACGGTATATTGGAACTCTCGTCAACGGACCCTCTTTGACTAAACCCAGCCTTCGCATATAGATTCTTGTAGAACCTTTCATAGGACTGTTCATTTATCTTTTCAGATAGGACAATGTGATATAACTACTGTATGCCCTGACGGGATTACCTGCGCGGTGTAGACGCCTATGTGGCATAGAACAGAACCTCTTTCTTATGATTCCCAAGGCAATCACTCACATGTGATCACATTGAGTTGACCTGCCTAGGCACCATGACAAGGATGTCTGCTCCATGCTCACAAAGATATACACCGCAAACCTTGTTTGTCGGTCCTAAGGCATAGGAGTATGAAAACCTGCTGGAAAGTACGATCACTATAACCGTATTAACCCGTTTCTCCCATAAACTCTGCCCGGTTATCCCAGATATAACCATACCAACCAGTTTCTCCTAGAAACTCTGCCCAGATATCCCAGATATAACCATATTAACCAGTTTCTCCCATAAACTCTGCCCGGATATCCCAGATATAACCATACCAACCAGTTTCTCCTAGAAACTCTGCCCGGATATCCCAGATATAACCATATTAACCAGTTTCTCCCAGAAACTCTGCCCGGATATCCCAGATATAACCATATTAACCAGTTTCTCCTAGAAACTCTGCCCGGATATCCCAGATATAACCATATGAACCAGTTTCTCCCAGAAACTCTACCCGGATATCCCAGATATAACCATACCAACCAGTTTCTCCCAGAAACTCTGCCCGGATATCCCAGATATAACCATATTAACCAGTTTCTCCCATAAACTCTGCCCGGATATCCCAGATATAGCCATACCAACCAGTTTCTCCCAGAAACTCTGTCCTGATATCCCAGATATAACTGTATTAACCCGTTTCTCCCAGAAACTCTGCCCGGATATCCCAGATATAACCATACCAACCTGTTTCTCCCAAAAACTCTGTCCAGATATCCTGGATATAACCGTATTAACCCGTTTCTCCCAGAAACTCTGGCCTATTTTCCCAAATACACTAGTTTCTCTAAAAAAACTCTATCCAAATTTCCTAAAAAGTACCCAAAGTTCCTGTTTCCCCCAAAAACTCTGTCCAAAATTCCCGAAGTATCCCGGAAATCCCTGTTATCCCTTGGTGATCGTACTGGAAAGTAAGATTGGCACACTCTCTATGATTAGGACCTTATTTGTTTAACTGCTACCTGTTAGAAATAGGGGCATCATATAGATTAGGGCGTACATCCGCATGCTTGTCTCATATGCATGCACCATTCCCATCAGTCTGCACGCACTGTCTCGAGTCAGTCCACATCACTGTCTTTGTCTGTCTAAAGTCATCACTATCAGGAGCTGATACACCCCTTTCCCTCGAAATCTGTCAGGTCATTATAGATTCCCAAGGTCAGCAGCCGGGATCCTCATCATGGGCCAGGAGTTCAGATAATCGTTTGGTCAGAATCAGTCCGACAACCTACTTCAGCATGAATCGAGAAGAGTTAGAAAACAAGGTTACCGAGTTGGGAGCGACTATAAGCCAACAGTCTGACAGCCTAGCCCAAGTTCTGAAGTTCATAGAAGAATTAAAGCAACAGCGGTCGCAACCTCTGCCTGGGTTTCCACCACTAGGGTTTGAACCACCCCTACATGAAAATAACGGGGAGGAAGACTGGCTTCAAGGGGTCCCACCATTTGCTTACGAAAAGAAGCTCCAGGAGAAAATGGACAAAGTTGACAAGCTTGAAAGTGTGTTGAGGAAGAGCAAAGGGGTTGATGATTACATGTTAGACCTGGAAGGCCTCTTTGAGCCCATCAAGCTAAGGCTGCCCGAGAACTTCAAAATGCCTGAAATTGACCGTTTTGATGGAACAGGGAATCTAAAAAGTCACATCAAGTTGTGCATAGGCATCTTTCAATCGATGGGCTGCACTCATGAGCACATTGCGATGTTGTTCCCGCAAACCCTTAAGAATGCCGCACTATCCTGGTTCCTAACCCTTGAAGCCTCCAAGACCCGAGTCTGGGAATACGTTGCTAGAACTTTCATTGATCACTACTCTTACAACCAAGATTTTGATATCACCATCCGGGATCTAGAGACTACCAGGCAGAACTTCAATGAGTCCTTCACTGCGTTCTTGAGCAGATGGAGGAATAAAGTGGCTCAAATGATCCACAGACCTGTTGAGAAAGAGCAAGTACGTATGTTGGTCAAGAACATGCAACCAGTATATCATGACAAGCTATTCTACCAATCCATCTCCATATTCGAAGAGCTATTTAAAATAGGCACCAGAATAGAGGATGCCGTCAGAGAAGGAAAGTTCAAAAAGGATGAACCCTAACACCAGTCCAAGAGACCTAACTACTCCCTGGACTCCCCGGATATCAATGCACTTAGCAACCAATTAATGGCCTGCGCCCTCCGTCCATACCAGTCCATTCCGCCAAATCGCCCAAAAGGCCCTCGCGAATTCTCTAAACTTGATGTTCCTCTTTCCACAGCCTTGGACCACCTACTCAAAAAGGGCCACCTGCAGCTCCTCCCTCATAAGCCGCTACCAGATCCTATACCCTCCCACTACAACATGAGCCTACGATGTGCTTATCACCAAAAATCTAGGCTATACCACCGATCAGTGCATCCGCCTCCGCCATGACATTCAGAACCTTATAGAAGATGTCCCCTATCCTAATCCCATCCACTATCTTGGCTTGGACCAACCGATCGAATTATCCCTTCCGTCGATGCTAATGAATGCTGAAGCTAAGCAGTAAAGTGATGGTGTTTGGAACTTCTGCTAAAAAAAAATAGAATAAGAATAATAAATGGGTCGCAAAGACACTCCATTTGAGACCGGGTCGAGTCAAGTTGAGTCTGTTCTATGTTCCGAGTCCATTTCAATTCTAGTCTTGTGATCGAGTCTGTCTGTCATCGAGTTGTTAATAAGTCTGTAAACCTTCTCTATTGATGGAATGAAATATCATTTTGCTTAATCTGATGTGCCTAGTCATATATGCATGAATCACTAAACTGAAGTGTCACTTTTTAAATTACCATGGATATTACTCTGCTAATAATTTTTCTACAACAAAACAAAAAAAGAATCCTGAAAGGTTGAAGTCGATTTCACGCTGACACTGATGAAGAGCTGAGAATTGAATAGTCTTACTTTAAGAATTTAAAGATGCTTTTGCCTCAATCTTGAAAAGACATACTTGAAACTGACTTGGGGCTTGCCCAACACCCTTTGTCATCATTTCGAAGCCTTAAGCCCAATCCAATTGGGAGCAATGCAATCTGTCCGATTGAAAGCAATGCAAACTTAGCCCTTGATGGCAGCCAAACATTTCAGTGAGTTTCATCTCCACTTTAAAAAAAAAACAAAAAAAAAGAAAGAAAAAGAAGAAAAAAGAAAAGAAGAGAAAAGAATAGAAAAGAAAAAGCTCGCTAGGTTGAAAACCCGAAAGGGCACCTAGGCAAAAGTTAGAGCTGAAAAAGGTGTTGATTTTCAAAATCTGACCTTAGCCAGTCAAAATGTTGAAAACAATTTTGATGAAACAAATGAGAGAATCATACGCTTCAAGATACATCTTAAGAACATGCCAAGATCACATTTCAAAAGGCACGGAATGACCACAAATAAATTTCGAGAGCTGACATGCACATTCTGGAATTCTGAGATTGCAATTGAAAGATCTCACAAGAATCGACTACATTAAAAAGCAAAATTGAGTGGCTAGGCGAAAGTGAAAAGGATCAATCCTCAAAATAAAACAAAAAGAATAAGAAAAAGAAAAAGAAAAGGAAGGGAGATTGAAACTGAATCCTTTTATTCAAAGCTACCACAAGTGGCTCAAGTTTGAACTTATTTGACGATTGGTTTGAGAAACCCTCATACCCAATTTCTTTCAAGCCCTGACTTGAACTACGCTCGACCTGATTCCCACTCAGGGATACGTAGGCTCCGCATCGATTCGATCGACACCATCATAATCAACCCCCCTTTCTTTCAAGACTTTGGCCCGAACTACGTTGGACCTGATCCCCGCTCGGGGGTACGTAGGCAGACTTTCAAAAAGAAAAGAAAGATGGCTCGCTAGGTCGAAAATCCGAAAGGGCGCCTAGGCAAAAATTAGAGTTAAATCCAAGGTGAGCAATAATAAAAGAGAGAAAAGAGCTTGCTAGGTCACCTCACTGGTGCCTAGGCAAAAGTTATGAGCATTTGAGAGATTAAAGTCACGGTCCATGCCTCAAGCCAGAAAATCACCTTCCACACTAGGGGCAAACTTCGGCTACCTGCCTCGTTTGCTTGACTTTTACTATCTACCCTTCATACAAGGGGCAAACTTCGGTCACCTACCTCGTTTGCCCAAAACCTCCAATAAACCATCATCCAAACTAGGGGCAAACTTCGGTCACCCACCTCGTTTGCTTATGAATCCCACTTTGTACTAGGGGCAAACTCCGTTTGCCTAACACAATCCCTTCACACCAAGGGTGAGTTTTCAAGTTACCAAGTTGTTTTGAAAATTTTGAAATAGAGCGTCTTTTACTCTAAAAGCTAAGGTACTAATTCAAAGCACTTCCTGGGAGAAGTAGAAAATTGACTAGATCACTAGGGAGGAATTTTTAAAAATAAGATTTATCAGCAAAGTGCTACCATGTTAAGATGAGGGGTGAACACCAAAAGAGAAATGGTACATCGTTTATGACAAAAGCACATCAAGTTTTGACAAGATGAGCTTGTTTCATTTTGGTGTCAAATGTGTCGTCCTCGTGCGTCGATGACTGTCAAGTTTTTGAGTATGTTGTAGTCTCAAATGTGTGAGTCAACAGTGACTAATAAAATTTTCAAATCAAGCTATAAAGAGCATGCCAATACAAGCAGGAGTACCAAACACCATTACTGCACCGGTTAAGGTGTCAGCATGAGAAGCGTCCAAACTTAGGGCAAATGCGAATTTAATCCCTTTCCAAACCATCAAAAGTTGACCATCATCTCCTTGCAACATAAGTCCATGAGTGGGTGTTGATCTTCCTTCATGCAACATAAGTCCATGAGTGGCTGTTGATCATCTTCCTTCGTTCATGCAACATAAGTCCATGAGTGGCTGTTGATAATCTTCTTTCGTCCATGCAACATAAGTCCATGAGTGGCTATTGATTACTTTCCTTTTCCTTCATCTCCAAGCAACATAAGCCCATGAGTGGCTGTTCATTTTCCTTCATCTCTAAGCAACATAAGCCCATGAGTGGCTGTTGATTGATCTTGGATTGGGCACCGCAAAGATTTGATCAACCGCGAGAGATTCAGAGATGGATCCCGGTTCTGGGCCAGCAAGATTTAATCAACTATGAGAGATTCAAATTTGAATCCTGGTTCCTGGTCAAGAGAAGTAGTTGAAGAGAGATCCCAAAAAGAATCGCTTCATCCCCAGCAGATTCAGTTTAATCCCCAGTAGGCATATCAATTTGTACATCATCAGTTCAATCTATGACAGTCACAGTAGTTCACTGTCGACTCGTCATATCGATTCGTACATCGTTAGTTCAATCCATGACAGTCACAGTAGTTCACTGTCGACTCGGCATCTCGATTAGTACATCGTCAGTTCAATCTATGACAGCCAAAGTAGTTCACTGTCGACTCGTCATATCGATTCGTACATTGTTAGTTCAATCTATGACAGTCACAGTAGTTCACTGTCGACTCGTCATATCGATTTGTACATCGTCAGTTCAATCTATGACAGTCACAGTAGTTCACTATCGACTCGTCATATTGATTCGTACATCGTCAGTTCAATCCATGATAGTCACAGTAATTCACTGTCGATTCATCATCTCGATTCGTACATCGTCACTTCTTTTGGTCACGGTTAGTCCAACTGTTGATCCAATCCATGATAGTCACAGTAGTTCACTGTTGGCTCATCATCTCGATTCGTACAACCTCACTTCTTCTGGTCACGGTTAGTCCAACTGTTGATCCAATCCATGATAGTCACAGTAGTTCATTGTCGACTCATCATCTCGACTCGTACATCGTCAGTTCATTAATCATCATTAGTTTACCATCACTCTCATTCAAAATATGCCGTGTTCATCATCCTCATTCAAAATCTTAGGCTTCTATGTCCATTAATGGGGCTTCCATGTCCATCGCTTGACATCTCAGGATTTCATGTCCATCACTTGACGTCTCAGGACTTCTGTGTCCGTCTCTTAGTTTCCAGGGCTTCCATGTCCGTCAGTTATCTGTCAAACTATATCTCCGATTATAGTCCTCTGGGACCCCACATCCAATTACGTTCGCTTACGAAGCACACTTCCCAAAATTCAGAAGTTTACCCCTAGACTCAGGGCCTTCTAAACCTTGGTGTCCTCATCCGAGTTATCCACATCACAGTCACCAGCACAACATCAGCCCACTCGGAGTGGCACACCCCACAGCACCAGCTCATACTATGATTAGAACACTAGGCATGATAGGACTCATGTACACAATCATATCACATCCATGCATTGCATATCACTTTTTTAGCATAGCATCCGCCTGATTGTTGTGTATGTGCATGTGTGATTGGTTCCTTTGTGCCCTGAACTACGTCCTGGTCTGATTTCCCTTGGGATACGTAGGCAGCTCACGCAGAGCGTGACCAGCACTGACCTCAGCATCATCCTTGTATCTTTTGCAACGCTTTTATCCTAAACCTATAGCCTCCAAAAGACCTGTCTCTTCAAAGCTTTGGCACTCGCTTGCGACATGCGTTGCCTCGCAAGTTCATGCCAAAGAGGGGAAAACTGTAGACACCCCATTTTGTTGGCTATCAGATTTAGGAGACCCATAGCTTGGTGGTTCACAATGATCAAAAAAGACTCCTGGAAGTTAGTTCTATCTCTCAAAATGCTCAGAATGACCAAAATACCCCTGAAAGCCCAAAAATTTCCAGATTTGGTCCGAAAGTTCTGGAAATATGCTATGTCGTGAGAAAAGTAAAAAAAATGAGTTTTTAAGTAAAATCAGATAAAATCATCATCTCCCAGAGACCCCCGGAAGTCCCGAAAGTTCCCGGAAAGTCTCCGTTGACCGGTTTGACCAAGTTTGACCGAAATCATCCAAATTCGCCAGGATCATTCTAAATCATGTGAAAAGTATTAAAATGAGTTTTAAAAGAAAATCGAGTGAAAACGTCAGCTCCGCCCCAAAAGTTTCCAGAACTTCCCGGGAATCCCAGGTTTGACCAGTTTGACCAAAATTTGACTTTAGAACCGGAATACTGTAACATTTTTTAAACATCTTTCATGGATATTAGAGGTCAATAGCTTTCCAACGGTATACCGCACATGATTTCTGGATTTAAAACGAATTTATTGTGAATTTCCAAAGGCGAAAAAGGCGATCAAATTGGCTTTTATTGCGAATACCGCAAAACTTTTCAAAGTGACCTATCTCTAAACTATTTTTTATGTAAAGTAGACTCCATTACCTTTCCAACGGTATATCACAACCTCAATTTGGAGTTCGTACGCATTTTCGGTGAATTTCAGACGAAATAGGGCCTTTTCACGAATACCGGAACCTCAGGGGGCCTAAACAGCATTATCTGGACGAAAGAGGAGCATTGCCGCCACGGCACTGGCCCACTACCGCCGCGACACTAGCCCAGTGCCGCCGCGGCACTCTTCCCCAGAGCAGTGTGTTTTTGTAAATAATTTTGGGGTCCCATTTTGATTAATTAAAAACCAAAACGACATAGTTTTATGATTTCAGATATTTGGAGCCAATGGGAATACTTCTAAAACCCCAAAACCATCCCAAATTGGCCTATATAAATCTGCCATTGCTCTTCATTTTAGGGGGGCCAAGTGCAAAAGCTTAGAAAAGTTGTAGAGAAGAAGAGAGATAGAGATAGGTTTAGAAGAGAGAAAACGAGCTTCCTCCTACTATTTTGCTATAGAAAGTGAGTTATAATCTTGTTTTCTTCCATTACCTCTCTTATACTTCACATTCCAAACACCCCCCAATCACCATTCTTGAGCATTCTTGAGTTAGGAAGCTACTTCCATGTCCAAATGTCAAAATCTATGAGTGAAACACCAAACTACAAGTCCAAAATCACATTGATTATCATCTATTGATTGTTATTTACTTGTTTGTTCATATTATGTTCATCTCTTCTCACCTCATTTCTTTTTGATTTTCTTTATTTACTTACTAGTCCATCATCATCTAAGTGATGACATGAAGTTTGAGGTGAGTGAATCCTTATGGATAGTAGCTCTTGACCTCAAAAACATGTTTGATAGATGATGATCATAACTTCAATACCTCCAAGGTATTCTTGAAGTTATGTTCAAATAAAGAATGAATCTTTCCAACAATCTTGGAGGTTCTTGATGATGAGTTTGATGTTGACATTTTAAGTGGCTATAATCTTTATTGAGTATTGAAAATACATTTTCAAAACCTCTATTTCAAAACCCTCCTCAATCCCTCTCATTTTGATCTCAAGAAAGAAAACCTTGTTTTCCCCAAAATCTTCAAAATAATGAGTCAAAACAGTGAGTGAGCTGAGTTCAAAGATTTCTCTAGAGCTCAATACTCAATGTATGGGTTAAAGGCCACTTGGAAAGTCTTCCTAACTCATCATAGGACACCCACGATTTTTGGTTTGACTTGGAAGTGCTTGAAAATGGTCCATTTGGACCCAAACATTCCTTCCAGACATTCTGCCTCGGCTGTCACAGCAGCTTAGTTAACTTCCAACTTCTTTTTCAGAAACCTTTTCCAAAAGGGGTGGTCCCAACTTATTTTTCCCTTAAACTTCAATGTCTTAGGGAACTTTCTGTATAAAATGGGCCCCAATATCATTTGTTTTCATTTCCTAAGAATTTTCAACATTTCAGTCGATAGTACGGACTCTATTTCTGAGTGACCTTCATTGTTTATATGATTTATCTCAATATGTGATAGTTATTAAAGATTTGCTTTTTGGGTTGTGTGCTAGACACAATAAGGAAGATCTCCATAAAAAATAATGCATTGAAAACATTCCTAACCCCTCTTTTTCATTTTCACAAAATCATGTTACTGTTCTGTCCACTATTCACAGCAAGCACATTTTAACTTTCATTCTTTAATTTGATGCTTATATGCACTCCAAATTACTCATGTCTTAGGAAGTAGTTCATACTACATGTGTACATATCCCATGATGATTTCATTCATTCATTCATACACAATCTAGACTTCTAAGTCATTCTAGGAATCCATGAACACAAAGCACACTACAACCTTGGCACATTCTAGATACTTACATTGCATTCATGCAAGATTTGGGTTTTTTGTAACTCCTAATCTAAGAAGATTATAAGGAAATGAATTTGATCACACGTTCATGATTCCCCTCGATCTAATCATCCTTTCTCATCCGTCCCGGGGATTGAGAGATCTTCTTTTCTCAAAGATTAACATGCATCATTCTAGCTTGCTACGCATATTTTGATTTGTTTGTTTCAATAACAATTCATGTCCCCTTAGACTAGGAAAGCTTGATTACTTGATATGTGATTAGACGATTTTTCCTAGGTTTGTTTGTGTGATCTTTCACTTTGCATTGTATGATATTTGACTTAGATTTTATGAATGATATCTTATCTTTTGATCTTCCAATTTCAAGATTCTTATGCAATGTAATATACTTATCATAAATATTAATTGTCAAACCAAACATAGTAGAAGATGATTATTTGGATGCTAATTGAGGCCCGTCGAAAGACGGGGCGAGTTGAGGGTGTTTTAGTCGTGACAAAGGCTCCTTCCTCTCTCGTACCAAAACCCCAAACCAAGTTCTTTGGTTATAAAGGACCAGTGCCCTTTATCCATTTGGGTGAGTCAAAATTAGGTTTCTTGGTTCCTTAAAGACCAAGTGGCGACTCTGTATCTGTTTTCAACAGACCATTTTCTTCCTTTTGATTCGAAATCAAATTTCAAATTTCAAAACAAACTAAAGTGGTGGAATGCCGGTGTCCACAATGGGTCTCCTGAATTGTTTGTATTCCTATCGAATACGTAGTCGGGTACGCTAATAGTTATAATTTGACGGAGAGAATGTAAAGATCCTAAAAGACATGTTGACGCTAATAGTTATATTGTTTAGTTATTATTATTTGGTCATGGACAATTCGGCACTGCAACCAGTCACGCGCCTCAGGGTCCAAGATGAAAATTTTAAATTTTTTTCATATTTTGGATACGCTGGGGCGTGACAGGGATTTTTGGTATCAGAGCCTTAGGTTAAGAAGTGTGCACCGATTGTCCTACATACTTAAGATGTGAACCTTAAGATAGTTTTGTGATTAGCATGGTACCTTATTACCTCCTGGATGGATGTGGAGGACTTTTGGGATAGGATTCCCAATATGTAGAATTTTACTTGTAATAGGGTTAGTAGCCCATCTTTTGTGTATATAGTTGTACTCAGGCTTGAAACACGTGTTAGTAGACATGTATGCCTTTTCTATGTATATGTTTTTGGTACCGTTGACCCTACAATGTATTTTTTTAGTGTGCGCGCTTTCTTATGTAAATATTTAGAGTTATTAATGAAGACTAGTTTATTTCATATGATAATATGAATTCTTGATGTGTTATGTGTTGCTATTTATAACCCAGTTGTTCATATAGCTTGTATCTATGGTTAGGATTGGCGAGTAACCAATAGATATTCATGTAGGTACATAAGCGCACTAGCACAATGGCAGGAAGACCAAGAAGAAATTGTAACGGAGGATCATCAGATCCTATTCCTGAAGGAATCGATCCTACTGGAATCTTTGGCGCATTTCTGCAGCATTTGGACCATATAGACAACAACCACGGTAATGGAAACGGCAACAACAATGACAATCGCCAAAGACCACCACCTCAGACACGCGACAGATTAATGGAAGGATTCAGGGCTTTGCGTCCTGATAGGTTCGACAGCACCGGTGAATCCTGGCGAGTAGAGCAATGGCTAAGGGATATGGATTGTATCTTTGAATCAATCGAATGCCCCGAGACAGAGAAGCGCTGTCTCGCCACTTTCCAACTCACTTATGCGGCAGCCGATTGGTGGAAAGCTGAGAGAGCAACTATTGGAGTAGAAGCTTCAAGGAGGATGACATGGACTACCTTCCGGGAGAAGTTTTTAGAGAAGCATTTCCCGACGATGAAAAGGACCAAAAAGAGAAAGAATTCATCGATTTGACACAAGGAAATAGGAGTGTAAGAGAGTATACGACACAATTCGAACTCCTGTCTCGCTTTGCCTCTCACATGATTGACACTCCTTAAAAGAAGATCAAGAAGTTTTACCGAGGACTCAATCCGCACCTCCGGTATCTAACATTGGGACACCTGAATCAAACTTTCAAAGCTTTGGTCAGGTTGGCGGTAGGTTTGGAAAGAGATGGCTGCCAAGGCCCGACGCAAATAGTACACCGACCACCCCCGCCAAAGAACGAACCACAAGGAAGACCTTTGACTCAGTGTAGACACCCCATTTTGTCGGCTATCAGATTTAGGAGACCCATAGCTTGGTGGTTCACAATGATCGCAAAAGACTCAAAAAGACTCTTGGAAGTCAGCTCTATCTCTCAGAATGCTCAAAATGACCAAAATACCCCTGAAAGCCCAGAAGCTCCCAGATTTGGACCAAAAGTTCTGGAAACATGCTACGTCGTAAGAAAAGTGATAAAATGAGTTTTAAAGGAAAATTGGATGAAATCGTCAGCTCCCAGAGACCCCCGGAAGTCCCGGAAGTTCCCGAAAAGTCCCCGTTGACCGGTTTGACCAAGGTTTGACCAGGTTTGACCAAGGTTTGACCAGGTTTGACCAAGTTTGACCAAAATCATTCGAATTCACCAGAATCATTTTAAATCATGAAAAAGGTGTTAAAACAAGTTCCAAAAGAAAATCGAGCGAAAACATCAGCTCCCGGGAACTCCCGGAGGTTTCCAGAACTTCCCGGGAATCCCAGGTTTGACCAGTTTGACCAGAATTTGACTTTGGAACCGGGGCGCCAAAACAATTTTTAAAATATTTTTCATGGATACTAGAGGTCAATAGCTTTCCAACGGTATATCGCACATAATTTCTGGATTTAAAACGGATTTATTATGAATTTCCAAAGGCGAAAAAGGCGAGACCAAATCGGCTTTTATCGCGAATACCGCAAAACTCTTCAAAGTGACCTATCTCCAAACTATTTTTTATGTAAAGTAGACTACGTTACCTTTCCAACGGTATATCACAACCTCAATTTGGAGTTCGTATGCATTTTCTGTGAATTTCGGACGAAATAGGGCCTTTTCGTGAATACCGGAACATCAGGGGGCCTAAACAGCATTATCCAGACGAAGGGAGGAGCAGTGCCGCCGCGGCACTGGCCCAGTGCCGCCGCGGCACTCCCCTCCAGAACAGTGTATTTTTGCAATTTATTTTGTGGTCCCATTTTGATTAATTAAAATCCAAAACGATGTAGTTTCATGATGTCAGATGTTTGGAGCCAATGGGAACACTTTCTAAATCCCAAAACCACCCCAAGTTGGCCTATATAAACACCCCATTACTCCTCATTTTAGGGGAGTCAAATGAAAGCTTAGAGAAAATTTGGGAGAGAAAGTTGTAGAGATAAGGTTAGGATAGAGAGAAAAGAAGCTTCCTTCTTGATTTTTCAAAACAAAAGTGAGTTCTAAACCTTGTTTTTACTTCATTACTTCCATTTACTTCAACATTCAATACTCCCAACCACCATTTTAGTGAGCATTTAAGAGAGTGGAAGCTTCTTCCATGTCTAGTGTCATTACATATGAGTGAAACACCAATCTACAAGTCTCATGCTTTATGAATATCATCTATTGATCATCATCTACTTGCTTGTTTATTTATTGTTCATCTCTCCTTATCCCATTTCTTTTTTTGATTTTCTTTATTTACTTACTAGTTCATCATCATCTAAGTGATGACATGAAGTTTGGGGTGAGTGAATCCTTATGGATAGTAGCTCTTGACCTCAAAAACATGTTTGATAGATGATGATCATAACCTCAATACTTCCAAGGTATTCTTGGAATGTATTGAAGTTATGTTCAAAAATAAAATAAATCTCTCCAACAATCTTGGAGATTCTTAATGATGAGTTTGATGTAGGTATTCTAAGTGGCCATAATCCTTATTGAGTGTTGAAAATATGTTTTCAAAACATCAATTTCAAAACCTCTCTCAATCCCTCTCATTTGGTTTCAAGAAACAAAATTTGTTTTCCCCAAAACCTCCAAAACAATGACCCAAAACAGTGAGCTGTTCAGATTCAAATATTTGTTTTGAATTAAATACTCGAGTTATGATGATGAAACCACTTGAAAAACCTTCCTAATACATCATAGTTTGTCCCTATTTTTTTCCATCAATTATAGAGATGTGAAAGTATTTGTTTTGGATGTGAGAAGTTCATATTCATAATCTGCCTCTGTTCTCACAGAATGTTCACCCAACTTCTTGCACTTATTCCGGATATTTTCATCACTATACATATATCTTGTCTATTTTTTTTTTATAAAACTTGGGTGTCTTAGGAAACTTTTGGTACATAATGGGTCATCATAAACCTTTTTTTTGATTTATGAAAAATCATACAAAATCGGTCAACAGTGCAGCTTTTGTTTCTGAGTCATGTGTACATTCTGATTTTTTTCTTTTAATCTGTGATAGCTATTGATGTTTGGATTTTTGGGTTATTTTCTAGACACAATAAGGATGATCTCTGATTTTTCTCACATTGTTTTAGGCACGTTTGACCTCCCATTATAATGTTGCAAAGTATTACATGCAGTCTGTCCACTATTCACAGCAAGCACATTTCAACTTTTATTCTTTGATTTGATGCTCATATGCATTCCAAATTAGCCCATATCTTAGGAAGTAGTTCATACCACATTTGTATATATCCCATGTTGATTTAATCCATTCATTCATGCACATTTTAGACTTCTAAGTCATTTTAGAAATCCATGTACACAAAGCACACGACAACCTTGGCACATTCTAGATACATACATCGCATTCATGCAAGATTTGGGGTTTTTGTAACTCCAAATCTAAGAAGATTATAAGGAAATGAATTTGATCACACGTTCATGCTTCCCCTCGACCTAATCATCCTTTCTCATCCGTCCCGGGGATTGAGAGATCTTCTTTTCTCAAAGATTAACATGCATCATTCTAGCTTGCTAAGCATATTTTTTGATTTCTTTCTTTGTTTGTTTCAATAACAATTCATGTCCCCTTAGACTAGGAAAGCTTGATTACTTGATACGTGATTAGACGATTTTTTCTAGGTTTATTTGTGTGATCTTTCACTTTACATTGCATGATATTTGATTTAGATCTTATGAATGATATTTTATCTTTAGATCTTCCATTTTCAAGTTTTTTATGTAATGTAATATACTATCATAGTATTAATTGCCGAACCATACATAGTACAAGATGATTATTTGGATGCTAATTGAGGCCCGTCGAAAGACGGGGCGAGTTGAGGGTGTTTTAGTCGCGACAAAGGCTCCTTCCTCTCTCGTACCAAAACCCCGAACCAAGTTCTTTGGTTATGAAGGGCCGGTGCCCTTATCCACTTGGGTGAGTCAAAATTAGGTTTCTTGGTTCCTTAAAGACCAAGTGGCGACTCTGTATCTGTTTTCAACAGACCATTTTCTTCCTTTGATTCAATTTCAAACAAGTTTCCAAAAACTAAACAAAGCGGTGGAATTCCGGTGTCCACAATCTGGCGACTCCACTGGGGATTTTATTTTAAAACAAATAATACAGAGGTTTGACTCATAAGAAGCATCCTTAAAATCATCTTTTTACTGTGTTTGGTTCACCGCATTGCACTCTTGCATTTTCCCCCCTCCGACTGTGTCTGAAACGCGGCGCTGACATTGTTCAGGTCTTGCTGTGCCAGGGCACAAGTCACCGTTGATACTGTACCTTCCAAGGTATATCAAAAAGAGTAAAAACCTCCGTACTGTCTCTCTGACGGTATATTGGAACTCTCGTCAACGGACCCTCTTTGACTAAACCCAGCCTTTGCATATAGATTCCTGTAGAACCATTCATAGGACTGTTTATTTATCTTTTCAGATAGGACAATATGATATAACTGCTGTATGCCCTGGTGGGATTACCTGAGCGGTGTAGACGCTTATGTGGCATAGAACAAAACCTCTTTCTTATGATTCCCAAGGCAATCGCTCACATGTGGTCACATTGAGTTGACCTGCCTAGGCACCATGACAAGGATGTCTGCTCCATGCTCACAAAAATATACATCGCGAACCTCGTTTGTCGGTCCTAAAACATAGGAGTATGAAAACCTGCTAGAAAGTACGACCAATATAACCGTACTTACCAGTTTCTCTCAGAAACTCTGTCCATATATCACAGATATAACCGTACTTACCAGTTTCTCCCAGAAACTCTGTCCATATATCCCAGATATAATCGTACTTACCAGTTCTCCCAGAAACTCTGTCCATATATCCCAGATATAACCGTACTTACCAGTTTCTCCCAGAAACTCTGTCCATATATCCCAGATATAACCGTACTTACCAGTTTCTCCCAGAAACTCTGTCCATATATCCCAGATATAACCGTACTTACCAGTTTCTCCCAGAAACTCTGTCCATATATCCCAGATATAACCGTACTTACCAGTTTCTCCCAGAAACTCTGTCCATATATCCCAGATATAACCGTACTTACCAGTTTCTCCCAGAAACTCTGTTCATTCGTCCCAGATATGACCCATTTCCTCCAGAAACTCTGTTCAAATCAACTGGAAATACCCAATCCTCCTCTGAAGCCTCCATAAAACCTGGATACCCCTGTTATCCCTTGGTGATCGTACTGGAAAGTAAGATTGGCACACTCCATATGGTTAGGACCTTATTTGTTTAACCCTATCTGTTAGAAATAGGGGCATCATATGAATCAGGGCATACATCCGCCTACTTGTCCCACATGCATGCACCATCTATCTGCACGCACTGTCTCGAGTCAGTCCACATCACTGTCTTTGTCAGTCCAAAAGTCATCATTGTCAGGGTCTGATACACCCCTTTCTTTCAAAATCTATCAGGTCAGCATAGATTCCCAAGGTCAGCATCCGGAATCCTCGTCGTGGACTAGGAGTTCAGATAATCGTTTGGTCAGAATCAGTCCGACAGCCCACTTCAGCATGAATAGAGAAGAACTGGAAAACAAGGTTACCGAGTTGGGAGCAACTATAAGCCAACAGTCCGACAGTCTAGCCCAAGTCCTGAGATTCATGGAAGAACTGAAGCAACAGCAGCCACAGCCTCCGCCCGGGTTTCCACCACCAGGGTTTGAACCTCCTCTACATGAGAACAATGGGGAGGAAAACTGGTTTCAAGGGGTCCCACCGCTTGCGTATGAGAAGAAGCTCCAGCAGAAAATGGACAAGGTGGACAAGCTGGAAAGCGTACTAAGAAAAAGCAAAGGGGTCGACGATTACATGTTGGACCTGGAAGGGCTTTTTGAGCCTGTCAAGTTGAAACTGCCGGAGAACTTTAAAATGCCTGCCATCGATCGTTTTGACAGAACCGGGAACCCAAAAAGTCACGTGAAGTTGTGCATGAGTATCTTCCAATCCATGGGTTGTACCCACGAGCACATCGCGATGCTGTTCCCACAAACACTGGCAAAATCTGCACTATCATGGTTCCTAACCTTGGAAGCCTCCAAAACCCGGGCCTGGGAAGATATCGTTCGAGTTTTTGTCGATCATTACTCCTACAACCAGGAGCTGGACGTCACTATCAGGGATTTGGAAACGACCCGGCAAAGCAACAATGAATCCTTCGCTGCGTTTCTGAGCAGGTGGAGGAACAAGGTAGCCCAAATGACCCACCGGCCAATTGAGAAAGAACAAGTGAGAATGTTAATCCGGAATCTGCAGCCGCTCTACCACGAGAAATTATTCTACCAGTCCATCTCCACTTTTGAGGAGTTGTTTGAAGTCGGAACCCGAATTGAAGATGCTATCAGGGAAGGAAAGATCAAGAAGGAAGATCCTCCGAGTCAGTCAAGAAGGTCAAACTACTCCCGGAATCCCCCAGATGTCAATGCCCTTAGCAACCAACCCATGGCATACCCTCCAAGGCCCTACCAACCCTCCAACCTGACAAATCCCTCCAACTGCCCTTTCCAGAAAAAGCCCCCTCGCAACTTTGCCAAGTTAGAAATCTCTCTCTCCTCAGCCCTAGACCGCCTCCTCAAAAAGGGCCATCTCCAACTGCTCCAGTCTCGAAATACCCCACCCCCACCTAACTGCGATATGTCTAAACGATGCGCCTACCACCAAGCCCCCGGCCATAACACCGATGACTGCATGCGCCTTCGCCATGATATTCAGGACCTCATCGACTAGAATATCATCGAGCCACCCCCGAAGCAGCCCCATTTCACCCAAAATCCTCTGCCTAACCACCAAAATATTAGCCTCATCGATTCCAACCCTGTATCCTTCAACCCTGCTACCTACATCACCCCCCTAGGACAACCCTTACCTCCCGTTAACATCCCGAATTCTGAGGGAATTCATCTGATCGGAGGGGAGAACGACGAATGGCAGCAGCAGCTAGACGATGAGCAAGACTTGTTCTTTCTGGAAGAGCACGACCTGGGGGTGGTAGACCTCAAGTGGTATGATCTCAACAAGGAAAGCGATGCTTCTATCTGGGATGAACCGGAAAAGCCATTTGTGGGAACGGATTGTGATTGGTTCAAGAAGGATGGGACTGTAGAGGGACCTACTCTTGCCGAGATTGATCATCTGACCAGGTCAGGCCGTCATTATCAGCCTCCACAACCTGCCACCGAAGCAATCGAGAAAGGTCCAGTCAAGGACAAGGGGAAGGGTAAGATGGATAAGATCATCGAAGAAGATAATGAGCTGATAAAGCAGCTAAAGAAGACCCAAGCACATCTCTCAATGTGGGATATCATGGTGACCTCTTACAAGCATAGGCAAGCCGTGTTGAATGCCTTGGCTGGGATTGAAGTTCCCATCGACGCCGCACCGGAGGACATGATAGCTTTCTTGGGTGCACTTACCCCCGACCCGATCATTACATTTTCTGATGAGGACTTACCACCGGAAGGATCCGTGCATAACAAAGCATTATACATCACTGTTGGATGTAAGGGGCAGCAAGTACCATTTTGTCTGGTCGATACAGGTTCTGCTTTGAATGTTTGTGCCCTAAGAACTGCCACTACTTTGGGGGTCAATATCCTTGACATTACGCCATCTGTGCAATCCGTGAGGGCCTATGATAACACCAGGAGAAATGTGATGGGGACTGTCTCTCTACAAATACGGGTAGGATCGCTGGCAAGTACTGAGATTTTTCAAGTCATGGACATACCTGCCTCGTTCAACTTGCTGATTGGGAGGCCCTGGTTACACGCCAACAAAGCTGTATCGTCCACTGTGCATCAAATGATCAAGTACATTCATGAGAAGGAAGTAAAGATCATCCTCGGTAACAGTTGGGGTAACGAAGCTTTCCCGAATTACGCTCCCGTTTTTGAAGTCCAAATGCCCGAGCTAGAAGAAGGAGAAATCGGGGGATTCTTCATGGAAGAAATCCACGTGATCAATGACGAAGATAGGTTCCCTGAGGTCCACTCTACGGTTGTCAACATTGTCCGCAAGATGAACTACTTCCCGGGAATGGGATTAGGCCGACGCCAGCAAGGGATTCGTGAGTTCCCTCAGATCAAAGGACAACAAGGAACTTTCGGGTTGGGGTACAAGCCCGCTGAAGAAGACGTCGAGCTACAGAGGCCATGGAAGAAAAGGGTGAAGGGTCTCCCGCCATACCGCAAGACTTTGAATGGACAGTTCATCAAAGAAGGAGACGATTTCCCTTACTTCGGGTTCCCCGAACCCTGGATCCATCAAACCACTGGGAAGAGGCACCCCGGGCTTGAAATCTTTGCTGACTGCGAAAGGCCCCCATATCAAGACCCGTTCTATCCCGAAGAAGTTGAGAAAACCCCAGAGGAGGACTGGTTGAAGTACCTGGACACTGAAGCCATCGAGAAACTGTGGGAGGAATCCGCTAAGGAGAAGGGAGAAAAGAGGGCCGAGAGCCAGGATGATCAGATCAAGCCAACTGAGGAGGGTCTGAGCAACCAGGCTGTAGAGTCATCTATCTGTGTCTCCCAATCCCCTATTCCCCCAGAGTCTGTACTACCAATTATCGAGTCTGTACCAGAGTCGGCTGCTGTAAGCCCACCACTGTCCGATGTAGTCACTTCACCTGTCATGAATGAAATGAAAGACGATTCTGCTTACTCCTCTGTGTCTACCACTTGTGAATGCACAGATCCCTCCGAGGATCTCTCAATTGAATTTAAGCAACTAATCGAGAAACCACCTGCTTATGAAATAATCGAAAATACTTTATCAGTTAACCTAGGTGAAACAGATAATCCACAAATTGTGCAAATTGGCTCAACTCTTAATAAAGAAGAAAAAGAAAAATTAACCCTCTTGCTAAAAGAATTCAAAGATGTTTTTGCTTGGTCTTACGAAGACATGCCTGGGGTCGATCCCGACATCGTCCAACATCATATTCCTCTCCTCCCCAATTCTAAACTTGTCAAGCAGAAACTGAGGCGCATGAGACCGGAATGGGCACTCAAGGTTAAAGAAGAGGTGGAAAAGCAGTTCAAGGCAGGGTTCATCATTGTCACCGAATACCCAGAATGGGTTGCCAATATCGTGCCAGTCCCGAAGAAGGATGGGAAAGTTCGCGTGTTCGTCGACTTCCGTGATCTGAACAAAGCCAGTCCCAAGGATGACTTCCCACTTCCCCACATTGACGTCTTGGTAGATAACACCGCAGGACATGAGCTACTTTCATTCATGGATGGTTTCTCAGGATATAATCAGATTCTAATGGCGCCAGAAGATCGGGAAAAGACGACATTCACCACCCCTTGGGGAACCTACTGTTATAGAGTAATGCCCTTCGGACTCAAGAACGCGGGGGCGACTTACCAAAGAGCTGCCACCACTCTGCTGCATGATATGATTCACAAGGAGGTAGAAGTGTACGTAGACGACATGATTGTGAAATCCAAGGACAGAGAAGGACACCTGGTAGCGCTGGAAAAGTTCTTCGAAAGGTTGCGCAAATACAAGATGAGGTTGAATCCAAAGAAATGCACTTTCGGTGTGACTTCCGGTAAACTCCTGGGTTTTCTCATCACACAAAGGGGGATAGAGGTGGATCCTTCCAAGATCAAGGCAATCCTAGAAATGACACCACCACGGAATGAAAAAGAAGTAAGGGGGTTCCTCGGAAGAATCCAATTCATTAGCCGTTTCATTTCCAAGCTCACAACCACGTGCGATCCTCTGTTCCGATTGTTGAGAAAAGGGGAGAAGTTCCAATGGGATGACCAATGCCAAGCCGCTTTCGACAAAATAAAAGCCTACCTTCAGAACCCGCCTGTCCTTTCACCACCCATTCCTCATAAGCCCTTATTCCTTTACCTATCCGTCTCCGAAAATGCCATGGGTTGCATGCTAGCCCAAGAAGGAGAAGAAAGCCACTCCGAAAAAGCCATATACTACCTCAGCAAGAGGATGACTGGGTATGAGCTCAACTACTCTACCCTTGAAAAAACGTGTTGGGCCTTGGTTTGGTGTACTCGCCGACTGAGGCACTACATGCTGGCCTTCCCAGTTGTGCTCATATCCCGCATGGATCCTCTAAAATACCTTCTCGAAAAACCCGCCCTAACCGGTCGCATATCCCGTTGGTTACTCCTACTATCCGAATTCGATATCAAGTACGTCACAAGCAAGTCGGTAAAAGGGAGAACCGTAGCTGAACATCTCGCAGAGCATGCCATTGACTCTGAAGAAAGTGGGGACTTTCCATTTCCTGACGAAAACATCATGGAAATAAAGGAAGAACAGTGGAAGTTGTACTTTGATGGAGCAGCCAACATGAAAGGATACGGAGTAGGGATGATTCTCGTATCACCAAGCGGGGATCATACTCCATTGGCGGTCAAGCTCAACTATAACTCCACCAACAACACCGCCGAATATGAAGCGTGCATTCTGGGAATGGAAGCAGCCTTAGAACTGAGGGTTTAGAAGTTAGATGTCTTCGGGGATTCGAACCTCATTATATCGCAAGCCAGAGGGGAATGGAAAGTAAAAGAAGAAAGGCTGAAGCCCTACCATGATCATCTCGACCGACTCAAGAGGCAATTCAAGAACGTCACGTTCCTCTACTTGCCTAGGGAAGAGAACCAGCTAGCAGATTCATTGGCTACCTTAGCCTCCATGATCAAGATTCCTGTGGGAGTCAAGATGATGCCTTTGGTAATAGAGCAGAGGTACGAGCCTTCGTTCAATATGATCGCCGCAATCGAAGAAGAAGAGAATGAAATGCCGTGGTATCGGGATGTTTGGGATTTCATAGAAAAGGGGATATACCCCCAAGAATCTACCAAGAAAGACAAAAGGGCCATTAGAAGATTCGCCGCGCAATTCATCATTTGCAGTGGGAAATTGCTGAAGAAAGGATACAATGGTCACAACCTAACTTGCTTGTTCGGAAAGAGTTCCAAAAGAATGATGGAAGAAATACACGAGGGGGTATGCGGCCCGCACATGAACGGTCACATGCTGGCTAAGAAGATCATAAGACAAGGGTACTACTGGACAACCTTGGAGAAAGATTGTTGCGAATACGTGAGAAGGTGTCACAAGTGCCAGATCCATGCAAACATGATGCATGTACCACCCTCCCTTCTATACAGCATGACCTCGCCTTGGCCATTCTCCACCTGGGGAATCGATATTATTGGTGAAATCATCCCAAAAGCCTCGAATGGAAATCAGTACATTTTGGTGGCCATCGACTACTTCACAAAATGGGTAGAAGCTGCGTCTTACACCAAGTTGGGGGCCAAGGAAGTGGCCAAATTCATCAAGAGAAATCTCATCTGCCGTTATGGAGTCCCCCATGAGATTATTTCGGACAACGGAAGTCATTTCAAGGCAGAAGTCAAGGATCTGTTCGAGGAATACAAAATCACTTATCACAAGTCGTCACCATATAGGCCGCAAACCAATGGGGCAGTCGAAGCTGCAACTAAGAATGTCAAGACCATACTGCAGAAATCAGCTGACACCTACAAGGACTGGCACGAAAAGCTACCGTTCGCACTTTGGGGATACAGAACATCAATAAGGACGTCCACGGGAGCAACTCCTTACTCGCTGGTGTATGGGATGGAAGCGGTACTTCCGGTCGAGATAGAGCTACCGTCTCTACGTGTGATGGCAGAATGTGAAATTTCAGAATCAGATTGGTTGAGAGAAAGATACGAAGAGTTGGCTCTCATAGATGAAAAGCGCCTAGCGGCAGTTGACCATGTCCGAATCTATCAGAAGAGGATAGCCCGTGCCTTCAACAAAAGGGTTCGTCCAAGGAAGATTGTCAAGGGCGACCTTGTCCTTAAGGAATTGCGAGCTCCGATCTTCGATCCCCGTGGGAAGTTCAAACCGAAGTGGGTAGGCCCTTACATCGTCAAGACCATTCTTCCCGGAGGAGCAACTTATCTCATGGACCTTGATGGTGTCGAATTCAAAGAACCAATCAACATGGATCGCCTCAAAAAGTACTATGCTTGACAAAAAATAACCATTTCTTTCAAGCCTTGCCTTGAACTATGCTTGACCTGATTCCCACTCGGGGATATGTAGGCAACCACATCGGTTCGGTCGCTCCCCCCACAAAAGTAACCATTTCTTTCAAGCCTTGCTTTGAACTACGCTTGACCTGATTCCCACTCGGGGATACGTAGGCAACCACGTCGGTTCGGTCGCTCCACCCCACAAAAAATAACCTTTTTCTTTCAAAACTTTGGCCCGAACTACGATGGACCTGATCCCCGCTCGGGGGTACGTAGGCAGACTTTCAAAAAAGAAAAGAAGGATGGCTCGCTAGGATGAAAATCCGAAAGGACGCCTAGGCAAAAATTAGAGCTAAATCCAAGGTGAGCAATAACAAAAGAGAGAAAATAGCTCGCTAGGCCACCTCCTTGGTGCCTAGGCAAAAATTATGAGCATGTGAGAAATAAAGTCGCGGTCCTTACCATAACCCATATATCACCCTCCACACTAGGGGCAAACTTCGGCCACTCGCCTCGTTTGCCTGAACCTCTTCTAAACTAGGGACAAACGTCGGTCATCTACCTTGTTTGCCTCACAACCATACATATCCGAAACTAGGGGCAAACTTCGGCCACCCGCCTCGTTTGCCTCTAACCACCCTAGCATGCCTAAGTGAGCACCAAAAGCAACAACTAAATTGAAATCTAGGTTACAAAATGTTTTTCAGAAAGCTAAATGCATAAAAAGAGGTTCTCAAAGTAACCAAGGTTCACTAATAAACAAACTTTGAATATTACATAAGCAGGAAATAAAAGTCTTTCAAAAAGCAAACACACATGTTCAAAGACACTTGGAGGAATGAGCAGAATCAGTCAGGTCTTGTTTTATCCTTGCGTCTTTTATTTCTTCAAAGGTCTTTAGAAGTAGGCTTTTACCCGGTCAGTCCAACCGTCAATAAAAGCAGCAATAGTGGTAGCCCTGATCCTGGAAGCAAAGACCCTCTCAGTAAACCCCCGGGGAACCTCCTAAACCTGTCCATACTATCTGGCCAAACGGCGAGGATGATAAAAAGAAGTCTCTCTCAGACCCATCAACCACACTCTCTGGTGACCCCTGAGGCTCGTGGTAATAGCATAAAGGCCCCAACGCCTCACGATCCAGCAAATGTCGGCCTCTGATAAAGCACCCATCATGTCCACCCAATTGGCAAAAGTATAGTGAGAGTAAAGCACGGATCGACGAAAGTAAACCGGTGGTATGTGGCCCGTCCACAATTGGAGCCGCTCGTATAACTAGGCCTGTAACACCAAAGGCGCCCCAGAAAGTAGGGGCGTTCCTTGATCAGAAGCACGGTCCAAACCATTCAAGGTCTCAGCTAGGACCATAGCCATGGGGTTCTTACCTGCCTTCATTCCGAGACATACATGCACTAAGTCGCTAGAAGTACTCGAGAACAAGAAGTGCGAAGTCATACACAGAATCAGAGCAGCCCCACGAGTAGCGTCATATACGCTGGGATTCCCAGGACTGGCGTACCGGGCAATAATAGAAGCAATGTTGAGGACCTCACCTCGAATCAGCTGACGGGAAATAGTGATGGAGCAATTCAGATATTCAGCCAAGCCTCGTGTAGGACTGAGGGTATCGGCGGAAGGGAGAATCAAGTCGGAGTCAGAATCAAAGCCAAGAATAGCGCAAAACTCCTCAAATATAGGGCATATCTCCAGGCCATTGAAGTTGAAAACATGGTTCACCGGGTCCCAGTAACCAATGGCAGCACGCAAGAACTCAGTGTTCACAGTCACCTGGCAAAGGGGAAACAGCTCGGTCAAGCCATAGCTGAAGAGGTTAATCAGCTCCACGCCATCCGTGATGTTCAGCCAGGTTATGAGTTGAGCGGGATCATACAAAGCCATGTTTTCGGTCGCGGCTCTAGCAAAATTCGAAATTTCGGCAGCACCTCCCCGTTTCACGAACTATCCCACCTGCAAGGCAAAAAGCACTCACTATCACAAAACTGCCCATCGTAGTAGCATCCAACAATCACAGTGTACATATATCAACTAAAACAGGCACACAACTGCGCCTCTAAACCGGAAGATATCCGGCCTAGGAGGCAAAACATCATAATACTCTGTCAAAAGGTTACAAATTGTTCCACACTTCGTCCTATACTGTCCAAATAATCATATTCCCAGTACAACCCAATCGAAAACAAAAAAATAAAGTAATAATTCCCGCTTGGGAAGCCTCAGTCCTCTTCTTCTTCGTCCTCTGTCGGACCGCCCGGAGTGTATGTCGGCGGCGGCCTCCTCCTGCCACCTCTGCATCTTGGACCAGTCCTCGATGAGCCAGCCCCACCTCCACGGTACTGCACACATAAAATGAAGGCAATCAGTAGGGAAACAACAAAAAGTACAAAAATAGAGTCGAGTCAGAGACTTACCAAGGACGCCATCTGGTTGGCGGCAAATTGCCGCATACCGTCCATCTGTCAAGGGTAAAATCTAGGGTTAGAACCTCATAACCTTAAGAAAGTGTAAAAATAGAGACGTACCCGGTGGTCTCGTGTGAGGACCAAGGACCGTAAGCTAGCCGCCAAGGCGTGACCCTCCTCAGCGTAACTCCAAGGAACGTTGAGGACGCCCGCTGGCTGAGTAGGGTACCCACACGTAACTCGCGGCACCTCCATCATTTGGGGAGTGCCATCAGCGCCTAGAACATTGACGGTCCAATCCCAAGGAGGGATAGGGTCGGGAGCCTGAGGAGCCTGTCTCCTGTACATCTCACGAAGCTGTAGGCACAAAACAAGTTAGGAAAAGATGAGTCAAAAACATAAACAACTAATAAAGGCAAAAATGTAAAAAGGGAACTCACCTCCAGGAGTGGGAAGTTAGGCATCAAGGAGCTGCCACGGTAAGCCTCATACCCGGTCTCAGAGAGGAAATGATCCCAGACGTCGGTGCCGGCTAAGGCCGCCGACAGAGCATCACCGGAGAGGTCACTAGCATCCATCACAGGAGGATTATGGGGAACGCGATACCTGGGACCACCAACCACCTGCTGAGATACCCGCTCCCCAAGGAACCACTGCCTACACTCGGTACTCTCCAGCAGAAGGCGGCAAGAGGTAAGAGATTTAACCGCTTGTATCTCCTCTGGGGCGGCATAGGCGACGCCCTCCCAAGGCGTCCAATCAACATCAGCAACCGTCAGCTCGGTTAGGAAGTTTCTGAGCAAAACAATCCGGTGGGCCCCGCTCTTCACCCCGACAACGTCCCTCCGCCATCTCAAACCTCGTGGGAACAGAGGCACAGGAGCCATACCATCTTCATCTTCTCCTGACTCGTCCGCAGGGGAGGGAGCCAACATCTTCAGGTATTCGAAGCTCCAAAGCTGCACAAACCAAGGAGAAGGTCAGAACAAGTATAGAAATCAAAAGATAACAAATGAAGGAAGATGTAATACATACCTCCCAAGCTCGCCAAAATCCCCCAGTCGATTTAATGTCGCCTCGAGAGACCTCGCCCATATGCTTGTAAAGATGGGCCAAGGCGGCACCGCCCCAGTTGTAGGAAGGAATCTCATCGATGGTTGCCAGGCAAGAAAGGAGCCTCAAGCTCACCCGGTCATTCCGCGTCGCAAAGATCGAGCAACCCAGGACATACAGAAGATATACTCTCAGGAGTTGGGAATTGTTCAGATTATGATTCCCTTTGCCATAAGCCCGGTAAAGCCAGCCGCAAGGAAACCAGTGCCTCTCCAGGTTAGGGGAACAGCCCCAATCAGCATCTCCACCGCCTCTGGGTCGATCTCGTAAAAGTAATCCAGAATCAGGCGCTTCCCGCCGACCCTCAAGCCCGTAATCATGGAGAAGTCGAAGGGCGTCATGATCATCTCTCCGAACGGCATGTGGAAAGTATTGGTGGTATCCCACCACCTCTCAGCCAGGGCATAGAAATGGGCCAAATCATTGCTGCTTTTCAAAACCAGACGGACGAAGCCTCCGAACCCGGCATCATCAACCATCCTCTTAACGGTGGGCGAAAGCTGAGTATACCACAAGAAGGCGTGGGCCAGACTACCATGGCCCTTCAACGCCACTTCAGGCACTTGTACATAACAAAAATAACAAAAAATGCACGAAATCACTATTCACGACCCGAGAGCAAAATTTTACAAAATCAACATTTGAGCACAAACCGGACTCCTAACAATTTCTAGGTGCACACTACGGCTCACAAAACTAGCACAATACATGAAAGTGGTCCTAAAATGTCGAAAGTTTCACATACCAAGCTCGCTAGAGCCGCGGCCGAAAGATGGCGTTGGGGGTCCCGTAAAATCAAGTCCGGGGTTTGCATTTCAGCCTTCATCCGTCCCTTAGCCTTCTTAGACGGTCTCCTTGAGCTCGAAGCCATGGATCTACAAGAAAAATGGAAGTCACAGTTAAACTTTCTTCTTGAAAATTTGGGCAAACCAAAACACCAATCAAAAATCCAACTACGGGAAAAGATTACTCACCTGAGCGCGCACAAGCTGCGTTTTGATGAATTTTGGCTCCGAAAACACCCCAAAATGGCCAAGAATGAGCTTCAAAAGCTCAAAAACCCGAGATGTAAGAAGATGAAGTCCGGCCACCCAGTGTCGCCGTGGCACTGGCCAACTGCCGCCGCGGCAGTGGCCCAGTGCCGCCGCGGCACTGCTCCCCGCGGGTCCCGCTTCACTCCGTTTTGCTCTGTTTCGCCCCGTTTTGGCCTTTTTCAGCCCATTTTTGGCCCCGAACAGCCCCGGTGGCCCATTCCGGTCAAGATTTATGAGGTTTTACCCCAAGCAGGCAAAAAGTTGTCAAGACCATCCCCAGCAGACGGAAACTGGAAAAAATCGGCTCGCGAAGACCCGAATCGGCTGTTTCAGGACAACCGTCGCGAATTTCGATCAAACACGAGGATTCTGATAATGGATCCTGGATTTTAACTGATGCACCGAAGAAGGAAGAAAAGAGATTCCACAAGAACCCTGCATCATCCCCCGAGGACAAAAGCAGACAGTTACCAGCTCCCGGAGGCCCTGACAGGCTCTCTTGGATTGAGCACCGACAGTTTTGATCAACCGTGAGAGATTTAGAGATGGATCCTGGTTCCCGATCAAGAAAAGAGATTCCCCGAGAACCCTGCATCATCCCCCGAGGACAAAAGCAGACAGTTACCAGCTCCCGGAGCCCCTGACAGGCTCTCTTGGATTGAGCACCGACAGTTTTGATCAACCGTGAGAGATTTAGAGATGGATCCTGGTTCCCGATCAAGAAAAGAGATTCCCCGAGAACCCTGCATCATCCCTCGAGGACAAAAGCAGACAATTACCAGCTCCCGGAGGCCCTGACAGGCTCTCTTGGATTGAGCACCGACAGTTTTGATCAACCGTGAGAGATTCAGAGATGGATCCTGGTTCCCGATCAAGAAAAGAGATTCCCCGAGAACCCTGAATTATCCCCCGAGGACAAAAGCAGACAGATACCAGCTCCCGGAGGCCCTGACAGGCTCTCTGGGATTGAGCATCGAAAGATTTGATCAACCGTGAGAGATTCAGAGATGGATCCTGGTTCTAAGTCAAGAATTGAAGAGAGATTCTCAGAGAGTCCCCTACCATCCCCAGCTGAAGACAACAGAAGTCCGGACTGATTCTACGGCTCGTCATCATAAGGATCGGCCAACGATCGAAGACATCACCCGCAGTCAAATCACCCCGATTCCCAGGACAAGCACTATCTATTCACAATTCGAGGATCCGTGTCCACCAATCATCATGAGCTTGCTCACCTGTCAGTCGTTATGAGCTTCCTCAATTATCATGAGCTTCTTCACTCCGGTTATCTCACCTGTCAATTATCGTGAGCTACCCTACTTATTATGAGCCTCCTCACTTTGGTTATTATAAATCTATCGGTTATTGTGAACTCCCTCGCCTATGGGTTGTCCTTAGTTGTCATCAAAGACCCCACATTCGATTACACTCACTTGCAAAGCGCACTTCCTAAACTCCAGAGGTTTGCCCCTAGACCCGGAGTCTTCTAAACCTCGATGTCTTTATCCGAGTCATCCACCACATCACAGTTACAAACACTAGCACAATACCAGCCCACTCGGAGTGGCACACCCCATAGCACTTGCTCATACTAGGGTCATAACACTAGACATGATAGGACTCATAATTCATATCACATCCATGCATTGCATGTCACTCTTATAGCATAGCATCCGCCTGTCTTGTTGTGCATGTGTGATTTGTTCCTTTGTGCCCCGAACTACGTCTTGGTCTGATTCCCCTTGAGATACGTAGGCAGCTCACATAGAGCACGACCAGTACTAACCTCATCATCCTGGCATCTTTTGCAACGCTTTTTATCCTAAATCTATAGCCTCCAAAAAGCCTTGTCTCTTCAAAGCTTTGGCACTCGCTTGCGACATGCGTTGCCTCGCAAGTTCATGCCAAAGAGGGGCAAACTGTAGACACCCCATTTTGTCGGCTATCAGATTTAGGAGACCCATAGCTTGGTGGTTCACAATGATCGCAAAAGACTCAAAAAGACTCTTGGAAGTCAGCTCTATCTCTCAGAATGCTCAGAATGACCAAAATACCCCTGAAAGCCCAGAAGCTCCCAGATTTGGACCAAAAGTTCTGGAAACATGCTACGTCGTAAGAAAAGTGATAAAATGAGTTTTAAAGGAAAATTGGATGAAATCGTCAGCTCCCAGAGACCCCGGAAGTCCCGGAAGTTCCCGAAAAGTCCCCGTTGACCGGTTTGACCAAGGTTTGACCAGGTTTGACCAAGATTTGACCAGGTTTGACCAAGTTTGACCAAAATCATTCGAATTCACCATAATCATTTTAAATCATGAAAAAGGTGTTAAAACAAGTTCCAAAAGAAAATCGAGCGAAAACATCAGCTCCCGGGAACTCCCGGAGGTTTCCAGAACTTCCCGGGAATCCCAGGTTTGACCAGTTTGACCAGAATTTGACTTTGGAACCGGGGCGCCGAAACAATTTTTAAAATATTTTTCATGGATACTAGAGGTCAATAGCTTTCCAACGGTATATCGCACATAATTTCTGGATTTTAAACGGATTTATTATGAATTTCCAAAGGCGAAAAAGGCGACCAAATCGGCTTTTATCGCGAATACCGCAAAACTTTTCAAAGTGACCTATCTCCGAACTATTTTTTATGTAAAGTAGACTACGTTACCTTTCCAACGGTATATCACAACCTCAATTTGGAGTTCGTATGCATTTTCTGTGAATTTCGGACGAAATAGGGCCTTTTCGTGAATACCGAAACATCAGGGGGCCTAAACAGCATTATCCAGACGAAGGGAGGAGCAGTGCCGCCGCGGCACTGGCCCAGTGCCGCCGCGGCACTCCCCTCTTGAACAGTGTATTTTTGCAATTTATTTTGTGGTCCCATTTTGATTAATTAAAATCCAAAACGACGTAGTTTCATGATTTCAGATGTTTGGAGCCAATGGGAACACTTTCTAAATCCCAAAACCACCCCAAGTTGGCCTATATAAACATCCCATTACTCCTCATTTTAGGGGAGTCAAATGAAAGCTTAGAGAAAGTTTGGGAGAGAAAGTTGTAGAGATAAGGTTAGGATAGAGAGAAAAGAAGCTTCCTTCTTGATTTTTCAAAACAAAAGTGAGTTCTAAACCTTGTTTTTACTTCATTACTTCCATTTACTTCAACATTCAATACTCCCAACCACCATTTTAGTGAGCATTTAAGAGAGTGGAAGCTTCTTCCATGTCTAGTGTCATTACATATGAGTGAAACACCAATCTACAAGTCTCATGCTTTATGAATATCATCTATTGATCATCATCTACTTGCTTGTTTATTTATTGTTCATCTCTCCTTATCCCATTTCTTTTTTTGATTTTCTTTATTTATTTACTAGTTCATCATCATCTAAGTGATGACATGAAGTTTGGGGTGAGTGAATCCTTATGGATAGTAGCTCTTGACCTCAAAAACATGTTTGATAGATGATGATCATAACCTCAATACTTCCAAGGTATTCTTGGAATGTATTGAAGTTATGTTCAAAAATAAAATAAATCTGTCCAACAATCTTGGAGATTCTTAATGATGAGTTTGATGTAGGTATTCTAAGTGGCCATAATCCTTATTGAGTGTTGAAAATATGTTTTCAAAACATCAATTTCAAAACCTCTCTCAATCCCTCTCATTTGGTTTCAAGAAACAAAATTTGTTTTCCCCAAAACCTCCAAAACAATGACCCAAAACAGTGAGCTGTTCAGATTCAAATATTTGTTTTGAATTAAATACTCGAGTTATGATGATGAAACCACTTGGAAAACCTTCCTAATACATCATAGTTTGTCCCTATTTTTTTCCATCAATTATAGAGATGTGAAAGTATTTGTTTTGGATGTGAGAAGTTCATATTCATAATCTGCCTCTGTTCTCACAGAATGTTCACCCAACTTCTTGCACTTATTCCGGATATTTTCATCACTATACATATATCTTGTCTATTTTTTTTTTATAAAACTTGGGTGTCTTAGGAAACTTTTGGTACATAATGGGTCATCATAAACCTTTTTTTTGATTTATGAAAAATCATACAAAATCGGTCAACAGTGCAGCTTTTGTTTCTGAGTCATGTGTACATTCTGATTTTTTTCTTTTAATCTGTGATAGCTATTGATGTTTGGATTTTTGGGTTATTTTCTAGACACAATAAGGATGATCTCTGATTTTTCTCACATTGTTTTAGGCACGTTTGACCTCCCATTATAATGTTGCAAAGTATTACATGCAGTCTATCCACTATTCACAGCAAGCACATTTCAACTTTTATTCTTTGATTTGATGCTCATATGCATTCCAAATTAGCCCATATCTTAGGAAGTAGTTCATACCACATTTGTATATATCCCATGTTGATTTAATCCATTCATTCATGCACATTTTAGACTTCTAAGTCATTTTAGAAATCCATGTACACAAAGCACACGACAACCTTGGCACATTCTAGATACATACATCGCATTCATGCAAGATTTGGGGTTTTTGTAACTCCAAATCTAAGAAGATTATAAGGAAATGAATTTGATCACACGTTCATGCTTCCCCTCGACCTAATCATCCTTTCTCATCCGTCCCGGGGATTGAGAGATCTTCTTTTCTCAAAGATTAACATGCATCATTCTAGCTTGCTAAGCATATTTTTTGATTTCTTTCTTTGTTTGTTTCAATAACAATTCATGTCCCCTTAGACTAGGAAAGCTTGATTACTTGATACGTGATTAGACGATTTTTTCTAGGTTTATTTGTGTGATCTTTCACTTTACATTGCATGATATTTGATTTAGATCTTATGAATGATATTTTATCTTTAGATCTTCCATTTTCAAGTTTTTTATGTAATGTAATATACTATCATAGTATTAATTGCCGAACCATACATAGTACAAGATGATTATTTGGATGCTAATTGAGGCCCGTCGAAAGACGGGGCGAGTTGAGGGTGTTTTAGTCGCGACAAAGGCTCCTTCCTCTCTCGTACCAAAACCCCGAACCAAGTTCTTTGGTTATGAAGGGCCGGTGCCCTTATCCGCTTGGGTGAGTCAAAATTAGGTTTCTTGGTTCCTTAAAGACCAAGTGGCGACTCTGTATCTGTTTTCAACAGACCATTTTCTTCCTTTGATTCAATTTCAAACAAGTTTCCAAAAACTAAACAAAGCGGTGGAATTTCGGTGTCCACACTCAGTTCCAAGGAAACAAGCGCCCATGGAACATCGGCAAGAAACCATGACCCACACTTCCCCGGGATAAGAACGTAGTACCTCCTGCACCATAAGTATCGACCACTACTACCGAGAACAACAGGGATGGATGCTTTAAATGTGGGATCCCCAGATACACGGCTCGAGACTGCACAGTCCCCAGGGATAATTATCGAAATAATGTTATATGTTATAACTATAAAAAGAGGGGACACATGAGCAGAGAATGTAAGGCACCAAAAGGAAACTATCATGGGCGTACTACTCAAGGCCAAGCTGGTAAGGCTCGACTCAATGCTATCATACTTGAGGCAGCTGGCTATGATGAAAAGGAATAGCAAAACTTGGAAGGTACACTCTTATTACATGCTAGTCGAGTTAAAGTACTTTTTGATACGGGTGCTACGAATTTCTTTATTGCCTTTGAGATTGTACGGCGATTGGGTTTAGTACCCCAAGCCCTTGAGGTAGCCCTGAACACCGTATCACCTTTGGGAGTGACCGTGAAGCTAGAAAAGGTGTGCAAGGACTGCACTTTGATATTGGAGGATAGGAACCTACATGCAGACTTAATTGTTCTATCAATGAAGGAATTCGACGTAATCTTAGGATTCGACTCGCTTACTAAGTATCATGCGAAGTTAGATTGTGCTGGTAGGTCAATTACATTTTCAGTACTTGAAGGTACACCCTTTAGTTTTCAATGCAACCCCACTAGTGATGCCTTTCTTACAAGTCGTTTAGCCGCTATAGAAACTACAGGCTCAGATTTGACGATCGCTCAGATTTCGGTAGTCTGAGACTATGGGGATGTCTTTCAGGACATTTTCGGATTACCACCAAAGTGTGAGATCGACTTTTGTATTGAGTTAGTACCCAGAACGACACCGATATCCAAGGCTCCTTATCGTATGGCCCCAACAAAAATGCTGGAGTTGAAGAAGCAAGTACAAGAGTTAGAAGATCTTAGATTTATTAGACCAAGCACGTCACCTTGGGGAGCCCCGGTTCTATTTGTTAGAAAGAAGGATGGAAATCTTTGACTCTATATCGACTACAGAGACTTGAATAAGGTTACCATTAAGAACAAGTACCCGCTTCCCAGGATAGACGATGTATTCAATCAACTACAAGGAGTGACGACCTTTTCAAAGATTGACTTATGATCTGGGTACCATCAGTTACTTGTCAGGCCGGAAGATATACCGAAAACAGCTTTCAGAACAAGATATGGGCACTACGAGTTCTTAGTTATGCCTTTTGGATTAACTAATGCCCCGGCAGTGTTCATAAATTTGATGAATCGGGTGTTCAGACCCTTCTTGGATTAATTCATCATCGTGTTTATCGACGACATCCTTATTTATTCGAAGAATGATGAAGAACACGAGAAGCATGTAAAGATTGCACTTCAGACACTTAGAGAAAATTGTCTCTATGCTAAGTTCAGTAAGTGTGAGTTTTGGCTGAAAGAAGTCAAATTCTTGGGACATGTAGTATCACAGAACGGAATTTCAGTGGACTCAACCAAGACAGACGCAGTTTCTAGTTGGAAAAGACCAACCAACGCATCGGAAGTACAAAGTTTCCTTGGATTGGCTGGATACTACAGGAGATTCGTGGAGGGTTTCTCAAGGATCGCGTCTCCTTTAACCGGACTAACAAAGAAGGATTCAAAGTTTGAGTGGAAGGACAAGCACGAACGCGCCTTTCAGGAATTAAAGGAAATGTTGACCTCAGCGCCAGTGCTAGCCATACCCAAGAGTGGTGAACAGTACACTATCTACAGTGACGCTTCATATCAAGGACTAGGATGTGTACTTATGCAGGCCCGAGCACTTTTGTCCGATCCGGGGTGGACACCCTTAGTCCTGTCCAGGGCCCGGCCCGCTCCTTTACCCGAAACCCGGCCCGGCCCGGCCCACTAACCAGCTAGCCCGGCCTGCTAGCCCGGAAAAACTAGCCGTTGTGGCCCAGCCCGGCCCGGTAGGCCCGCCTGAGCCCATAATGGCTAGTTTGGCCCTTTTTCAAATATTTTTCCACTTTTTACCCCTCTAACGGCAATAAAATGACTAGTTTTGGGGGTAAAAATGTAAATGTGCTTTTTGACTTTCCAAAATGCCCCTTAGCCCATTTTCTATAAAAACCAAACCTCCTACAACATATTTTCTCATACAAAAATCAATTATCTCTCTCTATTCTCTACTTTCTCTATACTACTCCATAAACTACAAGTCTACAAGCACTTCTACTCTACAAGTTGGTGATTCAATTATCAAAGCTCTAATTTGTAAAGGCACTTCTACTCTTCTACAACTTGAACTTACAAGCTCTCAAGTCTCAAGTCTTATTATAATTTATAGTTGTTCACTTCTTCTTCTACTACTATAAGTTGGGGTAAATTTATATATTGTTTCACTTCTTGCTTTATTAGTTGCTTATTTAATTGTTAGTATTTTTAATCTTTTACATTTCTTTCCCCTCTTTTTTTTTTTTATTTTAAAAAAATGGCATCTCACTCAAGATCTTCAAAAACTAGGGAAGGCCCAACTTATGACTTTGAAAATTTAGATTATGGGGAAAGAGATGAGATTAATGATTTGGAATTGGAGGATGATGACGACGTTGAAATTATGGGGTCTAATCCACTGAACCATCTCCTTCAAATCCTAATGATCCCAGTCCCACCACTGAAAGAAAATTAAAATCACTTGTTTGGTTATTTTTTTAAATTAAATGACGAAAAAAATGGAGCTATTTGCAAAATATGCGAACTCAAATTTTCTTACAAAGGTGGAGGAAATAATACACTTAAAAGGCACATCATAAACAAACATAAAGGTGCATGGGAAGCAGGTACCGCTCAAGCGGGCGGCCTAGTACAATCCCAAATTTCTGCTTCTACTGGCACAAGTGTTGGAACTTTTCTTTATAATAAAAAAAATGAGGGAATGCTTGGCAAAATTTGTTTGTGCATCCGATATGCCTTTTACTTTAGTTGAAGAAGAGTGCTTTACACGTTTTATTCAAACTTTTTTACAACCAGCCTACCAACCTATTACTAGAAATACTCTTAAAAGTGATATACAATCTGTTTTTCAACAAACCAAAAAAAAAAAATTAATTGAGGATTTTTCTACTTTCAATTGTACAATTGCATGCACTTCTGATTTGTGGACTGGTTGTAATAAAACGGGATATATATGTATAACGGCGCATTTTGTAGATGAAAATTGGAATATGAATAATAATATCATTGCTTTCCGTGCATTAGACTATCCTCATACTAGTGAAAATATATATAACTATATAATCAATGTTTTTAATGAGTATGATATTATGAAAAAAATTATAAGCATTACTTTTGACAATGCTAGTGCTAATACAAATGCTATTAATATGTTTAAAGATCTTATGCGCCCAATGTTGAATGGAAAATTATTTCATGGTCGTTGTGTATGTCATATCATTAATTTGATTATCCAAGATGGATTAACAAAAATTAATGATCACATACTTAAAATTAGAGAGGCAGTGGTCTTTTGTTGTTCAACGCCTAGCCGTCTACAAGCATTTTATGGTGTTTCTAAACAAAATCGTCTTAATCCAAAGAAATTGCAAACTGATATTAAAACTCGTTGGAATTCTACTTATCTTATGATAGATTCTTGTAAAAAGTATAGTAATATTATTACTCAATTTGTTAATGTTAATTATCCTTTACTAAATTTGACTTCAAACGATTGGGATATGGCATTTGACTTTCATGGATTTTTAGAAGTTTTTTACAGTGCTACAAATAAACTTTCCGGTGTTTACTATTCTACTTCTTGATTAGTTCTTATAGAATTATATAATATGGCTCATACATTTCGTAGTTATAAACAAAAAAATGACATTTTTATTGATATTTGCGAGAAAATGAAAAAAAAAAGTTTAAAAAATATTGATCTAACATTCCACCTGTATTTTACTTATCTGCAATCTTGGATCATAGAATCAATTTTGATGGTGTTTGTGAAATGGTTAAACAAATATCTGAATTGATGCAAGGACCAGATGGTGAGCCTGGTCTAGAAATAACTACTTTTGAAATGGAAAATACTTTGGAATCTTTATTTCGTATTTACTATGAAAAATATACAAATAAAGAAAGTGCTACTTCTTCTTCTACTTCTAATATTGAGTTAAGTTCGGGAGCGTCAGGTGGTTCTTGGGCGAGCCAGTTTCTCAGTCGAAAGAAACAAAAGGGTGTTAGTCAATCATTTGTAAGTAGCTCTAACATTCTTAGTAAATTAAATAAGTATCGAGAAATTGAGTGGGAAAGCCAATTAACCAACGAGGAAATGGTCGATTTAAATCTTTTGACATGGTGGAAAGAACATGTAAGAGCTTTCCCTGTTCTTTCCATCATGGCTCGTGATCTACTAACTCCTTCTGCTTCCACAGTTGCATCGGAGTCTGCTTTTAGTGTAGGTGGAAGGGTGCTAGAGGAAAAGAGGAGCAGATTATCTCCTGATATGCTTGACTGCTTGAAGGATTGGGACCGTGCACAATATCGAACTCAAAACCACCAAGATCCTATTCTTGAAGACTTCGCAAATTTGTAAGTTACGGAAGAAAATTGAAGAATGAAGAATTGAAGAATGAATATGAGAGTTGAAGATCATTTAGTTCCAAACAAATGAATTGTAATACTCCTGGCCCGCATGAGTATAAACTGTGAACGGCTTTTAAAAAAAAAAATCCAATTCTGTAAAATGTAATCTTTACTTTTTATTATACAAATTAATGATAAGTAATTTTTATTTTTTATTAGACTATAATTTTAAATATCAAATACTAGTAATCTCTTAAATTTTTATTGAAGAATAAAAATTCTTTACTATTTTTTTTTAATGAACTTTTTTTAGACTTTTAGTAATCACTAATCATTAATGAATAAATCTTTACTTTTTATTATACAAATTATTAAAATTAATGATAATAATCTTTATTTTTTATTAGACTACAATTTTTAAGTATCAAATACTAGTAATCTCTTTAATTTTTATTGAATAATAAATATTCTTTACATTTTTTTTTTAATGAACTTTTTTTAGTAATCACTAATCATTAATGAGAAAATCTTTACTTTTTATTGTACAATTTATGATAAGAAATCTTTATTTTTTATTAGACTATAATTTTTAAATATCAAATAATAGTAATCTCATTAATTTTTATTGAATAATGAATATTATTTACTTTTTTTTTTGTTAAACAAACTTTTTTTTAGTAATCACTAATCATTAATGCATAAACTAAACATATAAAAAAAAAATAGTAAAAGTAAAAACTCCCCCCAATTCCCAAACATTAAACTTTAAAAGTTAAAACTTCCCCCCCCACCCCCGCCAAAACTTCGGCCCGGCTCGTCTATGCACCCGTCCACGAACCCGTCCACGAGCCCGTCCACTAGCCCGGCCCGGCCCTAGTGAGCCCGGGCCACCGGTCCGTGGCGGACATCCCCCCTCCCTTCCCAAGCCCGGCCCTGCCCGGCCCGATTTTAGGTGAGGGCCGGCCTAGCCCGGCCCTCTAGCCCGATTAGGCCCGCTTTGACCGAGCCCGGCCCGGCCCGTTTGACACCACTACTTTCGAGCCTTTCATTCTTTTTGAGGGTTTTATTACGTTATTCGAATCTCATTGACATAGCCCATTATTTTGTTGATTATATAAAAAAAAAATCTATTTCCTTTGATATCATAACATTGAAGAATCATGTGACTCTAGAAAATGATATTAGGCCATCTATTTTAATAAAATCCCTTTCACCTTTGGCCTACCCAATACGAATATTTTATATCCATTGTTAACCCTTTTTGAGCCTTTTATTAAACCTTTCATTTGTTCACCTATTATCCTACCTACTCCGATATGGAGTTCGCCACTATTAAATGTTACCTAACCCATGTCCAAGAGTAGTTGAGGAATAGTTTTACATAAAGAAATTGGGCTAATACAACTTGTTTAAAGAGGAGAATTGAGTAGAAAAGGCATTAAAAAAAACATGGACATATAGAGAAAATAGAAGATGTTGAAAAAAGGATTGAAAAAAGAAAAAGAGATGGATCCCTTGAAAAAGAAATATGAAAAAAAATAATAGAGTTGTAGTACAGCCCTTGCGTTATAAATTTTACAGTTATTTTTATTTACTCAAGGACGTTTTGAATTCCTTTTATCTTTCTTTTCTTAACTATGACCTTTGACCAACATTACAACCCTTGTAAAGTCCTAGTTGATTCTATGCAAACATGATTTGAATATGGAACCGATAGATGAAGGGAATAAAAGCATGGTGGTATGAGGCTATCTTTTCTGTCGTGTTATACGTTGTTCCGTGTCATATGCGCGATTTGTTGCTTTGTATAGAATTATCCTCCTTGCATATACTCGAATAATTACACCTGCTTCCGAGTGATTTCATTTTGGAGTGTAATTCACAACGTGAGCTTTGTAGTCGAAGCATCACTAGATAGTTATCCGATTTATATTCCAAGTTCATAGATGCCGTATATCCATTTGATTACTATTTCACACACATGCGAGTCTTCGATATATTCTATTGATTCTGTTGATATATGTTTTCGGATTATTTTCATAATGTAGGAAGGCGTACGATTGTTTTACTTTTGATAATTTAAAGTTTTAGTTGAATTTGATTTTATCAAGGAAGGATGTTGACATTGAAATATTTAAATATTGAATAAAATTTTTATTTTACAAAATTAATAAAGATGGTTGTGGGTGACTTATTGATGAGAACCCTCACGAGACTTCACTCGTCCGACTAGGGACACCTAGAGGTTTAAAAGGCTTGTTGCACAAGCTAAGTGCAATCGTTATCCATACGAAAATGGATTATGGATTTTTATTATTAGTAGTGTTATTTTTCTTTTCTTTTTACTCGAGGACTAGCAAAATGTAGGTTTGGGGGTGTGATCGGGAGAGAACAAATCCTAATTATACGCCTTAATTCACATTTGTTAGTCATTTTTATCCTGTTTTTGTATAATTTTACTTCATTTTCCACTTTATGGCAGGATTTAGAAGAAAGCAAGGATTCCAGGTTAAATAAGGAGAAAAAGCAAGTAGAAAGAAGCTGGAAAAAGCTTATCGCGCGAGCAGTCTGCTCGCGCGAAATCCCAGAAATCGCTCGCGCGGCCCACTTGCTCGACCTCCCATTTTATGCGCTCGCGCGATCCGTACAGAAAATATAAAATGCGTATTTTGGAGTGCTGAAGACTCCTACGTGGACAAAATCGTTCAATTACGTCCAGAATGTAATTTTTAGGAGTTTTAGTAAGATTAGGTTTAGGAAAACCTCCTAATATCTCTATAACTATATATATCGCATTCTACATCAAAAGGGGGGGACACATTCATTCATTGAAGGCTTTTGAAGGCAAGAGGAAGGAGAAGAGCAAGCTTGAAGGTCTCTAATGGCTATCATCAACTCAATCTTCGTGCTTTCATCCACCATGTGCAACTAAACTCCTAATCTAGGGTTTCAATGAAACCCTAGCTATGTAAAGGGGGAATTTCTATGCTTTCTTATTCTAGGATTTTATGTATTGGATAGTGATTGTATGTTGGTGGATTATTTATATATAATCAATTTTTAATGCTAATAATCAAGATTATTTTGGATCTATTCTTGTCTTAGATTTTTTCTTATGCTCATTGAACTCAATAGTCCTTGATTTCTGTGATTGATAGGAGTATTTACATACAATAGTGCTTATGTGATTGTGATGTTTACATCTTTTATAATCCATGCTTAGGAAAGATGAGTTATGCTACACCCTAGTTATAGGTAGATAATTCATGTGAACCATAGATGGATTATGCTTAGGTTGAACTAACGATACCTTCTTGTTGATACTGTTGGGCTTGTAGCTACAATAGATCGTGACTATCCAAACATAGAACTTAGAATATAAAGTCTAGACCCCCGATGCATAGTTAGTGGTGAATTTGTAATCCTCGATCTCATCTATTCATATTTAAACCAATTTTCAATTTAGCATAGTAGTTTACTTAGAGTTAATTCTAGAATTTATTTTCATAATTCCATAAGTTTAATTTCATAGTTTAATTAGTAGTGATAATCAAATCATCAATCAATCAAACTTTCAATTTACTTATAACTAAATAGATTCGATTTTAGTAATTAAAGGATTAAAATTAACAATCTCTATGGGTTCGACCTTTGCTTCCACACTACAAATCTTTCGAAAGTAAAGCATGAATAAGCATACTTTTATATCTTGATTTTGACGAGATCACTCTTGTCGCTTTCAGATCCTTCTGGATTCGTGAATTGTAAAGCCTGGATTCCCCCTTGGAAGATTTGCAGGAGCATGAAGCAATCGCAGAAGACGAAGTTTTCATGCTTGAAGAATAGTGGTTCATTTCAATTGTAGTTTTTCCATTCATTTATCTGTTTGCATTTGAAGTGTAATCCTAGATGATGTTGTCAATATCAAGATATAAAAAGTGTACTTTACTTTTCTAAGGATTTGTAGTAGTGAAAGCAAAGGTCGAACCCACAGAGATTGAATTACTACGACTCTTAATTTTAAAACCTAAATCTAATTAATTATGAAAACGAGGTTTTGATTTTGAATTTAATTAAACTAAGAACAATAAAATAAATCTAAATTATGAAAGCAATTAAAAGTGTTTTTGTAAATATGTAAAGGGAACCTAGGATTGCAACTCCACCACTAGCTTCATAATAGTAATATTTATGCATTCAATTAGCTTACTAAGTTGGATGATTGTGGGGAATTGTGGCTACAAGCCCAATTCCTCCGTCAAGAAAATAACCATGGTTCAAGCACCAACATAATCCATCTTCGGTTAGCACGAATTATCCCACACTAAACTAGGGTTGTGGTATAATCCGTCTAATCTAGGCATGGACTATTCGGATACTTGATAGCACAATTCAATTTAAGCACCATTACATGTAAATAATCTAAACAAGCACAGCAAGTATAGATCATTGAGCACATCACAGTCAAAATAGATCTAAGACAAGAATAAACTTTGAAAGTAATGATTTAATCAATAGAAGTACGATTTATTTATAAAAATCCTCTAAACATGTAATCATCATCCATACATAATAAAACTAAAATAAAAACATAAATAAAACCCTATTACTTGGCTAGGGTTTCATTGAAACCCTAGATCTAAGTTTAGTTGGCCATAGAATTGATGAACAGCAAGAGGTTGATGGAGGAGGCCATGGGAATCCTTGGTCTTCTTCTTCTTCTCCTTCCTTTTCTCTCTTCAATAATGGCTGAAAATAATGTATAATATGGCTGTATATTGATGTGTATATTAGTGTGTAATGATTTGTATATCTAAAGTTGATTTAGAATAGGATTTGTATAGAGTTTGGAAGGATTTAGGAAGCTTTCTTAAGTCAAATCGCGCTAAAACAGCTGTTTTTACGTTTCTGGACGTATTTAACCAATTCGGATCGCACAGGGCTCTTTAGGGCTTCAAAATAAACAAGTTTGACTTTTTCAAAGGGTCGCTCGCGCGGGTCGCGCGAGCGGGTCGCGCGCGCGGGTCGCTCCAGCGACCTGGGCTTTTTCCAGAATTTTCTCAGATTTTTCGCTGCTCTGCACCACTTTCGTAGAATTACGATAACTTTTGACTCGGACCTCGTATTGACTCACCGTTTGCGGCCACGCGTCCGTAACTCGAAGATCTACATTTTATGTCTCTGGTAAAATTTCTCAAATCTGAATTAATCCTTGTCAAAAATGCAATTTTCCGAGGCTGCTACTGCGTTCATCCTTCACCGGAATCATCTTTTAAGCCTAGAATGACTTCCAAAGCCACTAATCATTGGATTTTTGTGCATTTTCATATTAAAGCTCCAAAATCTACAAAATATATAATACCTATTAAAAATCACTTAATAATTACATGAAATGGGCTAACAAAGCGTATTTTTAGGACTATAAACGGCAACTATTCGTCGCCGATCACTAGACAAAAATCTTAGTTATCTTTAGTTTATTTCTGGTTTGTTTTTGTTGTAATAAGGTCGGAAGTACCAAAGTGGGGGAAGTAATTCTATAATAAAAAGATGCTCTAAAAATTTATATTTATAAAATTTGCAACTTTATATTACTACGATGTTCAATTCTGGCATACATGCTATGTGTTACACTATTATTATAAGTTCCTTGTATGTTTAGAACAGCTTCAACTAGTTGGGGGTACAAAAGATGTATTGCTTAAGGTTTCTGGCAATTTTCATGTCCGATTGATCGAACTTATCTCGATCGATCGAGTTCTTGGGACCCTCAAGCACTTTCAAACGTATTAAGCGATCGCGAGTTCGATCGCTCGAGACTTACTTTTAAAAGAGGCGTCCCCAGCACTCTTCTTCAGTTTCTCTCACTCCCATGGTTGGGTGACACAGAATACTCCACTCATCTTACAGTGAACCGTTAATGGAAGATCGTGAGATTTTAATAAGTCCCTCTCCTACTAAATTGAATGATTAAGGATTCTTACTTTTGGAAAAAAAAATTTTTACTCATTGCCAAAAGACATCTAATGTCTACTAATGAGTTAAAATGATTTTTGAATTTTATTTTAGAAAACTTGCTTTTATCACGCATGAAGTAACAATATATAAAGTTCCAATCACAATCAAGCATATAAAAACAAAAAACTTAAATTGAAAGAAAGACATTCATATGCCTCGATCTCCCATGGCTCTATCTTCATAGATACATCTCTTAGCTTGACCACCTCCGGCTCCATCTTCATGGACTTTGATTTGCTTCTCCATCTTCATGGAAATTGTATTCTATTAGATTGGCCCTATGTTTCTTTCACAGCTTACAATTTATACAAAAAGGAAAAAAAAATACATTAAACAAGCTAGGGAAACCGGCAACTCTCCGATTCGCAGGAATAGAGTCACAACACCCTTTACATATGCCTTTTACAAAATCAAACCAAAATTTAAAACAACAACCAATTACACATTAAAATTAAATTTGAGATGATCGGTGCCATGGGAAATAGCGGATTAATCCTTGCTACAACAAGTTAGATACACAACCAATCATGCATAAATACAAAATATATATATTTTGGAACCCCTAACTGATTTACATAATCCACAAACATTTCATGGAAAGATTAGTTCTTTCAAACAGCATCTTTGTTCTCTATCATAGTTCAATTAATTGAAGCAATTTCAATCAATTGAACCAAAAAGTTCAGAAAATATTTAAAAATTTTCCAGAAAAGTAAAATAAGTACTTTTTTAGATTTTTTTTTAAAAACTGAGAAAACATCAGGATAGAAAAGACACTTTCAATTGATCGAACATTGTTAAATCGATTGAAACACTTTCAATCGATGGAAACAAGTTCAATCGATTGAACATAGTCAAGTTTCAATTGATTGAAACGAGTTCAATCGATCGAAACTGCCATGTATCCTATACATGTAAATCAAACTAGTGTTCCATAAATGCATCTATAGTTCCAAATAAGTGTGGCTCTGATACCAATTATAGGATTTGGGTTCAAAAAAACTTAAATTTAATGCACAGTAGGAAAATAAAGTTGAAAAGCATTATTGGCAACATGGATTTACTACTTATCAACTCCATAGATGCGTAGGAGGAAAGATAGAGTGCGATACCTGAAGGTCTTGAACCTAGTTCTGATTGTGTCTTCATTCCCTATTGTCCAGCAGCTTCCCCTAGATGATCTTTCACCCTTATGACTCCTTGAACACTTCCTAAAGAGGCTAGGGTAGGTGGGAAACCTAATACAGAGGTGAGGGAGGCTTAGAGAAAACCTAAAATAATTTCTAGAGAGGCTGGAGCAGTAAAATGAAGTTCAACTTCATTCTGCACGCAGCTCTCCTATTTATAGGTTTCCAAATCGACCTTTGGTTTCAATCTATTGAAATGGTTTTAATCGATTGAAATGAGTTCGATCGATTGAAAAACTTTCAATCGATTGCAAGTCAATCGCTTGAACAACTTCAATTGATTGAACATGACCTGACTTCAATCAATTGAAATACTTTCAATCGATTGAACTACCTCCTTTTGCCTTTACAAGTATTCATGTGAAGCTAAGAATGGGACCTCCTAGGTTCTTTATTATTGGCTCAGGTCAGTTGTTAATCACTATGATCAAACTCTTTGATTATCTACTTAACCAACTGATCAATGTTAACCCACTATATAATGATAACTGCACTCTAACTCAAAAGAACAAATCTGAAGTGATAAACAGACTTGTATGGTGTACTAATGTTCCTCTACCGTTAGCATTCATAATCATATTCAGGTAGTCAGATAACTGTTACTGTCAACCTGAATGATGATTACTTCTTCCATTCCTTGAATTTCATTCACCTTTAATGATTACCAAACATGTTGATAACTACTTATCAACAAGACTACAGTTCTCAGTAATCAACTTGGTGGCATTCTCAAGGGATTACTTACTCTTTATCAGAGGGTAGATTCTATCTTTACAATATAGAACACATTAGAAAGTGAGTAGATGGAAGAACTATTTCATGGACAGATCTATCGGACAGAGCCTAAAACATCTATGGCTAATTTGTTCAAGATACATCATTTGTCGGGAGAATCAGTCGAAGGATATATCGGCCGATTAAGAAAAGCCAAATATCAGTGCCAAATCGACTCCCTGAGAGCGAATTCATAAAACTAGCTACCGGAGGACTGAACTTTGAACTCTGAAAATGGTTTGATAGAGATCTATTTGAATTAGCCTCCAGGACAGCCCAATATGAAAGCATCCTGATGGACAAATAGGAAATGATAAATTCATCAAAAGGCACCTATTACAAAGATCCAAACTATGAAGTCAACATAACTAAATGTGACTTTAGTTTAGGAGAAGTGGACATCGCCGAGGTTGTAGTCAAACCCCAGTAGTTTGCTCGTCACTGAGCAAACCCATTAATAATAATAAAGCCATAAGAAAGCTAACCTTCGAGGCGGGAAAAAAACTATACTTTTGACTTAACAAAAGTAGATTTAATTTTTGATACCTTGTTAACTGAAAAAAATTTAAAATTAACTGATGTACATTAGATTCTTAAGGCCGATGACACAAAAGGGAAAGAATATTGTAAGTGGCATAATTCTTGGAAACATGCTACTAATAATTATGTTGTTTTTCAAAATGTTATACAGGAAAGTGTGAAAAGGGGATCTTCAAATTCTTAGATAAAGCAATAGGAGTGGATGCCGATCCATTTCCAAAGATTGCAGTAACTAGTATGACAACACCAGGTATGTCAAAACTTTCTAGACCAAGGCTGAAAGTGGATCTTACCGATTCATCCAGTCATAAGCCTCCACAAAGGAAGGGCAAGCAAGTGATGGAAGAACCTAGAGATGGGAAGGATTGGCCAAAAACTACAATTCAGGACCTACAGAAAACTCATGAACAACGTAAAATCCTGCAAAGAAGTAGGAATGCCGAAGAAGTCGATTCGGCCTCAAAAGGTATGAAATATCTACAATCTAAACTAAGACATCATCCAAGACTTGTAGAAGAAGGACTTTGTTCAAGGTGAAAGTTAGAAGTATACCCAGAATGTCCTAGCTCTATCAAGAGATAAATAGAATCGAACATTGAAGAAACAAGAAGATCAATCCATGATCGAATAACATTTCTAGAGCAGCACCACAAAGGAGGAAGGGCTCCTACGAACATGGCCCGGCCTCCACATTTTATTCAATATTTAGAGCAACATATCCTGGTCTCTAGGCATTAAAAATTGTGGTCATCTAGTTTTCTTTCTTCCAGGGACCATTCTGGAATGGTCTTGCCACTAAAGGTTGAACCTAGGAGATGGCATCAAGTGGATCATCCCAAGTTTCAAAAATTGTACCCCAAATCTCAAAAAATAAGGCACTAAATGTACAGGTAGTTGGCTAGAGAATGGGTACAAAGACATTAAGAAGCCCTAAAGGAAACGAAAGGACACTATAGCCCCCAAAAAGGTTAACACTCTTAAAGCGTTAACTACCCGGCCTGTCCCTAGCAAACACAAGGCCGACGTACCAAAGCCTATGATAGGAGACGACAGCGAATCTGAAGATTGGTTAAAAATGTTTAACTATGAAACAGATGAGGTTATCTAATTCAAAACCATTCCAAAAACTTTTTCATCTAATATGGTATTCACTTTTTCCCTGGAGTTTATGGCCAAGTCAGATCAACCATCGGCCATGAATAGAGATGGAAATGAGTAGGGTAAGGAGATGCCAGCACTCGATCTGTTTAAAGAGCCTAGAGAAATAGTCGAGGGGGCACTAGTACGGTATTATCTGGCAGTACCTGAGGACCCCTTTCCATCCAACAAAAATGTAGAAGTGACTGATCAACAATTACATCGGCCAAGGATCACTATATGGATGCCCAAGGCAAGCTAAGATAACAACATGGATGAGAAAAAACCAGTCAAGGTGGTTTTTCAAAATCCAACTTACAAGATAGCTCAACACTTGAAACCACTCTATAGTAGGGGACAGATGGAGGGGGTTCTGGTGAGCAGAATTTTAGTCGATGGAGGATCAACCATCAACGTCATGCCTCAGTCTATGCTAAGAAATTTGCAAAGGTCTGAGGTAGATCTAATCCCTATCAAACTAAGCGTACAAAGCTTTATGTGGTCAACATTAAAGACCAAAGGGATATTGCCTATAGCACTGACGATAGGCAGTAAGACTACAATGGCAGCCTTCTTCGTGGTAGAGACTTCAGCTACATACAATACGTTGTTAGGCTGAGACTAGATCCACCCAAACTATTGTATCCCTTCTACTCTACACCAGTTCTTGATCTTTTAGAATAGGCATGATATAGAAATAGTAGGGCAGACACCAAGTCATTCCAAGCTAAGATATATTCAGTTGACGTACTTTTGTATGAAGACCACATTGGTCTCGTCAAACTCTTCAGTCTTACTAAAAAGAGTAGACCAAGCTTAACTAAATACATTAAGGAATCTGCCTTAGATATTAAGGCATATTACGAAAACTCAACCCGGACGGAGGAAATAAGGCCAATTGAGTTAATACAACAAGAAGTGGAAGATGAAGTGAAAAATTTATGAGCTTCGGAAGCAGTTAGCTTGGAAGGCCAGTTTAGCCAGGTCACATGCTTTTATGACCGACCAAAGAATACAGGTCAGTTTGAAGGACAATTTCGCTAACTTCGCAGACTATATATTTGAGGAAAAAATAGTGAAAGAAGATATGGTTCTGGAAATGGTCCCCCGCTAAATAGTGGTGTCCATCGGGTCGGGTTGGCCCGGGCCGGCCCGAGCCCGGCCCCTCTTTGTCTTCTTGGGCCAACATGCACCCCATGGAATTCTCGGTAACAGATAGATATAGCAATAAAGGCTTCCCAGGTTTGGGAGGTGATAGGACAAGTGGGTTTTGAAGGTAGGTTTTGATCTTCTCGAAGGCTTTTTTGCATTGGTCATCCCATTCAAACTTTTCCCCTTTTCTCAACAACTTGAATAGCGGGTCACAGGTCATGATGAATTTGGATATGAAACGGCTGATAAATTGTATTCTCTCTAAGAATCTCCTTAACTCCTCATTTTAGGGTGATGGAATTTCGGTTATGGCTTGAATTTTGGTTGGATCCACCTCAATCCCCCTCTGCGTAATCAGAGATCCCAACAATTTTCCCGTGGTAACCCCAAAAGTACATTTCTGCGGGTTTAATCTCATTTTGAATTTTCTTAACCTCTCAAAGAATTTTCTTAAAGCCTTTAAGTGCCCTTCCCTCTCTTTGGACTTCACCATCATGTCGTCCATGTATACCTCTACTTCTTTATGGATTATGTCATGTAGTAGGGTGGTGGCTACTCTTTGATAAGTTACCCCCGCGTTCTTAAGCCTAAATGGCATAACTCTATAACAATAAGTCCCCCAGGGTGTGATAAAGGTAGTCTTTTCCCTATCCTTAGGTGCCATTAATATCTGGTTGTACCTTGAGAACCCATCCATGAAAGATAAGAGTTCATGCCCTGCCATATTGTCTACTAACACATCAATGTGAGGTAAAGGGAAATCGTCCTTAGGGTTGGCTCTATTCAAATCCCAAAAATCCACACAAACCCTAACGCGCCCATCTTTTTTTGGGACTGGTACAATATTGGCGACCCATTCTGGATACTCGGTGACAATCAAGAATCCAGCTCCTAACTGCTTTTCAACTCCCTCTTTCACTTTGAGCGCCCATTTAAGCCTCATTCGCCTCAATTTTTGTTTTACGGGTTTTGAGCTTGGGAAGAGGGGAATATGATGTTGGACTATTTGTAGATCAATCCCTGGCATATCATCATAGGACCATGCAAAGACATCTTTGAATTCATTTAATAAATTGATTAACTCTTTGCTTTCCTCATTACTAAGTGTGGAGCCAATAGAAAATTTTGTGTATTATCTTCATTTCCCAAATTAATCGTTAAAGTGCCTTCAATGATTTTACATGCAGATTCATTTTCCTTTTCAATTAATTTTTGTAATTCATCTGGTATTTCACTACAATCATCACATGAATCATAATTATTATGCGCAGTCGAGTAAGCATAATTAGTCATATTCTCATTAACTTTCTTGGGAGCAATCACAACAGACATTGAAATTGAAAGACGCCTCACTTGGGCCAATACAGACTCTGGGTAAGGGGAATACCTATGACTAGACTCAAAACCCATTCTTTCTTCTTTTCTCCTCCAAGATCAGTGATGAAGCATTCTTCCAGGTCCCCTGTCTGAGTAATTTCCCCCATTTCTTCTTCATCTGGTTCTTTTCCAAGTTCTGATTTTTCCCTTCCTGCCTTTTCTTGCTTTCTTCTTCACCTCTACTTTGCCCATCTTTATTCACACTTTCCCTGATACTACCCTTTCCGATCCCTCTGTGTTCTTCTTTTAGCAGGTCCTTCATCGCCAAACCATCCAAAGTGCACACCTAATCCTGAATAGTGGTGGATTTCATGGGTACTTCCAGGTAAGGGTCCTTATAGTCAGAGAAGTCGTGTGCAAAGAAAATCTCAAACCCCAACTTCATGCATTTTTCCACTTTATCCAACCAAGGCTCCGGGAATCCGCAAAATGGAAAATCATCTCCTTCTTTGACAAAGTACCCATTAAGAGTCTTTGAGTATGGTCCTATCGGTGCATCGGTCGATTTCTTCTTTCTCTTTATTTCCTCCCTTGTTGGCTGATATCCCAAATCACGAGTATGCGTTTGCGTGACAATGTTTGGAAACTCGGGTAATCCTTGATGCTTCTTACCCAAACCCATTCCTGGGAAGAATCCCATCTTTCGCATAATTTTGGCTACCAGCGAACTTGCATACTGATCAAAGTAAAGTGGTAAAAACTCTTTTGGCTTGCTGCCTTCTATCACATTAATGAACTTGAACCCTCCCAAGCCTATCTCTTCCTCTTGCATTTGTACTTCCAAAACTGGGGCACTAGATGAAGCTTCAGACACATTAATCCAACTATCCCCTAGAACATCACAAACTTTACCCCTCCAAATGTACTTGACTTTCTGATGGATGGTTGATGGGATGGCACCCAAACTGTCCAGCCATGGCCTTCCCAGAAGTAGATTGAAAGATGCAGGAGTATCAATAATCTGGAACTCTGACTCTTTTTCCCTGGCCCCAATAGAGAGATTCAGAAAAATGATCCCCATAACCGCTCGCTGAGTATTGTCATAGGCCCTTACCTCCTGCTCTGATGGTATAAACGTGGATTCATCAAGCCCCATCCTTTTGGCTATTCAGAATGGGCATACGTTCAATGCAGACCCGTTGTCAACGAGACAAGCGGGCAAAGAATTTCCTAGACACTCGACGATAATGTGCAACGACTTGTTATAAGCGGGTCCTCCAGGGGGTAAGTCGAGTTCAGTAAAGGAGATAGCGAGAGTTGAGCTCTTGTTGCTCATGCCAACAAGATCTTCTTGGGTGATGTTGATGGAGACATCAGATTGATTAAGAGCATCGAGGACCGCTTGTCTATGATGCTTGGAAGCAATTAATAATCCCCAAATAGTGATATTCGCTTGTGTCTTCTTCATCTGTCTCAAGACCCTATCTTCTTCTTCTTCCTCATTCAGTTTCTCTTTCCCCTTATCCAATTCCTGGCCTGACTGATCTTCCTCAAGTTTGTGTGGTTTGAAATGCCTTCCTGATCGTGTTAAATGACTGATCTCTTCTTTAAACCAAAGATCATCCGGTGCTTTAGTGACTTCTGGATTTTCTCTTCTTTTTCACTTTCATACCAAAGATCCTCTTTAACTTTATTGATGTCCTGACTGTCATCCCCTCTATACCAGATAGAGCTGTCATCTTCAAGTACCCACCAATCCACAGCGGGAGCCCTTTCTATCACTTTTCCCTTGTTTCTATCCGTCAGTTCACCCAAAGTGCAGATGTTCGGATCTCCCAGTATCTGATAAAACTTCCTCAGGCACCCCAACTTAGTGATCAATGTTGATGGATCAAAAGAGCTTCCTTCACTTTCCAAATAGTAAACTCTGGGTGGCGGTACCGCATGGTGATTTGGTAGTGGATTCTTGGTGATGTTCGGTGGGTTGGTGGGTGGTTCATATATTACCTTCTTATCTATCAGATCATGGATTTCATGTCTCAACCTCAAGCATCGATCGGTTGAGTGTCCCTGCTCTTTATGGAATTTGCAGTATAGATCAACTTTGAAATTTGGGGGTGGTGGATTTGGTCTCGGTCGTGGCTCCAATAGGTAAAGGTGCCCCTTTGCTAGTAGCCTATCCAGAGCGGTTGACAATGACACTCCCAAGTCTGATAACCTCCTCAAAGGCTTATCTCCTCCTCTCTTTGGGTAACTCCTGACTGTATCAAACTTCTTCTCTGGTTCGCTTAGCACATTCACATCTGTAGGACTTGAATGACTCCCTGAATGCCCTCCTCCTGTCCCATAATTCGGATGCCTATACATGTTCACCGGCTCTTCTCTCTTAATCAATCCTTCTTGTATCGCATCCTCGATCCTGGTTTCCACATCGAATACTTCAGCAAAGGTGTTGATGTATTGAAACCTCATTTTCTCTTGGTAGATGGGCTGGAGATTTTTCATTAACATCCGAATTTGCTCCTTCTCAGATGGCCTCTATACCATCTTGGTTAATTTTCCCCTCCAACGGCTCAGATATTCAGCAAAAGATTCCTTATTTTCCTGTCGAGTAGTCTTTAAATCTCTGACGGTAACATCCAAATCCTGATTATACTCGTACCGGGCTACGAATAACTTGACAACCTTCTCCCAAATTCTGGTCTTACCAGGCTCCAATGTAAGGTACCAAGACAAGGCAGCTCCAGTTAATGTCTGTTGAAACAAAACAACCATCATAGTCGTACTCAAGCCGCTTGGCTGAAAAGCCCCTATACACATCCTGATATGGCTACGGGGGTTTCCTGTCCCATCGAATATATCAAATACAAGCATTTTGAATCCTGTAGGTACTACCTCACAAACCCCTTCATATAATCCCTCTAGTTCCAGCAAGTAGGTGTCTACTCCTTGGGCCTTTTGGACTACCCTTTCCAGTTTTTCTACTTTTTCAGTCATCAACTTCTCTCTCTCAGCCTTTTCTTTCTCCATCTTTTCCTTTTTTGCCGTCGGCGCTTCAGCCCTTTCTTGATCATCGAACCAATCATCCTCCCTACCATGTGGGGAAGGATCAATAACTGGTGGTTATCGGGCTAGTGTTTCCACCATGGTCATCATCCTAGCCATTTGACCTGCCTGTTGTTCCACTATAGCCCTCAGTTCTGCTATCTCTCTTGCATTTGCTTCTTGTGCCATCTCTTTTCTTACTAACCTTGTAGTAGAATCTCTGTACTAGATCGTGCTCGTAGATGATTCTATCTTTTGCCTACAACCACATTTTATTCTTTTATTTAAAATCAAAATTTTTTTCATTATTTTGTCATTTTGTTTGCAAAAGAAATTTTTATGAATGGCCCATATGTCATGCAGATGCAATGCATGTGTGCATGTGTGCCTACTCTATATGTCAAAGAAAGAAAATTCTAATCCTAACCCATAAACACGTAATCACATAAAATCCTCACCCATGTCGAGTGCGCTAATTTCTCCTTTTATTGTGATCCTCTTCACCCCTTTAAAGTTTGAAATTTTAGAACTTGTGAAATTCATTTGACAAGCATTTCCCTAGATGATGGGATCTTTCAAATTCTTAGGAAGCTTTCCCCTTGAAGGCAACAATATTTCTAAACAAAAGATGATTAAGTTGAAGTTTTGCTTTGAAATTCATTTGAAAGGCATTTCTTTAATTGCGGAGATTTCTCAAATACAATTTTCAACATTTTGGATTATATTCCTTAACCAAAAGGTGATTGGGTCGAAACTTTGCCTTGAAATCCATTTGAAAATCTTATTAAATAATAAAATTTGCCAAGATTTTCGGGTTTCTTCTTTAAAAGATACCTCAATAAGGGTTGACTCGAAATTTTGATCAAAAGTAAACTCCAAAGTTTTTTTTTTTTGAAAGAGCGATTGAATACCTTAGAATCAAGATAGCAAAAATCTATTTGCTTCCAAAGACGTATTTAAAATGCTTTGGGTAGGAGAATCACATGATCGGATTGTTATCGTACTCTTCATGAATTCGGATGCATACAAGGTCAATGATGCTTAGCTAACAAGATATAAGAGGTGTAATATTATAATCAAGATTCAGCATGTTCCCAAATGTCGTGGGACATGAGAAGGAATTGCTAAAAGGTGATTAAAGGGCTACAAATCTTTGATCAAGTAAGCATCGTCATCATCTCAAGTAATCCATTTCGGGAATACAAATCTCCCTAGCGTATAAATCCTAATCGAGAATTGATTTCCTAAGATCGAAGGGTTCTATAGAAGCTATTATGCAAAAGGCCGGGTTTTGGTCAAATAAGGGACCCTTGAAACACACCCGATAGGATGCTTCATATACCAACACATGGTACGAGATCAAGGGTGATCATACGGTCCCATGATGACTTGACCGACCAGGTTGCCCCGAGCCTCCAAGGTCATAGTTCCGTGCAATCGACTAGCTACATGCAAGTGTAATGCAACGGGCACACTAAAATTAATTAATTCGATTAAAAGGATGCTTTCAAGACTAATCCTCAAGTGAACCCAAAATCAGAAATTCTGGTCTGCGAAACCAGAGATTCTGGGTTCGATCCCCAGCAGAGTCGCCAGATTGTGATACCGACATTTGGGCCCACTTTTAATTTTAAAACAATTTCTTAGTCAAATTCAAAGAGTCGCCACTTAATTTTTTTTTAGGAAAATTAAGAAACCATTTTTTAAAAGCAACCGATCTTTTGCGAAACCAAAGATAATCTGGGTCCGGGGATTATGGAATGAAAGGGAAAGGAGCCCGGCGGACTAAAACAGTACCCCCTTTCATCCTATCTCGTGATAGGCCTCATCATCCTTTTTAATCGAATTAATAATCTAAGCATGCCCTCAACTAATGCATAGATATAAGTATACATAGCATAAAATATCATTCATAAGCCACGTAATTCAAGTAACAAGCAAAATGATGTGCAAATAGGGAACTAGAGACCTTACCCGGGATCCAGCCGCAAATATAAACGTGCAATGCATGCAAGAATAGAAATCCTAAGAAAAGGTCTCTATTTACACATTAACATATAAGGCAAGACCAAGTCTAAGGTAGCGCACATGGAGTCAAAAAATCAATAAAATCAATAAATGAAATAAACTAGAGAAGGGATGAGAAGTCATACCTTCAAAACACTACAAAACAAGGGTTAGTCCACATGCTTCATACAATAATATGACATCAAATAACCAATCCTAAATCTCTAGCTTAGATCTATCAAGTAGAGGAAGAATTGATAAAACTGTGAATTCCTTTTGATTAGTTGGAGCCTAAGCATCTCTATAGATATACAAGTCTCAACTAAGAGCCAATGTGATGTCCATATAGGCTGCTATAATGCCAACATGATCATAAGGAATCCATGGTTATGCTCAATTAGGTTCAACTAAGTCCAACTTTATCCAAGAACTAGTTCTAATCATAAGCATCAATGTACATGAATGAATGAATGAATATGAAGAAGAATGAGATATAAATTTATTCACTAGTTTGGATCACTTAGCCTCTGGATTTAAGCTAAATTATCATTATTAAAAACATGATTTGGGTCCCAAAACATTAGGAAACCATTAATGTTAAAATCAATGAGACTAGACAAAAACAGTGACTATTTTCCTGAATTACAAAGAGCAGACCAGATTTTAAAAGGTAGAAAAACCATATTTCCAACGGTTGGATCTTAATGCATTTTGGATAAGATATGCCTCTGTGAGTCTAGTTTTGAACCCAAAAAGAAAATCAAGGTTTGAACGGTTAGATCTCTGGGAATATGGAAAACACCAGACATCACTCAGGAATCTTCAACTCTCTGTCCAGAGATCTTGTATGATTTTCTAAAAATAGTAAACAAATGAGAAACACTTACATCTTTTTAGGGTATCTTCATAACACATTGAAATGCTCAGAAAAAATTATTATAGGTCAAGAAAGATCAATTAAGGTTCTGATTTATTAATTTAAAACGGACTTACTGTTCTGAAATTTTGGACAGAGAGTTGCTTGTTTTGAAGTCATAAGACCAAACCATCTTAGACTTGGAATTTCATCAAAACAAAAAATCACAGAGGTGCTTAAATGAGTTATGAACATCTTCTAATTGCCCTAATCCAATTTCCAATGAACCATGATTTTATAAACGTCTTTGATCACGGTTGGTTTATGGATTTACTACACCTTTGTTAAATTGATGTTCATATTTTGAATCAAACATGATCCATGATTCTAGAGAGAACTAGGATCAAGTATGATTATGATCATTGGAGTAACTAATGAAACATGAAGAGATTCATAGATTTAGCTTTAATGGATTTCCATCATAGATCTCATAGCAAGAGAATCCTAAGGTCTTACTCAATCTTATGAACTCTTGAATATTCAAGTTCTCTAGATTTCAACAAACAAACTATGAAAACTTACATCTAAATCATGTCTCAAACATATGATCCTTGAGGAAATTAGAACTATGATATACTATTCTCCTCTCAAATTAATGGTCCTTGGAGACTCAATGAGACCTAAATTTACTCAAATCTCTATGGAATACAGTATGGATTCCATAAGATTCCTAATAGGGAGATCCAAGTCATGAGTTAAGACTTGAATTCAACCAACTATGTGTAGATATGACCATGATTCACTTTAATCTCCATATGGATCATAGGATCATAGGAAACTAAAGAATCAAACTCAAAGAGACTCAATAAGATATATAAAATCTCATAAATCTTAAGAGAAAATAGAAATAAAGAATCAAAGTCTTCTTAGAGGAAATTGGAACACAAATTCTTCAAAATCAAACTTATCTTAAACCCAAGGCATCAATTGGATTCAAATTAATGAAATGTTATGAGATTCAATCACAAGCTCTAAGTGGTGTGTGATGAAATGAGGTAAGAAGAGAGGTTTTGAAAATGTGTAAATTTCCTAGAACTATGAAGTTGTTATTTAATTTGCCTAATTCTACCAAGGATTCAGAGGTTACCTCTATGACCTGAAGGATTTCTTCAATTTCTTGGGAAGCTCTTCCAAAATATTCAAGTTCTTCTTCTAATTCTTCAAGAAAACTCCTCCTTCTTCTCTCAATTCTCTCTCTATTATCTATCTCTCTTGTATCTCTCTAAGATTTTAAGTGAAAAGTTCAAAAGTAAGAGTGAAAGTGCCAATAATGGAGATGAAGGTCTATTTATATAGACCAACATATCAAGGTTAAATGGGTAAATTCGGGTGAAAACCCATGTGCAAAGTTTTCTGCTAGAACATGTGAAAAAAGCAGTCTGTTAAAGTGCGCGGCACTCGATGAATGCCTGCGGCACTCACTGAGTGCCAGGCGGCACTTACGGACTGCCGAACAGCACTCAGTGAGTGCCGGCGCGGCAATCGGTGAGTGCCGCCGGCTTTGCCGCGTGCCGCGGCTAATAGAATTTTATCCTCTTTTTAATTTTCAAAATATATGTTAACAAAACTTAATTATTAGTAAAGTATATACTAATGTACTTATATTTGTAATGTACTTTATTAAAATATACCCATATGCATGGTATAATTCTACTATATCATTTTACTTCTTTTTTTTCTTTTTCAAACTTCTTTTCATTTTCTCTCTCTCTCTCTCTCTCTCTCTCTCTCTCTCTCTCTCTCTCTCTCTTAAAGATAAATCCCCAGATTGATTTTTCTCATATGTTTTTCAATGTTCAGGTTTCTCCCGAATGCCCAATTTCTCCTTCTTTTATTTATTTTTTTTATTTTGAAACTTTACTTGAAGATTCTTTGAAGAATTTGAATTTTCTAGAAGATCTCCGAATTTCACCGGTCATCGTCATCATCGGTCTTAAGAGGTAACCAATTCCTGGATTTGACGTTTGGTCAAAATCAGGGTGTCTACAGAGATCATGTGCTACTCAATGTTTTACCTATTCGAGGTATCGTTAGATTTGGTCAGAAGAGAAGCAAGCTATCGCCGCGATTCATTGGACATTTTAAAATTCTAGAACGTGTTGGAAAAGTTGCGTATTGACTTGCATTGCTGCTGAAGATGTTAAGAGTGCACAATGTGTTCCACATCAGTATGCCAAGGAAATGTGCTCACAAGCTAGTGCACGAGATCAACTTCGAGGATATTGAAGTCAACGATAACGTTACGTTCAACGAAGGACCAGTTCGCATTTTAGATCATGGAATAAAGAAGCTCAAAAACAAGGAGATTCTGTTGGTAAAGATCCAGTGGAAGCATCATGATGAAGGAGAAGCTTCGTGGAAGCTAGACTCAGAGATACGCGAAAAGTTTCTATTTTTGTTTTAGACCTTGTTTGTTTTTGATTTCGAGGATGAAATCTTTTAATGAGTGGTGGATGATGTAACACCCTGTATATTCAGTAATTATTAATATAAAGAGATTCTATACTTTTCCCTTGAAATTTAACCTTCGACCAATCAAGGTTCGTTCGAGCGATCTAACGTTTCCACAGTTCAAGCGATCGAACATTGTTCAATTGATCGAAACCCTACTGACCTGAATTTATGACGTAGTCTCCACTTCAATCGATCATACCCTTTTCAATTGATCAAACTTGATCGATCTACTTTTGATCGATCAAACCTTTCTCAATCGATCGAATATGTAATGATCATAAATCCTAGGTTTCCTGCAAACATGGCCACCTGCACTCCCTTCTCCTCTAAATATACCTTGTGCTCGTGTGTGTGTGAGGTTTGCTGAACCTAAGAGAGTTAGAGAGAGTGTGTGCTTGTGTTTATATATATTATACATATATATATATACATATACACTCATAGATATATATATTCTATGTATGTGAGAGAGAGATAGAAGCTGAAGAAGAGAGAAAAGAAGGAAAAAGAGAAAGAGAAAGAGATAGAGACAGAGACGAATAGAGGAGCAAAAAGAAAGAGATAAGGCCACCATTTAAAGCTTCGGAGTTCAAAACCTTTCCAAATGCGCCCTTAATGATGTTCAGTGAGTTCCAAACTCAATTAGTATCTTAGTTATGATGTTTTTACATATTCTGGACATGTTAATAATAACCCAAACACTCCTTAACGTATTTTGGACGTTCACCGCTAGAACTTGTAGAAGACGAAGTTCGAGCGATCGAATAACACTGAGTCTCAATCGATCGAAATGACTTCAATGGATCGAGACCATCTTCAGTTCAATCGATCGAACTTCACTTCGTTCAAGCGATTGAAATGACTTTAATCGATTGAACCTTAGCAGAACATGGTTGTTCCTTAAGTTTATAATTCATAATGCTTAGCTGTTTAATTGATGTTTCATGTTCCTATTTATGCGATATTATGGATTACGGAGGTATTGGGATATGATAATGAGATTGAAATAATATGGTAAGTAACGCATTCAGGTTTGGAATGTTAGTAATAGTACAATCCGTTAACAAGATAATGTTTGAACTATAACAATGGGTAATGTTGGATAACCTGGTGAGTTAGTGGAGTATTAGTGTTTTCGATACAAGTATTGTCAGTATTAGGGATCAGTTATGAACACATTCACGTAGGATGCTAGCATTATGTATTGTACTCGCAACCATTCTTAAAAGTGGCGAATAGTAAGAGTTATTAAAAGCGGTGAGCAAGATTATAGATACATATTGATTGTGAACAGATGATACTCGCAAGCGTTCTTAAAAGTGGTGAACAATAGCATTGGTGCATCCATAAACTTAGTTTATGAGAACGATGTGTGATGCTTGCAAGAGTTCTAAAAATTGGTAAAGCGGTGAACAAGAGCACTAATATATCGTGGTGATATAATTAGTTCGGTATAGTCAGTCAGGATTGGTACAGTCAGTCTTAGAGTTGGAAGACGATAAGAATCGGATAATGATGGGTTGGAATAAAAGAGGAAAGATATTATTAGCATCACTACGTTTTATCGTTCATGACTGGTAAATACTTTATTCCTATGAGACTCTGTTAGTTAGTCCTCACTCAGCTTTCAGTAAGCTGATGACCTTTATTGCCTGAACATTTCCCGTCTAGGCTACCCTATTCTGAATAATACAGGTGATGGAATCTATGGTGATGGCTACTACCCAGAGTTGGATTATGTAGACGGTGGCCCCACTGGTAATGGTTATACCGGAGATGCTTGCTATGCCGACGAATACCCTTACGCTGGCTGAAGACCTACAGATAGTTATCTAGTTTATATTTTGTATTTCTGTTGAACGTGTTTAGTTTGATGGGTACTTGGGCATATATTGTCTCCAGACCTATTGTGATCCTGAGGACCGCTCTGATATTTGTAAGTTATAGAACCGTTATTATATTTTCAGTTTGATTACTATTCTTATTATTCTTGCTAGACTAGTGCTATGTGGTGCGGATAATTAGTGACTTTCACCCATCATTCCCTATGGACCCAAAAAGGAAATTTATTTTTCTCTATTTTTGATGCCCTGGGGCGTGACACATAATTCTAATCAAGAATTGATTTCCTAAGATTGAAAGGTTTTATAGAAGCTATTACGCAAAGACCGGGTTGTGGTCAAAAAAGGGACCCTTGACACACATCTGATAGGATGCCTTATATACCAATACATGGTACAAGATCAAGGGTGATCACATGGCTCCATGATAACTTAGCCAATCGGGTTGCCCCGAGCCTCCAAGGTCATAGTTCCGTGTAATCGACTGGCGAGACATGTAAGTGCAATGAAACGGGCACACAAAAATTAATTGACTCGACTAAAAGAATGCTTTCAAGTCTAATCCTCTCAAGTGACCCCAAAATCAGAAATTCCTGGTCTGTTAAACCAAAGATTTTCAGCTCGATCCCCAGTAGAGTCGCTAGATTATGGGTATCGCAGGCTAACCACGTTTGAACTTTTTTAAATTCAAATACGAGTCGCCACTTAATTTTTAAAGGAAAATTAGGAAACTATTTTAAAAGCAAACTGATCTTTTGAAATCCAAAGATTTCTAGGCCCGAAGATTATGGGATGAGAGGGGAAGGAGCCTGGTGGACTAAAACACCTCTCCCATCCTATCTCGTGATAAGCCTCTACTTAACATCCTTTTTAATTGAATTATTAATCTAAGCATGCCCTGAACTAATATATATACATTTATACATTCCAAAAGCATGTCGAAAGGGGTCCAAGATTGCTAATGATAAAATGGCATACAAAACCACATAGTTTAAATAGCAAGGAAAATGATATGCAAATAGAGAACAAGGAAACTTACCTGGGATCCAGCTGCGAATGGGAAACGTGCAATGCATACACAAAATTGAATCCTAAGAAAAGGTCTATAACACACATATATATATACACCAATGAGGCAAGACTTAGTCTAAGGTGTCGCGCATGGAGTCGAAAATTAATAAAATCAATAAATGAAATAAATGGGTGGAAGGTCGAGGAATCGTACCTTGAAAGCACTACAAAACAAAGGTTAGTCCACATGCCTTGAACATGATATAATATAAAATTCTAAATATCAAACTCCTAGCTTAAATCTAATAAACATGGAGAAAGTTGACCAAATCATGAATTCCTTCTAATTGGTTGAAATCACAACACCTCTATAGATATACAAGTCTCAACACTAGGAGCCATTGTAATGTCCATATAGAGATGGTACATCTCAACATGATTCAAAGGAATCCATGACTAACTTGACCAATCATAACCTATTTCAATGATTTACAAGTTAAAGTCCTAAGATACAAGTATCACAACCTAAACATGATGTTGATAATGAATGCATGAACATGAACAAGCTAAGAACCATTCATTGATTTGGATCACTTAGCCTCTAATTTAAGCTTAATTAACCTTGTTTAAAATATAGTTTAAGTCTTGGGTCATAGAAAAATCAGTTGGATCATCATTTACAAGGTTTATCAAATCTATCACAAAATTTCATGAATTATAGAGAACAGACCAGACTTTCAAAAATTGGGAAGCATAGTTCCCATGGTTTGATCTTAATGATTTTTGGATATGATGTGCCTCTGTGAGTCTAGTTTCTAACCCAAAAAGAAAATCAAAGATCAAACAATCCAATCTCTGTGACTTGGACCAATACTTTTTATGTACTCCTATGTCTCTTATGCATTATTGTTAGTTTTGTTTAAACGTTTGGAGATGATTTAGTATGGTTACTTCAAAATTTTGTAACATAGCATTTCTCTTTTTTTTAGAAATATTCTAGGTAATTTTTGTTATTTTACTTCATAAAATCAGAATTGAATTATGAATATGAATTTCTATTTCGCGTCTCTGCAGCTCCAAGGAGAAACCCACTCTTGGGCAAGTTCTATTGTTTCCTATGGAAGCTTTGAGAGCAAGGTATCCTTACTGTGTAAAACTCATGTCTATAATTTTTTACTTCTTTATTAGATATATTTGCTATGTGAACACCTTAAGCTTACAAGTTGAAGTTTGATTCTTGAAAAGAATTGAACTGAAGATTGTGACTCTTGATTATAGGATCTTTGTTTGGTTACTAAGGCTTTGGTTGACACAAGTTTTAGGTATTTTGTGTAAACATTCTGTACAACTTTTGGCTGAAGCGTGAAGTTGTTCTAGGCTCATCTAGTATTGATTATCCTCCGCAATTTATTACTGTGTGTAACTTCTTTCTAATTTCTGCCATTTTTATTGGCAATTCAATCCATCTTGGCAGTGGAACAAGGGAATGTGAAGGTGGTTGGGACAAATTTTCTGCATTCTCAATTAGTGAAGAAAAAAATTCACGACATTTTTTTTAACAAAAAGCTAGAAGTCGAGAGAAAACTCACAAGGTTTTGTCTAGTGAAGAATATATCTATCCAAAATAGAGTCCGAGGCCAGTAACCTCTTAATCTGCCCACCTTCACACCTTCACTATACGAAAATTGTAGACTTACATTTATTGACATCCCTCCCAAGGGAAAGCAACTGAGTGTACAGTAAACTTCTTCTTCTCCACCTTCAATATTCTTTAATTTTTTCATTGATAAGGTATTCGTTTTTTGTTAACCAAATTCTCTAGAGTTTTTTTCTTGGAGGGGTCTCATTTTTCTGTTTTTCTGCCTAGAAATGGAAGAGAAATTGAATCAAACAAAAACCTTCATTCTCTCTTAGCTTACTTATCCTTTGTCGCAGATTCATAAATGGAATGTTTTCCCATGAGATTTTGTAGTTTATGTTTCTTTGACTTGCAGTTTATCAAGGGGAGTCGGGCCCATGTGGAATCCAGTCATTGGCTTTCTTGTGGCAGCCCATATGGGTTACAGTAGAGCAAAGATAGTAGTGGTGGTGAGGAGATCAAGCAAGTGCCACTCAATGTACTTCCCCAGGACTCACTAATTTTACATGACTACTGTGGGAGTGTTGTTTTAGATTGATAAGTAGATCAAAGTATTTTCTAACAAGAATATTGTAATTGGTTTTTCAATAACTTGATGTAGAAAATTCCAATAGACAGCAGCTCGTGGCTTTTGCAAAGAGAATCATATAGGAACTTCATTAACTAATGGTAAGTAGGAGCTTCGTCAACTAATGGTTTGACTGCTTTTTCACTTATTTGTTATAAGGACGGGCATTCTCTTCCTAGAGATTGATTGTCTCAATGCCTCGGTAAATAAAAGTTATTTATTTCACTTGTTTGTTGAATTGTTGGTTTATACGGAGATAAGGATATATCTTACGCTCATGTAACTGTTTTTGTATGCAGGAGTAAATGAGTTTCTTTGGTAAGTAGGTAAATACGAAAATTAGTGAAAATGATATAAAAATTGAGCATAATGGTGATTCCACTGGTTTTTTAATGGAGATCAACCCCCCCTCTCTCTCTATCTCAACATTTAAAGCGATATTGGTTGTGTGTTATGGCATACATTGCTTCGTTAATACCTTTTTTAAGAAACACTTTTTATTTTCCTTCAAAACCAGTTATCATATGTCTAAATCCTAATGCAGAAGATGCTGAAATTGCCAGAAGAGCTCTGGAGAATAAGCTTGTCCAAATAATTTCTTAAATTGATATCAAGGAACAAGAGTTCAAAGCACAAGAGAATATTCATAACCAGGTGACTAGTTGATTTCTGTACTTTTGTTTTGTTTTTGATTTTGATCCAATTCGAAAGAAAAACACTCATTGTTATTGTACTTCCCTTGGTTTGGATGCATTCTTTTCTAAACAGTCTCCTGAAAAGATGAAAGTATAAATGATCTAAGACTTTTATAGGTCCAGCAGGAGTTGGTTGATTTGAAAAAAAAAGTCTTCCTGATGGAGGAAATTATAAAAGAAAGCATAGAGTTGCAGGGCTTGACCAGATATCCTCTTTGAAATTGCGATTGAATAGTATCCGATCTTGTCAGAATCAAGATAAAAGTATACTCTACTTTAAAAGATTTGTAGTGTGGAAGTAGAGGTCGAACCCACAGAGATTGAAATACTAAAACACTTTAATTTTAAAACCTAAACCTAGATAATTAAAAAATAGAATTTTGATTTTGATTTTGATTTCAATTAAACTGAGAAACTATGAAAATAAATCTAAATTATGAAAGCGATTAAAAGTTGTTTGATAAATATGTGTATTGAACCTAGGATTACAAATCCACCACAAGCTTCATAATAAGGGTATCTATGCATTCAATTAGCTTATTACATTTTACGATAATGGGGAAATGTAGCTACAAGCCCAATTCCTCTTTCAAGAAGATAACTGCAATGAAAGTTTACTGTGTTGGCAAATTCGGTCTCAAAAGCCGCCCAATTCTCGTATTTTCAGGCAGCCACGGGCAATATGTAGCCTGTAAGAAAGAAACTTTGCACAACTTTTACCACATCGAACCAAACAATATCCCAACATCTCTAGTAGAAGCAACCACCAAAGCCATCAGGACCAGGGTTTCTTAGTGGTGAATCCGGGTGAAGATGTTGGTGCCAAGCTTGATCATTCAATTAAAATATATTACAGTGAAAATTCAAGCATCAACATAATTCATCTTCGGTTAGCACAGAGTGTCTCACACTAAACTAGGGTTGTGGAACGCTCCGTCTTCCCTAGGCATGAACTATTCGACTACTTGATATCACAATTCAATTAAGCATTATTACATGAAAATAATGCATACAAGCACAGCAAATATAGATCATTGAGCAAATCACATTCAAAATAGATCTAAGACAAGAATAAACTTTGAAAGTAACGATTTAATCAATAGAAGTTCGATTTTATTATTTAAAATCATCTAAACATGTAATCATCATCCATACATAATAAATCTAAAAGAAAAATATAAATAACACCCTATTACTTGGCTAGGGTTTCATTGAAATCCTAGATCTAGGTCTAAGCGGCCATAGAAGCGATGAATGGCAAGAGGTTAAGGGAGGAGGCCATGGGAATCCTTGGTCTTCTTCTTCGTCTCCTTGCTTTCCTCTCTTCAATGGTTGAAGTTTTAGTTATATATGGATGTGTATAATGTCGTGTTATCCCAAATTTATTTAGAATTAGATTTATATAGATTTTGGAAGGATTAGGAGGCTTTTCTATGCCTAATCGCACTAAAACTGTCGTATTTACATTTCTAGATGTCATATGCACAAACCACCTTCTCTGGGCACTCTAATTTGATGAAATACACATTTTTGGTTTTTTTCACATACTTTTTACTACACTGCGTGACTTTTGTATAATTGCTATAACATTTTGCTCGGAACTCGGATTGACTCGCCGTTTGCGGCCACGCGTCCGTAACTCGAATATCTATATTTTATATCTCTGGAGAAATTTCAAAAATCCAAAGTATTCCTTATCAAAAATGACATTTACAAAGGCTGCTACTGTCTCCAGCTTTCACAAGAATCACCTTTTGAGCATAGAATGTCTTCCAACGCCACTAATCATCAAATTTTAGTGCATTTTCAAGTTAAAACTCCAAAATCTACAAAACATAGATACCTATTAAAAATACTTAATAACTAAATAAAGTGGGCTAACAAAAGCGCATCTTCAGGACTATAAACGGGAACTATTCATCGCCGATCACACCCCCAAACCTACACTTTGCTAGTCCTCGAGCAAAGAAAAACATAAAAATAAATACTACTATACTTAAAAATCCTAACTCACTGTCGCAGGCAACGCGATTGCATTTAGCATATGCAACAAGCCTTTTAAACCCCTAGGTGTCCCTAGTAGGACGAGTGTAGTCTCGTCAGGGTTCTCATTGAATAAGACACCGATAACCATCTTTTTTATCTTGTACATTTAAAAAGTTTTATTAAAACAAAAAACAAAACATTCAATACTCCTTATCATAAAACAATGATTTAAAATAGTGTAATAAACAAAAAGAAACGGAATCAAACATCTACCTTCGTCATTAAAAAATAATCCCAAGCACATGCATCATATAAATCGATAGAGCTTTTCATAAAATTGCATTGTGTGATGTGGTAGTCAAATGAACATGCGCATGTCATGAACCTTGAATACAACTCGGATAACCATCCAACTATGCTTCGAGTACGAATCTCACGTCGTTAATTACACTCTAAAGTGAAACACTAAGAAACATGTGTAATTTCTCAGGGATATGCGAGCCAACGAAACATGTTTTCAAAATGAAAAATACTCACACATGACTCGAAAAAGATGCATGACACGAAAGAATAGTAGTCTCATGGATAAGATGCCAATAGTTAAGAAAAATTAATCGTTATCATGTTTTAATCCCCCTCCCATCGTTTACATATCCAAACCATGTTTTTTAGGATCAAATAGAACTTTTCAAAGATTGTAATGTGGCTCGAGCAATGAAAAAATATAGAAAAGATTCATTAAGTCGTTTTAGAGTGGCGTTGTAAGGCATGTTCAATATCTTTCATTCATTCTTCTACCAACTTTCATCTTTCATTCTCTTCTTTTCATTTTTTTTTCTAATTTCTTTCCTCTTTTTTATTCTTTTCTTCTTTCAACATTTTTTCTTTTTCTTTTTGTTACTTTTGAAACGAATATTCATTGAATACCAAGGCAACTACTCCAAACATCATCTTATTTTCTTCTTCTTCTTCTTAATAAACACATTGCCTTATCACCACTAAAAGTTTATCAATCTTTCAGTGGTAAACTCCAAGTTGGCCAAATTGAAGCAAAAAAAGATAATGGTGATTAAAAAAAATGGCATTTTAACAGCTCAAAGTGGTGAACTAAGGAAACTTTTATCATTTATCTGGATAGGTAAACAAAGAGGGCCTACCATCATCTCCTATGGTCATATGGTTATTCAATGTTTGGTGATGGAGGCAAACCAAGCTTTTATCGTTCTGTTTCTCAAAGTGGTGAACAAATATGTTCTGTTTAACAAAAAATGTTTAATTTTAGGTTCATGTCCCCAAACGACACTTTCATTACCCCCGTTCGACAGTTCACACACACATTAGCGATGGCTAATAATGGACGACCAAGAATGACAGGAGTGTATGTCCTAGCATTTAGCATAGGTTCAGTGTCAAGGACCATGAAATCAACGAGATAGTAACATTTGTCGATTTTAACTAGGACATCTTTGACGATTCCCCTAGGGATTTTGACAGAATCCTAATTGTTTAAGTTCACCTAATCCTAATTGTTTGTAAACCGTGTAAGGTAAGAGATTAACACTTGCTCCTAAGTTAAGGGGAGCCCGATGAATGATAGTGTCACGTATGATACATAAACTCATTGGTGTACTGAAATCCTTATACTTTTGAGGAGCGTGTAGGAAGATTGAACTTACTTTTTCCATGAGGAAGACCTTTTTCGGAACATAATTATGCAACTTGCGCTTTTTAGTGCATAGGTCTTTAAGACATTTATGCGGTAATTTGTTTAATACCGTCGAGGAATGGAATATTTATTTTCACTTGTTGAAACACCTCAAGTATATATTTAGCTTTTTATTCTTTCTTTGAAAGATGTGACGGTTCCTCAATGTTTGGTGCAAATGGCATTTTCGGAACATTATTAGTTTGGACTGGTTCATTTTCTTTCCTAATTTGGCTTGTGTCCTCACCCTTCTCTTGATTTGAATTAATGTTCCTATCCTTTAAATCATCTTTCAAAATCTCTATAACTTCTTCCCTCGTATAGTCATCCTAGTTGAGACGGTGTTTACTTGCTCACTTGTACCCTTAATCTCATATTGTCCCTTAGGGTTTTGAATAGTTTGAGTAGGCAACTTACCCTCATTTCTACGACTCACTGCATTAGCTAGTTGTCCCATTTAGGACTCAAGCTTCGCAATGGATTGTGTGTGAGAGTACACTATTTATGATTGTGCTTGCACTTGCATTTTGATATTCTTAAGGGACGCCAACACCTTCTCCTGAAAAACATTATCCCTTGGAGGGTTAGGATTAGGAGGGGGATGTTGGTATGGACTTTATTGAAACGGGGTCGATAAGCATTAGAAAAATTAGTCGTCATAAGATTATAACTATTTCGTGAAAATTGTTGAATAGAGTGTATGTGTTGCTCCACGAATTCTAAAAATTGAGACGTGGATGGGCATGCAAGTGTAACATATTTGACAAATTCTTAAGAGGGTGAGCCCGATGTTTGGTTCATCATCATAAATTGGTCAAATTTTTTAGATAGTTCTTACAATTTAATTGAGTGACTTGACTCGAACCGCTCCCCTCTCTTAGGTTGAGGGAGAAGGCATCCCTCAGGATGTACCGACATGGCTTAATGCATCGAATTTTCACTTAACGTTTCAAATAATTTCCATGCCTCGTCGACACTCTTGTGTAGGAAGGTACCGGCACAAACGACATCTACGGTATTACAAACAGAGGGAACAATCCCTCATAAAAAATCTGCACTAATTGCCACTTGGGAATTTGATGATGTGGGTAAGAGCGCAATAGTTCTTTAAATTGTTCCCAAGTGTCATAGAATATTTGTCATCTTGCATCACAAAGTTCATTATGGATTTTCTTATTTGATTAGTTCTTGTGATGGGGAAAAACTTTTAGTAAAAATGCAATATGTAATGCTTCCCATGTTCTAATAGTGTTTGGCTCAAGAGATTGGAGCCAATACTTATCTTTATCTTTTAAGGAGAATGGGAAGAGATGCAATTGTAATTCATCATCAGTAAGATTTTGGATTTTCAATGTAGAGCATATGTCTTGGAACTCTCCTAAGTGATGATAGGGATCTTCTTTAATACGACCGTGAAATTAAGGGAGAAGTGCGATGGTAGATGACTTTATCTCAAAGTGAGACGCCGTCACCTCCTGTAATTCGTACATGCTTGTGGTGTATAGGCAGTAGGAATGAAATAATCTTTTAAGGTAGGCGGTTGAGGTATGTGCTATGCTGTACCAGTCTTGTGCTATACCCCATCTCTCTTTCTCTATATCTGCACTTCATCCTCTCTTTTTCAGTGAGTTTGATTATTTTAATTGATTACATTCTTTTTGTGTTTTTACAATCATAAATAGGAGTGGTGTCTAAAAGTGGGGGTCTTAAAATTGTTGAAGACGTTAAACTTGACTTGGTAGATACTTTCCATTAATTCATATTCCTTATTGACTCATTCAATGCTAGATGAGTTGTAATATTTGGATTACTCATGTGATCCCATTACTTCATCTATTTCTTTTGTGGGAAATGTACTTCACAATAATGTGCTCATGATTGTGTTTGAATATGGTGAATTCTTATTTCGTAGAATCCATGAGTATTTTCCCTTGATAGCCTTTGATTATTACATAATTATACTTGGTTTTGAGAATTTCAATCCTACATAGGATTTGGATTCTAGATTTTGATCCATGATTGTGTTTGAATATGGTGAATTCTTATTTGGTCCAGTAAAATCTCTGTCCAGAATTCTTCCATGAATTATTATTAAATATTAAACCTTTGGATCAAGGTCAGACCACTTGGAGAATGTCCTTAACACATAGATCTATGACTCTGATTTTTGTCTTATCTTAATTCTGGACATAGCTTAGGGCTTGGAGTGTTTCGTTGAGTCATTCAGATTTTGTTCGAATTTGCTAACCTATAGAGTAGTTTTATAATAATTGTTTGATGGTCTTGTGAGTACTTCCTGTGTCCCATTTTTAGTCACAAATTAGTTCCATGTGTTGTCTTTGACACCATAAATTCTAATGAATTTATCTTATCATTTACTATTTTTAATAGAATTTACAAAAAATAGTGGACAATGAAGCTTAGGTTTCTGAGTAGGGGTGGCAATTCGGGTTCTCATGTCATAATCGTGTCATTAATCGGGTTACGTGCTTTAGGTCTGATTTTTAGTTTCAAGTGCTATTCATCTATAATAGAAACTATTTTAAATTAATCGTGTCATGTCGTGTCGTGTTCGGGTTGTCTCAGTAAAACAAATTATCGTGTCAAAAATTGGCACCCCTATTTCTGAGTCATCTCTAAACCAAATCAAATTCCTGAAGTTCTAACCGTTGGATCTTCGTGTGTATAAAAATGGGGTCACAGGTACATCTATTTCTGTCGCTTTGAAGTTGAATCTGTTGCCTAGAATTTCTTCCAGAAACTATTTTGAGTTGCAATCTGTGAATCGAAATTGCATGCCGCTTCTTCCTACAAGTTTATTTAGGTGAGTATGAGGAGTAGATTCTATTCCCATTCCGTTCTGAGTGCCGGAACCCACTTTGGCCTCTCAAAACATCAAAAACTTAGTTTTAAAGGCCTAAGTTTAGAAATTTACGAATTTGCGTATTTGCGTCTAACTTGCAATCTGTGAATCGGAATTGCATGTTGTTTGTTCCTACAAGTTTATTTAGGTGAGTAGGAGGTGTGGGTTCCATTCCCGTCTCATTCTGAGTGCCGAAACCCACTTTGGTCTCTCAAAACGTCAAAAACTTAGTTTTAAAGGTATAAGTATATGAATTTACACATTTGCGTTTAACTTGTACGTCTTTACTCTTTTATTATTAAATTATATTGCTAATGAAAACTTTTTCTTTTTTTGTAGGTACAAATGTTCAAATTTTGATGGGGGGTTCTAACTAACAAGTAAAACCACTTTTTGTTGTGTTAATGTTTTCATAATGATTTTTGTAGTACTTGTGGATGGATATAACATGTATATGTGATTATCTTAGTACATGGGGATCGATTGTATTATTTTTTTTTGTTGATTCAATTGGTTGTTATGTTGAGATGAATAGATGAAATTTATTGGTTGGAGTAGATTATTGAGTTGGATTTAATTTTGTACAGGGTTGTATTGATGCAATCACCAAGTTTTAAAAAAATATATTTCAAACATTTATGTCATTTTAAAGAAAACTGACATAAATAAATAAGTATTTATGTCACTTTTATACTTTAAGTATAATACTTTTGTTTGGTATTTATGTCGGTTTAATACTTTTATTTCACTTTAAGTTAAAAGTGACATAACTAAAATTGTATTTATGTCGCTTATAAGTATTTATGTCACTTTTTATTAACATATGTTTCAGTTTTATGAAACATTTATGCTACTTTTTCAAAACATGTATGTCACTTTTTCAAACATATATGTTGTCGTCATTTACGTCACTTTCTACTAAAAAATAATGACATAAATGCCTATTTATGTCACTTTTAATTTGACATAAATAGCAATTTTTCTTGTAGTGCCATGAACATAAGAACATGTATACACTACCAAGATATAGGGACACCTGAAACAAAGTAAACTAAATTCACTATTATACAAGAAAAGAAACATGCATTTACTCATTGGTTTACAGTTAATGATGCACTTAGTAGTACGAAGTTAAATGTACTTAACACCATATGAAAGTACCCCTAAAGAATTACTTGAGGCATGTTGGAGCGTCTTTGAATGTGATAATTAAATTTGTAATTTTACTTAGCATTTTAACAATAACAATGACGAACATAAATGGTTTTGTAATACCCGTACCCGAAAAAGGGCAGTAATATTTATTTTACATGCATTAATTAGTATAATTAATTGCATGTGATGATTTGGGTGAGTTTCAGTCACCTCGATGTGATAAGTGCTTAATAAAGGGTACAATTTGATAGATATGACGTGGAACCCACGGGAGCTTCAGATTAAACAAATTGCATTTAATTGCATTTATATGATTAAATAAATATTTGTTAAAGTATTTTTAATATTTTATTGTTAGCTGTGGCTTTTTATGGTATCAGTTTAGGAACTCATGTGAGAGCGAATAGGGACATGATTCATAACTAGCAGGTTAATTAGCAACTTCATAAAATATTTGGGACTCATACGTGATATAGACACATACCCTCTTAGATATTGGGATAGTTAATATAATATTCAGGGGGTTTCATAAAAAGACTTTAGAAAAAATTATGGGGGTGTAAAAGGAAATAGGAAAATTGGAATGAGATATATATATATCTCCATATGACTTGTCTTCATCATTACTTTAGAAAAAATTATGGGGGTGTACAAGGAAATAGGAAAATTGGAATGAAATATATATATATATATCCATATGACTTGTCTTCATCATTACTTTAAAAAAAATTAGAAACAAGTGATTTAGACAGAGAGCTCATCGAGAAAGAGAGAAAGCGGGCGGCCGCTGTTTCGTCGCCGTAACTTCGCCGTCCGACCTCTGCTCCGCAAACCGAAGCCATATTCGGACTCGTGAGGGTGAGAGGATTGTTTCTATGCCTTTCTTTTTCAATTTTGATAATGTTTTTCCATGACCCATTTTAAGGGGTGATACATATATGTGACCTATATGTAGGGATATCATTGGGAGTAACTAGATCTAGTTTTGTGAAGGAATTTGAGATTTCTAGCTTTTATTTGGACCTATTCGTGAGGTGAGTGTCCTAATCTCAAAATTGGATATTTAATGTTATTGATTTGCTATTAAATGCTTTAAAATGCTTAATTGGTGATTAAGTAGAAAAGCATGTGAATGTTTATTATTTAACATGTCCAAAATGATGAATTTGCCATGTTGACATGTTGAGTTACTTATATGCTTATTTGGGTCAAAGGGTCTCAAGTGATAATCACCATTATTTAACCCATGTATAAGGGACCGAAAGATGATGAAATCATCAGGGAAAATGGGATAGTGGTCACGACCACAGCGAATTAACTGCAGTCACAAATGAATGAGTGTGATTTCGCTATATGCAACGGAAAAAGTGAGAATAACCCGAAATCAGGGGTCCAGAACGATGGTGATTGATTACTTGACACGCCTGCGACCATTTATTTTTGTGAATGTTTACTGGGTGTTATGAATCATTAAATGCTCCAATTGCATGATTAGTACCACGTACTCATTGAGCGAAAGCTTATTCGATTTTGTGGCTAATAACCACGCAGGTTCAGATTAGCGTCACAGTGAGAAGCGTTAAATCACGGGATTCTGGACAACTTGGGAGTATGTTTCTTTTGTTGTATATGTTAATACATTGTTTGTGGCCGTACTCAGTTGCGTTGGGCATCAATTGTAAAATTTGTAATTAGAAACTCATATTGTTTGCTTTAGAATGGAGACCAATTAGTGTAAGGATTTTGTAATAAACTAATTTAATCTCTTCTTGGTTTTCAGGTGCTATGAACATGTTAGTGAATCAGTTGGTATTGAATGACGATGGGTTTGTATGAGTAATTTGGTTTTGGTTATGTTTTTTTACTCTTAAACAGGGAAATTGGTGTAGAAATTCGATGTGCAAAATTCGAAAGTCAATTTTTGGCCTATCGCTTTTTACGGAAACGGGCATAACTCTTTCTAAAAAATTCGGATTCACACGCTGTTTTTTACGTTGGAACCGAGACTCAAAGGGATATCTTTTGATATAATATTTGACTATATTTTCTTAATGACTATTTTAGCCTTGGGTTAGTTTAATCTAACGAATTCCTTTTACTATGTTTGACTCTTATTTTACTATTACTAAGGGGTGTTGTGGTTTGGATAATTCTTTGTTACATGGTCCTAATCTGCATGTGGTGGGTTGGGGTGTGACAATTTTTGGTAGCAGAGCAATAGGCTAGAGCCTTGGGGATGAGTGACGATGCGTGAGTGTGCACACAACAATACGTAGTTACACGATCATGCATACAGGTTTATTTTAGCATGCTTAAGATATTGATTAGCATACTTATGATGTTCACAACACAGTATGCATGGTGACCATTAAGGTTATTGGTTGCCAGTCTTAATGGTCTAGTTACAATGAACTAAGAGAAGAGACAAATATCACCGACAATGGTGGATTGAATGAAAAGGGTCGTAGGAATCAGTACCTTATCATAGGAAGAGGCACATGAAAATTCGAAACCAAAGGTAAGAACAGAGCTATTGACCACAAAAGAGTTTTTGAGATAGTCCAGTCAACATCAAAAAGTTAAGAGACAGAGAGAAAGTCCAAGGAAAAGTCAAGGTAAGTTGAAAATAGTAAATGAGGGTAGTTCATCGACAAGTGGTATTTCTAGAGAAAAGAAATTGTGTAGTCCAAGTTGTCATAAATGACATTGAGATGTATATATGCTGTGGGTCTTCTGTAATTTGTTATGTTTGTCAGCAACTCGGGTACATCGCAAGAAATTGTCCAAGTCAAGAGAAGAAATTAAAGAAAAGAGCTATGACTCTAGACAGTATGGGCATCGGGCACATGATTACCGTAATAGACGACAAGAAAATCCAAGTTTATCGACATTTAAAATCACTTCAGATTTGTCCAACTACCAACGGGAATAGTGTAAAAGGAAGACAAATGTTCTCAATTTATAGTTGAACCACTAGAGGCATCAGATACAAATAAGGTAATCATTTAACTCCAAATTATATTTATGTATTCCTAAATCCAAGAACTTCATGTTAATTGTATCATGGTAGTTATCGAATGTTCAAATACGTTATTGGGGATCTCTGTGTGTTGGACTTGGCTAATGATAATATATTGGGAATTATATGATTGGTTCTGATAAACCAGGGGTTTATGATGTAAGAATAATACAGAATTAGTAACAGTGAGTATAAAAAGTTATTTTGATATGATGACAAGTATAAGTGGATACTAATTAAGTACATTGTAGTTAAATGTGTAACGGGTAAATGTTGAATCAAGTAGGGTTATATCTTCGAGACAATTAGTATGATGTCATTATTCTGTATAGAGACAGCTATCAGAATTTGTTAGTATATGAAGGAGGGGTTGTCAGGAACTTTGTATTTGTTTGAATTGTGAGAAGACATCGAATTGATACCTGGAAATATTTGGGTAGTAAATGAATTATTGATATGTCATTTGAGGACTTGTTGAATAATTTGATTGGAAGAAGTTAGAATTACTATCAGTGAAATATTAGAAATATAAATAATATTTGGGGTACCGTATCTAATGGAGTTATAGAGTTAAGAATGAAGAAGATGCAGAACATGAATTTATTTGATAAGGGATTTGTTCATCCAAGTATAATACTGTAGAGATTATAGGTGTTATTATAAGAATAAAGACATAGCAATTAGAATCAGCTGAAGTGGATTGAAATTATAGTTAAGAAATAGTATATGAGCAATGAGTAAATGAATTATCTGTTAGTCTCAATGGTATGTACATGTGATTGCTAACTTGAACTTGAGATTTGTGTACGAGTAACAGAATAACAGAGTGAAGACATTACTAAGATTTGTTGAAGACCTAGTACAGAAAATATGAATATTTGTGAAGATAATTGGAGTAACCACATCACTAGTTGAAATTTATAAATTTATGAATACGTGACGACATTTGTGTTGATGTTATTATTCAGCGTTAGTGTATACTTAGTTTGGAAGGACACGTGACATGAAGAAAATTTATGAGGACTATGTTGAAGACCCAAATTGTAATGATGCTGATATATGAATTGTTTTGTTAATATTGAGAATATGTTATAGATAGTAAAAAAAATGTTGAAGATTTGAGTTTTGATTGGAGAAGAATGAAGAAATTTTCTACAACAGTTGAAGCCTTAAGGTAATAGATGAGCTAATAGAAGACCTGAGAGTGATAACCATTGTAACTGCACCATAGATTTGATTATTTATACAGGAACACTTGTGGATTTATATTGATCACATGAAAGAGTTCTGAGTAACTAAATAATTGATTCATGAAAACATAGATTTGATTGGCTGTTCTACACCTGAACATTTGTTGATTCAGATGAAACTTTGAATTGAGATTGAGTTGTATGTTGATACGATAACTGCTTATATTTTATGGGAATTGGGAACTTCACGAGGCAAATCATCAGACACAAGATTTGAAATCTGAGAGATTACTTTTGTATTGAATATTTGACAGTGTTAATTTGTAGGCATGAAGCTTATATGAATTGCAGAGATTTGAAATACTTGACTACATGATAGGAATTCAGTATGTTATAAAGAAGACAGTTGAAACTCATGTTGAGCTACAGTTTGACAATCTATGTTATTTAGGTAAAGCTAAAATGATTATTAGTATTTTGAATTAGAGATTGACAGAAGAATTTTGTTTGTGTATTGATTATCCGGATATGATTGCATTGAAATAGAGACTTGATAGAAAATTGAAATTTTCTGAGACAACTAGACAAGAAATGATAATAGCATAAATGTAGGTACAAGTGACACTATTACATCAAATTATAGGGAATTGACTCAGGGATCCGTTTGTTTTTGTGCTTTTGGAGAAAGAAAATTTATGATGAAATTACTGAAAGGGGGATGATCACATTTCTGTTTACAGTAAATTAAGTAGGTATCTCGAATGAAATTGATTTAGGGAAAAAGATTGTAATTATATTCTGTTATATATAATGATTTGACGATCAGCTGCAGGAATATAAGCTGTTGATATTTAGTTGGAAGTCTGGATATTACCGGTAGAAGTTAAAGTTGAATTATTGAGAAGATTATCTACAGATGATAAATTGTTAACTATGTTCTTAACTGTTGAGTTACTCAAGTATAGAGACAGAATATCAAAGAACCGCTGAGTTGGTGCACCTATTGTCAGTATTTTGGCAAGTATGAGTAAGTAAGGAGTAATTTGAGGCAACCAATGCTATTGTGTCACATGGAAGTTGACTTACAGATATGTTTGGATTTCTATTTATTTAAAAAGGGGAAAGAGAAATTACTGATGGACTACTGAAAAGGAAACGATTGGGTATCATTCTACAGTAAGATGTGTTGAAATCTACAAGCCTATTATATGTTTTGAATGCAGAAAACTCAAGGAATGAATTCTAGAAGATATATTGAAGCTCATAACAGGATTGTGGAAGAATATGTTAATAGGCAGATATGAGACCACGCTACTTGTATTTTATTATACATGACAACTCGTTAATCGATTATAGGGAATAAAAGCTCCTGAGAATATATTTGGAATTCGGGTATCACCAATTAGTAGTTAAAGCTACAATGTTGAGAAGATTACATTCAGATGAGAATTGTGAAACATACTAGAGATGGGTGGTTTAATAGAAAATGAAGACAGATATATCAAAAAGTCATGGGTTATTGTCAACGATATTAATGACCAAGTAAAAATGAGTATCTGTTGTGATGAACTTCGTGACTAGATAGTCAAAGTCAACAGAGATTAGATATTGACGGGTGAATCACTGTAGATAGGTGACCGAATTTGATTATGTTCATGGTTAGAAATACAAACTTGCTGGGGTTAATCGATTTGTATGTGAAAAGGAATTGTGAAATTCTATGCTTATGATGTCTATCATTATAAAGTACATTTGACTTTTACGAATAATTTGGAAATTCGCACGAGGTAATGGGAAAGAAACTGAATTATGGAAGAGTGCCTTCCACAAGTTGATAAATTTTGACAAGTCAGCAATAGGCTGAGAATACATCACAGGTAAGTGAGTATTGTTTTCAAGAAGTTGATAGAAATGTCTACTACGGGGATAGAAATATTCTAAATGTATTATCATCAGAAAATGATATGATTTGCAGAACTGAGTAATTCGATAGGATCAATTGAAATGTTAAAGGAAGTGGGAATCAGTAGACTGCCAATTGAGATCGTAGTCAGTATTAACCAATGGGCGCCATGCATTCTAATTTGTGTGTTATAGTGTTGAAGGTCAGAGTTAAACAGTGAATTGCAAGTTCAAGGGAATATATTTGTATTCAATCGGTACTTGAGATAAGAAAAGTTTGGGGACAAACTTCCTAAAAGGGAGGGAGAGATGTAATACCCGTACCCGAAAAAAGGCAGTAATATTTATTTTGCATGCATTAATTAGTATAATTAATTGCATGTGATGATTTGGGCGAGTTTCAGTCACCCTGATGTGATAAGTGCTTGATAAAGGGCACAGTTTGATAGATATGATGTGGGACCCATGGGAGATTCAGATTAAACAAATTGCATTTATATGATTAAATGAATATTTGTTAAAGTGTTTTTAATATTCTATTGTTAGTTATGGCTTTTTATGGTACCAGTTTGGGTACATATGTGAGAGCGAATACATGATTCATAACTAGTAGGTTGATTAGCAACTTTATAAAATATTTGGGACCTCTTTTGGGACCCATACGTGACATAGACACATATCCTCTTAGATATTGGTATAGTTAATATAATATTCAGGGAGTTTCATAAAAAGACTTTAGAAAATTATGGGGTTGTAAAAGGAAATAGGAAAATTGGAGTAAGATATATATCCATATGACTTGTTTTCATCATTACTTTAAAAAAATTAGAAACAAGAGATTCAGAAGAGAGCTCAGCGAGAAAGAGAGAAAGTGGGCGGCCACTGTTTCGTCGCCGTAACTTCGTCGTCAGACCTCTGTTCGGCGAATCGAAGCCATATTGAGAGGATTATTTCTATACCTTTCTTTTTCAATTTTGATAATGTTTTTTTGCAACCCATTTTAAAGGGTGATACATAGATGTGACCTATATATAGGGATATCATTGGGAGTAACTAGAGCTAGTTTTGCGAAGGAATTTGACATTTCTAGGCTTTATTTGGACCTATTCGTGAGGTGAGTGTCACTCCCTGAAAACCAAAGCATGAGAAAAGAGGAAAGATAGAGAGAAAAGAAGTAAAATCCAATCACAAATGCGGAATCGACTATAGAAACTCACGAGGATTTCTACAAGGATGGCTTACTAATACGTAAATCCAAAATGGACTTATAAGTCGACGAGTCAAACGAAGGTAAAAGCATTTGAACATTTAATTAAAAGACTATCCGAACAAGCACTAGTTCAAGGAATACAAAAAAAATGATAAAGGACCATTTTTGGATAATGCTGAATTTTAAAACATCTGTAAGTAACTATATCTTTGAAGTTTTCACATTCTGTTCGCGATGGTCCATGTAAAATTCGATTCTGCACAACTTTTGTCAAATAGTATTTTTTTTTCAATTCCGCACCATTTGGGTAGAATTGAAATAACAGTAGCAGTTTTTTTTTTTTTTACAGCAAGTTTGACAGCATTTTGACAGCATTTTGAAATGTCCCCAACTATGCTAAATCCTCAAGTTTAAACATCAATACATGACTAAACAAGTCCGAAACAACATACAACACGAGTCTAGAACAAACGGAACTTCATGTACTCGAAATGTACTAAAAACGAGAAGTGAAAGAGATAAAGAGAGGAAGAAGAGGAGATAGAGAGATTGGGAGAGAGATATAGGGAGAGATAGGGAGAGAAACGGAGGAAAGGTATTCTAAAAACACACACACACACGTGTACTTTCACATTCGGAGACATTTTAAAAATATATATACATAATTCTAACATAAGTAAAAGAAAAGAATATTTGAGAAATGGAACAAGATCAAAGGGAAGGATAAAAAGAAAGAGAATGGGAGAGATTTGGAACGTTTAAATGTTTGAAACCTTGTTGGAATTAAAAGAGGGGTTTGATCCGGCAAGGACCCAAGTACAAAACGAACTAAATTACTACAAAGGAACTCTCATAAAAGCAACCATCCAAACCAATCCGGCAAGGATCCAAACACAAGGGAAAAACAACAATGGGCATGTAAATCAAAAAGACAAGAACTTAAAGAGGTTCAACGACCTCAAAAAGTAAATACATCATCATAAAGTGAGTTTAACAATTGAAAGAAATAACTATGAAAGCAAGGGCTATCTCTTGTCCCATCAAAATCAAAGAAGCTTCTCAAATGCAAGAGATGAGAGCCTAAGCCCACGAAATTTTGTAAAACTTTAATACTCTAAGTTTCAAAGCATTAACCATTTACGACCTCCAAAATGACTGGATCAACAAGAGAGCTATCCATATACACAACTAAGAACGGGTCTTTAAAGTAGAACAAGAGTATCAACGTCTACGCGTCGGGTCACATATGCCCTTTTCCCTTATCAAGCTCACTTGAAAAAAATGTTTTGTCGTTTTTATGAGAACGACGGCTCGTAGAAAACATTATAAAAAGTCTATATGCTATCCATGGCTAAAATGAAATGAGGTGCGATGAATCGCCACCACAGCTACAATGAAATGATTTGAGCCTCATGGATATGCGTGATATATGCACATCTCTCTTGTTACTGGACTATGAGCCACCCACGCATGGAATGTAGCATACCAACTTCCGGGAGTTACCCGAATATAGTTGGAGTTTGAATGTTTCTAAGGTTCATTCTCCCTGTCTCACATCACAACCCATATCCGGATTTCTTAAATCAAATTCCCTCACATGGGGTTTTTTTCTCTTTTTCAAACAAAACATTTATGTCGTGATACATGAATGCTTGCCGATTTGGCCTCAATGCATGTAATGTTTGAAAAGACATTATAGATGATCCACTATAATAAATCAAGCAATAATTTTAGTCCATTAGACATGATATCAAGGGTCTCAAAGAATGTAGTCAAATTGCATATCTTGACAATCCTAACAAGGATTTCTATACTAACGTCCTAGCATGCGTTTACACATAAAGGGAGCATCCTAAGCATGTCTAGCATCACATAATCAAATATAGTACAATCAAAGCATGTAAGTCATAATTTGGCATACAACTCTAAATTTACAACTTTGGGGAAACCTCATGCATGTGTTGAAATTGTTCTCTTAACATCATTTTAATCACATAAAATACCCCAAGATCACAACTTGTACAACTAATGCATATAATCCACATTTAGGTAAAATAATCCCAACATTACAACTTTGGGAAAAATCCTAATGCATGTGTCTAAGTTCTCTCCTAGCACATATATATTTGAACTCAAAGCATCTTAGACAAGCATAATATATGGAAATGCAACAATGTAAATCTACCTCAAAACTTAGCTTCCAAAAATCAATGGCAACTCAAGAGAGCTAAGCAAATCTAAAATAACATCAATGCTTGTGTTAGGATCTTGAAGAATGCTTCAAGTATGCACCACAAATCAAGAACAACCCAAGGTTAGGATAGAAGTCATTGAACTAGCAAACCTTAGGTTGTTAGAGATTGAAAAAACTTACCCATATTAGAAATCCTCCATAGAAATTGTTAGGTATGTTAGGAGGTGTTCTAAATACTCCAAGGAAGCTATAAAAAAATAAGAGAAGTTCAATCAAAATCCAAAATTTTGAAATCTAGTGAAACCCTAGAATTTGGAGAACTATGGAGGTTTTTGTCTCTTGGAAGGAGAAGAATAAGAAAAGAAAAGAAGGAAGAAAAACTAACGTGAATGAGGGGAGAAGAATGGTTTAGCCGGCTATAGGGGAGTGGGGTGGGACCTACTCTCTTGTATGCTCCAAAAAATAACTATTTAGTGCTCCAATGGGCAGTCTGACCCAACAGTGTAACCCTAAAATTAAATAAACACATCCACAGGCACAGAAATAAATTTATAAGCATATGAAAGATACAATAAAATAATTTAGTCACGCTCTGGAATTAAAAATACAGTCAAATAAAATAAGGGTCCACAATAGGAAAGGCAAAATTACCCTATTACCCTTAATTAAAAATTCTGAAACATTACAGTGAGTGTCCTAATCCCAAAATTGGATATTTAATGTTATATATTTGCAATTAAATGCTTTAAAATGCTTAATTGTGATTAAGTAGAAAAGCATGTGAATATTTATTCAAAATGATGAATTTGCCATGTTGACATGTTGCGTTGCTTATATGCTTATTTGGGTCAAAGGGTTTCAAGTGATAATCACCATTATTTAGCCATTATATAAGGGACCGAGAGATGATGAAATACTCCGAGAAAAGGGGATAGTGGTGACCAGCACAACGAATTGACTACGGTCACAAATGAATGAGTATGATTTCGCTATATGCGACGGATAAAGTGAGAATGACCCAGAATTAGGGGGTCCAGAACGATGGTGATTGATTACTTGACACGCCTGTGACCATTTCTTGGTGTGAATGTTTAATTGGTGTTATGAATCATTAAATACTCCAATTGCATGATTAGTATCACGTACTTACTGAGCGAAAGCTTATTCGATTTTGTGGCTAATAACCACGCAGGTTTAGATTAGCATCATAGTGTGAAGCGTTGAACCACGGGGTTCTGGACAACTTGAGAGTATGTTTCTTTTGTTGTATATGTTAATACGTTATTTGTGGGCGTACTCAGTTGGGTTGGGAGTTGGTTGTAAAATTTGTTATTAGAAACTCATATTGTATTCTTTAGAATGGAGACCAATTAGTTTAAGGATTTTGTAATAAACTAGTTTAATCTCTTCTTGGTTTCCAGGTGCTATGAATATGTTAGTGAATCTGTTGGTATTGAATGACGATGGGTTTGTATGAGTAATTTGGTTTTGGTTATGTTTTCTTTAACTCTTAAATAGGGAAATTGGTGTAGAAATTTGATGTGCAAAATCCGCAGGTCAATTTTTGGCCGGTCGACTTTTACGGAAATCGACATAACTCTTTCTAGAAAATTTGGATTCGCGCGCCGTTTTTTGCGTTGGAACCGAGACTCGAAGGGCTATCTTTTAATATAAAATTTGACTATATTTTCTAAATGACTATTTTAGCCTTGGGTCGATTTAATCTAACGAATTACTTTTACTATTTTAACTCTTATTTTATTATTACTAAGGGGTGTTTTGGTTTGAGTAATTTTTTGTTACACTGCCCTAATCCGCGTGTGGTAAGTTAGGGTGTGACAGGTTTCATTTGTAAAACATTGTGCTGATTTAGAAAATCATGCTCAAAACCCAAATTTTTTTATTATTTTTATTATTGTTTATATTACCAGGGAAAAGAAGTAGGGGTCGAACACTCTCTCCATTCTATGCAATAGAGGGGGCTTAAAACCCAACTTGGCATCAAACGAGCTATACTCGTTGTGCAAAAACCATGAATTTTGCCATTCCAAGAAAACATAGATATTATTATAAAGGGTTAAATACACTTACACCCCCAGTGGTTTGGCCGATTTGTACTTACCCCCCTGTGTGCTTTAAATTTTGGCATTAATACCCCTGTGGTTCTGACTAAAGTACAATTGTGATTTTTTCCATCCAAATTAATGGTTTTACACTTGATAGCCTTAATTTGAAGGGTAAAATGACTATTTTACCCTTGAAAGTCCTATTAAAAGGAAAATAAGTCATAAATCATTTTCTTTGGGTCAAGCACATGACCTATACCAACAAAATCCAAAAAAAATATCAAAAATTAATTCTTACCCAGTTCTAAACCATGTGTTTCTCCCTAAGCACAATGAAGTAAACAAATTTTGTCTTAACACTATTATGAAGCCTTAGGGGTAATTTAGTCATTTTAGCTTGTTCTGTTAGTAAAGTTTAACGGTTGCACTTTAGTCCAAACCACAGGGGGTATTAGTGCCGAAATTTAAAGTGCATGGGGGTAAGTGCAAATCAGCCAAACCATAGGGGTGTAAGTATATTTAACACTATCATAAAAGTAGAAGACATCACTTTGTGATGTATGTATGAATGAGGTTATTCAAATTCTAAGTGACAATAAACATATGCTGTTAATAAAGGTAATACTTGGGACACACCTAAATACACAACTTTTAGGACACAACTCAAGAGATGTGTCTATCTCTCTCATGTGTCACTGTGGGATCCAATGACAACACAGGAGAGATATAGACACATCTTTTGAGTTGTATCCCAAAATTTGTGTCTTTGAGTATGTCCCAATCATTACTAGTTGATAAATGGGTACAAAACATGGTTACTACATTGTACAGGATTGTTTTAAACATCATTAGGCACCAATCAAAACCAGCATTCAGGCAACAATGTATAAAAGTATGCAAACAATTTTTCAGTGAAAGCCCAAATGCAAAATAGTCTAGTTAATTGATGCCATGTAGCTCAATAACTAGAATTTCATCCAGTGGAATTTGGTGTTCATTAGTTGAATAAGCATAATTGAAAAGTTTAAAATAGACAAAAATTTTCATAAGTTATCAGTAGCTACATTACTAAATAGTAAATTCATCCAATCAACGAACTTACCAAAGCCCCCGTATATAACTATTTACTGTAAAGAGAGAGAGTTTTCAAATTGAAGGTTACATGTATATGATTGTAACTAGGCAATAACCCGTGTTATGCATGGGTTGTACGCTATATAGATCTATTGTCAAATAGTATAACTAATGTTATAAAGAAATAAAATAAAATTTTTTTAAAAAAACTCATTTCAACATAACGGTGATCACATTAATAAAAAAAATAAAAAAAATAGCATATCCAAGTAGAACAGAACTATGTGGAGGCCAGGCCCCAGGGACCACAGCCCTAGTAAATGTGATCTGTAAATTTTAAAAAGAAATTTACATACTAGCCTCTCTATATTCTAAGCTTACAAATGATTCATTGCCAAATGATTACAATGCACGATAAAGATTGCAAACATCAAAACTTCCCAACTCTCAAAATGGGCAAAAACACATCACATTTAACATCACTCCAATAAAAGATAAGCCAAATGATACGTGGTAAGGATTCCAAACACCAAAACTTCTGAACTCTCAAAATGTACAAAACACATCACATAATGAAACAATAGTATTTTTGATACAAAAATCATATCCAAAAATATGTAAAGATAAATCCCAAATGAAACAATAATATTTCTGATACAAAAATCATATCCAAAAATAAGTACAAATAAATCCTGAAAAAAAAATTAAATAAATAAATAAATTTGCCTTAGAGCGCTGCCCCCAATTCCCCAAATACAAATTTCTGGTTCTACCACTGTACACGAGTACTTCATCAAAGCAAAAATTACCATCCCCAATAGGGTATCCTAGCTAAATAACTCGAGTCCCCAAATGCAAATTTCTGGTTCTACCCCTGTACACGAGTACTTCAACAAAGCAAACATTACCATTTGAGGAAATATAAAACATTGAAGTGCAGCAAATGTAATCATCACATGAATTCACTCGGACAATTTTTCTACAGCCCCATATTATTCCAAAAGTTAGCATCACTTGAAGGGGATTTGTCTACTTCATATAATACCCAATTCACCAACCAACAATGCACCCAATAAACTCAAACTTATCATCATTCATTAAAAGAAAAGATCATTTAAATTCCAAAAAGTAAATACGAATTTGACTGGTTTCGACAAAGGTTTGAAACAATACTGTGCTGAGATAATAATCACTGTTTTATGCAATTTTTGCAAACTTCATAAAAAGCTAAACAAACAATCCCAACATTCATGTCTAAAGAAAACTAAGGCATGAAAAGCCATTAGACTTTAATATTCAAACAAAAGCGAAATCACATTAACAATCCTAAAATACCTGATCTTCATGTGTATCCTCAAAAACACAATAGTTTATCATCTATTTATCAATATCAATAGAAATAAATTTATCAAGATATACTTCAGCATTTCCTTGTATTAGTGGGTAGTATATAAAGTATTACCTTTTTTTAGGGGAACATAATGTATTCCCTTTGACGTCTTTTGATTTTGAATAATTTTAATTCAAAAATAAGGATGCCACATGACTCATGGTTATGGAAGCTTGAATTCCAGATTACAATAGCTCTGAGCCTTCTTTCAACTGCAAAAATGACAAAAACAAAGGGGGAGAGATAGAGAAACATATTGTTTATTACATGCAAGTAGCTATTGAGCTTTAATCCATTGAATCATTAGTCGACATCAAATTTGCCAATGCCACAACTAAAACGGGTAGATATAAAATATGATGTCCATGATGCAATGATATTTCAAACAATATTATCGAACTTAAATCAGATATATTTTCCTGTTTTATGTTCTCACAACTTTCAAAAACTCAATTCAAAGTTAATGGCCGCACACATGAACACACAGAGTGAAAAAGTAAGACTCTGGTGCCCGTATTCGATAGATTCTATTTGCATTATCGGGGAAATATATTTATTATTCATTACAATCAAATTTCATACACATAGTTTTCAGACTTGTTCAGATCCACCATTAGGAAGCAGACTGGACTGTGTTTACAAATCCAAGAAAATGTTATATAATACATGTATCCCATCAAAGTGCCAAACACTTCCTGAACTGAAAGAGCTAATAACATGAAACTCTTATTTAGATCAACAACTCCATTGCCTAGGTAACCATATTAAATTAAAGAACACTCTAATTTCACATATGCATAATATTTGGCCATACCATTTTTCACCTGAATTTGTCAATAAAGCTTTTGGAATTTTTATTTTTTATACATATACATGCAATTCATTGCAAGCTTGCACCACAAAAGGATATTAGCTTGTAATTCACGACTACAAAATTGTACCAATAAAAAATTAACAGGGATCAAGAACTGCATTGGTTTGTACTAATTTATTTTCTATTTCTAGAAAGAAAAAATCACTTCTTCAAGTGAGTGCCTACTAAAATTGGTCCCATAAATATACCAGTTCTTGTTTTCAATCATTCAAAAGGAAAGATTTGATTAAATAAGAGGCGCAAAGGTTGCCCCTTTCATTGTTACCTATCAAACCAAAGAAATAGAGGCATTACAGTTGACACCTTTTCTTCTAGAAAGATTGATAAGCAACATTGAACAAAATATAGCTCAAAAAGTATGATGAGAACTAACATATTATCAACAACCCAAAATGTACGGAGAAGAACTGGCAAATGCGCCATCAACAGTCTCATCTTATAAGTTAACTCAAAGTTAACTCAAATGTACTAACAAAAATGACAACATATGAACAACTTCATCATCAATTATCATCAAAATAGAAACTTCAGAAGCACAAATTCATATATTGCTGAATTCATAGAATGAAAAGAAAATTTACATACCTCGGGTGACTACACAGTGCAGACCCCAATTGAGACTCAAATTATTCATACTCCAGGAACTTTAATCATACCAACAACGATTAGCCTGGAACAAATATCTAAGAGAACTGAGACTCATAATATGAAAATATATATATATATCTTGTAGAAAACTGAGGTTGAGCCACAAAAATCCTCCCAAAAAAACTCAGATTATGTACCCCCATAATATCCAAACGACCAAAAATCAACGAAAATAAGAAAAAGTAAATGCAAGTCATAAAATACCTCCAAGATCTCCAATTACAAGTGTATGAATTTTCTAAAAGTACTCATGTTGAACACATTGACTGCAATCACAAAAGGAAAAGCTTAATCATAGATTTCAAACCGACAATTAACCATTCTTTCCTCGACGTATACTTCATGTGAAGCCATTCAAAAATAAACAATTTGAAAAGAATTTTAAGAATCTACCTCATGCTCTCAGTCTCAGACTCTCACAGATTAGAGTTATTACAACAAATCTTTTACTCCCACTTTCTCCTTTTGCATTACACTCACCTGCCTTGTGGAGCAGTCTAAGGGAATACTCTCTAAGAGACAAAATAACCTAAAAAAATTTAAAAGAAAGGTTAGGAATTTGCAAATCATGTTGCAAAAGTTTATGTATATGAAGTTGTAGTAGTCGTTACCCATATAAAGTGCTTTGTTCTAATTCCCATTCAGGAATGAACAACAATTTACCTACATAAGTCTCAAAATTAAACTAAACAAATTGTTTTTTAAATTCAAGTTTGCTGTTCGCGACATAACTTTTTAAGGGAACATAAATTTGATGTTACTAATTACTCCCTCTGTCCCAAATTACTTGGCACTTTTGGAAAATCCAACTTTTTAAGGGAACATAATGATTATACTTTTGTCAAACTTTTATACTCCAACTTTCCAAGTTTGTCCCTCATAAATGCATTAACATTAGTTAGAGGCGTGAAAAAAGAACGGGCAAAACAATAAAGATTCAAAATTTATTGTGTTGGCTTTTCAACATGGACTAACATTATGAGACATGCCAAAATAGAAAGAGTGCCCAGCAATTTAGGATGGAGGGAGTAATAAAGTCAGAGAAACCATGGTGAAATCGAAGAAGTGGCACTCTAAAAAAACCCTAGGAAAAAGGGAAAGAGAGAAAGATGAAGACAATATGAGTGTTTTTGGGAGAGAAGAGATGTGATTGTAGTGCTTCGAATCTCAGTTTCAGCCTACAAATGAATCAAAAAATTTTTTGTTTAGCCGCTATCAAGAGAGATTATGATAGAAAGGTCTAGAGATAAAGTATAGAAATACATAGAAAAAAGAAAAGAAAAAAAAACATGTTCAATACTATGGGATAAGAGAAAGCAGCGAGGCAATCGAGGAGACGGCGAGAAGTTGGAACATTTTCACGTGAGGATTTAAGCCAGAAGCTTGCCACGTAGGTTTTTGAGATGCTGATGTGGGAAGCTGTGGAGCAAGGGTTTGCTTCAGCCTTCATATATACATAATGGATAGATTTGAGGCTGACTTATATGAATCTTTGTCTCTCTCTGTAGAAAGCACTTGGGAAATTTTTTTTTCTTTAATTAATTAATTATTTATTTTTTCGTGTTTTAGTCTTGGAATTAAATACGAATTACTGGTTATGCTAATCGATACGCGTACCTGTTACAGAAATGTTTATCTTTACAGGTGGACAATATACAAAGTTCGGATAAAACTGTCGGATAGTATATGTCAAGCCCCGGAGTAGCAAAAATTAGAAGGAAATAAAATTTTCTTTTCTTGATCCGTGAGCCATGACTAGTTACATAAGACTGACCTGTGCATGCAAACATTCTAACATGGATACATCATAAGAAGGAAATACAAAACGTCTAATCGTACTCATGGGGGAACTTTAATTGTTTTCTACTTAGGCTATTAAAATAGTTCCAAATGAAAACCACAAAATATAAGTTTGGGCGATCGACGCAACTTAAGTTGTTACATTAGACAAAAGATAGTTTCTAAAATGTAAAGGAAATCTTATTACGATAATAGGCCAGGATTTTCTTTCAAGCTGGCATACCCATGCCCTTCATCAGTATACTCTTTCGAAAAGTCTTCCTCAGGGTAACTTTCCTGATAGTCCCCTTCTTGAGGATCAAGATACTCCTCTTCATAGTTACCTTGATGATCTTCTTCATTATAATGTAGACGTAATATGTCCAGGGTAGGAAAAGCCGTTAGCTTTTGAAGCTAAGTGAGTTCGTCTAACCAATCACTCCTAATACGAGCAATAGTATACAAGTACAACAAATATCTTAAACTAAACATTTGATAAGCAGTAACATGATAGTATGATGACACAATGTAGTATCGATATATTCGCCTTTACTCAGACAGATTACTGACTCATGTGACTTGTTATATTACCAGTGTAACACTGTTACCTTAGAATAGAATGATTACGTTGCTATCGTCACCTAACAGTGCCCCATAGCAGTTTTAGTTTTAAAAGAGTGTAATCACTTTACTCTTAGGTCCTCGTGACCTTGCCTGGAGAATAGAATGGTTATATTGCTATCGTCGTCAAACAAGGCCATATAGCATTTCAAGTAGTAACCATTGTATTCACTATTCGTCACGCCCCGAAAACCGAAGCGCGAGGAAAGTGAAAGATAGAGAAATAGGGAGAAGAGAATTAAAATCTTTACACAAAATGCGGAAGCGACTTTGGAAACCCACGGGGATTCCTATAAGGATGACTCACTAATACATAAATCCATAATGGACTTACATGTTAATGAGTCCAACAAAGATAGAAGCACTAGGAAATTTAATTAAGAGACTATCCGGACAAGTACTAGTTTCAAGGAGAGAAAGAAAAATGCAATAACTTTGAAAAAGGGCATTTTTTTTTATAGTTGCTGAATTTTAAAACACCTGTATGTAGCTATATCTTTGAAAATTTCACATTCTGTCCGCTTAGGTCCATGTAAAATTTAATTCTGCACAACTTTTGTCTAATGACATTTTTTCCAATTCCTCATCGTTTGGGCAGAAAACTGAAATAACAGTAGCTGTTTTTCTTTTTTTTGACAGCAACTTGACAGCATTTTGAAACATTACCAACTATGCCAAATTTTCAAGTTTAAACATTGGTATAAGACTAAACAAGTCCTAAACAACATATAACACGTGTCTAGACCAAACGGAACTTCATGTACTCGAAATTTAATAAAAACGAGGAGTAAAAGAGATGAAGAGAGGAAGAATGGGAGAGGGAGAGATTGGGGGAGAGAGATTTTAAAACATTTCCTTTAAAAACAAAATGGACAAATCCGGCAAGGATTTCATACAATTACAATGAGTCCGATAGGGACAAAACCAAATATAAACGAATCCGGCAAGGATTCCATACAATTACAATGAGTCCGGCAAGGACAAAACCAAACATAAACGAATCCGGCAAGGATTCAAATCAACACATATACATAAAACTTTAAAAGAGGTTCTACGGTCTCGGAAACTTAATTTACATAACATAATTAAGTTTAACAAGTAGAAAAGACAAGGACTAACATTTGTCCATCAATATTACATCAAGGCTTCCCAAATGACAAAAATTCGGAAGTCCAAACTCAAGAAGTTTTGTAATAAAACTAATACAACCATTCTCTTTTTAAAAGCACTAAACTATTACAAACTTCTCAAAAAGGCTACAGTTCACATGAGAACTATCCATTTACATAGCTGAGCACGGGTCTTCAAAATAGAACAAAAGATGTCAAGACCCACGCGTCGGGTCACATGTGCCCTTTACCCTTATCAAGCTCACCTGAAAAATATTTTGTCGTTTTTATGAGAACGACGGCTCGTAGAAAACATTGTAACAACTCTATATGCTATCCATGACTAAAATGAAATGAGATGCAATGGGTCGCCACCACGGCTACAATGAAATGATTAAAGCCGCAAGGCTATGTGTGATATGCGCACACCTCTCTCATTACCGGATTATGAGCCACCCACGCATGGAGTGTAGCATACCAACTTCCGGGAGCCAACCGAATATAGCTGGAGTTTGAATGTTTCTAAGGGTCATTCTCCCTGTCTCATATCACAACCCACGTCCGGATTTCTTAAATAAAAATTCCCTCGCATGGGGTTTTTCTCTTTTCAAAACAAAACATTTATGTCGTGTTCATGTAATGCTTGCCGATTAGGCCTCAATGCATATGATGTTGATAATGACTTTAAGAATGATTCACTACAATATATTAAGTAATAATTCTAGTCCATTAGACATGATATCAAGAACTTCAAAGAATGTAATTAAATTCCATAATTTAACATTCCTAACGAGAATTTCTAAACTAACGTCCTAGCATGTGTTTACACATAAAGGGAGCATCCTAAGCATATCTAGCACCACATAATCAAGTTTGGTAAAATCCATACATGTAATTTACAATTTGACATATATTTCTAAATTTATAACTTTGGGGAAGAACTAATGCAAGGGTCCAATTTATTATCCTAACATTCCTCTAATTACATTTAGCACCCCAAAATCACAACTAAAGCATATAAATCACATTAAGGTGTAATAATTCCAACATTACAACTTTGGGGAATTCTAATGCATGTGTCCAATTTACTATTCTAACATTTCTCTAATTATATTTAGCACCCCAAAATCACAATTAAAGCATATAATTTACATTTAGGCATAATAATTCCAACATTTCAACTTTGGGAAAAAATCCTAATACATGTGTCTAAGTCCTCTATTAATACATATAAATGAACTCAAATCAATTTAGACAAGTACAACATATGAAATTGAAACAATGTATATCTACCTTAGTAGAGATTTTCCAAAATAAATGGAAATGCCCAAAAATTTGAGAAAGAAGCAAAGGACTCCAAATGGCTTCAAGAATGTGGAAAGAGATGTCCTTGAGAGCTCAAGAACTCACTGCATGTAGTACTCCATCAATGGACCTCCATGGATGAAGGTGAGAAGTTTGGAGGCTCTATGTGATTTGGAAAAACTATGGAAATGGCTACCAAAATGGATTTCGTGGGTATCACTAGAAAGCTCTTGAAATTCTAAGAATGTTTCGTGAAATGATAAATCTCACGAAAATCACTCCTTAATGGCCTATTTGGAGCTTGAAGGAAGTGGTTCATGGAGGATTTTCCATATACCCACAAGTATAGATATAAAGGAAGAAGAAGAAGAAGAAGAGAAAGAGAGTGAAAGGAAAAGAAAAAAAAAATGAAATGAGGAGAGAGAGAGAGAAATGGCCGGCTATATTGGGGAGGGTGGGGCCCACTTTTTGTTTGTTTTGTCTTGCATTTTAAATGTAATTAGATAAATGTAGTACATCTGTGTATACGTGTGGTCCAATGTTACACACCCAATTTAAAATATGTACCCACTTTAATCCTAGTAAAAAAAATATTGTAATAAAATAAAATAATACCAAATAAGAAAAGAAAAATAAATAAATGAATAAATAATTAAATATAATGACACAAGTTCAGATAAATTCAAATACTGCCCCAAAAAAATTAACATGCTCACACTTAATCATTTAATTGCAGTTTTACCCTTAATTAAAATTTCAAGTTATGACAATCTACCCCCCTTAAAAGAATTCCGTCCTGGAATTCGGAGCAAATAAGCGAAAAAAAAGGGAGCAACAACTTGCTCAAACCTTGACTAACTAATATTATCAAATGAAAGAGACTTACTCTACTCTGGGAAAAGGTGAGGGTAACTCTTCCTAGCTTCATCCTCATCCTCCCAAGTCGACTCGGAAATACCATGATGATTCCACTGAATTCTTACCAACGGGATAACCCTCCCTCGTAACACACGGTCTTTCTTCTCAAGGATACGGATGGGTTGCTCTTCATACGACGCGTCTTCTCCAAGAGGCAACTCGGTCCAATCTATGATATGCGATGGATTGGGGTAATGCTGACGGAGTGGATCGGAGTTACACCTACGAAGCATTGAAACATGAAATACATTGTGAACACTCGAGAGTTGAGGCGGAAGAGCTAAGCGATACGCGACTTCACCAATCCTTTCAAGAATCTCAAACGGTCCCACAAACCGCGGTGCTAATTTCCCGCTTTGTCCAAAACGTTGTAATCCACGACGCGGCGAAACTTTTAGAAACACGTGATTACCAACTTCAAATTCCAAAGGTCGGCGGTGACGATCGGCATAAGATTTCTGACGACTCTGAGCTGAAATCAACTTTTCACGAATCACTTTAATCTTTTCTGACGTCTCTCTAACCATATCAGGTCCATGAAGAATAGTCTCACCTACTTCGCCCCAACATAAAGGAGATCGACACGGGCGGCCATACAATGCCTCAAACGGTGCCATCTGAATACTAGCTTGATAACTGTTATTATATGCGAACTCGGCCAATGGTAAATGTTCTTCCCAATTACCACCAAGTTCCATAATACTAGCTCTCAACATGTCCTCTAAGATTTGAATAGTACGCTCGGACTGTCCATCTGTCTGAGGATGGAATGCTGTGCTAAGAAGAAGTTGAGTACCCAAAGATTTCTGCAAACTCTGCCAAAAGTGAGATACAAATTTCGAATCACGATCTGATACAATCGAAACGGGGATACCATAAAGTCTCACAATCTCTCGGATGTAGATCATACTAAGAGTGTCTGCGGTGTCGGTTACCTTAATTGGTAAGAAATGTGCCGATTTAGTCAAACGGTCTATAATGACCCAAATAGCATTATGCTTACGCAAGGTCCTAGGAAGTGCCGAAACAAAGTCCATAGTGATATGCTCCCACTTCCACTCGGGAATAGGGAGAGGTTGTAACAAACCTGCGGGTCTCTGATGCTTGGCCTTAACTTGTTAACAAACTGGACAACTTGCGACGAACTCGACAAATGCTCTTTTCAAGCCTTTCCACCAATACTGACGACGTAAATCATGGTACATTTTCGTACCCCCCAGATGAACGGCGAAGCGGGAATGATGAAACTCTTTCAAAACATCCTCTCGACAAGCTACGGGAACAAAGACTCGGTTTCGAAACCTCAAACCTCTATTATCATCGAAAGTCCAACCCTTTTCCAAATCTTCATTAAGCATACGGGACTTTAAGGACATAGTCTCATCATCGGATTTCTGTAACTCCAAAATTCGATTCAAAAGTGACGGTTGAATGGTCAAAGTAAACAAAGTAGCTTGGTTGGCAATTTCTGTGCAATAAATCTCAAAATCATCAAGGAGTTCAAACATCCTCCACTCTTGGATAGGTAAATAGGCTAAGGTGCCACGGGGTTTACGACTAAGGGCATCGGCCACGACATTAGCCTTACCCAGATGATATTGCAAGTAAAAGTCATAATCTCCTAAATACTCCATCCAATGGCGTTGTCTCAAGTTAAGGTCTCGTTGAGTAAAAATATATTTGAGGCTTTTGTGATCGGAAAATACCTCGAATTTCTCACCATACAAGTAGTATCTCCAACTTTTTTAAGCAAACATAACGGCGGCAAGCTCTAAATCGTGAGTAGGGTAATTTTTCTCGTGAGGTTTCAATTGTCTCGAACCATAAGCTACGACTTTACCTTCTTGCATTAATACACAACCCAAACCTTCAAGTGAAGCGTCACAATAAACGGTATAGTTCAATCCACGCTCGGGAATAACAAGGATAGGTGCCGAAGTCAAACGAGCTTTCAATTGTTGGAAAGCATTTTCACACGAATCGTCCCATATGAATTTCACTCCCTTCCTAGTAAGCTTAGTCATAGGCATAGCTAAACGAGAAAAGTTCTCAACGAAGCGACGGTAATAACCCGCTAGTCCCAAGAAACTACGGACTTCAAATACATTCTTCGGTGACTGCCAATCTAGAACGGCCTCAATCTTAGAAGGATCAACGGATACCCCATCACCCGAAACAACATGACCAAGAAACTTCACTTCCGGTAACCAAAATTCACTCTTAGAAAATTTTGCATACAAACGGTGCCCTCTCAAGACTTCTAATACAATTCGGAGATGTTCCTCATGTTTTTCTCTAGAAGGTGAATAGATTAATATGTTGTCTATGAATACAATCACAAACTTATCTAAGAATGGGCTAAAGATGCGCTTCATCAAATCCATGAAAGCGGCGGGTGCATTCGTTAAACCGAATGGCATAACAAGAAACTCAAAATGACCATAACGTGAACGAAAAGATGTCTTAGGAATGTCACAGTCGCGAACTCGCAATTGATGATAACCCAACCTCAAGTCAATCTTAGAAAAACAAGTTGAACCACGGAGTTGGTCAAAAAGATCGTCAATTCTGGGAAGCGGATATTTGTTCTTTATTGTAACGTGGTTTAGCTTACGATAGTCAATACACAATCGAAGTGATCCATCTTTCTTCTTTGCGAAAAGGACGGGTGCTACCCAAGGAGAAGTACTAGGACGATTAAAACCTTTGAGTTGTAAATCTTCTAACTGTGTCTTTAATTCTTTCAACTCAGTGGGTGCCATACGATACGGTAGAATTGAAATTGGTGATGTACCGGGAACTAAATCTATCGCGAATTCAATCTCACGGATAGCTGGCAAACCAGGTAAGTCCATAGGAAAAACATCGGAATACTCACTAACAATCAGAGGAAATTCAATCAAAGTTGGCTCATCTTCATCGGAAAACAAACTAGCAAGGTAGTCATTGTGATTCTTTTTTTTACACAAACTGTGAAGTGAACGCATCGGGAAGTCTAAGTGATCACCCTCAAAATAACCAAGGTCCCCGGAAGGTAACACAAAAGTAACTCTTCTCTTGAAATAATCAATAAAAGCTCGGTAGGTGGTTAACCAGTCCATACCCAAAATTACATCAAAACTAAGCATGTCTATAACAATTAAGTCAACAATCATGTTCCTGTCAGCAAGAACAAGTTCACAACCACGACACACTCGATCTAAGGGGACTAAACCTCCAAAGGGAGTATCGACTAAAAGTGTTGAAGCTAGATGGCTCACTTCTAGATCCAAGGATGATGCACAAGTTGAAGATATAAATGAACATGATGCGCCGGTATCAATAAGCACAGAAGCTCTAGAACTGAACACTAATAACGTACCTCGAATAACTGAAGCATCGGTTTTAACTGCGGAAGGTGCGGCTGTAACAAGGTTGAACACAGTAGGAGGTGGCCTTGGGGCTTGCTGTCCTCCTCCATGATGTCCCACATGATGGTACTGGCCTTTAGGAGCATTAGGCTTGAAGCTCTGAGCAGAAGGAACTGACGGTGGTGATAAAAGAGGTGGCCTATAGTTCTGCTGATAAGGTCCCAGAAAAGGTGGACGAACTTGTGGTGGTCCAACTGCTTGCGATGCTGTCTGATTAAACGGACACTCCCTTAATATGTGGTTTGGGTCACCACAACCATAACAATTACTCCGACCGAAGTTACCCCCTCCACGGGAACGACGAGAACCACGAGACTGAGTCTGATGTGATTGAGATTTAGGCAGGAATTGAGAAACCGGCTGAGCCTGAATAGGTATCGGAGAAGAATATGTAGAAGGTTGAGAGTTATACTCTTGTTTCTGCTTCTTAAATTGGTGCCCACTTGATGAACCCGACTAATTACCCTTCGATGGAGCACGGATTTCCTTATCTTTCTTCGAACTCAAATACTCTTCCTCGAACACAAGTGCTTTCTGAACCACTTTACTATAAGAGTCCAATTCAAACCCAACAACTTTCGCGCGAAGTCCCTGACGAAGTCCATTCTCGAAGGTCCTAGCCTTAATCTTATCGTCGGCGGTGATATCGGGTGCAAAACGAGCCAAGTCCCCAAAACGAGCCTCATAATCGGTAACAGACATCTCACCCTGACGAAGGTTCAGAAATTCGATTCTCTTGGCATTACGAGCAACTGGTGGAAAATACTTATCCAGGAATAGCTGGGTAAAAGTGTTCCAAGACATGCCCTCCAATGTTTGAGTAGTAAGGACAAGTTCCCACTAAATCTGGGCTCGACCCGCCAATTGAAATGTAGCAGCATCTATGCGGAGGTTATCTTCAACAATACCGAGATGCTCAAAGATATGAGTAATCCTCTTTAACCAAAGCTCCGTCTGAATAGGGTTCGTTTCTCCTGAGAAAACTGGAGGATTCTTTCTACCAAATTCTCTCATAGCCGATTGTGCCCTCGGCTCCGCGTGAACAGTAGGTACTACAGGAGCCTCGCTGGCAGGAGCTACCAGTGGTGGTGGTATATCATTCCTCGCTGCTTGGGCAGCTTGGGCAAAATCTCTCATGGAAGCGGCCATCTCACGAAAGAACTGAGCTCCATCGGGAACATCTGAAGCAGGTTCAGAAATAGGAGCTGGAGTAGATTCAGTAGTAGGAGCTGGAGCAGAAGCGGACAAGGAAGACTGGGCTCCTCGGCCTGCGACTCCACCTCGGCCCCTAGCACGACCTCTAGCACGGACGGGAGGTCGGCCTCTAGCACGGCCTCGAACGCGCGGCGGCATGGCTAAGTATAAAATAGTTATAATGTAATAAGGAATTAGGTCATTAGCTTCTACTATACGCCTAATTCCAACATTTATCAAATCCAGGTTATATTATCATGACTAATGTAAACACATAATCATGACCATTGTAAACACGTAGGACAGGCTATATTATCATGACCAATGTAAACACGTAGAACATGAAAATCTAACATGTAGTCATGTAGTCCCAAAGGTATTCAACGTATTAGCATGCTCAATAAGCTACTCAATACTCAAAGTAAACTTTAAAGGAACCAATTGAAGTACAAATAGGAAATTAGACATGTAGCAAAAATAACAATTGGTAAGTAAGCCCAAATTAAACTCCCATAGTCCCTAGTATTCAAACCCGGTTAGCTCTGATACCAATCTGTCACGCCCCGAAAACCGAAGCAAGACGAAAGAGAAAAGATAGAGAAATAGGGAGAAGAGAATTAAAATCTTTACACAAAATGCGGAAGCGACTTTGGAAACCCACGGGGATTCCTATAAGGATGACTCACTAATACATAAATCCATAATGGACTTACATGTTAATGAGTCCAACAAAGATAGAAGCACTAGGAAATTTAATTAAGAGACTATCCGGACAAGTTCTAGTTTCAAGGAGAGAAAGAAAAATGCAATAACTTTGAAAAAGGGCATTTTTTTTATAGTTGCTGAATTTTAAAACACATGTATGTAGCTATATCTTTGAAAATTTCACATTCTGTCCACTTAGGTCCAACTAAAATTTAATTCTGCACAACTTTCGTCTAATGACATTTTTTCCAATTCCTCATCGTTTGGGCAGAAAACTGAAATAACAGTAGCAGTTTTTCTTTTTTTTTTACAGCAACTTGACAGCATTTTGAAACATTACCAACTATGCCAAATTTTCAAGTTTAAACATTGGTACAAGACTAAACAAGTCCTAAACAACATATAACACGTGTCTAAACCAAACGGAACTTCATGTACTCGAAATTTAATAAAAACGAGGAGTAAAAGAGATGAAGAGAGGAAGAATGGGAGAGGGAGAGATTGGGGGAGAGAGATTTTAAAACATTTCCTTTAAAAACAAAATGGACAAATCCGGCAAGGATTTCATACAATTACAATGAGTCCGGTAGGGACAAAACCAAACATAAACGAATCCGGCAAGGATTCCATACAATTACAATGAGTCCTGCAATGACAAAACCAAACATAAACGAATCCGGCAAGGATTCAAATCAACACATATACATAAAACTTTAAAAGAGGTTCTACGGTCTCGGAAACTTAATTTACATAACATAATTAAGTTTAACAAGTAGAAAAGACAAGGACTAACATTTGTCCATCAATATTACATCAAGGCTTCCCAAATGACAAAAATACGGAAGTCCAAACTCAAGAAGTTTTGTAATAAAACTAATACAACCATTCTCTTTTTAAAAGCACTAAACTATTACAAACTTCTCAAAAAGGCTAAAGTTCACATGAGAACTATCCATTTACATAGTTGAGCACGGGTCTTCAAAATAGAACAAAAGATGTCAAGACCCACGCGTCGGGTCACATGTGCCCTTTACCCTTATCAAGCTCACCTGAAAAATGTTTTGTTGTTTTTATGAGAACGACGGCTCGTAGAAAACATTGTAACAACTCTATATGTTATCCATGACTAAAATGAAATGAGATGCAATGGGTCGCCACCACGGCTACAATGAAATGATTAAAGCCGCAAGGCTATGTGTGATATGCGCACACCTCTCTCATTACCGGACTATGAGCCACCCACGCATGGAGTGTAGCATACCAACTTCCGGGAGCCAACCGAATATAGCTGGAGTTTGAATGTTTCTAAGGGTCATTCTCCCTGTCTCATATCACAACCCACGTCCGGATTTCTTAAATAAAAACTCCCTCGCATGGGGTTTTTCTCTTTTCAAAACAAAACATTTATGTCGTGTTCATGTAATGCTTGCCGATTAGGCCTCAATGCATATGATGTTGATAATGACTTTAAGAATGATTCACTACAATATATTAAGTAATAATTCTAGTCCATTAGACATGATATCAAGAACTTCAAAGAATGTAATTAAATTCCATAATTTAACATTCCTAACGAGAATTTCTAAACTAACGTCCTAGCATGTGTTTACACATAAAGGGAGCATCCTAAGCATATCTAGCACCACATAATCAAGTTTGGTAAAATCCATACATGTAATTTACAATTTGACATATATTTCTAAATTTATAACTTTGGGGAAGAACTAATGCAAGGGTCCAATTTATTATCCTAACATTCCTCTAATTACATTTAGCACCCCAAAATCACAACTAAAGCATATAAATCACATTAAGGTGTAATAATTCCAACATTACAACTTTGGGGAATTCTAATGCATGTGTCCAATTTACTATTCTAACATTTCTCTAATTATATTTAGCACCCCAAAATCACAATTAAAGCATATAATTTACATTTAGGCATAATAATTCCAACATTTCAACTTTGGGGAAAAATCCTAATACATGTGTCTAAGTCCTCTATTAATACATATAAATGAACTCAAATCAATTTAGACAAGTACAACATATGAAATTGAAACAATGTATATCTACCTTAGTAGAGATTTTCCAAAATAAATGGAAATGCCCAAAAATTTGAGAAAGAAGCAAAGGACTCCAAATGGCTTCAAGAATGTGGAAAGAGATGTCCTTGAGAGCTCAAGAACTCACTGCATGTAGTACTCCATCAATGGACCTCCATGGATGAAGGTGAGAAGTTTGGAGGCTCTATGTGATTTGGAAAAACTATGGAAATGGCTACCAAAATGGATTTCGTGGGTATCACTAGAAAGCTCTTGAAATTCTAAGAATGTTTTGTGAAATGATAAATCTCACGAAAATCACTCCTTAATGGCCTATTTGGAGCTTGAAGGAAGTGGTTCATGGAGGATTTTCCATATACCCACAAGTATAGATATAAAGGAAGAAGAAGAAGAAGAGAAAGAGAGTGAAAGGAAAAGAAAAAAAAAATGAAATGAGGAGAGAGAGAGAAATGGCCGGCCATATTGGGGAGGGTGGGGCCCACTTTTTGTTTGTTTTGTCTTGCATTTTAAATGTAATTAGATAAATGTAGTACATCTGTGTATACGTGTGGTCCAATGTTACACACTCAATTTAAAATATGTACCCACTTTAATCCTAGTAAAAAAAATATTGTAATAAAATAAAATAATACCAAATAAGAAAAGAAAAATAAATAAATGAATAAATAATTAAATATAATGACACAAGTTCAGATAAATTCAAATACTGCCCCAAAAAAATTAACATGCTCACACTTAATCATTTAATTGCAGTTTTACCCTTAATTAAAATTTCAAGTTATGACAATCTACCCCCCTTAAAAGAATTCCGTCCTGGAATTCGGAGCAAATAAGCGAAAAAAAAGGGAGCAACAACTTGCTCAAACCTTGACTAACTAATATTATCAAATGAAAGAGACTTACTCTACTCTGGGAAAAGGTGAGGGTAACTCTTCCTAGCTTCATCCTCATCCTCCCAAGTCGACTCGGAAATACCATGATGATTCCACTGAATTCTTACCAACGGGATAACCCTCCCTCGTAACACACGGTCTTTCTTCTCAAGGATACGGATGGGTTGCTCTTCATACGACGCGTCTTCTCCAAGAGGCAACTCGGTCCAATCTATGATATGCGATGGATTGGGGTAATGCTGACGGAGTGGATCGGAGTTACACCTACGAAGCATTGAAACATGAAATACATTGTGAACACTCGAGAGTTGAGGCGGAAGAGCTAAGCGATACGCGACTTCACCAATCCTTTCAAGAATCTCAAACGGTCCCACAAACCGCGGTGCTAATTTCCCGCTTTGTCCAAAACGTTGTAATCCACGACGCGGCGAAACTTTTAGAAACACGTGATTACCAACTTCAAATTCCAAAGGTCGGCGGTGACGATCGGCATAAGATTTCTGACGACTCTGAGCTGAAATCAACTTTTCACGAATCACTTTAATCTTTTCTGACGTCTCTCTAACCATATCAGGTCCATGAAGAATAGTCTCACCTACTTCGCCCCAACATAAAGGAGATCGACACGGGCGGCCATACAATGCCTCAAACGGTGCCATCTGAATACTAGCTTGATAACTGTTATTATATGCGAACTCGGCCAATGGTAAATGTTCTTCCCAATTACCACCAAGTTCCATAATACTAGCTCTCAACATGTCCTCTAAGATTTGAATAGTACGCTCGGACTGTCCATCTGTCTGAGGATGGAATGCTGTGCTAAGAAGAAGTTGAGTACCCAAAGATTTTTGCAAACTCTGCCAAAAGTGAGATACAAATTTCGAATCACGATCTGATACAATCGAAACGGGGATACCATAAAGTCTCACAATCTCTCGGATGTAGATCATACTAAGAGTGTCTGCGGTGTCGGTTACCTTAATTGGTAAGAAATGTGCCGATTTAGTCAAACGGTCTATAATGACCCAAATAGCATTATGCTTACGCAAGGTCCTAGGAAGTGCCGAAACAAAGTCCATAGTGATATGCTCCCACTTCCACTCGGGAATAGGGAGAGGTTGTAACAAACCTGCGGGTCTCTGATGCTTGGCCTTAACTTGTTAACAAACTGGACAACTTGCGACGAACTCGACAAATGCTCTTTTCAAGCCTTTCCACCAATACTGACGACGTAAATCATGGTACATTTTCGTACCCCCCAGATGAACGGCGAAGCGGGAATGATGAAACTCTTTCAAAACATCCTCTCGACAAGCTACGGGAACAAAGACTCGGTTTCGAAACCTCAAACCTCTATTATCATCGAAAGTCCAACCCTTTTCCAAATCTTCATTAAGCATACGGGACTTTAAGGACATAGTCTCATCATCGGATTTCTGTAACTCCAAAATTCGATTCAAAAGTGACGGTTGAATGGTCAAAGTAAACAAAGTAGCTTGGTTGGCAATTTCTGTGCAATAAATCTCAAAATCATCAAGGAGTTCAAACATCCTCCACTCTTGGATAGGTAAATAGGCTAAGGTGCCACGGGGTTTACGACTAAGGGCATCGGCCACGACATTAGCCTTACCCAGATGATATTGCAAGTAAAAGTCATAATCTCCTAAATACTCCATCCAATGGCGTTGTCTCAAGTTAAGGTCTCGTTGAGTAAAAATATATTTGAGGCTTTTGTGATCGGAAAATACCTCGAATTTCTCACCATACAAGTAGTATCTCCAACTTTTTTAAGCAAACATAACGGCGGCAAGCTCTAAATCGTGAGTAGGGTAATTTTTCTCATGAGGTTTCAATTGTCTCGAACCATAAGCTACGACTTTACCTTCTTACATTAATACACAACCCAAACCTTCAAGTGAAGCGTCACAATAAACGGTATAGTTCAATCCACGCTCGGGAATAACAAGGATAGGTGCCGAAGTCAAACGAGCTTTCAATTGTTGGAAAGCATTTTCACACGAATCATCCCATATGAATTTCACTCCCTTCCTAGTAAGCTTAGTCATAGGCATAGCTAAACGAGAAAAGTTCTCAACGAAGCGACGGTAATAACCCGCTAGTCCCAAGAAACTACGGACTTCAAATACATTCTTCGGTGACTGCCAATCTAGAACGGCCTCAATCTTAGAAGGATCAACGGATACCCCATCACCCGAAACAACATGACCAAGAAACTTCACTTCCGGTAACCAAAATTCACTCTTAGAAAATTTTGCATACAAACGGTGCCCTCTCAAGACTTCTAATACAATTCGGAGATGTTCCTCATGTTTTTCTCTAGAAGGTGAATAGATTAATATGTTGTCTATGAATACAATCACAAACTTATCTAAGAATGGGCTAAAGATGCGCTTCATCAAATCCATGAAAGCGGCGGGTGCATTCGTTAAACCGAATGGCATAACAAGAAACTCAAAATGACCATAACGTGAACGAAAAGATGTCTTAGGAATGTCACAGTCGCGAACTCGCAATTGATGATAACCCAACCTCAAGTCAATCTTAGAAAAACAAGTTGAACCACGGAGTTGGTCAAAAAGATCGTCAATTCTGGGAAGCGGATATTTGTTCTTTATTATAACGTGGTTTAGCTTACGATAGTCAATACACAATCGAAGTGATCCATCTTTCTTCTTTGCGAAAAGGACGGGTGCTACCCAAGGAGAAGTACTAGGACGATTAAAACCTTTGAGTTGTAAATCTTCTAACTGTGTCTTTAATTCTTTCAACTCAGTGGGTGCCATACGATACGGTGGAATTGAAATTGGTGATGTACCGGGAACTAAATCTATCGCGAATTCAATCTCACGGATAGCTGGCAAACCAGGTAAGTCCATAGGAAAAACATCGGAATACTCACTAACAATCAGAGGAAATTCAATCAAAGTTGGCTCATCTTCATCGGAAAACAAACTAGCAAGGTAGTCATTGTGATTCTTTTTTTTACACAAACTGTGAAGTGAACGCATCGGGAAGTCTAAGTGATCACCCTCAAAATAACCAAGGTCCCCGGAAGGTAACACAAAAGTAACTCTTCTCTTGAAATAATCAATAAAAGCTCGGTAGGTGGTTAACCAGTCCATACCCAAAATTACATCAAAACTAAGCATGTCTATAACAATTAAGTCAACAATCATGTTCCTGTCAGCAAGAACAAGTTCACAACCACGACACACTCGATCTAAGGGGACTAAACCTCCAAAGGGAGTATCGACTAAAAGTGTTGAAGCTAGATGGCTCACTTCTAGATCCAAGGATGATGCACAAGTTGAAGATATAAATGAACATGATGCGCCGGTATCAATAAGCACAGAAGCTCTAGAACTGAACACTAATAACGTACCTCGAATAACTGAAGCATCGGTTTTAACTGCGGAAGGTGCGGCTGTAACAAGGTTGAACACAGTAGGAGGTGGCCTTGGGGCTTGCTGTCCTCCTCCATGATGTCCCACATGATGGTACTGGCCTTTAGGAGCATTAGGCTTGAAGCTCTGAGCAGAAGGAACTGACGGTGGTGATAAAAGAGGTGGCCTATAGTTCTGCTGATAAGGTCCCAGAAAAGGTGGACGAACTTGTGGTGGTCCAACTGCTTGCGATGCTGTCTAATTAAACGGACACTCCCTTAATATGTGGTTTGGGTCACCACAACCATAACAATTACTCCGACCGAAGTTACCCCCTCCACGGGAACGACGATAACCACGAGACTGAGTCTGATGTGATTGAGATTTAGGCAGGAATTGAGAAACCGGCTGAGCCTGAATAGGTATCGGAGAAGAATATGTAGAAGGTTGAGAGTTATACTCTTGTTTCTGCTTCTTAAATTGGTGCCCACTTGATGAACCCGACTGATTACCCTTCGATGGAGCACGGATTTCCTTATCTTTCTTCGAACTCAAATACTCTTCCTCGAACACAAGTGCTTTCTGAACCACTTTACTATAAGAGTCCAATTCAAACCCAACAACTTTCGCGCGAAGTCCCTGACGAAGTCCATTCTCGAAGGTCCTAGCCTTAATCTTATCGTCGGCGGTGATATCGGGTGCAAAACGAGCCAAGTCCCCAAAACGAGCCTCATAATCGGTAACAGACATCTCACCCTGACGAAGGTTCAGAAATTCGATTCTCTTGGCATTACGAGCAACTGGTGGAAAATACTTATCCAGGAATAGCTGGGTAAAAGTGTTCCAAGACATGCCCTCCAATGTTTGAGTAGTAAGGACAAGTTCCCACTAAATCTGGGCTCGACCCGCCAATTGAAATGTAGCAGCATCTATGCGGAGGTTATCTTCAACAATACCGAGATGCTCAAAGATATGAGTAATCCTCTTTAACCAAAGCTCCGTCTGAATAGGGTTCGTTTCTCCTGAGAAAACTGGAGGATTCTTTCTACCAAATTCTCTCATAGCCGATTGTGCCCTCGGCTCCGCGTGAACAGTAGGTACTACAGGAGCCTCGCTGGCAGGAGCTACCAGTGGTGGTGGTATATCATTCCTCGCTGCTTGGGCAGCTTGGGCAAAATCTCTCATGGAAGCGGCCATCTCACGAAAGAACTGAGCTCCATCGGGAACATCTGAAGCAGGTTCAGAAATAGGAGCTGGAGTAGATTCAGTAGTAGGAGCTGGAGCAGAAGCGGACAAGGAAGACTGGGCTCCTCGGCCTGCGACTCCACCTCGGCCCCTAGCACGACCTCTAGCACGGACGGGAGGTCGGCCTCTAGCACGGCCTCGAACGCGCGGCGGCATGGCTAAGTATAAAATAGTTATAATGTAATAAGGAATTAGGTCATTAGCTTCTACTATACGCCTAATTCCAACATTTATCAAATCCAGGTTATATTATCATGACTAATGTAAACACATAATCATGACCATTGTAAACACGTAGGACAGGCTATATTATCATGACCAATGTAAACACGTAGAACATGAAAATCTAACATGTAGTCATGTAGTCCCAAAGGTATTCAACGTATTAGCATGCTCAATAAGCTACTCAATACTCAAAGTAAACTTTAAAGGAACCAATTGAAGTACAAATAGGAAATTAGACATGTAGCAAAAATAACAATTGGTAAGTAAGCCCAAATTAAACTCCCATAGTCCCTAGGTATTCAAACCCGGTTAGCTCTGATACCAATCTGTCACGCCCCGAAAACCGAAGCAAGACGAAAGAGAAAAGATAGAGAAATAGGGAGAAGAGAATTAAAATCTTTACACAAAATGCGGAAGCGACTTTGGAAACCCACGGGGATTCCTATAAGGATGACTCACTAATACATAAATCCATAATGGACTTACATGTTAATGAGTCCAACAAAGATAGAAGCACTAGGAAATTTAATTAAGAGACTATCCGGACAAGTTCTAGTTTCAAGGAGAGAAAGAAAAATGCAATAACTTTGAAAAAGGGCATTTTTTTTATAGTTGCTGAATTTTAAAACACATGTATGTAGCTATATCATTGAAAATTTCACATTCTGTCCACTTAGATCCATCTAAAATTTAATTCTGCACAACTTTCGTCTAATGACATTTTTTCCAATTCCTCATCGTTTGGGCAGAAAACTGAAATAACAGTAGCAGTTTTTCTTTTTTTTTACAGCAACTTGACAGCATTTTGAAACATTACCAACTATGCCAAATTTTCAAGTTTAAACATTGGTACAAGACTAAACAAGTCCTAAACAACATATAACACGTGTCTAAACCAAACGGAACTTCATGTACTCGAAATTTAATAAAAACGAGGAGTAAAAGAGATGAAGAGATGAAGAATGGGAGAGGGAGAGATTGGGGGAGAGAGATTTTAAAACATTTCCTTTAAAAACAAAATGGACAAATCCGGCAAGGATTTCATACAATTACAATGAGTCCGGTAGGGACAAAACCAAACATAAACGAATCCGGCAAGGATTCCATACAATTACAATGAGTCCTGCAATGACAAAACCAAACATAAACGAATCCGGCAAGGATTCAAATCAACACATATACATAAAACTTTAAAAGAGGTTCTACGGTCTCGAAAACTTAATTTACATAACATAATTAAGTTTAACAAGTAGAAAAGACAAGGACTAACATTTGTCCATCAATATTACATCAAGGCTTCCCAAATGACAAAAATACGGAAGTCCAAACTCAAGAAGTTTTGTAATAAAACTAATACAACCATTCTCTTTTTAAAAGCACTAAACTATTACAAACTTCTCAAAAAGGCTAAAGTTCACATGAGAACTATCCATTTACATAGTTGAGCACGGGTCTTCAAAATAGAACAAAAGATGTCAAGACCCACGCGTCGGGTCACATGTGCCCTTTACCCTTATCAAGCTCACCTGAAAAATGTTTTGTGTTTTTATGAGAACGACGGCTCGTAGAAAACATTGTAACAACTCTATATGCTATCCATGACTAAAATGAAATGAGATGCAATGGGTCGCCACCACGGCTACAATGAAATGATTAAAGCCGCAAGGCTATGTGTGATATGCGCACACCTCTCTCATTACCGGACTATGAGCCACCCACGCATGGAGTGTAGCATACCAACTTCCGGGAGCCAACCGAATATAGCTGGAGTTTGAATGTTTCTAAGGGTCATTCTCCCTGTCTCATATCACAACCCACGTCCGGATTTCTTAAATAAAAATTCCCTCGCATGGGGTTTTTCTCTTTTCAAAACAAAACATTTATGTCGTGTTCATGTAATGCTTGCCGATTAGGCCTCAATGCATATGATGTTGATAATGACTTTAAGAATGATTCACTACAATATATTAAGTAATAAATCTAGTCCATTAGACATGATATCAAGAACTTTAAAGAATGTAATTAAATTCCATAATTTAACATTCCTAACGAGAATTTCTAAACTAACGTCCTAGCATGTGTTTACACATAAAGGGAGCATCCTAAGCATATCTAGCACCACATAATCAAGTTTGGTAAAATCCATACATGTAATTTACAATTTGACATAAATTTCTAAATTTACAACTTTGGGGAAGAACTAATGCATGGGTCCAATTTATTATCCTAACATTCCTCTAATTACATTTAGCACCCCAAAATCACAACTAAAGCATATAAATCACATTAAGGTGTAATAATTCCAACATTACAACTTTGGGGAATTCTAATGCATGTGTCCAATTTACTATTCTAACATTTCTCTAATTATATTTAGCACCCCAAAATCACAATTAAAGCATATAATTTACATTTAGGCATAATAATTCCAACATTTCAACTTTGGGGAAAAATCCTAATACATGTGTCTAAGTCCTCTATTAATACATATAAATGAACTCAAATCAATTTAGACAAGTACAACATATGAAATTGAAACAATGTATATCTACCTTAGTGGAGATTTTCCAAAATAAATGAAAATGCCCAAAAATTTGAGAAAGAAGCAAAGGACTCCAAATGGCTTCAAGAATGTGGAAAGAGATGTCCTTGAGAGCTCAAGAACTCACTGCATGTAGTACTCCATCAATGGACCTCCATGGATGAAGGTGAGAAGTTTGGAGGCTCTATGTGATTTGGAAAAACTATGGAAATGGCTACCAAAATGGATTTCGAGGATATCACTAGAAAGCTCTTGAAATTCTAAGAATGTTTTGTGAAATGATAAATCTCACGAAAATCACTCCTTAATGGCCTATTTGGAGCTTGAAGGAAGAGGTTCATGGAGAATTTTCCATATACCCACAAGTATAGATATAAAGGAAGAAGAAGAAGAAGAGAGAGAGAGAGAGAGAAAGGAAAAGAAAAAAAAAATGAAATGAGGAGAGAGAGAGAAATGGCCAGCCATATTGGGGAGGGTGGGGCCCACTTTTTGTTTGTTTTGTCTTGCATTTTAAATGTAAGTAGATATATGTAGTACATGTGTGTATACGTGTGGTCCAATGTTACACACCCAATTTAAAATATGTACCCACTTTAATCCTAGTAAAAAAAATATTATAATAAAATAAAATAATACCAAATAAGAAAAGAAAAATAAATAAATGAATAAATAATTAAATATAATGACACAAGTTCAGATAAATTCAAATACAAGTACAACATATGAAATTGAAACAATGTACATCTACCTTAGTGGAGATTTTCCAAAATAAATGGAAATGCCCAAAAATTTGAGAAAGAAGCAAAGGACTCCAAATGGCTTCAAGAATGTGGAAAGAGATGTCCTTGAGAGCTCAAGAACTCACTGCATGTAGTACTCCATCAATGGACCTCCATGGATGAAGGTGAGAAGTTTGGAGGCTCTATGTGATTTGGAAAAACTATAGAAATGGCTACCAAAATGGATTTCTTGGGTATCACTAGAAAGCTCTTAAAACTCTAAGAATGTTTTGTGAAATGATAAATCTCACGAAAATCACTCCTTAATGGCCTATTTGGAGCTTGAAGGAAGAGGTTCATGGAGGATTTTCCATATACCCACAAGTATAGATATAAAGGAAGAAGAAGAAAAAGAAGAGAGAGAGAGAAAGGAAAAGAAAAAAAAATGAAATGAGGAGAGAGAGAGAGAAATGGCCGGCCATATTGGGGAGGGTGGGGCCCACTTTTTGTTTATTTTGTCTTGCATTTTAAATGTAAGTAGATATATGTAGTACATGTGTGTATACGTGTGGTCCAATGTTACACACCCAATTTAAAATATGTACCCACTTTAATCCTAGTAAAACAAAATATTGTAAAATAAAATAATACCAAATAAGAAAAGAAAAATAAATAAATGAATAAATAATTAAACATAATGACACAAATTCAGATAAATTCAAATACTGCCCCAAAAAAAATTAACATGCTCACACTTAATCATTTAATTGCAGTTTTACCCTTAATTAAAATTTCAAGTTATGACAGTATTCGATACCTGGATGGATATTTTGCTATCGTCGCCTAGCATGGCCTCTATAGCGGATAAGCCATCAACTTATGCTTTACTCCATTAATTCAAATGGGTACTTTTGCTATCGTCTCCTAATAGGGACTCTATAGCATTTATCGTTGTTCCCATTGATTTGACTATACCACTTAGACCTCTGCGGTCCACTCAAAATGCATGATAATGACATTGAGTTAATCTCCTCGACTAACCATGCTGACGTCAATATTGACATCATGACACGACTACGTCCATATGAGTGTTCATGTGATTATAAAATTGTGAAACGTAATAAGCATGAGTAACAACAATTATGAAGTATAGTTATCTAAACATGCATTCAATCATATAAACAGTACTTCTTAACATTCACATATATAATGCTCCTCAGATATGTCCACCAGCAGGACATACTGGGTATTCACATAATACATAAGAGTATTTCTATAATATACCAAGTGAGTTAGGATGACTCACCTCGATGCGGGTTCGCAAAAACAAGCGTAGCTTCGATCCCTACAATGTATATAAATTCATAGAATGACGGTTAATATTCGTACTAGAATTAAGGGCATAATGATAATTGTGTCGGATGAGTTTCTAAGCCTCAACATGATGATCTTGGCCTCATTCTAAGTTTAACGCCATTGACTAGACTCAAATCGGAGTCCGTCCTATAAAAGGCAGGGTTTTCTATACCCGTGTGGCCCTAAAGATAAGCTGTATTTTTGACTTCGTCAAAAGGTCATCAAACTTTGAAGGAATGTTCTAGACATTATTCTAAGACTCTTGGGAACTGACCACGTATTTTTTTTAGTTACAATTTATTTATTATGAATTATTGAAGTCTTAACCATCTAATAATAGACTTAGGAACACCCTAATTATAAAATATAGGGTTATTTACACTTTACCTCCCTGTGGTTTGGTTCGATGTTACTTTACCCCCCAGTGGTTTAAAATTGACCACTTATGCTTTCGAGTAAAGTGTCACCGCTAAAAATAGTGACCACATCCCCCCCCCCCCCTGTGATTTGATCCCATGACAATTTACCTCCCTATGGTTTGGCCCGATGACACTTTAACACCCTTGAGCTTTCGGGGTAAAGTGTCAAATTAACACTTATTTTAGCGGTGACACTTTACCCGAAAGCACAGGGGGTTAAGTGGTCAATTTTAAACCACAGGGGGTAAAGTGACATCGAGCCAAATCACAGGGGAGTAAGTGTAATTAACCCTAAAATATAATTTAGGAAGACATTGGGTCCTTGTAAATATTTTTTTGTTAAATACTATGCCTAAAAATGGGCTAGGGGTATATTTTTTCATAATTTTCAGAATTCGTTTGACATTTAAACAAATTAAAATACCACTAAACGAGTCCTTCTAAATAATAAAGTAATATTTAAAATATTAAAGTATGGGTTTTACAAATGATAATTTATAAAACATGGACATTAGGTCTTAGAGAAAGTTGATATAATTTTCCTATATTTTAAACTGGTCATTGATATTTACTACCTAATTATTTTAACTTAATACTAATTATTGCTATTAATCTAGGCTATTAATTAGCAAGCATAACATATAGTAATTAATTTAAAATTTTAGAATTTTAAAATTTAATCTAAGTGTGTTTAAAACTATTTTAAATTAACTTGGAAATCATTTAAAAATTACTTATAATATTCAGAACTATTTTTAAATCATTTAAAAACCATTTATAATTATTTATAACTATTTATTAATATCTAATAGATAATAAATAATACATATAAACACTAATCTTAATTAGCAGAATAAATAAAATGTTAATTAATCTTAAAATAGACTATTAAAGCATTAACTAGGATTAACAGATTAATTGTTAATATAAAAACAACTAATTATAATTAACAAGTATTCACGGGTCAACCCAGATCCGGCCCAAACCCAACGGGTTATCCATTTACACACTCCTTCTAACCCAACTTAAAAGATCCAACCCGCCCCATTAATAATTTATATAACCCGGTCCATTACCCATTTATACAAACAAACAAACCCATACCCAAACCCATGACCCGGCTCGACTTAATTAAAATGGGCAAACGATATAACCCGTTTTTCTTTTCTTCTCCGGCGAGACATGTTTTTGCCAGAAAACTTTAAGGCACCATATCTCCTTCGTTTCTCCATGTAAATTCTTCAAACCACTGCCAAAACGACCAGTTTGGTCTCCTCTACAACATAGTATACGCCTGGGACTGGGTTCATTCGTTTCCTATACCCATGGTTGGATTATTGTTTTTGGTCTTCAAGAGAATAATGGCTTGCATGTATGGTCAAACATCTACTAAATTAAAAATTGCTCTGAGGGGTCTTCCTAGGTCCATAAGGGTCACATTGATGTAGCTTAGGGGTTTTTTGGTGAAGGTTTGAAAAATCAAGCTTCTATGTTGAAGCTTTAATGGTGGCCGGATACCACAGAGGCTTAAGGCTATGTTTGGCTATGTGTGTGAGTATGTGTGTGAGCCTAGGGGGTACAGAAAACACAGAAATAAACAAGGTAGTGGGGTGGAGGTATACCTTAGTCTTGGGTCTCTCCTTTTCTTCTTCGGTCACTCTCTCTCTCTCTCTCTCTCTCTCTCTCTCTCCCCCTCTTCTCCTCCGGTGTGTGTGTGTTGAGGCAGTGATGGTGAGGCAGAGAGTGAGGGCAGTGTGTGTTTGGTTTGTTCTCTCTCTCTCTCTCTCTCTCTCTCTCTCTCTCTCTCTCTCGGTGACTCTCTCTCTATCTCTTTCTCAATAATCCATGTATATATAAACAACCACTCATATACTTACATATATATATATGCACAGATTCTATAAATCTATAAGGACTAGATGGAGGGGATGTGAGGGAGATGGATTTGAGAGGGGGTGGGAGAGTGTGCCGGTGGTGGGTGGTGGAGTTGACGGGTCCAACGGGTTAAGGGGGGAAATGCTTGGGTAGGGTTTTTACCCAATGGGTCTAGATTGGTTAGGTAGTACTATGGACATATTTGGGTTGTACTAGCATTACTACTTTTGTATAGTTAGTCGTCGCCAGGAACTACGTGCCATGTTGTCTAAGTTTACACAGATTCATCCGTCCTTTGTTGTATGTCACATTGTCATTCACTTCGATATCCGTGAAGTTGATCTCATGAGACAGATCGTGTACGACTTTCCCCAACATGCTAATATGAAAAATATTATGAACTCCTAACATCTTGGTTGGCAGTGCAAGTCAGTAAGCAACTTTTCCCATGCGTTCTAGAATTTTGAACCGTCCAATGTATCGTGTTGAAAGCTTACCTCTCTTTTGTCCAAATCCGACAACATCTCATTTCGGTGATACTTTTCAGGAATACGTGATCTCCAACACTAAATCCCAAGTCCTTTCGATGCTTGTCTATGTAGCTTTTCTGTCTGCTCTATACTGCTTTCATCTTTTCCTTGACGGTATTAATCTTCTCATTTGTTTCTCGAACCATCTCAGGTTTTAGAAGTTTGTCATCTCCAACTTCTGTCCAGCACCAAGGCGATCGGCATGGTCTTCCATACAAAGCTTCAAATTGTGCCATCCCTATACTTAAATGATAGTTGTTGTTATATGCGAACACTATAAGTAGCAGGTTCTCTTCCCATTAACTTTCGAAAGCTATTATACATGCCTGGAGCATGTCCTCCATTACTTGATTGACTCTCTTAGTCTGTCCGTCGGTTTGGGGGTGAAATACTGAACTTAACTTCAACGAAGCTCTAAGTGCTATCCGTAAGCTTTCCCAACATATTGACGTGAAACGTGAATCGCGATTTGACACGATTGACATAGGTACTCCGTGCAGTCGAACGACTTATTGTATGTACATTTTGCTCAACTTCTCAACCGGGTAAGTCATACTATAAGCAATGAAATGAGACAATTTGGTGAGTCGATCCACGATCACCCAAATAGCGTCGTGATTCTATTTCGATCTTGGCATTCCTATAATAAAATCCATCGTAATGTGCTCCTATTTCCATTCGGGAACTGGCAGTGGCTATAACAGTCCTCCTGGTTTCTAATGTTTAGCTTTGACTTGCTTGCAGGTCATACACTTGGATACAAAATCCACTACTTCTCTTTTTATTCCATCCTACCAGAATTTTCTCTATAGATCCTTGTACATTTTTGTTCCTCCAGGATGAACAGTCATTCTTGACTTGTGTACCTCTTCCAATATATCGTTCCTCAGGTTGTCCTCATCAGGTACACAAAGTCGATTGCGACATCTAAAACTTCCATCTGATCTTGTATCCCATTCGGTGGGGTCCTTAGCTGATACTTTCTCAAACCATTAATGAAGTCCTTCGTCCTTTCCTTGAGCTTCAAGGATACGACTTATGAGCGTTGGTTGTACTACTAGACATCCAAAGAGTTGTCCTTCACTTGACTCAGTAGTCTGAAAATCAAATTCTGTTAGCATCTCCAATGCTTTCCATTCTCTAACCATGAGAGAGGATATGATGAGTCTGTGGGGTTTCCGGCTTAGAGCGTCAACAACAACGTTCACTTTACTAGGGTGGTATTATAGCTAGAAATCGTAGTCCTTTAACAATTCCATCCAACGTCGCTGCCTCATGTTCAACTCCTTCTGAAAGAACAAGTACCTCAGGCTCTTGTGATCTGAACACATATCAAATGTTTCTCTGTAGAGGTAGTGTCTCCAAATCTTGAGCGCAAAGATGATTGTAGCTAGTTCCAGATCGTGTGTAGGATAGTTAAGCTCATGTGGTTTTACCTATCATGATCTATACGCTATCACTCTTCTATCCTCCATAAGCACACATCCAAGTCCTCGGTGTGATGCATCGCTGCATATGGTGAATTATTCACCGCTCTTCGGCATTGTAAGCACTGGCACCATGGTTAATCTCTTCTTTACCTCTTGGAATGCACGTTTATGCTTGTCGTTCCATTCATACTTCAAGTCCTTTTTGGATAATCCGGTCAGAAGGTCTGCGATCTTAGAGAATCCTTCCACGAATCTCTGGTAGTATCCAGCTAGACCAAGGAAACTTTTGACTTCCATTACAGTGGTTGGTCTATTCCAGTCCAAGATAGCGTCGATCTTTGATGAATCCATTGCTATTCCTTCTTGTGAGACAACATGTCCTAAAAATTTGACTTCATTTAGCCAAAACTCGCACTTACTATACTTCGCATACAAGTGAATGTCTCGTAACATCTGTAGTGCGATCTTCACATGTCCTTCATGTTCTATCTCGGTCTTAGAGTAGATGAGGATGTCTTCCTCAGGGTAACTTTCCTGATAGTCCCTTTCTTAAGGATTGAGATACTCCCCTTCATAGTTACCTTGATGATCTTCTTCATTATAACCTAGACGTAATATGTCAAGGGTAGGAAGAGCTGTTAGCTTTTGAAGCTAAATGAGTTCGTCTAACCGATCACTCCTAAAACGAGTAATAGTATAGTAAGACAAATATCTTGAACTAAACATTTGATAAGAAATAACATGATAGTATGATGACACAATGCAGTATTGATATATTCGACTTTACTCAGACACAATACTGACTCGTGTGACTTGTTACATTACCAGTGTAATGCCGTTAGAGTAGAATGATTACATTGCTATCGTCGCCTAGCAGGGCCCCATAGTAGTTTTGGTTTTAAAAAAGTATAATCACTTTACTCTTAGGTCCTCGTGACCTTGTCTGGAGAATAGAATGGTTATATTGCTATCATTGCCTAACAGGGCCCCATAGTATTTCAAGTAGTAACCATTGTATTCGATACCTAAATGGATATTTTACTATCGTCCCCTAGCAGAGCCACTATAGCGGATAAGCCATAAACTCATGCTTTACTCCATTAATTTAAATGGGAACTTTTGCTATCGTCAACTAACAAGGCCTCTACAGCATTTATCGTTGTTCCCATTGATTTGACTGTACCACTCGAACCTCCGCGGTCCACTCAAAATGCATGATAATGACATTGAATTAATCTCCTCGACTAACCATGCAGACATCAATATTAACATCATGACTCGACTATGTCCATATGAGTGTTCATATGATTGTATAATTGTGAAACGTAATAAGCATGAATAACAACAATTATGGAGTATAGTTATCTAAACATGCGTTTAATCATATAAATAGTACTTCTTAACATTCACATATATAATACTCCTCAGATATGTCCACACAGGACATACTGGGTATTCACATAATACATAAGAGTATTTCTATAATATACCAAATAAGTTAGGATGACTCATCTCAATGCGGGTTCGTAAAAACAAGCGTAGCTTCGGTCTCTACAATGTATATAAATTCATAGAACGATGGTTAATATACGTACTAGAATTAAGGCATAATGGTAATTGTGCCGAATGAGTTTCTAAATCTCAACATGATGATCTAGGCATCATTCTGAGTCTAACGCCATTGACTAGACTCAAATCAGAATCCGTCCTATAAAAGGTTGGGCTTTCTATACCCGTGTGTCCCTAAAGATAAGCTATATTTTTGACTTTGTCAAAAGGTCATCAAACTTTGAGAGAATGTTCTAGACATTATTCTAAAACTCTGGAAACTGACCGCGTATTTTTCTGAGCCACAGTTTATTTATTATGAATTATTGAAGTCTTAATCATCTAATAATAGACTTAGGAACACCCTAACTATAAAATATCTTTTAGGAAGACATTAGATCCATATAAATATTTTTTTATTAAATACTAGGCCTAATAATAGGCTAGGAGTATTTTTCTCGTAATTTTCGGAATTCATTTGGCACTTAAACAAATTAAAATACCACTAAACGGGTTCTTTATAAATAGTAAAGTAATATTTAAAATATTAAAGTATGGGTTTTATAAATAATAATTTATAAAACATGGGCATTAGGTCTTAGGGAAAGTTGATATAATTTCCCTATACTTTAAACTGGTCATTAGATATTTACTACCTAATTATTTTAATTTAAAACTAATTCTTGTTATTAATTTAGGCTAATTAATTAGCAAGCATAACATATAGTAATTAATTTAAAATTTCAGAATATAAAAGTATTATCTAAAATACTTTTTTAGAATATTAAAATTTAATCTAAGTATTTAAAACTTTTTTAAGTTAACTTGGGAATCATTTAAAAATTACTTATAATATTCAGAACTATTTTTAAATCATTTAAAAACCATTTATTATTTATAAATATTTATTAATATATAATAGACAATAAATAATACATATAAACACTAATCTTAATTAGTAGAATAAATAAAATATTAATTAATCTTAAAACAGACTATTAAAGTATCAACCAGGATTAACAGATTAATTGTTAATATAAAAACAACTAATTATAATTAACAAGTATTCACGGGTCAACCCAGATCCGGCCCGAACCCAACAGGTTATCCGTTTACACACTCCTTTAAATCCAACTTAAAAGATCCGACCCGACCCATTAATAATTAATATAATCCGGTCCATTACCCATTTATACAAACAAACAAACTCATACCCAAACCCATGACCCGACCCGACTTAATTAAAATGGATAACGATATAACCCATTTTTGTTTTCTTATCCGGCGAGGCGCGTTTTCGTCGGAAAACTTTGAGGGGTCATATCTCCTTCGTTTCTCTATGTAAATTCTTTAAACCACCGCCAAAACGACCGGTTTGGTCTCCTCTACAACATAGTATAAGCCAGGGACTGGGTTCATTCGTTTCCTATACCCACGGTTTGATTATTCTTTTTGGTCTTTAATTAAGAGAACAACGCCTTGCATGTATAGTTAAACATCTACTAAATTAAAAACTGCTCTTAGGGGGTCTTCCTGGGTCCATAAGGGTCACATTGATGTATCTTAGGAGTCGTTTGGTGATGGTTTGAAAAATCAAGCTTCTGTGATGAAGCTTTAATGGTGGTCAGATACCACATAGGCTTAAGGCTCTATTTGGCTGCGTGTGTGAGTGTGAGTGTGAGTGTGAGTGTGAGCCTAGGGGGTACAGAAAACACATAAATAAACAAGGTAGTGGGGGTGGAGGTATACCTTAGTCTTAGGTCTCCCGTTCTCTTCTTCGGTCAGTCTCTCTCTCTCTCTCTCTCTCTCTCTCTCTCTCTCTCTCTCTCTCTCTCTTCTCCTCCGGTGTGTGTGTGTTGAGGCAGTGATGGTGAGGCAGAGAGTGAGGGCAGTGGGTGTTTGGTTTGTTCTCTCTCTCTTTCTTGGTGACTCTCTCTCTCTCTCTCTCTCTCTCTCTCTCTCTCTCTCTCTCTCTCTCTCTCTCTCTCAATGGACCTTGTATATATACACAACCACTCATATACTTACACATATATGCACAGATTCTATAAATCTATAAGGACTAGATGGAGGGGATCACTACAAGAAAATTGACTATTAGTGACGAAAATTTTCGTCGCTAAAGGTCAAATTTTCGTCACTAAAGCTCTTTAGTGACGAAAAAAATTTCGTCGCGCGTTCGTCGCTAATTCCTCGATGCAAAAGGTCTTTCGTGACGAAATCACATTTCGTCACCAAAGAGTATCATTTAGCGACGAAATTTTTCGTCGCGAAAAGTGTATTTTTCCCAACGAACAAAATTTCATAACGAAAGAGTCCTACTATTAGCGACGAAATTTCGTCGCTAAAAGTACCCTTTAGTGACGAATATTTCGTCAGAAAAAGTGTATTTTTTCCAACGAACCAAATTTTGCCACAAAAGAGTTCTACAATTAGCGATGAAATTTCGTCGCTAAAAGTACCCTTTAGTGACAAAATATTTCGTCGGGAAAAGTGCATTTTTTCCAACGAACCAAATTTCGTCACGAAAGAGTCCTACTATTAGCGACGACATTTCGTCGCTAAAAGTACCATTTGGTGACAAAATTTTTCGTCGGAAAAAGTACATTTTTCCCAACGAACCAAATTTCGTCACGAAAAAGTCCTACTATTACCAACGAATTAAGTTTCATTGGCAAAAGATCTCTATTCCCAACGAAATATTTCGTCATTAAAAAGTAATCATTAGTGACGAAATAAGTTTCGTCGGTAAAAAGGTTTAATTAGTGACAAAATTTTCGTCGCTAAAGGTAAATTTAAAAAAATACAATTTGACTATTAGTGACGAACAATTTCGTCGCTAAAAGCATTTCAATTTTTTTAATATATATTTTATTCACACAATATTTTTTTTGGGTCCACCTGCTAACGAGTAATCTAAAACATCCACAGCATACATATTCACCAAAAAAAGTTTCACTCTTAATAAATTACCTACTCAATCCAACAAAACAAAGCAAAATAGTATCTCCAAACATCCAAAAGCCATATAGAAAACACAAATTCCAAAACAATATAGTATCTCCAAACATCAATGTAAATTGCTCCAGAAAATGAGATCAAAATCATGCATAGTTTTCATTCATGCACTCCAGATGCCCGTAAATCTGCAATACAAAAATAAACAAATCAATTTTAAATAAAGTATAAGTAAAAAAAAAAATTAAAGAAGTGTGCAACAATTCGTTAAAGAAAGGATTTAGATTTCAAAATGCATTTTTGTGTCACTCCCTAACCGGGACTCGGTTTTCAATTCCGTTTCTTCCTACAAGTTTTTTCAAGCACAAGTGAGTTTTTCGAAGTGCTCCCGGTCCATTCGAACCATTATTGGACAATTTTGACCCCCAAAACCCCCGTATGCCCTTTAATGAAATAGTTGAGGTTTCAAAAAGCATTTTTGCGTCATTCTCCCTAACTAGGACTCGATTTTCAATTCCGTTTCTTCCTACAACTTTCTTTAGGCACAATTGAGGTACTCGAAGTGATCTTGGTCCATTCGAACCATTATTGAACAATTTTGAACTCCAACACCCCGTATGCCCTTTAATGAAATAGTTGAGGTTTCAAAATGCATTTCTACGTCATTCTCCCTAACCGAGACTCGGTTTTTAATTATGTTTCTTCCTACAACTTTTTTTAGGCACAATTGAGGTGCTCAAAGTGTTCTTGGTCCATTCAGACCGTTATTGGACGCTTTTGACCCCCAACACCTCGTATGCCCTTTATTGAAAGAGTTAAGGTTCTAAAATGCTTCTTTGCGTCATTCTCCCTAACCGGGACTCGGTTTTCAATTTTGTTTCTTCCTACAACTTTGTTTAGGCACAATTGAGGTGCTCGAAGTGGTTCTGGTCCATTTGAACCACTATTGTACGATTTTGACCCCCAACACCCCATATGCCCTTCATTGGAAGAGTTAAGGTTTCAAAATATTTTTTGCATCACTCTCCCTAACCGGGACTCGGTTTTAAATTTCGTTTCTTCCTACAAATTTTTTAGACACAATTGAGGTGCTCAAAGTGGTCTTGGTCCATTCGGACCATTATTGGACGATTTTGACCCCCAACACCCCGTATGCCCTTTATTGAAAGAGTTAAGGTTTCAAAATGCTTCTTTGCGTCATTCTTCCTAACCGGGACTCGATTTCAATTCCATTTCTTCCTACAATTTTGTTTGGGCACAATTAAGGTGCTCGAAGTGGTCCCGGTCCATTCAGACCATTATTGGACGATTTTGATCCCCAACACCCCTTATGCCCTTTTTATTGAAAGAGTTAAGATTTCAAATTGCATTTTTACGTCATTCTCTCAAGTATTAGACTAGTATTTGATGGTATTTGTTTCGATTTCTTCATATAACTATCTTTAGTAAAATAATCAAAGATTACATTTTAAACTTAAATAAACTTACCATCAATTCTGCTTCGATGATGATAGTAGTTGTTGTATCATTTCCTTCATTTCCGCCTGTTCTACTGCCATTCGTTTTATGGTGTCCTGCTGGCTCTCATGTTCTGTTGCCATTCGATTTATGGTATCTTGCTGGCTCTCAACAATACCACGTAAGGAAGTCACCTCTGGATCAGGTCCGCTAGATACTGTTTGAGATGTGTGTGACGGCGTTGGCTTGGGCCCGTGACCAAGACCCTTAACATAACCTGGCTTCTTCCCCAACACACAATCAGCAACCTCGTCCTCTGTCGGGCGAGTCCCTCCCTCAGATACAGGCTGGTTCAACCTCACCTCCATTTCATCCTACATAGAATGTGGAAACTTATATAAGCATTCATTACCAAAACAAAACACAAGTTTGATAAGATATACCTAGAAACTTACATGTATCACCCTAGCCTGGTCACAACACCAACCATTCTCGTCTGTGTGGCGTGACCATTTAAACCATTCACAGCGGCCGAGAGGCTTCTTTAAGTCCTTTTCCTACAATAAAAAAAAAACTAAATAGAATCGCAAAGAAATATTCTTAATTTAAAGACTTGTATAAATATTTGTATTTACCTTCTTTGCTTTACCCGCCACAAATGCTCGTGATCCCATACAATGGGTGACAGTCTGACAGGCTCTGTTCTTCTTATTTGTCTCAGACCGTTTCTTCGAGAGTAAATAATTTGAAGTAAGTTTACAAGGTTAAATGTCGTTCTCAAATTTTAAAAAAATACTTGTAATTGTACCTTAAAGGCTTCCGATGAGAAATAGTCGCATTTATTATCCCACTCTTCCTGACTCAAGATAATGGGGCAATGGGCACGTGCCTCATCCACTGAGGGGTACTTTTGAAACAACTTGTGCAGCTCGTGATTGCTGCTCCTCCTACGTGCCATTACAAGCTCAGTGCAGGTTCGCTTAGCATGAGGTGCAATTGTATCCACATCAATCCTCATCTGCAAGTTAAGAAAACCAAACATATGAAATACAAAAGCCTATTATTGTCTAAAATATGTATATGTAAAGCTTTAATAATAAACACTATTTAATATACATTCAAACGGGTGAACAACTCCTCCTTATCTGTTTCAGGCACTTCACTCCATTTGTTGTATTTCTTTGAAATGTTCTCCCTAGTAAGGACGCCGATCTCACTGGACAGCTTGGCAGACTGGATTTCGTCAGTTGGTCTACCCAAGATAGGATCTATATTAACTACGAGCTTATGGCCAGTAGCTCGTATCAACTTATCTAGCCCTTTACCTCTAGTGCGCCCACGACCACTCACGTTAGAACCTATAATAAATAAACAAAAGAATCATTAATATTAATAAGCATCACTGTAACCCATTTGAGCATGTATAAGACATTATATTATCTCTAAACATAATATATATAGCATAATAAACATTACCAACAGATGATGGGGTATGTGGAGTGGAAGGCTCAGATGGTACGCTCGCCTCGCCTACCGAGTGATGCTGGACAGGGGAATCATGGTGTGAAGATGACTCTGATTGCCTTAGTGGCCCGTCTCCACTCAATAGTGGCAATGATTTAGTGTGACGTCGTGTTCCAGGTGCCATAGTTGAACCTAGAATTCACCAAAAATTCATAGTAGTCATGCGTATTAACCAATCGAATGTTCAATTATTACTAAAGTCACCTACTCAGTGAAACAAAACATAACAATATATCTGCATACATCCAAAATCCAAACGAACCATAAATTCAAAATCCAAAGCCAATATGAATTGGAAAAAATGCATAGCAATCATTCGTATTAACCAATCAAAATCGTCCATTCACTAAGAGAACGTGACCGACTCAGTCAAATAAACAAAACAATATATCTTCATACATCCAAAATCCAAAGCCAATATGAATTCAAAAAAAAATATCGTTCATGAATCGATATTGTTCCATGCAATGAGATCAAAACACGGCATAGATTTCAGTAATACAGTCCAGAAGCCTGTAATCTGCAACAAAAAAATATGCATCAATGTCAACAAAATAAAAATTAAAATTAAAATTAAAAACAAACAAACTAAGTTTGTGTGGTGATTATACATATGCATATTTATAAAAATACATTAGCTTTTAACTATAAAATTACCTCACACATTAATATCACTATCATCATCATCATCATCAGTATACACATGATCATCAGAGTCATCCATATACTCAATGAGGGTTTCATCCTCTTCATCCCCTTCGTCACCTTCATTCTCTTCTTCTATGTCTTCGTCATCATGATATATGAAGTCGTTGCTATGTTCGACTCGTTTACTTGTTTGCACGATTCTAGCACCCACCATTTCAGGAGGAATATCTTTCCTATTTAATGCCCCAACTTCATTCTCATGAACATGGACAAAATTCAATGGCTCATTTTCTTGGTACACCTCATCAGTGACCATGTTTACATCATCAACATCCATTTCTGCAGGTACTACCTCTGGAACATCGTACACATGCCTATGATGAATCTCCTGGACAATTTGCCAATTTGTACCCAACTTTGGGTCATTTAGGTAGAAAACTTGCTTTGCTTGGATCGCTAGCACGAAAGGATCATTCTCGTACCACCTTCTACTTACATTTAAGCTTGTAAAGTAATCATCTTTTTGTATCCCTTTTTTCTTATTATCAATGTCGAACCAATCACATCGAAACAATACAACCTGCTTGTCTATTGGATAATCTAGTACAAGGACTTCTTTAAGAACACCATAGAAGTTAATTAGTTGGCCATCATGTTCCCCCTCTACAACTAAGCCACTATTTTGACTCTTACGCCGACTGTCACGTTCTCGTGTTTGGAATCTAACTCCATTAACTATGCAAGCACTATATGTTCGGGCCCTATAGTCTACACCCAAAGCTAAGGCATACAATTGATCACTGGCTTCATTTGATCCTTCGTGGCGCAACTGTTTCATCTATTTAAAAAAAAATGTGAATCTAGTTATATATATGGGTAAGTTAATCAAATTTACTTCAAATCATATCAAAACTTACATATGCTTTAAACCAACTAGCAAATTCCTGTTGGTGCCTCTCTTCTACATTTTGTTGACTCTGAGTCATCAAGTATGTCTTATGCTCACTGAATACACAATCAACAATAATTAGTTAACGCAACAAGATTTTTTTAACTTCATAGACATCGATATTTGAAATGATATATGTATAGAGCTTACTCGATGTATTTGTCCAAGCTCTCACAATTATTTAGCACATATCTATGTATAGTATCTTAATCGTGCTTGGCTAGCTCAAAATAGCGTCCTGCTCCAAAAGGACGGACTTTCTGTGTGAAAACTGACAAATTGCTATCTTCCTCACCATTTCCTCCATCATAATTACGTTCATCTTTGTTAAACTTAGTATCAATTCCACGAAGATACATAGATACAAATGTTAGACATTCATTCACAATATAAGCCTCTGCGATTGATCCTTCAGGACGAGCTTTATTAGTAACATAACCCTTAAGGGTACACAAGTACCTACAAACATAGGGAAAATTTTCCAATAAAGATATGAGCTTTTCAATAAGCATTTACATGAACTTGAATTTTCATTACTACTATCACCTTTCAATTGCATACATCCAACGGTACTGCACTGGTCCTGCAAGCATTGCCTCATGTGGAAGGTGAATGGCTAAGTGGACCATGACATCAAAAAATGCAGGTGGGAAGATCGCTTCTAGCTTGCACAATATCTTTACAATATCTTTCTCAAGTTTCTCAAGCACTTGTAACTTCAAATTCTTACAACATAGTTCTTTGAAGAAAAAGCTTAGCTCAACTAGTGCAGTATACACATCCTTTGGTAAACATTTTCGAATTGCAATAGGTAAAAGTCGTTGCAGTAGAACATGACAGTCATGGCTTTTCATCCCTGATACCTTATGATCCTTATCGCTCACGCAACGAGAAATATTTGATGCATAACCATCTGGAAATTTTACTGACTTAAGAAATTCAGTAATATCTCGCCTCTCATCAGGAGAAAGTGTATAACATGCGGGTGGTATGACATATGAGTCTCCCTTATGTTCTGGATGTAATTCTGCCCTTATGCCCATGTCAACCAAGTCTAGTCTCGCTTTAAGCGTATCTTTCGATTTACCATCTATGCTCAATAATGTTCCCAACACACTCTCACATATGTTCTTCTCTATGTGCATCACATCAAGATTATGGCATAATAACTGTTTTTTTCAATATGGCAATTCAAAGAAAATGCTCTTTTTCATCCAATTCAACTCCTCGGGTTTTCGATTTCTCTTCTTACCAACAATTGGATGCTTCCCTGGGTTGACATCATGAACATGACGTAGTTGTCGTAGTATTTCTTCTCCAGAGCGCTCCTTAGGCTTTGACCCATGTTCTGTCTTACCGTCAAACTTTTTGCTCCTTCGCCAACTATGATTCTGAGGCAAAAATCGACGGTGCCCCATATAACCTATCTTACCTCTCAACTTCATTGATGATATATCCTCATTGCAAGAAGGACATGCCTTATATCCCTTAGTGCTCCATCCAGACAAATTAGCATATGCAGGAAAGTCATTTATAGTCCACATAACAGCAGCACGTAACTGAAAACTCTCCTCAGCATAGGCATCATATGTCCGTGCACCATGCTCCCACAACTCTTTCAATTCATCGATCAGTGGTTGCAGATACACATCGATGTCCTTCCCGGGCGCAGTTGGTCCAGGTATAAGCAATGACATCATAAAAAATGGTTCATTCATACATTTCCAAGGGGGTAAATTGTATGGCACAAGTATCACAGGCCACATACTGTAGGAGCTGGACATGTTACCAAAAGGGTTGAAACCGTCACTTGCTAGACCAAGCCTTACACTACGAGGATCTTCCGAGAATTGTGGGTAGGCCTTGTCAAACTCTTTCCAAGCTTTCGAGTCGGCTGGATGTCTCAATAGGTTGTCATCATCGACACGTTTTTCTTTATGCACCGCATATCTTCAGCCATTTTTTTTGACATAAACAACCTTTGGAGTCTCGGCTTCAACGGAAAGTGACGTAGAACCTTATGAGGTATCTTCTTACCCTTTCCATCATTAATTTTCCAGCGGGACTCATGGCATATCGGACACTCCTCCAACTTTTCATTCTCCTTCCAGAATAGTGCGCAATTATGTTTACATGCATGAATCGGAACATAACCCAATCCAAGATCCCGCAACATCATTTTGACCTCGTAGTGTGACTTAGGAAGTGTTTCACCTTCTGGAAAAGCATCCTTTAATAAGTCAATCAACGAGTTAAACGCTTTGTTACTCCAATGATTCATTACCTTCAAATGAAACAACTTCACAACAAATGACAATTTTGAATATTTCGTACAACCCGGATAGAGATCACTCTGCGCTTCTCTCAAAAGCTTATCAAATTTGTCTTCACCGTCATCATTAACAGAATCAGCAAAGTGACTATTGAAGTCATCTGCTGTAGAACTCTCAACAAAAGTAGCCCGCCTTACGTCTCGTATAGCATCAACCACCTCATCCCCTTCTTCATCATCATTGTCTTCCATGCCATACTCAAACCCATCCTCATCATTATCTATATCGTCATGTGTAGTTTGAGGTACCTCCCCATGATATATCCATTCTGTGTAAGCCCCCATCATTCCTTTAATAATCAAGTGATCTTGGACATCCTTGGAAGTTCGAAGTGGCAAGAAGTTTAAACAATCTCGACAAGGACATCTCATAAGACTATTACTACCCAAATTGTCACATGCAAACTCAATGAATGACCTAACACCCTTGATGTAAATTTCTGAGAGCCTTTGAGGATGTTGCATCCAACTCTTATCCATAACGATCCCCTTTTTTTATGGTTAAAAAAAATAAAAGAAAAAAGAAAATAGTTAATTTTCCAAAAATAGGTAATTTGATACAAAAAAATTTGACAGAGTGACCGTGCTAAATGTCTCCCAAGTTTTCGATAGCGCATATGGTCAACACCTAGGAAGCACGGAAAGTAGGTGTAGATTCTTTTTGTCCCCTTAATAAATTGAGTTCCCAAAGATGGACTCAAAAAAAGGGACGTAGGGAGTAATAATTATGAATCCAAAGTCTGCATAGTATGACTCATTTTGTTTTTGTTTTTGTTTAATAACTATAATCCTAATAATATGTTCAGTCAAGCAATATTGAATGGAATGAGCAACTATTATGAATTTATGACATGTACCCCTTGTAGCCTTTGCATATTAATTTGTCTTGACGGAATCGTATATTCATATATATATATATATATATGTGTACTAGCATTGACCCGTGCGTATTAAAAATAATTTAAATAAAATTAGGAATTATAAATAACAATTGCAATCGTTGCATCAAATTATCTAGATTTTAATAATTATATCAAATTAATGAATTAAGTACAAATCATTTGAGATTCAACATTTGGAAAGCACAACATTAATCGTATATTTAAAAGGGCCTCTTCTATCTCTGTCATAGTTCATCACAAAGTTCTATCCACGAAATTCCAAAATATTTAATCTTTCTACACTTTTCGGTAAGGTAAACTAAATAAAATCTCAAATCGTATATTCCTGCAATTTTCTATGGACGTGTGGAAGGTATGAGTTAAGTTTCGTGGTTACCGGACCGACGGTTTGCATTTTCACCCCCCAAACCCCAAAAACTTAGTTTTTAAGAGTTTACGAGGTAGAAAAGTTGTTTGGTATTGTATCTTGATAACCGGGAGTCCAATTCCTGTTCTGTTTCTTCCTGCAACTTTCTATGGACATGTGGGAGGTACGAGTCAAGTTTCGTGGTTACCGGATTGACAGTTTGCATTTTGACCCCCCAAACCCCAAAAGCTTAGTTTTTAAGAGCTTACGAGGTAAAAAAGTTGTTTTGTACTGTATCTTGATAACCGGGAGTCCGGTTCCTATTCCGTTTCTTCCTGCAACTTTCTATGGACATGTGGGAGGTACGAGTCAAGTTTCATTGTTACCGGATTGACGGTTTGCATTTTGACCACCCAAACCCCAAAAACTTAGTTTTTAAGAATTTACGAGCTAAAAAAGTTGTTTTGTATTGTATCTTGATAACCGGAGGTCCGGTTCCTGTTCCGTTTCTTCGTGCAACTTTCTATGGATGTGTGGGAGGTGTGAGTTAAGTTTTGTGATTTCCAAATCGACGGTTTGCATTTGACCGCCAAACCCCAAAAACTTAGTTTTTAAGAGTTTACGAGTTAAAAAATTTGTTTTGTATTTTATCTTGATAACCGGGAGTCCTGTTCCTGTTCTGTTTCTTCTTGCAACTTTCTATGGACATGTGGGAGGTGCGAGTCAAGTTTCGTGGTTACCGGATCGACGGTTTGTATTTTGACCCCCCAAACCCCAAAAACTTTGTTTTTAAGAGTTTACGAGTTAAAAAAGTTATTTTGTAGTGTATATTGATAACCGGGAGTCCGGTTCCTATTCCGTTTCTTCCTGCAACTTTCTATGGACATGTGAGAGGTACGAGTCTTGTTTCGTGGTTACCGGAATGACGGTTTGCATTTTGACCCCCCAAACCCCAAAAACTTAGTTTTTAAGAGTTTACAAGGTAAAAAAGTTGTTTTGTATTGTATCTTGATAACCGGGAGTCCGGTTCCTATTCCGTTTCTTCCTGCAACTTTCTATGGACATGTGGGAGGTACGAGTCAAGTTTTGTGGTTACCGAATTGACAGTTTTCATTTTGACCCCCCAAACCCCAAAAACTTAGTTTTTAAGAGTTTACGAGGTAAAAAAGTTGTTTTGTATTGTATCTTGATAACCGGGAGTCCATTTCCTGTTCCGTTTCTTCCTGCAATTTTCTATGGATGTGTGGGAGGTGCGAGTTGAGTTTCGTGGTTACCGGATCGACCGTTTGCATTTTGACCCCCCAAACCAAAAAACTTAGTTTTTAAGAGTTTACGAGTTAAAAAAGTTGTTTTGTAGTGTATCTTGATAACCGGGAGTCCGGTTCCTATTCCGTTTCTTTCTGCAACTTTCTATGGATATGTGGGAGGTACGAGTCAAGTTCCGTGGTTACCGGATCGACGGTTTGCATTTTGACTCCCCAAACCCCAAAAACTTAGTTTTTAAGAGCTTACGAGGTAAAAAAGTTATTTTGTATTGTATCTTTATAACCGGGAGTCCGGTTCCTATTCCGTTTCTTCTTGCAACTTTCTATGGACATGTGGGAGGTACGAGTCAAGTTTCGTTGTTACCGGATTGACGGTTTACATTTTGACCACCCAAACCCCAAAAACTTAGTTTTTAAGAGTTTACGAGGTAAAAAAGTTGTTTTGTATTGTATCTTAATAACCGGGAGTCCGTTTCCTGTTCCGTTTCTTCCTGCAACTTTCTATGGATGTGTGGGAGGTGCGAATTAAGTTTCGTGGTTACCGGATTGACCGTTTGCATTTTGACCCCCCAAACCCAAAAACTTAGTTTTTAAGAGTTTACGAGTTTAAAAAAGTTATTTTGTAGTGTATCTTGATAACCGGGAGTCCGGTTCCTACTCTGTTTCTTTTTACAACTTTCAATGGACATGTGGGAGGTAGGAGTCAAGTTTCGTGGTTACCGGATTGACCGTTTGCATTTTGACTCCCCAAACCCCAAAAACTTAGTTTTTAAGAGTTTACGAGTTCAAAAAGTTGTTTTGTTGTGTATCATGATAACTAGGATTCCGATTCCTATTCTGTTTCTTCCTGCAACTTTCTATGGACATGTGGGAGGTGCGAGTCAAGTTTCGTAGTTACCGGATCTACGGTTTGTATTTTGACCCCCCAAACCCCAAAAACTTAGTTTTTAAGAATTTACGAGCTAAAAAAGTTGTTTTGTATTGTATCTTGATAATCGGGAGTCCGGTTCCTATTCTGTTTCTTTCTGCAACTTTCAATGGACATGTGGGAGGTACGAGTCAAGTTTCGTGGTTACCGGATCGACGGTTTGCATTTTGACTACCCAAACCCCAAAAACTTAGTTTTTAAGAGTTTACGAGTTAAAAAAGTTATTTTGTATTTTATCTTGATAACCGGGAGTCCTGTTCCTGTTCCGTTTCTTCTTGCAACTTTCTATGGACATGTGGGAGGTGCGAGTCATGTTTCGTGGTTACCGGATCGACGGTTTGCATTTTGACCCCCCAAACCCCAAAAACTTAGTTTTTAAGAGTTTACGAGTTAAAAAAGTTGTTTTGTAGTGTATCTTGATAACCGGGAGTCCGGTTCCTATTCCGTTTCTTCCTACAACTTTCTATGGACATGTGAGAGGTACGAGTCTTGTTTCGTGGTTACCGGAATGACGGTTTGCATTTTGACCCCCCAAACCCCAAAAACTTAGTTTTTAAGAGTTTACGAGGTAAAAAAGTTGTTTTGTATTGTATCTTGATAACCGGGAGTCCGGTTCCTATTCCGTTTATTCTTGCAACTTTCTATGGACATGTGGGAGGTACGAGTCAAGTTTCGTGGTTACCGGACCGACGGTTTTCATTTTGACCCCCCAAACCCCAAAAACTTAGTTTTTAAGAGTTTACGAGGTAAAAAAGTTGTTTTGTATTGTATCTCGATAACCGAGAGTCCGTTTCCTGTTCCGTTTCTTCCTGCAATTTCCTATGGATGTTTGGGAGGTGCGAGTTAAGTTTCGTGGTTACCGGATCGACCGTTTGCATTTTGACCCCCCAAACCAAAAAACTTAGTTTTTAAGAGTTTACGAGTTAAAAAAGTTGTTTTGTAGTGTATCTTGATAACCGGGAGTCCGGTTCCTATTCCGTTTCTTCCTGCAACTTTCTATGGACATGTGAGAGGTACGAGTGTTGTTTCGTGGTTACCGGAATGACGGTTTGCATTTTGACCCCCCAAACCCCAAAAACTTAGTTTTTAAGAGTTTACGAGGTAAAAAAGTTGTTTTGTATTGTATCTTGATAACCGGGAGTCCGGTTCCTATTTCGTTTCTTCCTGCAACTTTTTATGGACATGTGGGAGGTACGAGTCAAGTTTCGTTGTTAGCGGATTGACGGTTTGCATTTTGACCCCCCAAACCCCCAAAAACTTAGTTTTTAAGAGTTTACGAGGTAAAAAAGTTGTTTTGTATTGTATCTTGATAATCGATAGTCCGTTTCCTATTACGTTTCTTCCTACAACTTTCTATGGACATGTGGGAGGTACGAGTCAAGTTTCGTGGTTACCGGATCGACGGTTTTCATTTTGACCCCCCAAACCCCAAAAACTTAGTTTTTAAGAGTTTACGAGGTAAAAAAGTTGTTTTGTATTGTATCTTGATAACCGGGAGTCTGTTTCCTGTTCCGTTTCTTCCTGCAACTTTCTATGGATGTGTGGGAGGTGCGAGTTAAGTTTCGTGGTTACCGGATCGACCGTTTGCATTTTGACCCCCCAAACCCAAAAACTTAGTTTTTAAGAGTTTACGAGTTTAAAAAAGTTGTTTTGTAGTGTATCTTGATAACCGGGAGTCCGGTTCCTATTCTGTTTCTTTCTGCAACATTCAATGGACATGTGGGAGGTACGAGTCAAGTTTCATGGTTACCGGATCGATGGTTTGCATTTTGACTCCCCAAACCCCAAAAACTTAGTTTTTAAGAGTTTACGAGTTAAAAAAGTTGTTTTGTTGTGTATCTTGATAACTAGGTGTCTGATTCCTATTCTGTTTCTTCCTGCTACTTTCTATGGACATGTGGGAGGTGCGAGTCAAGTTTCGTAGTTACCAGATCTACGGTTTGCATTTTGACCCACCAAACCCCAAAAACTTAGTTTTTAAGAATGTACGAGCTAAAAAAGTTGTTTTGTATTGTATCTTGATAACCGGGAGTTCGGTTCCTGTTCTGTTTCTTCGTGCAACTTTCTATGGATGTGTGGGAGGTGTGAGTTACGTTTCGTGATTTCCAGATTGACGGTTTGCATTTTGACCCCCAAACCCCAAAAACATAGTTTTTAAGAGTTTATGAGTTAAAAAAGTTGTTTTGTATTTTATCTTGATAACCGGGAGTCCTGTTCCTGTTCCGTTTCTTCTTGCAACTTTCTATTGACATGTGGGAGGTGCGAGTCAAGTTTCGTGGTTACCGGATCAACGGTTTGCATTTTGACCCCCCAAACCCCAAAAACTTAGTTTAAGAGTTTACGAGTTAAAAACGTTGTTTTGTAGTGTATCTTGATAATCGGGAGTCCGGTTCCTATTCCATTTCTTCCTGCAACTTTCTATGGACATATGGGAGGTACAAGTCATGTTTCGTGGTTACCGGAATGACGGTTTGCATTTTGACCCCCCAAACCCCAAAAACTTAGTTTTTAAGAGTTTACGAGGTAAAAAAGTTGTTTTGTATTGTATCTTGATAACCGGGAGTCCGTTTCCTGTTCCGTTTCTTCCTACAACTTTCTATGGATGTGTGGTAGGTGCGAGTTAAGTTTTGTGGTTACTGGATCGACCGTTTGCATTTTGACCCCCCAAACCCAAAAACTTAGTTTTTATAAGTTTACGAGTTAAAAAAGTTGTTTTGTAGTGTATCTTGATAACCGGGAGTCCGGATCCTATTCCGTTTCTTTTTGCAACTTTCTATGGACATGTGGGAGGTACGAGTCAAAGTTTCGTGGTTACCGGATCGACGGTTTGCATTTTTACTCCCCAAACCCCAAAAACTTAGTTTTTAAGAGCTTACGAGGTAAAAAAGTTGTTTTGTATTGTATCTTGATAACCGGGAATCCGGTTCCTGTTCCGTTTCTTCCTGCAACTTTCTATGGACATGTGGGAGGTACGAGTCAAGGTTAATGGTTACTGGATCGACGGTTTGCATTTTGACCCCCCAAACCCCAAAAACTTAGTTTTTAAGAATTTACGAGGTAGAAAAGTTGTTTTGTATTGTATCTTGATAACCGTGAGTCCGGTTCCTGTTCTGTTTCTTCCTGCAACTTTCTATGGATGTGTGAGAGGTGCGAGTTGTCACGCCCCGGAGCAGCATAAATAGAGAAAAATAAATTTCCTTTATGGGTCCATAAGGAATGACAGGTGAAAGTCACTAATAATCCACACCACACAGTACTAGTCCAAAAGAAAAGCAACAGTAACCAACTGAGAATAACACACAGTGTTAACTATTACAAAATATCAGAGTATGGTCCACAGGATCACAACAGGTCTGAAGACAACAAATGCCCAAGTACCCATTAACAAAAGTTTAACAGAACAACTGAAATTAAATCTAATTATAACATCTTCAGTCTTCAACTGGCATAAGGATAATCCTTCCTGGTGTAATCGTCATCGGTGGGGCCTTCCTCCAAATAACACTCATCAGTGTACTGGTCATTACCTGTAAAACAAGGGGCAGGATATTCTGGACGGGGAATGTCCAGGCAATAAAAGGCCGTCAGCTTACTGAGAGCTGAGTGAGCATAAACTAACGAGGTACCAGTTATCTGAAGTAAACACAAGCTCATAAAAACAAGAGTTAACATCTTATTATAAAATAACATTATCTTGTTCTTCTATTCATTCTTGTAAACCGACCCTTATCGTCTTATTACTCAAATACCGAACTCAACGTATTCAGATGTCATGAACAGACTCAATCGTTTAACTCTAGGGATACACCCTTATTCTGTCCATCGCTTTTAAGAGCAATGGTCCTGCTCACCGCATGTCATGGACTCCACGTCAGTCTGTCCCCAGCTTTTAAGAACAATGGTCCTGTTCACCGCATTTCAGGGATATAACGTTTCGAACAAGGCATATCAATCTATTGCCACGACTTAACGTCATCTACTAGTGATCCCAGCTCGCCGCTTTTAAGAACCATGGTCCGGTTCACCGCTTTTAAGAGCATATCACAGATCATCCAGTCTATCTTAAGACTTCTTGGTCCAGCTCACCGCTTTTAAGAACCATGGTCCGGTTCACCGCTTTTAAGAGCATATCATGACCAATCATCCATCCACGTACCATTCCCGGAACTTACCAAACCTACTTACGTTCCATTCTACATCGACACATGACAATTCCCAATGTGGCCTGACTACTCGGATTAAAAGAAACGGATATCGAACTCATATCAGAAACAACACGTCAACCCACGTCTTCATATTACTTTTTATTCATTATCCATAAATCTTTGGTGTCACATTTCTCCTGTCTACCCCATAATCGCATAATGGAATTCCGAATTAGAAATCGAACAACTAAACCTCTTATATAATAAACAGGCAAAGGAAACTATGTACTGATCATGTCAATCGATTGGAACAAAAGTTCAATCGATTGGAACAAAAGTTATGTCAATCGATTGAGAAATATGTCAATCGATTGGAACAATGTCAATCGATTGAAATCCTATTCAATCGATTGGGATGCAACTGATGTCAATCGATTGAGATCATGTCAATCGATTGGAACTACGTCTTCTCCAGCAGATTGTAAAAACAGCATATATAAACGTGCACTACATGCATGTAACCCATCTAAACATCATAATAACTTGCATAAACTTCATATAAAGGGACCAAGTGAGTTAGAACTCACCTAGGGTACGTTTGGCTTGGGTTTAAGCTTGAAACCTCCAAGCTTTCTCTCTTTCTCCTCTTCTCTGTCCAGCCTTCTCTCTCTCTGTCTCTTCCTTCTTCTTCCTTTCTTCTTCTTTCTGTTTCTCCTTCTTCTTCCCAGCTGCCACGGCAGTGAGTGTGTGTGAGGGTGTGTATATATGTATAGATATAGAGATATATATGTATGTATATATATCTCACAAGAGGTATATCTCTCTCTCTCTCTCAATGGTCTGAAAACAGCCCCAAGGCCAATAAATGAGACATATATATAGGCATAAGGGAGTGCCACGCGTTTAAAGCTGAAGGAAAGAAGAAAACATTTCTCAGCTTATGTCAATCGATTGAGACACCAGTCAATCGATTGGTAACAGATATTTGTAGTCAATCGATTGGAACAATGTCAATCGATTGAGATGAATAGCAATCGATTGGAAAATTTGACACGTCATCACTTTTAGTCGGTAGAATGTAAATCGATTGGGATAACTTATCAATCGATTGGTATCAAAAAGTGTCAATCGATTGGGAATATGTCAATCGATTGGTATCAAAATTTACCAAAAGGAAGAGAAAGTTTATACGAGTATAAAAATGAAATACCGGGTCTTATTAAAATACCAAAATACAGGGTATTACATCATCCACCACTCAACAAAAGATTTCGTCCTCGAAATCAAAAGCAACAAGGTCTAAAATAAAAACGAAAACTTCTCGCGCATCTCTGACTCTAGTTCCCACGAAGCTTCTCCTTCATCGTGATGCTTCCACTGAATCTTGACTAACGGAATCTCCTTGTTCCTGAGTTTCTTGATTCCTCGATCTAGAATACGAACAGGTCCTTCATTGAACGTAACGTCGCTGTTGACTTCGATATCCTCAAAGTTGATCTCGTGCGCTGGGTTGTGAACACACTTCCTCAGCATACTGATGTGAAAAACGTTGTGCACTCCTGACATCTTTGGTGGCAACGCAAGGCGATAAGCAACTTTTCCAACACGCTCCAGAATCTCGAATGGTCCGATGAAACGTGGCGATAACTTGCCCCTTTTCTGACCAAATCTGACGATTCCTCGAACAGGTGAAACCTTGAGTAATACGTGATCTCCAACGACAAACTCCAAGTCTTTGCGTCGCTTGTCAGCATAACTCTTGTATCTGGTCTGGGCTGTCTTCATCTTCTCACGTACCACTTGAATCTTCTCATTCGTCTCGCGTACCATCTCTGGCCCAAGAAGTTGACTATCTCCGACTTCGGTCCAACATAGCGGCGATCGGCAAGGTCTTCCGTACAAAGCTTCAAACGGCGCCATATCTATGCTCGAATGATAACTATTATTATAGGCGAACTCAATCAGAGGTAAGTGTATCTCCCAAGAACTCTCAAAATCAATGACACAAGCTCGTAACATATCTTCCATCACTTGATTAACTCGTTCCGTCTGTCCATCTGTCTGTGGATGAAAAGCTGAACTCAAATTCAATGTCGTTCCCATCGCTGTCTGGAGACTCTTCCAAAATTCTGCAGTAAAGCGCGAATCTCGGTCTGACACAATAGATACAGGCACTCCATGTAATCGTACAACATGTTGTAGATACATTCGGCTCAAACGTTCTACTGAGTACGTCATGCTATAGGCAATAAAATGTGCCGTCTTAGTAAGTCGATCCACGATTACCCATATAGCATCGTGATTCTGCTGTGACTTCGGCAATCCTACCACAAAATCCATGGTTATGTGTTCCCATTTCCATTGAGGAATAGGTAACGGCTGTAGAAGTCCAGGTGGTTTCTGATGTTCTGCCTTTACTTGTTTACAAGTAAGACACTGAGCTACATACTCTGCCACATTTCTCTTCATTCCTTCCCACCAGAAATTTCTCTTCAAGTCCTTGTACATCTTTGTACCTCCAGGATGAATAGTCATCCGTGACTTATGAGCTTCATCCAATATTTCCTTCCGGAGATTTTCTTCGTCAGGTACACAGAGTCTACCTTTACATCGTAAGGCTCCGTCTGTACTTATACTCCAGACTTCTGGTTCCTTGGCTGACATCTTGGTGAACCATAACTTCAAATCCTCTACTGTCTGTTGAGCCTCTATGATACGACTGATTAAAGTCGGTTGTATCATAAGACATCCAAAATGTTGTCCTTCCATTGGCTCTACTGGCTGAAGATCAAATTCGGCTAAAACTTCTAATGCTCTCCATTCTCTAATTAGTAATGCAGCGATCACTAATCGAGGTTTACGGCTCAAAGCATCTGCTACTACGTTTGCTTTGCCGGGATGGTATTGCAAAGAAAAGTCATAGTCTTTGAGTAACTCCATCCATCTCCGCTGTCGCATATTCAACTCCTTTTGAGAGAACAAATACTTCAAGCTCTTATGATCGGAAAATAGATCAAACTTTTCTCCGTAGAGATAGTGTCTCCAAATTTTTAATGCAAACACTATTGCTGCTAATTCCAGATCATGCGTAGGATAATTCTTCTCATGTACCTTCAATTGTCTTGATCCATATGCGATAACATTTCCATCTTGCATCAGCACACACCCGAGTCCTTGGTACGATGCATCACTGTAGATCACATACTTTTCTCCACTCTTAGGTAATGCGAGTACTGGTGCAGAAGTCAATCTTTCTTTTAACTCCTGAAATGCACCCTCATGCTTGTCTGTCCATTCATACTTCGTCTCCTTTCTTGTTAAATTCGTCAATGGTCCTGCTATCTTGGAGAATCCTTCTACGAATCTTCTGTAATATCCTGCTAAACCCAGAAAACTTCTGACTTCGGTCGTATTTGTCGGTCTGTTCCAGCTTAAGACTGCATCAATCTTAGATGAGTCTACCGAAATACCTTCCTGAGATATAACGTGTCCCAAGAATTTGACTTCCTGTAGCCAAAACTCACACTTGCTGAACTTTGCATACAACTTGCTATCTCGAAGTGTTTGCAAGGCAACTTGTAAATGCTCCTTGTGATCCTCTTCTGTCTTTGAGTAGATCAGTATATCATCAATGAACACAATAATGAACTTATCCAGATATAGTCTGAATACTCTATTCATCAAGTCCATAAATACTGCTGGCGCATTCGTCAATCCAAAAGGCATAACTAGAAACTCGTAATGCCCGTATCTTGTCCTGAATGCAGTCTTTGATACATCCTCTGATCGAACTAACAGCTGGTGGTATCCTGAACGTAAATCGATCTTGGAAAAGATCCTAGATCCTTGTAACTGGTCGAATAGATCATCTATCCGAGGTAACGGATATCTATTCTTAATCGTAACCTTGTTCAACTCCCTGTAGTCTATACAGAGTCGAAGTGTTCCGTCCTTCTTCTTTACAAACAGAACTGGTGCTCCCCAAGGCGACGTACTCGGACGAACAAATCCTAGATTCTCGAGTTCTTGAACTTGCTTCTTCAATTCTAACATCTCAGTTGGTGCCATTCTGTATGGAGTCTTAGAAATAGGCAATGTATCAGGTACTAATTCCACACAGAAGTCTATTTCTCTTTTCGGTGGAAGTCCTTTAATATCCTGAAATACATCCTGAAAGTCTCGTACAATAGGAATTTGATCCATCGTAAGCTCCGTACTCGTACTAATAATCGTAGCCAAACTACTCGTAAGAAACATGTCGCTTGTCGGTTGACACTGAAATCTGATCGTCGGCCTTCCTTGTATTGAAAATACAATCGTTCTAGTAGGGCAATCCAGATTGGCACTGTACTTAGTTAACCAATCCATCCCTAGGATAACATCAAATTCTGACATCGACAGAACTACCAAGTCTGCTGGAAGATTCCTATCTCCCAAAGTCAAAGGGCAATCTCTACACACCTTACTCAACTTAACTGTCACTCCCAACGGTGACACAGCATTCAGTGTTGACTCAAGTGTCTGGGGTTCTAAACCCAACTGACGCACAATCTTAACAGCAATAAAAGAACGTGCGGCTCCAGTGTCAAATAAAGCTTTAACTGGACTATGAAAGAGTACAAGTGTACCTTCCAAATGTTGCTGCTCATCAGCATTAAAGCCTGCTTCTTCTGGAATAATAGCGTTCATCCTCGTCTGATCAGGAGGTCCTTGAATTCCTTGCACTGGTGCCCCGTAGTATCCTCCTCGTGGTGCACGACAATCCTTACTCAAGTGTCCTGGTTTGTTGCAGTTGCGACAGACAATATCTGGCCTGCGATTAGGTCTGAAGACGGTGCAGTTCCTTGCAATATGTCCGGGCTTTCCACAGTTAAAACATCCTCCACTATTACTTGGCGGGGCTGTTAGTAATGCCTGTGGCTGTAGTCCTCGCTGTTGATTTTGCTGGGGCCGATCATAACTCTGCTGTGGTTTCCTGGTTCCTTCCCAGATTCTCTTGTTTCCTTGAAAATTTTCCTGAGGTCTCCATCCTTGGGTATTTCTCGGTGGTCGATTATGGAAATTCCTCGGTTGAAACCCTTGTGACGACTGAGGTCGATTCTTCTGTGATTGCTGTACTGGATTAGCATCCTTTTCTAATCCTGTAGCAAATCTAACAATTTCCTCATATGTCTGGTTTAAATGACCAACCATCATATGTCTAAGGTGGGGGTTCAGTCCTTGGTGAAATCTCTTCACCTTCTTTTGCGGCGTGTCTATCATATGCTGAGCAAATCTGGATAAACGCTCGAACTGTGTTGTGTATTCCCGTACATTCCATCCTCCTTGGATCAAATTTAGAAAGTTCCTTTCCTGTTGATCTCTCTCATCTTCTGGAAAATACTTATCCAAAAATCTGCCTTTGAATGTCTCCCATGGCATAGCTCTAGCGGCATCGATCCCAACAGTGGCTTGCTCAGCTTCCCACCAATCTGCGGCGGCATAGGTGAGCTGAAACGTAGCAAGGCGACGTTTCTCTTGTTCATTGCATTCCAATGCTCCAAATATCAACTCCATCTCTCTTATCCATTGCTCTGCTTTCCATGGTTCTGCTAGTCCATCAAACTTTTCGGGACGTAACCCACGAAAATTTGCTAACAGCTTATCTCCAGTCTGTCTTGGTGGCGGGGGTGCGAAAGGTCTCTGGTGGGTGGAGTGATTATATGTATCCCCCACATGCTCCATCCTCTGCATAAATGCTTCGAAAATTCCCGTTGGATCCATCCCTTCCGGTATAGGTGCTCCATTACGTGCTTGGTGATTTCTCAAGGGTCCTACCATGATGATAACGAGTATCGCCTACAAATGACATATTGATCAGCTGAAAGTCTTCTCGTAGAAACGAACTCAAGATAGAACAAGAAACAGCAAAACTAACCATTCTACTAAACAACACTGCACAACGCAACAACCAAACAATAATAAAAGTACTGCTCGTATATATATATATCAAAAGATGTACCGTATAGTACACACTAATCAAACTGTGTACCATATGGGACAAGAGTTACAACAACTAAAGTCAGCTAATACTATACAAAGCTATGGTCAATAGCTATCTCTCAAGCTCCCAAAAATCTAGTGGACAACATGTCCTAATATAAACTAACAAAATCTACACCCTGCCGATCCTGACTCAAAAGTCGTCAGCATCTGATCCTTCTGGTGGTGCCTCATCCTCCGGGTCTATATCCATCTCCTCGAGTGGATCATCCTCAACTGGTGCGACAAGATCTCCAACTACTACCCCTATATCCCAATCCTCTATCATCTCTGCATCATCGTCCTCCATCACGTCTGCTATCGCCTGGTTAGCGACATCAACAGCTACTGCAGCAAAACCGTCAGCTATGTCAAGAGCTCCTGCTATAGCTATCTCTCCCATAACAAAATCTGCTGGCTGTGCTACCATCTGGGCTATCCATCCTACTGCCATATCGGCCATGGCTGCCATATGCATAATCGGTCCGGCTGGTATCTGAAGCACAACGGGTATCTCTGGCACAACTATCTCCTCGTCGGGTACCTCCTCGTCTACCACTATGTCTGCCTCAATAGCCTCTGGGTCTGGTACTGGATCCTCTGGCTCAAACTCTGGCTCCTCGGGGTCATCCTCAGCTTCATCATCATCTGCATCATCTGCATGCTCATCCTCTACTGGGTCCTCATCATCTATCGGCTCCTCCTCTCCATCTCCATCCATGTCCTCATCGGGATGCTCATCCTGAGGCTCTACATCTTCCTCATCCTCAATCGGCTCATGCTCTGGCTCTGGGACGGGTACGTCGGGCACTGGTGATGGTGGGGCTGCTGGAGCTGCTGCTGGTGCAACTACGGGCTCTGGTGGACCGGCTACAATGGCTCTCAACTCAATCTCATCCATCTCTGGTTTACTCAAAACTAGTCGCAACATCTCCTGGCAAATGTCTCTGCCAACTCTCGCTAAGTGGTAAGCATCCATGCGCATCTGGGTCGGGTGAGTACTCCTGGTCACATAAAGTGCTCTCCACATGTCCTCCTCTAAATGTCGACTAGCTATCTGGCACACACGCTCATGATAAAACTCTGGGTCAGCTGGCTCCACGGTATCTCCATGGATAATATGTCCTCCATAAGCATCAGTCACAAACTGGTGAAACTCCGGATCCATGCTATCCTGCAAAGGAAACTATCTATCGTCAGGAAGACGAACTTATCTTATACTCATATCTCATCTCAAAGAATCTTAACACACTAGGACCAGATGGTGTGGAAATACTTAATGAACAAAAGTATCACAACCTAGAGTACCGAACGCAGGCTCTGATACCAAAAATCCTGTCACGCCCCGGAGCAGCATAAATAGAGAAAAATAAATTTCCTTTATGGGTCCATAAGGAATGACAGGTGAAAGTCACTAATAATCCACACCACACAGTACTAGTCCAAAAGAAAAGCAACAGTAACCAACTGAGAATAACACACAGTGTTAACTATTACAAAATATCAGAGTATGGTCCACAGGATCACAACAGGTCTGAAGACAACAAATGCCCAAGTACCCATTAACAAAAGTTTAACAGAACAACTGAAATTAAATCTAATTATAACATCTTCAGTCTTCAACTGGCATAAGGATAATCCTTCCTGGTGTAATCGTCATCGGTGGGGCCTTCCTCCAAATAACACTCATCAGTGTACTGGTCATTACCTGTAAAACAAGGGGCAGGATATTCTGGACGGGGAATGTCCAGGCAATAAAAGGCCGTCAGCTTACTGAGAGCTGAGTGAGCATAAACTAACGAGGTACCAGTTATCTGAAGTAAACACAAGCTCATAAAAACAAGAGTTAACATCTTATTATAAAATAACATTATCTTGTTCTTCTATTCATTCTTGTAAACCGACCCTTATCGTCTTATTACTCAAATACCGAACTCAACGTATTCAGATGTCATGAACAGACTCAATCGTTTAACTCTAGGGATACACCCTTATTCTGTCCATCGCTTTTAAGAGCAATGGTCCTGCTCACCGCATGTCATGGACTCCACGTCAGTCTGTCCCCAGCTTTTAAGAACAATGGTCCTGTTCACCGCATTTCAGGGATATAACGTTTCGAACAAGGCATATCAATCTATTGCCACGACTTAACGTCATCTACTAGTGATCCCAGCTCGCCGCTTTTAAGAACCATGGTCCGGTTCACCGCTTTTAAGAGCATATCACAGATCATCCAGTCTATCTTAAGACTTCTTGGTCCAGCTCACCGCTTTTAAGAACCATGGTCCGGTTCACCGCTTTTAAGAGCATATCATGACCAATCATCCATCCACGTACCATTCCCGGAACTTACCAAACCTACTTACGTTCCATTCTACATCGACACATGACAATTCCCAATGTGGCCTGACTACTCGGATTAAAAGAAACGGATATCGAACTCATATCAGAAACAACACGTCAACCCACGTCTTCATATTACTTTTTATTCATTATCCATAAATCTTTGGTGTCACATTTCTCCTGTCTACCCCATAATCGCATAATGGAATTCCGAATTAGAAATCGAACAACTAAACCTCTTATATAATAAACAGGCAAAGGAAACTATGTACTGATCATGTCAATCGATTGGAACAAAAGTTCAATCGATTGGAACAAAAGTTATGTCAATCGATTGAGAAATATGTCAATCGATTGGAACAATGTCAATCGATTGAAATCCTATTCAATCGATTGGGATGCAACTGATGTCAATCGATTGAGATCATGTCAATCGATTGGAACTACGTCTTCTCCAGCAGATTGTAAAAACAGCATATATAAACGTGCACTACATGCATGTAACCCATCTAAACATCATAATAACTTGCATAAACTTCATATAAAGGGACCAAGTGAGTTAGAACTCACCTAGGGTACGTTTGGCTTGGGTTTAAGCTTGAAACCTCCAAGCTTTCTCTCTTTCTCCTCTTCTCTGTCCAGCCTTCTCTCTCTCTGTCTCTTCCTTCTTCTTCCTTTCTTCTTCTTTCTGTTTCTCCTTCTTCTTCCCAGCTGCCACGGCAGTGAGTGTGTGTGAGGGTGTGTATATATGTATAGATATAGAGATATATATGTATGTATATATATCTCACAAGAGGTATATCTCTCTCTCTCTCAATGGTCTGAAAACAGCCCCAAGGCCAATAAATGAGACATATATATAGGCATAAGGGAGTGCCACGCGTTTAAAGCTGAAGGAAAGAAGAAAACATTTCTCAGCTTATGTCAATCGATTGAGACACCAGTCAATCGATTGGTAACAGATATTTGTAGTCAATCGATTGGAACAATGTCAATCGATTGAGATGAATAGCAATCGATTGGAAAATTTGACACGTCATCACTTTTAGTCGGTAGAATGTAAATCGATTGGGATAACTTATCAATCGATTGGTATCAAAAAGTGTCAATCGATTGGGAATATGTCAATCGATTGGTATCAAAATTTACCAAAAGGAAGAGAAAGTTTATACGAGTATAAAAATGAAATACCGGGTCTTATTAAAATACCAAAATACAGGGTATTACACGAGTTAAGTTTCTTGGTTACCGGATCGACCGTTTGCATTTTGACCCCCAAACCCAAAAACATAGTTTTTAAGAGTTTACGAGTTAAAAAAGTTGTTTTGTAGTGTATCTTGATAACCGGGAGTCTGTTTCCTATTCCGTTTCTTCCTGCAATTTCTATGGAGATATGGGAGGTGCGAGTTAAGTTTCGTGGTTACCGCATCGACCGTTTGCATTTTGACCCCCCAAACCCCAAATACTTAGTTTTTAAGAGTTTACGAGTTAAAAAAGTTGTTTTGTAGTGTATCTTGACAACCGGGAGTCCGGTTCCTATTCCGTTTCACCCTGCAACTTTCTATGGACATATGGGAGGTACGAGTCAAGTTTCGTGGTTACCGGATCTACGGTTTGCATTTTGACCCCCCAAACCCCAAAAACTTAGTTTTTAAGAGTTTACGAGTTAAAAAAGTTGTTTTGTAGTGTATCTTGATAACTAGGAGTCCGATTCCTATTCTGTTTCTTCCTGCAACTTTCTATGGACATGTGGGAGGTGCGAGTCATGTTTCGTGGTTACCGGATCTACGGTTTGCATTTTGACCCACCAAATCCCAAAAACTTAGTTTTTAAGAATTTACGAGCTAAAAAAGTTGTTTTGTATTGTATCTTGATAACCGGGAGTTCGGTTCCTGTTCTGTTTCTTCGTGCAACTTTATATGGATGTGTGGGAGGTGTGAGTTAAGTTTCGTGATTTTCAGATCGACGGTTTGCATTTTGACCCCCAAACCCCAAAAACATAGTTTTTAAGAGTTTATGAGTTAAAAAAGTTGTTTTGTATTTTATCTTGATAACCGGGAGTCCTGTTCCTATTCCGTTTCTTCTTGCCACTTTCTATTGACATGTGGGAGGTGCGAGTCAAGTTTCGTGGTTACCGGATCGACGATTTGCATTTTGACCCCCCAAACCCCAAAAACTTAGTTTAAGAGTTTACGAGTTAAAAACGTTGTTTTGTAGTGTATCTTGATAATCGGGAGTCCGGTTCCTATTCCGTTTCTTCCTGCAACTTTCTATGGACATATGGGAGGTACAAGTCATGTTTCAAGGTTACCGGAATGACGATTTGCATTTTGACCCCCCAAACCCCCAAAAACTTAGTTTTTAAGAGTTTACGAGGTAAAAAAGTTGTTTTGTACTGTATCTTGATAACCGGGAGTCCGTTTCCTGTTCCGTTTCTTCCTGCAACTTTCTATGGATGTGTGGTAGGTGCGAGTTAAGTTTTGTGGTTACTGGATCGACCGTTTGCATTTTGACCCCCCAAACCCAAAAACTTAGTTTTTATAAGTTTACGAGTTAAAAAAGTTGTTTTGTAGTGTATCTTGATAACCGGGAGTCCGGATCCTATTCCGTTTCTTTTTGCAACTTTCTATGGACATGTGGGAGGTACGAGTCAAGTTTCGTGGTTACCGGATCGACGGTTTGCATTTTTACTCCCCAAACCCCAAAAACTTAGTTTTTAAGAGCTTACGAGGTAAAAAAGTTGTTTTGTATTGTATCTTGATAACCGGGAGTCCGGTTCCTGTTCCGTTTCTTCCTGCAACTTTCTATGGACATGTGGGAGGTACGAGTCAAGTTTAATGGTTATTGGATCGACGGTTTACATTTTGACCCCCCAAACCCCAAAAACTTAGTTTTTAAGAATTTACGAGGTAGAAAAGTTATTTTGTATTGTATCTTGATAACCGTGAGTCCGGTTCCTGTTCTGTTTCTTCCTGTAACTTTCTATGGATGTGTGAGAGGTGCGAGTTAAGTTTCTTGGAAACCGGATCGACCGTTTGCATTTTGACCCCCAAACCCAAAAACATAGTTTTTAAGAGTTTACGAGTTAAAAAAGTTGTTTTGTAGTGTATCTTGATAACCGGGAGTCTGTTTCCTATTCCGTTTCTTCCTGCAATTTCTATGGAGATATGGGAGGTGCGAGTTAAGTTTCGTGGTTACCGCATCGACCGTTTGCATTTTGACCCCCCAAACCCCAAATACTTAGTTTTTAAGAGTTTACGAGTTAAAAAAGTTGTTTTGTAGTGTATCTTGACAACCGGGAGTCCGGTTCCTATTCCGTTTCACCCTGCAACTTTCTATGGACATATGGGAGGTACGAGTCAAGTTTCGTGGTTACCGGATCTACGGTTTGCATTTTGACCCCCCAAACCCCAAAAACTTAGTTTTTAAGAGTTTACGAGTTAAAAAAGTTGTTTTGTAGTGTATCTTGATAACTAGGAGTCCGATTTCTATTCTGTTTCTTCCTGCAACTTTCTATGGACATGTGGGAGGTGCGAGTCATGTTTCGTGGTTACCGGATCTACGGTTTGCATTTTGACCCACCAAATCCCAAAAACTTAGTTTTTAAGAATTTACGAGCTAAAAAAGTTATTTTGTATAGTATCTTGATAACCGGGAGTTCGTTTCCTGTTCTGTTTCTTCGTGCAATTTTATATGGATGTGTGGGAGGTGTGAGTTAAGTTTCGTGATTTTCAGATCGACGGTTTGCATTTTGACCCCCAAACCCCAAAAACATAGTTTTTAAGAGTTTATGAGTTAAAAAAGTTGTTTTGTATTTTATCTTGATAACCGGGAGTCCTGTTCCTGTTCCGTTTCTTCTTGCAACTTTCTATTGACATGTGGGAGGTGCGAGTCAAGTTTCGTGGTTACCGGATCAACGGTTTGCATTTTGACCCCCCAAACCCCAAAAACTTAGTTTAAGAGTTTACGAGTTAAAAACGTTGTTTTGTAGTGTATCTTGATAATCGGGAGTCCGGTTCCTATTCCATTTCTTCCTGCAACTTTCTATGGACATATGGGAGGTACAAGTCATGTTTCGTGGTTACCGGAATGACGGTTTGCATTTTGACCCCCCAAACCCCAAAAACTTAGTTTTTAAGAGTTTACGAGGTAAAAAAGTTGTTTTGTATTGTATCTTGATAACCGGGAGTCCGTTTCCTGTTCCGTTTCTTCCTACAACTTTCTATGGATGTGTGGTAGGTGCGAGTTAAGTTTTGTGGTTACTGGATCGACCGTTTGCATTTTGACCCCCCAAACCCAAAAACTTAGTTTTTATAAGTTTACGAGTTAAAAAAGTTGTTTTGTAGTGTATCTTGATAACCGGGAGTCCGGATCCTATTCCGTTTCTTTTTGCAACTTTCTATGGACATGTGGGAGGTACGAGTCAAAGTTTCGTGGTTACCGGATCGACGGTTTGCATTTTTACTCCCCAAACCCCAAAAACTTAGTTTTTAAGAGCTTACGAGGTAAAAAAGTTGTTTTGTATTGTATCTTGATAACCGGGAATCCGGTTCCTGTTCCGTTTCTTCCTGCAACTTTCTATGGACATGTGGGAGGTACGAGTCAAGGTTAATGGTTACTGGATCGACGGTTTGCATTTTGACCCCCCAAACCCCAAAAACTTAGTTTTTAAGAATTTACGAGGTAGAAAAGTTGTTTTGTATTGTATCTTGATAACCGTGAGTCCGGTTCCTGTTCTGTTTCTTCCTGCAACTTTCTATGGATGTGTGAGAGGTGCGAGTTAAGTTTCTTGGTTACCGGATCGACCGTTTGCATTTTGACCCCCAAACCCAAAAACATAGTTTTTAAGAGTTTACGAGTTAAAAAAGTTGTTTTGTAGTGTATCTTGATAACCGGGAGTCTGTTTCCTATTCCGTTTCTTCCTGCAATTTCTATGGAGATATGGCAGGTGCGAGTTAAGTTTCGTGGTTACCGCATCGACCGTTTGCATTTTGACCCCCCAAACCCCAAATACTTAGTTTTTAAGAGTTTACGAGTTAAAAAAGTTGTTTTGTAGTGTATCTTGACAACCGGGAGTCCGGTTCCTATTCCGTTTCACCCTGCAACTTTCTATGGACATATGGGAGGTACGAGTCAAGTTTCGTGGTTACCGGATCTACGGTTTGCATTTTGACCCCCCAAACCCCAAAAACTTAGTTTTTAAGAGTTTACGAGTTAAAAAAGTTGTTTTGTAGTGTATCTTGATAACTAGGAGTCCGATTCCTATTCTGTTTCTTCCTGCAACTTTCTATGGACATGTGGGAGGTGCGAGTCATGTTTCGTGGTTACCGAATCTACGGTTTGCATTTTGACCCACCAAATCCCAAAAACTTAGTTTTTAAGAATTTACGAGCTAAAAAAGTTGTTTTGTATTGTATCTTGATAACCGGGAGTTCGGTTCCTGTTCTGTTTCTTCGTGCAACTTTATATGGATGTGTGGGAGGTGTGAGTTAAGTTTCGTGATTTTCAGATCGACGGTTTGCATTTTGACCCCCAAACCCCAAAAACATAGTTTTTAAGAGTTTATGAGTTAAAAAAGTTATTTTGTATTTTATCTTGATAACCGGGAGTCCTGTTCCTGTTCCGTTTCTTCTTGCCACTTTCTATTGACATGTGGGAGGTGCGAGTCAAGTTTCGTGGTTACCGGATCGACGGTTTGCATTTTGACCCCCCAAACCCCAAAAACTTAGTTTAAGAGTTTACGAGTTAAAAACGTTGTTTTGTAGTGTATCTTGATAATCGGGAGTCCGGTTCCTATTCCGTTTCTTCCTGCAACTTTCTATGGACATATGGGAGGTACAAGTCATGTTTCAAGGTTACCGGAATGACGATTTGCATTTTGACCCCCCAAACCCCCAAAAACTTAGTTTTTAAGAGTTTACGAGGTAAAAAAGTTGTTTTGTACTGTATCTTGATAACCGGGAGTCCGTTTCCTGTTCCGTTTCTTCCTGCAACTTTCTATGGATGTGTGGTAGGTGCGAGTTAAGTTTTGTGGTTACTGGATCGACCGTTTGCATTTTGACCCCCCAAACTCAAAAACTTAGTTTTTATAAGTTTACGAGTTAAAAAAGTTGTTTTGTAGTGTATCTTGATAACCGGGAGTCCGGATCCTATTCCGTTTCTTTTTGCAACTTTCTATGGACATGTGGGAGGTACGAGTCAAGTTTCGTGGTTACCGGATCGACGGTTTGCATTTTTACTCCCCAAACCCCAAAAACTTAGTTTTTAAGAGCTTACGAGGTAAAAAAGTTGTTTTGTATTGTATCTTGATAACCGGGAGTCCGGTTCCTGTTCCGTTTCTTCCTGCAACTTTCTATGGACATGTGGGAGGTACGAGTCAAGTTTAATGGTTATTGGATCGACGGTTTACATTTTGACCCCCCAAACCCCAAAAACTTAGTTTTTAAGAATTTACGAGGTAGAAAAGTTATTTTGTATTGTATCTTGATAACCGTGAGTCCGGTTCCTGTTCTGTTTCTTCCTGTAACTTTCTATGGATGTGTGAGAGGTGCGAGTTAAGTTTCTTGGTTACCGGATCGACCGTTTGCATTTTGACCCCCAAACCCAAAAACATAGTTTTTAAGAGTTTACGAGTTAAAAAAGTTGTTTTGTAGTGTATCTTGATAACCGGGAGTCTGTTTCCTATTCCGTTTCTTCCTGCAATTTCTATGGAGATATGGGAGGTGCGAGTTAAGTTTCGTGGTTACCGCATCGACCGTTTGCATTTTGACCCCCCAAACCCCAAATACTTAGTTTTTAAGAGTTTACGAGTTAAAAAAGTTGTTTTGTAGTGTATCTTGACAACCGGGAGTCCGGTTCCTATTCCGTTTCACCCTGCAACTTTCTATGGACATATGGGAGGTACGAGTCAAGTTTCGTAGTTACCGGATCTACGGTTTGCATTTTGACCCCCCAAACCCCAAAAACTTAGTTTTTAAGAGTTTACGAGTTAAAAAAGTTGTTTTGTAGTGTATCTTGATAACTAGGAGTCCGATTTCTATTCTGTTTCTTCCTGCAACTTTCTATGGACATGTGGGAGGTGCGAGTCATGTTTCGTGGTTACCGGATCTACGGTTTGCATTTTGACCCACCAAATCCCAAAAACTTAGTTTTTAAGAATTTACGAGCTAAAAAAGTTATTTTGTATTGTATCTTGATAACCGGGAGTTCGTTTCCTGTTCTGTTTCTTCGTGCAATTTTATATGGATGTGTGGGAGGTGTGAGTTAAGTTTCGTGATTTTCAGATCGACGGTTTGCATTTTGACCCCCAAACCCCAAAAACATAGTTTTTAAGAGTTTATGAGTTAAAAAAGTTGTTTTGTATTTTATCTTGATAACCGGGAGTCCTGTTCCTGTTCCGTTTCTTCTTGCAACTTTCTATTGACATGTGGGAGGTGCGAGTCAAGTTTCGTGGTTACCGGATCGACGGTTTGCATTTTGACCCCCCAAACCCCAAAAACTTAGTTTAAGAGTTTACGAGTTAAAAACGTTGTTTTGTAGTGTATCTTGATAATCGGGAGTCCGGTTCCTATTCCATTTCTTCCTGCAACTTTCTATGGACATATGGGAGGTACAAGTCATGTTTCGTGGTTACCGGAATGAGGATTTGCATTTTGACCCCCCAAACCCCAAAAACTTAGTTTTTAAGAGTTTACGAGGTAAAAAAGTTGTTTTGTATTGTATCTTGATAACCGGGAGTCCGTTTCCTGTTCCGTTTCTTCCTACAACTTTCTATGGATGTGTGGTAGGTGCGAGTTAAGTTTTGTGGTTACTGGATCGACCGTTTGCATTTTGACCCCCCAAACCCAAAAACTTAGTTTTTATAAGTTTACGAGTTAAAAAAGTTGTTTTGTAGTGTATCTTGATAACCGGGAGTCCGGATCCTATTCCGTTTCTTTTTGCAACTTTCTATGGACATGTGGGAGGTACGAGTCAAAGTTTCGTGGTTACCGGATCGACGGTTTGCATTTTTACTCCCCAAACCCCAAAAACTTAGTTTTTAAGAGCTTACGAGGTAAAAAAGTTGTTTTGTATTGTATCTTGATAACCGGGAATCCGGTTCCTGTTCCGTTTCTTCCTGCAACTTTCTATGGACATGTGGGAGGTACGAGTCAAGGTTAATGGTTACTGGATCGACGGTTTGCATTTTGACCCCCCAAACCCCAAAAACTTAGTTTTTAAGAATTTACGAGGTAGAAAAGTTGTTTTGTATTGTATCTTGATAACCGTGAGTCCGGTTCCTGTTCTGTTTCTTCCTGCAACTTTCTATGGATGTGTGAGAGGTGCGAGTTAAGTTTCTTGGTTACCGGATCGACCGTTTGCATTTTGACCCCCAAACCCAAAAACATAGTTTTTAAGAGTTTACGAGTTAAAAAAGTTGTTTTGTAGTGTATCTTGATAACCGGGAGTCTGTTTCCTATTCCGTTTCTTCCTGCAACTTTCTATGGACATATGGGAGGTACAAGTCATGTTTCGTGGTTACCGGAATGACGGTTTGCATTTTGACCCCCCAAACCCCAAAAACTTAGTTTTTAAGAGTTTACGAGGTAAAAAAGTTGTTTTGTATTGTATCTTGATAACCGGGAGTCCGTTTCCTGTTCCGTTTCTTCCTACAACTTTCTATGGATGTGTGGTAGGTGCGAGTTAAGTTTTGTGGTTACTGGATTGACCGTTTGCATTTTGACCCCCCAAACCCAAAAATTTAGTTTTTATAAGTTTACGAGTTAAAAAAGTTGTTTTGTAGTGTATCTTGATAACCGGGAGTCCGGATCCTATTCCGTTTCTTTTTGCAACTTTCTATGGACATGTGGGAGGTACGAGTCAAGTTTAATGGTTATTGGATCGACGGTTTACATTTTGACCCCCCAAACCCCAAAAACTTAGTTTTTAAGAATTTACGAGGTAGAAAAGTTATTTTGTATTGTATCTTGATAACCGTGAGTCCGGTTCCTGTTCTGTTTCTTCCTGTAACTTTCTATGGATGTGTGAGAGGTGCGAGTTAAGTTTCTTGGTTACCGGATCGACCGTTTGCATTTTGACCCCCAAACCCAAAAACATAGTTTTTAAGAGTTTACGAGTTAAAAAAGTTGTTTTGTAGTGTATCTTGATAACCGGGAGTCTGTTTCCTATTCCGTTTCTTCCTGCAATTTCTATGGAGATATGGGAGGTGCGAGTTAAGTTTCGTGGTTACCGCATCGACCGTTTGCATTTTGACCCCCCAAACCCCAAATACTTAGTTTTTAAGAGTTTACGAGTTAAAAAAGTTGTTTTGTAGTGTATCTTGACAACCGGGAGTCCGGTTCCTATTCCGTTTCACCCTGCAACTTTCTATGGACATATGGGAGGTACGAGTCAAGTTTCGTAGTTACCGGATCTACGGTTTGCATTTTGACCCCCCAAACCCCAAAAACTTAGTTTTTAAGAGTTTACGAGTTAAAAAAGTTGTTTTGTAGTGTATCTTGATAACTAGGAGTCCGATTTCTATTCTGTTTCTTCCTGCAACTTTCTATGGACATGTGGGAGGTGCGAGTCATGTTTCGTGGTTACCGGATCTACGGTTTGCATTTTGACCCACCAAATCCCAAAAACTTAGTTTTTAAGAATTTACGAGCTAAAAAAGTTATTTTGTATTGTATCTTGATAACCGGGAGTTCGGTTCCTGTTCTGTTTCTTCGTGCAATTTTATATGGATGTGTGGGAGGTGTGAGTTAAGTTTCGTGATTTTCAGATCGACGGTTTGCATTTTGACCCCCAAACCCCAAAAACATAGTTTTTAAGAGTTTATGAGTTAAAAAAGTTGTTTTGTATTTTATCTTGATAACCGGGAGTCCTGTTCCTGTTCCGTTTCTTCTTGCAACTTTCTATTGACATGTGGGAGGTGCGAGTCAAGTTTCGTGGTTACCGGATCGACGGTTTGCATTTTGACCCCCCAAACCCCAAAAACTTAGTTTAAGAGTTTACGAGTTAAAAACGTTGTTTTGTAGTGTATCTTGATAATCGGGAGTCCAGTTCCTATTCCGTTTCTTCCTGCAACTTTCTATGGACATATGGGAGGTACAAGTCATGTTTCGTGGTTACCGGAATGAGGATTTGCATTTTGACCCCCCAAACCCCCAAAAACTTAGTTTTTAAGAGTTTACGAGGTAAAAAAGTTGTTTTGTATTGTATCTTGATAACCGGGAGTCCGTTTCCTGTTCCGTTTCTTCCTGCAACTTTCTATGGATGTGTGGTAGGTGCGAGTTAAGTTTTGTGGTTACTGGATCGACCGTTTGCATTTTGAACCCCCAAACCCAAAAACTTAGTTTTTATAAGTTTACGAGTTAAAAAAGTTGTTTTGTAGTGTATCTTGATAACCGGGAGTCCGGATCCTATTCCGTTTCTTTTTGCAACTTTCTATGGACATGTGGGAGGTACGAGTCAAGTTTCGTGGTTACCGGATCGACGGTTTGCATTTTTACTCCCCAAACCCCAAAAACTTAGTTTTTAAGAGCTTACGAGGTAAAAAAGTTGTTTTGTATTGTATCTTGATAACCGGGAGTCCGGATCCTGTTCCGTTTCTTCCTGCAACTTTCTATGGACATGTGGGAGGTATGAGTCAAGTTTAATGGTTATTGGATCGACGGTTTACATTTTGACCCCCCAAACCCCAAAAACTCAGTTTTTAAGAATTTACGAGGTAGAAAAGTTGTTTTGTATTGTATCTTGATAACCGTGAGTCCGGTTCCTGTTCTGTTTCTTCCTGCAACTTTCTATGGATGTGTGAGAGGTGCGAGTTAAGTTTCTTGGTTACCGGATCGACCGTTTGCATTTTGACCCCCAAACCCAAAAACATAGTTTTTAAGAGTTTACGAGTTAAAAAAGTTGTTTTGTAGTGTATCTTGATAACCGGGAGTCTGTTTCCTATTCCGTTTCTTCCTGCAATTTCTATGGAGATATGGGAGGTGCGAGTTAAGTTTCGTGGTTACCGCATCGACCGTTTGCATTTTGACCCCCCAAACCCCAAATACTTAGTTTTTAAGAGTTTACGAGTTAAAAAAGTTGTTTTGTAGTGTATCTTGACAACCGGGAGTCCGGTTCCTATTCCGTTTCACCCTGCAACTTTCTATGGACATATGGGAGGTACGAGTCAAGTTTCGTAGTTACCGGATCTACGGTTTGCATTTTGACCCCCCAAACCCCAAAAACTTAGTTTTTAAGAGTTTACGAGTTAAAAAAGTTGTTTTGTAGTGTATCTTGATAACTAGGAGTCCGATTCCTATTCTGTTTCTTCCTGCAACTTTCTATGGACATGTGGGAGATGCGAGTCATGTTTCGTTGTTACCGGATCTACGGTTTGCATTTTGACCCACCAAATCCCAAAAACTTAGTTTTTAAGAATTTACGAGCTAAAAAAGTTGTTTTGTATTGTATCTTGATAACCGGGAGTTCGGTTTCTGTTCTGTTTCTTCGTGCAACTTTATATGGATGTGTGGGAGGTGTGAGTTAAGTTTCGTGATTTTCAGATCGACGGTTTGCATTTTGACCCCCAAACCCCAAAAACATAGTTTTTAAGAGTTTATGAGTTAAAAAAGTTGTTTTGTATTTTATCTTGATAATCGGGAGTCCTGTTCCTGTTCCGTTTCTTCTTGCAACTTTCTATTGACATGTGGGAGGTGCGAGTCAAGTTTCGTGGTTACCGGATCGACGGTTTGCATTTTGACCCCCCAAACCCAAAAAACTTAGTTTAAGAGTTTACGAGTTAAAAACGTTGTTTTGTAGTGTATCTTGATAATCGGGAGTCCGGTTCCTATTCCGTTTCTTCCTGCAACTTTCTATGGACATATGGGAGGTACAAGTCATGTTTCGTGGTTACCGGAATGACGGTTTGCATTTTGACCCCCCAAACCCCAAAAACTTAGTTTTTAAGAGTTTACGAGGTAAAAAAGTTGTTTTGTATTGTATCTTGATAACCGGGAGTCCGTTTCCTGTTCCGTTTCTTCCTACAACTTTCTATGGATGTGTGGTAGGTGCGAGTTAAGTTTTGTGGTTACTGGATTGACCGTTTGCATTTTGACCCCCCAAACCCAAAAATTTAGTTTTTATAAGTTTACGAGTTAAAAAAGTTGTTTTGTAGTGTATCTTGATAACCGGGAGTCCGGATCCTATTCCGTTTCTTTTTGTAACTTTCTATGGACATGTGGGAGGTACGAGTCAAAGTTTCGTGGTTACCGGATCGACGGTTTGCATTTTTACTCCCCAAACCCCAAAAACTTAGTTTTTAAGAGCTTACGAGGTAAAAAAGTTATTTTGTATTGTATCTTGATAACCGGGAGTCCGGTTCCTGTTCCGTTTCTTCCTGCAACTTTCTATGGACATGTGGGAGGTACGAGTCAAGGTTAATGGTTACTGGATCGATGGTTTGCATTTTGACCCCCCAAACCCCAAAAACTTAGTTTTTAAGAATTTACGAGGTAGAAAAGTTGTTTTGTATTGTATCTTGATAACCGTGAGTCCGGTTCCTGTTCTGTTTCTTCCTGCAACTTTCTATGGATGTGTGAGAGGTGCGAGTTAAGTTTCTTGGTTACCGGATCGACCGTTTGCATTTTGACCCCCAAACCCAAAAACATAGTTTTTAAGAGTTTACGAGTTAAAAAAGTTGTTTTGTAGTGTATCTTGATAACCGGGAGTCTGTTTCCTATTCCGTTTCTTTCTGCAATTTCTATGGAGATATGGGAGGTGCGAGTTAAGTTTCGTGGTTACCGCATCGACCGTTTGCATTTTGACCCCCCAAACCCCAAATACTTAGTTTTTAAGAGTTTACGAGTTAAAAAAGTTGTTTTGTAGTGTATCTTGACAACCGGGAGTCCGGTTCCTATTCCGTTTCACCCTGCAACTTTCTATGGACATATGGGAGGTACTAGTCAAGTTTCGTGGTTACCGGATCTACGGTTTGCATTTTGACCCCCCAAACCCCAAAAACTTAGTTTTTAAGAGTTTACGAGTTAAAAAAGTTGTTTTGTAGTGTATCTTGATAACTAGGAGTCCGATTCCTATTCTGTTTCTTCCTGCAACTTTCTATGGACATGTGGGAGGTGCGAGTCATGTTTCGTGGTTACCGGATCGACGGTTTACATTTTGACCCCCCAAACCCCAAAAACTTAGTTTTTAAGAATTTACGAGGTAGAAAAGTTGTTTTGTATTGTATCTTGATAACAGTGAGTCCGGTTCCTGTTCTGTTTCTTCCTGCAACTTTCTATGGATGTGTGAGAGGTGCGAGTTAAGTTTCTTGGTTACCGGATCGACCGTTTGCATTTTGACCCCCAAACCCAAAAACATAGTTTTTAAGAGTTTACGAGTTAAAAAAGTTGTTTTGTATTTTATCTTGATAACCGGGAGTCCTGTTCCTGTTCTGTTTCTTCTTCCAACTTTCTATTGACATGTGGGAGGTGCGAGTCAAGTTTCGTGGTTACCGGATCGACGGTTTGCATTTTGACCCCCCAAACACCAAAAACTTAGTTTAAGAGTTTACGAGTTAAAAACGTTGTTTTGTAGTGTATCTTGATAATCGGGAGTCCGGTTCCTATTCCGTTTCTTCCTGCAACTTTCTATGGACATATGGGAGGTACAAGTCATGTTTCGTGGTTACCGGAATGACGATTTGCATTTTGACCCCCCAAATCCCCAAAAACTTAGTTTTTAAGAGTTTACGAGGTAAAAAAGTTGTTTTGTATTGTATCTTGATAATCGGGAGTCCGTTTCCTGTTCCGTTTCTTCCTGCAACTTTCTATGGATGTGTGGTAGGTGCGAGTTAAGTTTTGTGGTTACTGGATCGACCATTTGCATTTTGACCCCCCAAACCCAAAAACTTAGTTTTTATAAGTTTACGAGTTAAAAAAGTTGTTTTGTAGTGTATCTTGATAACCGGGAGTCCGGATCCTATTCCGTTTCTTTTTGCAACTTTCTATGGACATGTGGGAGGTACGAGTCAAGTTTCGTGGTTACCGGATCGACGGTTTGCATTTTTACTCCCCAAACCCCAAAAACTTAGTTTTTAAGAGCTTACGAGGTAAAAAAGTTGTTTTGTATTGTATCTTGATAACCGGGAGTCCGGTTCCTGTTCCGTTTCTTCCTGCAACTTTCTATGGACATGTGGGAGGTACGAGTCAAGTTTAATGGTTATTGGATCGACGGTTTACATTTTGACCCCCCAAACCCCAAAAACTTAGTTTTTAAGAATTTACGAGGTAGAAAAGTTATTTTGTATTGTATCTTGATAACCGTGAGTCCGGTTCCTGTTCTGTTTCTTCCTGCAACTTTCTATGGATGTGTGAGAGGTGCGAGTTAAGTTTCTTGGTTACCGGATCGACCGTTTGCATTTTGACCCCCAAACCCAAAAACATAGTTTTTAAGAGTTTACGAGTTAAAAAAGTTGTTTTGTAGTGTATCTTGATAACCGGGAGTCCGGTTCCTATTCCGTTTCTTTCTGCAACTTTCTATGGAGATATGGAAGGTGCGAGTCAAGTTTCGTGGTTACCGGATCGACGGTTTGCATTTTGACCCCCCAAACCCCAAATACTTAGTTTTTAAGAGTTTACGAGTTAAAAAAGTTGTTTTGTAGTGTATCTTGATAAACGGGAGTCCGGTTCCTATTCCGTTTCACCCTGCAACTTTCTATGGACATGTGGGAGGTGCGAGTCAAGTTTCGTGGTTACCGGATCTACGGTTTGCATTTTGACCCCCCAAACCCCAAAAACTTAGTTTTTAAGAGTTTACGAGTTAAAAAAGTTGTTTTGTAGTGTATCTTGATAATTGGGAGTCCGATTCCTATTCTGTTTCTTCCTGCAACTTTCTATGGACATGTGGGAGGTGTGAGTCATGTTTCGTGGTTACCGGATCGGCGGTTTGCATTTTGACCCCCAAACCCCAAAAACTTAGTTTTTAAGAATTTATGAGGTAAAAAAGTTGTTTTGTATTGTATCTTTATAACCGGGAGTCCAGTTCCTGTTCTGTTTCTTCCTGCAACTTTATATGGATGTGTGGGAGGTGGGAGTTAAGTTTCATGGTTATCGGATCGACGGTTTGCATTTTGACCCCTCAAACCCAAAAACTTAGTTTTTAAGAGTTTACGAGTTAAAAAAGTTGTTTTGTAGTGTATCTTGATAACCGGGAGTCCGGTTCCTATTCCGTTTCTTTCTGTAACTTTCTATGGACATGTGGCTGGTGCGAGTCAAGTTTCGTGGTTACTGGATCGACGGTTTGCATTTTGACTCCCCAAACCCCAAAAACTTAGTTTTTAAGAGTTTACGAGGTAAAAAAGTTATTTTGTATTGTATCTTGATAACCGGGAGTCTGATTCCTGTTACGTTTGTTCCTGCAATTTTCTATGGATATGTGGGAGATGCGAGTTAAGTTTATACTCATGCTGGATCGACGGTTTTGCTTTTTGACCCCCCCAAACCCCAAAAACTTAGTTTTTAAGAGTTTACGAGTTAAAAAAGTTGTTTTGTAGTGTATCTTGATAACCGGGAGTCCGATTCCTATTCTGTTTCTTCCTGCAACTTTCTATGGACATGTGGGAGGTGCGAGTCAAGTTTCGTGGTTACCGAATCGACAGTTTGTATTTTGTCACAAATTGTAACAATTCCTGACGAAAGTTTTTCGTCACAAAACCTTAAATAATTCTCGATGAAATATTTCGTCACTAAATGTAAAACAATCACCGACGAAACAATTTTGTCACAAATTGTAACAATTCCCGACGAAAGTTTTTATTCACGAATGCTTAAACAATTCCTAACGAAATATTTCGTCACTAAAAGATAAACATTTACCGACAAAATTATTTCGTCACCAATTGTAACAATTCCCAACGAAAGTTTTTTGTCACAAAAGGTTATATAATTCCCGACGAAATATTTTGTCACTAAAAGTAAAACAATTATCGACGAAAGTATTTCGTCATTAATTGTTACAATTACCGACGAAAATATTTTGTCACGAAAGGATAAACAATTCCCGACGAAATATTTCGTCACTAAAAGTAAAACAATTAACGACGAAAAAATTTCGTCACCAATTGATAACGTTTCGTCGCCTAAACTTTTCCCACCAAATTTTTGGCGGGGGAAATTTCCCACCAACTATTAGCGACGAACTTTAGTGACGAAATGAATTATCGTCGGTAATTGTTCGACTTTTACCCGCGAAAATTGGTTTCGTCGAGAAAGATAAAGACTTTTGCTGACGAACGTTGATTTCGTCACTAATAGTATACTATTAGTGACGAAAATAATTTTGCGGGTAAAAGTTTCGTCACTAAAGGTCAGATTTGTTGTAGTGGATGTGAGGGAGATGGATTTGAGAGGGGGTGGGAGAGTGTGCCGGCGGTGGGTGGTGGAGGTGAGGGTTCAACGGGTTAAGAGGGGGGGGGGGATGTTTGGTAGGGTTTTACCGAATGAGTCTAGGTTAGTTGGGTAGTACTATGGACATATTTGGGTTGTACTAGCATTACTACATTTGTATAGTTAGTCGTCGCTATGGACTACGTGCCATGCAGTCTAAGTTTACACAGATTCTACGGGTTACCGTGATAAGTCAGTCTAGTTTCGTACTTACAGTCTAAGTTACTATTACGTACTATTTATATAAACACAGGAAAAAAAAATACGATTTGAAATACGTTAACTTATTTTATTTACGTAGAAATTTTTACAGGTATTACAGTATACGCAAGATGTAATAGGTTGAGTAATTTTGTCCGATAAGTTCTATCAACACCCACTCTTTTTACTCTCTACATATACCATTTTAATGACTTTTTTTCATTACAATTATACCACTAAATAAAATGACATGATACAAAGACAAGTTAGGAAATTTTGTATAAAACTGTCCGATAGTATATGCAAGATAGAATGGGTTTAGTAATTTTTTTGAAAAAATTTAAGAAAAAATTCTATCAACACCCACATTTTTTACTCACCATTTTAATTTAAATTAAAACAAATTTCTGTCTACACCCACCCTCATCCCCAACATAACCCTAACATTTAAAGTTCTACAATTTCTCACCCACCATCTTCTAGGGTTTAAACAATCACTAAATTGACTAGTAGGGGTTAAACAATCACAAAAATTGACTTCGCTAGAGCCAATTTAACCATGCAAGTTGGAAATATAATAGACCTGAATTGCTTTTGCTAGAGCCTATGTCACTTTACTTGGAAATTTAATGGCCACAGATGGAAATTGCAAGCCTATCACAAGATCATCTGACATGATGTGGGTTATGTATGGAATACATATACACACAGAAATATATTACTAGCACTGGTTCGTGCATAGCACAGGTATTACAATATTACCTAAGAAAGCTTTGCAATATTACATAAAAAATCTTTCCCTTGCAAAAAATAAATAAAAAGGTTAGAGAACATTGTAGATTAGAAAAGAAAAGAAAAAAAAAAAAACAAAAACAGTTACTAAGAAACAAAAATGTTAAAAGAAAAGTAAAATGTCAAAAATACATTTCACAATGTTTGCTATTCATCACCATAATTTTTCTCAATCTAATTTGTCTTCTTCTGTATTCTTTTAATTACAATCATCTTCTATGAATTTATGATGACATTCAAATTAGTACACAGAGCAGTTAATTTATGATGACATTCAAATTAGTACACAGAGCAGTTAATTTTTGTGAACTAAACTACACAATAAGAGATATATAAAAAGAGAGGAGAGGTGGGGCAGGTGTTTTGTTTGAAACACCTGGTGTAGTTTTCTTTGAATTGTGGATATGTGGGGGGTCAAAAGATAGGAAAAGGGAGATCATATAAATAATATATATATATATATATTTAAGCTATATATATTTATTTATATCTATCTATCCTATCATGTGTTACAAAGCCACATGGCAATTATGGTAGTAAGACAGTGTCACATGTTATATATCACACATTGTTATCTATATATTTATAGATACAGTGAAGGCCTTAAACGGGCCTGAAGGGGTGGATTTGAGACCGACTAAAATAATGCATTTTTAGTGATGAAAAATTTCGTCGCTAAAAGTCAGTCCATCCCAACCCCGCATTTTGAGGTCCGCTTAAGATCTGAAATATATATATATGGATATCTAACTCTCAAAGATTCTCTAAAGAGGACCACCTCTCTTTATTAAAGGGAGGACCTCTGTTTTGGCCGTTGGATTGTGTTTAAAAACTTTGAAATGACAAAACTGCCATTAATGAAAATACGATCCGACGGCCAAAACAGAGGTCATCTCTTTAATAAAGAAAGGGCGCCCTCTTTATAGCCTGACTGTCTAACTCTTTAACAAAAATAATGTCTTGTCATTATATTTTTCTTCTGAGAGCTCAATACAACAGTATATATGCACAAATAATACACACACACACATATATATATACTAGTGTATGTCCGTGCTATGCACGGGTAGCATTCAAAATATTTTTTTTTTGAATCTATATATATCTACCCACGAAGTCTGTAAAAAAAAAATTTGTTTTAAAAGAGAGTTAAAAAAGTAGAATATATGATGAGTGAGGTGGTTATAGTGAGTGAGGGAAGTTACAACAAAATTGTAGGAGCATAAGGGGTATTTATTTATTTTTTACTTTTTGAATATTATTTTATTTTAAATTTCTATACATATACAGTCATATATCCATATACATATGAGTAGTGCTAGATGCACTCTCAAATGCACAATCAAATGCACACCCCTGTTTAAAAATGTTGGACTTCGTGCTGAAAAGCTTGCACACCCTGCACACCCCCTTTTTTGTGTACAAACTTTTCAGCACGATGTTCAATATTTTTAAACAGGATTGTGCATTTGGTTGTGCTTTTGGGAGTGCATCTAACATTACTCTATATATATTGTGTAGCAATACCATATGACATCCCAACTACATGGGGTTACCACATGGCACTTACATTGTTATTTATTATATATAAATAGATACACTAGCATTGGCCCGCTTGTACCAAGCACGGGTATTACAATATTACCTAAAAAAATCTTTTACAATATTACATAAAAAAAATATCTATATATATATTTCCCTTTCAAAAAAAAAGAAAAAGAATAGAGAGCATTGGATTTGGAGATTAAAAAGAAAATAAAAAAGAAGCCGAAACAGTTCCTAAGAAACAAAAAAGTTTAAAGAAATAGAAATAAAGAAAAATTATCAAAAATACCTTTCACATTGTTTGCTATTCATCTCCATAATTTCTCTTAATCTGATTTGTCTTCTTCTGTTTTCTTTTGATTGCAATCATCTTCTATAATATGATGACATTAAGGCATTTGAAATCAGTGTAGGAGGGTAGTTAATTTTTGTGAACTAAACTACACAATGAGATATATTGATTGCAATCATCTTCTATGAATTTATGATGACATTAAGGCATTTGAAATCAGTGTAGGAGGGTAGTTAATTTTTGTGAACTAAACTACACAATGATATATATATATATATATATATATCGAGAGAGAGAGAGAGGTGGGGCATGGTTTTTGTTTGAAAAACGTGGGACAGTTAGCAGAAGAGAGATGATAACAATATAAAAAAAAAATATATATATATATATACACATGGCCAAGCTCTTAAGTGAATAGATTCGAGTGAACTTACCGAGTGAACCTAATTTTAAGCCAAAAAGAACCCACGGGTTGCCCCACCGACCCGCGAATTCTTTAAGCTTAAAAGTCAGGTTCGTTGGGTAAGTTCATTCGACCCTGTTCACTTTAGAGCCTCTCCATATATTTACATATTATATATTTAGGCTATATATTTATATAGTGAGGCTCTAAAGCATACTGGATATATGCACTGGGTTTGCGTACTGGAATTTTTAGCCTAAAAAATCGCAGGCCGCACTGCTAACCTGCGCTTGTCCCGTCGCCTCCTTGGCCCGCGGTTTTTTAGGCTAAAAATCACATTGCGCACATCCAGTGTGCTTTAGAGCCTGACTATATATTTATATATATCCTGTTATGTATTACAAAGCCATGTGGCAATTATGAAAGTATGATAGTGCCACATGTTATATAACATACATTGCTATCTATATATTTATAGACAGAGTAATGCTAGGTACACTTAAACGGGACACCTAAACTATCTATCTGCTGATGTGGATTTCCAAAATCATTCATCCGTTACCAAAAAAAGTTTGAATAATTTTCTAAAATGTCATTACACATCAGCAGGTGGATAGTTTAGGTATCCCGTTTAGGTGTACCTAGCATTACTCTTATAGATGTAATGAGGATCTTAAGCAGACCTCAAGGGGCATTGTTTTAGCAACGAAAATTTCGTTGCTAAAAATCGGTCCGTCCCAAACCCGCCCCTTGAGGTTCGCTTAAGATCCGGACCATATATAGATATGTAAATCTTTACCAAAAATAATTTCTTATCATCATATTTTTCTTCTAAGAGTTCAATACAATAGCATATATGCACAAATAATGTACACATACACACTCATATATATACACTAGCGTTGGCTCATGCTATATATGCACGGGTATTACAACAATATTACCTAAAAAAGCTTTACAATATTACATAAAAAAAATCTTTCACTTGCAAAAAAAATAAAATAAAAAAGAAAGAACAAAGAACATTGGAAATTAAAAAAGAAACAAAAACGGTTACTAAGAAACAAAAATGTTAAAAGAAAATGAAATAAAGAAAAGTTTAATGTCAAAAATATCTTTTACAATGTTTGCTATTCATCTCCATAATTTTCTCAATCTAATTTGTCTTCTTCTATTTCTTTTGATTACAATCATCTTCTATGAATTTATGAAGACATTTAGCCTGTTGAAATCAGTGTAGAAGAGCAGATAATTTTTGTGAACTAAACTATACAATGAGATATATATATAGAGAGAAAGAGAGGGGAGAGGAGAGGTGGGGTTGGTTATTTGATTGAAAACCGTGGGGCAGTTTTCTTGGATTATGGGTATGTGGCATTCAAAAGATAGCAAAAGAGTGATGATATAAATGTTGGGCCCAGGCCTACAGAAATAATCAAATAGAGAAGAATCACACGAAAGAGAAAATAAAATAAAGACAGCACACACAAGATTTCCCACGTGGTCCACCCAGGGTTAATCCACCACCCAACGAAGAACAACTTCAATAATCTTTGAAGATTACAAAACCCTAACCCTCAATCAATGCCTCACCATACAAGGTTTATACTCTTTTCTGAGTTTTTCTCTCTTGAATTCTCTTTCTAATTCAAGCTCTCATCCATGCACTTCAATACATTATATCAACCTATATTTATATAGAATATACACAATCCTAATCCTAGTAGAAGAATATTTACCTACATGGAAAAACTTCTTCACCAAGCCATGGATCCTCAACCTGGTTAGCTCTGATACTACTTGTTTATGCCCAATCCCACAGAGATAATCAAATAGATAAGAATCACACAAAAAGAGAAAATGAAATAAAGACAACACATACAAGATTTTCCATGTGGTTTACCCAATCTGGGTTAATCCACCACCCAACGAAAATAGAGTTTGTCATTTTAATATACCAGAAGCTACAGAAACTATTTTTAGGCTTCCCAAACCTTCTCTATCCTCTATATTAGGGTTGGTGGTATTTTCGGCAAGTATCCATAGGAGTCATAAGGGTGAAGACAACCTAGTGGAGGTTACCGCATCATCAAGGAAGAAGAGAATCTGAATTGGGTTCAAGACCTGAGGTATAATCTTTTCTCTCTCTTGTGTATACTCATCTATAGAGTTAATAAGTAGTAGATACGGGCTACCAATGAAGTTTTCGAACTTTTTTTTTGCTACACGTTTAAATAAAGTTCTAAACCTATTTTTCCTTCAATTGGTATCAAAGCCACACTTGTTTGGATCTATAGATGCGTTTTGGAATACTAGTTTGATTTGCATGATAGTATTTAGTGCTATTTTTGAAACTACATCGTCACAGATCTGTTTCTGCAGCAGTTTTGTAGTAGAAAACAAATTTACGATAGCATTGGATGTGTGGCAGTTTTGGTCGATCGAACTTGTTTCGATCAATTGAATCTGTCTGTATTCAATCTATCGTAGGTGTTTCGATCGATCGAACCAATGTAGGTTTCGAGCGATCGAACAAGCTTCGATCGATCGAAACTGGTTATCTGTCTAGGTATCTTTTTCACAATTTAAAGGATTTAAATTTATTTACTTAGTGTTCTGAAAATTTTCAATCAATCTGTGACAGAAAACCAGAGATGTTGTTTTAGAGTACTAATTACTTCCATAAAGAGTTTATGGTGTATGCAATTAAATTTGTAGTTCCAATGGTCATATATTTTGTTATATATGTGCGTGGTTGTGTGTACAACTAACCCTTTTGCAGCAAAATTAGTCCACTATCTCCCAAGGCACCAAGTCCTTTTAAATTCTGTATTTAGATGTTTGTGATTGGTGTGTGTTGTATCTAAAATAAAATTCAAAAACCATTTCAACACATTAGTAAACATTAGATGTTTATGGGTAATGTGTAGAAATATTTTTTCTCCAAAAAGCAAAATCCTTATTCATTAAATCTAGTGGGAGAGGGTTTAATTTATTTATAACACCCATGATCTTCCATTAACGGTTCAATGTAAGATGAGTAGTGCATTCTGTGTCACCTCGCCAAGGTGATCATTCCATATGGAGGGTACACTACTCATTGGTACTAGATGTGAACTTTCTATGGATAGGATCAATCAGACGTGTTAGAGGGTGACCACCACACGGAGGCACTACTTGAGGCGGTTGTGATTGGATCCTAGTTAATGGTACACACTAGCTAGGCTATGGATAAGGGATTTCACACAGGGCATTATTCAGAAACTTAAAGATTAAATAGGTTCAGGAGTCATAACTTGTTTTGCAAGAGTTGCATAGCGGACAAGTTATGATTAATCGAAAGATCGAGTGTTGACCACCACACGGAAGCTTTACTTTTTCGTTTTGATATTCCAGCGACCTTGTTTTAAATAAGAGTTTTAAGGATTCTTTTATTTTAAACTGTCAAATTTTGATCTCCATATTTATTTTGTGTTTTGGTTTTTTCAGTAAATCATCATGTCTGGATCTGCATTTAGTCCTCATGCCACTATACTCACTCAGAACAAGTTAACTGGAAACAACTCTACTGAATGGAAACATAACCTTGACATTGTTTTAACTGCGAAGGATCACATATATGTCCTCACCACCCCATGCCCCGAAAAACCCGCTGTAAATGCTTCGACTGCTGCTAGACGCGAGTTCGACAAGTGGAAGAAGTCGAATGGGATGGCTCGTTGTTACATATTGGCCTCTATGGATAATGTGTTGCAACACCGATACCAGTCAAATGATTCTGCCAGTGCCATTATCAAATCCCTAAAAGAGATGTTTAGGAATCATGGCAGACCTGCCAAACAGGTTGCCATGTAGAAGACAATGAGTGCCAAGATATCGGAAGGGACTCCAGTCAAAGAACATGTTTTAAAAATGAATGGTTATGTAAACGAACTGGAGACCTTGGGAGCCAACATCGACGCACAGAGCCAAGTTGATATGATCCTCAATTCGCTGTCGTCTTCATTCACTCAATTTAAATTTTTACTATAATATGAATCAAATGAATTTTTCAATGAGTGAATTAATGAGTTCTTCACTAGCAGTGGAAGGGGTGATCAAACCTGGGGGCAACATTCTGAATGTTGAGAAAAGCTCTTCCTCTTCCCGATCTACACCGAAAGGTAAGAAAGGGAAGAGGAAAGCTGGCACTGGTGGTTCAAGTGTTGGACCGGTCCCTAAGATTGCAAAATCTAAGGAAAAAGATAAGGGCATAGGGAAAGTGGGTGGCCAAGGCAAAGGAAAATGTTACCAATGCAGTGATAAGGGCCACTGGAAGAGGAACTGTCCAGAATTTCTTACCAACAAGAGTTCAAGGTATGATTGAATCACATGTAATTAAAGTAAGTTTTATAATGGATACTTCAAACACTTGGTGCATTAATTTTGGTGCGACTAACCATATATGTAATTTATTGCAGGGGCTCAGATCAACTAGAAAATGCAGTGATGGGGAGATCGTGCTGACTTTGGATTCTAGCACAACCATTTCTGCGGTTGCTATAGGAGTAATAGATTTAGAATTTTTAGACAATAAAGTTATTTTATCAGATGTACTTTACGTCCCTTTAATGAGATGTAATTTATTTATCGAATGATGGTTATTCTTTTCATTTTGGAACTAAAGTTGTGATCAAAAGAAATGGTTCTTTTGTGTGTTCTGGTGTTAAATCAAATGGTTTGTATGTGATTACTCCCAGTATTTCTAAAGGCTCTTGTATGAATTTAATAACTCAGTAGCAACTGTAGCATCTAAAAGAAAAGAACCTTCCACTAATCCAACAAATCTTTGGCATATGAGGCTTGGCCATATCAATCTAAATAGGATTGGCAGACTAGTCAAAGAAGAGGTCTTAGGCGATTTGGTTCTCGAACCAGTGGAAGTCTGCGAGTCTTGTTTAGAGAGTAAGATGACCAAAAGACCCTTTCCGCAAAAGGCAATTGGACCAATGCATTGTTAGAATTAGTTCACACTGATGTGTGTGGACCAGTAAACATTAGAGCACGGGGTTATTATGAGTATTTCATTACATATACTAATGAGCACTCTAGGTATGGATATGTGTACCTAATGCACCACAAGTTTGAAGCCTTTGAAAAGTTTAAAGAGTTTAGGGCTGAAGTGGAGAAGCAAATAGGCACACATATCTAGGCCATTTGATCTGATCGAGGTGGTGAGTACCTCTCTAATGAGTTTATTGATCACCTCGTACAGAAAGGGATTCTGTCACAGTTGACTGCACCTAGTACACCTCAGTAGAATAGTGTAGTACAGAGAAGGAACCAAACTCTTTTAGACATGACTAGGCCGATGATGAGTTATTCGGAGTTGCCATTATTCCTTTGGGGCTATGTTTTGGAAACCGCTGCTTACATACTAAATCTAGTACCAAGAAAATCTGTTCCCAGGATACCACGGGAGATGTGGATTAGGCGCAAGCCTTCTTTGTAACATCTTCAAATATGGGGGTGTCCGGTATATGTGCTGAAAGGAAAGATGAGCAAGTTGGATACTAGATAGGAATTATGTTAATTTGTAGGGTATCCAAAGGGTACTTATGGATGGTATTTTTATGATCCAAGAGAACAGAAAGTGTTTGTTAGTACGAATGCGATATTTTTGGGATGATTATATTATGAACCATAAACCTAAGGGAAGGATAGATCTGAGAGAGATCGAAGGAGAGCCCTCAGTCCTACCTGTAGTTGATAATAATGTAAGACAAGAAAATACCACTTCTTCACCCATTTTTGCACCGGTACTACCTCATCGTAGTGGGAAGATTATCAGCCAGCCTGATAGATACATGTTCTTAGGAGAAGTTTTTGAAGCTGTCTCCATAGAATCTGATCTTGCCACGTATGAAAAGGCAATGGTTGATGTAGACTCAATCCATTAGGTCAAAGCTATGAAGGATGAATTGGAATCGATGGATTCCAATCAAGTCTGGGATCTAGTAGAGCTTCCAGCCAACATCAAATCCATTAGCTGCAAGTGGGTTTACAAGAGGAAATGAGGATCTGATGGGAAGGTTGAAACCTTCAAGGCTACACTTGTAGCGAAAGGTTGTACTCAGAGGGAGGGCATTGACTATGAGCAAAACCTTCTCGCCGGTGGCCATGCTCAAGTCCATCAGAATACTCTTATCCATTGCATACCTAGATTATGTGTAGCAACCTGCATTTTTGCGTCCTTAATAATAAATAAAATGTCATTTTTTATTTCATTAATGTGTATTATTTTTAATAAATAAATAATATTTGGGTGAACATTTGGACAATGCCTTTATTTTTATAGCCCTTAATAATTTTAATTTTGTTATTATTGCTTAAGGCTGCGCCCTAAGTTACCCTATGATTTGGGATAAGAACCATTAATAGAATGTAATATCACATCGCTTACATTTTTATCCCTAATAATTTTTATTTAAGACATTCTAATTAGCTAACTGACTAAACTGGGCTAATCGGACTAACCAAACTGATTCAAATCATTGGATTGCAATGACGATCTGTATGTGGACAATATATGTGATGTGTGTACAAGCTTTTACCACCCCTTTTGTTACTGATTGGAGTTCTAATGATGAAAGTTGCTTTAGTCAACTCACCCACAAGAAAACATATGTATTTTCTGCTATAGATTCTAATTAATCTGGCTTATAATTGATGCTTTCATTTGGAAAAAGCGAGAATCATAAAATTCTACTCATGCTATGCCATATATAATTAGCTAGTTCACTATCAACCATCAAATGATTGATATATCTCGTGGTAATAAAATGAGAGGTGTGTGCTTGATTTTTTAACCACAAGCCTAACTTACCACAAGCCTAATTTACATGGTTCAAATTATGTGTGTGGTGTGCTTGCATTTTAACCACACACCATACCAAACTCTTCACCATTGAAATCATATATAAACACTAGGCACAACACACAGCATACACAAACACCTATATTGGTATACATTCTCAAGGCCAAAGCTCTCAGTAGCTCTCTCTCTTACTCAATCACAAAGCACACACACATTTATGAAAATACAAAAGGGAAGAAAAATTATCACAGTAGAAGCCCAAAGAAGCCATTGATATAACTCAGAGCTTTATTACTTTTTTTTTTTTTGGAAATTCTTCGGTCTCTTACGCTGCCCAAACCAGTGACCGGTGAGTCTCTTGAAGCCACTCTTAATGTACTTTATGTTATTACACACAATCCGCGGGGTTCGAAAATAAGTGAGTATGTATAGATATGTATATATAGCCATGGAGATCCAAAATTAGCAGTACCAATAATGTTAACGAAAACTCATTCTGTAAATTGACAATGAAATAATACGATTCCAGTTAGTCCCCCTTGAAATAGTTTGTTGATTGGTTAGTTCCTTGACTCCAAGTTTGGGAGTTCAATACTTGCTACTTACATATAAGGTTGTAAATTATTATTTTTACATAAAAATAGATAATAAATATATTAGTTTACTATGTAGAACATATGTATTACAAATACTTATTGACCCTATTAAATTATATGTTATTGTTATGTTGGAGGTAAAGTACATATAGTTTTATAATTTATCCAATAATAAAACTAGAACATGATATTTTTAATAAATTAACTAGTGGTTATTTAACTAGTATTTTAATTATTTTAAATACCTATGATATTTCCAAAATTATGAAAAAATGGAAGAATTATATTTTGATGTCTTGTCTTTATTAAAAATAATGTACCCTCTACTTTTATATATTTATGTCATTAAAAAGGACCTTGCGGCTATATTTATATGTCATTTTATCCTCTAAAATTTGTGATAAAATTCTGTCTCAAAAAATTAAGCTGTCAGTTTCATAAATTCAAATTAAGTTAAGTTGGTTCACTTGATGATAATCACAAGTTTAAAATAACCACTGCCATGTTAAAGAAAATCGTAAATAGAATAAGTCATACATGTGCATAGTTGAGATGGCATGTTGGAAAGGGTCGTTAGGGTCGACATATACGTCTTGTGAGAAATAAGTAAAGAAAGGGTGTCTTGGGTTGTGTCACCTTAATTATTCTATGCCGATTCAGATACGGCAAATTAATTAAGAAAGATTGAGCCCAGGTTGACTCAGATACGGTAGGACAGTCAGAGTCTTGTGTCACCTTAATTATTCTAGGCCGACTCGAATATGGTAGATTAATTAGGAAGGATTGTGCCCAAGCCAACTTGGATATGGTAGGCCAATCAGGTCGTGTCCAGGCCCACTCGGATACGGTAGACAGATCTAAAACAACGGCCTCGTACCGGATGGTTCTGGCGAACCGAATGAGTAGAGAGGTTGTGGTCGAGATAAAAGAGTCAGTAATATAAGATGGTTACATTATTCATACACGGTCTTATATAATTGATTTAACTGTTCATTAATTATTTATATGAGAATACGGACTAACATTGTTATAAAATACTAAATATAAAGATAGTTAATCTGCTTTTATATACATTGCTTGTATGTTCATTATGCTCACTCGGCTTTCATTAGCTGATGACTTTAGTTTGTCTTGGACACCCAAAATGTCCAAGAGGTGGCTATGCAAGGTTATACGATTATGCCAGCTGGAGAAGTCTGCAAAGCTGCTTTTATAATGTATTAAAAGTTGTCATAAAAGGATATGAATAATGTTTAAATTTGAATGAGGCGGCTTGTGCCTTAGGAAATACTTTTATTTAAGACAATGTAATGTTAATTAAGTTTGTAATGTTGATCTATATATATTTTCTTCCTTACTACTTTATATACTCTACTTTTCTGGTACATGTTTAGATAAGTACAGGACAAGCGATCCCTCACCTGTCACGACCTACGGGTCCAAAATGGAAATGAAAATTTTTCCTTATTTTGCTATGCTGGGGCGTGACAAGATTTTTGGTATCAGAGCCTTGGATGTATTCTTAGGCTTAAGCCTAGACACAGGTTATGATAGCAAAAGGATAGGCATAGTCGAGTGTCCTCAGTACTTAGGATCCGACATCCAGATATATTAAGATTAGCCTTGATATAAGCTAGTTTGCTTTTGTCAGGTCATTATCACGGACCCATATCTTGTTCTAGATGATTTTGGAGGACATGTTATTGGATTAGGAGTTGTACCTCACTTTGATACAATACCAGGCCACCGTTAGACTAGAGAACCATGCATGGCAGGAGATCCACGATGAGGGAGTCATGGATTTCAGGCAGGTTCAGTTAGAGGCCCTTTATCAGACTTGGACCGATAGACTGATAGCTGATGAGAGGATCAGGAGGATCCTTGACCCTGAGATCTACATACCCCTCGAGATGGATATGGTCCAGGCATATCTAGACATTTTAGCTGCTGCAGTCATACCACCCCCAGCTATGGCTCCCGTGGTCGTTCCACCTGTTGAGCCCATCGGTGAGGATGATGATGAGGATGACGAGATGGATGGAGTGGTCTCCATACTGATCGAGGGGATCGAGGTTGAGATAGACGAGGACGATGAAATGGAGGCCAAGGTTCATATCATCGAGTTACCTGAGCCACCACCTGAGCTACCTGTTGAACTTGATATTATTATGGAGGATGCCCCACCCTCTGTATTTGAATATGATAGCATCTACCGAGCTATAGTTTGCCCGACTCATAGACCCGGAGTTTGGCGCCGATAGCCTATTGCCTTCGCTATGCGCTCTTAGGTGTTCTTATTGAGTCTTGTTTTAAATATTGGGCTGGTAGTCCCCTTTTGTTATTAACGCATATATAGATAGCACTAGGGTGCATATAGGGTAATGACCCCCACATTTTGTAAATCAGACTAGTAGTCCCAAAAATCTCACTTTTGACTAGATATTAGCATTAACTGGACATACTTGATGTAACTGCTTACAAAGATATGTATAAAGAAATATTTTTGGAATCTTGTTTTGATAATTGTACTTCTTATTACAATTGTTTAAAATTGTTAACATTTGTACTATCAAGACTTAAGATATAGTATGGAAAGAAGGAGTCCCAGAAATCACGGTTTGATCGAGGGAGCACCCCTAGCTGCCGATCCAACCGACATGTTTGAGGCATTTGTCTGGCAAATTGAACGGATAGAAGACCTGACCCCCCAGAATAACAGAATTCAAAACGATCACGGGAATGTAATACCACCCCGTCAAATGGGAGATAAATGATTGGAAAGGTTCCATGCCTTACGACCAGAACAATTCACTGGCACTGCCGAACCATGGAAGGCCGAATAGTGGCTAAGGCAGATGGATCACTTCTTCAAGACAATGGATTGCACTGACCAAAAAAGAAGAGACTGGCAACATTCTAGTTGACATATGCTGCTGTGGATTGGTGGGAGGCAGTGAAAGCCACCATGGGAGGAGACGGTATACGAGCAATGACATGGACTACATTCAGGAGAAAATTCTTGGAGAAGTATTTCCCATCGACCAAGAGGCACAAGTGAGAAAGAGAATTCATGGACCTATTCCAGGGAAACAAGTCAATACAAGAGTACACAACTCAATTTGAGAGGCTATCCAGATTTGCTCCACACATGGTGGACACGGATGAAAAGAGAATCTGAAAATATAATCAAGGGTTGGCTCCATCTATCCATCATATGACTATTGGGCACTTGGACTAAACATTTGAATCTCTCGTGGACCTGGCCACTGAATTAGAAGATGACATGCGATTGAACCGCAAGCACTTTGACTTCCCCCCACAACAAAAAGGAAAATTTGGGAACAAGCAACTATATCGTAATCAGGGTTAGAAGAGGACTTTTGATGGAAACAGAAACCTCAGCCAGCCCGTTATCAGACTCAGCCACAATCAGGCACAAGAGGGAGTACTAGTAATTGTTTCAATTGTGACATCCCCGGTCACCTATCTCGAGACTGCAAAGCACCAGGGCGTGATAATTGTCACAATACAGTATGATATAACTGTGGCAAGACTGGTCACGTCAGCAAGTATTGTCGTGCCCCTAAAGGAGGAAGCTATGGTCAACAGGGACAAGCCCAACTAAATGTTATCATTCCTGATGCCTCAGGTTATGAGGAAGGTAATTATGAAGGAGCTGGTATGAGGGAACCCAATATGAAGAGCAACCAGAGCAACAAGTCATGGAAGGTACTTTAACAGTTTATAATCATCTTGTGAAAGTCTTATTTGACACCGGTGCGACACACTCTTTTATTGCTGCCAAAATTCTTCCAAATGTGAATATAGTACCTCAGATGTTAGACATAACTTGAATTCCATCTCACCATTAGGAACTACTGTCACACTAAAACATGTATACAAGGGTTGCCCTATACACCTGGAGAACCAGAATCTTCCAGTTGATTTGGTTGTCCTAACAATGAAGGAATTGGATGTGATATTAGGAATCGACTGGCTTACTTAGTATCACACCAAGTTGGACGGTGTTAAGTAGAGTATTACTTTTTTGGTACCTGGAGGTCAATTTTTTGAATTCCAATGTAATCCTATGAATGATACATTCCTCACCAATTATCTAGCTAACATTGAGACTATCAGTACGGAAGTGGCTCTCTCATCGATACCCATAGTTAGAGACTTTGAGAATGCTTTTCAGGATATCTCTGGGCTACCACCTAAGAGAGAGATCGATTTCTGTATTGATCTAGTGCTGAGCACTATCCCTATATCTTAAGCACCTTACAGAATGGCCCCTACGAAAATGCTAGAACTAAAGAAACAAGTTCAAGAACTTGAGGATCTAGGATTTGTACGCCCAAGTACATCACCCTGGGGAGCACCAGTGTTATTCATAAAGAAGAAGGACGGATCACCTCGGTTGTGCATTGACTATAGAGAATTGAATAAAGTCACCATTAAGAACAAGTATCCTTTTCCTGAATAGATGATCTGTTTGATCAATTGCAAGGAGCCACAATCTTTTCCAAGATAGATCTATAGTCAGGATACCATCAGTTACTCGTACGACCCAAGGATGTACCAAAGACAGCCTTTAGAATAAGGTACGATCATTATGAGTTCCTGGTAATGTTGTTTGGATTAACTAATACCCCGACAGTGTTCATGGATCTGATGAACGGAGTATTCAGGCCTTACTTGGATCAATTCATCATAGTCTTCATTGATGATATCTTGATCTATTCAAGGACAGTAGGAGAACATGAACAACATTTATGAATCGCACTACAGACACTTCAAAGTCATCATTTATATGCGAAGTTCAGTATGTGCTAAGATATGTGGTCTCACAATAAGGAATTACTGTAGATTCATCAAAGACTGGTGCTATATCAAATTGGACTCAACCAACCAATCCTACAGAAGTCAGAAGTTTCCTTGGACTCGTGGGTTACTATCGGAGATTCGTAGAAGGATTTTCAAAAATAGCAGCCTCTCTGACTAGTTTGACTAAGAAAGATGTGAAGTTCGAATGGAATGATAAGCGTGTGCTGACTTTTCAGGAATTGAAAGAAAGACTTACCACGGCAATAATATTAGCAATGCCAAGAGATAGAGAGAAGTTTTCTATTTTTAGTGACGCATCATATCAAGGATTAGGATGTGTACTTTTGCAAGACAGCAAGCTTATGGCTTATGTTTTAAGGCAGTTGAAGCGAAATGAGTTGAACTACCTGACTTATGATTTTGAATTAGCAGTAGTAGTGTTTGCTCTTAAGATCTAGAGACACCATCTATATGGATAGAAGTTTGATTTATTCTCCAATCACCAGAGTCTGAAGTATTTATTTACTCAAAAAGAGTTGAATATGAGGCAACATTGATGGAGGGAATTGATTAAGGACTATGACTTTACGTTAGAATACCACCCTGGTAAACCTAATGTAGTCACAGATGCCTTAAGTCAGAAACCTCGAGGGATGATTGCATCTCTAATGGTTAGAGAATGGAAAGCTTTGGAAACGATAGCTAAATTTGATGTTCATGTATCTACAGAAGGCGAAGGACAACACTTTGGATGTCTTATAGTGCAACCGACACTTATCAATTGTATTTTGGAAGCACAAAAGAAAGATGCCAATCTTCAACTATGGTTTCAAAAAATGTCAGTAAAGGACCCAGAGGAATGGAAAATTGGGACCGATGGAGCACTCCGGTGCAGGAGTAGATTATGTGTGACCAACATGGATAGTCTAAGAAAGGATACTCTCAGAGAAGCACACAGGTCGAGATTGACAGTTCATCCAGGAGGAACAAAAATGTATAAGGACCTAAAGAAAAATTTCTCGTAAAAAGGGATATAGCCATGTTCGTGTCTAAGTGTTTGACTTGTCAACATGTAAAAGTCGAACATCAAAGACCCTTAGGACTTTTGCAAACCCTACCAGTTCCAGGTTGGAAATGGGAGCACATCACAATGGACTTTGTAGTTGGATTGCCCAGGACACGATAGCACCACCATGCTATTTGGGTAATTGTGGATCGTTTGATGAAGTCCGCTCACTTCATCACTTACAGTATGACCTACCTGGTAGAGAAGATGAGTAGGATGTACATTTAGTAAGTTTTATGACTACAAGGAGTACCAGTGTCTTTTGTATCAGATAACAATTCAAGGTTTACTTCAGGATTCTGGGAAAGTCTTCAAGAAGCTTTGGGAACTTCATTGAGTTTAAGTACAGCTTTTCATCCATAGACCGATGGAAAAACTTAACGCACCAATCAGGCTATGGAAGATATGCTTAGGGCATGTGTTATAGACTTTGAGAGTTCATGGGAAACACATCTTCCATTGATTGAATTTGCTTTCAACAACAGTTACCATTCGAGTATAGGGATGGCCCCATTTGAAGCAATGTATGGACGGCCATGTCGATCCCTGCTTTGTTGGGCAGAGGTTGGAGACAAAGAGCTGTTGGGACCAGACTTGGTTAAAGAGACCAACGAGAAGATCACAGTTGTAAAAGACATGATGCGTGCCGCACAAATAGACAAAAAAGCTACGCAGATAAACATAAAAAGGACAAAGAGTTAGCTGTCGAAGATCATGTACTCTTGAAAGTTTCACCAATTCGAGGAGTAGTACATTTTGGACAGAAGAGAGGTAAGTTGTCACCTCGTTTTATTGGACCATTTGAGATACTGGAACGCGTTGGGAAAGTAGCCTATCGACTCGCGTTACCACCAAAGATGTCTGGAGTACATTTTTTCTTTCACATCAATATGATGAGGGAATACAAGGGAGATCCTTCACAAGCAATTGATTTCAATGACATAGAGATCCACGAGAACGTCACCTATAGAGAGAGACATGTGCGTATTCTAGATCACAGTAAGAAGAAACTGAAGAACAAAGACATTCCTCCATTGAAAGTTCAGTGAAAGTATCTGTGGATACCGGGATTCCACATCTTTTTGTTTTGTTTTGAAATTTGTTTGAGATTGATCAAAGGAAGAAAATGGTCTGTTGAAAACAGATACAGAGTCGCCACTTGGTCTTTAAGGAACAAAGAAACCTAATTTTGACTCACCCAAATGGATAAAGGGCACCGCCCCTTTGTAACCAAAGAACTTGGTTCGGGGTTTTGGTACGAGAGAGGATGGAGCCTTTGTCACGACTAAAACACCCTCAACTTGCCCCGTCTTTCAACGAGCCTCAATTTGCATCCAAATAATAATCCTATACTATGTATGGTTCAACAATTAATACTATGATAGTATATTACATCACATAAGAATTTTGAAATGAAAGATCAAAAGATAAGATATCATTCATAAGATCTAAGCCAAATATCATACAATGTAAAGTGAAAAATCACACGAATAAACCTAGGAAAAATCGTCTAATCATATATCAAATAATCAAGACTTCCTAATCAAAGGGGACATGAATTGTTCTTGAGACAAATAATCAAAGAAATCAAAATGTGCTTAGCAAGCTAGCATGATGCATGTTATTCTTTGAGAAAAGAAGATCTCTCAATCCCCGGGACGGATGAGATAGGATGATTAGATCAAGGGGAAGCATAAACGTGTGATCGTGATCATTCCTTATGATCTTCTTAGGTTAAGAGTTACAAAAACCCCAAATCTTGCATGAATGCAATGTATGTATCTAAAATGTGCAAAGGTTGTAGTGTGTTTTGTGTACATGGATTTCTAAAATGACTTAGAAGTCTAAAATGTGTATGAATGAATGAATGAAATCAACATGGGATATTTACAAATGTAGTATGAACTACTTTCTAAGATATGAACTAATTTGGAATGCCTATAAGCATCAAATCAAATAATGAAAGTTAAAATGTGCTTGCAGTGAATAGTGGACAGGACAGTAACATGATCTTGTGAAAATGGAAAGGAGAGATTAGGAATGTTTTCAATGCATGATTTTTTATGGAGATCTTCCTTATTGTGTCTAGAACACAACCCAAAAAGCCAATCTTTAATAACTATCATAGATTGAGAGAAATCATATAAACAATGAAGGTCACTCAGAAACAGAGTCTGTACTGTCGACTGAAATGTTAAAAACTCTTAGAACATGAAAACAAATGATATAGGGGCCCATTTTATACAGAAAGTTCCCTAAGACATTGAAGTTTAAGGAAAAAATAAGTTGGGACCACCCCTTTTGAAAACGTTTTCTGAAAAAGAAGTTGGAAGTTAACTAAGCTGCTGTGATAGCAGAGGCAGAATGTCTGGAAGGAATGTTTGGGTCCAAATGGACCATTTTCAAGTACTTCCAAGTCAAACCAAAAATCATGGGTGTCTTATAATGAGTTAGGAAGACTTTCCAAGTGGCCTTTCATCCATACATTGAGTATTGAGTTCTAGAGAAATCTTTGAACTCAGCTCACTCACTGTTTTGACTCACTGTTTTGAAGATTTTGGGGAAAACAAGGTTTTCTTTCTTGAGATCAAAATGAGAGGGATTGAGGAGGGTTTTGAAATAGAGGTTTTGAAAATGTATTTTCAATGCTCAATAAAAATTATAGCCACTTAAAATGCCAACATCAAACTCATCATCAAGAGCCTCCAAGATTATTGGAGAGATTTATTTTCATTTGAACATAACTTCAAGGATACCTTGGAGGTATTGAAGTTATAATCATCATCTACTATCCATAAGGATTCATTCACCTCAAACTTCATGTCATCATTTAGATGTTGATGAACTAGTAAGTAAAATAAAAAAATATAAAAGAAATGAGATTAAGAAGAGATGAACATAATATGAACAAGCAAGTAAATAACAATCAATAGATGATAATCAATGTGATTTTGGACTTGTAGCTTAGTGTTTCACTCATAAATTTTGACATTTGGACATGGAAGTAGCTTCCTAACTCAAGAATGCTCAAGAATGGTGATTGGGGGTGTTTGGAATGTGAAGTATAAGAGAGGTAATGGAATAAAACAAGATTAAAACTCACTTTCTATAGCAAAATAGTAGGAGAAAGCTCCTTTTCTCTCTTCTAAACCTATCTATATCTCTCTTCTTCTCTACAACTTTTCAAGCTTTTGCACTTGGCCCCCCCAAAATGAAGAGCAATGGGGAGTTTAAATAGGCCAATTTGGGGTGGTTTTGGGGTTTTAGAAGTACTCTCATTGGCTCCAAACATCTGAAATCATAAAACTACGTCGTTTTGGTTTTCAATTAATCAAAATGAACCCCCAAGAAAAATTACAAAAATACACTATTCTGGAGGGGAGTACCACGGCGGCACTGGGCCAGTGCCGCGGTGGCAGTGCTCCTCCTTCGTCCAGATAATGCTGTTTAGGCCCCCTGAGGTTCCGGTATTCGCGAAAAGGCCCTATTTCGTCCGAAATTCACAGAAAATGCGTATCAACTCCAAACTGAGGTTGTGATATACCGTTGGAAAGGTAATGGAGTCTACTTTACATGAAAAATAGTTTGGGGATAGTTCACTTTGAAAAGTTTTGCGGTATTTGCGATAAAAGACGATTTGATCGCCTTTTTCGCCTTTGGAAATTCATAATAGACTCGTTTTAAATCCGAAAATCATGTGCGATATACCGTTGGAAAGCTATTGGCCTCTAGTATCCGTAAAAATATTTGAAAATTGTTACGGCGCCCCAGTTTTAAAGTCAAATTCTGGTCAAACTGGTCAAACCTGGGATTCCCGGGAAGTCATGGAAATCTCCGGGAGTTCCCAGGAGCTGACGTTTTCGCTCGATTTTCTTTTAGAACTCATTATAATACTTCTCATGATCTAGAATGATTCTGGCAAATTCGGACGATTTCGGTCAAACTTGGTCAAATCTTGGTCAAACTTGGTCAAACCGGTCAACAGGGACTTTCTAGGGACTTCCGGGACTTCTGGGGGTCTCTGGGAGCTGACGATTTCATCTGATTTCCCTTTAAAACTCATTTTATCATTTTTTTTATGACATAGCATGTTTCCAGAACTTTTGGTCCAGATCTGGGAGCTTTTGGGCTTTCAAGGGCATTTTGGTCATTCTGAGCATCTTGAGATATAGAACTAACTTCCAAGGGTCCTTTTTTAGTCTTTTTTGATCATTGTGAACCACCAAGCTATGGGTCTCCTAAATCTGATAGCCGACAAAATGGGGTGTCTACAGTTTGCCCCTCTTTGGCATGAACTTGCGAGGCAACGCATGTCGCAAGCGAGTGCCAAAGCTTTGAATAGACAGGTCTTTTTGGAGGCTATAGATTTAGGATAAAAGCGTTGCAAAGATGCAATGATGAAAAAACATGATGCTGAGGTTAGTGTTGGTCGCGCTCTGCGTGAGCTGCCTACGTATCCCTAGGGGAATCAGACTAGGACGTAGTTCGGGGCACGAAGGAACAAAATATGCAAATACACAACAATCAGGCAGATGCTATGCGGGGATGATGCTATGCAATGCATGGATGTGATATGAATTGCGTCCTATTATGTCTAGTGTTCTAATCCTAGTATGAACTAGTGCTGTGGGGTATACCACTCCGAGTGGACTTGTGTCGTGCCTGTATTATGTTTTAAAGTGCTTGTGGTCCTAGTACATGTGTTCTGTGTATTCGCCACTCTCAGTGGGCTTGGTGATCTACACTTCGCTACGACTAATAGACTTGTGAGGGATCTCGACCTGGAGGTCTTACCCAAGGAAGAGCGTGGTGCTCAAAGTGATACTGTGGTGCTCAAAAGAATGCTTATGGTGTGTTTGCCACTCCTAGTGGGCTTTGTGATTTGTGTGTGTCGCGATCGATGGGCTATGTGTCATGTTATGGCCAATTTGTTGTGTTGGGTGAAGTGACTCTCTAGACTTGACTCGTGCTCCCCTTAATCGTGATACTATGGACTCGGTGACTCTCAGAGTCTCAATGGTGCTTCTCAAATTTTAATGATGATCCTCAATTCTCGACGGCGCTTATGTTGTTCCTCAAATCTTTGATGGTGCTTCTCAATGCTTATTGATTCTTAACGGTGTTCTTCAAATCTTAACGATGCTCCTCAACTTTTCAATGATGCTTTTCAACTCTTCTAACCCTCCTCAACAAATCTGATGCTCCTCAACACATCCGATGTTCCTCAACTCTTCAACGATGCTTCTCAACAAATCTGATGCGCCTCAACACATCCGATGTTCCTCAACTCTTCAATGATGCTTCTCAACAAATTTGATGCTCCTCAACACATTCGATGTTCCTCAACTCTTCAACGATGCTTCTCAACAAATCTGATGCTCCGCAACACATCCGATCTTCCTCAACTCTTCAACGATGCTTCTCAACACATCCGATGTTCCTCAACTCATCTGATGTTCCTCAACTCTTCAACGATGCTTCTCAACAAATCTGATGCTCTTCAACACATCTGATGTTCCTCAACTCTTCAACGATACTCTCTTCTGATGTTCCTTGATGCTCCAATAATGCTTCTCAACTCTCCTGATGTTCCTCGATGCTCTAACAATGCTTCTCAACTCTTCTGATGTTCCTCGATGCTCCAACAGTGCCTCTAAACTTTTCTGATGTTCCTCGACACATCTGATGCTCCTCCTCAACAACACACTTGGATTTTGAACCTTAAACACATCTTATCAAAACATCTGGACTCTGAGCCCTAAAACACATCTTATCAAAACTCCTCATCAACACATTCAGACTTTGGGCCCTTAAAATACCTCAACAACACGTCTCGTCGACACACCTTAGCAGCAATAGTTTCTTGGTGTTGGCGATATTTCCTCCTATCAGCCACCTTGAGAAACAACTATCGGTTTGTAGTTTGCAACCACTTATGAGTTTATGCTACTCGTACCTGGTACACTTCTCATGTTGCGACCTTGACTGGTGTAGTAATAATGTTTGGTACTTCTGCTTATATCCAAAGTTTTTTTTTTTAATTAGGAATCACCTTTAACCCATACATTTGAGACCATCAGGACAAATGGACCTAACAGGAACGACAAGGAAAGTTGGGTTAGTTTGTATGAAACCTCGATCTCTGATACACTTGTGATCAGATTACTACTGACTCAAATAAAGAAGGATTGACTTGGACATGAAATTCTCAAATTGCCACGATCCAATGTGCCTTCATCATGAATGATGTACCGCTCATCTTTTATGTTCACTCCTCATCTTAATATGTCAGCACTTTGCTGATAAATCTGGTTTTTGAAAATTCCTCCTTATTGATCTAATCAATTCTCTACTTCTCCCAGGAAGTGCTTTGAATTAGTGCCTTAGCTTTTAGAATAAAAGATACTCCATTTCAAAAAAAATTCAAAACAACTTGGTGACTTGAAAACTTACCTTGGTGTGAAGGGATCGTGTTAGGAAAACGGAGTTTGCCCCTAGTTTGAAGTGTACGAAGTGGAATTAATAGGCAAACGAGGTGGGTGACCGAAGTTTGCCCCTAGTTTGGAATGATGGTTTATTGGAGGTTTTGGGCAAACGAGGTAGGTGGCCGAAGTTTGCCCCTTGTATGAAGGGTAGATAGTAAAATTCAGGCAAACGAGGCGGGTGGCCGAAGTTTGCCCCTAGTGTGGAAGGTGATTTTCTGGCTTGAGCCAAGGACCGTGACTTTAATCTCTCAAATGCTCATAACTTTTTGCCTAGGCACCAGTGAGGTGACCTAGCGAGCTCTTTTCTCTCTTTTGTTATTGCTCACCTTGGATTTAGCTCTCACTTTTGCCTAGGTGTCCTTTTGGATTTTTGACCTAGCGAGCCATCCTTCTTTTCTTTTTGAAAGTCTGCCTACGTACCCCGGAGCGGGGATCAGGTCCAACGTAGTTCGGGCCAAAGTTTTTGAGAAAAGATGGGCTGATTATGATGGTGTTGACCGAACCGATGCGATTGCCTACGTATCCCCGAGTGGGAATCAGGTCGAGCGTAGTTCAAGGCAAGGCTTGAAGGAAATTAGGTATGAGGGTTTTTCAAACCAATCATCAAATGTCCAAACTTGAGCCGCTTGTGATAGCTTTGAATAAAAGGATTCAGTTTCAATCCCCCTTTCTTTTCTTGTTCTTTTTATTTTGAGGATTGATCCTTTTCACTTTCGCCTAGCCAGTCAATTTTGCTTTTCATGTATTTGATTCTTGCAAGATCTTTCAATCGCAATCTTAGAATTCTGAAATGTGCATGTCAGCTCTCGAAATTTTGTGGTTGTTCCGTGCCTTTGGAAATGTGATCTAGGCACGTTCTTATGATGTACCTTGAAGCATACAATTTTCTCATTTGTTTCATCAAAATATTTCTTCAAACCTTTGACTGGCTAGGGTCAGATTTTGGAAATCAACACCTTTTTAGCTCTCACTTTTGCCTAGGTGCCCTTTTCGGGTTTTCAACCTAGCGAGCTTTTTTTTTTTTTTTTTTGAAGGGGGAAGAAACTTATTGAAATGTTTGGCTACCAACAAAGACTAAGTCTGCATTGGACAGGTTTGTATGGCTCTTGATTGGACTAGGCTCAAGGCTTTAAAATGGTAGAAAAGGGTATTGGGCAAGCCCCAAATCAGTTCCAAGTATGTCTTTTCGAGATTTGAGCAAAAGCATCTTTGAATTCTTAAAGTAAGACTATTCAATTCTCGGGTCTTCATCGGTGCCAGCGTGAAATCGACTTTGACCTTTTCAGGGTTCTTTTTTGTTTGATGCAAAAATTTATTAGCAGAGTAATATCCATGGTAATTTGAAAAATGACATTTTCAGTTCAGCGATTCATGCACTTATGATTACACACGTCAGATTAGGAAAAATGAGACTTCATTCCATCACAAGAGAATGATTACATCACTCAATACAAACTCATAACAACTCGATGACAGACAGACTCGACCACAAGATCAAACTTGAAATAGACTCAAAATATAGAACAGACTCGACTTGGTCTCAAATGGAGTGTCTTTGTGACCCATTTATTATTATTGCTTTTTTTTTTTTTTTTTAGTTTTAGCAGAAGTTTCAAACACTATCGCTCCACTGCATGGATTCAACATTCATGGGTGTCAATAAAAGGGATCATTTGAAAAGATAGGCCATGGGCTTAGGTGACATGGGGTTGAATGGGTGGTGGCTTGATGATTCCTCGATCAATGAGGTCTTGGATATCATGGCGGAGACGTATGCACTGGTCGGTGTCATGGCCTGGGCCTTGGTGGTAGGCACATCGTTTGGACAGGTCACAGTTAGGTGGTGGGGGATCGGCACGAGGCTGAAGGAGTTGGAGGTGTCCCTTTTTTAGCAGGCGGCCTAAGGCTACAGAGGGAAAGATATCTAGCTTGGAAAATTCACGGGGTACCCTATTTTGGTAAGGGCGGCTAGGCGAGCTGGTTTGGTTTGTGAGCTGGTATGATTGGGGAGAATAGGCCATGGGTTGGTTACTAAAGGCGTTGACATCCGAAGGGTTTCGGGAGTAGTCGGGCCTCTTGGGCTGGCTTTGTGATTCTTCATTCTTGATCTTCCCTTCCCTGATTGCGTCCTCAATTCTAGTCTCAATCTCAAACAGTTCTTCAAATGTTGAGATGGACTGGTAGAAGAGTTTCTCATGGTACAGCGGCAGTAGATTCTTGATCAACATCCGGACTTGTTCCTTTTCGATCGGTCGGTGGGTCATTTGGGCCACTTTGTTCCTCCATTTGCTCAAGAACGCAGCGAAGGACTCATTGAAGTTCTGCCGGGTAGTCTCCAGATCCCGGATGGTGACATCGAGCTCTTGGTTATAGGAGTAATGATCAATGAAGACCTGGACTATATCTTCCCAAGTCCGAGTCTTAGAAACCTCCAAGGTCAGAAACCAGGATAGAGCGGCCTTGGCGAGGGTTTGAGGGAACAACATTGCGATGTGCTCATGGGTGCAGCCCATTGATTGGAAAACACTCATGCAGAACTTTATGTGGCTCTTCAGATTCCCAGTTCCATCAAAACGATCAATTTCAGGCATCTTGAAGTTTTCCGGTAGCTTTAGCTTAACAGGCTCGAAAAGGCCCTCCAAGTCCAGCATGTAATCATCAATCCTTTTGCTTTTCCTCAGTACACTTTCTAGCTTGTCAACCTTATCCATTTTCTCTTGGAGCTTCTTCTCATACGCAAATGGTGGGACCCCTTGAAGCCAGTCTTCCTCCCCGTTATTCTCATGTGGGGGTGGTTCAAACCCTAGTGGTGGAAACCCGAGTGGAGGTTGCAGCTGCTGCTACTTCAGTTCTTCCATGAACTTCAGAACTTGGGCTAGCCTGTCGGACTGCTGGCTTATGGTTGCTCCCAACTCAGTAACCTTGTTTTCCAACTCTTCTCTATTCATGCTGAAGTAGGCTGTCAGGCTGATTCTGACCAAACGATTATCTGAACTCCTGACCCACGACAAGGATCCTGGCTGTTGACTTTGGGAATCTATACTGACCTGACAGATTTTGAAAGAAGGGGTGTATCAGATCCTGATAGTGACGACTTTAGACAGACAAAGACAGTGATGTGAACTGACTTGAGACAATGCGTGCGGATTGATGGGAATGGTGCATGCATGTGAGACAAGCATGTAGATGTAAGCCCTAACCTATATGATGCTCCTATTTCTAAGAGATAGTAGTTAAACAAGTAAGGCCCTAACCATATAGAGTGTGCCAATCTTACTTTCCAGTACGATGACCAAGGGATAATAGGGGTTTCCAGGTTTTTGTGAAGGCTTCTAGGAGAGACTGGACATTTTCAGTTGATTTGGACAGAGTTTCTGGGAGAAACTGGGATATCCGGACATAGTTTCTGGTATTTCTGGGCAATTTGAGCAGGGTATCTGGGAAAAATTGGTTAATACGATTATATCAGAGTTTCTGGGAAAAAATGGCTAATACGGTTATATCTGGAATATCTGGACAGAGTTTCTGGGAGAAACGGGTTAGTACGGTTATATCTGGGATATCTGGACAGAGTTTCTGGGAGAAACGGGTTAATACGGTTATATCTGGGATATCTGGACAGAGTTTCTGGGAGAAGCTGGTTAATACGGTTATATCTGGGATATCTGGACAGAGTTTCTGGGAGAAACTGGTTAATACGGTTATATCTGGGATATCTGGACAGAGTTTCTGGGAGAAACTGTTTAATACGGTTATATCTGGGATATTTGGATAGAGTTTCTGGGAAAAACTGGCTAATACAGTTATATTTGGGATATCTGGACAGAGTTTTTGGGAAAAACTGGCTAATACGGTTATATCTGGGATATCTGGACATAGTTTCTGGGAAAAACTGGCTAATACGGTTATATCTGGGATATCTGGACAGAGTTTATGGGAGAAACGGGTTAGTACGGTGATAGTGATCGTACTTTCTAGCAGGTTTTCATACTCTTATGTCTTAGGACCGACAAACAAGGTTTGCGGTGTATATCTTTGTGAGCATGGAGCAGACATCCTTATCATGGTGCCTAGGCAGGTCAACTAAATGTGATCACATGTGAGTGATTGCCTTGGAGATCATAAGAAAGAGGTTTTGTTCTATGCCACTTAAGCGTCTACACCGTTCAGGTAATCAGGGCATACAGCAGTTATATCATATTGTCCTATCTGAAAAGATAAATGGACAGCCCTATGAAAGGTTCTACAGGAATCTATATGCAAAGGCTGGGTTTAGTCAAAGAGGGTTCGTTGACGAGAGTTCCAATATACCGTCAGGGAGACAGTACGGAGGTTTTTTACTCTTTTTGATATACCTTGGAAGGTACAGTATCAACGGTGACTTGTGCCCTGGCACAGCAAGACCTGAACAATGTCAGCACCGCGTTTCAGACACAGTCGGAGGGGGAAATGCAGAAGTGCAATGCGGTGAACCAAACACAGTAAAAAGATGATTTTAAGGATGCTTCTTATGAGTCAAATCTCTGTATTATTTTGTTTTAAAATAAATATCCCCACTGGAGTCGCCAGATTGTGGATACCCGGATTCCACCTCTTTTTGTTTTGTTTTGAAACTTGTTTGAGATTGATCAAAGGAAGAAAATGGTCTGTTGAAAACAGATACAGAGTCGCCACTTGGTCTTTAAGGAACCAAGAAACCTAATTTTGACTCACCCAAATGGATAAAGGGCACCGGCCCTTCGTAACCAAAGAACTTGGTTCGGGATTTTGGTACGAGAGAGGAAGGAGCCTTTGTCGCGACTAAAACACCCTCAACTCGCCCCGTCTTTCAACGGGCCTCAATTAGCATCCAAATAATCATCTTATACAATGTATGGTTCGACAATTAATACTATGATAGTATATTACATCACATAAGAATTTTGAAATGAAAGATCAAAAGATAAGATATCATTCATAAGATCTAAGCCAAATATCATACAATGTAAAGTGAAAAATCACACGAATAAACCTAGGAAAAATCGTCTAATCATATATCAAATAATCAAGACTTCCTAATCAAAGGGGACATGAATTGTTCTTGAGACAAATAATCAAAGAAATCAAAATGTGCTTAGCAAGCTAGCATGATGCATGTTATTCTTTGAGAAAAGAAGATCTCTCAATCCCCGGGACGGATGAGATAGGATGATTAGATCAAGGGGAAGTGACACGACTGGAAATGTGTTCTCTGAAGAGTACGTCCAAGTGTAGACGATCGCGTCGCGTTAAAACCGGTAAGACCGGGTCGAATCCCAAAGGACGGAAGATAAAGGCAGAAAGATCTAGATTGAATCCTAAATAAAAAAAAATGATTTCTTTAAAGTGGAGGCTCTAAAGGTCCTTTTGAATAAATAAAAGAAACAAATTATAGTAAAGTGACAACTTAACTAGATAGAATTAAAAACTTGTGATATGAAATTAAATATATATAAAAATAAATAAAAAGAGTTGGGAACATGTGAGTCCACAAAGTACCAGTCACTACCATGATTTAACAAAAATGGACAGTTGGGGTTTTATCCTTAGAGTATTCCTTATTTCGAAAATGATTAAGTTAAGCATTCTAGACACTAAGTATGTAAATCTTGCATAATTAGTGGTTTGTTTACCTCACTTATTTATGAAGGACTGAAATAAGAAGTTAATTAAAACCATGAACAATAACTAACAAATTGAGTATGAAATATTCATTGTGTTTGTTATGAGTGTTCATTGAATTAATTAATCAAGAGAGCTCTTATTTCACAATCAGATTGCAATTTGAACTAGAAAGATCAATTTGGACTTAGTTTCTGAAACAAAAGTTCCTGGAATACAAAAAGGAGTCAACCCAAGTCATAAACATACCAATCGATTGACATCATGTCAATCGATTGATGTGAAATGGCTCTCAATCGATTGACAAGTATATCAATCGATTGACTTGAAATCTTATGTCAATCGATTGGTTTCTGTTACCAATCGATTGACATTGATTCTAAAACAGAATCATGGCAGAGGGCTGGAAACGATGTTTCTTCACATTATTCCCAACCAGGATTCTACTCAAACATATTTAAGACTGCATAAACATAAATAAACTGAAAAGTAGGATCAAACATTGCTATGGATTAAAATTTTAAACTAAAAAAAATGTTGAAATCAAACTAAAACTTATAATGTGATTTACAATCAACAATTCCTAAGCAACTAGAGGCACGAAAAATAACCTGAACTTGAAAATGAGTTGAAGAACAAAAGCTTCTCACTGATACACAACCAAGAACTCAAAATAGCATAAGAGAAATCCCTACAAAACAACAAAAAATGAGCTCCCTTGACCCTCTTCACTCTCCTCTATATATAATGTCAAATTCACGGGCTAAAGGTGTCCAGGTTCACTCCATAACGGCTGGTCGTCGTCCTGATTGCTGAAATCTTGCTCCATTAACACAGACTGTTTCCAGTTTTAGTCAATCGATTGACAAAGATCTCAATCGATTGATAAACATTTCAATCGATTGGTAAAAACACCAATCGATTGATCATGAAAATATGTCAATCGATTGATATGATGTCAATCGATTGGTACCAAGACTTCATCAATTTGTTTCTTGAGTTATTCCTTTCAACTTGTTATTCATTTTAACTTCGGAACCTGCATTCAAAGAGCTAAACACAACAACATACCACGAAAAATACATCATTGTGTAAAGAAACGAATTAAAACACAAGTGCAGGTAACACTAGAGAAATGGGGTTAAATCCAGTCAGTTTTTACTCCTTATCGAGCTAATATTAAGCTAATATCAGCTCTCATCACGACCCCCAACTAGCGCTTTGCTAGTCTCTAGCAATGAAGCGGAATTAACACAAACTAAGACGACCAACAATTGACGTTACAGTTTTATTGAGCTAAAACAAAAGAGAAATCCTAACTCACTGTCGCAGGAATCGCGGTTGCATTTAGCGTTTGCAACAAGCCTTTGAACCCTTAGGTTTACCCTAATGGACGAGTTGTGTCTCGTGAGGGTTTTCAGAGAATTTACCCCCAAAATTCAAATGTCAAACTTTCTAAACTCATCAAAGGACTTATTTCTCCTTTATGCAAAAAATTCTGCTTAACAAAGACATTAATTCCTTTATCATGCTATGGAAATAAACAACATGTTACAAAGTAACTAAACCAGTCAAAACTACATCCACAGCCTTTATATATCCTTGTGTGTGTGTGTGTGGAGTTAACAGCTACGATTGAAATCTTTATCTCAGAATTATTTAGATTAACATGTTCAAGATTTCATAGTTTCAACTCAATTCTCATATGGCTTACGCTCAAAATAAAATCACTCTGAAACTAGCGTAAAAATTATTCACTCATAGTATGAAGCTCAAATGAGTAAATGTAGAGGCAATCAAACATGCTTCCATACTGGACACTGAAGAACGCTTATTTTAAGGTACATGGGTCCCATGAACGGAATACCAATTACTTCAGGAGCGATCTACTGTGGAAAACTCATTTCATACTCGAAATTCGTTAAAATTATCCAGAATCCCTAGGACTTGTGACAGAAAGATGGAGAAAGGTTAAAGATGGTGAAATGTGAAAATAGGATCAAGCATGTGACATGGTAATATCAACTTCACTTCACAATTTTAATTTATCCAACCTCCAATTTCTTTTATTCCTTCATTTTCACTAATCCCCTTTTTTTTTTTTTTTTTTTTTTGAGAATTCTTCTTCTTTTCTTTTCTTTTTCTTTTTTTTTTTTTTTTAACGATTCTCACAAAACCTTCACATGCTTGATTATAACTATATGATTTTGGGTATAAGCATTGATTTGTGATAGGTAAGTGGGAATTTAGATTTTTTTCGGGTAATGAGGTGAGAAAAACGATGGCCTAAATCATCTTCTAGACATAATAACTTATCTCAAGTATTTCCTGAGTTTTGAAAATAGTAGATCCTGAACGTCCTCCTGACGCATCAGCCAAATGAAACAAGAATGAGACTCTCAACGAGATAAAAGTGTATTTCAAGAATTGACACGAGTTTTGCGATTAACCCTCAGAATAAAAGAATGGCTCAAAACTCACTAGGGTTTGAAGTTTTACTATTAATCCATTAATCATGACAATCGTATTTCATTCTAATTCAAAGATTCTTTCGTGATTGTCAACTCGTGCAAAATGTTTTCAGGATATATTCGTGCTATGGACGTAAAACCAGATTAGCGATAAAGTAACATGTAATCGAAGTCCATAACATAACAAGAAAGACATGAATGCATCATTGCACAATAATTTTACTAAGAGAAACGAGGTTTTGAAAGTTAGAAACTCAACAATAGTATTTTTTTTTTTTTTAAACGTTGAAATTAAACTAAAACTTGAAACAAATATGGAGATTATAATATTTAAACAAGTGTGTATTATGAACTCAAAAATACACAGGTGGATATCTACTCCCTACCCCCAATTGAAATTGACATTGTCCTCAATGGAAGAGATTCAAATAACAGAAGATATCACCTGATTCACGTGATTCGGCATAATTCTGAGAATTCACCTGTTTTAACAAAACAATCTCCGCAAACAACCAAGATCAAGAATTTAATGGACGATAATCGAATGTATAGACAATCAAAACATAATCCAAAAGCAAAAAGAACTATCTGTAATAGAAATATCCAAAAATAAAGTCCAAGTACAGATATAATTGATGACCAAACTATCCAACCAACCAAAATAGACTATCCACAAATGTACCGAATTATCCATAAATCAAACAAAAGAAATGCAAGAGAGATTACAAAATAAGAAACAACAAAAAAATACTCTCTCGCCCTCCAACACTCCCTCCTAAAGCTCAGCAGACTGGTCACCAGCTAGCACAGGCGCATCATCATGACCTGGATCAACAACTACCTCACTGTCACCCTCAGCAGCTGTCCCAGTCTGGGCGACAGCCGCCGGGTCACTCGCAGCTGGCGGTGGAGCAGCAGCTAGAGGTGGTGGCGGTGGAGGTGTTTCAAATATATCTCCCTCTGGCGGAGCTGACGTAGAAGCTGGAGTCGTCGAGGGAGGTGGCATAGATGAGCGCAAGGACTGCTCAATCCCTAACAACATCAAAATCTGCTCTATCTGACTACCTAGCAGCTCAAGTCTCCCCTGCACAGCATCACGATCTAACGATATCTGAGCAGTCATCAACAACTGCTGTGCAGTGAGCTCTCTAACCATCCCCTGAAGCTGCACTCTCGCCTCTCGCTCCTCTACTAAGCGATCGTAAATGGTCTGGAGAGATGGAGGGGTAGATGTAGAGGCTGTAGGTGGCTCACGCTTCCTCAATTCGTACTGACCCTCAGCCGCAGTCGGCGTCCCTGAGTCCTCATCCTCCTCTTCCTCAACTATAACCGTATCCTGACCCTCCGCCTCAGTCGGCGTCCCTGGGTCCTCATCCTCCTCCTCTGACGTTGTGTCTCCCCTCTTCCTCTTCTTTTTCTTACTACTCTCTCCCATCTTCCCTTTTCCTTTTGCTTTATTTTTGAACTGTGACAGCGATCGTCGAGCCACAGATTCTCCAAAAACCCCCAACTTGGACTTTTATAGAACTTCGCCAGCTGGTACCTCAAGACCAGCAGCCTCACAAACCCGATGAATTGCCCACGCACCCTTTAAGTGTTGCGATTTACTTAGATGACGTGTAGGCTCAATGAAAAACTCGATGAAGAGCCGGGCGAGGCAGATAGGCAATCCGGTCCCAATAGCATAAAGAACTCTCGTGTACCACCCAGCCAAATCCAGCTTATAGGTTGTGGGGAGAATGCAGCTGCAGAGTGTCAGATGCAGCAGATGATAGTCCATCGTCAGGTCGTGGTCATCGAACACTGTGATCCCCGAGTATTTCTTAACCTTCCCGCCTGAGATCTCTGTGGCCACAACATCGTATGATGGAAATGGGCGGTCTGGATGAACAGGGTACATATGATCGGGAACCTCTGGGATACCAAGCGACTGTAGCTGGGCTGAACTCAATTGCCCATCCTGATACACACGAGAAATATGTGTAAGGGACGTTCGGCACCTTTACCATACTGGCACATGCTGCCCGAATCCACGAAGGTCGAACTTGTTTATCCGCTGTAAGAACTGGGAGCCAATCGGGAAAAACTTGAAGGCGGGCTAGATGGAATGGGATCTTATCGTTGCTCCACAAGTTTTCAAATTGCCTTTCTACCATTATTGCGCGAGTTCGAAAGTATTTAGTGTACCACGTGTTCTCTTTGGCGTTCCTGAACCCGTGGGCGAGCGGTGGGTCAGGAATCTCGAGAAAAGTTGATTTTTCGGGGTGTGGTCCACTATCCTTGGGCTTTGGATCCATGGGAGCTGAAATGGAAGCAAAACAAAGAGTTATAATGAGAGAAGAATGACTCTGCTACACTGTTTATGTCAATCGATTGACATAAGTTGTCAATCGATTGAAGTTGTATTCCAATCGATTGAGCCCTGATGTCAATCGATTGACATCAGCGATTATAGGGGACTGCCCACAACAAGGTCTCACGTCCCCCTATCATCAATTTAATGGTCTTAAGACCATGAGGGGCTCCCTCTATCATTTTGAATAAAAAATGATGAGAATGGGAAGTGGGTTTGGGAGTTACCTCAATCAGACTTGCGGTAAAAACAGCGCCCACAGATGGTTGATGACGAGATTGATGATGATGAGATGATTTGCGGCCCAAATCACTATCCTTTTTTCTCTTCCTTTGTCCACGCGAGGACAGAGGCGGCGGAGATGGTGTGGGCGAGAGCGACGGTGGAGGTGGAGAGATGAGGATGATGATGATGATGATGGTGATTATGGAAGGGAATGGAGTTTGGCCTCACTCACCCAAAATCGCCTAATCCCTCTCTCTCTCACTAAATTTTGAAATGAAATGAGGGAGAGGGAGATGAACAGACATTACGTCTGGTGGGGTTGTCAATCGATTGACAATGGATGTCAATCGATTGAAAAGAATTCAAGTCAATCGATTGACAAAACTATCAATCGATTGGAAACCATTTCATACCAATCGATTGGCAATAATAGCAATCGATTGATATTAGAAATTCATGGGAATCCAAATGTTCTTCATGTAATCACCCCCAACAGTTTAAAAATGCATTTTTAAGGTAGAAACAAGACTTCGAGCATTCAAACAAGGATCAAACCCATCAAACACAAAAGTAGGAAGAATTTATTCCAAACATCATCAATTTGTTGCTCAAATTGGATTATTATCATCCAAAGGTACAAGATTTTGGTTGAACGACAAGCAAACAAAAAGAAAACTAGAAACAAAATTCTGTCTTATTCATTTGCTACAGGAGTTATCAATACTGCTCAGGTTCAGGGGGAAGAAAGGTGTTCTCCTACAGCATAATCCACGAAGTACACCACGACTTCCCCGTCCGAATCGATTTGAAGGTCTTCCAAAATTTCTCAAACTGCGCAAAGCAAATCCCAGGTATTCATATTGGCGATTGCCTCATTAGGGGTATCTGGGCATGAGCTGGAAAGTGGAGTAAAAATTGGCCTTTCGTGATCCCTCTGTTCTGGGGTTCCTGGAGAACGGACCCCATGGTAGAGCAAATATGGTAGGTAATGCAATGGATTCATCTGCCATGGATTCATCCTATAGCCAATCAACAAGACAGAATAAGAACAAAAGGAAACAGAACAAAGAGAAGCACACAAAGACAAGAAAACTAATATACAACAACAAAAGGTTCACAAATTTTCAAGAAGAATAATTAGGATCATCCAGTTGGATGGTCTCTGATTCTGGTTCGAACTTCTCCAAAAATGGCTTTAAACGGTGCCCGTTGACTTTAAATGCATTACCATTTTTGGGGTTAACAATCTCTACTGCCCCATGAGGAAAAACTTCTTTGATAATAAAGGGTCTTATCCACCTTGACCTCAGCTTTCCGGGAAAAAGATGAAGCTTTGAATCGTAAAGTAACACTTTCTGTCCCGGTTCAAGCTTCTTTCTCAGAATTGAACGATCGTGTTTATCCTTTAATTTGGATTTGAAAGTGCGAGCACGATCATAAGCATCGTTCCTGATCTCCTCTAATTCATTGAGTTGTAACTTCCTCAATGTACCACTCTCATGAATGTCAAAATTAAGCAGTCTAGTGGCCCAGTATGCCTTATGTTCCAATTCCACAGGTAAATGGCAAGCTTTCCCATAAATCAACCTATAGGGAGACATTCCAAGGTTCGTCTTGTACGCCGTCCTGTATGCCCATAGAGCATCAGTTAGACGTGACGACCAGTCCTTTCTGTTGATGTTAACAGTTTTCTCCAGGATATATTTGATTTCCCTATTAGCTAGCTCGGCTTGACCATTTGACTGTGGGTGATATGATAAAGCAATCTTATGGTTAACCCCATATTTTTTCATCAATGCCTCAAAAGGCTTATTGCAGAAATGGGTTCCACGATCGCTAATCATGGCCTTTGGTGTTCCGAACCTTGAAAGAATATTTTCTTTTAAGAATGTAATCACCGTCCTGTGATCACTTTTCCTTGTCGGAATGGCCTTAACCCACTTGGACACGTATTCAACTGCCAACAGAATATATTCGTAATGAGAGGATGGCGGGAATGGTCCCATGAAATCAATACCCCAGCAATCGAAAATTTTGATGGTAATGATCGGGGTCATCGGCATCTCATTTCTCTTAGATAGGCTCCCTAACATTTGGCATCTAGCACATGCTCTACAGAATGCAAAACAATCTTTGAAAACTGTCGGCCAGTAGAAACCACTACTAAACACCTTTTGAGCAGTTTTCTGAGCTGAGAAATGGCCACCACAGGCCTCTGAGTGGCAGGAAGCTAGAATTTGAGAGATATCCTCCTCGGGGACACATCGTCTAATTACTTGATCCGCACAGTACTTAAACAAGTACGGATCATCAAAGTAAAACCAACGGGCGATGGATAGAAACCTTCTTCTATCAGGAGTGGACCAATGAGACTGGGTCTCCCCTGTTGCCAGGTAATTGACAATGTCGGCATACCAGGGCAAACTAGTTGTAGCAAAAAGTTGTTCATCTGGGAAAGATTCACGGATCGGAATGGATTATGAAGAATTGTCTTCAAACGTCAATCGTGAGAGGTGATCGGCTACAACATTCTCCACCCCTTTTTTATCTTTGATAACCAAATCAAATTCTTGGAGCAGGAGAATCTAGCATATCAATCGCTATTTTGTATCCTTTTTAGATAGCAGATACTTCAACGCAGCATGATCAGTGAAGCAAATGATCTGCGAACCAATAAGATATTGCCTGAATTTTTCCAATGCGAATATAATCGCCAGCAACTCTTTTTCTGTAGTAGAGTAATTACGTTGAGCTCCATCAAGAGTTCTGCTAGCATAGTAGATCACAACAGGCTTCTTGTCCTTCCTTTGTCCTAATACAGCTCCGATCGCTGTGTCACTTGCATCACACATCAGCTCAAAAGGAAGACTCCAATCCGGAGATTGCATTATCGGAGTTGTTGTGAGGTGATGTTTGAGTTTATCAAAGGATTCCTGGCACTCGCTATTCCACTCAAATGGTTGGTCCTTAACAAGGAGTCGGCACAGTGGCCTAGATATAGCACTAAAATCCTTAATAAACCTCCGGTAGAAACCAGCGTGACCTAAAAATAATCGTATTTCTTTCACTGTGGTAGGGACAGGAAGATTGGAAATTATATCAATCTTTGCTTTGTCTACCTGTATTCCTTCAGCAGATACAATATGTCCCAAGACAATCCCTTTTGTCACCATAAAGTGACATTTTTCCCAGTTGAGGACCAAATTTTTGTCCTCGCATCTCTTCAGAACTTTCTGGAGGTTTCCTAAGCAATCCTCAAAGCTGCTACCAAATACGGAGAAGTCATCCATAAAAACCTCCATGATTTTTTCAACCATATCGCTGAAGATGCTCAGCATGCACCTCTAGAAAGTGGCAGGTGCATTGCATAAGCCAAAAGGCATCCGGCGATATGCAAATGTTCCAAACGGACAGGTAAAAGTGGTTTTCTCTTGATCAGCTGGATCAATTTCAATTTGGTTATAACCACTATAACCATCCAGGAAGCAATAGAATTGGTGACCTGCTACTCTTTCGAGCATTTGATCCATGAAAGGTAATGGGAAATGATCCTTTCGAGTCACCGCATTCAATCTTCTGTAATCAATACACATGCGCCAGCTTGTGGTCACACGTGTTGGTACCAATTCTCCTTCTTTATTTTCTACCACTGTAATGCCGGCTTTCTTTGGCACTACTTGAGTCGGACTTACCCAAGGACTATCCGAAATTGGATAAATAACCCCAACATCCAGCAATTTCAGAACTTCCTTCTTCACTACCTCTTGCATGTTTGGGTTTAGACGCCTTTGCATTTGACGACAAGGTTTGGCATCTTCCTCAAGGTAAATCCTGTGGGTGCATATGGATGGACTAATTCCTCTTAAATCAGCAACGGTCCATCCTAACGCACTCCTGTGTTGCTTAAGCAACTGTATCAGTTTACTTTCCTGTTCGTAATTTAAAACGGATGAAATTATCACAGGAAAGGTCTTCTCTTCTCCCAGGAACACATATTTCAATTCTTTTGGGAGCTCTTTCAATTCCAACTCTGGAAATTGCAGGTTTGATGGCAAAGGCAACTTGGTCTTTGGCTGTAGTTGCTCATATTGAGCCGTCCACATTGTTCTTGCAACTTCCTCTTCAACAACCTCCAATATAGCACATATCTGGCTCATCATTTCATCTTGTGGAGTGTATCTATCCAATTCATAACATGAGTTAGTCATAATAGACTCCACAGGATCAGAGTGGGCAGTTGAATCAAAGCAATCTTGAATTACCGATTCCACCCAATTCACTTCCTCTTCCTCATCATCAAAATCTTCAATTTTGGGATTTGAAAAGATCTTGATATTCAATGTCATGTTCCCAAAAACAACGGTCATAACTCCACTCCTTACTTTAATCGTCGCATCAATTGTCGCGAGGAAAGGACGTCCAAAGATCACCGGAATCTGAGATTTAGCGTTGTAAACTGGTTCGGTGTCTAGAACAACAAAGTCAACAGGAAAGACAAAAGTGTCAATCTGGACTAAAACATCCTCCAGAACTCCTCGCGGATATTTAATTGATCGATCTGCCAGTTAGAGAGTAATGCGAGTGGGCTTAGGTTCTCCTAACCCTAACTGTTGGTAAACAGTGTAAGGTAAGAGATTAACACTCAATCCTAAATCGAGCAGTGCATTGTTCACTTTCTTTTGACCAATTATGCAAGAAACCGTTGGCGTACCTGGATCCTTGTATTTAGGAGGCAAATCGTGTTTTAAAATCGCACTCGCCTGGCATGCCAAGTAAGCACTCTTCTTAACACTTTGCTTTCTTTTTACAGTGCACAAGTCTTTTAGGAACTTGGCATAGGAAGGCACTTGTTTAATTGCGTCTAGGAGTGGGAGATGATCTTTACCTATTTGAATAACTCCAGAAACTCCTGACTTTTAGTTTCTTGTTGAGGTTTCTTCAACCTCTGAGGATATGGTGCCGGAAAAGGGCATTTGGTTGCCTCCTCAAGGAGAGGTTCTTTTCCAGGTCTTCTCTTTATTTCAGTATCCTCAGGAACTGTTGTTTTGGGCTCAACTGTTTCGCCCTCTCTTTCTTCTTCCACCAATTCTTCTTCATTCTCTACCTCTTCTTCATTACTAACTACAGGTTGTGAGGGCAAAGAGACTTTCTCAATTTCCTTTCCACTTCTCAACACAGTCACAGCCTTGGCCTCCTCATGTGGTCCAGATCCCGAGGGTCCTGTACCCGAGTGTTGGCCTTTAGGATTTGGCTCTGGTTGTGCAGGGAACATGGTTCGTTCTCGATCCCCTTGTTGGGCAGCTAACCTCTCTACATTTGTGTTGAGTTTACTAATTAGCTGCATCATCTGCTACATCATGAGTGTATTAGGATCCTATTGTGCCTTCTTATGAGGTGGCACGTAAGTGTTTGATGAAGTTTGGTTGTTGCCCCCCTGATTGTAGTTGATCTGAGGTGAATGATTTTGTTGATATTGATTCTGATGATACCATTGATTTTGTTGATAGGTAGGAGGTTGATAACTCTGGTGGTATCCCTGGTTCTGAGGTCGGTATTGGTTTCCTTTATTCGGCTGCCACTGTTGAGATGGGTTTGCTGCAGCAGCACTGTTTCTTTGATCAAAACCAGAATGACTCCACCTATCATTGGGGTTGAAACGACCAGGGGCATTTACAGCGTGTACCTCTACTGGACCCTATTCTTGATAAACAGGGTACATTTGGCAATGTTGAGAGGTATGCCCCATTTGTAGACAACTCGAACATGATTCTTTAGATGCAAATTGTATTACCGGGTCCTTCTTTGCTTCCAAAACTTCCAATTTACGAGCCAGTTGCTCGTATTTTTCCATTAAGCCATCTTCCTCTTTTAACTGATAAATACTCTTTTTACTTGAACTTGAACTGGTCTGAGTTCTCGTCACTTGAGTTTCCCATTCTGGTGCATGTTCGGCTAACCATTCGAAATGAGCTTCTGCTTGATCAGCATTTTTGCTCATGAACTCACCGTCACTCGTAGTTTCTACAAGCTTCTTTGACTTTGGACTTAGGCCATCATAGAAGAAGCTTATTGTTCGCCACTTCTCAAAACCATGATGTGGGCAGAGCAGTAACAAATCCTTGAAACGCTCCCACGCCTCAGCGAAAGTTTCTTCCTCTTTTTGATTGTACATCTTGATCTGTCTCAAAATGTCATTCGTTAATCGGTTAGGGAAGAATTTTTTAAGAAAGGCTTCATGAATTGCTGGCCAAGTCGAAATAGAGTTCGGTTTGAGCGACAACAACCATGACTTTGCTTTGTCCATCAAGGTGAAGGGGAAAAGCTTTAATCGGATTATGTCACTCGGGCAAGTCTGATCTGTGAAAGTGCCACAAACGTCTTCGAAATCTCGAATGTGCAAGTACGCCTTCTCTTTATCCATCCCGTGAAATGTGGGTAAAAGTTGAATCATCCCATTACGAAAATGGAATGTACCCGTGTGTGGAGGGATGCGGATACAAGAAGGTGTGGCTGTTCGATCAGGAGCTAAAAGTTCCCGTAAAGGTCGTTGACCGTCATCAATGAGGTCATGCCTATTCTCTCCTTGTTGGCTCTCCGTGTCAGACATTGGATTAGAAATAGATGGAGTGAAAATGGGATTATCAGCACTATGGATGGAATCTTCAAATAGATTTGTGACGAAAGCTTCAGTGGAGTCAAAGGACATAGAAGGGCACAACAATACAGCTCGTGTTCTGAAGAACAAAAAGAAAAAGAAAGATAGAAATGGGATAAGAAAGATCGGATCAATCAAGAGATTCTGGCCTTTGTTACAGTCCCCGGCAATGGCGCCAAAAACTTGACACGACTGGAAATGTGTTCTCTGAAGAGTACGTCCAAGTGTAGACGGTCGCGTCGCGTTAAAACCGGTAAGACCGGGTCGAATCCCAAAGGACGGAAGATAAAGGCAGAAAGATCTAGATTGAATCCTAAATAAAATTAAAAAAATGATTTCTTTAAAGTGGAGGCTCTAAAGGTCCTTTTGAATAAATAAAAGAAACAAATTATAGTAAAGTGATAACTTAACTAGATAGAATTAAAAACTTGTGATATGAAATTAAATATATATAAAAAAAAAATAAAAAGATTTGGGAACATGTGAGTCCACAAAGTACCAGCCACTACCATGATTTAACAAAAATGGACAGTTGGGGTTTTATCCTTAGAGTATTCCTTATTTCGAAAATGATTAAGTTAAGCATTCTAGACACTAAGTATGTAAATCTTGCATAATTAGTGGTTTGTTTACCTCACTTATTTATGAAGGACTGAAATAAGAAGTTAATTAAAACCATGAACAATAACTAACAAATTGAGTATGAAATATTCGTTGTATTTGTTATGAGTGTTCATTGAATTAATTAATCAAGAGAGCTCTTATTTCACAATCAAATTGCAATTTGAACTAGAAAGATCAATTTGGACTTAGTTTCTGAAACAAAAGTTCCTGGAATACAAAAAGGAGTCAACCCAAGTCATAAACATACCAATCGATTGACATCATGTCAATCGATTGATGTGAAATGGCTCTCAATCGATTGACAAGTATATCAATCGATTGACTTGAAACCTTATGTCAATCGATTGGTTTCTGTTACCAATCGATTGACATTGATTCTAAAACAGAATCATGGCAGAGGGCTGGAAACGATGTTTCTTCACATTATTCCCAACCAGGATTCTACTCAAACATATTTAAGACTGCATAAACATAAATAAACTGAAAAGTAGGATCAAACATTGCTATGGATTAAAATTTTAAGCTAAAAAAAATGTTGAAATCAAACTAAAACTTATAATGTGATTTACAATCAACAATTCCTAAGCAACTAGAGGCACGAAAAATAACCTGAACTTGAAAATGAGTTGAAGAACAAAAGCTTCTCACTGATACACAACCAAGAACTCAAAATAGCATAAGAGAAATCCCTACAAAACAACAAAAAATGAGCTCCCTTGACCCTCTTCACTCTCCTCTATATATAATGTCAAATTCACGGGCTAAAGGTGTCCAGGTTCACTCCATAACGGCTGGTCGTCGTCCTGATTGCTGAAATCTTGCTCCATTAACACAGACTGTTTCCAGTTTTAGTCAATCGATTGACAAAGATCTCAATCAATTGATAAACATTTCAATCGATTGGTAAAAACACCAATCGATTGATCATGAAAATATGTCAATCGATTGATATGATGTCAATCGATTGGTACCAAGACTTCATCAATTTGTTTCTTGAGTTATTCCTTTCAACTCGTTATTCATTTTAACTTCGGAACCTGTATTCAAAGAGCTAAACACAACAACATACCACAAAAAATACATCATTGTGTAAAGAAACGAATTAAAACACAAGTGCAGGTAACACTAAAGAAATGGGGTTAAATCCAGTCAATTTTTACTCCTTATCGAGCTAATATTAAGCTAATATCAGCTCTCATCAGGAAGCATGAACGTGTGATCGTGATCATTCCTTATGATCTTCTTAGGTTAAGAGTTACAAAAACCCCAAATCTTGCATGAATGCAATGTATGTATCTAAAATGTGCAAAGGTTGTAGTGTGTTTTGTGTACATGGATTTCTAAAATGACTTAGAAGTCTAAAATGTGTATGAATGAATGAATGAAATCAACATGGGATATTTACAAATGTAGTATGAACTACTTTCTAAGATATGAACTAATTTGGAATGCCTATAAGCATCAAATCAAAGAATGAAAGTTAAAATGTGCTTGCTGTGAATAGTGGACAGAACAGTAACATGATCTTGTGAAACTGAAAAAGAAGGGTTAGGAATGTTTTCAATGCATGATTCTTTATGGAAATCTCCCTTATTGTGTCTAGAACACAACCCAAAAAGCCAATCTTTAATAACTATCATAGATTGAGAGAAATCATATAAACAATGAAGGTCATTCAGAAACAGAGTCCGTACTGTCGACTGAAATGTTGAAAAATCTTAGAAACTGAAAACAAATGATCTAGGGGCCCATTTTATACAGAACGTTCCCTAAGACATTGAAGTTTAAGGGAAAAATAAGTTGGGACCACCCCTTTTGGAAACTTTTTCTGAAAAAGAAGTTGGAAGTTAACTAAGCTGCTGTGACAGCAGAGGCAGAATGTCTGGAAGGAATGTTTGGGTCCAAACAGACCATTTTCAAGTACTTCCAAGTCAAACCAAAAATCATGGGTGTCCTATAATGAGTTAGGAAGACTTTCCAAGTGGCCTTTCATCCATACATTGAGTACTGAGTTCTAGAGAAATCTTTGAACTCAGCTCACTCACTGTTTTGACTCACTGTTTTGAAGATTTTGGGGAAAACAAGGTTTTCTTTCTTGAGATCAAAATGAGAGGGATTGGGGATTGGGGAGGGTTTTGAAATAGAGGTTTTGAAAATGTATTTTCAATACTCAATAAAGATTATAGCCACTTAAAATGCCAACATCAAACTCATCATCAAGAGCCTCCAAGATTGTTGGAGAGATTGATTTTCATTTGAACATAACTTCAAGGATACCTTGGAGGTATTGAAGTTATAATCATCATCTATCAAACATGTTTTTGAGGTCAAGAGCTACTATCCATAAGGATTCACTCACCTCAAACTTCATGTCATCATTTAGATAATGATGAACTAGTAAGTAAAATAAAAAAATACAAAAGAAATGAGATTAAGAAGAGATGAATATAATATGAACAAGCAAGTAAATAACAATCAATAGATGATAATCAAAGTGATTTTGGACTTGTAGCTTGGTGTTTCACTCATAGATTTTGACATTTGGACATGGAAGTAGCTTCCTAACTCAAGAATGCTCAAGAATGGTGATTGAGGGTGTTTGGAATGTGAAGTATAAGAGGGGTAATGGAAGAAAACAAAATTAAAACTCACTTTCTATAGCAAAATAGTAGGAGGAAGCTCCTTTTCTCTCTTCTAAACCTATCTCTATCTCTCTTCTTCTCTACAACTTTTCAAGCTTTTGCACTTGCCCCCCCTCCCCAAAATGAAGAGCAATGGGGAGTTTAAATAGTCCAATTTGGGGGTGGTTTTGGGGTTTTAGAAGTACTCCCATTGGCTCCAAATATCTGAAATCATAAAACTACGTCGTTTTGGTTTTCAATTAATCAAAATGAACCCCCAAGAAAAATTACAAAAATACACTATTTTGGAGGGGAGTGCCGCAGCGGCACTGGGCCACTGCTGCGGCGGCAGTGCTCCTCCTTCGTCCAGATAATGCTGTTTAGGCCCCCTGAGGTTCCGGTATTCGCGAAAAGGCTCTATTTCGTCCAAAATTTACAGAAAATGCGTATGAACTCCAAACTGAGATTGTGATATACCGTTGGAAAGGTAATGGAGTCTACTTTACATGAAAAATAGTTTGGGGATAGGTCACTTTGAAATGTTTTACGGTATTTGCGATAAAAGCCGATTTGATCGCTTTTTTCGTCTTCGAAAATTCATAATAGACTCGTTTTAAATCCGAAAATCATGTGCGATATACCGTTGGAAAGCTATTGACCTCTAGTATCCATAAAAATATTTGAAAATTGTTATGGTGCCCCAGTTTTAAAGTCAAATTCTGGTCAAACCGGTCAAACCTGGGATTCCCGGGAAGTCCGGGAAATCTCCGGGAGTTCCCAGGAGCTGACGTTTTCGCTCGATTTTCTTTTAGAACTCATTTTAATACTTCTCTTGATCTAGAATGATTCTGGCGAATTCGGACGATTTCGGTCAAACTTGGTCAAACTTGGTCAAACCTTGGTCAAACCTGGTCAAACCGGTCAACGGGGACTTTCTGGGGACTTCCGGGGGTCTCTGGGAGCTGACGATTTCATCTAATCTTCCTTAAAAACTCATTTTATCATTTTTCTTACGATGTAGCATGTTTCCAGAACTTTTGGTCCAGATCTAGGAGCTTTTGGGCTTGCAAGGGCGTTTTGGTCATTCTGAGCATCTTGAGAAATAGAACTAACTTGCAGGGGTCATTTTTTAGTCTTTTTCGATCATTGTAAACCACCAAGCTATGGGTCTCCTAAATCTGATAGCCGACAAAATGGGGTGTCTATAGTATCATGATGAGAATGAAGCATCTTGGGAATTGGAATCAGAAATGGGAACTAAGTACCCAGAGTTGTTTCAAGATTAGTGAGCTTAGATTCTGGGACGGAATCCCTATTAAGGAGAGAGTGATGTAGCAACCTGTAATTTTGCGTCCCTAATAATAAATAAAATGTCATTTTTTATTTCATTATTGTGTATTATTTTTAATAAAAAATAATATTTGGGTAAACATTTAGACAATGCCTTTATTTTTATAACCCTTAGTAATTTTAATTTTGGTATTATTGCTTAAGGTTGCGCTCCTAAGTTATCCTATGATTTTGGATTAAACCAATTAATAGAATGTAATATGACATCGCTTACATTTTTATCCCTAATAATTTTTATTTAAGACATTCTAATTAGCTAACTGACCAAACCGGGCTAATCGGACTAACCAAACTAATTCAAATCATTGGATTGTAATGATGATTTGTATGTGGACAATATATGTGATGTGTGTACAAGCTTTTACCACACCTTTTGTTACTGATTGGAGTTCTAATGATGAAAGTTTCTTGGTAATAAAATGAGAGGTGTGTGCTTGATTTTTTAACCACAAGTCTAACTTACCACAAGCCTAATTTACATGGTTCAAATTATGTGTGTTGTGTGCGTGCATTTTAACCATACACCTAACTAAACTCTTCACCATTGAAATCCTATATAGACACTAGACACAACACACACCATACACAAACACCCATATACTGGTATACATTCTCAAGGCCAAAGCTCTCAGTAGCTCTCTCTCTCACTCAATCACAAAGCACACACATATATTTATGGAAATACAAAAGGGAAGAAAAATTATCACAAGAGAACCCCCAAAGAAGCCATTGATATAGCTCGGAGCTTTATTACATTTTTTTTCAAAATTCTTTGGTCTCTTACGCCACCCAAACCAGTGACCGGTGAGTCTCTTGAACCCACTCTTAATGTACTTTAAGTCATTATGCACAATCCGTGGGGTTCGAAAATAAGTGAGTATGTATAGATATGTATATATAGCTATGGAATCCAAAATTAGCAGTACCAATAATGTTAACGAAAACTCATTCTGTAAATTGACGATGAAATATTAGGATCCCAGTTAGTCCCCCATAAAATTGTTTGTTGATTGGTTAGTTCCTTGACCCCAAGGTTGGGAGTTCAATACTTACTACTTACATATAAGTTTGTAAATTATTATTTTTACATGAAAATAAATAATAAATATATTAGTTTACTATGTATTTATTTAAACTACATAAATAATAAGTACAATATCCAAGTATAATTTCAGAATATAATATAATATTCTAGAATATTATGATTTACATAATATATATATCTTAAACTATTTTTAAAACAATTAACCACTACACATCTCTTTTTATTTTTTTACAACAAGTATTTTTTATTTACAACTAAATAAATAATAAGTATATAATGTATAATTTTTAGAATATTTAAAAGTTTGATAATAGTATTTAAACTATAGTTACATAATTTAAAACCATAGATTTTATAAGAAATTAAAATACACATATATGCTAAATTTAAATTAATTTGAATCAAGTAACCAAGACTCTGTTTGGCAACCTATATAGCTATCACACATAAGCTGGGCTATAAGCTGATTTTTTCAAACGGGCCTTAGCCCAAGCCTTCATCTTCTTCATTCCCACGATTGATATACAGTATATATATATATATATATATGAAATTCGTATGTATATATACACATATTAATACATAAACTTCAAATGATCATAACTCCCTCATTTCTCAACAAAAATTAGCAAACTTTAAGTCAAAATCAAGTACCTCGACGAGCCCAATCTAATGGTATAGATCTTGAGTTCTAACTCTTAATGGTTTGTGCATACGGGGGTAAAAACATGTTCGTCCTAAAAGAGATAATTGCCTTGTTGGACTACCAAACAAGGCCTAAGCTTTGAGCTGTTCATCGGGGATCTTAAGGGTGTCGTTAGGGTCATTTTGGCATTGATTTTACGTGATTTGGTGACGATCAAAAAAGTCGAGCTTGACGGAGCTTTCATGGCGTTTGACATGGCTGGAGCTCTAGGCTCTATCCGGGCTGCGGGTGGTGGTGTGTGTGAGTCTGTGAGTGTATAGAATTTACAAAGGTCCTCTCTCTCTCTCTAGCATGGTCTCTCTCTCCTCTTCTTCTTCTTCTTCTTCTTCTTCTTCTTCTTCCTCCTTCTTGTTCTAGTCTGTGTTGTATGGGTGAGGCAGAGGGTGAGTGAGGGTGAGGATTTGGTGTTTGTGTTATTTTCTTTCCTTTTCTTTTTCTTCTTCACTCTCGGGTCTCTCTCTTCTCTCTAAAAATTTTTGGTCTCTCTCTCTAATACTCTCACTCTCTCAGGTCCTCCTTTCTCTCTCCTATGAACTATCTATATATATACTATCACACACATACATATAATATGCAACATACATATATAATATACACACAACCATACATATAATATAATATAATATAATATAATATAATATATTTATGGGGACATGGGAGGATTTAGGGAGTAGTTTGGGGGAAGAATCCTAGGGATAATAGAGAGGGTTGGGGAAGGGAAAAGGGGGGGGGGGGGGGGGGGGGGGGGTGGAATATCCTATGGGTTGAGGAGGGTTTTGAGAGGGATTGATTTGAGAGGTTAGAAGAAATGTCTGGTGGGTATAGGGGACTTTGGGAAGATGGATTACCCAATAGGTACAAGGTGGTGAGGTTGTACTTTAGGTATACTACGTAGTACTAGCATCATTAGTTTTGTGGGATCTTGTGCTCGTCTAGGTTCACGTGTTATTCAGTCCAGGAAATACCAGATTTCTACGGGTCCGCGCATAATTATCAGTCTGGGTTTGTATTATAGTATGGGTCTAATAATAAAATCGTCGATATAATTATAATGCTGATTATAGCTTACGAAATTAAAATGACATCGGGTATCTAATATTATAGTCCAGGTTTATATCTTAATGTCCGGGGTCAAAATAAAATATGTTGATAATATAATCAAAATATAAATAATGATCCAGCATCTATATAATATAATAATTATAATTTATATTTACAGTAAACAAAGCGATATCGGATTCGATATAATATAACCTATAATTATAAAATTAAGTGATAGCAAATATATGCTAAAATCTAGTGATAACAAAGTATATGTTATAACTGATAATTCTAATATTATACGACAGCGAATATAAAATATAACCTACAGTTACAATTTAAGTGGCAACGAATATATGAATATCCTATAGTTTAGTGACTACGATTAATTAAATAATCTATAGTTATATTTAATGATAACAACTATTAAAATACGATATTAATATACGGGGTGAGGCTTAGCAATTAAAATCACCTTAACAAAGCGATACCAATTCTATGAGTATTAAAATCATGAACGCCGTCAAAATATATACATATATTGGTACAGGGTACATAAATAATTACGGAAATAAACTCTGAAGTACAGATATAAATTTGGAGTTCCATTCTATATATATATATAGAAAATTTGTGGGTATTACATAAAAACAATGCTTTGCAGATAACTTTGGAAGCTTTTGAAATGAGTTTGAAGTAGATTTTCCAAGTGGTTATAATCTCCATTTAGTGCTGGATATACACCCTCAAAAACCCCCCCATTTCAAAACCCCTCTTAAACCCCCATTATGATTCCAAAGAATAAGTACTAGTTTTCTCAAAAACCCGCCAAAACAGTGAGTTATGCAACTTGAAAATACCATTCTGAGTTCAATACTTAATTGATGATTGTGATACCACTTGTAAAGTCTTCTTAACTCATTAGGGAATGTCCATGAGTTTTGGTTGAATTTTAAAACACTTGGAAGAGTTCCATTTTGACCCAAACATTCTTCTAAACATTCTATTTTTCAGTTACAGCAGCTTTAGTTGACTTCCAACTTGTTTTCCAGAAAACATTTCAAAATAGAGTGGTCCCAAATTGTTTTTTTCTCAAACAGCAGTGTGTTAGGGAACTTTCTATATATTATGAGCCTCCAAATGTATTGTTTTCATTTTCAAAAAATTTTCTACATTTCATTCGATAGTACAAATTCTGTTTCTGAGTAACCTCTCTTGTTTATATGATTTCTCTCAATTTATAACTTCAATCTCGATTTCGCTTTTTCTTATGTGTTCTAGACACATTAGGTATGATCTTCATAAAATATCATGAATTTGACATACTCCTAACATCACTTTTCTATTTTTTCAAAATGACTCAAACATTTTGTCCACTATTCACAGCATACTAATTTTGATTTCTATTTCTTGACTAGATGTTCACATGCATTCTAAATTAGTTCATGTCTCAATAAGTTGTTCATACTACTTTTGTACATATCCTACTACCACATTCTTCATCGATTCATTCATATTCTATACTTTCAAGTTACTTTAGAAATCCATAAACACAAGCACACTACTACTTTACACATTCTAGGAACACATATTGCATCCATGCAAGATTTGGAGTTTTTGTGACTCCTAATCCAAGAAGATTATAAGGAATTAAGTTGATCATGCGTTCATGCTTCCCCTCGATCAAATCTTCATTTCTCATCCGTCCCGGGGATTGAGAGGTCTTTCTTCTCAAAAATTAACATGCATACATACTAGTTTGCTAAGCATATCTCCTTTGATTATTTGTTTCAAAACACATAAAAAATAAAATAAAAAAACTCTCCCTCCCTCTCTGCCAAACACTCACACACACACACACACACACACACACACATACACACACACACACACACACATACACACACATATAGGGAGGGGGAAAGATAGGTGGTAGCTGCTACACAAAACTGGGGATAAAGTTTGTAACACTTTCAATCGATTGAAGTGAGTTCGATCGATTGAGAATAGGTGACAATTGTTCAATCGATTGATACGAGTTCAATCGATTGGGAAAGGGTCTACGTCATGGATTTAGGTCGGCAGAGTTTCAATCAATCGAAGTAGGTTCAATCAATTGTGAGGGCACAAGTTCAATCAATTAAGAATAGTTTAATCAACTGAGAATATCTTAATGGTAATCGATTGAGAAAGGTTATGCATGAAAGGTTAAGACAGTCATACTGGATCTCATCTATAAATATAGATCCAAAATACAGGGTTTACAACAACATACATTGCTATCTATATATTTACAGATACAGTGAGGATCTTAAGCGGACTCAAGGTTCAGGTTTGGGACGGACCGACTTTTAGCGATGAATTTTCGTCACTAAAATACTGCATTTTTAGCTACGAAAAATTTCATCACTAAAAGTAGGTCCGTCCCAAACCGGCCCCTTGAGGTCTACTTACCAAAAATAATTTCTTGTCATTATTTTTTTCTACTGTAAGTTCAATACAACAGTATTTATGCACAAATAATATATATATACACATATATATACTAGCGTTGGCCGGTGCTATGCACGAGTATTACAATATTACCTAAAAAAAACCTTTACAATATTACATTAAAAAATCTTTCCCTTGCAAAAAAAAAAAGAACAAGGAGCATTGGAGATTAAAAAAGAAAAGAAAAAAGAAACAGAAACAGTTACTAAGAAACAAAAAAGTTTAAGGAAATAGAAACAAAGAAAAGTTAAATGTAAAAAATACCTTTCACAATGTTTGCTATTCATCTCCATAATTTCTCTCAATCTGATTTGTCTTCTTCTATTTTTTTTTTAATTGCAACCATCTTCTATAAATTTATCATGACATTTAAGGTAGTTGAAATCGGTTCAGGAGAGCAGTTAATTTTTGGGAACTAAACTACACAATGAGAGAGATATAGAGATAGGTAGTTCAGGTTTTTTGGTTGAAAACGTAGGGTAGTCTTCTTTGAATTGTGGATGTGTGGGTATGAGGCAGTCAAAAGATAGCAGAAGAGAGATGATATAAATATATCTATATGCATATACAAATTATATATTTAGGCTATATATTTACATATATCTATTTATTCTATTATGCATTACAAAGCCACCTGGCAATTAGGGTAGTATGATAGTACCACATATTATACAACATACATTGATATCTATATATTTATAGATACAGTGAGGATCTTAAGCGGACCTCAAGGGGCGGGTTTGGGACGGACTGACTTTTAGCAATGAAAAAGTCACTTTTAGCAATGAAATTTTTGTCACAAAAACAATGCATTTTTAGCGACGAAAAATATTGTCACTAAAAGTCAGTTCATCCAAAACCCGTCCCTTGAGGTCTGTATAAGATCCAGACTATTGATATATATATATGGATAAGTATATCTTTACCAAAAATAATTTCTTCTCATTATATTTTTCTTATGAGTGTTCAATATAGCAGTATATATGCACAAATAATATATACACACTAGCGTTGGCCAGTACTATGCACGGGTATTACAATATTACCTAAAAACTCATTACAAAATTATATTAAAAAAAATTCTTTCCCTTTCAAAACAAAAAAGAACAAAGTGCATTGGAGATTAAAAAGAAAAGAAAAAATAAACAGAAATAGTTACAAGGAAATGAAAAGGTTAAAAGAAAGAGAATAAAGAAGAGTTAAATGTCAAAAATACCTTTCACAATGTTTACCATTCATCTTCATAATTTCTCTCAATCTAATTTGTCTTCTTCTGTTTTCTTTTGATTACAATCATCTTCTATGAATTTATGATAACATTCAGGCAGTTGAAATCAGTGAGAAAAGTTATTTTTTGTGAACTAAACTACACAACGAGATATATATATATATATAGAGAGAGAGAGAGAGATGAGAGGAGGGGCAGGTTTTTTATTTAAAAAACATGGGGTAGTTTTCTTTGAATTGTGGATGTGGGGGTATGTGTGTAATGACACGAAAACCAAGCCACGAGGGCGAGGTCAACAAGTCAAGAAAAACAAAGGAAAAGGAAGGAATAGTCCTACGTGTACCAATTGATGAGAGCTGATAGTAGCTTAATATTAGCTCGATAAGGAGTAAAAACTGACTGGATATAACCTCATTTCTCTAGTATTACCTGCACTTGTGTTTAATTTGTTTCTTTACACAATGATGTATTTCTCGTGGTATGTTGTTGTGTTTAACTCTTTGAGTGCAGGTTCTGAAGTTAAAAGGAATAACAAGTTGAAAGGAATAACTCCAGAAACAAATTGATGAAGTCTTGATACCAATCGATTGACATAGTATCAATCGATTGACATGTTTTCCTTACCAATCGATTGAACTATTTGTCAATCGATTGACATCTTTATCAATCGATTGACATCTTTGTCAATCGATTGACTTAAACTGGAAACAGTCTGTTTTAATGGCGCAAGATTTCAGCAATCAGGCGACGACCAGCCGTTATGGAATGAACCTGGACGCCTCTAGCTTGTATTTCGGATGTTATATATACAGGAGGGTGTAGAGGGCAAAGGGGTTAGCTCATTTTTGTATTGTTTTGTAGGAGTTCCATGGTTATTTTCGGATAAAACTAAAGCTCAAGTTGAAGGATTTGTTTTTCTTTTCGAATTCAGTTTAAAATTCAGGTCTATTTCCATTTTCCTTTTGGTTATGCTGCTTGAGTACTTGCAAAATACCTTGGTTTGATTGGAATTCGATTTCTTAAAACTTATTGTGTTTAAAGTTTAATTCATGCCTTTTGATTTTAATTTCCTTCGAAATAGTTCTGTTTTTATTAGATTAAACATGTCTGAGTAGATCCTGGTTGGGAATAATGTGAAGAAACATTGTTCCCAGCCCTCTGCCATGATTCTGTGAAAGAGTCGATGCCAATCGATTGAATACAGAGTTCAATCGATTGACATTGATTCCAAGTCAATCGATTGATATAAATGTCAATCGATTGAAAGCCATTTCATATCAATCGATTGATATGATGTCAATCGATTGGTATGTTTATGACTTGGGTTTACTCCTTTTTGTATTCCAGTAACTTTTGTTTCAGAAACTAAGCCCAATTCGATCTTTCTAGTTCAAATTGCAATCTGATTTTGAAATAAGAGTACTTTTGATTAATTAAGTCAGTGAACACCCATAACAAACACATTAAATATCTCATACTCAATTTGTTAGTTATTGTTCATGGTTTTAATTAACTTTTTATTTCAGTCCTTCATAAATAAGCTAGGTAATCAAACCACTAAGTATGCAAGATTCACATACTTAGTGTCTAGAATGCTTAACTTAATCATTTTCGAAATAAAGAATACTCTAAGGATAAAACCCCAACTGTTCGTTTTGTTAAAATCATGGTAGTGGCTGGCACTTTGTGGATTCACATGTTCCCAACTCTTTTTCATATTTGATTTTTATCACAGTTTTTAATCTTATCTAGTTAAGTCTTTGTTTCACTATAAATTGTTTCTTTTATTTTTCTTTTTTTTAGGACTGTTAGAACCCCCTACTACAAGAAATCATCTTTTATTTCATTTTAGGATTCAATCTAGATTCTTCCGCCTTTACAATCCGTCCTTTGGGATTCGACCCGGTCTTACCGGTTTTAAACGCGACGTGACCGTCTACACTTGGACGTACTCTTCAGAGAACACATTTCAAGCCGTGTCACCAATCCAACAAGGCGAAAGCATAGGAGAATCCTTCGTGGATTCCAAAGAAAAGTCAATATATAAGTCAAGGGTTGACCCTCGAGGACCAAATGGGTCAAATGATATGGATTTAGATTTTTAAGCATTATAAGTCCCAATAGGTTATTAAAACAAGGGTTTTATTTGTTTAAAATATATATACATAAGCTTCAACTATTTTTCGACTGGGTTGAACTTGGTTGAAAACTGGAGTAAAATAAATAAGCTTCAGCTCCTTTTCGACCGGGTTGAACCCGGTCAAAAACTTAGGAAAAATTAAGCTTCAACTCCCAGGTTGAACCCGGTCGAAAACTTGAAACAAAATAAACTACAGCTCTTTTTCGACTGGGTTGAACCTGGTCGAAAACTTGCCATTTTCCCACACTATGAAAATATGTTAAGGTAATAACAATCACATGCAAGCTCAACATAAAAGGAACCTAAAGTGTCCTAGCCACATTCATAAATGATTAGAAAAAATTAACACATCTCAATTATATAGATATAAAAAAAATAAGTTCAAATACAGTACCAAGCTTCAAGGGGCTAAACAAGTGCCCAAATATAACTATTATGAAATCAATATGTATAATTTGAGTTCGGATACAAAAGAAAGGGGATGAACATGTAAGCTTAGTAATCCCATAAATGTTTATGCATTAGATTACATCTATTACAAATTCCCTAAATCCAACTATGCATTTGAAAACATTTCAAAATTAGATTTCCCCATTGGACATCTTCAAAAAGAGTATCCGTCGAGTCGACAACCCGTGGACCTTGCCCTTGTCGACATCACCTAAAACAAAGTGGTTTTATAGATTCATTAAGTACGACGGCTCAGTAGAAAACATTGAAGAAATGTACTATTACTTCTAAGATCATGCTTAGACATGCGGTCAGGGCCGGCCTTGGGGGAAAGCCGGCAAAGCGGCCGCTTTGGGCCCACAAATATTTAGCTAATTTAAGGGCCCCATTTTTGGTATTAACTTTGCATTTCTATATTAGGCCATTATAAAAAACTTACTATAACCTAGCCTAATAAAGGCCCCAGCCCAAACTAAAATGACCCAAAATTTTCACATATAAAACTACAAAGCTAAGCCCAAACAAACCCTCTGGAATAAGACTATATTTTTTTTGCTGGAGAGAATAAGACTATAATTTATTTTACTATTAAAAAAAAGACTAATTGATCAACTCATAGTGTGATACACTTTAAAAATAAATAAATAAATCCGTGTATCGAAAAAATGCAAGAAAATTATGTTTTTCTCAATTCCCCCAATTCCTTTTAGCTTTAACCCAAACAAACACTCCAGTTGTAAGTTGTTTTCAATTTATAGCTTAGTTTCAAATTATTGGTTGTTCAAATAAGTATTTAATTATACTGCAAGTTGCTAGAACATTTTGCAATGTGACATTGAAAACCAATATATACGCATAATTATGTATACATAGACTCCAAAAAAATTGTTGGGGGCGTTGCCCCCGAAAGCTCGTATTGCCCCGGGCCCAATTTTAAAAGTTTGCTTTGGGTCCCCTAAAGCTCAGGGTCGCCCCTTCATGCGGTACAATGTTTTGCCGTCGAGGCAATGCAATTAGCCTTAAGGCCAAACCGTGCAACTTTCCAATACCAATTTCTGTAACCACTCACTCTCAACACCGGATGCGAGCCACTCCAACGTGAGTGTAGCATACAAGATCTCCGGTAGCTAACTGAATATGACCTTGCATTTTTTTATGTTTTAAGGATCACAAACAATCTTCCTCACCTCACACTCGCTTCCATAATTTCATCAAATCACAACCCCAAACAGGGATTCAAGAGACATTCCCCAAACATGGGAATTCTAGCAATATCATATTCTCAAGCCAATGCTATGAAATGCTTTGCCGACTTGACAATTATGAAATGCTAATAAATGACTATGTCTTAACAATGTTATTTCTATGATTTCAATATTATGAAATAAACATGTGAATAATAATATCCAAAACAATTAAATCAAGAAATTCATGTAGAGCATATATGTCATTTTAGGCATTAAAGAAATTACCAACAACTAGAAGTAATTTAAACTATAGCATCTCATTTAGCATTTAGGTTTAAATAATAAATCAACTAAACACATAATGGGCAACTAATCATTTCAATAATCATGTAGGATGAGTTCAAGAACAAGATTAACATGTAATAACTCTACCCTACACATAGCAAACCATGATATTAGATCTAGGAGTGCACTTAGACAATCAAATCCACCTTGTTCTTGAGGAAGAAAAGTAAGAGAGATAGAGAGTCCAAGAGAGGCAAATAAAAGAATCCCAAGTGTATAGCTTCCAAGAACACATAATAAGAAAACTCCTCTTCTTCCTCTAGGCTATAACTAGAGCTATAGAACACCAAAATGAAAGATGGAAGCATCAATAGTAAAATTAATATTGACTTACCATATCATAGTAGACTTAGATTAGGAAACTAAGCCACACAATCCTTACCAATATTAACTTACCAAATTATATCCTAATCAAATATGAATTCTTATATTGACCATCATATAGGGAACTTTAATTATGAAATTTTATTCATATGAAATTAATCAAATATATGGAAAAATATGGAAGCTGCATATCCAATTTAACCCTCAAATTTTCTATTATTGTTTTTAAGCCTGTGAATTTATTGTTGATAGACCCCCAAAAGCATATTATTTTGTATCCCTTTTTTTATTTATTATCATCCCTTAACTTTTTCATCTTAACCCCCTTCATTTTGTTTAATTCCATGTTTATTCCTCTATTATTTTATTTATTTTTTGTAATTACATGTTTACACCCATGTTTTGTGTACAATTTCAAAAACAAGTTAAGTAAGGCTTTAGGTATTATTAATAACTAGTCGAACACCCATGCATACGCACGGGAATTCGTCAACAAATAGAAATGCACTTTACAAATTTAATAGCATAAATTTCATTCAACAATTTGAATTTTTCCGTATTATACAAATTTGTACAGATAGCAATATAAACATTCACAAACTGAAGTTTAGAGATTGAAAGGAAAGAAATGCACTTACAGAGAACATCCTATAAAGATTTATCAGAACTTATCATTATTCATTACAAAACTACTTTAAGACTAATGCATGAACTTATGTAATACATGAATAAACAAATGCAAAAAATAGATTCAATGAACTTAATTATAGAAAGACATATCTATATGCATGAAGCGTCTAAATATCTAATAAAAAAAATACACCAAAAAAAAATTGTTGAAGATGTGAAAACTCGTAGATGCTTCATTTGCTTCGGTTTATAGATATATATATATATATAATAGATTTTGAAAATTTTCTCTAAATTCAACTTAAAAGTAAGAAATTACTACAAATTTCCCATGCTTGTGTGCTAGACTCGGAATCATATTCACATAGAGTTAGTTTGCACATCACTTGCACTGCACGACACCGGCATTTGCATACGTCGCAAGAGCGTTTGATCAGTACTTCAGAAGACTGGATTTTCTGTACCAAAAAAAAAAGAAGAAGACTGGATTTTAAAGGAAGATTGAGTAAACCATAAAACCAATCAGTTGGATCAAAGATAGGGCAAATAGTGGATGGGATAAGAGAACAACCTTTCCTAAAAGAAAAAAAAAATATTGACCGCATTCTTTAAAATAAAGATCTGCGTAATAATAAGAGTTTTTCACAAAACCTAATTCTTTTACTCCCTCCCTAATTTTTTAAGGGAATACAATGATTATACTTTTATCAAATTTTTATACTTTAATTTTTCAAGTTTGCCCTTCATAAATGCATTTAGATTAATTAGAGGTGGGAAAAAAGAAAGGCCAAATTACACTTTAGTTCATTAAACTATACACCTATTTTCAATTGGGTTCATAAATTTTTTTTTTTTTGCAATTGGGTTCTTGAACTTCAATAATTCATTCAATTACACCCAAATTCTGATATTGTTAGGTTAAATTATTAGAAATTGTCACGTACGTTGCGCGTAATGCTTACCTGTCACATGTTAGGTTAAGACAAACACGGGAGACTGTGAATGGCTAAAAAATGATGTGATTTTGGGTATAATTGAATGCAATTTTGGATCTAGTCGAATGTGTTTTCGAATTTGATTGAATGCGATTTCAGATCTGATTTAATGTGATTTTGTGCACGATTCACAATCTCCCGTGTATGTCTTAACCTAACATGTGATAGGTAAGTATTACGCGCAACGTACGTGACAATTTCTAATAGTTTAAGCTAACAGTGTCAGAATTTGAGTCTGATTGAATGAAATTTTGAAGTTCAAGGACCCAATTGCAAAAAAAAAAAGTTTATGGACTCAATTGAAAACATGTTATAAGTTAATAAACTAAAGTGTAATTTGTCCAAAAAAAATTGACAAAACAACAAAGATTCAAAATTTATTGTATGGACTTTTCAATGTGGACAACCCAAAATAAGGAGAGTGTTTAATAATTTGGGCCAGAAGTACAGTATTCTTTAAAAGCCAAGATTAGAAAATTGAACCAAAAGGGTCCAATGAGCAGACTGAAGGTTGATTAGAGCAGGCAGATAATTAATAATAGTCGTATATATGTATGGAGCATGAGGGGGATTATTACATGTGAGAATGGACGCCATGCAAGAGCAGATCACTACATTAATGATGGCTATATGCTGGAAAGAATGGCCAATCAGCAGGGTAACAGAAATAGGAACCAGGAAAATCAGAATACCCAACAGCAACAGCAACAGGGGGACGGTCAGTCGAAGTCTGATGGTGATGTTGGCGGCTTGTTCAATGGACAACACATTTGGGGGAGGCCTGCTGATGCCAAAACCAAGGTCTGGTCTTATCTCATCTCACCTCTCATCTCCTCTCCTCTACTCTTCGATTTATGTATATTGGCACCATTTTGATTGTTTTAATTAGGTAGATTTTTAACTACGGTTCTCTCTCTCTCTCTCTCTCTCTCTCTCTCTCTGTATGTACATATTATTGGATTGATGTGTATGTTATGTTATGCATGCAATTCTAATTTGATTATTTACATACAACCCTTCATAGATGATGGTCTTGTTCTTCCATGATATAATGTATTTTTTTTTATTTTCTATTTTATTTTTCTGTTGATGTTACATGTATGAGTAATGATACATATAATTCCGCACACTTTTTCACACCCAATAACCTTGCCTTTGATTCCAGTGGACTCCATGTAGATTTCACATAGCTCCCACGTGGGAGCACATGAGGTCCACTGGAATAACGCCCAGGATTGTTGGGTGTGGAATAATGTGTGTGTATCATTATTGTATACAACATGAATGTATGTATTTATATAAAAAAAATAAAAATTGTATAGCCCTAATTTTGTTGTTTTTAGGTAGGTAGTAGGTTTACAATTGGTTTATTTTTCCTCTCAGGTCTACACTTGCTGCCAGGCTTGTGTCCGACTGAAAGCAGGAAGGTCTCATCTCACCTTCCAGACTGAAAGCAAGAAGGTCTCATCTCACCTCTCAGATCTCTTTGGACTTCCATTTATTTATACATTATTAAGTATGTGTAGTTACATAGTAATTTTGTCCTTCATGGATTGTCTTGTTTTGTCTTATCCATGGATTTGATTGTCATATATGGGCAGCTTTCCCTCATGCCTTTATGTGGCTATTTGGTTGGAAGGCACGTAATTGAATTGCTTTTCAAAATATACAGCTTCATGTTAATACACTTAACAAAAAAAAAAAAAAAAAACAGGTCTGGAATCTTTGTACTCAATTGTGTTGTTTTTAGGTAGATTTACAATGGTTTAATTTTCCCTTCAGAGTCAAAATCTGTTTGACAAGTCGAAGGTGGATGCTGGATCATCCCAGAACATATTCATGGTATTTTTCTTACCTCTCTTACGTATTTATACATTTATTTATTTATTTGTGCATCAAGTATGTGTAGTTATATGCAATTCTGACCTGTATAGAGCATCTTGTTCATGGATTTGAGTGCATCAACATGTTATTGGCTCAATTTTGTTGTTTTTATGTAGATTTTACAATGGTTTAATTTTTCCCTTCAGATCTCCGATAAGGAGGGGCAATACAAGTTTCTCAAGCCGAAGGCTGATGCTGGATCATACCAGACCAAAAGCCTGGTCTCATCTTACCCTACTTATGTGTTTATACATTTATTTATTTGTAGATCGAGTTTGTGTAGTTATATGCATTTGTCCTTTATAGATCATCTTATTCGTGGATTTGAGCATAATATGTAAAATTCTCTGATTTCTATGGATGTTATGTGGATGTTTGTATGCATTTATGTCATTATATTTTGTTGTTAGGTAGGGTTTTAATGGTTTAGTTTTCCTCTTAGAGCTCCGATGATTGGCCGTCTAAGTTTGGCATTCCAGTGCCAAAGGCAAAAGTTCGTGCTGCCCAAACCGGAAACAAGGTGTCATCTCACCTCTCAGATCTGTGTATACATTTATTTATTTGTATATCATGTGTGGTTATATGCAACTCTGTCCTTTATATATCGCCTTGCTTCTGTATTTGATTGAAAAGAGTTTGGTAAAACTTGATATATTATTTACAGCACAATCAAATATATACACCAAGTTGTGAAAGTAAAAAAGGAAAGCAATAACACCAAATAAAGTTGGTCAACATGACCCATAAATGAAATATTTAATATAGAAAGACTGCGATATTATCTGCGATATTATCTCCTAATTTCAACACTCCCCCTCAAGCTGGAGCGAAGACATTAACGAGACCCAGCTTGCCAATATAAGACTTAAGAAGCGTTGGACCAACAGACTTGGTAAAAATATCAGCGGTTTGATTGGATGAGGAAACAAAACTTGGAGTAATAACACCAGACCGAACTTTCTCTCGAATGAAGTGAATGTCAACCTCCACATGCTTAGTTCTCTCATGAAGGACAGAGTCTGAAGATAATAGAATGGCAGATTTATTGTCACAGAACAAGGTAGATGATTCTGCGATTGGAAACCCCAACTCACTCAGTAGAGACCGAAGCCATAGAATCTCACACGTGCCCTGAGCCATAGCCCGGTACTCAGCTTCAGCAGATGAACGTGAAACAACAGCTTGCTTCTTACTCTTCCAGGAGATAAGGTGATTACCACGAAAAGTACAGAAGCCAGAGGTAGAACGCCGGTCACTCCTAGAGCCTGCATAATCCGCATCTGTGAAGCAGGAGAGACCAGACTGTGCTCCTGCTGTAAAGAACAACCCAAGTCCGGGACAGGTCTTGAGGTATCGAAGGATATGGTAGACAGCATCTAAATGAGACGTGCGCGGTGAATGCATAAATTGGCTCACAATACTAACGGCAAAAGTAAGATCTGGTCTTGTGTTCGTCAGATAGATGAGACGACCCACAAGACGTTGGTACACTGAAGGGTCTGGTAACAAGTCTCCCATTTCTGCAGTAAGTTTAAGATTTGGATCCATCGGAGAAGAGGCAGGCCTACACCCAAGCATACTTGTGTCCTGAAGAAGATCAAGAGAATACTTTCTCTGAGATAACGAGATACCTTGTCGAGACCTAGCAACCTCAATACCAAGAAAATAACGGAGGAGGCCCAAATCCTTAACATCAAATGACACACCCAGATCATGTTTTACTTGAGCGATACCAGGAACATCATCGCCAGTAATAATAATATCGTCCACATAAACTGAGATAATAGTACATTTCCCTTGAGGCTGGCGACGAATAAAACACGTGTGGTCAGACTGACATCGAGTAAATCCCATACCAAGGACCACATCACTAAAACGACTAAACCATGCACGAGGAGATTGCTTAAGCCCGTAAAGAGATTTACGGAGGCGATAGACTTTCCCAGAACACTCCCCCTGAGGCCGAAAACCAGGTGGGAGATCCATATAAATCGTCTCAGATAGATCACCATTAAGAAAGGCGTTCTTAACATCAAGCTGGTGTAGAGGCCATGAATAAGAGGCTGCTAACGAGACCAGGAGACGGGCCGTAGTTAACTTTGCCACTGGAGCAAAAGTGGCACCAAAATCTTTACCAGGCACCTGTGTAAACCCCTTAGCAACCAACCGAGCCTTGTACCTGTTGGAATTAAATACTAAATTAGGAGTTATATGCATATTTTTAGCCCTTGATTTTAGAGGTCATGTTGACCAGTATTAATTAGCTTTTATTTTCTTTTTATTTCCTTCCTATCTTGGATTCCTTCTTGTATCTATATAATCCCCTTGGAATGTAAATACAAAATACACCTTCTTCTTCTCTTTTTGGTATCAGAGCCAAAACCAAACCCTACCTCACCACCACCACCATCTCAGCCGCACCACACCAGCCGCCGCCCAGCCCCTCCAGCCTTCCGGCTCTTCAGCCCACCACCAGCCGAGCCTCCCCAGGCCTAGCCGCACCTCTCCCACAGCCAACCAAGGCCAGCCGCCACCCTCCAGCCCTCAGGCCCTTCGGCCTGGTCCCTGCAGCCAAGCCGGCTGCCTCTTTGCCCCTTTTGGGCACCCTAGTTATGCATTAGAGCCCTCCGTGTGCTCCTTGTTTTTGTTTTGGGTGAAGCCGAGTGTCCGGCTGCCCTGTTGGTATGCACTAAAGCCTTTCTTTTGTGCTCTCTGTCTCTTGTTGGGTGAAGCCGAGTGTCCGGCTGCCCGTTATTTTTCAGCCGAGTATCCGGTTGTGAGAATTTATCCGCTGTTCCTTCCGGTGTTGATTTCCTTCAGCATTTGTTTGTGTGTGCATTCATGGCTTCTTCTGGTAAAGATATTGTCACAACACCACTGGCTCAACGGGTTACTAGTGTTTTGTTAAATGGTAAGAATTTTCATGCCTGGGCTAACTCACTTCGTTTGTTTCTTGGGGGAAAACGTAAGATTGGATGGTTACTTGGTAAGGAAACATCCCCAGGGGAATCTGATGCTAAGTATGAGGAATGGTATACTGATAACTGTATTATTTTAGGCTGGATGTTTAATTCCATGGACGAACAGGTCTACAATATGTTCATGTATCATCGGAATGTGTATGATCTTTGGACTGCGCTTAATAAAATGTATGCGCACGCCCATAGTGATTCTCGTATTTTTGAGCTCTATCAGGAGATCGCTCATGCCTCTCAATCTACCTTGGGCCTTTCTGTTGGTGATTATTTTGGGTATCTTCAGACTCGCTGGGAGGAGCTCTCCCAATATGAACCCCTTAGTGATTTTCCGAACGATGGTGCTGTTGAGTCCAAGCGATTGGATCGCCGTCATACCTATCAGTTCTTAATGGGTTTGAAACCCGAGTTTGAGGCCCTCCGTACCCAGATTCTTAATACGATTCCTCTACCCTCTTTATTTGAGGCTTTTGCTACGGTGGATGGAGATGAGCGCCGTCGTCGTCTTATTTCCATCACTTCTGTGCCGAGCTCCGCTCCGTCTATTCCGGATCAGATGGCTTTTGCTATCCCCCCAGGCTCCCGTCCTACGAATTCCAAATTTTTTTGTCAGCATTGCCGAAAACCGGGTCATACTGTGGATCGTTGTTTTGACCTGCACCCAAAATTACGACAACAATTTGCTAGGAACAAGCCCCCCGCGGGTCGCGGGAAAAGTGCTCCTCGTATGGGTGCTGTTGTTGAGGCTGTTTCACCTTCCCTTGATATTAGTCAACTTCAGTCCCAGATTGCCCAGCTTCAGTCCCATCTGGGTTTAGGTGCTTCTTCCTCTGCTTCAGGCTCTACACTTTCAGGCCCCACGGCTGCTGTTGCTACCGGTACACCTACTGCTCTTCTTGGTAAGTCGGCCCCTCCCACATGGATTCTGGACTCTGGTGCTTCTAATCATATGACTGGTGAGTGTTCTGGTTTTATTTCTCCTTGCACTCCTAGTGATCAGTCAGTGTGTATTGCGGATGGAAGTACTATTCCTGTTCATAGTCAGGGTGATATTCATTTGACTCCCGATATTAATTTCTCATCTGTTTATTATATTCCCAACTTTGCTTATAATCTTCTGTCTGTTAACCGTCTTGCTAAAGACCACAATTGTGGTGTTGTCTTCTTACCTCATGGTTGCTACTTGCAGGACCTGACTTCGAAGAAGATTTTTGGCAGGGGGTATGAGCGGGATGGTCTATACTTCTTTGGGGATCCACCAGCGTCTGGGATGACCTCCAACTTGCAAGCTACCGTTTCTTCCATTTCGAATAACTCCGTTTTACCGGATTCTAATAAATATGTTTTTTCCCTTAAAACTTTGGATTTGTGGCATGCCCGTCTTGGTCATGTCAATTTTAAATATTTGTGTTGGCTATTTCCTCCATTAAATAAAGCTTGCAAAGATTTTCAGTTTAATTGTGTGGTTTGTGAATTGTCTAAGCATACTCGCACTTCATATATTCCACGTATGCACCGTGCACCTAGTGCCTTTGATGTTATTCACTCTGATGTCTGGGGTCCTTCTCCTGTCACTGCATTGTCACAGCACCGATATTATGTTACTTTTATTGATGATTACACTCGTTGCACTTGGGTGTTTCTAATGAAGAAAAAATCTGAAGTTTTTAGTCACTTTAGGAATTTTCTTCAAATGATTAAAACCCAGTATAATACAGTTGTACGTAATATTCGGTCTGATAATGGTCGGGAGTATCTTACTGATGAGTTTAGGGCTGCCCTTAATAAAGATGGGATTCTCCAACAACTTACATGTCCCTATACTCCTGAACAGAATGGGGTGGCAGAACGCAAGAACCGTCACCTCATGGCTGTTGTTAGATGTCTTTTGTGTGGGATGCATGTTCCCAAATATCTTTGGCATATGGTTGTTCTAACTGCTACTTATCTGATTAATCGTACTCCTAGCCGTGTCCTCCAAGGAAAAGCCCCCCTTCAGGCTCTTAAGCCTGATTGCACTCTTTTTCCCATTGTTCCTCGTGTTTTTGGCAGTACTTGTTTTGTCCAAAATAGGAGTCCTACCCGGACCAAGCTTGATAATAAAGCCATCCGTTGTGTTTTTTTGGGCTATTCTTCTATGTCTAAAGGGTATAGGTGTTATGACCCTGTCACTCGTCATTTCTATAACTCTTTAGATGTTACTTTTTTGGAAACTGTTTCTTTTTTCCCAGGTTCTTCCTCGTCCGGGCTCGCTCCTGTGGAGCCTATCCTGTCTGATGATCCTATCATGCCTCGTCCTGTTCCTATTCTTGACTCTACGGATACGTCATTGCCTCCGGTTGTCTCTGGTGATCCTATGCAGGTGTACACTCGCCGTCAGCGCTCCTCTGCCACCCTGCCTCAGTCTTCTCCGGATTCAGGTATCTCTCCTCCTTCTTTAGCTCCTGTCTCTCCCCGTTATCCTACCCGTGTTCGCCGCCCTCCTGCCCGTTATCTTCTTTCTACTAGTACTGACCATCCTATTTCTAAGTATATATCTTACCAGGGCGTGTCCGCTTCTTTTCACTCATTTATTAGTCAGGTTGATTCAGTCTCTGTCCCTCGTTCTGTTCACGAGGCTCTCCAGAATCCTAAGTGGGTGGCCGCTATGAAAGTGGAAATGGATGCTCTTCAGGACAATAAGACATGGGAACTTGTTCCCCTTCCCGCAGGGGAGCGCACTGTAGGCTGTAAATGGGTCTTTAGTTTGAAATATTTAGCTGACGGGACTATTGATCGTTATAAGGCTCGATTGGTTGCTAAGGGATTTACTCAGGTGCCTGGTAAGGATTTTAATGCTACCTTCGCTCCTGTGGCTAAGTTAACGACGGTTCGTCTGCTTGTCTCGTTAGCTGCCTCTTACTCCTGGCCGCTTCATCAACTGGATGTTAAAAATGCTTTCCTTAATGGTGATTTATCTGAGACTATTTACATGGATCCCCCACCTGGTTTTCGGGCTCAGGGGGAGTGTTCGGGAAAAGTTTGTCTCCTTCGCAAATCTCTCTATGGCCTGAAACAATCTCCTCGTGCATGGTTTAGCCGTTTTAGTGAGGTGATTCTTCGCATGGGATTTGCTCGGTGCCATTCAGATCACACGTGTTTTATTCGCCGTCAGTCTCAGGGGAAGCGTATTATTATTTCTGTTTATGTTGATGATATTATTATTACCGGAGATGATGCACCGGGTATTACTCAAGTGAAGCGGTCTCTTGGAGTGTCGTTTGATATTAAGGATTTGGGTCCACTTCGGTTTTTTCTGGGTATTGAGGTTGCTCGGTCACGCAAAGGTATTTCTTTGTCTCAAAGAAAGTACTCTCTTGATCTTCTTCAGGATACAGGCATGCTTGGGTGTCGGCCTGCCTCCTCTCCTATGGATCCCAACCTTAAGTTAACTCCAGAAATGGGAGAACTCCTGCCAGATCCTTCAGTATATCAACGTCTTGTGGGTCGTCTCATTTATCTAACGAACACAAGACCAGACCTCACATTTGCCGTTAGTGTTGTGAGCCAGTTCATGCATTCCCCGCGTACCTCTCATCTGGATGCTGTATATCATATTCTTCGGTACCTCAAGACTTGTCCTGGTCTTGGGCTTTTCTTTACAGCAGGAGTTCAGACTGGTCTCTCCTGCTTTACGGATGCCGACTATGCAGGTTCTAAAAGCGATAGGCGTTCTACATCTGGTTTCTGTACTTTTCGCGGAAGTCATCTTATATCTTGGAAGAGTAAGAAACAAGCAGTTGTTTCTCGTTCTTCAGCTGAAGCGGAATATCGTGCAATGGCCCAAGGCACTTGTGAGCTTCTCTGGCTTCGATCTCTTCTACAGGAGTTGGGTTTTCCTGTTACAGGTGCATCTACACTGTTTTGTGACAACAAGTCTGCCATTATGATGTCCTCTGACTCAGTTCTACATGAGAGGACCAAGCATATTGAGGTTGATGTTCACTTTATTCGAGAAAAAGTTCAGACTGGAGTTATTTCTCCAAGTTTTGTCCCTTCTACTGGCCAAACAGCTGATATGTTTACGAAGTCTGTTGGCCCTACGCTTCTGCAGTCTTCTCTTGGCAAGCTGGGGCTCGTCGATATCTTTGCTCCCAGCTTGAGGGGGAGTGTTGGAATTAAATACTAAATTAGGAGTTATATGCATATTTTTAGCCCTTGATTTTAGAGGTCATGTTGACCAGTATTAATTAGCTTTTATTTTCTTTTTATTTCCTTCCTATCTTGGATTCCTTCTTGTATCTATATAATCCCCTTGGAATGTAAATACAAAATACACCTTCTTCTTCTCTTTTGTACCGATCAAGGGACCCATCGGCCAAATACTTGAGACTAAAGACCCATTTACAACCAACAGTGCGCTCACCAGCAGGAAGATCAACAAGCTCCCATGTCTGATTACCCTGAAGAGCACTCATTTCTGCTTCCATGGCAGCGACCCACTTTGGATTCTGGAGGGCTTCATGAATGGAGCGAGGAATGGAGACCGAATCAACCTGACTCAGAAAAGAGTGGTAGGAAGCAGATAAACCCTGATAAGAAATATACTTAGAAATGGGATGATTAGTACTGTTAGATAGAAGAAAACGAGCGGGGGGACGACGTACACGAGTAGGGTAACGGGGAGGATCAACAGGAGTAGGGACAGCAGAAGAAAGAGGAGAAGGAGAGTTACCTGAATCCGGAGAAGAAGATGGCAAGGGGGCAGAGGGGCGTGGACGACGAGAGTAAACTTGCAAAGGATCACCTGTGATAACCGGAGGTAAAGGCTCATCGGTGGAGTCAAGAATAGGAACAGGACGAGGTAGAATGGAGTCATCTACCACAACAGACTCCACCGGTGTAGTTGCTGAAGGAGAAGAACCTGGAAAAAATGGAACAGTTTCGAGAAATGTAACATCCAAAGAATGATATAAATGCCGAGTAACCGGATCATAGCACCGATATCCCTTAGACATAGATGAGTACCCCAAAAACACACAGCGAACTGATTTATCATCAAGTTTTGTTCGGGTAGGACTCTTATTCTGAACAAAGCAAGTGCACCCAAAAACACGAGGTAAAATAGAGAAAAGAGTGCTGGAAGGCTGGAGGACTTGGAGAGGAGCCTTCCCAGCCAGAACACGGCTGGGAGTGCGATTAATAAGATATGTGGCAGTAAGGACAGCCATGTGCCAAAAATATTTAGGGACATTCATACCACACAAGAGACAACGAACAACAGCCATGATGTGGCGATTCTTGCGCTCCGCCACACCATTCTGTTCAGGGGTATAGGGACATGTGAGTTGTTGAAGTATTCCATCTTTGTTAAGGGTAGCCCTAAACTCATCAGTGATGTACTCGCAACCATTATCAGATCGTATATTACGTACAACAGTATTATATTGAGTTTTAACCATTTGAAGAAAATTTTTAAAGTGAGAAAAAACTTCAGATTTTTTCTTCATAAGATAAACCCAAGTGCAACGAGTGTGATCATCAATGAAAGTGACATAATAGCGGTGCTGAGATAAGGCCGTAACAGGTGAAGGGCCCCATATATCAGAATGAATAAGATCAAATGCACTAGGTGCTCTATGCATGCGAGGAATATACGAGGTACGAGTATGTTTAGACAATTCACAAACCACACATTTAAACTTAAAATCCTTGCAAGCTTTATTCAAATGAGGAAATAACCAACACAAATATTGAAAATTTGCATGTCCGAGACGAGCATGCCACAAATCTAGAGTTTTAAGACTAAACACATATTTTTGAGAATCCGGTAACACAGACTTATTAGACCTAGGTAAAACAGTAGCTTGCAGACTGGAAGACACAGGAGCGCCGAAGTAGTAGAGGCCATCACACTCATACCCCCTGCCAAAAATCTTCTTCGAAGTCAGGTCCTGTAAGTAGCAACAACTGGGTAAGAATACAACAGCACAATTATGGTCTTTGGCAAGACGATTAACAGACAAAAGATTGTAGGCGAAGTTAGGGATATAATAGACTGATGAGAGAGTAATATCAGAGGACAAATAAACATTTCCCTGACTATGAACAGAAACAAAGGAACCATCGGCAATACGGACCGACTCATCAATAGATGTACAAGGAGAGACAAACATAGAAGACTCACCAGTCATGTGATTATTAGCACCAGAATCCAGAATCCATGTGGGATTAGCTGACTTACTATGGAGAGCAATAGGAGTACCTGTAGGAGGACCTGTTGCAATGACAGCTGTAGACCCGGGGGCGGAAGAGGAGGTACCAAGGCCCAAATGTGACTGAAGCTGGGCAATTTGAGACTGAAGCTCTGCATAATCGGATGGAGGTGGAGTCATTTCAACGATGGCACCGGTACGTGGGGCACCCCTCCCACGCCCAGAAGCCCGAGCCTTAGTAAATTGCTGCTTCAATTCGGGATGGAGATCAAAACATCGATCAATAGTGTGTCCAGGCACACGACAATGCTGGCAATAAGGACGGTTGCCGGTAGGACGAGGGCCTGAGGAAGCACCAATAGTGGGACGGGAGCCTGAATGAGGTCGCTGACCTGATTGAACAGCAAAAGCCATCTGATCGGAAGCTAAAGGGACAGTCACAGGTGACGGTGACAAAAGACGACGACGACGCTCATCTCCCTCAACAGTAGCAAAAGCCTCAAATAACGAGGGCATAGGAACAGTATTTAAAATCTGGGTACGTAGGGCTTCAAACTCTGGTTTTAGGCCCATCAAAAATTGATAGGTGTGCCGACGATCGAGAAGTTTGACTTCAACGTCACCATCATTAGGAAAATCACTGATGGGCTCATATTGAGCTAATTCCTCCCACCGGGTCTGCAGATAACTAAAGAACTCAGATACAGACTTTCCCAGAGAAGCCTGAGAGGCATGAGAGATGTCCTGGTAAAGCTCAAAGACTCGTGAATCGGAGTGAGCATGAGCATACATCTTCGTCAATGCCGACCAAAGCCCATGAACAGTGGAGTGATACATAAACATGTGATATATCGGCTCCTCCATCGAATTAAACATCCACCCCAAAATAATACAATTATCGGAGAACCATTCATCATACTTAGCATCAGTTTCCGCTGGTTGAGGAACCTTGCCAAGTAGCCAACCAATTTTTCGTTTGCCGCCAAGGTACAGACGAAGGGAATTGGACCATCCATGAAAATTTTTGCCGTTCAAGAGAACACTAGTAACTCGGTGAGCGGGAGTTGGATGAGAGAGATCCAAACGAGCAGTGGTTGTAGCACTGGACTTAACAGAATCATCCATGGCAGCGTTGAGGTGATAACTTCAAGAACAAGGTGAGACGAGAGGGGTGGACAGCCGGTTGACAGCGGCAGACTTAGACGGGGGTAACCGGAGACGTGGTTACCCGACAAGACGACAAATGAGCACGAAAGGCTCTTAAATCATCACAAGGATGCCCGTGAAGGGGAGAAAGAGCCGCCGGAGAAGCTGCAGGTCCAAGCCGACAGGCTTGGAGTGCCGAGAGTGATCGGCGACTGGGCTGGGGGCTGCGCCTGGTTGCGCCGAGGGTGCAGGTGGGTGGTGGGTGCTGCGGCAAGTGGTGGTGGGTGGTGCGGCAGTGGTGGTGGGTGATGTTAGGGTTAGGGTTTGGCTCTGATACCAAAAAGAGTTTGGTAAAACTTGATATATTATTTACAGCACAATCAAATATATACACCAAGTTGTGAAAGTAAAAAAGGAAAGCAATAACACCAAATAAAGTTGGTCAACATGACCCATAAATGAAATATTTAATATAGAAAGACTGCGATATTATCTGCGATATTATCTCCTAATTTCAACAGATTGTGATATGTGAATTCTGATATGGATGTTAAATGCTTATAAAGAAAGGGATTCGAAATTTCCCGAAATTACGTGTCACAATACGAATTTCATTTCTTTTATTTTTAGGAAGTGTTACATTTGATTGGTAAACATCAATGAACAGATCACTCTTTGAAATTTTAAATATTGAACTATGACGATTGAGGATTTAAGTGGAGGACTTTCAATATATTGAGACTTGATATTGCATGAAGCTTATAGTCTATCTTAAGCATTATTAATGTATTTTATATTTCTATATTGATATATATAGAACTATTTCTTTTTAAAAAAGACAAAGAATTGAATCTTACGACGCACGATTAGTTTTGGCAAACCGATTCATGATTTGACAATTATGTATGTAGCCGTGTAGGTTTATGCAATTCAGTCTTTCATAAGATTATTTTTACATGGATATTGATTTTGATATGTAAATTACTTTGATCTTTGTGGACAATGTTTTAAAACGCGAAAACGTAGGTGATGTGTTTTTCCTCTAAATGGTGAGGCACAAGTCTTGAGGCTTTAAGGCATAACTTTTCATGTATTCTAATCAACAATAAAATACTAAAAGCTGAGAGTATTCCCTTAAAGATGAAGATATACTCCCTCAGTCCCAATTTATGTGTCCTCCTTTCCTTTTTGAGATGTCCCAAAATGTTGTCCACTTTGAAAATTTAATGAGAAGATTTTTATTGACTTTCCAAAACTACCCTTCTTACATTGAGAATACCAGACACGAAAAGAGAACAAAATGAATGTGAATTTAATAAGAAAGTGTTTTTGGAAAATTACAACTATTCTCATCCATGTAAAAGCAATTGATGATGTTCCCTTAAAAAGCTGGAGTTCCAAAGATGGACACATAAAATGGGACTTAGGGAGTAACTAATATGACAACGCCAAAAAAATAGGAATTATAATTGAGAAATTGTTTTACAACTAAATAGTCATAAAACATAGAACAAAATACTCAATAATCACAAGTTACAACTCAGTGAGTGAACTGCTCTTGGACTCTATTACTACTATATTCCTAGTGGAGCAAAATGAGTGGTCAATATGGTTTAGAGAACTTCAGAGAGAAAGGGTGAGAGAGATTACCTAGGCTGTAAATACTAAATAGCGCAGTCAAAGATCAGAGTGATAGCGAGAGGTCGATATGAGAGAGCGTTCCGAGGAAAAACGTATTTCAATTCTGTTGTCACATTTTATAGATTTTGCACTTTCTTTTGCGCCCTTCCCACATTTTGTTAAATGTTCTTTGCGCTTCATACCAAAAAAGTGCACTAAAATGCATTTTGTTAATGCGTTTTAAAACATTGTTTGTGGATGTTACAAGTATATTTACATATATATTTAACGGTTCTTCTGTTCACTTAGAGTGTTCTCATGGAACAGATGATAAAACTGTTCACTGGCATCAAAGACATTGAAGGCTATACTTATTTTGATGGCACTGACATTATCATTTATGGCATAAAGCTTAAGGTTTTGCAGTAGTTGTTTTACACATAAAGCCGTTTTCTCAAATTTTATTTCTACATCTGTTTAATTTTTTTTTAAAGCGTTAACAATGGTATATGTTACTATCGTACAGTGTGTATAGGGTGCTACGGAGAAGGAGGCCCCAGATTACGAAATTATTGATCTTTCTCAGGATGGATTTGTATGTTGGTCCTTTCTGCTTGACTGTATCATTTGTTATGGATTTGTTTTCTAACTGAAGCAAGTATTTTAGGTGGGTTTGCTGATTGAAGGTTGTGACCTTGAGGATGCCCTGTGGTTCTCGACTAACGAGAATCTACTAAATCGTGTAAATCAAGGCATTTATCTTTTGCGTTGAAGTTGATATTTAAACTGTTTTAAATTTTGGAGTTTATCCTGAATCGTTACATAGTTTGAGTGGTTAAAAGTGAGGAAGAGTTGTGACATCGATGGTTGTGAGATGTACTCTTAGTCAGGACCGCCGGAAAAGAAAAGAAAAGTGGAGACTCTCGAACAAGTTCCGTCCAAGGAGAGCTATGTGAGTATCTTTCTTCTTTATCCTTTCTTTTCTAATAATTCTTATGTTCTTCAGACTTTCCACACACACAGACTTGTGTATGCATTATATTATTTTATTTGGCTGACGCAAGTTATGTTTTGTTGATTCCAACAGGAGTATACCAGTCCTGGTATCATGGATGTTCTTGTGCCCAAATCAATTTTAAAACATTTGGCTGACGAGTACAAAACTATCGTTACTGAACTATTGCAGCTTGCAATGGGTGACTTCAATGATAAAAATGTTAGTCGTTCAAGTCTTGCAGCTTTTTCTATATTATATTTATATGGATCCTAAATTTGTGTGTACATATTCCATAATGCTTGTAGGGATCAGACTATAAGGTTATGATGGTTGTCAACTGGAGGCGGTGGATTGTTGCTGGTACACTATATGACATGGTTTTTGAGGCCGTGCGCAAGGATGCTACTGAAAATGCACCTGAAATTTTCGAGGCCTTAGTGTAAAAGCACTTTCAAGGGAAGGCAACTGTGAAACATTGTAGGAAAAAGCCTACTCTGTAGGCAAGGTAAATGGCTTGCGATATCTTCTTTTCCTTTTTTTAATTTTAATATAGTCATAAGGTTTTGTGTAGTAACCTAAACCAAATTTCTTTATATTCTCTATCGTTCTTTAGATTCATTATATACTATCCAGCATAATCTTTTTATTATTCTTATGATTACTATTGCCTTTATTGTGTAATAATTACACGGTTTTTGAATGGCTTGGGACAAAATTAGCACTAGTTTTAAGAAGCCAAATAAATTTGCATGCTTATGGGTAGGTAGTGACATTAGGGAGCTTGCTTTCTGCATAAAGAGAGGTGTCTTTAAGAGATGGACTTGGCTTGCCAAGTGTTGTGCCCACTTTGACTTGTGTAGAAAACTTAGAAATCAGGCAAGGCATGGGTCTAATGGATTAATAGTTCGGCCATCTTTACCACTTTTCATTTCCAGACCAAGAGCCAGGGGGGAAGAAGCTAGAGAGTGTGTGTCAAAAGAGAGAAGGCTTGAGAAACTTGGTGCGGAGATCTGGAAGTGAAGGTGAGAAAACTCATCTAAGTTCATCTCGTCTAGTTTTAGCTTTGGTTGTGGTTGAAATTATTTGTAAGCTTTCTAGGTACTTTAATGGCTTCCTAGATTCTCTAGATTGTTTGCTCTTTTGCTCTGTCAATATATTCCTCCTAGATAGTAGGTGGAGAGGTTAATTCTACCAAATTTGGGCACGAGAAGTTGCTCTGTAAATTAAATTTGTGATTTGTGTAGCTTGATTTTGGAAGAGAGGTTCAAATCTCTGTCGTGAAAGACGCGCCTAAGGCACGGGCGCACCTGTTGAGCCTGGATTTGCCCTAGGCGAGGCACATTGAATCAGAATTTTGATTTTTAATTTCTTCCCTCAATTTTTTAGATATCATGATTCAAGCACACTGAATTTTTTAATATCATGTTGTGAAAGGCGTGCCAAAGAGATTAAATTTCCCTATAATTCTTTAATTTCCCCAGAGATTAAATACTCCACCTTTGTTGCAGTACACCTTTACTTCACCTCATATTATCATAATATCCATGCAAATCGGTTATAACCACTGTTGCATATTCTGCTCAATTAAAACAAACAAATCTAGCCAACTCATTCCACCTCCCAACACGCATCACACATTCTATGGGCTAACACAAGAAAACAACAGCTTTCCTCATAGAATTTTCCTGAAGCATTGGAATAAATTTTGCAACGATAACTTTTTCTAACTGCAGAGAACTTTAGCAAGCTATGCCTTCCTCGCTACATTAATGGTCAACTGTTTTCTCTCCTCTTGGCTGTGGCATTGACTTGTTCCTTTACTTGCATTAGTTGCATACCTTTTTTATTAGTTTGTTTTAGAATCCTTTCACCATATCAATATAAGTTCTCAGTTTCGCAATTCTAGTTGTGTAAACTTTAGCATCTCTAACATTCTCGGGAAAACATTCCTTAGCAGAGTGTCAGTGTATAAGGAATTTGACGAGTGATGATGGGAATATTATTTGCCTTTCCCTTTCCAGCGTTTTGGGGTGACTATTGTGAAATTTTAATTATGTAAGCAAGCTCATTGGTGGTAATCAGATGCATTAATTACCCGGTTGTCCATTACATTTTAGATATATTTGAGTTATGAGTTTGTGTGTTAGTGTGATCTATGCCTATCTTCTATAAAGTTCGTTTGTTTAGTAATGAAAATAAAGCTACCAAGTCTGATCCGCCTTTCATGTGGGTTGTAGTTGTATGTTTATCTCCCACCTGTGTTGCTTTTACTCTTAATCTTGACTTCTTGTGGTTTTGTATAGGAGAAAGTATTTAATGGAACTGGTACACCACATAACTAGCCATATTTTTTATAAAATACCATTTTTGAAAGCCTAACCCTGAATTTAACTATTGCAGGACACCAGCTGGGGCAGTGTTGAGAAGACCAAGAATGGCTGTGACGAGTTTTAAGCCGTCGAGACTAATTTAGGATATAGAGGGGGCGATTAAGCCATAGAAACTACTTCAGGATCTTCACTCCAGGCGATGTGTCACCTCATCCATCTTGGCCTTCGTGCCTCTGGAATCTCGGCTCTTTGTAATCACAGTTACTTCATATTTAAGGGCAAGGTCACGTCTGTCAGGGACACAATGGCAATGCTTCAGATATATCCCCTCAACTAAAAAATTTATTGATCAATCTTGACTTCATTAGTTTCATAGTTCCATTTTACTTTCAGTTGTCATCCAATCATCGATACTACTACTACATAACCTATACCACTTGTTGAAATGTAATCAAATTGGAAGTCATATACAACATGTATTTGTAATGCAACATTTGATGTGGGGAAGGAAAAAAGAAGTTGAGAAAGCTTTAGAAATGTATATTTACAAATGAAGTGGGTGACACAACACCTTAAATCCACACCACTATAATTCTTTAAAAATACTGTTTACTAAGCACTTTTGTTTTAAGGATCATTCATTACCCAGGCCACCCAGAGAAATGTTTTGTTTTGTTTTCGTTTTTTTTTTTTTAAAAAAAAATTGAATTTCCAAATCACTAAGGCAGCGCTTTGTGGTTAAGGTGTGTGCCTACTAAGTATATGGAATTTCCCTGCGAGTGTCTGGATCTATCAGGCGACAGACTTAACTTTTATTTTTATTTTTATTTTTATTTTTATTTTTGGTTCTTTGCACTGACTGACTGATCACAATCTTTCTATTTTTTTTTTTCTCGTGTTTGAGATCGACAATATTTCAAGTGAAATAATAGCCAGACCTATCTGTTGGGTATACCATGTGGTCCACACACATGAGATCAATGCCCTTGTTAGTGGGCTAGTTTTTTATTGCTAGTTGTTGACACTTGGGCCCATGTGGGCCAAGGCTTCAATAACCTAAATAAGCAAAAGGCAGTGTGCCTTGGTCATTCTCAGTTCTGCGCAGCAAAGAAACAGAGAGCTTCTTTGTTGGTGAGTTTTGCGGCGGCTGAAAGATAGAAGCAGAGTGAGGGTCTCGGCTTGAGGGAGCAGATTCTCAAGGCTGTTCAAGGGACTGTTTGTTTACCAAGATCTTTGGGGGTTTTGAAGGTAGCTTTACTTGTATTCCTTTGGGTATTGTGAACCCTAAGAGGTAACCCTTATACTCACTCTCTTTGATTGAATACCTCAAGTTTAGGGCAAGAACTTGAGAGAACATTGTGTATTCATTATTTTTGATATAGTGGAATTATTCGGAGTTGCCCTGTGGTTTTTCCCCTCTACATTGGAGGGTTTTCCACATAAATCTTGGTGTTATTTATTTCGTGCTTGGGTGCTTTATTATATTGCTTGAGGTTGATTGTGGTGAAAAGAATTATCCATTGTAGCTTGGATATTATTTATTCCTATTTAACTTACACTAGACAAGGGTTAGGAAGTGTTGCTCCTAATATTGGGGATTTCCGCATTTTTCCCCAACAAGTGGTATCAGAGCTAAGGTTCATTATTATTTATTGTCTTGTGTAATTAAATGGAGGAATCATCAAATTCAATGATTAAGCTCACGGCTTCAAATTATGCAATTTGGAAACCGCGAATGGAGGACATCCTTTATTGTAAGGATTTGTATGATCCGATTGAGGGTGATACGGCCAAGCCTACAACTATGTCCGATGCGGATTGGGTAAAATCAAATCGGAAGACAGTGGGTCAAATTAGACAGTGGGTTGATCACACCGTGTTTCACCATGTTGCCCAAGAAGTTAATGTACAAAGTTTATGGAATAAATTAGAGTCTATGTATGAAAGGAAAACCGCGCAGAACAAAGCTTTCTTGATTCGAAGGCTTGTGAACTTGAAATTCAAAGATGGGAATTCCGTTGCCGAGCACTTGAGTGACTTTCAGAGTATAGTTAATCAGTTGGCTACGATGAAGATGAATTTAGATGATGAATTTCAAGCTTTGCTTTTGTTGAGTTCTTTGCCTGATAGTTGGGAGACGTTGGTTGTGTCTCTTAGTAATTCAGCTCCCAATGGTAAGCTGACTTTGGAGATTGTTAAAGACAGCATGTTTAACGAGGAAGCCAGGCGAAAGGGTATGGGTACAGATCAGACACAGGCTCTTGTCACGGAGAACAGGGGTAGGAATCCGAACAGAGGGTCTTGGAAAGGATCTAAAGATCGTAGTAAGTCCAAGAACAGTCGAGGCAAGTCACAGATGCGAGGAGGTTTTGTATGCTATTATTGTAACAAGGAAGGCCACACGAGCAAAAATTGTAGAATTCGTAAGAGAGATCAGAAACAGGGAAATAATGAGAAGAAGTCAGAAGACAAGAATACTACAGCTACAGTTTCTGAGGATGTGGTGGTACTCTCATTTGGAGATGAGGAGTGCCTACAGGTTACAGATAGTGATGTTGAGTGGGTTGTTGATACAGCCGCCTCCTACCATGCTACTCCTAGGAGAGAGTTCTTCACTTCGTATAAAGCCGGTGACTTTGGTACTGTGAAGATGGGTAATACCAGCTATTCCAAGATTGAGGGGATAGGTGACGTGTGTATTCAGACTAGCCTGGGTTGTACTTTGACATTGAAAGATGTTCGGCATGTTCCTGATTTACGGTTGAATTTGATTTCTGGTGTTGCACTAGATAAGATGGGTTATGATAACTATTTTGGAAGCGGAAAGTGGAAACTCACCAAAGGGTCCCTAGTTGTTGCAAAAGGGGAACTTTGTTGTACTTTGTACAAGACTCATGTGAAGGTGTGTTCAAGCGGGCTCAATGCAATTGAGGATGAATCTTCACCAAATTTGTGGCATAGGCGGTTGGCACACATGAGTGAGAAAGGGTTGCAGATTCTGGCAAAGAAGTCCCTCATTCCCTTTGCCAAATGTACAGTTCTTAACCCTTGTGATTATTGCTTATTTGGTAAGCACCATAGAGTTTCCTTTCATGCTTCTAGTAAAAGAAAAACCAAGTTGCTTGATATGGTTTATTCTGATGTTTGTGGTCCCATTGAGGTGGAGTCTTTGGGCGGTAATAAGTATTTTCTTACTTTTATTGATGATGCTTCACGTAAAGTGTGGGTGTATTTTTTGAAAACAAAAGACCAGGTCTTTCAGCATTTTCAGAGGTTCCATGCCATGGTGGAAAGAGAGACAGGAAAACCTTTGAAGTGCCTTCGTACTGATAACGGGGGAGAGTACACTTCAAAAGAGTTTGAAGCATATTGTGCAGGTCATGGTATACGGCATGAGAGGACAGTTCCACGTACCCCACAGCACAATGGTGTGGCCGAAAGGATGAATCGCACTATTGTAGAGAGAGTCAGATGCATGTTACGAATGGCTAAGCTGCCTAAGTCATTCTGGGGTGAAGCAGTTCGCACAGCTTGCTACTTGATTAATAGGTCTCCTTCAGCTCCTTTGGATTTTGAGATTCCAGAGAAAGTATGGACCGGTGGTGATATTTCCTACTCTTATCTGAGGGTGTTTGGGTGCAAGGCATTTGCACACGTTGCTAAGGAGCAGAGATCTAAGCTTGATGACAAAGCTACTCCATGTATCTTTGTTGGTTATGGAGATGCAGAGTTCGGGTACAGGTTATGGGATCCAGAAAATAAAAAGGTGATCAGAAGCAGAGATGTGATTTTTCACGAGCATCAGACTTTGGCAGATTTTGAGAAACCTACACAGCCTAGAGCGAGCAGTGCTCCAGACCTCACATCAGTTCCTTCCACATCACAGAGTGCCACAGATGGGGGAGAAGTACAGTATGAGCCAGTTATAGATGTTCCAGAATTTGGGGATGATGATGATGTGCCAGATACAGAGGGTGTTGAGCAGGGGGAGCAGCCCCCTCAACCAGAGATTACCATACCTCCAGTCAGAAGATCGACTAGAGAGCACAGACCATCAGTCAGGTATTCCAGTTCTGAGTATATTTTGCTTACAGATGAAGGGGAGCCAGAGAGTTTTCAGGAAGTTCAGTCTCACAGAGATAGAGGCAGTTGGGTACAGGCTATGCAAGATGAGATGAATTCCTTGCATAAGAACAACACTTATGAGTTGGTTGATCTTCCTAAGGGCAGAAAAGCGTTGAGAAACAAATGGGTGTTCAAGTTGAAGAAGGATGGTGACAAGCTACTAAAGTACAAGGCTCGTTTAGTTGTCAAGGGCTTCGGGCAGAAGCATGGCATTGATTTTGATGAGATTTTCTCACCGGTGGTGAAGATGAGTTCTATTCGAGTTGCTTTGGGTTTGGTAGCTAGCATGGATCTTGAGCTTGAGCAGCTAGATGTGAAGACTGCCTTCCTTCATGGTGATTTGGAGGAAGAGATTTATATGGTACAACCAGAGGGTTTTGAAGTTAAGGGGAAAGAGCATTTGGTTTGCAAGTTGAAGAAGAGTCTCTACGGCCTTAAGCAAGCTCCGAGACAGTGGTACAGGAAATTTGATTCATTCATGGTGGGTCATGGGTTCAAGAGAACCGCTGCAGATCAATGTGTTTATGTGCAGAAATTCCCGGATGGTAACTTTATTATGCTTTTACTTTATGTTGATGATATGCTTGTTATTGGACAAGATGTCAATATGATTCGCAGGCTTAAAGGAGAGTTGTTCAAGTCCTTTGATATGAAGGACTTAGGCCCAGCCCGACAGATTTTGGGTATGAAGATTGTTCGTGACAGGAAAGCCAAGAAGATATGGTTGTCACAAGAGAAATACGTTGAACGGGTGCTTGAAAAATTCAACATGAGAGATGCTAAGCCAGTTAGCACTCCTCTTGCGAGTCACTTTAAGCTAAGTAAAAGCTTGTGTCCCTCTACCCGAGAAGGAAGAGAAGAAATGGCAGTTGTTCCTTACTCCTCGGCAGTAGGGAGTCTTATGTATGCAATGGTTTGTACACGACCTGATATTGCTCATGCAGTGGGTGTTGTGAGCAGATTTCTTTCCAATCCTGGAAGAGAGCATTGGGAAGCAGTTAAGTGGATTCTTCGTTACTTGAAGGGTACTTCGAGTTTGTGTTTATGTTTTGGGAGTTCAAAACCAGTCTTGGAAGGGTTTACAGATTCAGATATGGCAGGGGACATTGATGACCGAAAGTCTATTTCGGGTTTCTTGTTTACTTTTGCAGGGGGAGCTGTCTCGTGGCAGTCCAAGTTGCAAAAATGTGTTGCCTTGTCTACCACTGAAGCTGAGTATATCGCTGCTACTGAAGCAGGGAAAGAGATGTTATGGATGAAACGGTTTCTCCAAGAGTTGGATTTGAAGCAAGATGAGTATGTGGTTCATTGTGATAGTCAGAGTGCTATGGACTTGAGCAAGAACGCCACATACCACTCCCGCACTAAACATATTGATGTTCGCTACCATTGGATTCGTGAGGTAATGGAAAAGCAAGAAATGAAATTGAAGAAAATTCATACAGACAAGAATCCGTCTGATATGATGACAAAGGGCGTGACAAGAGAGAAGCTTGAGCTTTGTAAGGCTCTAGCCGGGATGGACTCCAAGTGAGGGTCAAGATTGGGTGTTCCCTCCTCTCATGTGTATGGAGGGGGAGATTGTTGGGTATACCATGTGGTCCACACACATGAGATCAATGCCCTTGTTAGTGGGCTAGTTTTTTATTGCTAGTTGTTGACACTTGGGCCCATGTGGGCCAAGGCTTCAATAACCTAAATAAGCAAAAGGCAGTGTGCCTTGGTCATTCTCAGTTCTGCGCAGCAAAGAAACAGAGAGCTTCTTTGTTGGTGAGTTTTGCGGCGGCTGAAAGATAGAAGCAGAGTGAGGGTCTCGGCTTGAGGGAGCAGATTCTCAAGGCTGTTCAAGGGACTGTTTGTTTACCAAGATCTTTGGGGGTTTTGAAGGTAGCTTTACTTGTATTCCTTTGGGTATTGTGAACCCTAAGAGGTAACCCTTATACTCACTCTCTTTGATTGAATACCTCAAGTTTAGGGCAAGAACTTGAGAGAACATTGTGTATTCATTATTTTTGATATAGTGGAATTATTCGGAGTTGCCCTGTGGTTTTTCCCCTCTACATTGGAGGGTTTTCCACATAAATCTTGGTGTTATTTATTTCGTGCTTGGGTGCTTTATTATATTGCTTGAGGTTGATTGTGGTGAAAAGAATTATCCATTGTAGCTTGGATATTATTTATTCCTATTTAACTTACACTAGACAAGGGTTAGGAAGTGTTGCTCCTAATATTGGGGATTTCCGCATTTTTCCCCAACACTATCTAGAGCACTCATTTACAAACAAGCCCCCTCATGTTTGACAGCATTTCAGTTGCAAGCGAATCAACCTGACCCAGTCATATGATAAAATGTTATTTAAATCCACTCACATATATGAACATAAAGGGAAAAAGGAAATATATATATATATATATATATAATATTAATAATAATGATTTATTATGTTAAAAAAAAGTTTACCACACTATGCTATTAACTTGAAATTTTTTTTTTAATTGAATGAGAAATGTGGGCTGTGAGAAGCAACGATATCCACACATAATATATGTAATTCAACAAGAGTGGGTGAGGGGTTGTTGAAGTCCATAGCTTGTATTCTGTTTTGTAAATGATGGAGTAATCAAATAGGTTGTTGCCTTTCTTTTCCTGACGTCATAATATGTTTAAATTTTTCATTTGATTAGGACACACTTCGATCAGTCTTCATCTAGTCTTATAGTAATCAGAACAATCATTTTAGGGAAATGTTTGGCACACACACTTTTTGATGTACTATGCTTTAAACACATGTACCTTGTGCTATTTGAATTTTTCACATTTTTCTGTGCATCACTTACACAGCATATGGTACATGCATTTAAAGCTGTGTGTCAAAAAATGTGTCAAAAAGTGTATAGCACTACTTGTTTGTACCATATAGATTCAATCCAGTAAAATGCTGACACATGGCATGTGTGGGGACAATTACATTGCATGATTGAGAAGGGACAAGAAAATGACGTGTGGAACATATGTGGAAGAATTCAAATGTGATGTATAAGGCGTGAACAGATTGCTGAGTGGGAATAGTTGAATTCAAGAAGTAACTGCTAGACACGTGTCAGGCAAAAATCAAGACAGTTTGGAGTAACAGTTGGGTAACATGGTAAATCGAAGAAGCAGTTGTCTCGAAGGCTTATAAATAGAGGAAAGATGAAGAAGAAAACGGAGACACAGACTCCAACTAATCCCTCAAAAATACAATTTTGTTGTTACGTACATTTTATCTTTCTTCTAGGAGTAATAATTTCACTTTGAAACATCCTTCGAGATTAGGATCTGTACTTTTTTTTTTATTTTTTTATAATAAAAGTAGTTTCTTGTTTTTACTGTCTTATAGTTTTAGTTTATCTTTTAATCTGTTTGTCTATTCTACCCGATAAAAGTCCTTTCAATTAAGGCATTCAAACGATCACAATTAGGCTGGTGAGGCGCATTTGGCTTACACAATTACACAATCACATTAGCAACTAGTTTTCCTGGTATGCTCGCACATACAATATTACACTAATATCCTTGGAAGGATTTATAGCCAAACACTACTCATCACTTTATTAATGCCAGTTTTTCTCTAGGATGAATCTTGCCTACTACATTCCAAACTTTTTGTAAAGGGCAGTATCTGAATGAGCCAATCTGGTTTGAAATCTCAAAACATTCCCAGGATTATTAACCTTCTTACTGTGATGACAATGACAGTGTCCATTTTCTTTCCCATTCTTGATCATCGTACGATCTCTGCCACCATTATTCTGATCATTTGGAAATACGTAAAGCAGTTTTGGTTCAACGAAAGCATTACCAGAATCCCGGAGAGACTCCAAGACCTTGACCACATCGCTCATTCTAGGCCGAGGCGTTGAGTGGTGGCTCAAGCATTTGTAAGCTAATTCGGCTGCCTTTTGGACCCCCTTGGTTGAATATTGCCCTTCAAGTTGGGGGTCAATAAGCCGATCAAGTTTTCGTGGATCTCTTAAGAGTGGCCTTGCCCATTCTACAAGGTTCTGCTCTCTACTTGGACGTGACTTGTCCATTGACCTTTTACCTGTTAGCATCTCTAGGAGGACAACTCCAAAGCTATACACATCACTCATTGTTGTCAAATGACCTGTAATTACTAACATATCTTCCTTAATTTGTGAATACTTTTGATTGATTAAAAGGACTTAAAAAAAAAAAAAAAAAGTCATTGTGTATATAATAAGTAATAGTTTGAACTCATAAAGAATCAGGTGGAAGCTGCTTCTTGGGAACTATTTAATTCAATAGTTGATGGAATTCATTCCTTCAGAAAAACAACACAAATACTAAGTGCGGGTATTGGATAAAATTACCGGTCATGATGTACTCAGGAGCAGCATAGCCGTGTGTTCCCATTATACGGGTTGAAACATGTGTGTCATCTCCTTCTGGACCATCCTTTGCCAGCCCAAAATCTGATAATTTAGCAGAGTAATCCTGGAAAGCAAAACACAAAAGCTATTACGACTACATCTTTATCATCTCAACCCTCATTAATTGTGACTTAATTAGATAAAATTGGATAAGAAAATATCTAGATGTACTAATGGATTTCAATTTGTGAAATCGTGGCTTATACACTGAAAAATGAAGAGAGAGATCAGAAGAATAGCTTACAGAGTCCAATAGGATGTTTGAAGCTTTAAAATCACGGTATATTACTGGTTTATCTGCTTCATGGAGGAATGCTAGACCCTTTGCTGCTCCCTCTGCAATTAACATCCTGGTTGACCATGGCAATGCACCACAATATTCTGCAATTTCATAAAGGTATATATTTTAGGACAGCAATTTTTCTTTTCCAGTATTGGGAGTATATATCATCAATTGTTCTATAAAATTATTGATTGGTTGTGGTTTCGGCCGATGTGCGTGCATACACCATTCGATCTACTTTTAGTTTTCTAGCTTCCTCCTGCATGCCTACCGTATATCAAAGGGTGCTTCCTATGTTACCTGGACTCTCCTACTACCCCCAAGTACCCGATCCCTGTGTCCGACGCCCGTACCCAATTCGGACACTCGGATCCTCCACAAGTGATGTTGAAAAGGCAAGTAGAAGCTTAAAATTGTGGGCAAAGAGGTTTCTAACTATTGATATTAAGAAACATAGTATGTTTATACGTTCAGAAGGTGTCCGCATACCCGTATCCAACGTTTGGACACATATCCCCGGATCCTAAGATTTGGATTTATAGGAGGTCCGACACCTAGATACACACCCGTACCCGACACCCATACCCGAGTCTGGGTAACATAGGGTGCTTCTGCCTTTCTACCCTTCTGTATAGGTATATATGCATATGAACTTGTTGAAAATAAGATGATGTTCATTTACTAACCAGTAAAAACTAAAATTTAAAATAATTATTAAAAAAAAAATGGTGTAAATTATGCAACATACTTCCGAAGAGTTGATTTTCTAAGCTGCCTCTTGCCATGTATTCATACACTAGGAGCCTGTGCTCTTCCTCCCAACAGTACCCAATCAACTTGACAAGATGTGAATGCCTCAATTGTCCAAGAAATATCACTTCTGCCTACAAATTAATCCACCACACTTGAATAAACACATATAGACAACTTTTTTTTTTTTTTTTTTTTTTTTTATCAGAATAAATCATGATTAACATCCTCAAAAAAAAAAAAAAAAAAAAAAAAAAAAGTAGTAACTAACCAGCCATTCGTTGTGGCCTTGCTGGCCGTCCAAGTCCAGTAATTTGACAGCCACTGGCTGAGGTTTCAAACCAGGCCTAAGCTTGTCATCAATGAATCCCTTGTGCACCGGTCCAAATCCACCTTCTCCTAGCAGATTACTCAAGGAGAAATTATGTGTTATCTCTCTCAGCTCTGCGAATGTAAATATGTGAAGGTTGGAGGATATGAAAGAATTAGAGAGATCATTAGCAGAAAGTGGTGACCCTGGGTTGCTCAAGTACTCCGACAGAGATACCCTCTGCAAAGAGGTTTGTTGCAAAACCTGTTTTTTGGGTTCTGGCAAAGGGTTTTCGATATTATTGCAGCAACTTGGGATTATCACTTTCCAAGTGATCTTCCTAGTTAGAGTCGTCATCGATCTCTTATGATCAAAGAATAAGAACACTAAACACTAACAGTTAACTTTGTTTGTGATAAAAAAAAAAAAAAAAAACAATTCAGGATTAAAAGCTCTTATCAAAGAGAAAAGTAAAATGGAAAGATGAGGCATACAGAGTAGTTGTTGAGGTATGGAAGAGTTTTGAGGCTCAACTTGACTATTTTGCTATGGCTAACTATTACAAATATTCCATATATATATATATAGCGATTCCAATGACCTTATATTTTGTACTTTCTTTATGGATTGTTATTCATGCAAACCTTATTTTTATGTGCTTATGTTTTGTTTGGGAGATTATACTTATTTTAATTTCCAATGTGTCAATTACTCCAAAGTCTCCATATTAGTTAGAGGGAAACATTTGACTTTTTTGTTTACTTTAACATGATTAGAAACTCTTGAAGTAAGTTTATATATATAATATATCATAGTAGGTGGTGTGCTAATTATTTTAAATTTGTCTGTTGTACACATGTTAAATTGGATCCAAAGTTTTCTTTGCTTTTGAGTGCAAATTAAAGGGGTAGGAACTCCAAAAGGTTTGAGACGGCAGGTTTGTTACTCTATACACAGCCACATCAGAGTTCACCAACCAGCAATATGAAGAATTAATGTATGTAAAACTAATGCATTGGTCTCATAATTAAGCACTAATGCAGAGGTAATTTTCGGTACGTTTCATAAAATTGGAAATTAAGTACTTGATTTTAAGTGGTGAATTATAAGTACCGAAAATGTTACGCTATTGAATTTGCTATACTGAAATAGTGTTTCAAGTACTGAAATAGACTGCAATCAATGATTATTTTTAGTAGAAAATTTTCACTTAGGCTTTGTTTGGTTCATGGATTTTGGGAGGGACAAGGAAAACAAGATGGAAAACTAGTCTCATCTGTAAGGTAAAAAGAACTAGTTTTGCTTCTTGTTTTCCTTTTCCCATTCTTTTCTCTCACGAAATGCGTGAACCAAACAAAGCTTTAAAAGTTTTCAGTGGGTTTTTCGGCCTTCGCTACTTCTTTTTTTCAAATACATAATCAAGCGCAATTGACAAAGAACAAATGCTGAAAATAGTTGGGCTTGATACACACCCTTTCTCAATTCAAAAAACAAATTGCATGGATCCCCCTATAGCAGCTATATAGTGTTTAAGCCGGGCAGGTCAACTGTATTATGAGAATCACAACCATTGATTCCATTGACTTCTTCAGAGAATTGCATGACTTTGGATAATGTTTCTAGTTTAACAATTGATGTTCCAATCATCATACGACACATGTTTACCTGACCTAATCCTAGGAATATATCTTGGCTTTAGGTAGTGCATAACCTATACTATACCATATATATATATATATATATGCTTTTAGCCCAAAGGAATTTTTTGTCCACATATATAGTCTTTCATAATAGGATCATCAAATGCAATTTTATTTTATTTTATTTTATTTTTCCTTATCAAGATCTTATACTGCTGACATTTTTGTTATTAAATCATTTGAAGAGAGGTTAATCAAGCAATAAGCAACTAGATACTAGTAATATTTAGGTTGATAAGGTCCTCTTAGTATATTAAACGGACCAGAAGAGGTGACATGACACCCACACACCAAAGACCCGACCCTAGAAAATCTTAAATGAGTTGAGCAAATCCAATCTACTCGCAACTACCCTTTAATTTATAACTTCAGACAATTAACAATCTCAAAAACTGAAAGCCTCTTAATTAAGGAGTTCACCAAACTTTCTTCTCTCCACATACTTGTACTCCTTTGTACTATTTTTTTTTCGGTGTGTACTAGGAATTTTTTCATTAAACCTTTTTTCACTTCAAGAGACCACAAGGGCTATTGAAAGCCTTGATATTAATCATGCCTGGGACCAAAGTATCCATACCACCTGACTTCTATGTACATTATACTTCCCCATGTATACCAACCGGTTAATACTAGGGACGGAAAATGATAGACCCACACAGTGAATCACACACTTTTTTCTACACATAGCTTTAAATGCTTGTACTTTGTGCTGTTTGAATTTTTTTATACTTTTTTGTACCCCACTAATACAGCACATGGTACATGCATGTAAAGCTGTGTGTAGAAAAAATGTGTGGTTCACTGTGTGGGTCTAGTAGTGCTCTACTTGGGACACACCAAAAAACACAACTTTTGGGACGCAACCCAAGAGATGTGTCTATCTGTCTCCTATGTCATTGTAGTGTCCAGTGACATCACAGGAGAGATAAAGGCACATCGTTTGAGTTGTTTCAAAAGTTACGTCTTTGGGTGTGTCCCAATCTTTACTCATACCAAAGACAAAATCTAACTTATCATATTGTATACACATCCACTACTCAAGGAGTGGAAGTCTCATTGGAGGCCGCCTCCAATTCCAGGAACAAAGTTCCTTGGAAAGTTTGATGTTGTAAGAAAGTGCAGAAGAATTGATTCTCCTTTCCATTTCCTCCACAAAAAAGTAAAACTCCCGATGTTTCCTGAAAGCAACAGAGACGGCAGATTAGATCAGCAGATCTCTCCTATTAAGTTAAGTTAAATGTTTTTTCTCCTTCCAAACAAATCAACATACATATAATAACACTGTCATCCGATTAACAATGGCTGCAACACAGTTTCCACCAAATATTATACGACATAAATAACTCAACTTAATAGCTCATCTCATGGAGTTAATGGCATCATCAGTGCCCCATTTCTGTACCTTTTGGTCAGCTGAATGAGATGATGGCTCAAGGGGTAACTAAAAACTTCCGTTCACTCAGTCCACGTATTTTCAAAATTTAGCACTCGGAGTGGCTTCCAACTTCCTTCTATTACCTTTTTAAGTGCTTTAATCAGCAAAGACTGCTTATTAAAACTACATTCAGAATATTGAGGATTAATACAACTGAACCCCTCCGACATAAGGCGGACACATCCCTTTCCAGCCAGTGTGTGATCATAACCCCCGAAACTCTAAAGGCATGGTGGTAACTAATGTATTTAACGTCATCCTACACTGATGAGTCATTCACTGTGTTGGTTGTTGCATGGGGCCGCTTGTATGCATCATGTTTAACACCGACAAACACAAAGACATGAGGCGGTCCATTAAGCAACTTCTGACAAAACTGTAAACCCTCAATGCAGTGAGTCCAAGAAAACAGTGTTATTAAACATTAAAAAAAAAAAAAAAAAAATGTAGTAAACATAAAAACAGAGGAATGCTCATATCGATGGATGGAATTCATAAGAAACACAAATGGTGAGAGCATTAAACAAGAGCTTACAGGAGGGGCAAGGGCTGCGTCAACAATAGAGCGGACCCCATTTTCAGGTGACTGCAGAAGCCCCAGAAGTTTCAAGACAAAAAGAGCCACCCACGCGACTCACGAAGGAATTCCTTCCCGCATTATGTAATTTATGTTGGTTTCCACTGCTCCCGGATCCACAGCACTTGCATCATTGTAAAGCCACAAATTTTTGGGGGGGCTGCTTTCTGTCATTTTGATCTCAGAATTTGCATATGTTTTTGGATGTTGGCAGCTTTGCTTTCTTTAATCTGTTAGTTTGCTTTGTTGCTTTGTCTAGATCTTCCTCTGTTAAGGTATGATGTTGGGCTTTGTTTTAGGGAGATAGTCTCTAGTGTTTCTTTTTGGGGTAATACTTGGGGCACAACCAAAGCCACAACCTTTTGCTCACAATCTCTATTTTGTGTCTATCTCTCTCTTGATGGGTCCCACAGTGCCAGTGACCCCATAGTGCCCACTAGAAGAGAGATAGACACAAAATGAAGGTTGTGAGCAAAAGGTTGTGACTTTAGTTGTACCCCAAGTATTACTCTTCTTTTTGTGAGATTGGGGTGTCAAGGTGCTGTCTTCACCTTTTTTGTGTACTCCCTTTTATCTTTTGCTAATAAAGTTTTAATTCTGCCGAGCAAAAAAAAAAAAATGAAATCACTCACAGCGTCATTACTCTTTTTCTTTTTTCTTCTTTTTAATTCTATACAATACAGAAATATAAACATATAATTAGAGCTGGAATTTGTCAAACAAAAAAAAAAAAAAACATACATCGGTCATAGTCAAATGATTAATTTACCCTCTAATTCTCAACAGAATGAAAACGTGGGACCAAAACCCAGTTTTGTCAAACTATCTGTTCAATCTCTTCCAAACAAATAGAGTTGGTTCTGCTTCAGTTGAAGCAAAATTTTCAAGTTGTTTCAAAATATCAGACCAATTGAAACAAAAAAAAAATTAAAAAATTTACGGTAATCAATACTGATGGGAGCTATTTCCGACGAATTGAAGCAAATGGGTATCAACAATTGAGGATATGAGCTTAAACAGGGCAGCTAATTGGGTTTGTGAGCCCAAACCAGTGAACCCAATCAAAACAATCAAGACCCACAGCACCAACTTATATAAGTACGAACTTATATAGGAATACCTATGCTATAAGGATTGGCCTAACCATAGAGGTTCAGGCTGACGGGATTCTGGTGTTGCCGTCGCATGATATTTCTTCTTTCTCTTTTTAGAGAGAGAAATATGAAAAAGGAAGTTTTTGTTTAGACTTTCGAGCAATCTTCCGTATAATTTGGTGTTTTGGTTCTATGGTATAACCAATCATTTGACATACATTGATATTTGTACAAAAAATATTTGTACATTTACAATAAATGTTTGTACTAATATAAGAAATGTTGTACCTTTTTAAGAAATTTTTATAACTAGAAGAAAATATTGCACTATTATAAGAAATGTTTGAATCAAGGTAATAAAATGTTGTACCTTTATAAGAAATATTTATACCAAATCAAAATCACTTGTGGTTTTATTCGTGAAAAGAAATCTTAGTACTTATAGCAAGAGAGTTTTGTATGCATGATGATGAAACTTTGTACCTATGACTTTTGTAAGTGTGATAAGGGAGCTTTGTACCCATGATAAGAATCCTTAGTACCTATGTTAAGAAATCTTTGTACTTATGGAAATGAGCATTTATACCTGTGGTACAAATATTTCTTACCATTGTGTGTCAAGTTGTTTGGTTGTATCATACAACCAAATCACTTGGTTGTATGGAAGCATTCGCCTTAGACTTTAGGATAAAAATAAAAGAGTATTTTTGCTCACCCAAAAATGGTCACCATTGCTGGGGTTGTTAATGGTCGGTTTTCGGTCGGTTTTTCTCAGTTTTGGGGGGAAAAAAATCCACCAATAGGCTCGGTTCAGTCGGATTTTGGGGAGGGTTTCGGTCGGTTCGGTTTGGTTCGGTTTTCTTCTTGGACTACATGTTTGAAAACCGATCGAATGAGCTCGGTTTGCTTGGTTCGGTCGGTCGGTTGGTTTCGGCCTCGTTTTTTTATGACCACCCCTAACATGTCTCTACTGGGTGACATGTGTCTCATTCTATGATGTGTATCATTCCAATGGTTATGTTGATGATACAAGGGCAAAATATGAATAGAATGGGACACATGTCACTCAGCTATGTCCTGGGTGAGCAAAACTGCTCTTTAAAAAGAATTGATTTTGCTTACCCTTTGCTCACCTTTTGCTCACCCTCTTCTCTCATTGGTTAATGCAGTAGGATTTTAGATTAAATGAAAATTATTTAATGGTGTAAAATACTGGATCCCACTGCATTAGTCAATGGGAGATGAGTGTGAGCAATTTTGGGTTGAGCAAAACTGCACTCGTAAAGAAAATACTAGGAAAGGAAGAAGAAACTAAGGGTAGTTCAGTAATTTCAAGAGTTAAATGTTGTGGGAATAAACTCTCTCCTAGCTCTATACACTTTTTGGTGTGTATGTCGCATGCGCCGTTAAGTTAGATGAAACTTGTAACAGTTTCACTTTAAATAAAATCACATGGAGGTTTCTTGTCAGGTTTTAAACTACAGAGAGGTAATGTAAAAATGGTCCAAATTACAAGTGGGTAAAGTGTATTTTACCCTAATTCGTACTGAATATGAATACGATGCCTAATAAATCTAGATCAACAAACTCAGACCCGCTCTACAAAGGGCGTGTTGGAGCAGTTAGTGAAACACAAAGGAAAAGAAAATCTGTAGCACAAAACAAGATACAAGACTTCGAGGCGTATCTAAAGACACTTTCTTTAGAACCTGATTCGTCCCCACTCATAAGAGTTTGCTAATGAACTACTGACAAACTGTTCCCAAAATACAACAAAGCCTAAGTGTGAAGTTCTATACTTGGTAAAATTAGAAAACTTCCAGCAAGAAGTGTTCGTGACAGAGACTATCCTAGGACTAAGAGAGATGACCTTCGTATCTATTCTTTTGCATATATGAAATCGTATGTTAATTTAGAAACCAGACTTGAATATATAGATGTGAATATGGCTTTCCCAAAAGTCACAACTCTTGAAAAGCTATGTTTTTGTAGTGAAAAGTTACAAGTCATAACCACCCAAAATAGCTTTTCGTAGAAAGTCCTGATTGAATGAAAAGTTACAACTGCTCTCAATTCAATTCAAATTTAAAATAATTAACTGTATTTTCTTCTATTTTAATATCTCAAATTACTCTATAGATGATTGATCAATTCATTTACAAAGTAATTTGAACACCTAACATCAAATGGGAGATTCAATCTGCAAAATGTAAAGACAATTAAATATGGAAAAGGCAATTAAACCTGCAGAAAATTTAACGTTTGAAAATTTTTTTCTACCTATATGTAATTTTGAAATTAAAATTTCTGACCCCTACAAAATTCTGAAAAACTTTGATATATTTATGCAATAATCAAACAACCATTTCAAAATTTTTGAAAACTTCGATACGTATAGAGTAATGATGTACTTCACAAATTTAGTTCTCAAATGCTTTGTCAATTGTACTACATTTATCTATTACTATAACCAAAGAGAGAACGATTTCTCCTCTTCTCACCTATGCCACTTGGCATTTCCTATATTTTTCTTTTTCATGTGGCATTTCATATATTTTCCATTTTTCCTCTTTTCTTTTTTAATATTATATATATCACATAGCTTTATATAAGATTAGATAATTATTTATTGGTAAATTTTTCCTCTCTTCTATTACTGATAAACTTACATAGCATTTAAGATTTTTTGGCTCTTCCTCTTCTGCCAATTATTTCTCGGTGTTTTGTATGTATTTATATATCCTTCTTCCATTGTGCAGGTAGAACCTTAAAGGATGGTGAATATTGGGATTCTCAAGAAAAACTCCTCCCCTTCTAGAAAAGCTCTAACTTGGCAAGTTTTTTTTTTTTTTGGGTGAAAATCTTCAACTTCTGAAAACACCCGCCCCCCCACTCCCCAAAAAAAAAAACCGCTTCAACTTCCCCATCACTCCATCTGTTTTTTTTTTTTAAGAAATATAAGATTTGATCCCTATTTTGGATCATTAATTGGAATTCATCATAGCCACATTGCATGTATAGTAATTAGTCCCTGATTTTGGAAAGTAATCAGTATTTAGTCATGTTTTCCAATTTGATAGAGATTTTATGGACCAATATGCCCTTCGTTACATACATACATGTATGTATATATATATATATGCATGTATGTGTGTAAAAAGTGAGATTTTCTCACAAAAAAGTGAGAATTTTTCACATCTTCAATTTCTCACTTTTTACACGCTTCTCACTTTTTTGTGAGAAATTCTCACTTTTTACACGGTCCGTCTTTTAAGTCCATTTTTTAAGGTCTGGACTAGGGGTGTGTTTCGGCTGGAACGGATCGGAATACCCTCTTTCGGAAAAAATGTATATATATTCCGAAAATTTTGGAATTAAATAGGTGTTCCAATTTCCGTTCCGATTTTTTCGACAATCCATTTTCCTTTCTGATTTTGGAATTTCAGAATTTTCAGAATTCTTTAGAAATTTTCGAAATTTTTTTGGAATTTTCAGAATTGGAATTGGAATTTTTCATAATTTTTGAAATTTTCGGAATACAAATGCTATTGAAAGGGTAAGTCATTCTTTTATAGAGAGTCTCCAACTCTCTCATTTCTCTTCTTATTCGATGTGGGACAAATAAGTCCACATTCTTCCAAATTTTCAGAAAATATTCGGATTTTTTCAGAAATATTTTCAAAAAATTTCGGAAAACATATTTTCGGAATATTTTCGAAATTCCCAAAACAATTCCAATTCTGTTCCGATTTTTTTCGGAATTTTCGGAATTCGGAATTTAATTTTTGGTGCCAAAATCGGAATTTTTCGAATCTGAATCGATCGAAAACGAACTTTCCATTCTAAATGACAGCCCTAGTTCGGACTCTATATATGTACAGAGTAATAGAGACTTGAATTTAGGGGTTTCAAATTTAAACACCAAACAACTATTTCTATATATAGAGAGAGAAGCGTGATAACTCCACATATATTATCTCTCTCCAATTCTCTCTCTCTCTAAAAATTGGAACACATTATTTACAACGTACCCAACTTATCGTCTTCCTCTCTCTCTAGAAATTGTTAGCATTCCATTTGATTGGATTTGTCACCAACCACTGTGGTAAAGGTGAGAAAGGTGAGTGCAAAGTTACCAATCTGTACAATATCTCTAATTTTCAAAACCTCAAAAATTACATGCAAAGCCAAAGCAATATCCTACTACAAGATAAAAATTTCATTTCAAACATGCAAATCCTTAGAAATTCAAACATCAAGGTCAAAAGACATTGTCGAGAAAGGGAATCGTCGGAAATTTCTTTTCCATATAATTAAGTCCTATGTGTATCAAATGCAAGATGTCAAGACAATCAGCCTCATGATAAGGAATGCAAAGCAAAGGATAGCATAAAGCAGCATCAAACAAAGTCAAGGGTACAAGCCCATCAAGTCTCAAACAGAATACAAAGAAAACAAGAAAGATAGTCATAGGTACATATGAAAGAGGTAATCAACATCAGTGACGAGTAACCCGTGGGTACCGAGTAGGTATATCTGAGGTCGTAGAATATCATCATCATCAATTCGGCACCTTCGCCTAGACACGCCAGCCCCACCAGAAGGGCCTGCATTCATTCGCTCTAGCTGCGATCGAAGCTGTCTGACTTAAGCCATCAGGAGACTTGAACAGCCAGAAAGCGCGAACTTCAAAGGATTTGGGTTTTGCTTTAAGATTGGGATCTAGATATATGAATTGCCAAGAAGGCCTGCCTTGTTAAGAAAGTTGAATTTAGATCAAACACTGCTAATCATGCTCTGCATTTGACATGCGCTTCAGTAGCATTTTCTTTGTACTTCAGTAGCATATTATCTGTGCCTTTGTAAATTAGCTCTATCCTCTACAAATTGACCCCACAAATTGTTTTAACCCTAGATTGGTCCAACCTTGATGTGTAAGCCTTAAGAGTGCTTGAAATTTGTTGGAATTGGTCTAAAGGACCCTTGGAGATTTGAATTTTGATTCAAAACCGTTCAGGATTAAAGAAAAGTCCCCAGACATGAAGAATCGAGGGCACCACAGCTTAAAAATAATGAGAAATGATGATTTATAATGAACTCCCGTAGATTTGGGTTGATTAAGTATTGTCCTAGAAAATAGACACTTGGGTTTCCAGTCTTGCGAGAATTGCATCCAGAAAGGATTTGCAGAAGATACATCAGAACACAGAATGTCACGACCCAATCTCGCTCAGTAAGATATTGTCCGCTTTAGGCCCAAACCCGCACGGATTTGTTCTTGGGCCACTACCCAAAAGACCTCTTACTAAGGAGACTTGGAACCACACATATATAGCATATTACCCTTCCTTCCCCATGCGATGTGGGACGAACTCCCCCTACAGCACTTAGCACCAGGGTCATTACACAGAATCTTCAGAAGCTGAGAATCAAAGATGTTCATAAAGGGTCAGAATAAGCCCAACGTGTTGCAAGAATATTTGAACATTCGAAGTGAGTCTCAGATATCTCCCCAAGTAGAGAACTTTCAGATATTATCAGAATTACCTCCAGAACCAAGGTATACTTTAGCAAATTCATGAAATCAGAACCCGTACATCTCTCAAAATCATAGAATCTCCCCAGCAGAGAATTTTAGAACTCGTATTACCTCCAGATATAGGGTATCTCTTAGAATCGTGTGTCGAGTATCGGGGTTGCCTCCAGAAGAAGGGTTTCTCTCAGCGTCGCATATTAAAACTGCCTCTAGATGAAGAGTATCTCTCAGAATCGTGTGTATCTCATAATCGTGTATCGGGGTAGCCTCCAAAATATAGGGTATAATCGTGAATCTCTCAGCGTCGCGTATCAGAACTGACTCCAAATGAAGGGTATTTCTCAGAATCGTGTGTATCTCATAATCGTGTATCGGGGTAGCCTCCAGAATATAGGGCATCTGTCAGAATCGTATCTCTCAGCATTATGTATTCGGGTTGCCTCCAGACGTAGGGTATTTCTCAAAATCGTGTATCTATCAGCATCGTGTATCTCTCAGAATCGTATATCTCTCAACATCGTGTATTAGGGTTGCCTCCAGGATGTAGGGTTTCTCTCAGAATCCGTGTATCTCTCATAATTCGTGCACTTAGAAGAAGGACCTGTTTCAGAAGAATAGAAGATTTATCTCTGGCAGAGAGACCTGTTTCTGAAGATTTGCCTCCAGACCTGCTACAGAAGATTTGTCCTCAGAAGAAGGACCTATTTCAGAAGAACAGAAGATTTATCTCCGGTGTAGAGACCTATTTCAGAAGATTTATTTCCAGACCTACTACAGAAGATTTGTCCCCAGCAGAAATACCTATTTTAGATGATTTGTCTCCAGCAAAAAGACCTATTTCATAAAATTTGTTTCCAAGACCTGTTACAGAAAATTTGTCCCCAGTAGAAGGACATGTTGCAGAAGAACAGAAGATTTGTCCACAGAAGAAGGACCTGTTTCAGAAGATTCGTCCAGCTATAGAAAGTTCATCCCCCAGCAGAAGGACTCTACATTAGCAATCGTCCCCAACAGAAGGACTCTTCATCAGCAATCGTCCAGAGGTTAGGACTCTACATCAGCAATCGTCCCCAGTAGAAGGACTCTACATCAGCGATCATCCAGGATTGGGACGCATTTTTATCAAAAATTGTAGGAATGATTCAGAATTCATCCAAGATACTCCGCTATTTTGAAAGTCGTCCAAGATATAGATGACACCTACAAGCCTCACACTCAGAATAAAGATTCCGACAAGACTTCGAGAATCATCCAGGATATAGATAGCATACTTCTCTTTAGACATATTCGACTGTGAGAGTGAGACATTGCATCCCCTACATTAGATTATGAATCTAGGGAACCTTTTGAGGATGATTCCTCCAGCACGTACACGTTCACGTTTTTATACTGCATCAACATCCTAGTATAGGAACATTTCATCTGTATTGTTGATTGTGTGTTTTTTTCAGTGTTCTTGCGCGTTTGATCTACGCTCTGGTCTGATTCTGCCAAGGCGGGCATGAAGGACTCGGCTCCGGTGACCATGCATTCAACCTGCAAAAAGGCAAGAATAAACAGGTCAGTTATTACTGGTAAATGGAAGAGTAAATAAAGAACAAGGTGATAAGATTACTCACAAAGTGGGAGAGGCTGTAAAGCTATCCCTGGAAAGTCTAGGGAGACATGTTAGCACACATCTCCTCTTGGCTCGGAAGAAGCTCGACCTAACCCTCTCTCGGATCTCTGAGGACTCTCCCAGTGTTGCCCTGGACACTATGTTGCCACCTGGTAAGACTGGTACCACAGTATCATTACCCGCATCATCATCTGCTATAGCCTCCTCCACTATTGGATAACCCTCTGCCACTACAATGTCCACTCCAACCGGCACATCCATACCAGTTGGGTCCTTAGGGTCCTCCTCCAGATCATACTCCGGCTCTTTGTCGTCAGTGTCCTCGTCCTCCTTATCCTCCATATCCTCGTCATCATCCTCTAGCTGGTCATCATCGTCATCCTCACCCTCGTCTGGATCATCATCCTCTGGGTCCTCATCTACTGGGGGTGCATCAACCATGTCCTCCTCTGGTGGGGGTAGAGGTGTCTAGGGTGGTGGCTCTATCGGGGGAGGTGGAGGCACCCTCTGAAAGTAGGACCTGGTACAAGAAACGGTCTCGCAACATCTGCAGGGAATCCTCCTCGATGCGTCGAAAGGTCTCCTTACGGTAAATCATCTCTTGGCATATCACCTCTGGGTTCTGGGTCCCAAATCTCTACTGCTCAATTTGCATATCTCGCTCTGTCTCTGTGATGACTCGCTGCCTAACCTTCTAGGCATAGTATTGTGGATCTGCTGGCTCAATACTGCCCTCGTACACATAGTGTCCTCTAAACTCTTATTAATATACAGAAATATGAAAAGTAAAGCGCAATGGTGCCATGCTACCTGAAAAAGGGACTATCTTAAGTCAGAACTGGTCTTAATGCTCATCTATAGAATCTCAAGGTTCTAGGACTAAATGGTGTGGGCAATCTGTGAGTGAAAAGGTATAAAACCTAGGCTCTGATACCAAAAATCCTGTCACGACCCGGAACGGCAAAAATAGAGAAAAATAAATTTTCTTTTTGGGTCCAAAGGCAGTGACTGGTGAAGTCACATGATTGTCTACACCACGCAGTATTAAGCAATAATAAGGAATAAAGATAACAAGAATGAAATCTAGGTTCTAGTTAATGCATAGCTTAAAGTCAACAGAAGGTTACTAGCTATTACAATTAGAGTCTCAAAACTAACATAGCAGAGGTACAAACATCTAGGCAACATATGCCTAGTTACAAAAGTTCTGGAAAGCAGTAAAGATAATTAAACTACAATCTATCCTAATCTTCAGTTGGCGTAGAGGTAGTCCTTGGCTTAGTAGTCCTCTTTTGTCTGACCTTCGTCAAGAAAATTCTCAGTAGAGACATCATTACCGGCATAGTAATCCTCGCTTGCAGGTCCTTCACCTGTATAGTCATAACCAAGGTACGCTGGAATATAGAAAGGTCTAACGGTATAAACGCCGTTATCTTAATGAAAGCTGAGTGAATCAGATACTAACAGGGTATCAACTATTGAAGTTATTACAAGTTATAGACCATTAGATTCAGTGAGGGTAACTCCTTTAATCAAACCGATGATCCAATTACTAACATCTTACTCAATTTAAGACTGACAACACATTCTGATAGAAGAACAGACTCAACAATAGTTCACTTTTAAAGATACACCATTGCTCCATCCACTGCTTTTAAGAACATATGCACAGTCCACAGCATGTCATGGATACCACGTCAGTCCATCCCCAATTTTTAAGAACATATGCTCAGTTCACCGCACTACAGGGATATAACGCTTTAAGCAATAGTACATCAGTCTATGCCACGACTTAGCGACGTCTACCAGTGATCACAGTCCACCGCAGTCATAGACACCTTCGTCTGTCTACAGCTTTTAAGAACATATGATTAGATCATCTGCCTATCTTAGGGCTATTGGTTTGGTTCACTGCAGTCGTAGACGCCTTCGTTTGTCTACCGCTTTTAAAAATATATGATCGACCAAGGCCCGCCTACGCAAGATTCCCGAATCTTAACAAACATACTTAAGTTCAACTCTAACATCGATACATGACAATCCCAATGTGGCCTGACTACTTTGAATGAAATAAACGATAACTCCAAAGGATATCTAACGATACGTTATTGAATGTCACAATCGTTGTCAGTTAATCTCATCGTCACTATGATCCTATGTTGCATTAACTCATTATTACGTTTGTATTAAACTATATGGTATGCTGGGAATACTGAATAGTAAATAATAACTAAACAGTTACTGTATAATATAAACTAAACAAGGAAAACAATATTTTGCAACTGCCAATCAATTAGGATAGAGGTCCAATCGATTGGTATAAAAGCAGTAACAATCGATTGAGAAAAATCCAATCTATTGGGTCACAATCCATGCCAATCGATTGCATAAAATGGAAATCGATTGGGTCCCAAAGATGGCAATCGATTGGGACTTTGTCTTCTTCACAGTGAAGACAATCCAACAACATATAAATGGGAAAACCATATTTATACTTCATTTCTTCATTTTTAACATGTTCTAACATCAATATTAAGTTACCAAGTGAGTCTTAAACTCACCTTAGGTCACAAGGGTGTGTTTGGGTGTGTCTATTTGAAGCTTGGAGCTTCAATGGTGGCTCCTCTCTCTCTCTCTCCTTTGTCTTCTCTGTATGTCTCTCTCTTCTTCTTTTCTTTCTTTATTTCTTCTTTTTCTTCTTTTTCTGATCTTCTTCTTCTTCTTCTTCAATCCATGGATGTGTGTGTGAGTGTATAGGTGTGTATATATATATGTGTATATCTATATATATGAGTGTATATACAAAATACACACACAAGCTCCCTCCTCCCTCTCTCTCTGAATTTTTGGAACCCAAAAACGCAGAAGGGCCACCTATATATAGGCAATTATGTGTTCACGTGGACAAACCCAAGCCAATGCAAAAGAATATGTCCAACTGCTGCCAATCGATTAGCATAAATGGCAATCGATTGGTGTTAGGTATTAAATGCTCCAATCGATTGATATAAATGGCAATCGATTGATATAAATAGCAATCGATTGGCATCCAAGATAGGGCAATCGATTGGGAAACTTGCCAATTGATTGGTATACAGATTATACCAAAGGTAAGACTAAACTCATACAAGTATTTAAAAGAAACTTACAAAGTCTTTATTCATACAATACATTACAAAAATACAGAGTATTACATTAATACAAACAGATAAATTTATCTGTTTATAGACAATTAATATATAATATTATCTATTTACAGAACGATAAAATCTAAAAAATGAGGCTGCAACTTATCTTTTATTTTGTAAAATTTTCAAGTGCAATGCACAGATCTCTAAGAAATACATGAAATATAGACAAAAAAATCATCCAAAAAAGCCAAAAACAATGAGGAAATTATGGTTGTTTACTTAATATTATATGTCAATCAACATATAATATTGTCTAATTTGTCAGATAGAAACGAAAAAGCGAGGTTCCAAATTACTTTTTTTTGTACAATTTTCAAGTCCAATGCATAGATCTCGAACAAATACATGAAATCCAAAAAAAAAGAAAAAAAAACACCCAAAAAGGCTAAAAAAAAATTGAGTAAGTTATGATTGTCTAAAGTTGACAGATAATATTATGTTGGTAATTTGTTTGTTAGGTACAGAGGTAAAAACGTCCGAAAATTAAAAATAGGGGTGGCAATCAGGTCGTGTCGGGTCATAATCGTGTCGGGTCATTGTCGTGTAGGGTCATAATCGTGTCATTCTTAACGTGTCATAATCGTGTCGGGTAATAATCGTGCCGGGTCATACACAGGTCACCCGTTTAACCCGTCTAACCCGTGTGGGGTGTTATCGGCTCGGTTTAGTTTGGTTCGATTCGGTTCGATTTTTTTTTTTTTTTTGCGCTTTTTTTTCATGTTTTGAAAACCAATTGAAGTAGTCGGTTCGGTCGATTTTTTCGCCTTTTGGTCGATTTTGCCAATTTGGCCGGTCGGATCTGTTTTTTAGTTGTAGGTAATTTTAAGAGAAAACCAACCGGTTAGCTTAATTCGATTACTCGAAAAAAGCTTACAGTCCTACTAAGAACACAAACAAGTCTTCCATTAAATGTATCAATTATTAATACGTACATCTTAAATACCAAAATACTACAAATATAACAATATCCAACTATTATAAACTTAATACCCAAGCACATCCAAACAAAATGAATAAGAAGAAATATTGTTTTTACTAACTGTATAAATAAATTTTTCACTTGCCATCCATCAAGAATCAAGATTAACAGTTGTGTTTGTCTAATTGACTAATTTGTCTCCCTCACAATCAAGCAATCCTGACGGGCTTCTTCCCTTTTATTTACTTATTTTTTTTATTTTTAATTTATTTTATGCAATACTTGATGCATGAATGCTTCCAGGCTCCAGCTTCCTCCCCCCTTATTAGTTATTAATTATTATTTTTTATTACATTAGTTATTAATTATCGTATATAAATTTACTTATTTGGTAAGTTGGTAATGATTCGTTTTTTTTTTGTGAGCAAAAAAAAAAAATTTTAGTTTATATATATATACATATTTTAAATAAATTTTTAATTTTTTTTTTAATTCTTATTTATATTATTTGTATTTTAGACTTCCAGATTATTAAAATTAGTTTTAGAACTAAAAGCAAATGCCCCAATTACACTTAAATACTTAACCGGGTCAAACGGGTTAGACGGGTTGACCTACTTCAACCCGTTTATTAATCGTGTCAAACGGGTCGACTCGTTTATGACTAATGCCCTTATACGAGTCACCTAAACCCGTTTCTTTTCGTGTCGGGTCGAAAATTGCCACCCCTAATTAAAAACGAGAGGCTTTACTTTCTACGGGAAAAGTACCAAGGACCTTTTTATTAAAAACCCAAATCGCATGGGTTTTTCATGAGGCCAACCCATGCGCATGGATCTCTGGCCAATTTTCCTAAATTAAAGTGATTTTCAAAGTTACAACACACACAGTCCATTTGGTTTGCCTCAAATAAGAAATGATTTCATTTGCAATTCTTGTGTTTAATTTGACATAAACTAGAATTGATTTCATTTCCAATTCCACCCAATTCTTATTTTAGGGAGCCAAATTTCTTGTAGCCCAGTGGTAGACAGACCAAAACAGGGGGGGTGATCTACATCCTTGGTCTTGGGTTCAAGACTTCACATGGGTAAATACAAGGGATTTGACCAAGGTATTTGGCCTCCATAAGGGAGGTCAGCGGTTCGAAACCCTCCATAGGTCGTGTAACGTAATTGGAGGGATGGATCTCAAGATAGACAATGTTCAACTTGGTGTGGATTTAGACCCTACCGCTAGTTTGACTCCCTGAATTACCTAGTGTATATTGTGGGGTCAGTACACGTGCTTGGGGTTTGCGCATGTTCTATTCCGATAAAAACGACAATAGGTACTGATCTCGAAGTCGTGGAGGACAGGCTGTTGAATTTGTTCTCGTAACCGAATATATATATATATATATATATATTTAGGGATTTACAAACCTATATATTCAATTCTAACCAAACAATAGAATTAGAATTGCAAATCAATTCAATTCTATATATTCAATTCAATTCAACTCTATTACAAAATCAAATCAAACAGGTGACAAGACTTAGACTAAGGCTAACGCCAAATTAGGATGTATGGACTTAGGGGTGTCAATAAAACTAAACACCTCGAACAAACTGACCAAATCGATCAATTTTTATAAAATATTGCAGTGTAAATCGAATCAAATCGGATTAAAAAAAAATTACCCCTAAAACTGACCAAGCCAAAATATCCGATTGATCTATTTTGAAACCCCCCAAAACTTGAGAGGTTCTCACATGATAAAAAAAAAAAGAGAGTACACAATCAAAAAAGAAAAATGTTAGGCATACAATACATTCCATAACAGAGCTTTAAATGTGTTGTATCCTGTGCTGTTTTAATTTTTCACAATTTTCTATACACCAATTACACAGCACAAAGTACATACATTTAAAGCCTTGTTGTGGTTATCTTTGTGTGCTTAGCATTGTTCATTAAAAAAGGGTAAATTACACAAACCTCTCCTGAGGTTTGCCTTAATTACACGGACCTCCCCCCTAGTTGCAGAAATTACACGGACCTCCCTCGAGGTTTGTAATTAGGTAACAAAACGCCCCCTCCCTTAATGGCCCGTTAGTTTTTTTTTTACATTAGCCTCCCCTGAAAACCCCCTAATATTATAAAATTGTCATACTAAGCCTCCTTTCTCTTATATTTTTGTGCTAATTATAAAACCTCCTCCCTCATATGTTTTTGGGTTAATTTTTTTAGCATTAATTTATATCATCGGCACAAAATAAATATAAATAGGTCCAAATTTTTTTTTTCCCCGAACAAACCTCTGTCAACTCCCCTGTATTAATTTTCTAGATCCGCCCATGCCCCTATGCTTCAAAAGTGACGAAAAATCTAAAATTGGTTAAAAATATAAACACTTAACCCCTTTTGTGATGTTAATTTTGGGATTAACGCTCTTTGAGTGAAATCATAACAGTTCTATTTTAGTCCACAATCACAGGGGGTTAAATGTCCACTTTTGAAGCATAGGAGTAGGGGCGGATCTAGAAAAGTAATACCGGGGGGCTTGATAGAGGTTTGTTTGGAGAAAAAAAAAATTTGGACCTATTTATATGTATTTTGTGTATATTTTGTGTAGATAATATAAATTAATACTAAAAAAATTAACCCAAAAATATAAGAGAGATGAGGGTTTTTATAATTAGCACAAAAATATAAGAGAAATGGGACTTAGTATGACAATTTTATAATATTAGGGGGGCTAATTGTAATTTTTCAGGAGAGGCTAATGTAAAAAAACTAATGGGCCGTTAGGGGAGGGGGCATTTTGTTACCTAATTACAAACCTCGAGGAAAGTCCGTGTATTTCTGCAACTAGGGGGAGGTCCGTGTAATTAAGGTAAACCTCAGGGGAGGTTTGTGTAATTTACCCTTAAAAAAAATGTCCACTTTATTCCAACCTTACCCTTCTCTTTAACCCTTACCTTCTTATATCATTTTTTTTTTTTGCCTTTTTATTCGATTCGATCACTTTTGGCCTTCGTCGCCCTCCCTTTCATCAGAATCTTCTTCCCCACCATCGTCTCTCTCTAAACTATCCACAAGCTTCGATCAGACAGATCGATCTTCCCACAATCTATCAGAACCAAAGTTGTATAGTCATCCATGACGCTTGGCTCAGGAGGATCGAGTGTCGTGGGTGAGTTTTCGTACCCAATATAGTTTTCTTCAATTTATTCATTGATTTTTACACTTTCTTTCTTCTATTTACCTGAGAAATCTTCTTGTGGGTTTGTTCGATTTGATTATCTGGGTCAATTATTCTGTATTGATGATGTTCTTGGTATGTTTAGTTGATTGATTAGGTCTTTTAGTTATTTGGGTTTTTTGGGTTCTTTTTTAAATTCTTTTTCATTTAGTTGATAATATGTAGATTGATCATTGATTTATGTTGAATAATTGCATATTGTTGTAGTGGGCTGTAGGTTAATTATGGATTTTTGGGAGTGTAGTTGTCGGTAGTTCAATTTTGAGTTGTTGGAAAATCTTTTATCTGTGATTTTTCGTCTCAGTTTTAATTTGTGGTGGTGGTAAATTATCGATGATTATCTTCTTCTGGGTGTTTAGCAGTTGATATATTATCAATTTTTTATGTCAGCCATTTCCATTATGTTTCTTGTTTTGATGTAATTTCCATGGAATTGGATGTCGTGTTGTCAGCTCTAGCCAATGAAGCACGGACACGTTGACACAGAGAATACTTCAAAAAAAAAAAAACTTCAGTTTGACACGGCAGGAAAAGTGTGGGAAGTTCCGTGTGCGTGTGTCGAACACGACACTACACGCGACACGTTACCTTATTAGAAGCGTCCATGCTTCCTAGGTTCTAGCTAGGGATTGTCTTCTATGAGTTTAGCATAGAGCCTCATATACTTCAAAGGATTATCAAGATACTACTAAGTTGAACATATTACCTCTCGAAGTTTGCCGTACTGAGTTATAGATGATCAAGTTTGTCATACTGAATTTGGATGATCTTGGTGTTTTAAGAACTGCGAAGCAGAAGATAAATGGATTTTGCAATTTGGAAATTGCTTGTTTCCAGTTTTCAAGTTTTTGCTACATTGCTTTACTGGTAGGACAGGTTGTTCGCTTAGCTCTTTATAGATGTCCAATGTGTTATCTTTTAAGTGAACATGACTATATAGTGATAAGGGTGGTCTTGACGTTAAGCTTGATTTAAATTACTGGCCATTCTCTAATAGTTTAAGCTTTTAGAGTAATTGGTGACTTCACATAATGCCAGAGCCTTGGTTCTGGGAGGTCTATTTTACTACTTAAGTTTGCAGTCTAGGTAGCACCGGTGCTGGTGTGGGGATTCAGTTACAAGGATGCTGGTGCAAGAGATTCGTCAATTTTCCAAAAAGTAAGGGTAAGGGTGAGGGTGAGGGTGAGGGTGAGGGTAAGGGTGCGGCGGGAGTACTTGGATGAAATATTAAAAATATGCTTTCAAATTGTGGTATATACAAAATATTTTATAACTATTAGTACATTAGGGTATACCCTAGATAATTACTATTATTATTTTATATTATTTAGCTTTTAAACCCCCAAAGTTTTCAAAATTATATGAAGAACTTGTATTCTTTTTCAAAAGAACGCTACAAAAAAGCCCCAGCCACACTCCAAAAAAACTCAAAGAATCTACGGAGCACCCAGTACGGGTGTGCATTAAGTGCGGGTGCGGCGGCCTTTTCGAAGAGTCCGTGTTTCATAGTTTGCAGTTTGTTGTTTGTCTCCATAATGATGGAGTCTGGTTTGTCTATTCTCCGTGTGCGAGATGGGTTGCAAGGAAGGATGTTGAAGCTTGATATATTGTTGGGCTCGTTCTCTAATAGCTTAAGTGTTTGGACTTTGGAGTAAGATGTAACTAGACAACTTTCTATCTCATAACTGGTTAGTGTGGCGTCTTGAAAGCCTTTGAATTACATCCGTTTGACTTATCTTTTAGCTAAATCGGTTGGCGGTTGAAGTTACCCTAGAATTTGTTAATCAACTTAAATTTGTACTGGTGTTGGTTAAAGTACTTGTATGCTGATTGCAATGTTTTAAAAGATGAACACGCTAGGCAAGGCGTTTCACCACCCTCGAGGTGAGGCGTAAGCCTTGAGGCACGAGGCTTAAGCCTTGAGAAAATTTTAATTTTATGATTAAAAAAAGTGAAAATAAATGAAGTTAAATAGAAATATATATATATATATATATAGGATTAACAATCCATTAACGAACAAAAGTGAATAAATAAAAACAATGAAGAAGCTGGAACCTTTCTTGGTGACTAAATAAAAATAGTAAAGAAACAAGAAACTGGACAAGTACCAGTCCGTGGAATAGAATAGAATGAACCCATAAACAAATAAAAGAGAATGAAGCAAGGCATTCACTGTGGATGTGACAGTCGCTGAGAGAAAGCATAAGGCAGTCGCGAGTCTAGTGAAATGGAGAGTAATTCTCAAAGGCGATTGAACGTGTGGTCCAAGTAGCCTTTTAAAAGTCTTGGTAAGGCGAGGCCAAAAAGCCTCAAGGCTCGAGAAATTATGCTTTGGTCTTCAATGGCTTTCGCTTTCATGAGGCGTCAACAAAAAGCACACAAAGCGTGCTCCTTTTGAGAGTTTTGCTGAAATGGGGAGTAATCCTCCAAGGTGAAGATGGAGACCTAGTGCAAAGGAAAATCTTAAAAAAAAAATTAGTCCTATCAATTAGGAAGCCGGAGAATACGATGATGGAGCATTATCAATATTTGATATATTGGATGAAAATAAGGTGATGTCTTTGTTTGGTTCCTAAGTTATTTGATGTAGGACTTATATTGGAGTTGGCTTGCAAAGGTATTTTACTATTCTGGTTGGATACTTTTTTATATTTATATATATATATATATATATGGTTTAAACATATTTTCCTTCCTTTTTAGTTGGTACTCTCGTTTTTCCAATTCATTATTACTCTGATTTCTTATTCATGAAATCAGAAAAACTGAAAGACTTACACCTCACGCCTGATGAAAAGCTTCGCCCAATGCTTTTACCTTTTCAAACTTTGGGTCCAAGATGGTGTTTATCATTGTTCTGTTTACGTTTGTTTTTTGGTTTGGCCTTTCCAATGTTATTTTGTTCAATCTAGGAAATTGTTTTTTTTTTTAAATCCTTGTCATATTAGTTGATGAGATGGACTGATTCGTATTGTTGATCTTTGTGACGTCTGTTAAAAGTAAAGGATTGAAACAGCAAAAGGGCTGGGAAATACTTAGGCTTAGTTTGGCCCCCACATGGTGCTTCTCCTTTTTTAAAGCACAATTTAATGTTAATTCATTTGGTAACTAGTTTATGAGCTTTGCAAACATTGAACTTAGGGCTTTTTTGGAGGGAGCTTTTAAAGGCTCTAGAATGGAGCTTTTAAAAGCCCAAGGTTGCTTTTTGGTTTCATGATGTCTTTTTGAAGAGTAGTGTGCCACTTGTACAAAATTATCAAAGAACTTAGTAATAAATTTCATAAGCTCCTTTTAAAAAGCCACATGGGGGCCAAACTAAGCCTTAGTGAGAGATATTTTGCTATCATGTACTCTAGAATTTCAAACTAGGAATCATATTGCTAGTACAAGCTTTAGTAGTGAAGGAAAAGCGTGATGGAACAATCAAACACTCTGTGGCGATGTAATATGAGTATGTTACCTAGGCTAAAAGATCTCAAACTTGCCTATTCTGCTGCTGCCTGTTATAATCAACATAGTTATTTTCATGAATTATGGCATTGGTATTCCTCCCACCTCAAACCCCATCCTTCCTTCTCCATTTCCCTGGACTTACGCTGTGTTTGGATTTTCCAATTTTGGAATGCATTCTCACCTAAGAAGCACAGGCATCGACACGCGACCCGGATACGACGCGACGCGAATACGTGGACACGATATTTCTCAAAAAAGCAGGATACGAATACGTTGGAGATACGTTGATTTTTTTTCCTATTTTTTTAAATACATATTTTACCATGTCTAATCACAGTTGGCATAAAAACACATCAATCACAACAATATTATGACATTATCAATAATAACAAAGCCAATGAATAAAATTCAATAATATCTTTATAAATCAACATTCATCCACATTCATCAACCAAGTTTCAAAGAACATTTGCTAACTACTAAATAATTTACGTACTTGTCCCCAAAAAATATGTCAATACTGTGAATGAAAACTAAGCCTTCTGCGTGTTTCGGTGTCATCTTATTCCTTCTCATCGAGTGCACAAAGGAGTATGAACTTCAATTCCTCTCACAACATGATGAAGAAGAAGGGTGCACGACTAGCTTCAAAGATAGGTTTGAAGCAAAGGTGCACATGCACCATAGGTTACCCACCAATGTGAATGGAATCAACATCCGCAAATTCTCCCGACCTACTTGAGTATCCGACACGTGTCCAAAGAGTGTCGGTTCAAGAAAAATTTATAAAAATTAGGACACGGCATTTTGAGCATATGACACGTGTCCGAAGAGTGTCGGTGTCGGATACGCTACCGACATTGATACGAGGGGGCAAAAAAGAGTGTCGGTGCTTTATAGATTCTCACCAGCTGTGGTTACATTATCCTCTTGATTATCAACTTATTTTGAAGATAAATTTGAGATGGCGTTTTGCACACGAGGCCATGAGCTGGGGATTGACGGAACTCCATGCTCGTCACCTTTTATAGTAAATAACTCTCACTATATAATATTTCTCTCATTCTTTACCCCTTTTTTTTGTTTCTCTCTATCACCTTTTATAGTAAATAACTCTCACTATATAATATTTCTCTCATTCTTTACCCCTTTTTTTTTGTTTTTCTCTCTATATGTGTAAAGTGTATCAATAAGGATGCATGTACTAAGGAAAAGCATTATACACTTTTGAGGTCGGAGCTCGTAATATATTACAGGCAATTATTTGTACTTATTGACCCAAAAAATTGGAGATTTGGGATTTCAAGTGTTATGGTTTCTTGCAGTCCCTCGAAACTTTAGACTACTCGAGGAGCTTGAGCGTGGGGAGAAGGGTATTGGAGATGGCACCGTGAGCTATGGGATGGATGATGGAGATGACATTTACATGCGCTCTTGGACTGGCACCATAATTGGTCCTCATAATGTAAGTGCCTTTGTCTTTTTTATCACTATGTCCTATGCTTGCTCTAGGTTTATCTCAATTTAAATGATATTATCCAGCGTGCCTGTATTAAAGTGAAGAGACGTATAAACGTCAAGGATGAGGTAACCTGTCCTTAAATCGAAGACAAAAGAGAGAAAAGAATTATATCACGTTTCTGACATCTCTCTCTCTCTCTCTCTCTCTCTCTCTCTCTCTCTCTCTCTCTCTCTCTCTCACACACACACACACACACACACACACACACACACGCTAACACACTGATTTTTGGTATTGTGGGGCTGAGGTAAAGTGGGTAAGCTTGTCTTGAACTCGGTACTCTTGTTGTGAATAAGAATGGAGGTGGTGCTGGAAATGAAAACCAGTTGGAATAGATCACTAAGAACTATTTGTGGTTAGGCTCACTTCTCTTTTCATTTAATACAGCAATAGTTATTTTTTCTTTCTTTTTTTCCCTGGAGGGAAGCACTCTATACCTGTTTAATTGACAGAATATTTTGAAAAATTAATCCTAAACTTTCAGAAGGATGAAAGCTGGGCTGGAAAAGAATTTAATGATTTTGATGTGGTTGAGATATAATTAATGTGCGATGTGTAGCCAACTTGTAAGAGGCTGTTTGTGTTAGCTTTTGATATTATCACCTTTTTGATAGGAGATTTTTTGGTGCTTTTTATATATACTAGGAAGACAACCCGTTCAAGGCACGGGCGTTGGATTTCATAGATAAAATACAATGTATACTTTTTATTTATTTATTATTTTATGTGTACAAGAAAGAGAAATAAGTTTTATTAATTCTTAAGATGGTGTTAGAAAAAATATGCTTGAACAACTACATTAATTGACACTAAACCTACAATTAAGGCTCTTTTCTTTAATGTATAGATAATATATATATACACATTTATACATAAAGGATAATTTACAAAAGGTAAAAGGGTAATTTGGTAATTCGGTAATTCAATTTAACAAAAGAGTAATTTGCAAAAGGCGAAAGGGTAATTTGGTTATTCAATTTATAATTGTACACACTTTAAAATTTAAGGCTATTTTCTTTAACGTATGGATAATGTATATATACACACACACTTATACAAAAGGGTAATTTTTGAAAGGCAAAAGGGTAATTTGGTAATTCGATTTAACAAAAGAGTAATTTGTAAAAGGCATAAGGGGAATTTGGTTATTCAATTATATTATATATATATATATGTACATATACACACAAGGGTAATTTACAAAAGACAAAAGGGTTTTTGGTAGTTCAATTTAACAAAATAATTGTAAACACTTTAAACTCAAAGGCTCTTTATTTAAGGTACAGAAATAAAATGGTAATTTGCAGAAGGCATAAGGGTAATTTGGTTATTCAATTTATAATTGTACACACTTTTATTCAATTTCTATGTATAATAATATATTCAATTTATATATATATACAATAAAATAATATATGTATATTTCTACACACAAGGGTAATTTACAAATGACAAAAGCGTAACTTTGTAATTCAATTTATAATTATACACACTTTAAATACATAATTTATAATAATAAATTATACTATGTATATATATACATATATACAAAAGGGTAATTTACAAAAGATTAAGGGGTAATTTGGTAATTCAATTTAACAAAAGGTCATTTTATAATTGTACACACTTTAAACTTTAAGAAGAGGGTACTTTATAAAAGGTTAAATGATAATTTTAATAATATAATAAAATAATATGTATATATATACATACAAGGGTAATTTCAAAAGGCAAAAGGGTAATTTGATAATCCTGTTTATAATTGTACACACTTTAAATACACAAATAATTATAATAAATTATGGTAATTTACAAAAGTAACTTAAGGTTTGTTTGATAATTCAAAGATTCCTTAAAAGCTGCCTTAAGGCTCAAACAAGGCATGCCAAGCAATCCTTAATTTACAAAAGTAACTTAAGGCTTGTTTGGTAATTCAAAAGATTCCTTAAAAGTTGCCTTAAGGCTCTAACAAGTTTTAACATACAAAAGTAATTTAAGGCTTGTTTGGTAATTCAAAGATTCCTTGAAAGATGCCTTAAGGCTCAAAAAACCTTGCCAAACAAGCCTTAAGTTACTTTTAGATGGTAACTTAATGTCGATAGATGTAATGTGAAATTATCAAATAACCAAATTCAAAATTCAAAATGACCAATAAGGCCAAATTAATTTGAAATCATTAAAAAGATACCTTTTAAGGCTCTTTTATATAATGGTATAGATATACATATATATGGAGAGAGAGAGAGAGAGAGAGAGAGAGAGAGAGAGAGTCCGGCTCTTAAGTGGACCAGTCCGTAAATGGACTAGTCTTTAGCGATGAAAAGTCGCTGTTAGCGACGATTTTTGTCGCTAAAAATGCAGTGCCCTTAGCAACGAAAATTTTTGGCGCTAAAAGCGAATTTTCTTTCGCTAAAGACCAGTCCGTTTATGGACTGGTCCACTTAAGAGCCGCACTATATATACACACACACACATATATATATATATATGTATTGCGTTAAAAAGAAATCAGATTTGTTTGAAGTTTGTGAAAAGCTAATCCAAACGGGCTCTGATGTATGTCTATCCTTTTAAGTAATCCGTTGATCTTTCAGATAGTATGATAAGTCCTGTTACATGTAATTAGTTCTAAAGCACCATGCTGTGTCACACGTGTCCTCATCTGGCTTATGAACTTCCCATGAATTTATTTAGCTAATCCAAGCCTGAATTGTTTCTATTGAATTAGTACTGTCAGGTGGAATTGAGAGGCATTAAAGGTGCTCTGTTTTCATTGATTTAGTGAGGAAAAGGAAAGGAAAACACAACGGAAAAAATTTGGCACAACCCCAACACCCCCCCCCCCCCCCCCGGCGGCCGGGCTCTTTTTCTTAATTTATAGTTACATTTTGAAATTGATTTATTAATTAAGCTTGGAGTATACCATAATTAGTTTCTTTCTTGTTTCCTTCCTAATTGTTTTCCTTTTGTTAGTCCTCAAACTAATAGAGACTACAAGGATGCCTTAGAAAATCCGAAGTAAAATTTTAATTTTGTTCATGACTGACTGTTTCTGAGCAACATTTCAGCTTTAAACTGAAAGAGCGCATATAGTTTTGCTTTTCTGACTTTGGCAGACGTACCTAAATGTGCAGTAACTTTTTGTTGTTATTGTTTTCAGTCTGTACATGAAGGTCGCATCTATCAGTTGAAGTTATTTTGTGACAAAGATTACCCAGAGAAGCCACCAAGTGTCCGTTTCCATTCTCGGATCAACATGACCTGTGTCAGCCATGAAACTGGAGTGGTAGAATTACAGTCATTTTAAATTTAAATTGATTTTGTCTCGTGATTGTGCTTCTATCTGTTTACACTTTCTAATGTTCAGCTATGGCGGGCCTTTTTTTTTTTTGTTCGTTCTTGCTGGTGCTTCTACTATTTTGTGTCTTGTCCCTTGGGAAATGAACTGAGATAAACACTTTTCTATGTTTGGTTAATTCAGTGAGGGAAATGGGAAGGAAAAGAAAATAGAATAAAAACTTTGGGTTTTGTGAGTCATTTTCCTTCTTTTCTTATGTTTCTATTATATTTTGGAAAATTTTAATTTCTAATGTTTTTTTGGCATGGAGGAAAATAGAGGGGAAAACACTAGCGATATGGTTTTCCTTGTATATATATATGTATATATAAATTTGTTTGAGTTGTGGGGGGAGGGGGTTCTGTTGGATTGGGGCTTTCTTTTAGTCCCCTATCCTGTGATTGTGAGCATTCTTGATCCATATGTTCTATTGAAGCCTTTCACCCATGGACCTGTTCTTAATGATTTTCATATTTTTATACATTTGAGGACAGAAAATTGCAGTAACATAGTAGGTTGGTTTATTTGTTTGTTTGTTTTTGTTTTTTTTAAATTCAATACCCGAACTATGTTTTGATCTTATAAATTGAGAGTAATTATGGTTTTGAAGTCAAATGTATGTTGTACGAAAAAATGTGATCTGTCGTAAGTGTAGCGTAGTATTCTCAATTCAAGTTTATCACAATCTGTTTGGTGTTTGCAGCCGTGAATGTTACCATTATGTAAGCTAAATTTAGTATCTTCAATGCAAATTTATCCAAATTATACTTTGGTTTTAGAAGTTGATAATGCTAGTATTTTGTAACCTATTTGTTCTTTTGTTTGTATACTGACTAGTCATATCTACAAATGAGGTTTGGAGTAAAAACTTTAAGATAATCTATGAAGATAGAAATGTTAAAACTGTGGATGAATCATGAATGTGAGGATTCTCCTATGATTAAGAGCTCGTTTTGTATTGTCGTGGGCATACAAGATTTTATTTTTTTGAAGGCTTGCACCAAGGGTCGGCCTTGAGCCCTTATTTATTCGTCCTAATTATGGATAAATTGACTACACACATTCAAGATGAAATCCCATGGTGTATGTTGTTCGCAAATGATATTGTCTTGATTAATGAGACTAAAGGGGACTCAATACTAAACTGGAAGCTTGGAGAGAAGCACTGGAGACCAAGAGGCTAAAGATAATTCGGACGAAAACAGAATACATGGAATGCAGATTTAGCAACAGGGGAAGTAGAGACGACGAAGCAGTGAACATCGAAGATCAGGAGATCCCAAAGAGGGAACACTTTCGCTATCTAGGATCAATGATCAGTAGAGATGGAGAGATTGGTGATGACGTGATCCATAGAATTAAAGTATGCTGGCTTAAGTGGAGGAGTGCTTTTAGAGTTTTATGTGACCAGAGAATACCAGCAAAATTGAAAGGAAAATTTTGTAGGACAGTTGTAAGGGCAGCTGTGCTCTATGGACAGAGTGTTAGGTAACTAATAAACAACACAATAGCAAAGTAAGCGTAGTTGAGACGAGGATGCTAAGATAGATGTGTGGTAAGACTAGGAAAGATAGAATTAGAAATGAGTACATTCGAGAGACTGTAGGAGTGGCACAAATTGAGGATAAGTTGAGGGAGAATAGACTTACATGGTTCGGCTATGTGCAACGAAGACCTGTAGATGCACCTGTGCGAAAGAGTGATAAGATCGTAGTGCCTGGAATGGTTAGAGGGAGAGACAGACCTGGACTGATCTGGGAGTATGTAGTACAACAAGATATGAATATAATTTAAATGAGCATATAGCTCTTGATCGTGCAGAATGGAGAAAAATGATTCATGCAGCCGACCCCAATTGATTGGGACACATGGCTTGGCTTGGTTTGGTTTGGTTTGGTTAGCTTTAAATTTGATTCAATTTTTGAAAAAGTTGTGAAAAAGTTTTACTGAACGGACTCAATTATCTAGTAATCCCAAATAAGTGATTGTTGGTCCAAATAAGCTAATCCAAACATTGAAATGGCTTACATGGTGTTTTGTCATCCGATTGTTACAGGTGGAATCAAAGAAATTTGCAATTCTTGCAAATTGGCAGCGAGAGTACACCATGGAAGATATACTTACGCAGCTGAAGAAGGAGATGGCGGCCCCACACAACCGCAAGCTGGTCCAGCCTCCGGAAGGTACCTATTTCTAGTTTTAAGGATTATGTAAGATTCAATGCGAACCGTATTGCATATACAATATGCAACATATATAGTTTGTAATGTCGCGTCCTCACGTTGGAAGTGAAGAAAGTCTCAAGAGGAATGCTTCATAAAGCTCATCCTTTTACCTTTTTATGGCTTCTCCATATTTGTTATGTCCTCCCCAGTGGTTGAACCATGTTGCAGGATTAATGGGATTTCTTGAGTGTGTTTGAAATATTGAATATATCATCTAAGTAGTTTTCTAATTCTTGCTTTATTTTCTTGTGTGTGTGTGTGTGTGTGTGTGATTAAGTGGGAAGAAATTTGAGTTTTTTTTGTGATTAATTACCCTCAGTGATTAGTCCTTTTTTCCAGTTTGCCTTTCCAAGCTTGCTACTAATACCCCATGGTTTGGACTAATAAATTTCTTGAATCTAACAGGACAGAAGCTTTCTTGGGTAAACGACAGATAGACCCCTTTTGATTAGCACATTTTTCATGTACATTCTCTGTAATTAGCACGTTTTTCATATACAGGCTTTCAACTTACTAAATTGAGACCAGTTTAGTAAATGGTTGAATGTTAGTCCAAACTGCGGGGGTACTAGTGACACGTTTGGAAATATATGATGCAAACTGAAAAAATGCATTAATCAGAAGGGGTGTTATCTGCAATAACCTAAAAAAATTAAGTAAAAATACAAGAGAAATGCTGACTAGAAGAGAGAACTAGATTGATGCCTTCAAAACACACTTTTGTGTGTGAAAGGCCATGTAGAAGGAAATTGCACAATCATATATACTATTAGTCTTTGTATTCTCTTAAAGTGTTCAATGTTGGAAGAAGTTTTGTGCAAATGTTTTTGTTAAAGGACTGAAAATCAATAATTTTAAATAAGTGATTGTTGGTCCCAAATAATATGTTCTAAACAAGCTCTTTATCTCTAAGGGAGGTTGAGGTTTTTGGTTTTCACCTTTCTAAATTCTGAGAACGAAAACTAGTTTTAGTTTTTATAAAAATGAAAACTGAAGAACACTTTTTTTCCCCCTCATTTTCTAGCCCAATTTCATTGACATTTTTGAAAAAGGGAAAAATGAAAACGTGTTTCCAAACAAGTTTTCAGTTTTTGTTTTGAAAAAAGAAAAATGAAGACGATTACCGAATAAGTTAAGTTTTCTTTTCAAAAAAATATAAAAAGAAAAATTGCAAAGTCACCAAACAGGCCTTAGCTTTAGGGCTCCTTTGAATTTCAGAGTCATTGTTTTTAGCTTTTTGCTAGAAGCTGGATACAAGAAGCCTAACAAGGCCCTTCATTTATGGGAGTATGGTGAGATCTTTTCTCTGTTTGCATTTATCTCTGTTTTTTTTTAGTGAGTTTGAGACCTATGGTGTGGTAATATGGTATCACAGTTGACACTGAATATTTTTGTTCAGGAGTGTGAAAATGGCAAAAGAGAGGTGGAGATGGAAATGAAAATATGCTAGGGTAATTATGTGTTGCATTGATTATGGGTTATCTTCTTTTTGGGCTATATCAACTCACAACCAGGGCCGGCCTGAGGTCATGTGGCAAAGTAACCGTATGGGGCCTTATTTTTATGAAATTTATCATTTTTAGGCCTATTTTCTTTTAATTTTTTCCTAATTTCTATGAAATTTAGTATATAGGATTCACCTTTAAAAGTTCGCTTGAGGTCTCAGACAATTTTTAGAATATCAGGTCCGGCTCTGCTCACAACTCAGTCTTTATGTATCAAAAATTTAAAACTTTCTCCAACATAAAAGTGGAAGCATATAAATACTTGTTTTTTTTTTTTTAATAAAGTAAATGTCATTCCAAACAATTGGTATGCGGATTTAGTATTAAAAATAATAATAATAATAATATTCATAATAATAATAATAATAATTAAGTGAAGGAAAAAGGGAATATAAAACAAGGAAGAAAAACCAAAATACTCCTATATTTGGAATCAACAATGCTAGGGGCACCAAAAGATACAAAGAACTTTCACAAAATGAGTGGAAAATCTATGTGGCACACTGGGACCCGCCAGCAATTAAGCATTGTTTCCATTAATTACTAGCAGGTCCCACTGTGCCACATAGACTTTCCACTCATTTTGTGGAAGTTTTTTGTATCCTTTTGTGCCCCAATCATTATTCATTTGGAATAGAGTCCACACACTTTTTTACACACAGCTTTAAATGCATATATCATATACTGTGTAAATGGTGTACCAAAAAGTGTAAAAAGATTCAAACAACACAAGATACATGCATTTAAAACATATTGTGTGAAAAAGTGTGTGAGTCTAGCATTTTCCTTTGGAATAATGTTATTAGAAACTAAAAGATTCTTGAAAAAGTTGAGAATCAAGAAAAAGGAAAAGACAAAAGGCTTGTTTTAGTATCTTCAAATAGGATCTGGTTCATTCTAAGTCTCATATTTTATTTGTTTTTCGTGAGAATCCAGGTTATGTTAGTTTTATGAAAAATCAGTTTTGACATAATTTTCAGACTGGGCATGGCTTTTCTGCAAGAAATGTACACTCATCAAACAACTAAACTTATATATATTTATATATCTATCAGTCAGGCTCTAAGGAGGGCGCCCTCTCTTTGGCTTCTGTTTTGGCTGTCGGATCGTATTTAAAAACTGTGAAATGACAACACTGCCCTTAATGAAAACACAATCTGATGGCCAAAACAGAGGCCCTCTCTTTAATAAGAAGAGGGCGCCTTCTTTAGACAATTTTCGTGTATATATATATATATATATATGTATATATATATATTCGGTACATGTATGAACCACAAAAATCAGTTATTCATTTTTTTCAAATAGTCTCATACAGATGTAATATTAGTGTTTTTTTAGTTTTTGTTTAGAAATAATTACTCTGACCTCCCCCGAGTTTAGGTGTAATTACACGGACCTCCACTGTGGTTTTCATAATTACACTGACCTCCCTTGAGTTTAATATTTAGGTAACACTGACCTCCCAAACGAAAAAAAAAATACTTAGGTCATAAAATAATTGCAGTATTCTTCCAAAAATGCCCTTTAAAGTTTTTCTAAAGTTTACTCTTACCCTCTCTCGAGATTATGTCAAATAACACAGAGCTCCCTTGTGTGTGTGTGTGTGTGTTTTTTTTTTTTTTTTTTTTAATTACACTAAACCATTTCAATTTTAAAATTTAAAATAATCTTTTTTTTAACCCCCCTAACTGAGAGAAAATAACCAACATAACATTATCTGTTAACTTTAGATAAACATAACTAACTCTTTTTTTTAGCCTTTTGGTTTTTTTTTTTTTTTTTAGAGTCTCGTTTTACGTTTTTATCTGTCTAATCAAATAATATTATTTGTCGACGAACATATAATGTTTGAATTAAACAATCATAACTTTCTCGTTTTTTTGGCTTGTTTGGATGATTATTTATTTTTATTTTGTGTATTTTTCGAGATCTATGCATTGGACTTGAAAATTTTACACAAATACCCCATTGGATGAGCATATGGAACCGACCATTTAGATCTTTTGTTTATCCCCATTTCATCCATGAAAATCGGAGGATCTCACATGCTTACTCAATTGATAAAATTTGGGTGAGCAAAAATGCACTCTTTGTGAGTACAGATAATTTTTATTTCATATTTTTTTTTTCAAGACCTACTCAACTATGGATATTAATTTTACAAGAAAGGAATGTTTTTATATAGTTCATGAAAAAAAAATCACATTTTTACATTTCAGCTTAAATTGTAAGATTTTTTTTCTCTCTAGAATTTCATAGTCAATATTCAGGTTTTAGTTTGTGTGTATAAACGTAAATCGAACCACAAGTAATGTGTGTGTGTATATATATATATATATATGTAGCATTCATAATCTTTAATTGTATGTGTAATAAGCTTGAGCATCGGCATTTTGAGAAAATGGAACTTATAAATTATCAGTTTTTGTGCCAACAATGGTTGTTGGCTAAAGGAGGGGAGATGAGTGTTAAATAACTATAAACGACAAAGGAGGTTTGTGTAATTAGACCATAGCTCAGGGGAGGTGAGTGCAATGTACTAATTGAGGGTAAATATGTACTTTTGCATAAATTCTAATTCCGTTACGAAGAAGGGAGGTCAATGTAATTATGAAAATCACAGGGTATGTTTGTCTAAGTAGACCTAAACTCGAGGGAGGTCAGAGTAGTTATCCCTTTTGTTTATTATTTCCCTTGGTAACCGACAAGGAGTATTGTCTTTCGGTCTTCTCTTTTTGATTTTTTTTTCCTTTCTCCAAGGGCCTGTTTAAAAAAGTCTAAAACTTGACCAGGTTCAAGTTTGGGTTTGTTTGGTAATATTTAAAATAGGATCTGGTTTAGTCCAATTGTACTTTTCACAAAATTTATTAGATTGGCCACAGACTCCTACGTAAGAAATAGACATTAATTCACCAAACTATATTATCAAAAGAACCAGATAAAAATTGGACTTGGACTGAGCTAGGTCCTGGTTTAGGTTTTCCAACCAGGCCCAGGTCTCACTTTTTATCTGATTCTGAACCAGGGTTATGTTGGTTTAGGAAAGAAACAATTTTAAGAGAGTTATTAGTTTGGGCATAGAATCCTATGTAAGATATTGACACTCACCAAGCACTTAAAATTGTAAAATCGGTTCTTTGTTTCCCAAACTTCCTCTAAATTCTTGAACTTAATGGAGCCTTAATTTTATCGGTGAAGTGGGACATGATCACAGTTCACTAGTTGTGGGCACAGAGCATATGAAAATCTCTTATATTTTGGGTACTGAGCATGGAGTTTTATCTGTTAGGATTAGTTGACTTTTTCGAACGAGAAATTATCCGGTCCAACTGTTACACCACGTTATGATGCTAATCAAATCCACTTATGTATAGAATGAATATCCAATTTGCATTTTTTTCAAAAATTAAAATCTAACTCTAATATTAACTTTATTACAGGATATGGTAGTTATAGGAATTGGTTAAAACACATGGGCTTGTGTTGTTGGGTGTCTTACTCTGTGTCATAGTGACATGGTACGACGGTGATCTGAAAAATTTTTCCTTAAAAAAAACTTTACTGGAGGGCGTCCAAGAACCATGCTTGAATTTTCTGTCCTCGTTGCAGGTTTGTCAATGATCCGTACCTTAAATTTAATCGGATTTGGATTGTAATTATATAATTTGAAAGTTTTCATACAAGCAAATCCAATCCGCATCCAAATTTAATAGACATTGATTTCCTTACCAAATGAATTTGGATTTCATGAATTCGGTCCAAATCCGATCTGATTGTTACTGGACAAATGAAGTGGGAGTTTGACTACTTTACAAAACAAACACCTAGTCATATACATGTATTTGTATGTGTGTATATATATGTGTGTATGCATATGGGCGTGTGGGGAAGGGGCCTAACAATGGTCAATTATCAGTTTCTCCATGCTTTGGCAACTAATTGTATCTGGAAATTAGCAGAATGCAATTCATAGCACAATTAAGAGTCAGAGAACAGTGCTTTTCAAGTTGGATCAGTTTCAATTGTGGTCATGTCACACCCCAACCCGCCCCGGCGGATTAGGACACGTGTAACAATGCCACAAGTGATCATTTATACTAATTAGCAAAGAAAACAAGCGAATTACTAAGAAACACATGTTTTAGATGACATAAAAGAACCTTACTGTGACAAAAATAGACCCAAGGGTAAATTGGTAATTAATAAGATATATCAAATTTTATACCAAAAGATAGGTCTTTGAGTCCCGGTTCCAACGCAAAAAACGGCGCGCGAATCCGAATTTTCTAGAAAGAGTTATGCCCGTTTCCGTAAAAGCCATCGGGTTGGAAACAGAAAAGCAGATCGATCCGCCCCAAAACCGGATCGATCCGGATTTAGCAGAAAGTCATTTTCTGCACCTCTGGATGCCCCGAATCGATCCGCATGAGACCCGGATCGATCCGGATTCTGCAGAAGTGATATTTGCTGCTAAAAATCCCCTGTTTTCAAGTCTAAACATTTCCAAAGTTCCATTTTTCATTTCAAACATCTTAAAAACATTTGGAAACATCCTCCACACATTCATAAACATGTCAGCTACATATTTAAGCTTTCATAAACATTTTAATCACAATCCCAAACCTCAACAAATGAAGAACTTGGCATAAATTCCCATCAAACACAAGTAGTCAAAAGAAATGGAAATATCTTTATCAAAGCAAGTTTTAAAACCTCCAACCCCTTGTTTTAACCAACATCCATCACATGAGGTTTCATAACTACATTTCCAAATACTTGCAAGTTTTCCCCAATCACCAAAAATCCATGGAAACCATTTGAAAGAACAACCTTCCATTCTTTTATCAATGCTTAACTTAATATGGAACAAAAGGCTCAAACACAATCTTATTTCTTAAAACATGAGTTTAAGAGTTCAACAACTCAACTCAAGGAAAGAACACCCAACATATTAACAAGTTTACAACCACATTCTAAACCATTAAGGAAGTGATGTTTAACATATTACAACTACAAAAGAAGTTTGGAATCCAAAATACATCTTGTTCTTCCAACAAAAGCATTTCCAACTACTATATTACAAACATGAGTTTCATCTCCACCAAGACTAACATATTCACATGGCTATAAACATATAAATAAGATGATGCTCCGCCCGGACTCCCGATCATTTCTTTCCCTCGTCACGATCCATACCTGCGGTGGTTATTCAATAACCACACAGAAAACAGTTTTGGTTTTTAAGCTTACGCTTAGTGAATACTTTAACCATGCCATGGAGTATGAAATGTGCATATGCAATGTTAAGCAACACAATAATATAAGTAGTCGCCGATATGTCAAGTACTTAATCACCATCGCATCGGACCCAATATTCCGGGCCTTTTCTCACTTCAACGTCGCATATAGCGAAAACACACACTCTCACGTGACTGTAGTCAATCATTGTGGTCGTCACCACCGTCCCCTTTTCTTGAGGAAAAACATCGTCCCGTTACTACGGGATAAATAATGGTGATTAACACTTGACATCCATTGACCCAATTAAGCACATAAGCACATCACACATATCACATAACAATTTCTACAAAATTTGATATGTTAAGCTCCAATTAACACATGCTTTAACTACAACTTCAAGAACTAAGCATTTTAATCATACCCAATATCACATAAGCACCATTTAACACCCAAGTTAGGATTAGAGTACTCACCTCACAAATTGCTCCAATTTAAAGCCTAGAACCCTAGATTCCTTGCTAATTTTAGCTCTAATTAACTCCAATGATATTCCTACATACAAATTTCATGTGTATGTATCGTCACCTCAAAGAGGGTTGCCGAAAAACGTTAACGAAACTGAAAATGAAAGGTATAGAGATGATCCTCTCACCTCCACGATTCCGAATACGGTCTCGGTTCGCGAAACAGTGTACCGACGGCGACGAAACGATGAAGACGGCAGAGACGACGGAACTTCCGTCAATGGCCAAAATTTCTCCTGTATGTCTTTTCTCTATATTGATATATGGAGAAGATGACGAGTTATATGTTTGAGGTGTCCACCTCCTAAGCATCATGTCAACTTTTGTTTATTTATGTTTACACCCCCAACATTTCTTTAGACTTTATTATTAAATCCCCTAAACAACTGTATTAACTACCCAATATCTAAGTAGGTATTTGTCTATGTCACGTGTGGGTCCCAAACGTGGTCCCACATATTTTGTAAATATTGCTAATTAACCTACTAGTTATGAATCCGGGTTCCTATTCACTCTCACACAGGTATTCAAACTGGCACTATAAAAGACCACAGATAACAATAAAATATTAAAGCAATTAAACAAATACTCAATTAAGCATATAAATGCAACTAAATGCAATTTACTTAATCCGGACCTCCTGTGGGTCCCACTTCATATCCGTCCAACTGTGCCCTTTTTATCAAACACTTAACACGTCGGGGTAACCGGAACTTACCCAAATTATCATACGCTATTAATTCTACTAATTAATACTTATAATGCAGATATTACCCCATTTCTCCAGGTACGGGTATTACAGGTCATGACTCATGATCAACGGTGGTTACTATCTTAGTATCAATATATTTGTATTGACCATAGTACTTGGTGATCACAATGAATAAATCTAAGAGTATGTTTGATAACCCAATTAAGTACTGAAAATGAAAAGATTCAGTGCTTATTTTTTTTCAGTGCGTTTGATAACGTATTACTTAATTGCAAAAGCAGCAAAAAAATCACCAAAAATTTTAAGTGAATTTTCTACTGAAGATAATCAATAAATGCATTCTATTTCAGTAGTTGAAACACTATTTTCAGTATTACAAATTCAATCACTTAAAATTTTCAGTACTTAAAATCCAGTACTTATTTTCAGCACTTAATTTTCAGTTTTATCAATCGCACCCTAAGTTATTTTTGTAGTTAGGTCTTAGAATGTACTCTTCTTGTACAATTGGGATCTTCGATAATATATATCTAGTGATTTTGGTTGTATCATATATTTAAAATTTGTGTCAAAATGTAATAATTTGATCTCAAAAGTTACGACTTGATCCTATCAAAGTGGTTTTCAAAGTTACTGCATGTTAGGACCAAGTTACAATATTTTGAAATTAAGATGTATGATACAATCAAAATCACTAGGATGTATCATAGAATTTTCTTGTACATGTACGGGATAAAATAAACTTCCATGATGTATCCTATACAGCAACTAGTTTTTTTAACTCGTGCAATGCACGGGACAACTATTATCATATACGGTGATGATATATATAACATAAGATGCAATAAATAAATTAATGTTTGTCAAATTGATAGATAATACAAAATCTCAATTTTCAAATATTTCAAATTCAACACCCATAATAAAATAGTAGACTTATTATTAAGAATTCAATATTAAATAAGAAAAGGTGCTTGCAGTAATTTAATAACAAAAATTATAAAACTTTGCTAGCCTTGCCTCTCCTTGTGCCACGTGGCACTTGAGACTTCCATATTATTATAATATAATAAGACGCTAGTGGTTTTGGTTATACATCCCAATTTGGTGCTAATTAAGATAGTGTTACTTATGTTCCATAATATTTCAAATTGTGGTAACTTTAATTTTGGGACCCTACCACTACATTTTAGCACCCAAAAGGCCAAAATCATTAGTACGTATGCTATAACCAAACTATTAGACTGTATCATAGAATTTCCTCGTATGTAAGCAGTTTCTCTCATATGTTTACATCCATACACATCCATATATATCTACTATATTATAAGAGAACATGTGGTCGGTGGTGTCGAATGTTTTCTCCTCCTTTTGCCCTTATTTTTATTGTGTGAGTTACCCATTTTACCCCTCAATATCTCAGGTTTTACAACTTCACCTGTCTATCAAACCCAACAGCCGCAAAATGGGTTCTCCCCCTTCTCCTTTGTCTCTCTTTCTCGATCTTCCACCGCTTCGATTTCTCTGTGTCTTTCCTTCATCACTTCAGCTTCTGTGCGAATTTACAAAAACTAGCAGGGATGGCGGACTTATCTGTTGCTGCTTCCCTCTAAAAATTGTTATTCTTCATATGTTCATACCATTTCATCGTTCGAAGCTGCGTAGCTTCAATTACAGACTATTGACACCATCAAAATCGCCTATCAACATTGGTGTCCTACCTTCACAGATTCTCTCAAGCTCGTCAATTGTAAACGGATTTTGGGTGAAAACCTAATTTCAATGTCGATTTTCCAGTTAAGTCTTGCTTGGAAGCTCACGAAGTGGACACTCAGAGCAAGTTTCGAGCATTAGAGACCATTGTTAAGATTAAGATGCATTCAACACTCGAGGCTTCAATGCACCAAGAAGAGGTTTTGTTGCTATTTCCTTTTATCTGCACGTATGTGTGTATGTATGTCTGGTAAGCGCACATTTATTTTTGAAGTTCTCTATAGTCACAACTCTATTTGGTTCAACTTCGTAGAGGGGTTCTGATTGTAGTGCTCAAATAGTGTTTGACAAAATGCCAACTAGAGTTTTTATGCATGCTTTCTTTATATATATCTGTCTATTTATACATTATACATGAGAAGAGAGGGAAGCACAAGTATATGTGTGAGTTCTAAAGTAGCTCTTTATGTATATTTTTTAAGGCTAGCCCTCTGAACCCTTCAAGAAAGGAATTTTGTTGTATATCCTGGTAAAGCTAATTGAAGAGAAGAGGGTTACTAATCTGAAGCTTATCTCCAAAAAAGGAAAAAAAGAAGAAAAAATACAGAGAGTTATATACATTGAGTGAAAATTAGGGATAGTCTACAACAATAAGGTATAGGTACAACATAGGAACACCAGTTCACTAGACAATCTTTTTTTCTTTGGAAGAGTCTAGCATAATAATCCATTATATTATTATGCTACCTTACTCTTTCAGCTATACCATAATTCTCTATAGTTTCCACTGCATTGACATGTTTAATTATCGTCTTTAGGTCATAACGTGAGGCAATATCTACATATTTGCAAACTTACTCATCTATTTGTCATAAAATGAGGCAATATCTGCATATTTGCAAATTTACTCATCTCTCTGTCATAAAGTGAAGCCATATATCTACATATTTGTAACATGACAATTCCCCCCAACTTGTACTTTGCAGAAACTTGTTGAAATAGACATATTTTAAGAACCCACTAAATTTATTTTTTTCCAGGGTCAATAATCACTTAGAAGTGAGAGTTTAATAAGCTGCAACTATTTGGATTAGCCTTTTAATAGCTCATGGAAAAAACTGATTCCTTTTGAATACTAAGAAACGACTTTTTTCCCCTTAAAAACAGGTTCAACTTGTATCTTTTTCAAAATCTCTTATGTGCCTATGTTTATAGGGAAAAAAATGTGGGTTTGTTTCCCCTTCGGGGAAAGGGGTATTTGAGGTTGAAAGGGGTCACACTAATGAGATTTTTCTTTAATGTAGGTTCCTCTACAATGTTTTTATTCGTTTAAGTTAATTTGGCTTTGTGGTTTGGACTTTATAGTTTGATCCCAAGGGAGGTAGGAAATTGGGTGGTGACAAAGATTCATCCAATCAGGATAATTTCAGTTTTCTTTCAACTTCTACAAACGTCTTTTCTGAAGTTTTACATTTTGTCATAAACGAAGTATTTTATCCATTGTACCTAATAGACATGTACTTTTGGTAGTCGATGAGCATTGATTTTTTCCTACTACCCGTTCTTCTACGTTGTTTGAAACAAGGCCTTCTTACTCTCACTTACTTGATATGTGATAGTGAGATGAGCTTTTCACCTTGGATGGTTACTTTGTGATAACTTAAATCTACACTCAACAATGCATGATGCATACATATCCAATTTTCTTGTTCTCTAATTTTGACATTTTTGAAGTTTTAGCACCTATTTATTTTGTCATTTATGAAAAGTTTACATCCTCATATCTTAACTGAGGGAGTGAAATCAATTTGTGAGTAACATCCTGGTTGATAAATGATGGAACTTAAGATTGGGGAATATTGATTTCAAAAAGTATTCCAAATAAATCATTATCGATATAAAATGACTGATTGGTTACTTTTCATTGTTACTTGTAAACTTTGTCACGACATTAGAGAAGATCAAAGGAGTTCTTTTCTTAGCAGATTAATATGTTTGCTTTTCAATGTCTGATTTTTTGGAGAAATAAGAGATTCACCTTCATAGATTTAAATTAAGTGTCAAAGTAGATGGTGCCACTTGAGGGCCAAGACTTGGTGCAACGATAAAAGTTCAGACTATCAAGTGGATCAAGCTTTCAGAAGAGGCAAATCACCTCTCTCCAATTTAGGGGTCATTGCATAGCTTTAGCATTGTAAAGGATAGAATATGAGCAGTGAATACTCTAATTAATCAACAAAGTCTGCAACAAAATTCCAAAAAAGGGCCACCAAAATCCCTAATTAGATCAATTTGCTTCTTCGCATTTCAAATTCACGAAAGAAGTTCAAGGTGGCAAAAAAAACCTATGTTACATAAAATTCTTTTTCTTCTCAGTAGAATAAAAGTTTAATTCTTATTGTGTTTGGAAATGTCTAAGATAAAAAGAACATACAATTTTATGTTTTCTTAGTAAATTAAGATGGAGTTGTTTTGCATCTTATTGATATTGCAATCTATATATATACATATACTTGCTGTAGCAGCAGTTAGAGAGGAATGAAGTAGCTTTGCATATCTCTCAGCTTTATTTTCATCCCTTAGCTTGTTACCCTTAATAGTATTGCAGTAGTACAATTTGCAAAAAATTCCACGAACACGGGCACGGACACGTGCAACGCACGTGCTTCCCACTAGTATATATATATATAAATATAAATATATAGGGTTTTGTTAATATGTGCCTTTAGGACATATGTTAAGGTTCCAAAAATTGAAATAAACAAGGGAGACAAACACTGAATCCCACACCAGACAATGAAACTCACACTGTACCCCTTGTTTTTTCCACTTTTAGAACCTTAGCATTTGCCCTAAGGGCACATGTTAACAAAACCCATATATATATATATGTATATATACGAAAATTCTCCAGAGAGGTAAAGAGAGGGCCTTTGTTTTGACTGTCGAATCGTGTTTAAAAACTGAATCTGACGGCCAGGGGCGGAACAAGGAATTTGTCTTTGCCAAGTTACTATTTATGTTATCTAACAATGACACACAGGGTTCGGGGCAGCGCTCCCGAGATGATTTTTTTTTGTTCTATTTATACATGAGTATACTTTTTTTTTCTTCTTATCAGTAAGACTACAAATTTACTATGTAAGGTTATTTTGTGTGGTGGGTTGAGTTTATCATAATGAGTGGTCTAATTGTATAGAGTAATGCTATTCTGCTCAAATCTTGTATCCCAAATGATTCTAAAACATATGTGGTTGAAAATAAGAGTTGAAAGAAAGCAATAAAATGGTTTAAGGTGACTAAAGGAGTAACATATTTTTTTGTTTTGGAGTGCTAGAAACAACAAAATATGAGGAGTAGCAGATTTTTTTTGTTTGGGGATGCCAACAGACAACAAAATGAGGCATAACACACATACATGTATATTAGTAAAACCAATTTACCATATGTGGCACCCCCCACTATACACTTAGTTCCGCCCCTACTAACGGTCAAAAACAGAGGTTCTCTCTTTAATAAAAAGAGGGAGCCCTCTCTAGAGGCTAACTGTATATATATTAGTAACGAAAATTTCGTCGTTAAAGGTATACAATATCGTCGCTAAAAGTGATTTTGGACGTCCACTTTAAAGACGACATATATATATATATATATTTACAATGAGATTGTAAATATAAATCAATAATGCTAGGCACATAATACTAACTAAAACACAAATCACAACGCAAATATTTTAAATGCATGCACCTTGTGCTGTGTGAATTTTTATATAGGGTCCATACTTTTTTGAGAAGCACAAAGTACATATATTTAAAATATGATTATAATTTATGTTGTGTACTTAACATTGTTGAATATAAAATGAGCGATGGGGAGAGTTCATGCATGTTGGTTTGAATTCATGGTTGGAATTGACGATGTGGACAAGGCCACAAGGGGGTATGTATGAACCCACCAAAATCTGTTACGGAGTATCTGGCAGAGAAATTAATAGGAAACCAAACTCGGCCGAAGATTGGTTGTTTCCAAAAATTATAAAATGGAAATTAAGCAACAGCTCATCCTCCAATAATATAAGCTATAAAGGGGTTCAGTTTTGTTTTTATTCACGGGTTTTTTTGGAGCCGATTAAAGAGCTTTATTCAAATATGTTCGAGCACAAGCTCCATTAAGTTGAGTTTATGTGTGTTTTAGTTTTGATTCGTTTATTAAACGAGTCTGAAATCTATACTTGAGTTTGACTTATTTATTGATCGCATCGAGCCAAATCAAGTATTTATTAAAGCTGTTCGAGAATACTTGTTGAACGACTCGACTCGTATACAGTCCTACCAGTTGGATGCCACTCGAGTGCAATTAGGAGAGATAAAGACAAATGTGGGAAAGTGAATTTGTGGGAGAGGTGGCCAGTTTTTTATTTTACTTATTCATTTATTTATTTTTTCTTTCTTTCTTTCTATTTTATTTAATTACTTTTGCTCATCCCTACAAAAATTATATGCTGCAAGAAAGAATTGATAATACAGTATGATACACCCAAAATTATGGGCAGTTTCCTACTCAAGTTAGAAGACTAATGGAAAGTGCAACTACTTCCTAATCCAATTAGGAAACCCCCTCAATTAATGTCAATCAATCCTAATACAATTAGGAAGCTTACTTGATTGGTGTCAATCACACCCTAATAGGATTATATTTCCTTATCCATGTATGAGTAGGTCTCTTGCATCTATAAAAGAGACCACTCACCCCCATTGAGGGGGCGGCCAATTCTGTAGTCTACACAGCGCCTCTATAATTCACCATTATACGCATACACCCGGCCGGTATTACTGGTAGTGCCGCCCATCTTTGTTGGCTCACCAGGCCCGCCGGTGATCGGCTAGTGAACGTGCTCAGACACACCCGTGGACGTAGGTACCTTCATTAACAGGGCCGAACCACATACAAAAAATAGTCTCTCACTCTCTCTCTCTCCTTAAATTGCTCTACTTTACTCTTACCAATTTTTGGCATCATCAGCTTGGCGCCGTCTGTGGGAAACGACAATTCTTCCCATCAACAAATTCTTGACTGATCAATATGCCACCAAAGAAGGCTGCGCAGCAGTCCGACCGGGATGTTCCTTCGGCCCCGGCGTCGACTGCAGCAGTCCCGACATATGAGCAAATCACCGCAACCCTCACACGACTCTTGGAGGGCCAGCGTCAAATCCAGCAACAGATCGAAGCACTGCTAGCCCAGCAAAGCAATCCTCCAGTGGCCGGGAAACGACCCGGGAACATTGCATACGGTCGAGAACCGATCTTGACCAGACAACGGGTCCGAGCCAACCCGTCCCATGTTGAGGATGCCATAGACATCAACAGTGGGCGTGTTGCCCGAGAGGAAAGGCAGGAGCATATGGCCCGGGAATCAGTCCAGGGTCACTCGGTCAAGAGCCAAGTCGTCCCTAGGCGAACGGTTACCCGGAGTCATAGCCGAGCTCGATCCCAGAGGACAACACCCTGCCATGAAGAAGCCTCTTCCACCAACCCGACCAGCTCCTCAGATACCGGTCGGGAAGGAGTGGAAGCCCGAATCAAGGACTTGAAGAAACAGATCGACGGAGTGGCCAAAAAGTTTGGTCAAAACTGTGTTCCGAATCAAGCCAATACCGAGACAGAGTCACCATTCTCCAGCCAGATCACGAGATTCTCTATCCCGCGCAAATTCAAGCAGCCTCGGCTAGATTCATACAACGGCTCGGGAAGCCCGATCGACCACGTCCGAACCTATAAGGCTCAGATGGCCCTAGCCACCAACTCCGATGAGCTACACTGCCTAGCCTTCCCCAGCACTTTGAAAGGCCCGGCCATGCAGTGGTTCTACTCCTTGGAGCCCCGGTCGGTCTGCAGTTTCAAACAACTCAGCGAGCAGTTCATCAACCAGTTCGCCGGTATGCATGAGCGGCCAAAGCCAGACATGCAAATACTAACAGTCAGACAACGGAATAATGAGTCCCTCAAGGAGTTCACCGACCGGTTCAACCAACAGAAGCTTCAAATCCGCAATTTGAACGAGACAATCGCCATCATAGCCTTCTGCTCGGGAGTTCAACACACCAAGTGCGCCGCGTCGTTCCACAAAAACCGACCGGAAACTTTGGTTGAGCTCTCTGAGAGGGTTGGAAAATACATCGACACTGAAGAATTTCTGAAGACCAAATGCACCGGGCAAGAAAGCGACGGGTCTTCCAGAAGTAAGCGAAAGCGAGATCAGCCCGGGAGTTCTTACAGTTCTTCCAGTTCACAGCGGTCGGAGTCCAGCACTCCCGACCCGACCACCGGTTCACAGCAGTCCGGGTCAGACAGCCCCGGCCGGACCTCCAGCTCACAACAGGCATGGTTCGACAGTCCCGACCCGACCTCCAGTTCACATCGGTCAGGATCAAGCAGTTCCGGCTTTGCCTCCAGCACATAAAAATCAGGAGCTCAACGATCCTGATCCGACCCCTTGTCTCCATCATTCTAGATAAGCCCGACTACAATGGTACTTGCCTGATCACTACGTGAGGCTCCACCGATTGTCAAATAGCTCATCCAAAGACCTCGGGCATAACCCCGAGGCAGATCCAAAGACCTCGGGCCTAACCCCGAGGCATCCAAAGACCTCGGGCCTAACCCCGAGGCAGATCCAAAGACCTCGGGCCTAACCCCGAGGCATAAAAAGACCTCGAGCTCCGAACTCAGGCACTAAAAAGACCTCGGGCTCCGAACCCAGGCACCAAAGACCTCGGGGTCACGCCCGAGGCACCGGCTTCGCTTAGGTCCAGCCGACGATGGGGGCAAACCCCCTAGGTGGCTGATGATGGCAAGCTTCAAAAGACCCTGCAACCACCATGTTCCAGGTCGGTTACCTACAGATCATAGCCTCTTTAAGACCCTCGTCTTAGCGAAAGCTTGGGGGGCAAGATGGCGTAGTGAACTAAACAGGTAATCACACCGGGTATTTACAGGCCTCGCGGATAACTAAGTCAAAATCTTGGACAACCCGAGCACCTACAGTACTCAGAGACATTAACTCCACTTAGGTCCAGACCGACGATAGAGGTGACTAAAATCTCTTAGGTTGGCCGACGATAGAGGAGCAAAAGGACCCTAAAGCACCGTGATTTAGGTCGGCTCCACCAACATGGTCAAGCTCTTCTCCCAACAGTCTTGACGAAGGCTAACTGGGCAGAAGACAACCATCCTGGGGAGCTAACAGTAAAAAGGACCCTAGAGCAATACGCTTTAGGTCGGCTTGTCCAACATGGTAAAATTCTTCTACCCACAGCCTTGACGAAGGTTTACGGGCAGAAGATAACCATCCTGGGAGCTAACTCAAGCAAAAAAGACTCCGAAGTAGGCCGAGTCTCAACTCTCGGTCACTTCCCGAGCATTCAAAGACTCCGAATTAGGCCGGGTCTCAACTCCCGGTCAGTTCCCGAGCACCTAAAGGTCCCGAGCTAGGTAGGGTCTCAACTCTCAGCCAGTTCCCGAGGACTCACCAGGCTCAGGAGCCCCGAGGCAGCTTATTCAAGCACTCAGACAGTGGCAAGTGGCGTCAACTAATTTCCAAACTTGCCCCGATATAGCATCTGGCCAATCTTGAAAATGGGGGGCAGCTGATACACCCAAAATTATGGGCAGTTTCCTACTCAAGTTAGAAGACTAATGGAAAGTGCAACTACTTCCTAATCCAATTAGGAAACCCCCTCAATTAATGTCAATCAATCCTAATACAATTAGGAAGCTTACTTGATTGGTGTCAATCACACCCTAATAGGATTATATTTCCTTATCCATGTATGAGTAGGTCTCTTGCATCTATAAAAGAGACCACTCACCCCCATTGAGGGGGCGGCCAATTCTGTAGTCTACACAGCGCCTCTATAATTCACCATTATACGCATACACCCGGCCGGTATTACTGGTAGTGCCGCCCATCTTTGTTGGCTCACCAGGCCCGCCGGTGATCGGCTAGTGAACGTGCTCAGACACACCCGTGGACGTAGGTACCTTCATTAACAGGGCCGAACCACATACAAAAAATAGTCTCTCACTCTCTCTCTCTCCTTAAATTGCTCTACTTTACTCTTACCAATTTTTGGCATCATCACAGTATAATTGTAAATATAGACTGACCAAAAGTTTTTGGTACCCTGCATTTCTCTTTCTATATTAGAATATACATGGATTTGGATATACTTGTTATTTATGTAGGACATTGAATGTTGAAAGAATTTTTTAGAATGTATTCGGAAGTGTACTCTTATTTCCTATTATTTTTGTGAGATCAATCAACACAATAATTGAAACCGAATTTTCTGAGCAAAAAAAAAAAAAAAATTGAAACCAAATTTGTTTTAAGAGTGACTTTTTAATTGGTATGAAATCATATTCAATAGCGGCCTTTTGGAAAAGCAAAAATCAGTTATGTGGTTCATTATTGAACCAATTTTATAAATTCAATAGGGGCCTTTTGGAAAAGCAAAAATCAGTTATGTGGTTCATTATTGAACCAATTTTATAAATTAATGTGTTCGATGAATGTCTATTTCTTGTATATGGGTTGTGTCTAGTCAAATTTCTCTATTAAAGCTAGTTATTTGTCAAATCAGTACATTCTTGGTTTTCATGAAATAAAATAAAAAGTGAGTCTGGGGCTATTCGAGGATAAACACTCTATAAATAAATTATATTAACACCGTCATATGACAAAATTGATACATTTTTGTCATCAGTATCACAAAGGACTATGCTATATAACAGTTTTCCACTAATATTAATTTAATTTATTTATAACCAAATCTTTACTCACAAAAAAGTTGGCACTCTCTGAATAAATCGATTCTTTAGACAGAAGAGGAAGCAAAATTACCAGTTGGGACCCTTATACACAGTGGGCCCTTCTCACAGTCTCCACTTTCCATAATTGTCTCAACACATCAGACGATTACTCGAATAAAACCAACCGCCTATCGAGATCACGCCCCCCACGTCTCTCCCTCTCTATAAATTCAATTTCAGATCCAACCCTAAAAACCTTCCTGCCATCGCCATCGAAGTCAGAACTTCTCTCTCTCTCTCTCTCTCTCTCTCTCTCTCTCTCTCTCTCCCTCCCTAGAAACTCAATCCAACCATCTGAATGTGCAGATCGTTGTCCATGTTCTCCGACGACTCACCACCGTCGCTGATCAAGAAGCCGATCGTGGTACGATCGGTCTGGTCGACCAATCTGGAGTCCGAGATCGATTTACTCCGACTCACCATCGATCAATACCCAATTATATCAATGGACACTGAGTTCCCCGGCGTCGTCTACCGGCAGACAGCCGGAATCCAGTTTTTCCGGCAACAAAACCCTACAGAACACTACTCGATTCTGAAGGCGAACGTGAATTTACTGAACATAATTCAGATCGGAATCACTCTCTCCGACGACGACGGTAACCTCCCCGATCTCGGCTCCGGCAACCGCTACATTTGGGAATTCAACTTCAACGACTTTGATCCGGCGCGTGATCACCACGCGCCGGACTCGATCGAGTTGCTAAGGCGACAAGGTATCGATTTCGAGTTAAACCGCGAGTTTGGTGTTGACTCGGTGAGATTCAGTGAGTTGATTATGTCTTCGGGGCTTGTCTGCAACGAATTGGTCACTTGGGTGACCTTCCATGGGGCCTATGATTTTGGGTATTTTGTGAAGTTGCTGAGTGGGCGATCTCTGCCGGACGAGTTACCCGAGTTTCTGAGTCTGCTCGGTGCGTATTTTGGGGCTAGGGTTTATGATGTGAAACACTTGATGAAGTTTTGTGAGAGTAGTCTCTATGGTGGGTTGGACCGACTTGCGAATACGCTTGATGTGGACCGGGCGGTTGGGAAGGGTCACCAGGCGGGTTCGGATAGCTTGCTCACTTTTCATGCTTTTCAGAAGCTGAGAGAGGTCTACTTCTTCAAAGATGGCCCTGAGAAGTACTCTGGTGTTCTGTATGGCCTTGAGGTGTCTTTGAATTCTTAGAGCTTGTAGAGTTCTCTTTCTTATAGACTTGTACATCTTTGGTTTAATATCAATTCTAGTTCAGTTCGTTTCGGTTAATTTCCCTTTTGAATCAAGCTCCTTATATGTGTTTGTATATGCATTTATACACACACACACACACATGTCACCCACGCACACATGCAATCATGTATATATGTATAAGTTCATGCATATAGGACTCGAGTGTTCAATTTGAAGCATAACTTCTAATTATACTTCCTTAACAAGGAAAAAAAATAATCAATTAGACAGTTGGAATTGGTGATTCCTGGTGCAAAGAGATTCTCTCTAAGGGAAGTGTTCAAAGTGGTTTGTTTCTTTCTGTGGCTCTCCTCCATGTTCAAGTCTTCTCCTTTTAAACGCAATCATCCACGTTGAAGCTAGTTGGGTGTTGCAGCAATTCAGGGTAGGGATTAGTTTGTAGAGTAAGTGGAGAAGAAATGGAGTAAACGAGGATCCAAAATTTGGAGTTGAACAAGGCTTGGAAGGACGAGGATAAGACATCTAGGAGTAAGGAGCAATGGAGCATTGAGGATGAAGGGGTGAAGGATTGTGTTGATGTGTCTTGCATTTGGCACACTAGTCAATTGTCACCCCATCGACAATTAGGCTTGCTCTTGCAAAATTGTAGCTTGCTTGGGCGAGATGCATGCAAAGAGTTTTGAATGGTTTCTGTACCCCTTCGCTCAAGCGAGATCAGGATCCTGTAAGGCAAAATTTCCTATTTCGAGTTGGAAAAGGATCTTTGGAGTTTGTGGAACCTTTACGATTATTAACTCTTGCATAATGAGTCAAGTCGAGTAAGAAACATATTGAGGCCTAGAGAGAGAACGGTGGTTGCTCTAGAGAGGTTTTCAGATTGTATTTCTAGAGAGTAGGGAATTGGTTATTACAATTCATCTTTCTCCTCATAAAAAGAGCATTTCATTCAAGAGGAAATGTGAAGGGAAAGAACATCATCAACAACGAGAGAGCGAATACAAAAAGGAACATCCGCATGAAAAATCAAGGAATCTTTATGGGTCTTGGCATGACGTGCGAGCTCATGAGCGACTTTGTTTCCATTTCTCCTCAATTGTGACAACGAAAAGGAGTTCATTCCATTTAGAACCATTTTTGTTTCCTCAAATTAAATGTCCATAAGGTGTGAGACACATCTCCGTCGAATTCAAGTGAGAAACAATAACTTGTGCATCAGACTCCACCTAAAAAGTCGTAAAACCCGCCTCAACCGCCGCAACCACCGCCTTTAAAACCTCCATAGCTTTCATTGACGATGCATCCAAGCAACCATTAAAAAATAAAGACAAGCCAAACATCACATTACCTCTAAAGTCTAATGGCACCGATGCCCCCACCCGAGACATCCGCAAAACAGGCACCATCCTCGTTGAGTTTGAGCATGGGTTGAGATGGCGGCTTCCACCGAACCATGGTGGTCAGCCTCGTCGCAGCCTCCACACGGTTAGCCTCCATGAACTCAGTTGAGAATTGGTTAACGTGAAAATCCACCTTATCAGCCGTTGCAGTGACACTCTCAAGCAAAGCTTTGTTACGATGGGTCCAAATTGACCAAGCAGTGATAAGAAACTTGGCCGCCCGATCCGAATCTTCCCTGGCCAATACATCATCAAACCAATCACCAAATTGCACCATCCTATCCTGGGCAACAAGGCTATGATCAATTAATTGGCCCCAAACCATCCTTGCGAACCAACAGTGGCTAAGCACATGGGAAACCGTCTCCAACTCCCCACACCGAAAGCATATTGTATTAACCGAGACTCCTTTCCTTCCCAGATTCATCGAGCATGGAATTATATCTTTCAAGGCTGCTCAACCAAAACACCTAACCTTTGTGGGAATCGGTAACCGTTTGCCGTAGAAGATGACCCAACATTGTTGCCCAACTGTTTCCATTGAAGTCCCAAACGGTACGCCGATCGGACTGTGAAGACAACCTTATCCTCCCAATACCAAATTATGGATTTGGATGGATAGGGATGCGAAGAATAGTGTCCACCTCGTGCTCAAGAAAATGTTATTTAAGTGTATTCACATTCCATCCCTTTGACATCGGATCAATGAAGGATGAAACCATGGAATTCTTGATTGAAACAGGGAGGGAGAGCATGGCATATAAGAGAACGGAGTGGGCATCCAAGGGTCGGAACCAATCTTGATAGTCGAGCCATCTCCCACCCACCATCTCAGTCCCTTGCGAATTAATTGGATAGACCCCCAAATGCTTCTCCAAGAAAAAGGACGTGAACCAATCCTTGCGCTCAAAATTTCCCCATGTGAAAAATACCGGGCTTTGAAAACTTTAGCAGTAAGCGAATCCGGCCGTTGAAGGATCCTTCAAATTTGCTTGGCAAGTAAAGCTTGGTTGAACACTTCCAAATCTCGAAATCCCAATCCCCCACAAACTTTTGGACGAGACAGTTTCTCCCATGAAACCCAATGAATCTTCCTATTCTCACTTGAGCTTCCCCACCAAACCGAGCTAGACTAGCCGCAATATCATTAAGGAAAGTGATGGGGAGTTTAAAACATGACATGGCATACGTGGGGATGGCTTGGGCCACCGCCTTGATAAGAATATCCCGACCACCCTTAGATAGAAATCTCTCCTTCCACCCTTTAACTTGATGAAAAATTCGATCGCGAATAGAGCCGAAGATCTGTTTCTTGGACCGTCCAATCAAAGACGGAAGTCCCAAATGTTTTCATGCAACGCTAAAGAGTCAACACCCAGAACTGTTTTGATCGCATTGATCCTCAGGGTATTGGGACTAAAGAAAACAAAAGATTTGTCAATGTTTACCTTTTACTCCGAAGCGGCTTCATACATCTGAATTGTATCCAATAGCCTTTTACACTCCTCTTCGGAAGAATGGCAAAAGAGGAGACTATCATCAACGAAAAACAAATGCGTGATCTGGGGACCTCCCCGACCTAACCGAACCCCATCAATAATTTTGTAATCCTTAGCCCTGTTTAATGAAGCGGATAGGGCATCGGTATACCGAATGAACAAATATGGTGAGAGAGGATCACCTTGGCGAATATCCTGTGTGGGTCTGAAACACTCAGTAAGACTCCCATTGACAGTAACCGAATATGTGATTGTTTGAACGCACACCATGATACGAAAAACCCAAACTTTATGAAAACCCAAGCGCTTCATAACCTCCCGAAGAAAAGACTCCTCCACTCAGTCATATGCTTTACTCATGTCTAATTTAAAGGCCATGTGGTGCACTTTACCCCTTGTTTTCAATTTAAGAATATGCATTGCCTCAAAAGCAATTAACACATTATCTGTAATAAGGCGGCCAGGAAGCAATTAATACATTATCCGTAATAAGGCGGCCCGAAACAATGCACTATGGTTCTGAGATATGATACCCGGTAGAATTATTTTAAGACGGTTAGCAAGGACTTTGGAGATGATGTTGTACACTACGTTGCAAAGTCCAATAGGACAGAATTGAGAAATAAATTTTGAATCCTATACCTTCGGAATTAGAACAATATTCGTGTGATTAATATTTTCCGGATACCTATCAAAGAAAGTCTTAACCAAACCAAACAAATCACATCCCACAATTTGCCAGTAACCGTTGGAAAAATAGCGTACACATCCCATCAGGGCCCGGAGCTTTCGTGGGGCCACCCGAACCTCCTCTTCAGTCACAGGAAAATGAAGCCTTCTATTCATGTCTTGTGTATTCATTTTCTTGTGTAATGCAGGGGTTCACACATCCAAGGATAGAATCAAAGTTACTAGGGTTCGAAGTACCAAAAATCTCCCGAAA